>CM061560.1:41939790-43302915 GCA_030864225.1 Capsicum baccatum var. pendulum
TAAAAGAAGAACTTACGTGGTGATGGATTTGGAATATGATCTTGCAAGGTTAGATGAGCAAAAAGAAAAGTTTTGAGTGATTTTTGAAGGGTAGGCGGTGCTTAGATTGAGTAAACAATGTGAATTTGTCTTAAGGATGAAGTTCTTATTTATAGGACAAGCTTTGGTCGGGTTTTGACCCATTTGGAATCGGATTTGGAGATCAAAAGTGACCATAGGCGGCGCCTTTACCTTTGCCTAGTTAAGCAGAAGGCCATAGCATAGGCCATGCCTAATGCTTTGCCTAGTTGAGCAGAAGGATTTTGCATAGGCGGCGCCTATGCTATGGCATTGTTGAGCATAGGCGGTGCCTATGCTATGGCATTGTTGAGCATAGGCGGCACCTATTCTATGGCACTCTAGAATCCGAGAGCTTATGCCATAGCATAGGCCTTGCCTTGTTCGTGGCCTAGATTTACATAGGCCTTTTGCTTCTTCATTCTTAACTTACCACCTTTGACATGCACCGCTTCCAAATCAAAATTCATGACCAACCTCCTTCCTTATACATCTTGCACCTACACTTACTCAAAAACAACAAAACCGATTAGAACGATGGGTTGTCTCCCATCAAGCGCCTTAGTTTTGGTCGTGGCTCGACTAAAAAACAAACTCAAAAAAAACAAAACGATTAAAAACCATGGGTTGCCTCCCATGTAGCACTTGATTTATTGTCGCGGCACGACATAGTTACCTCGATTACTTAGACTTCATCGAGATAGATGGGGCATCGTTTTCTGAATGGATTCAGACGACGTTGATACTTACTTGTAGGCATGCAATCTTTTTCGAGATGAATCTTGTGCATACATATCCTAGGAGGGATACAAATTATATCATCAATCTTCCTACCCATAGCTCTCTTGTACCTCATCAGAGCAGAGATGAGAGCCTCTACATACTGTTCACTTAAATCATCCGCAACACTCTCCGGAAGTGTATTTCCATGGCCCAAGAATATATACCTTAGGTAATTGGGGAGCTCTTTCGATTCTAGCACTGGTGGCTTTTCAATGGAAATCTTCGCTGTTGGTGACGGTTGATTCTTAAGATCAAGGTCTGGCTGCTTAGGGTTATGAGAATAGAACCCTATTTCTGTTAGAGCACACATAGTTTCTTCATAATCTTCATCATCCTCATGCTCAACATTCAGTAGCGCAGTAGACAATGGCTCAATAGTAAGCTGTTTCTCTAAAGATAATGCTTTCTGATTCTCATAAGCTACGAAGAACACATCCATATCTCTCGGCTGCTTCATTGATTTGCACAAATCAAAACGAATAACTTCGTCATTCAATCGATATAAAAGCTCATTTTCTCTCATGTCAATAAGCATGATCCCTGTTGTAAGGAAAGGACGTCCCAAGATTATGGGAACTTCAGATCCACCTCACAATCCAGAATAACGAAGTTTGCAGGAAAGATGAATGAAGAAACCTTCACCAACACATCATATAAAATACTAACAGGTCATTTTACCGACCTATCCGCCATTACTAGCCTTATATTGGTTGGAGTAGGATCACCCAACCCCAACTTCTTGTAAGTAGATAATGGCATAAAATTGATGCTGGCTCCTAAATCGCATAATGCCTTGGCAAAATTCAAAGAACCAACTGTGCACGGAATAGTGAAAGCACCGGGGTCGGCCTTCTTCTGAACTAATGATCGGGTAGCAATTGCACTGCAATGATGCATAGTATCTTTCAACTCATAGCTTGCTGCCCGCTTCTTTGTCAAAATATCCTTCATAAATTTCTCATACCCAGGCATTTGTTCTAGTTCCTCTCCCAACAAAATAATAATGGTCAGCTGCTTTAACATATTCATGAATTTGCTGAACTTTGTATCATCCTCAATCTTCTTCAATCTTTAAGGAAAAGGTGGTGGTGGATAAGGAATTGTATTCTCCACGGCTTTCTTCTCCTCTTTCTTTCGTTTTTCAGCCTTTTCAGGCTGTAACATACTTGGTGTGACGTCATGGACGTCGTGGGTGGTGTCTACAACAGCTTCTCCTTTTGCCTTATCATCGATGTCTGCTGCCTCGTCAACCACTTGCTTGCCTTTGGATGAAGTTTCCAGCACCTTACCACTTCGGGTAGTAATGGCCATGCATGATCCGTCAGTCCTTGGATTTTGCACAGTGTCGCTAGGTAAGGTGCCAGCCTTTCTTTGATTGAGTGCTGCTGAAAGTTGGCTCAATTGCTGCTCTATTTTCTTGATTGAAGTGGAATGTGAGTCAACAAATTGCTTCATTGAGGACAAATCATTTATTACCTTCGTTACTCCCGAGCTGGTTGCTTCTACTCCTTTCAACAGTTTAGCCATCATATCTTCCATGCTTCCGGAACTAGATGTGGTGGTGTCACATCTTCCTGGGGGAACGTATAAACCAATCTTTTCATTCTTGTTCTTCCAACTACTTTGGTCCTTGTTTCCAGATTTATCATAATAGTTCCGACCTTGGTTTCCTTGGGTATTACCTCGGAAACCCCCCTGATTGTTCAAGTATTTGGCCTCTTCTTCCGAATCAGATTCGTCTCTTCCTTTTAACGCAACAGCTTTGACTTTTTCGGTCTTCCCTGATAATAGATGCTTTTTAAGAAGATCCACTTGTGTTTTCATGTGCGCCATATCTTGATCACGTTTTTCTTCTCTTCTCCTTTGTTCAGCAGTCATGCCAATAGATATAAAAGGGCTTGCTACCTCAGAATCCCTGGTTTGCCAAGCTCTACTTTGCTTCGTCATCCGATCTAGCATATTGCTTGCCTACCCAAAGGTGAGGTCCATAAATGATCCTCCAGCCGCATTATCCACCACTGGTTTAGTTATTTAATTTAAGGCTCTGTATAGTATCTCCATTAGGTGGACATTGGTCATGTGATGGTTTGGGCACCTCATAAGCTTCGTCTTGAACATCTCCCATGTTTCATGAAGAGCTTTGGTTGGAAGCTGCCGAAAGGTAGTGATTTCATCTCTTAATTGTGCTCTTTTGGATGGCGGAAAGAATCTTTCTAGGAAAGCGTCTCTCAATTGCCTCCAATTTGTAATAGAATCAGGAGTTAGCCCATTCAACCATAGAGTTGCCTCCCCAGACAGAGACAATGGAAATAAGCATAATCGAATTGCATTCTGAACAATACCGGGATTGTCAAATGACTTGCATGTAGAAATAAAGTTGATCAGATGCATATTCGGATCATCGCCTGCTAGTCCACCAAATAATCCCTTGAGTTGCAAAAGCTAAATCATGGTGCTAGTGATATTTAACTTTGCTCCAGGTGCCAAGGGTGGAGAATAATGGCTCCTGTGGCACTACCTTCATCCAAATCGTCATCATCGTCATCAAAAGGAATCTGCACAGCTCGACTATCAGGCCTCAATCGCGCTTGACGATCTCTCCTCTGCATGAGAGTCGCCACCTCAGTAGTATGCCGTGGGATTAGTAGCTCCTCATCGCCCAGGTCCTCATCATCAGGATTTGTTGCATGACCTGGGTTATCAATATTTGGTTGATGCACTTGAGTAGCTGCCAATGTAGGTAACCTAGCCTACTCCTGTTGAGCAGCCATTCTTTCTATGTCATGTTGTGCATCCATAATGTCAACAGAACCTGAATAGAACAAAAACAAAAACTAAAAGTAAAAGTACGAGAATCTTTGACCAAAGGGTCTAGTAATTATCACAAACTTAGTTGACAACCGTATTCCCCGGCAACGGCGCCAATTTTTGATAACGCTAAATCTACAGCTCTCGTAGGAGTGTAAAGCGGTCGTTGTCAAATATGTAACCCAACTGGGTTGGGTATCGATCCCATAGGGAATAGCCGGTCAATAAGTAAGCAAAGATTATTAGACTTTTGGTGCAAGTCTCGTGAAAGGGGGGATTGTAACGTGCAATTGATGTGAACAAAATAATAGAATAAAACAAAAAATAGCAAAGTAATAAGAAAGAATGTTTGGTAAGATGTAAAACAATGAGAATTGAGAAGTTGGGGTTATGTCCACCTTATGAGGTATACGTCTCTATTGGTTATGAGTTGTACAGAATTCAGACATGCATGTGCTTATAGAGAACTGTATTCGATGGTAAATCCAAGCGTCTTTCGACCTAAACAAGGACTATTTCACTTTAACTCTTTCGAGCTTAAAGCGTATCTAACGGTACAAATTCTCCAATAGGTTAATCCAATTACGACACTAACTTTTTAATAGGGCATGAGACCTATTACCTTGACATTATCTCTTTTCCAGACATATAACTTTTCTTTCGAACAAGTTAATGCTAGACTGGCGTATTCTATGCGTCTGCAGCCACAAGAATTTGCATTAAGATGAATCGAATAATGATATAAGCAGCATACGTGTTACGAATTGACAAACTCATAGCAATAGATAGTATCTCATAAGGCTTCCATAACCCTAACAGAGAAGTTTAGCTATTCATGAGTGTGAAAGAAATCATAATAGACATTATCATTATAAAAATCTCACATGAATTCCTTGCAAATAGAGTTTCTCTTGTTGTAAAAATTAAAAGTCAAATAGATGAAAAATAATGTCAACAATGAATTTAAGAAGAAAAGGAGAAAGATCGAATAGGGGGAATAGGGATGATGGTGGCGGAAATTTGGTTGATTGATTGGTGGATGGTGGATAGATGGGAATTATTGGAATCTCCAGCAAAATAGGGTATTTATAACACCCATATCCTATTCCTACTAGGCTACTGCGTACTTATCCTAATCCTAGTAAATCACTGCATCAAAAACAACAAAAACGATTAGAACGATGGGTTGCCTCCCATCAAGCGCCTTAGTTTTGGTCATGGCTCGACTACAAAAACAAACTCAAAAAAAAAACAAATGATTAAAAACCATGGGTTTTCTCCCATGTAGCGCTTGATTTATTGTCGCGGCACGACATAGTTACCTCGATTACTTAGACTTCATCGAGATAGATGGGGCATCATTTTCCGAATTGATTCAGAGGACGTTGATACTTACTTGTAGGCATGCAATCTTTTTCGAGATGACTCTTGTGCATACATATCGTAGGAGGGATACCAATTATATCATCAATCTTCCTACCCATAGCTCTCTTGTACCTCATCAGAGCAGAGATGAGAGCCTCTACATACTGTTCACTTAAATCATCCGCAACACTCTCCGGAAGTGTATTTCCATAGCCCAAGAACGTATACCTTAGGTAATTGGGGAGCTCTTTCGATTCTAGCACTGGTGGCTTTCCAATGGAAATCTTCGTTGTTGGTGACGGTTGATTCTTAAGATCAAGGTCTGGCTGCTTAGGGTTATGAGAATAGAACCCTATTTCTGTTAGAGCACACATAGTTTCTTCATAATCTTCATCATCCTCATGCTCAACATTCAGTAGCGCAGCAGACAATGGCTCAACAGTAAGCTGTTTCTCTACAGATAATGCTTTCTTATCCTCATAAGCTACAGAGAACACATCCATATCTCTCGGCTGCTTCATCGATTTGCACAAATCAAAACGAATCACTTCGTCATTCAATCAAAATAAAAGCTCATTATCTCTCATATCAATAAGCACGCTCCCTGTTGCAAGGAAAAGACGTCCCAAGATTATGAGAACTTCAGAATCCACCTCACAATCCAGAATAACGAAGTCTGCAAGAAAGATGAATGAAGAAACCTTCACCAACACATCACATAATATACCGACAGGTCGTTTTACCGACCTATCCTCCATTACTAGCCTCATATTGGTTGGAGTAGGATCACCCAACCCCAACTTCTTGTAAATAGATAATGGCATCAAATTGATGCTGGCTCTTAAATCGCATAATGCCTTGGAAAAATTCAAAGAACCAACTGTGCACGGAATAGTGAAAGCACCGGGGTCGGCCTTCTTCTGAACTAATGATCGGGTAGCAACTGCACTGCAATGATGCATAGTATCTTTCAACTCATAGCTTTCTGCCCGCTTCTTTGTCAAAATATCCTTCATAAATTTCGCATACCCCAGCATTTGTTCTAGTTCCTCTACCAACGGAACATTAATGGTCAGCTGCTTTAACATATTCATGAATTTGCTGAACTTTGTATCATCCTCAATCTTCTTCAATCTTTGAGGAAAAGGTGGTGGTGGATAAGGAATTGTATTCTCCACGGCTTTCTTCTCCTCTTGCTTTTGTTTTTCAGCCTTTTCAGGCTGTAACATACTTGGTGTGATGTCATGGACGTCGTGGGTGGTGTCTACGACAACTTCTCTTTTTGCCTTATCATCGATGTCTGCTGCCTCGTCAACCACTTGCTTGCCTTTGGATGAAGTTTCCAGCACCTTACCACTTCGGGTAGTAATGGCCATGCATGATCCGTCATTCCTTGGATTTTGCACAGTGTTGCTAGGTAAGGTGCCAGCCTTTCTTTGATTGAGTGCTGCTGAAAGTTGGCTCAATTGCTGCTCTATTTGCTTGATTGAAGTGGAATGTGAGTCAACCAATTGCTTCATTGAGGACAAATCATTTATTACCTCCGTTACTCCCGTGCTGGTTGCTTCCACTCCTTTCAACAGTTTTGCCATCATATCTTTCATGCTTTCGGAACCAGATGTGGTGGTGTCACGTCTTCCTGGGGGAACGTATAAACCACTCTTTTCATTCTTGTTCTTCCAACTACTTTGGTCCTTGTTTCCAGATTTATCATAATAGTTCTGAACTTGGTTTCCTTGGGTATTACCTCGGAAACCCCCCTGATTGTTCAAGTATTTTGCCTCTTCTTTCGAATCAGATTTGTCTCTTCCTTTTAACGCAACAACTTTGACTTTTTCGGTCTTCCCTAATAATAGATGCTTTGTAAGAAGATCCACTTGTGTTTTCATGTGCGCCATATCTTGATCACGTTCTTGTTCTCTTCTCCTTTGTTCAGCAGTCATGCCAATAGATATAAAAAGGCTTGCTACCTCAGAATCCCTGGTATGCCAAGCTCTACATTGCTTCATCATCCGATCTAGCATATTGCTTGCCTGTCCAAAGGTGAGGTCCATAAATGATCCTCCAGCCGCATTATCCACCACTGGTTTAGTTATTGAATTCAAGGCTCTGTATAGTATCTCCATTAGGTGGACATTGGTCATGTGATGGTTTGGGTACCTCATAAGCTTCGTCTTGAACCTCTCCCATGTTTCATGAAGAGCTTCGGTTGGAAGCTGCCGAAAGTTGCTGATTTCATCTTTTAATTGTGCTCTTTTGGATGGCGGAAAGAATCTTTCTAGGAAAGCGTCTCTCAATTGCCTCCAATTTGTAATAGAATCAGGAGTTAGCCCATTCAACCATAGAGTTGCCTCCCCAGACAGAGACAATGGAAATAAGCGTAATCGAATTGCATTCTGACCAACGCCGAGATTGTCAAATGACTTGCATGTAGAAATAAAATTGATGAGATGCATATTCGGATCATTGCCTGCTAGTCCACCAAATAATCCCTTGAGTTGAAAAAGCTAAATCATGGTGCTAGTGATATTGAACTTTGCAACAGGTTCCAAGGGTGGCAGAATAATGGCTCTTGTGGCACCAGCTTCATCTAAATCATCATCATCGTCATCAAAAGGAATCTGCACAGCTCGACGATCAGGCCTCAATCACGCTTGACGAACTCTCCTCTGCATGGGTGTCGCCTCCTCAGTAGTATGCCATGGGTTTAGTAGATCCTCATTGCCCAGGTCCTCATTATCAGGATTTGTTGTACGACCTGGGTTATCAATATTCTGTTGATGCACTTGAGCAGCTGCCAATGCAGCTAACCTAGCCTGCTCCTGTTGAGCAGCCATTCTTTCTATGTCACGTTGTGCATCCATTCTGTCAACAGAACCTGAATAGAACAAAAACATAAACTAAAAGTAAAAGTACGAGAATCTTTGACCAAGGGGTCTAGTAATTATCACAGACTTAGTTGATAACCATATTCCCCGGCAACGGCGCCAATTTTTGATAACGCTCAATCTATAGCTCTCGTAGGAGTGTAAAGCGGTCGTTGTCAAATATATAACCCAAATGGGTTGGGTATCGATCCCACAGGGAATAGCCGGTCAATAAGTAAGCAAAGATTATTAGACTTTTGGTGCAAGTCTCGTGAAAGGGGGGATTGTAACATGCTATTGATGTGAACAAAATAATAGAGTAAAATAGAAAATAGCAAAGTAAAAAGAAAGAATGTTTGGTAAGATGTAAAACAATGAGAATTGAGAAGTTGGGGTTATGTCCACCTTATGAGGTATACGTCTCTATTGGTAATGAGTTGTGCAGAATTCAGACATGCATGTGCTTATAGAGAACTGTATTCGATGGTAAATCCAAGCATCTTTCGACCTAAACAAGGACTATTTCACTTTAACTCTTTCGAGCTTAAAGCGTATCTAACGGTACAAATTCTCCAAGAGGTTAATCCAATTACAACACTAACTTTTTATTAGGGCATGGGACCTATTACCTTGACATTATCTCTTTTCCAGACATATAACTTTACTGGCGTATTCTATGCGTCTGCAGCCACAAGAATTTGCATTAAGATGAATCGAATAATGATATAAGCAGCATAAGTGTTACGAATTGACAAACTCATAGCAATAGATAGTATCTCATAAGGCTTCCATAACCCTAACAGAGAAGTTTAGCTATTCATGAGTGTGAAAGAAATCGCAATAGACATTATCATTATAATTATCTCACGTGAATTCCTTGCAAATAGCATTTCTCTTGTTGTAAATATTAAAAGTTTAATAGATGAAAAATAATGTCAACAATGAATTTAGGAAGAAAAGGAGAAATATCGAATAGGGGGAATAGGGATGATGGTGACGGAAATTTGGTTGATGGATTGGTGGATGGTGGATGGATGGGAATTATAAAAATCTCCAGCAAAATAGGGTATTTATAACACCCATATCCTATTCCTACTAGGCTACTGCGTACTTATCCTAATCCTAATAAATTACTACATCAAAAACAACAAAAACGATTAGAACGATGGGTTGCCTCCCATCAAGCGCCTTAGTTTTGGTCGTGGCTCGACTATAAAAACAAACTCAAAAAAAAACAAATGATTAAAAACCATGGGTTTCCTCCCATGTAGCGCTTGATTTATTGTCGCGGCACGACATAGTTACCTCGATTACTTAGACTTCATCAAGATAGATGGGGCATCATTTTCTGAATGGATTCAGAGGACGCTGATACTTACTTGTAGGCATGCAATCTTTTTCGAGATGACTCTTGTGTATACATATCCTAGGAGGGATACCAATTATATCATCAATCTTCCTACCCATAGCTCTCTTGTACCTCATCAGAGCAGAGATGAGAGCCTCTATATACTGTTCACTTAAATCATCCGCAACACTCTCCGAAAGTGTATTTCCATAGCCCAAGAACGTATACCTTAGGTAATTGGGGAGCTCTTTCGATTCTAGCACTGGTGGCTTTACAATGGAAATCTTCGTTGTTGGTGACGGTTGATTCTTAAGATCAAGGTCTGGCTACTTAGGGTTATGAGAATAGAACCCTATTTCTGTTAGAGCACACATAGTTTCTTCATAATCTTCATCATCCTCATGCTCAACATTCAGTAGCGCAGCAGACAATGGCTCAATAGTAAGCTGTTTCTCTACAGATAATGCTTTCTTATCCTCATAAGCTACAGAGAACAAATCCATATCTCTCGGCTGCTTCATCGATTTGCACAAATCAAAATGAATCACTTCATCATTCAATCAAAATAAAAGCTCATTATCTCTCATATCAATAAGCACGCTCCCTGTTGCAAGGAAAAGACGTTCCAAGATTATGGGAACTTCAAAATCCACCTCACAATCCAGAATAACGAAGTCTGCAGGAAAGATGAATGAAGAAACCTTCACCAACACATCACATAAAATACCAACAGGTCGTTTTACCGACCTATCCGCCATTACTAGCCTCATATTGAACTTTGCTCCAGGTGCCAAGGGTGGTAGAATAATGGCTCTTGTGGCACCAGCTTCATCCAAATCGTCATCATCGTCATCAAAAGGAATCTGCACAGCTCGGCGATCAGGCCTCAATTGCGCTTGACGATCTCTCCTCTGCATGGGTGTCGCCACCTCGGTAGTATGTCATGGGTTTAGTAGCTCCTCATCGCCCAGGTCCTCATCATCAGGATTTGTTGTACGACCTGGGTTATCAATATTCTGTTGATGCACTTGAGCAGCTGCCGATGCAGCTAACCTAGCCTGCTCTTGTTGAGCAGCCATTCTTTCTATGTGACGTTGTGCATCCATTCTGTCAACATAACATGAATAGAACAAAAACAAAAACTAAAAGTAAAAGTACGAGAATCTTTGACCAAAGGGTCTAGTAATTATCACAAACTTAGTTGACAACCGTATTCCCCGACAACGATGCCAATTTTTGATAACGCTCAATCTTCACCTCTCGTAGGAGTGTAAAGCGGTCGTTGTCAAATATATAACCCAACTGGGACTATTTCACTTTAACTCTTTTGAGCTTAAAGCGTATCTAATGGTACAAATTCTCCAAGAGGTTAATCCAATTACGGCACTAACTTTTTAATAGGGCATGGGACCTATTACCTTGACATTATCTCTTTTCCAGACATATAACTTTTCTTTCGAATAAGTTAATGCTATACTGGCGTATTCTATGCGTCTGCAGCCACAAGAATTTGCATTAAGATGAAGAGAATAATGATATAAGCAGCATACGTGTTACGAATTGACAAACTCATAGCAATAGATAGTATCTCATAAGGCTTCCATAACCCCAACAGAGAAGTTTAGCTATTCATGAGTGTGAAAGAAATCATAATAGACATTATCATTATAAAAATCTCACGTGAATTCCTTGCAAATAGTGTTTCTCTAGTTGTAAAAATTAAAAGTCGAATAGATGAAAAATAATGTCAACAATAAATCTAAGAAGAAAAGGAGAAAGATCGAATAGGGGGAATAAGGATGATGGTGGTGGAAATTTGGTTGATGTATGGGTGGATGGTGGATGGTGGATTGATGGGAATTATAAAAATCTCCAACAAAATAGGGTATTTATAAAACCCATATCCTATTCCTACTAGGCTACTGCGTACTTATCCTAATCCTAATAAATTACTGCATCATTATCCTAATCCTAATAGGTTACTGCTGATCCCCAAAGTCTTGAGAAATGTTGTTTTTGCCCGGGACAGGTTTTCCATGCATCACTTTCAGTCCATAGGCGTCCAAACGCTGCTCTCCTTCTTTCGTGAAGCTTCCTTTGGCGTCAAGTTATCCATAAAATGCTGAAATCTGCATCATTTATAGCTGAATACTTGCTAATCACGTTTGTTAGCTCACTTACAGGAAAAAGGACTAAAAGTGCATGAATTATATATTTTTTCCTTAAAACTTAGCTAAAATATGGGTAAAATATAGTACTTTAGGCGTGTAAATTCGCCTATCATCAAGATTCCCATCATATAAAGGCCCAAGTTTGGGTCATATTATTTATGATATGACACTCATGGTCCATAAACTCATGTCTCATTTTATTCTTAGTTGTAAGGAGCTATACTTTCTTTATGTTACCAACTCGTTTTATGTCATGTCTTAACCCAAAGTGATGCTATCTATGAAAACTCATGACCATTCTCAGTTCTTAGAATGAAAAGCAATATCTGCAAGTGGCAATCCTTGTCTTATTTCTTGAATATATAAATATCATCTTTATATTATATGACTCATGATATATGCACTCATGTTTCTCATTGTTCCTAATCCGAAGAAGTCATGCTATGTTATATTTATTCCCAAACAACCCTCTATTTATGATCTAGGTGGTTTTATGAAGTATTTCATGCCTATTGTACCATATATCATTTCATGGGTTTCACCTTGAGTAGTACGATGAATAAGAGTCATAATTGAGGAGTAACACTCCTATTTTTTATGCTCATACTCTAGTCCCTCAGTGACCCTCCTTATGTTAAGATCATAGTGGCTATGGAAGCATAGTAATATTTTAGATAAGAGAGTATATGTTCTTTTATGTGAAAATTTTGGGTGTGGATACTTAGGCTAAGGTTATAGATGAAACAAAAAGAGCGACATGAACTTTTGTTATGTAAAATAGTTAGGAAGGGGAGAGGTGTTGAAAATCATTGCGATAGTAGTTGAAGTTCATGGTTTTTGGGTGGACAAATTATAAAATAGGTAGAGTAAAGATAGGATTGAATATTGTGATTGATAGATACACAAACCATTATGTTATGTGGCTAGTAATTCTTTATTAAGACTTGAGATTATTTCATTATAATGATAAGATGAAGTAGTATTCTTGGATGGATGTAGAGTGTAGGTTCCCATATCTTAAGCTTGCACCTTTAACTCTGGGTTAGGCTTTAAAATGGAAGAAATATATAGTTGACTCGAGCTCTTTTGGTTATGTGTTTTGTAGGGGAATTAGAAAATTGAAATGGAAAAGTATGGTATTCGTAGCTGAAATCATAGTAGAGAAGTATCGCTAGATTAAAAGGATATTAGATGTATCATTCGAGGTGGAGAATGCTTTTATATTCGTATATCCCGCGAGAAAGCTTATTTCATGTCTTGTATTAATCTTAAATCGGGCTGAGGATTCCTGGAAATATCCATGCCTTACGTTTTTATGATCATGTTTCATAGAACTTATGTCCACGGTCATGTCTATGTCATGTCTCATTATCTCATGATTCATGCTTACATGATTTACTTGGTGATGTCATGAAGCTCATTTCTACTGATGACTACATATATGTTTGTTGAGGGAGAATTCCTAATGTGAAGTTGCATCCTACATTCCGTACTTCTAGAGCTTAAATTAGTTCCAAACAATCATTCGAGGACAAATGATTCTAGGGGGAGAAAATGTAACATCCTACATTTTCTGACTACAATTTGAACTATCGTTCATAAGTGTATAGATCCGAACCCAATGATTCAATATCAATATAAGTGTGATAATCAATTATGTAGTGTGGGAATATATTTGTAGATGAATTAAGATCATAAAAGTCTCCTACTCAAGGATGAGTCGAGAACTTTTCTACCAATTGAGTTTTAGTGGACGTTCCTACTTGGGTCGGCTCCCAACGACCATTAATCCTATAATGTAATGATTTAGATGGCCTACTATATACCAAATGAAATATATTTGAGTTTTCTTTCCTATTCATCTGAGTTTACCTTAATCTAATATCAGAGTAAAAAGTTATGCCCATTTTAACTGGGAGTGTCTGTCTACCAAAGGTAACGACTAAGTTAACGAGCTGTCAACTAGGTGACAACTGAGTTTATGAGTCATCAACTAGGTGATGAGTTTCTAACTCAAGTCATCATCCTTAACCAGTAAATATCCAAATTCAACTAGGGATTAATGACTAGGTTGACGAGTTGTGAACATACTGACGGGTTGTCAACCTAGTCGTCAGCTAAGAAATTTCTACAATTTTTTTGGTTTCTTATGGTATTTTGGTCTTTTACTCACTTCAAACTCATCCCCCATGACTTAAATCATTCAATAAGCATTGTATAGTGATGTTTAGTTTGTTTTTCAATTCTTCTTATCCTCATGACTCTCAAGAGAGAAAAGTTAGAGTTTCTTCCCCAAAACTCATACTTCCAAGGCTGAGATTTAGGGTTTCTTATCCTCACTACTCTCAAGAGAGAAATTTAGGGTTTCATCTAAAGTCATGTTGCTGATTCCCTAACTTGTTTTTTACATTATGGCATCAATTATTCAATATTTATGTGTTTTAAATAATGAGTTTGAACTTGGGTTGAGGGTTTTTGGTTGTTAATACTTGAATTACTCTTTTATTGATTATAATTGGTTGCTCATGCTTTATTTGATGGGTTTTAGAACTGAACTGGTGTATTTCTCTATGGGTTTTATCAAATTGATAAATTTTGGCTTGTTAATGGCATAACCTAAAACAACATTGTAATCTTTGTTTTGAATATGTATTTTTACACAATTCAACAACTCTTTTGAAACGTTGCATTGCGTTAAAGGATAAATGGATAAGAAGGATTTTGATACCCTTGATGGCCATAGTTTGGATCTTTAAACTGGTAGTTGTAGTCAACTTGGTCTTTTGGATTGGTTTGACATAAAAGGGATAGTTTGCAAGTATATTGGTATGACGATACCAAGTTGGAAAATGCCTTAATATAATACTCTATGGTAAATGAATGGTTTATGTCCTAATTATTTTAATTTAGGATTAAAGTAAATTGTGTAGCTCACCAAGGAGGTGTAGTCTTAAGAGGACCAACACTGGAAACCATATTTGCCGATGTTGGGGGTCTATATGACCGTGTGTTTGATGCACACATTATATTTTGAATGGCGATTGCTTTGGTGTCTGAAGCCATTCCTCAGTACTTGTGGCTAACATGGACTGGGGCCATTCTAATAGGAGGAGCCGGACCCATATAGTTTGTGGGAGCCTGGAATGTTGGTACGAGCTATATAGTTCACATTAATATTTTAAACTATCATGTTTCATGACCCTTGTTCCTATGCTGGCATTATATATATGTATTTATGTATGTATGTATGTATCTGTATATATACATATAGACATATATATATATGTATGTATGTTTAAATATTATGCATATGGTTTATGACTGGATTTTGATAAATGCATTATTTTATCCCTTTTTATTTGGTTATATGCCAGTGCTCGCCCCACTGACTATCTTTGGATGCTGTATAGTTTCATGATGTAGGCTCCGAGGTCTTTTCTATTGCTCTTATGCAGTGTTTGGTGGTTTGGTACTCCCGTTGATCAGCTATGAAGTGGTGAGCCTCCATCCTTTAAAAGACCTGGTTATTTCATTAGGTTTTCTTTATCATTCTAGTGTTTATGGATTTCTTTCATCATAGTCGGGGGCATGTCCCAACTTAGTTGGTATTCTTGGATTTAAAGGCTTTTGCGTACTGGATTGGGATGTCATTGATGTCTAATTATGACTTTTTTTTATTATATTTTGTTTTGTATAACCTTTATTAACTTGATTGGCTTCTGCTGTTTACTTTTATTTTACTCTTGAGGTAAGGGTAAGGGGGTTATCTCTAGCCCTCGGTGGGCTTGAGATACCCATCACGGCTAGGTGTAAGTTTGGGTCATGATAAAAAGTTCGATAGTTAACTTCAATTAATATCTATTATTTTGAGTGCCAAGTGAACATTTGGACAATTCCATTTGATTTAGAATGTCAAATTTGGGTTATTAGTGGGGTTGGTTTGGGTTTGGGGCCTTTTGTTTGCATTTTGATCCTTCATTTGGAAAACTAATAAAATATTCCTCCATGGGATCTCAAGATTTTATTTGTTGAAAACAATCTCTCTTTGAAAATCTAATGTTGCTATTGAGTCTAGAATATCAAAATTAGCCCGGTAACATATATAGTTTATTTCTATGGAGTTCTGGTTAAATATTGAAGGTCCGTTCAGAGCTTGGTTGTCTTGCACTAAATTTAACACTTGCTGATATCTGGAGCAGCTTCTTAAGTGGTAGCGACTTTAGCGACTTGGTATCGCTTTAGTGGTAGCCACTTAAGCGGCAACCATTGTATAAAAATCCTTTTTTCATGATTTTCACCATTTTTAGAGTTTGAGCTTTGGGTTTGTGTAATTTTTAGTTTTTTCATCACCATTTGAGCATGGAGAGGCTCCAAAACCTTAATTCCATTACTTTTTACTAAATTTTATTATCAAAATAGTCTTTTATCTTAGTTTTAACATTTAATTTTGAGAATCTCTTTGGAAAAATCTTAAAAATGGGTTTTCTTTGATTGAGACTTCATTTAAACTCATCTTTGTGTGTGTTTTCAACTGTAGATTCCTTTACTGGAGAATGTATTTCTACAGTAAAATTTTAGTTTTATCCCTTTCGTTTTGAACCCATTTTAGATCCGACTCAAATATAGGGAATATAGGTATCAATAGCTTTCTTTTAATGCATAGAATCTACACTTAAAGGTTGTTTATTTCAAGGATGTCTAAAGGGGAAAGCTCCATGTTGATTAGATTTTATCGTTATGAGGTAGGTTAGGCTTATCTTGCTTCAGACTGAGCTGGGTAGTTAATGAATAAATAGAGTATACTATGGGTCCAGAGAAATAACTACAAGATGTGATTGTTGAGTTATTATATAGTATGAGATACCTGTGTGGGGGCGTATTTTATGTTGTTGTTAACTGACAATATTATGCATTGCGCGTTGCTCATGCAAGGAGTTTATTTGACATCATTGACTTTATTTATGCATTTGGCTGCCTTATTTCTTAATGTGATGCCTGTGCGGGGCTTGAATTGATATTGTAGGACTTCTTAAGCATTGTTTGTCTTTATAATGATATAAGTGCCCAAGTTATTAGTTCTTATGATATTAATTATATCTTACATTTATATTTATTCCAACTAGAACTGATATCATGAATTACTGACATATTGCGTTGAGTTTTTAGATCACTTATACACGTACTGAATGGATTGAATATCTTCATACTGTTTGATTTTGAACATTATATCCTCATTGAATACATACACATTCATGAGATATTGGTACTTTTGAGAAACACTAATTTTTGAAAGAAAATGAGACACTTCAAATCGCCTAGACCGAGGGATGTATCAGTAAGTGAGATTATGATTAGTGGAAACTTGAGATAATATATGGGTTGCAAACCCCCCACAGGTCCTATTTTGGGAGCATTGAGGCTCGAAAGGTGTATACAGAATGTCACACAATGACTTTCAACTATTCACTTCATCATTCATTGCATTACATTTGCACGTCATGTATTTTTTACATATTGCTTGTTGTGTATTTAGACTCTATCTATAATTTTGTTCATTTTTGACCTTTTGATATTGTATTTATGTATTAGAAATGTTAGTGGAGACGGTGTGAGCTATCATTTGAAAACCTTTTTGCATGCAAGTTGCTCTTAGTATTTTCTTTACTATCTTATTTACTACTTTGCTCAGTTGGCCTATGAACCCTACTAAGTACAAATTGTCCTTACTCACTACTACTGTGACCTTTTGGTGTAGATCTTAGTGCTATTTCAATGCATGGTGGCTAAGTTTGTGTGTGGGGATTCAGTGAGTTTTGAGGTACTGGCATGCTCAAGGTTCATTAGAGTTGACTCCAAGCCTCATCCTAGTTGTTGTTATGTCCTAATGGTTTCTAAGACAAACTTTATATTTTTAAATTTGTTTATTTATTACTTTCTCTTATACTTAAGACATTAGGTTTCGGGATGTTACATATTTCTTCATACTTTCATATTTATCTATATTTTTTACCTGACTTCATTTTGGAAGTCTCGCCTTGTTTCAATTTATTGGTGTATTTCATTTTTTCTTTATTTTTGGAAATTGACTTACTTATCTATGCTGGATCGAGATACATGACATCACAATGTCGATTTCTACGTTGTGACATGAAAAAGTAAGAATTGCGGATTATTTCTATTTTTTCGTGTATGTTACCCAATGAATTTGTGGGTATAGGCGCGCCAGAATGAACTTTTATCGAAAAATCATCGCTATGCCTATTATGACCTACTTAATAATAAGAGGTGTTTCAGAGAGGCAGACAAACCCTAATTTAGGTCAAACGAGTAAAAAAAAAGGAATTGTAGATTCTTTAGTTTTTTCATGTGTATTAGCCTATGAATTTCTAGGGATAGATGCTTTACAATGAATTTTTATCAAAAAATCATTATTTCACTCGTGACGACCTACTAAATGATAAGGGTTGTTTAGGGGAGACAAACGTAACCTATTTTAGGACAAACAAGTAGAAATGTAGGAATTGTATATCATTTTATCTTTTTCGTGTCCGTTAGCCTATGAATTTCTAGGGATAGATGCATTGAAATGATTTTTTGTTGAAAAATTGTGGTTGTGTCTGTGATGAATGTTAAATGATAAGTCTTTCTTCGGTATGATTAATGTAACCTAATTTAGGACAAATGAGCAAAGAGTAAGAATTGAGGATTATTTCATTTATTTAGAGTGTTAGCCAGTGAATATATGGAGATAGTTGCATCAGAATGACTTTTTGCTAAAAACTCATGGTTGTACCTGTGACAATCTACTAAAATATAAAGGTTTCATTGTTGATGAAGACATACCTTATTCTAAGACTAACAAGTAAAAAGCATGAATTGAGGATTATTTCTGTTTTTCGTGTGTGTTAACCTAGGAATTACTGGGGATAGGTGAGTCAGAATTATTTTTTCTAAAAACTTTCTGGTTTCCCTTATGTCCGTGTAGAAAGTGATGTGTGTTGCTTCAGAGAGGTGGACTTGTGTAACACCCCAAGAGTAGACCCTAGGATTCACACGGTGCTTACAATCCTGAGGGACCACAAGCTAACCCATGAGCTGGTACCTGTTGTGATGATTGAATAATAATATCATAATTGTGGAAAACATCTAATATTGCCATAAGGTTTTATCACTGAATCAATACTGAAATATGAATCTATAGAAAATATGACTGAATCTGATTAAATATTGATAAACTAACATATCAACTGAAAATTCGAATACAAAATAACTGACTCTAATGTCTAAAAAGCCTCTAAAACTAACTAACTGAATATAAGTTGATGGGACAGGCCCCTAACTAACTCTCTAACTACTGAAATAGAGATATGAAGTAAAATAATTTGTCATCGAATGATAAGAACTCACCACTGCTACTATACTACTGATAGCTTGAGAAGTGAAGTCTAAGCGCGATCTGGGAATTCAGCATCAGCAGCAATGATATAATACATCATAGCGCAAAAGAAAGATATGCGATCAGTACTTTGAATGTACTGGTATGCTAAATGAGGCAGGCTGATATGTATGGTTTCATGAACAAACTAATAATTAACTGAATATGCATGTAAAATATCAAGTACTGAGTAGAGAACATGGAAACTGTAGATACTAAAACAAGGGAGAATCTGTAAGTGCCGAGTATGTATGACAGTATGTAAATACTGAAGATACATAAACATATGTAGACACTGGGATGCATGACCAAGCATATTACATGGACTAAGTAAAATCTGTAAACTGAAATACTGACAAAATACTGATATCTGTATGCTTTGGTCAAACAAGTCTAAGACTGCAAAACTCAACTGGGACTGTAACTAAGACTAAATCTGAGACTGTAGGAGGTATCATCTAACCGATATTCCCCAATTTGAGCTAATCGGGGTCCAACCTGTAACCCCAGTTGGAAGGGTGTTAATATCATGCCAGGGTACTAAATGCTGGCTGTTTGGATCCAATAAACTGATATAATGTCCAAAGGACTAAGGGTGTCAAGCTTGAAATAACAGGTGACCCCTGCGAGATAGTCAAGCCTAATCTGACGGGTGACTTCTCATATCCTATGCTAGCTAATGAGTTCTGGAGTATAGGGGATGCTATTAATGACTCTTCCTATCTAATGGGGAATCCTCCATCCCCACACTCGCTCAGTGCTAAATCCTACTCCTAACTGAAAGGCACTGAAATACTAGATTGTTCTGAGTTTAACTGACTGATACCTGACTGTTTTGACAATGCTCATAGTGTGTTCTGAAGGCTATTCTGTAATATACTGAGACTAGACTACATAACAACTATGGTTTTTGGGTATTCAATACCCCCAGGACTCAAAAACAACAATGGAAAAATGACACTAATGCTTGGGGGACAAAGCATGAAGGCTTTTATTAAACCAATCACTCTTGTAGGCATTTTATCATACACTGGTAGTTCATGGTTAGAAACAATCATAGGAATGTCATGGAACTTATGAAATAGCATGAATTCAACATAATAGATCTAAATCATGGTTTAATTCAATAAATAGTAATATAAAAACATAGAGGATTGAATGATATTAATGATTTCATGGTAGCATGGTATAAAATCAATAGTACATGGAGGTTCAAGGATGAAATCATAATTTAAAATCAAATAGCTTGAAAAGATTATAACTTGGTAATTAAAATAGGATATTTGGACTCCATGGATGAACATCTAGCATACCTGGGATAATGAATTTATGGAGGTTCTTGGTGAGTTCTTGAGGATTGGTCTTGAATTTGAGAGCTAGGGTTTGTTGTTCTTGGAAAAGGGGATCTTTAATTTGAGAGGAAATTGAATAATAATAATTATTTAGGTCTATTGGGGCTAAATTTCATGTTTTAGGACGTGTTTAGGGATTAGGAACAAGATCCAAATACCTTTAAACAGATTTAAAACGTAAGCTAAAAATAGACTATCCCAATTTTTGGTCTTGGCGCGATGAGCCACTATCATGCCAAGCCACTGGAAATGGACAATTGGGACCTGGACAAACACAACGATGCGGAGCTATCACGTTAAGCCTTTGAAATGCCAATTTGGCCACCTCTGCGATGTGCCACCATCGCGGAGGCCTACTAAAAATCGGTCTGCTCTGCGACGCGCCAATATCGCGGAGTCACACTGAAAATTGACAATTGTCATTTGAACTATCTCAACAATGTACTAAGGGTTAAAATGATGATGTTTAATGACTGAAACTTAAAATCTCCATAACTTCTTACCTGATTATCGAATTTTGGTGAATTTTATATCGTTGAAAAGCTAATTGAATTTCCTACGCAATGAAAGGCTCTAAACTAAAAAATGATGAGCGTTTCAAAATTTTTATTTATGAATACTCATACACTAGGACTTAGATTATGCTAGGGAAATACGAGGTGTTACAATATGTCCTCCTTGGGATCATTCGTCCTCGAATGAAACTGGTTAAGATGAGGAATGTTGATGGGCTGAGCTTACACACTGAACATACATATCTGATGCAAGAAATGCATGACTGAACTGATTTGTAAATGTACAATTGACATGAACATGATGTGCAACTGAAACTGAGTATGATAGAGAGAAATCTTAAGAAGATTGGTACCTTATACTAAATCTGAATTCGCGGAGAAAAGATGAAGGTAATTAGTTTGCATATCTTCTTTTGCTTACCAAGTAGCTTCCTCAACGAACTTGGTCCACCAAATAACTTTGACCAATGGAACTTCTTTGTTTCTTAGTCTATGAATTTGATGATCAAGAATTTCGATTGGAACTTCCTCGAAGGAAAGACTATTCTGAATATCTACACTCACTAAGGGAACAACTACATCTGGATCACTAATACACTTTTTCAACAATCAGACATGGAACACTGGGTGTACTGAGGCTAGATCTGAAGGCAACTCAAGCTTGTAAGCTACCATTCCGAAATAACTAAGAGTTTGAAGGGACCTACATATCGGGTACTGAGTTTCCCTTTCATGCCAAATCTCTTCGCTCCCTTCATGGGAGAGATTTTTAAGTACATAAAATCATCGACCATAAACTCGAGATCCTTTTTCCTCATATCTTCTTATGATTTTTGTTGGCTCAGTGCAACCCTAAGCCTTTTTCTGACCAACTGAACCTTCTCTAACACATCAAACACTAAGTAATGACCTACTACTGCGGCCTCACCTACTTTAAACCACCCAATTAGAGATCTACATTTCCTACTATAGAGAGCCTCAAATGGAGCCATACAGATAATGGAATGATAGATGTTATTGTATGCAAACTCAATCAAAGGAAAATGGTCTTCCCAACTACGTTTAAAAGAAAATATGCATGCTCTCAGTATATCCTCAAGAGTCTGAATGGTCCTTTCTGCTTAACCGTCTGTCTGAAGGTGGAAGGTTGTACTGAGATAGATTTGGGTACCAAGACTCTTTCAGAATGATTTTTATAAATGAGAGGTAAATTGGGTACCTCTATCTGAGATGATAGATAAGAGAACACCGTAAAAGCTAACCAACTCTCTGAGATAGAGTTTGGCATAGTCCTCAGCTGAATAAGAGGTATGGACTGGCAAGAAATGAGCTAATTTGGTCATCCTGTCTATGATAACCCAAATAGAATCATGCTGATGACGGGTTCAAGGAAAATTTGTCACAAAATCCATGTTCACTTCCTCCAACTTCCTAGTGGGAATACTGAAATCCTGCATGAACCCACTAGGTTTCTGGTGCTCAATCTTAACTTGCTGAGATATAGAGAACTTATCCATAAACTCTACAATATCCCTCTTTATCCTACTCCACCAATAGATCTCTCCCAAATCACAGTACATCTTAGTTGCCCTTGGATGAATAGAGTAACGTATACCATGTGCTTCTGCAAGAATTTGTTACCTCAAGTCATCTACACCAGGAACACACAATCTACCCTGACAATGCAATACACCATCTCCCCCTTAGGAAAAATCCTCCACTTTCTTATCTCTGACTGACTTTTTCAACTTAACTAGACTGGGATCTTTATTATGCTTTTCCTTCACCTCAGAAACTAGAGATGGTTCTAAGCTACTCTTCACCCACACACTACCCTCTGTTGAGTCGACTAAACGGACACCTAGTCAGGCAAGCTGATGGACTTCCTGAGCTAACTGTTTCTTACCATCCTTAACATGAGATACACCACCCTTGGACAATCTACTAAGAGCATAAGCCACAACATTGGCCATGCCCGGATGATACAAAACACTCATATCATAATTCTTTAATAATTTTAACCATATTTTCTGATGCAGATTCAAATCATTATGAGAGAACACTTATGAAGGCTTTAGTGATCTGTGAACACATCCACATACACTTCATACAAATAAGGCCTCTAAATCTTTAAGGAAAATACTAAAACCGCTAACATAAGATCATGAGTAGGGTGATTCTTCTCATGGGGTTTAAGCTATCTGGAGGCATAGGCTACGACCTCACCTCTCTGTATCATGATACAACCAAAACCTACTCTAGATGCATCACAGTACAAAACAAAACCATCTGAACTATCTGGTAGAGTCAATACCGGCGCTGAGGTGAGTTGAGTATTCAACTCCTAAGAACTCTTCTCGTATGAATCTGACCACTAAAACATAACTTTCTTTTTAGTCAATCTGGATATGGGAGATGCAATAGAAGAAATCCCTTCAAGAAACCTATGGTAATAGCTAGCTAAACCCAAGAAACTCCTGATATTTGATGGAACATGGGTCTAGACAAGTTTCTCACCACCTCAGTCTTTTGAGGATCAACTCTAATGCCATTAAAAGAAATAATATGGCCAAGGAAAGCTACCAATCTTAGCTAGAATTCACACTTATTGAATTTAGCGAACAACTGGTATGCTCTAAGAGTTTAAAGTACTATTCTTAGGTGGTCTGCATGATCGTTGTTACTATGGGAGTAAGCATGAATGTCATCAATTAAGACTATAATGAACATGTCCAAGTACTGCTTGACACTCAATTCATTAAGTCCATGAAGGCTGTTGGGGCATTTGTAAGACCGAAGGACATGACCAGAAATTCAAAGTGACCATATTGGGTTTGGAAAGCTATTTTCAAAATGTTACATTCTCTGACCCTGAGCTGATGATAGCCTAATCTAAGGTCTATCTTGAAAAAGTAGCTAGCACCCTGAAGTTGGTCAAAGAAGTCGTCGAATCTAGGAAGTGCGTAGTTATTCTTGACGGTGACCTTGTTCAACTAATGGTAGTTAATGCATATTTTGAGAATTGGTGCACCCCACAGGGAAATATTGGGTCTGATGAATCTCTTATTTAAGATATCTTTCATCTATTCTTTCAATTCTTTGAGTTCAGTTGGAGCCATTCTATATGGAAGAATAGATATAGACTGAATATCTAGAAGAAGGTGTATTTTGAAGTCGATTTCCCTTTTGGGAGGAACTCTGGAGAGATCTGTAGGGAACACTTCTGGAAATTCCCTAAATACTGAAACTAACTCAAGATTTGAAGTTTCTAAGTTAGAGTCTTTGAGTCGAAGAAGATGGTAAATAAACCCCTTTGATATCTACTTTCTGGCTCTGAGGTACGAGATCAACTGAGCCCTAAGAGATGTAGAACTACCACTCTATTCAAGGAATGGTTTATTTGGGAACTAAAAATGAACTATTTTGTTTCTACAATCAACTGATGCATAGCATGAGTGGAGCTAATCTATACTAAGAATGACATCAAAATCCATCATCTCCAACTCCACGAGATCAACTGAGGTAACTTTCTGAGATATTATGATCAGGCAGTTCCTATATACCTGTCTGGCTATAATGGAAACACCTACTGGGGTAGAACTGAAAAGGGCTCTACTAGAGTTTCAGGACTGACTTTGAAGTTGACGGCTATATATGGGGTTAAAAGAGAAAAAAAATCCCCAGGGTCTAGTAAAGAATAAACATGTAAGTGAAAGACCTGCAACGTACTAGTAACTCTGTCAATACAATTTTCTTGATCTTGGCGAGATTGAAGAGAATATAATCTGTTCGGGCGCTGATCACTGGTAGCACTAGAAGCGGCACCCTGCTGAGTTGGGCGACCGAATGGATTTGACAACTGATGGGACTGTCCC
Source organism: Capsicum baccatum var. pendulum (assembly GCA_030864225.1). Classification (NCBI taxonomy): domain Eukaryota; kingdom Viridiplantae; phylum Streptophyta; class Magnoliopsida; order Solanales; family Solanaceae; genus Capsicum; species Capsicum baccatum. Next base: position 41,964,367 of record CM061560.1, read on the forward strand.
TGTTTGCACATATCCCTATCTTTTTGAGAAACTACGTGAAACTACCAAATTCGATGGCTTGAATTTCCACTCCCAAAGCATACATCACTACCCACTCTACACTCACCCTGATGGTGTGTACTATATTTCTGACATAAGGGATTTGTACGATCACTACTAACACTGACCTGGGACTCATAGCCTAGTGCTCTATCCTTATTGTTATTTATGAATTTGGGTACTAGAGAACTGGCCGAAGATGGCGCTAGGACTGGAGACCTTTGGTGAAATTAAGGACGGTTACCACTTTCTGACTTTGGCTGACTGAAATTAAAACTACCTATCCTAGCTCTCTTGTTTCCTCTCTCCCTCTTCTTAATCTTTTGCTTCTCTATTTGTTGAGCATGGACCATCATCCTAGAAAAATCCATCTCACTAATTAGCATTGCAGTCCTAGACTTCTTGACCATACTATCAGATACTCCAGACAAAAATTTGCTCATCTTAGACCTATTATCAGCTACCATACGAGTATCATATCTAGATAACTGAGTAAACGTGAGGGAATACTCCATAATGCTCATGCTTCCCTGCCTTAAGTTAATGAACTCTAACATTTTGGCCTCTCTTAACTCCAATGGGAAGAAACTGTCTAAGAAATCTATGGCAAACTCTTCCCATTCTACAGGCCCTGTATCTACATCCCTATCAACCTTTCACTGCTTAAACCAAGTATAGGCTACATCCTACAACTGGTATACAACAACCTCAGCACTCTGACTAGATGTCACCCCCATAGCATTCGTGACCTTCTGAACCATATCTAAGAATTCCTGCGGATCTTCTTCAAACATAGATCCCATAAAAGAAGAAGGATTTATCCAGGTGAAATTCTAAATTCTAGTTGCAGCAGTATTCACAATTAGGTTGTCTAGAACAGTAGCTGGCCATTTATTCTGTGCTGCTACAAAGTTTGATAGAGTAGTGAATACAGTTCTGAATTCTGTGTGAGAGATATGCTCATCCAGAGGATCTGCTTGGATGGGTTTAGGGGCTTGCTGGCTCTTGATCTTCTTCCATTGTTCTTGGGAGGCATGTTCTATAAATAGAAGAAAGAAATGGATTAGACAGAGAGTTTAACTTGAGCTCATGCTCACTCGCACGACATGAATACTGAAAGAATGGAAACTTTTCCTAATCGCCTTATATCCTTTCGTCCATAAGTGTGGCGCGCTATACACCCATTGATAAGACTCTACTTGACATAAATTTTAGACTTCCTAGGATACTTTAAAAGCTTAGGCTATGATACCAAGTTTGTAATTCCCTGAGAGTACACCCTGGACGTCACTCTGTGCTTACAGTCCTGAGGAACTACAAGCTAACCCATAAGCTGGTACCTATTATGAGCACTGATAAATAATATCATAATTGCAGAAAACATCTCATATTTCCATAAGGTTTTATCATTGAATCAATACTGAAATATGAATCTATAGAAAATCTAAATGAATTTGATTAAATACTGATAAACTAACATGTTAACTAAAAATATGAATACTGAATAACTGACTCTAATGTCTGAAAAGCCTCTAAAACTGACAGACTTAATATGAGTTGATGGGATAGGACCTTAACTAACTCTGCTAACTACTAAAATAGAGATATAAAGTACTATAATTTGTCCTTGATTGATGAGGACTCACCACTACTACTATATTATTGATATCATTAAAGGTAAAGTCTAAGCGCAGTCTATGAACTTAGTGTTAGCACCTATGATATAATACATCATAGAGCAAAAGAAAGGTATGCGATCAGTACTTTGAATGTACTGGTATGCTAAATGAGGTATGCTGATATGCATGGTTTCTTGAATAGAACTAATAATTAACTGAATATGCATGTAAAATATGGATTACTAAGTAGAGAACATGGAATCTGTAGATACTAAAAATATGGAGAATCTGTAAATACCAAGTATGCATGACAGGCTGTAAATACTGAAGATACATGAAATTAGTAGACACTAGGGATGCATGACCAAGCATATAACATGGATTGAGTAAAATCTGTAAACTAAAATACTGACAAAATACTGATATCTTTATGCTTTGATCAAACAACTCTAAGACTGCATAACTGAACTGGGATCGTAACTAAGACTGCATCTGAGACTATGGAAGGTATCATCTAACTGATATTCCCCAATTTGAGCTAATTGGGGTCTAGCATGTAACCCCAATTGGAAGGGTATTAATACCATGCCACGAGTACAAACGTTGGCTGTGTGGATCCACTAAACTAATATAATGTCCAAAGCACTAAGAGTTTCAAGCCTAAATTGATGGGTGGCCCCTACAAATTAGTCAAGCTAATTTTGATGAGTGACCTCTTATATCCTATGCTGGATACGTAGTTCTGGAGTATAGGGACTTCTACTAAAGACTCTGCCTATCTGACGGGAAAGTCGCCATCCCTACACTCACTCAGTGCTAAAACCTACTCCCAACTGAAAGTCACTAAAATACTAGACCGTTCTGAGTTTAACTGACTGATATTTGACGATTCTGATAATGTTCATAGTATGTTCTGAAGACTATTCTGTAGTATACTAAGACTATACAACTTAACAACTTTGGTTTTCGGGTATTCAATGCCCCCAGGAGTCAAAGACAATAATGGAAAAATGACATTAAAGCTTGGGGGACAAAGCATAAAGGCTTTTATAAAATCAATCACTTTTTTAGGCATTTTATCAAACACTGGTAGTTCATGGTTAAAATCAATCATAGGAATGTCATGGAACTTATGGAATAGCATAAATTCAACATAATAGACCTAAATCATGGTTTAATTCAATAAATAATAATATAAAAACAGAGAGAATTGAATCATATCAATAATTTCATGGTAAAATGGTATAAAATCAATAGTACATGTAGGTTCATGGATGAAATCATAATTTAAAATCAAATAGCTTGAAAAGATTATAATTGGGTAATTAAAATAGGATATTTGGACTCCATGGATGAACATCTAACATACCTGGGATAGTGAATTTCATGAGGTTCTTGGTGAGTTCTTGAAGATTGGTCTTGAATTTGAGAGCTAGGGTTTCTTGTTCTTGAAAAAATAGATCTTTAATTTGAGAGGAAATTGAATAATGAATGATTATTTAGGTCAATTGGGGCTAAATTTTGTGTTTTACGAAGAGTTTAGGGCTTACAAAAAAGGACCCAAATACCCTTAAAAGGATTTAAAATGTAAGCCAAAAACTGACCATCTCGATTTTTGGCCTTAGCGCGTTGCGCCACTATCGCGCCAAACTACTAGAAATGGATAATTGGGACCTGGAAAAACACCACAATGCGGAGCTATCGCTGTAAGCCTTTGGAATGCCAATTTGGCCACCTCTGTGATGCGCCACTATCGCGGAGGCCCATTGGAAATTGGCTTGCTCAGCGATGCACCAACATCGTGGAGTCAACTGAAAATTGATAATTGTCATTTGGACTGTCACCGTAACGCGCTAAGGGTTAAAATGACGATGTTTAATGATTGAAACTTAAAAGTGCCATAACTTCTTACTCGATTATCGAATTTTGATGAATTTATATCATTGGAAAGCTAATTGAATTTCCTACGCAATGACAGGCTCTAAATTGAAAATGATGAGTGTTTTGAAATTTTTATTTATGAATAATTATTCACTGGGACTTAGATCATGATAGGGAAATATGTAGTGTTATAACTAGTCTATTTTAGGAAAAAAGAGCGAAAAATAAGAATTGCGGATGATTGGGATTTTTTCATGTGTGTTAGCCCATAGATTTATTGGGATAGGTGCGTCATAATGATCTTTTGGCTAAAACCCATTATGCACCCATGACAACCTATAAAATGATAAGGGATGCTTAAGACAAGTGGGCCTACCTTGTTTTAGGACAAACAAACAAATAAGTAGGAATTAAAAATTATTTTATTTTTTCATGTGCGTTAGATTTTGAATTTATGGGGATATGTGCATCGATATGATTTTGTACTAAAAACTCTTTGATACTCGGTATAACATGTTAAGTGATAAAGATAATTTTGGAGAGGCAAATGTAGCCTGTTTTCAGGCAGACAAGCAAAAAAAGTAGAAATTTTAGGTTATTTTTGTTTTTCGTGTGTGTTAGCATATGAATTTTTGCGGATAGGTGCATTGAAATAATTTTATTTTATTAAAAGCTCATGGCTACACTCGTGACAATGTATTAAATGAAAGGGGTTTTTTTGGGTAGGCAAACACAACATATTTTAGGGCAAACGAGAAAAAAAGATTTATAGATTATTTAATTTTTTCATGTGTGATAGATTATTAATTTGTGGGGATAGGTATGTCATAATGATTATTTGTCAAAATCTCATAGTTTCACCCCTGGCGAACTATAAATGATAACCACTTCTTTAGGAACACATAGCTAGTTTTAGGACAAAAAAAGAAAACAACAAAAATTGTTATTTGCTTGAATTTTGTCATGTATTCTAGCCTATGAACTTCTATGGATAGATGCATCGAAATAATTTTCATCGAAAACTAGTGGTTGCATCCGTAAGACCTTTTATATGTTAAGGGTTGCTCCAGAGAGGTGAACGTAGCCTATTTAAGGAAACTGAGCAAAAAATAGGAATTTCAAAGTAATTTATCTTTTTGTGTGTATTAGCTTATAAATATCTGGGAATAGCTATGTCGAAATACTTTTTCATTGAATACTCATGGTTGTGCCTATGATTACCTAAAATATTATAAGGGTTGTTTTGAAGAGGTGAATGTAGCTTATTTTAGCAAAAATAAACAATAAAGTTCTAATCGTTGATTATTGCAATTTTTTCATATGTGTTAGCCTAAAAATTTCTAGAGGTAGGTGTATTGAAATAATATCTTACAAAAATAAAACTACACTCGTGATGAGCAATTAAATTATATGGATTGTTTCAAAGGGGCAGATGAAACTTGTTTTAGGACTAAAGGAAAAAACAAGAATTGCAAATCATTTTAGTTTTTTCATGTGTGTGAACCAATGAATTTCTGGGGTTAGTGCATCAGAATGATATTTTACCAAAAACTCACGGTTGTGCCCTTGATGACCTATTACATGATAAGGATCATTTACGAGAGATGAACGTAGCCTGTTTTAAGACAAATATGTGAACAGATAGGAATTGCGAATTGGTTCAATTTTTCATGTGAAGTTAGCCTATTAATTTCTTGGGATAGATTCATCAGAATAATTTTTTATAAAACTCATGGCTATTCCTATGATGACCTATTAAATGATAAAGGTTGCTTAGTAGAGGCAGATGTATCCTATTTTAGGACAAAGAAGAAAAAAGGTAGGAATTATTTTAAATTTCTAGAGATAGGTATGTCAGAATAATTTCTTGTCGAAAACTCCTGGCTAGACTCATGATGATTAAATAAAAAGGGTTGCTTCGAAAAGGCAAACATAGTCTAATTTTTGGACAAACAAGCGAAAAAACTTATATTGCGAATTATTTTAGTGTTTTCATGTGTGTTTGCCTATAAATTTGTTGGGTGGTTGAATCAAAATGATTTTTATCAAAAAATTATGGTGGTTCCCATGATGATCTATTGATTGATAATGGCTGCTTCGAAGAGGAGGACATTGTCTGTTTTATGATAAACGGGTGAAAAAGCAGGAATTATGATTTATTTCATTATTTTATATGTCTTAGCCTATTAATTTCTAAGGATAGGTGCAGGCAAAACAATTTTTTTCCCGAAACTCATGGTTGAGCCCATGAAGACCTTTTAAATTATAAGAATTTCTTTAGAGAGGTGTACATAGTCAATTTTAGGACAAACGAGCGCAAAAAGCAAGAATTATAGATTAATTTGGTGTTTTATGTGTAAGCCTTTGAATTTCTGGGGATAGGTGCGTCAAAATAGTTTTTAGCCAAAAAATAGGTCTATGCCCTTGATGACCTATTTAATGATCAGATTTTCTTCTGAAAGGCGGACGATGCCTATTTTAGAACAAATGAATAAAAAACATTAATTTGATTAGCCTATTAATCATGGCTACACCCGCGATGACCTATTTAATGATACGAGTTTCTTCGGAGAGACGGACGTATCCTATTTTAGAACAAATGAACAAAAAGTAGTAATGATAAAGGTTTCTTCAACAAGGCGAACATAGCCTATTTTAGGAAAAATAAACTAAAGAGCAGTAATTCGATTATTTTAATTTTTTTGTATGTTAGATCATGAATTTCTAGAAATAGATGCACCAAAATAATTTTTTATTTCAAAATTATTGTTGCATCTGCAAGGAAATATAAAATGATTAGGGTTACTTCAGAGAGTCAGACATAGCTTTCTTTTTGGATCAAATTACGGTCTTGAAAAAAAATGGATTAGGCTTACATACAAGGTTGTCAAAGAAATAGGCTAAAGGCTCAAAAGGGTTTAACTAGGATGATGTCCATGGGTAGGTAAAACAAAGGTAAACATGTATAGGTTGCCAAAGAAATGCCTAAATCATCTCCTAAACTTACACTCCTTATTTTCGCTTTGCATACATACCAGGCAAGTTCTAGCATCAGCCACAAACATAGAATATACTGTTACCTCACACACACAAGGCACATAGTTGACTTGATTGGAAGTAATATAGACTCTCGACCCAACAAGTGAAGGAATTGAATCACACAATATCACATAATGAGTCACAAATAGAGCCTAAACATCTCAATAGTCACAATTGTAGCACATACTCTTGCTATGATCTCATGATGCCTATCAAAATAATTTCATGCGAAGCTAGAAAAAATTTACTCCTAAAAATACAAAACGAAACAAAAATGAAACAAAAGCAAACAAACATAGATGCGAATAGAGAAGTATATCAGGCAATACCGCCACCCCACACTTAAACGGGACACTGTCCTCAGTGGAAAATAAATACGAGGAACCTGGTTGGTCGGACTTATCCTCTATGTCTGGGGTCATACCCCATGCATTGGAATCATCATCAGAGTCGTCATCCTTAGAAGTTCCTCATAAGTATCCCACTTAATTCCAAGAGTGAGTCGAGGTGTTTGCAGCGAGGAGGGTTCTACTTGCTCCTTGCGGCCTCTTCTCTTGCCCTTTTGGGAAGTGGTATCCTTCTTCTTGCCTTGTCTCTCTTTAGATGCCATTGTACCTGAGACTTGAAATAGTGTTAATGGTAGCACAATCTCAATGGATACAATCTATACATATGCAGTAGGGGTACCACCCCACATTTAGTTTTGTTGATACAAATCAGTGAAGTGAAAGTGGTCGATTACTTAGACTTCATCGACATACGTTTTAGGATTATATTCTTACAAGAAACTCAACAATGCATCACTTACTTGCATCCATTGGACTACTTTCATGGTAGATATAACAACACTACTACACAGGGGTAACCACATGGTATAGTTTCTATAAATAAACTCAACCTCCTATGTCGGTAGGTAGTTATAAGTCTTATTCCGATGAACGGGATATTCTAACATGTAAGTATTCAAGTGACAAGATTATGCAATGTTCATTACTATAGCAATTCATCAAGTAGTATAACAATGCATCAAAATCAAATTCAAGTCGAAAATAAGTTAAGAGCATCCTAACGTACATGTTCACTCACTTGGTTTTGTATCAACAATTCAAACACGTTCACATCACCAATACTTTTTCAGGATTTAGCAATTCATAATAGGTGTAGTAAAGTAGTACTTACAAAATTTAAATGAAGAACAAAGTAGTACTTACTTGGTTGAAGCCTTTGGATGATGTTCTTGTGAAGAAAAAGAGCAAAAGGAAACTTTTTGATAGGATTTGGAGACTATAGGTGGTGCATGAGCTAGGTTTCCAATGTGTTTTTGGTTCAAGATTAAGTCTCATATTTGTAAGAAAAGGTTGGGTTGAGTTTTGACCCATTAAAATCGGATTTGGAGACCAAAAGTGACCATAGGCGGTGCCCAATGCTTTGCCTAGTTGAGCAGAATGCCATAGCATATGCCATGCATTTATTTAAGAATGCCATACACTATGCCATGCATTTATTTAAGAATGCCATACACTATGCGGCACATTGTCTATGGCATTTAGAGACATATGCGCCGCATAGTCTATGGCATTTGAGATCCTGAGACCTAATGCTATAGCATAGGCGGCGCATAGTCAAAAGCACACTTAGGAATGGACGGCGCATAGTGTATAGCACACTAGATTCCGAGACCTTAGGCTATAGGATAGGTTTTCCATTGTTCGTGGCCTAGGTTTACCTAGTCCTAGCCTTCCTCGATGCCTATTTAAGCATGAGTAATGCTCAATCCATACCCTTATGCATCCTTATACCTAACTTACCACCTTTACCATTCAATACATCCAAATCGTCATTTGAAACCAATCTCCTTGTTGAATACCTCTTGCACCTATATTTGCTCAAAACAATAAAAACGATTAGTACGATGGGTTGCCTCCCACCAAGCGCCTTAGTTTTGGTCGTGGCACGACTCTTATTTTTGGATTTTCATTAATTAAAAACAAGACAAGTACTAGAATGAAAGAAAACGATAAACGATAAATGAAAAACGATAAACAATGGGTTGCCTCCCATCTAGCGCCTTATTTATTGTCGTGGCACGACATGGTTACCTCGAGTACTCAGACTTCGTCGAGGTAAATGGTGGATCATTTTCTAAAAGGATTTAGACGGCAATGAGGCTTACCTGTGGGCATGCGATCTTCTTCGAGATGGCTCCTACGTTTCTCCAGAGAGTCACCAATTATATCATCAATAGTCCAAACCATAGCTCTCTTGTACCTCATCAGAGCAGAGATGAGAGCCTCCACGTGCTGTTCACTTAAATCATCCACCACACTTATCGGAAGTATACTTCCACTTTCCAAGAACACATACCTTATATAATCGGGAAGCTCTTGCGATTCTAGCATTGGTGGCTCGTCAATGGGAGTCTTCGCTGTTGGTTGATTCTTGAGATCACAATCTGGTTGCTTAGGAGTATAAGGCTCTATTTTTGTTAGAGCACTCATAAGTTCTTCATAACCTTCATTATCTTCATGCTCAACTTTCAGTGGCACAGCAGACAATGGCTCAATAGTAGGTTGTTTCTCTATAGATAATTCTTTCGTATCCTCATGATGAACATATAACTCATTCATATAGCTGGGCTTCTTCATTGTTTTGCATATATCAAACCGTACCACTTCGTCATTAATTCGAAACAAAAGCTCATTATCTTTCATGTCAATAAGCACACTTCCAGTTGCAAGGAAGGGACGTCCCAAGATGATGGGAACTTCAGAATCCTCCTTACAATCCAGAATAACGAAGTCTGCAGGAAAGATGAATGAAGAAACCTTCACCAACACATCATTCAAGATACCCACAGGTCGTTTTACCGACCAATCAGCCATCACGAGCCTCATATTGGTTGGTGTAGGGTCTCCTAACCCCAACTTTCTGTAGATAGATAGTGGCATCAAATTGATGCTAGCTCCCAAATCGCACAATGCCTTAGCAAAATCAAACGATCCAATTGTGCAAGGAATAGTGAAAGCTCCAGGATCTGCCTTCTTCTGAACTAGCGATCTTGTAGCGATTGCACTACAATGATGAACATTATCCGCCAAGTCATAACTTGCTGCCCGCTTCTTTGTCAAGAGATCCTTCATAAATTTCGCATACCCAGGCATTTGTTCAAGTGCCTCCACCAATGGAACATTAATGGTGAGCTGCTTTAACATATTCATGCATTTGTTGAACTTTGTGTCATCCGCCACCTTCTTCAATCTTTGGGGAAAAGGTGGTGGTGGGTATGGAAGTGTTCTCTCCACGGTTTTTTTCTCCTCTTGCTTCTGTTTTTCCACTTTTTCAGGCTGCACGTCACTAGGTGAAACGTCCCTGACGTTGGGAGTAGTTGTTGCGGCTTCTTCTCCTTTTGTAACGTCACTAGGTGTAATGTCCATGTCCGCAACTTCATCAACCACTTGCTTGCCTTTTGCTGAAGTTTCCAGCACCTTATCACTTCTGGTAGTGATGGCCATGCATGACCCATCATTCTTTGGGTTTTGCACAGTATCGCTTGGTAAGGTGCCAACCTTTCTTTGATTGAATGCTGCTGAAAGTTGGCTCAATTGCTGCTCTATTTGCCTGATAGAAGTGGAATGAGAATCAACTAGTTGCTTCATGGAGGACAAATCATCAATCACCTCCTTAACTCCTGCGCTTGTTGCTTCCACTCCTTTCAATAACTTAGCCATCATGTCTTCCATACTCCCAGAATTAGATATGGTGGTATCACGTCTGCCAGGGGGAACGTACAAACCACTCTTTTCATTCTTGTTCTTCCAACTACCTTGGTCTTTGTTTCCAGATTTATCATAATAGTTCCGACCTTGGTTTCCTTGGGTATTCCCTCGGAAACCCCCCTGATTGTTCAAGTAGTTGGCCTCCTCTTCCGAATCAGATTCGTCTCTTCCTTTTGGTGGCACAGCTTTCACTTTTTCGGTCTTCCCTGATAATAAATACTTTGTCAGAAGATCCATTTGTGTTTTCATGTGCGCCATGTCTTGATCACGTTCTTCTTCTCTTCTTCTTTGGTCTGCAGTCATGCCAATTGATAAAGTGGGGCTTGCTACCTCAGAATCCCTGGTATGCCAAGCTCTACTTTGTTTCGTCATGCGATCTAGCATATTGCTTGCTTGACCAAAGGTGAGGTCCATGAAAGAACCTCCAGCTGCGTTGTCCACCACTGGTTTAGTTATTGAATTCAAGGCTCTATTCAAGATCTCCATGAGGTGAACATTAGTCATGTGATGGTTTGGGCATCTCGCTAGCTTTGTCTTGCACCTCTCCCATGTTTCATGAAGAGCTTCAGAGGGAAGCTGACGAAAGTTGCTGATTTCATCTCTCAATTGATCCCTTTTGGATGGCGGAAAGAATCTTTCTAGGAAAGCGTCTCTCAATTGCCTCCAATTTGTAATTGAATCAGGAGTCAGCCCATTCAACCATAGTGTTGCCTCCCCAGACAGAGACAATGGAAATAGACGTAATCGAATAGCATTTTGACCAACACCAGGATTGTCAATGGACTTGCATGTAGAAATAAAGTTGATGAGATGCATATTCGGATTGTCGCCTGCTAGTCCACCAAATAATACCTTGAGTTGCAATAACTGAATCATGGTGCTTGTGATGTTGAACTTGGCTCCGGGCGCTAATGGTGGTGGAATTATAGCTCCAGTGGCTCCGGCACCATCAAGATCATCATTATCATCATCGAAAGCTGGCTGCAAAGGTTGCCGATCATACCTGTACCGAGCTTGTCGACCTCTTCTATTGGTAGGTGTTATAATTTCAGCATCACGCCTAGGGTTTAGTAACTCGTCATCTCCTAAATCCTCATCATCAGGATTTGTTGCTCGCCCAGGGTTATCAATGTTTTGTTGGCGTACTTGGGCAGCGGCAAGGGTAGCCAATCTTGCTTGTTCGTGTTGAGCAGCCATCCTGTCGATTTCAGCTTGTGCTTCCATTCTTCTAATTCGTTGTGGTTCAGGATTGATTGGTAATAATGGTTGACCAGAACTCCTAGTATGGGGCATGCACTAAAGTAAAAACCTGCAAGAAACAAAAACAAAAACTAAAAGTAAAAGTATGAGAATCTTTGACCAAAGGGTCTAGTAATTATCACGAACTTAATTGACACTCGTATTCCCCGGCAACGGCGCCAATTTTTGATAACGCTCAATCTACTGCTCTCGTAGGAGTGTAAAGAGGTCATTAGCAAATATAGAACCCAACCTGGGTTGGGTGTCGATCCCACAGGGAATAGCTTGGCCAACAAGTAAGCAAAATTACTAAACTTTTGGTGCAAGTCTCGTAAAAGGGGGGATTGTAATATGTAACGAAAACAATAAAGTAAAAGCTGAAAATAGCAAAGTAAAGAGAGAAAGATTGTTACGTAAGTTGTAAACAATGAGAATTGAAGCGTTGGGGTTATGTCCACCTTCTGAGGTATACGTCTCTATCGGCTATGAGTGTGTAGAGTCTTGACATGCAATTGCTTATAGAGAATTGTAGTCGATGGTAAATCCAAGCGTCTCTCGACCTGAACAAGGACTATTTCACTTTAACTCTCTCGAGCTTAAAGCGTGTCTAACGGTACGAATTCTCCAAGAGGTTAGTCTAGTTACGGCACTAGCCTTTTAATAGGAAAGGGTGTCCTACTACCTTGACATTATCTCTTTTCCAGACAAATAACCTTTCTCTCGAACAAGTTAAATGTTAGACTGGTGTTATTCTATGCGTCTCCAGCCACAAGAATTTGCATTAAGATGAAGAGATTAATGATATAAGCAATATACGTGTCTCGAACTCACAAACTCACAGCAATAGATAGTATCTCATTCGGCTTCCATAACCCCAACAGAGAAGTTTAGTTACCCATGAGTGCGAAGGAGATCACGATTTGCATTGTTATTGTTGAGTAATGGCGTGTGGATTAGGTGATAGGCGTGTGGCATGATTCCTTAGCAAGTAACGATTCTCTTGTTGTGGAATTTAAGAATAGAATTAATGGAAAGATTAGAAGAGTTGTAATTGAGAAGTAGAATGTGTCTCTCCACTAAGGGAGGACTTGCCTCTCCACTAAGGGAGGACTTGCCTCTCCACTAAGGGAGGACTTCATTAAAAATCTCTAGCATGATAGGGTATTTATAATACTCCTATCCTACTCCTACTATGCTAATGAAATAAATAACCAAATCCTACTAAACTAAGGAAATACTTAACCCATTTGTACTAGGTTAATGTAACATTCTCCTAATCCAAATAAACTAATGAAATACATAACCCAATTGTACTAGGTTAATGTATTATTGTCAAAATCCAGATTTGTATTTGTAAGTCCCCAAAGTCTTCAGAAATGTTGTTTTAGCCCGGGACAAATTTTCCATGCAGCAGTTTTGGTCCTTAGGCGTGTAGACTTCCTTCCCTTCCTTTCTGAGCTTTCTTTTGCGTCAAGTAAGCCATAAAATGCTGAATTTTGCATCATTTATACCTGAAACTTTACTAATCATGTTCGTTAGCTCATTTATAGGAAAAAGGACTAAAAGTGCATGAAATATATAGTTTGTTCTCAAAACTAGGCTAAAATATGGGCAAAATATATTGATATAGGCATGTAAATTCGCCTATCATCAATCAATTAACCTCACATGAAACATATTGTAAAATATGGATTAGAATCCCAATTTATCATTATAAATATGAACATAATGAAACCCAACATGGAATTCATGAAATCCATAAACTTAAAGTAACAAAATAGTTTCTTGGACTCCAAGGGTGGAAGGGACCCTTGGATGAACACTTCACATACCTTATTTGATGAATTTATGAAAGTTAATGGTGATTTCTTGAGTTCTTGGTTTAAAATTTGAACACCTAGGGTTTTTGTTCTTGGGAAATTTGTGAAAGAATGAATATAGTTGCTCTCCAAGGGGTTTAATTTCTTGTTTTAGGGGCTGAAGGGCATGGGAAAAAGACCTAATTAACCCTGAGAACATGGCCTTTTAATGCCTATAAACTATTTTATCGATGCACAGGTTGATGTACCGCATCATTTGCTTTGCGTCGAGTCTGTATTGGTTTACTAGAATTTGCATTGAAGCTGGAAAAAACTATCATATCGACGCGACGCATCAAGATTGCATCAACCCACTATTTTGGGCACTTAAAATGGTCTAAACGAGGTTTGAAAAATTTAAAACTTGTATAGGAACCTCTATTGACATTCCTAATCATAAATAACTCAAATGTCAATATTTAAAGGACGTAAAGGTCATGAAATAATATTTCCAACTTTCCAAGGCTAGAATGGCACTAAGTCTGAATACTTAGTTAATATATTCTAAGTATGGGACCCCCTTAACAAGCTTAAAAGATTGAATTAAGCTAAGAATTTTTGCAGGGTCTTACATTATCTCCCCCTTAGAAACATTCGTCCTTGAATGAGACAGACTATGCTGAGAATACTTGGTAGACTGAACTTACTTATGGGATATGAATATCTTAAACATGATTATATGAATGACATTACTGACATACTGAACATGTATATCTGATGCATGAGTACATGATTGAGTTGATTCATGAATGCATGACTGGGATTTCTGATAAGCTGAGTTTCTCTTACTGAATATGCATATCTGATGCATGAATACATGACTGAACTGACTCATGAAGATATGATTGAATATGCAAAGGTTACTGATACCAAGTTTGAAATGCAAAATCTGAGCATGAAACTGAATAATCTTAAGGAAAAACTATTAGTTAAACTAAAAAATACTGATGAACCCAAGATCATTTTTGGAGTACGCATGAACGGGAACATGAGCACATGATTGAGACTGGAACGTGATTTATGAACTAAATAGCATGAACTAAAATTAACCCCTTGAATACGTGGCTTACGGCTGAGATTAGAACTTGAGCGTCAACTTATGAGTACCCACTGCTCTAAACTGGATTTGTTACATAAAGAGAACTTGGAGGTTTAGGGCATGAAAGGTCGAGGTTATAGTGCATCTCCTCCTTGGGACATTATATCCCCTGAAAAATATTGACTTGGCTGAGATACTAAGGAAAACTAGGGAGATACACAAGGGACCTACGAACTGAATCATGACTAAATATCTGGGACCTGAAACTGAGACATGATACATGAACTAAGATGAACATGCAACTACCTGGTTGGCCTATCTTAGAATAGTTACATTCATAAGACTTTGAGTAGTGCGACTAAATGGAAATATGGAAAACCACACCATACGAATTTGCCCATCTGACTGCTAAACTGAATTACTGGCTTTACGGTCTAACACATACTGAAACTTACTCTTAACTGGAGCTTTTCTCTGACACTCTTTCAACTACACTCTCTACCTCATTACGACACTTCACCTGATACTACTAAAAGTATTCCCATAGGTATTGAGCATAGCATAAATATACTAACTTCTCTAAGTAACTGAATAATTGAGAGCTAAATACTGGGTCTGCAAGATTGAACTATCCTTAGTCTAAATAACTAGACTAAAACTATAGAATATCATGTATACGAGGAAAGGACTGACTGGGTAATATGAGATAACTAAGCATGAATTCATGAAGGCTGTATTATTTGAGAATGCAAGACCAAATATATACCATGGTTCTGAAATATTCTGTAAGCTGAGGTACTAAAATACTAATAACTGTGTAACTGATAATTGTACGCTATGGTCGACCAAACATAAAGCTGAACTGAGTTTTTGATCTAATTACTGGACTGAGGCTGATACTATAACTAAGACTACAACTGAGACTATGATTTAGATGATAACTAGGGTTGAACACTTTGTAAGTCATGAGTGCAGAAGTCATAAGCTGCTTGACCTGGGTTTAGAGTTTTCCATGTTCATGGAACATGATTTGTACTACTGAGTTAACTGGAACTCCTTATACTAAAAACTGGAAATGCACACAATTCTATGGAAAGTGTGTGAATATAAGCTGTGTTCATAGAGCTGAGACGTAAAGCAAATGTAGGTATCGTGATGACTGAAGTACAAAACTTTGAACTGAGGTAAAGACGGGTTGGGCATCATTCCCGCGCATTACTTTTCTACACATACTAAAATTATTACTGAAATCTAGAGGCCTGACTTCCTGAGATATCATAACCAGGCATTTTCTGTATACCCGTCAGGCTATGATAGATTGACACACTAGGTGGAGGCTGAGAAAGGTTTTGTTAATATTTATTCTAACTTTAAAGTTAACTGCTATGCAAAGAGTTACAAAAGACAAAGAAGCTCCTGGATCTGATGAGACTTAAATATGAAAATGGAAGGTCTATGACGTACCAATGACCGCATCAAGGGAACTTTCCCAATCTTTCCTGGACTGAAGTGCATAAAACCTATTCGGGCGTTGCCCACTGGCGGCACTAGAAATGGCACCCTGCTGATTCGGACGACCGAACTGAGTTGAAGGAATACTATGCTGACTTCGTAGACCATTCTTAGGATAGTCTCAAACTCTATAACCTGAATTGCAACATCCAAAACAAATATCACTGCCGGCGATACAGATACCCTTATGATTCTTACCATATTCTTCGCAAAGTAGATTAGTACGAACACCGCTTGAACTACTCTGGGTTTTAGAGCCTGGTGCCTCATCATGACTGCCATTCATGAACCTTGGTACTGGTGTAATAGCTGAATATGGAATGGGGCTAAAAACTTCTGACTAAACCGAGAACGATTACCACCCTCTGACCTTGGCTAGGAAAAACTAAAACTACCCATTCTGGCTCTCTTATATTCTCTCTCCTTCTTGTTAAGTTTTTATTCCTTAATCTATTGAGCATGGACAATAAGCCTAGATATGTCCATCTCCCTAATTAACATCGTAGTACTACACTCCCTAACCACTCTACCCAATACCCCAGACACAAACTTGCTCATTCTGGATCTATTGTCTGCTACTACATAAGGAGCATAGCTGGCTAGTTGAGTAAACTTGATGGAGTAGTCTTTCACACTCATACTGCCTTGCCTGAGATTAATGAACTATAACACCTTGTCTTCTTTCATCTCTAAGGGAAAGAATCTATCTAAGAAAGCCGTAGAAAACTTTTCCAATTCTATGGGCTCTGCATCTGTACCCCTGTCTACCTTCCACTGCTTAAACCACATATGGGCTATATCATATAGCTGATAGATGTCTAACTCAGCACTCTCACTGAAGTCATTCCTATGATATCTATGACTTTCTAAATATGATCGAGAAACTCCTGTAGATCCTCTTCATACTTCGAACCTGAGAATAAAGAAGGATTCATTCTGGTGAAGTCCTGAATCTTGGCTACAGCAGTATTTGCCACTGGGTTGGCCAGAACAATAGCTGTCCATTCATTTTGAGTTGCTACTGAATTTGCTAGAATAGTGAATACTGATACACCCAAATTACAACTCTCGTTAGAAAGTGTAAGCGGTCGCTGTCAAATATAGAACCCAACTAGGTTGGGTGTCAAATCCCACAGGGAATACTATAGTCACTAAGTATTGCGATTATTATTAGACTGTTGGTAAAAAATTCCAAGGAAAGGGGTATTTCGGATTAGGTGCAAAATACTATTATCAGTGTAACGATGAAATGATATGTGTAAATATACTTGATCACAGAATGACAAGTTAGGGTTATGTCCGCCTTGTAGTTTCTACTTCTCTATTAACTATGAGTAATACGGAATTTATGCATGCATGCACTTATAGAGAGACGTATTCTAATTCTAAACCCAAGTGTTTTTCAACCATCAAAGATTTATTCACTTTAGTTCTTTCGAACCCAAAGTGTACAACAAATTATACGAACTCTCCAAGAAATTAATCCTGCTAGGGCATTAATTTGTAAAAAGAGGTTGGAAACCCTATTTTCTTGTCACACTCTCTTTTCCAAACAATAACTTTTCTATCGAACAAGTTATTGCTATACTGGCGCATTCCTTATGTTTGAAACCACGAGAATTCAATCAATATGAAGAGAGTAACGATATAAGTGGCATGACACACCATAAATTCACAAACTCATAGCAATAGAGAGTATATTACAAGGTTTCCATAACCCTAACAAATAACTTAGCTACTCATGGATACAACAGAAATCAAACTAGAGATATTCATCATACGAAAACGTAGAATGATCTTAGTGATGAAGGTGATTAGCAAAAATAAGAGAGAAAAATCGTTTCTCTCCCTTTTCCTCTCAAAGCTAAGCCGTTTTTCTCTGTTCCCCAAAATATTACAGAATTTGATTAATGAATGAAAATTCAGCAATAAGGTTTTTAATAACATCCTTCTCTAATAAGTTGCTACTGCATCCTTAACTATTTAAAAATACTGAGTTTGCCTGGGAAAAAGTTGCCATGCATCACATTCAGTCCAAAAGTGCTGAAATCTTCCTCATTAGTACCTAAAAAGCATGCTAATCACATAGGTCAGCTCACTTAACTAAAAATGGACTAAAAGTGCCAGACTTATGTATTTTATTCTCAAAACTTAGCTAAAACATGGGTAAGTTATGGTGCTTAGACATATAAATACGCCCAAAATCACCACCCCACACTTAAAGCTTTGTTTGTCCTCGAACAAAATAGTGCATCCATGTGAATACCTAACTTAACTTCACAAGAGAAACACAAAATTTTCAACAAGATATACACGACAATTATTAAGAAAGAGTAGATTTCTTGATCATTACTAGAAACAACTCACCCTCCAACATAGACTCATTAAGTTGGTTAATTCATATACACAAGTTAAGCCAAATAAAATCATATAAAACTACCCAACAATCATCAACCATGTGCATTCACACAAAATGTTACCCATAATCACTCATAGTTTTGCATTTTTCAAAAACATGGGTATAAGACTTTGCTTGCTCTCACTCTCATAAAGAATTCTTAGATTACAACTGATGACCATATGCTTGCCCTTAGTGTAATGCTCTACTAATATCAGAATGCTAAGGTTAGGATCAAATAGGTCTTTACGGGTTGTAATGTAGGCTAAAGGGACAGGTAGGACTATTTTGGCCAGAAATAGTGACTATGTTCCCTAAGCGTTTTGATACACTACATTATACCATTTACACTAACTTTTAACAACCACTCTACCTTTCTTTCATCTACCAACCCCCTTTCACCCATTTTATTATTCAATCAGAAACATAGTGATGGGAATATACAACTCTTTTTATTTTTTATTTTTCTTGATTTATTATTTTTTTTTCATTTTTTTTCTTTTTTCTTTTTTATTATTAAGCATCCTTATGATAGCCACCCTTTATCAAAATATTTTCACATACCAATAAACTCTGGGGCATCACTTTCATCATTTTCCTCTTAATTTGCCACACTCTTTACTTAACTTGATTCTACAATTTAAAGCGCTTAGGAGCTTTTGGATCAAATTATGGTCTTTTCAAAAAAATGGATTAGGCTACATACGAGGTTCCCAAAAAAATAGCTAAAGGCTCAAAGGGTGTTCACTAGGACAATGTACAAAGGTAGGTAAAAAGAAGATAAACAAAATCAGGGCTGCCAAAGAAATGCCTAAATCATCTCCTAAACTCACAATCATTATTTCGCTTCACACACACACCAGGCAAGTTCTAGCATCAGTCGCAACAATGAATATACAATAACCTTACACACACATGGCATATGGTCAACTTAATTAGGAGCATTATAGATTCTTGACCCAACAGACAAATGAATTAAACCACAAGCAATTATCACAGAATGAGTCACAACTTAGAGCCTAAATGTTTCAATAGTAGTGATTCAGCATAAACTCCTGCTATAATGCCATGCCATCCATAAGAACAATTTTATGCAAACTCTGACTAATTACAACTAACTAACTACGACTAAATCAAAACAACTATAGAATAAATGCCGGCAAAGCTGCAAAAGAAATGCCTAAATCATCTCCTAAACTCACAATCTTTATTCCGCTTCACACACACACTAGGCAAGTTCTAGCATCAGTCGCAATAAAGAATATACAATAACCTTACACACACATGACACATGGTCAACTTAATTAGGAGCATTATAGATTCTTGACCCAACAGATAAATGAATTAAACCACAAGCAATTATCACAGAATGAGTCACAACTTAGAGCCTAAATATTTTAATAGTAGTGATTGAGCACAAACTCCTGTTATAATGTCATACCGTCCATAAGAACAATTTTATGCAAACTTTGACTAATTACAACTAACTAACTACGACTAAATCAAAATAACTATAGATTAAATGCAGGTAAAGCAGTACGCAATACAACAGACAAGGTAATCCGCAAACATATAACCGCACCCCACACTTAGACGGAACACACTGCCCTCAGTGTAAATAAATAAGCAAAAACCTGGTTAGTCAGACTCCTTCTCTACATCTGGGGTCATACCCCCTGTATCAGAATCATCATCAGAGTCTTCATCATCAGAGTTGTCCTCCACATCAGAGTCTAGTAGTCGGTGATCATCGTTTGTCGGCACATCATCATCTAGAGGTTCCTCAAAATTTACCCCCACTCCACACATGGCCCGAGCATGCTCATTAAGCGGGTAGTCATAGTCCAACTGCCAAAGCTTTGCATCAGTCAGAACACGACCCCCATTCATCATAGTAAACCTAGTCATGCCATACAAATGGCGGAAAAAACTCTCATCTCGAGCATGTCTCTCAGCAGTGGTAAGGTTGATGCCTTGACCAGTTTCTGGATCTTTGATTTTCGTGAGATCTACCTTATTCGGGTTATGAGGCAACTTATGGTCTGCTGGCTCCTCCTCAATCTGCTCTTTTCTCAAAATTGCAGTCAACAAGTTGCCGAAGCTAAAATGAGACCTTTTGTGCGACCTTGTTTTCCGCATCGATGTTCGTATAACTGCACCAATGTTGATAGGAACATTCGTCATTAGAGCATATAGCAAAAAGACTCGATCACGCGTGAACTTAGTGTACTGTGTTCCAGAAATCAAGCAGGAGTTGACTATTCTTAACAATATGCGAGCTTCTCTGTTCAAACAAGCATATGGGTAAGTATTGTGACGACCATTATCTTTGTGACGAGTACACCGGGTCATGGACCTTGATCCACACAACATATGTCCGATGGCTCTGTAGGGAGGTCTGTTGTAGAGCTCCTTGAGTGGTGATGGCTCCACACTTGGAGTTCCCAGGAAAGAGTTAAAGAAATCAGCATTCAATTGCAAGACTTGCCCCCAAATCTTTACTTCATTTCCTGTAGTCCTTGGGGACCAGTTGGCATAAAATTCTCGAGTCAAATAAAGATTACATTCGCCTATGTCTCGTAAGATAAAGTCAAGATTTAGTGCCATAATCTTTGCCAAAATGCGAGGGTCTCTCTTTGCTAAACTTTTCTTCTGCATCAACTCCACATGGACATATTTCTTCACTTTATTGTTTCTATATCATTCCTTCCCTTCCTCCTCCAGAACCCACTTGATCCCAAAAATGCGTCGAGGCACTTGAAGAGAGGAGTAATCAGCCTGGTCCTTTCTTGACCTTTTCTGACCTTTTTGTGAGGGGGATGCTTTCTCCTTTCCCTGTCGACCTTTCGGAGCCATGTTACCTGAGATCACAATAGAGTCATGTTAGTTTCATTTCGGAAGATTCACTATAATCGAAAAAGAAAATAGTGATGACACCACCCCACACTTAATTTGTTTGCACAAACTAATTGAGTGAGTGATGTCGATTACTCAGACTTCATCAACACACATTTAGGTGGTATGTGCCAATAAAATTATTAGCGTAGTCACACTTTCAACCATTCACTTTACATAACAATTTCTCAGTTTGATATAGAGAAGCAACACACAATGGTCATGTAATCTTGACTAACATTTCCAAGTTTATTTCATTGGAGCTATGCAATCTTTGAATAAGACTACCACATAGAAATCTTGTCATGCTATAGCATAGAAACAATCACACAATCTTATGATTGTGGTCAATCATGATCATTACATCGATGAATGAGTCATTCAAATAGTCAAGCTTACAACTCCCAAATTTATCCATTAACTTCAAAATTCCAACTTCATAAAAAAAAGAATTATGACAGTGAATACCAATCAATACATGCCGGAGTGAAATCAAGAATACCCACTAGAATCCTTTTACACAATGAGATGTATTCTTCAAAAATCATAACAAAATAACCATACTCTTATCACCAAGCACTACTACAAAATCTAATTAACCATTATAAGCGTAGCACTGCAACACTTATGGAATATGAAAGAACAACTTACTTGGTGATGGATCGGGAAGGTGAGCTTGCAAGATTAGATGAGAAAAGAGAAAAACATGAAGAGGGAAAGGGAGCTTGGGCGGCGCCTAGGCTTAAGAAAAATTGAGTGGTGTTTAAAGGTAGAGGATATATTTAAAGGATAAGCCATGGGTCGGATTGGTCCACTCACAAACGGGTTAGTAGGCAAAAGTCATGTTGATAGGCAGCGCCTATAGCATTGCCTATGTTGGCATAGACGGCGCCTATAGCATTGCTTATGTTGGAAAAGGCGACGCCTAGCCCATCGCCTATGTGAGGCAGTGAGCATAGGCAATGGCATAGGCAGCGCCTAGCCTATTGCCTATGTTGGCATAGGCGGCTCTTTAACCATCGCCTATGTGAGGCAGTGAGCATAGGCAATGGCATAGGCGGCGCCTATAGCATTGCCTATGTTGGCATAGGTGACGCCTAGCCTATAGCCTTTGCTCCATCATTCCTAGACTTACCACCATTGGAATGGCTCACTTTCAAATCCAAATTTGTGGCTAATCTCCTCCTTTGTACTTTATGCACCTATAATTAATCAGAAATAACAAATTTGATTAGAAGGATGGGTTGCCTCCCACCAAGCGCCTTAGTTTTGGTCGTGGCTCGGCTCTTCTTTTTAAGTTTTTATTTATCAAAAACAAACTCCTAGTGAAACAAATATGATTAAAATGATGGGTTGCCTCCCATTTAGTGGTTTATTTATTGTCGCAACACGACATTGTTATCTCGAGTACTCAGACTTCATCGAGATATATGGTGGCTATATATTTTATCGAGTCGGTTGGACCGATATATAGCTTCACTCTTTGGCCATTCACCTTAAAGACACCACCATCATTGTTTTCTAACTTCACTACTCTAGATGAGTAAACTTGGCTGATTCTAAATGGACCAGACCATTTAGACTTCAACTTACCTGGAAACAGTTTCAGTTTGGAGTTGAAAAGAAGTACCAAATCGCCTTTCTGAAAGTTGCGTTGGATAATCCTCAGATCATGGAACTTTTTCATCTTTTCCTTGTAAAGATCTTCTCTTTTATATGCATTTAGACAGAATTCATCCATATTGTTCAGCTGTCCCAATCTCATATCTATAGCATCATCCCATTTCAGGTTAAGCTGCTTCAGTGCCCACATTGCTTTATGTTCTAGATCAATTGGCAAGTGACAAGCCTTTCCATAAACTAGTTGGTATGGTGACATGCCAATTGGTGTTTTAAACGAGGTCCTATATGCCTATAAGGCATCGTCCAACTTCCTGGACCAATCTTTCCTGCTGGCATTCACATTCTTAGCAAGGATCAGCTTGATTTCCCAATTTGAAACATCCACCTGCCCACTAGTTTGTGGGTGGTATGGTGTAGCCACCTTATGTTGCTTAACCCCATACTTTACCAATACAGCTCTGAACAGCTTATTGCAGAAATGTGATCCTCCATCGCTTATGATGGTATGAGGTACCCCAAAACGAGAGAAGATATTTCTCTTTAAGAATGCTACAACACTCTTACCTTCATTATCTGCTAGCGCAACTGCTTCGACCCATTTGGATACATAGTCCACAACAACTAGGATATATTTCATCCCAAATGAACTCACAAATGGGCCCATGAAATCAATATCCTAGACATCGAATAACTCTACTTCAAGCATTTTGGACATGGGCATCTCATGGTGCTTTGAGATAGAACCTTGCCTCTGACACTGATCACATCTTCTTACAAAGTCATAGGCATCCTTGAATAATGAAGGCCAATAGTAGTCACTTTGCAGTACTTTCTTGGCTGTATGATCACCTGCATAGTGACCTCCAACTTAGGAAGCATGACTTGTTTCTAGTATACTAGGCACCTCTACATCTGGGATGCACCGTCTAATAATACCATCAACACATCGTCGAAAAAGATAGGGCTCATCCCAGAAGTAATGTTTCACATCATACATGAACTTTTTCTTTTGATGAAAGGAGAGATGCTCAGAATAACTTCACTCACCACGTAGTTGGCAAAATCTGCATACCACGGTAAGTTTTCCACCATAGTTGCTAGAATCTCTTCGTCGGGGAATGTATCATCAATATCAAAGTTGGTCTGCACTGTGTGCTCACTCTCAAGTCTAGATAGATAATCAGCTACTTGGTTTTCACAACCTTTTCTATCCTTTACCTCAAAATTGAATTCTTAAGGCAGTAACACCCACCTAATTAGCCATGGCTTAGCATCCTTCTTTGCCATTAGATATCTTAGAGCTATATAATCTGTATGAACCACTACCTTGGTTCCTAACAAGTAAGCACGGAACTTTTTGAAAGCATAAACAACCGCTAGAAGCTCTTGTTTAGTGATGGTATAGTTCTTTTGTGCTCCATTCATGGACTTACTCGCGTAGTAGATTGGATGAAATAACTTTTCTCTTTTCTGACCAAGTACAACACCCAAGGATACACTACTTGCATCACACATAACTTCAAAAGGTAGAGACCAATCAGTTGCTACAATAATAGGGGCTTCATCTAGCTTTTCTTTGAGGCATTAAAATGCCTTCAAGCAATCTTCACCAAAGTGAAACTTTTCCTCTTTCTCCGAAAGTTTGCATAATGGGTTTGCAATCTTGGAGAAGTCTTTAATAAACCTCCTAGAAAAACCAGCATGACCGAGAAAACTACGAACCCCCTTTATAGAAATTGGAGGTGGTAGTTTCTCCATAACTTCAATCTTGGCTCGATCAACTTCAATTCCCCTTTCAGAGACTTTATGGCCGAGAACAATGCCTTCTTTAACCATAAAATGGCACTTCTCCCAATTCAGCACCATATTAAATTCAACACATCGCTATAAAGCCATACTCAGATTTGCCAAGCATGACTCAAATGACTCACCTACAACCGAAAAGTCATCCCTAAACACCTCCAAGGTGTCTTCAACCATATCAGAGAAAATAGACATCATACATCGCTGAAAAGTGGCAGGTGCCTTACATAGCCCAAATGTCAATCGTTTGAATGCAAAAGTACCATATGGGCATGTAAAAGTGGTCTTCTCCTGATCTTCAGGAGCAATACAAATCTTATTATATCTGGAATAACCGTCTAAGAAATAGAACCATCTCTTCCCTACCAATCGATCAAGCATTTGATCCATGAATGGCCTTGGAAAGTGATCCTTTAACGTCCATGAATTCAACTTCCGGTAATCCATGCACACTCTCTACCCTGTGACAGGACTGAGTGGGATTAGCTCATTCTTCTTATTTGCTACTACTATCATGCCCCCTTTCTTAGGCACACATTGTACAGGACTCACCCATTTACTGTTTGAGATTGGATACACCACCTCTGCATCTAACTACTTTATGATCTCTTTCTTCACCACCTCTTACATAGGTGGATTCAGACGACGCTGATGCTCAATAGTGGGTACATAATCTTCCTCTAGCTGAATCTTGCACATACATATGCCAGGAGGGATACCAATTATATCAGCAATAGTCCAACCAATGTCTCTCTTATACCTCTTCAGAATAGAGATGAGAGCCTCTATTTGTTCTTCACCTAAATCAGCAGTAACAATAACCGGTAGTGTATTTCCACTACCCAAGAACGCATACTTTAGATGAATGGGTAGCTCTTTCAATTTTAGCATCGGTGGCTCTTCAATGGATGGTTTCGCTGGTGGTGAAGGTCGGTTCTTAAGATCAAGGTCCATCCTCTTAGGGGCATATGAATACGACCCCATTCCTGTCAGAGCACAGATAGTTTCTTCGTACTTTTCAACATCCTCACTCGCAAAGTTCAAAAGCATAACAGCTAATTGCTCAACAGTAAGCTGCTTCTCTAAAGATAATTACTTCTCATCTTCATAATAAACATCAGCTACAGAGAACACATTCATATCTTTGGGCTCCTTCATTGATTTTCATACATCAAAACGTACCACTTCGTCATTCATCCAAAATAAAAGCTCATTTGCTCGTAAATCAATAAGCACACTTCTTTTTACGAGGAAAGGACGACCCAATATTATGTGAACTTTAAAATCTACCTCGTAATCCAAATTAACAAAGTCTGCAGGGAAAATAAAGGTAAAAACATTCTCTAGTACATCATATAAGATACCAACAGGTCGTTTTACTAACCTATCTGCCATTACGAGCCGCATGTTGGTTGGTGTAGGATCCTCCAACCCCAATTGCCTATAAATGGATAGTGGCATCAAATTAATGCTAGCCCCCAAATCGCACAACGCCTTAGCAAAATCTAAAGATCCAACCGTGCAAGGAATAGTGAAAGCACCCGGATCTGCCTTCTTCTGTACTAAAGACCTCGTGGAAATTACACTGCACTTATGAAAATTATCT
This sequence comes from Capsicum baccatum var. pendulum, assembly GCA_030864225.1. NCBI lineage: Eukaryota > Viridiplantae > Streptophyta > Magnoliopsida > Solanales > Solanaceae > Capsicum > Capsicum baccatum. The sequence goes on from CM061560.1 coordinate 41,990,695, forward strand.
GCCAGTTCATAAGTTGCTGCCCTTTTCTTTGTCAAAAGGTCCTTCATGAATTTGGCTTACCTTGGTATTTGCTCCAGTGCCTCCACCAAAGGCACATTAATAGTCAGCTGCTTCAACATGGTCTACTGAACCTGGTGTCATCAACCTTCTTCTTTAGTCTCTGAGGAAAAGATGGTGGTGGATTTGGAAGAGTTTTCTCCACCACTTCCTTTTTATTTTGCTTCCCATTATCAATATTTTCAGATTGCTGACATCTAGGTGTAGTATCATGAACGTTCTCATTCAGATTTTCAGCTTTTACAGAATCATCACAATTTGCTTCAATAATATTCTCTTCCATATTATCAACCACCGGCTTGCCGTTGGATGGATTTTCTAATACCTTACCATTCCTGGTAGTAATAGCCAAACATGATCCATCATTCCTTTGATTTTGCACAGTGTTACTAGGTAAAGTGCCAGCTTTTCTTTGATTGAATACTGCTAATAGTTGACTCATTTATTGTTCCAGCTGTTTTATTGTAGTGGAATGTTAGTCAACCAATTGATTTATTGAGGACAAATCATTTTTTACCTCAGTTACTACCGTGTTGGTTGCCTCCACTACTTTCAATAGCTTAGCATCTTTCCAGAGCTGGATGCAGCAACTTTACGATTTTCGGGAGGAACATACAAACCGCTCATGTCATTCTTATTCTTCCAACTCCCTTGGTCTCGGTCCTTGTATCCAGATTTTTCATAATAGTTCCGACCTTGATTTCCTTGGGCATTGTCTCGAAAACCTCCCTGATTATTCAAGTAATTTGCTTCCTCCTCAGAATCAGAGTCATCTCTTCCCTGTGATACAATAGCCTTGACCCTTTCTGTCTTCCCTGATAATAAATGCTTGGTAAGAAGGTCCATCTGCGTTTTCATGTGAGCCATATACTGGTCATGCTCCTCTTCTCTTTGCCTCTGTTCTGCTGTTATGCCAGTAGATACAGTAGAGCTTGCTACCTCAGAATCCCTGGTATGCCAAGATCTACTCTAATTTGTCATACGATCTAGCATATCACATGCCTCAATAAAAGTAAGGTCCATGAATGACCCACCCGTAACATTATCAACCACTGGCTTAGTCACCTAGTTCAAAGCCCTGTATAATATCTCTATCAAGTGGACATTGGTCAACTGATGATTTGGGCATCGCATAAGATTCTTCTTGAACCTCTCCCATGTCTCGTGGAGAGCTTCAGTTGGAAGCTGTCTGAAATTGCTTATCTCATCTCTTAACTATGCTCTGTTGGATGGCGGAAAGAACCTTTCTAGGAAAGCTTCTTTTATTTGCCTCCAATTAGTAATAGAGTCAGGAGTTAGCCCGTTTAACCATAGAGTTGCCTCTCCAGATAGAGACAATGGGAATAAGCGCAGCCGGATTGCATTCTGTCCAACCCCTGGATTGTCAAATGATTTGCATGTTGAGATAAAATTAATCAGATGCATATTCAGATCGTCGCCTGCAAGTCCACCAAATAACCCTTTGAGTTGCAATAGCTGGATCATGGTGCTAGTGATATTGAACTTGGCTCCGGGTGCCAAGGGCAGAGGAATAATAGCCCCTGTGGCACTAGCCCCATCCAAATCGTCATCATCATTATCAAAAGGGACCTGCACAGCTCGGCGTTGAGGTCTCATTCTAGCTTGACGATCTCTATTGACATTCCTGTTCACAGGTGCAACCACATCATCTGCACGCCTTGGATTTAATAACTCATCATCACCCAGGTCATCATCATCAAAATTTGTTACCCGACCTGGGTTATCAGCATTCTGTTGATTTACTTGTGCAGCTGCCAATGCAACTAATCTAGCCTGCTCCTGTTGAGCAGCCCTCCTTTCAAGGTCTTGTTGTGCATCCATTCTGCCAATAAGATATGGTTCAGGATTTATAGGTAATAATGGTTGACCAGAACTTTGTGTATTTGGCATGTACTCCACTAAACCTGAACAAAACAAAAACAATAAACAGAAAGTAAAATTTGAGAATCTTTGACCAAAGGGTCTATAACTATCACGAACTTAGTTGACAACCGTATTCTCCGGCAACGACGCCAAAATTTGATACACCCAAATTACAACTCTCGTTAGAAAGTGTAAGCGGCCACTGTCAAATATAGAACCCAACTGGGTTGGGTGTCGAATCCCATAGGGAATACTATAGTCACTAAGTATTGTAATTATTATTCGACTGTTGGTCGAAAATTCCAAGGAAAGGGGGGTTTTCGTTTAGGTGCAAAATACTATTATCAGTGTAACAATGAAATGATATGTGTAATTATACTTGATCACAAAGAATGACAAGTTAGGGAATTTATGCATGCATGCACATATAGAGAGACGTATTCTAATTCTAAACCCAAGTGTTTTTTAACCATCGAAGATTTATTCACTTTAGTTCTTTCGAACCCAAAGTGTACAACAAATTATACGAACTCTCCAAGAAGTTAATCCAGCTAGGGCATTAACGTGTAAATAGAGGTTGGAAACCGTATTTTCTTGTCACACTCTCTTTTCCAAACAATAACTTTTCTATCGAACAAGTTATTGCTATACTTGTGCATTCCCTATGTTTGAAACCACGAGAATTCAATCAATATGAAGAGAGTAATGATATAAGTGGCATGACACGCCATAAATTCACAAACTCATAGCAATAGAGAGTATATTACAAGGTTTCCATAACCCTAACAAATAACTTAGCTACTCATGGATAAAACAGAAATCAAACTAGAGATATTCATCATACCAAAATGTAGAATGATCTTAGTGATGAAGGTGATTAGCGAAAATAAGAGAAAAAAATCATTTCTCTCCCTCTTTCGCTCAAAGCTAAGCCGTTTTTCTCTGTTCCCTAAAATATTACAGAATCTGATTAATGAATGAAAATTCAGCAATAAGGTTTTTAATAAAATCCTTTTCTAATAAGTTGCTACTGCATGCTTAACTATTTAAAAATATTGAGTTTGCCCGGGAAATGTTCCCATGTATCACATTCAGTCCAAAAGTTGCTTTCCTTTTTATGTGAAGTTTTCCTTTGCTGTCCACAGGTCCCCAAAGTGCTGAAATCTTCCTCATTAGTACCTGAAAAGCATGCTAATCACATAGGTCAGCTCACATAACTAAAAATGGACTAAAAGTGCAAGACTTATGTATTTTATTCTCAAAACATAGCTAAAACATGGGTAAGTTATGGTGCTTAGACGTATAAATATGACCAACATCAAATACAACCCTGAATTCTGCATGAGAGACATGCTCATCCTAGGGATCTGCCTAGATGGGATGAGGTGCTGATTATTTTCGGTCCTTCTTTCGTTAGTCCTTTTGATGATAGGCAAATTTACAAGCCCATAGTGCTATATTTTACCCATATTTTAGCAATGTTTTGAGAACAAATTATATATTTCATGCACTTTTAGTCCTTTTTCCTGTAAGTGAGCTAACAAACATGATTAGCAAGTTTTCAGGTATAAATGATGAAGAATTCAGCATTTTATGGATAACTTGCTGCCAAAGAAAGCTTCACGAAAGGAGGAAAGCAAATCTTGGACGCCAAGGACTAAAAGTGGCGCATGGAAAATCTGTCCCGGGCAAAAAACAACAATTCTGAAGACTTTGGGGACTAGCAGTAACCTATTAGGATTAGGATAATAATGCAGTAATTTTTTAGGATTAGGATAATGATACATTAACCTAGTAGGATTGGGTTAATCAATTTATTAGATTAGTAGGAATAGGATATGGGTATTATAAATACATTATTTTGCTAGAGATTTTTATTAATTCCGCCATTCCTCACAATTCACCCATTCCCCCAATCCATCAATTCGCATCCATCCACCATCCATCCATCCATCAAAACAATTCTCTTTATTAATTCATTGTTGACATTATTTTTCATCTATTCAATTCTTATTTTCCGCAACAAGAAAAACGTTACTTTGCTAGGAATTCATGCCTAACGCCTAGCACACTATTACTACATGAAATCTTTATTGTGGTATAATAACAATGTTTATTGTGATTTCCTTCGCACTCATGGGTAACTAAACTTCTCTGTTGGGGTTATGGAAGCCATATGAGATACTATCTAAGGCTATGAGTTTGTGAATTCGTGACACGTGTGTTGCTTATATCATTATTCTCTTCATATGCAAATTCTTGTGGCAGCAGACGCATAGAATAACACCAGTATAGCATTAACTTGTTCGAAAGAAAAGTTATATGTCTGGAAAACAGATAATGTCAAGGTAGTAGGGTCTCATCCCCTATTAAAAAGTTAGTGCCGTAACTGGACTAACCTCTTGGAGAATTTGTACCGTTAGATACGCTTTAAGCTCGAAAGAGTTAAAGTGAAATAATCCTCGAATAGGTCGAAAGACGCCTGGATTTACCATCGAATACAATTCTCTATAAGCACATACATGTCTGAATTCCGCATAACTCATAGACAATAGAGACGTACAAATCATAAGGTGGACATAATCCCAACTTCTCAATTCTAATTTTTTTACATCTTACTAAACATTCTTTCTTTTTACTTTGCTATTTTCTGTTTTTTACCTTATTACTTTGGTTAAATTACTTGCACGACAAAACTCCCCCCTTTTTACGAGACTTGCACTAAAACTCTAGTAATCTTTGCTTACTTGTTGACCAAGCTATTCCCTGTGGGATCGATACCAAACCCAGTTGGGTTCTATATTTGCTAATGACCGCTTTACACTCCTACGAGAGCTATAGATTGAGCGTTATAAAAAATTGGCGTCGTTGCCGGGGAATACGAGTGCCAACTAAGTTTGTGATAATTACTAGACCCTTTGGTCAAAGATTCTCGTACTTTTACTTTTAGTTGTTGTTTTTGTTTTATTCAGGTTTGTTCTGTGCATCAATGGATGCACAACGTGAAATTGAAAGGATAACTGCTCAAGTGCATCAACAGAACATTGATAACCCAGGCTGTGCAACAAATCCTGATGATGAGGACTTGGGCAATGAGGAGCTACTAAACCCATGGCATACTGCTGAGGTGGAGGCACCCATGCATAGAAGAGATCATCAAGCTAGATTCAGGCCAGAACGCCGAGCTATGCAGATACCATTCGATGATGAGGATGACGGTCTGGACAGAGCCGGTGCCACAGGAGCTATTATTCTTCCACCCTTAGCACCTGGAACAAAGTTCAATATCACGAGCACCATGATTCAGCTTTTGCAACTCAAGGGATTATTTGGTTGACTAGCAGGCGATGATCCGAATATGCATCTGATCAACTTTATTTCTACATCCAAGTCATTTGACAATCCCGGCGATGGTCAGAATGCAATTCGATTATGCTTATTTCCATTGTCTCTATCTCGGGAGGTAACTCTATGGTTGAATGGGCTAACTCTTGATTCTATTACAAATTGGAGGCAATTGAAAGACGCTTTCCTAGAAAGATTTTTTCCGCCATCCAAAAAAGCACTGTTGAGAGATGAGATCACAAATTTTTGGCAGCTTCCAACTGAAACCCTCCACGAAACATGGGAGAGGTTCAAGACGAAGCTTATGCGGTGCCCGAATCACCATATGACCAATGTCCACTTGATGGATATATTATACAGATCTTTGAATTCGGTGACTAAGCCAGTGGTAGATAATGCAGCAGGTGGATCATTTATGGACCTCACCTTTGTGCAGGCAATCAATATGCTAGATCGGATGACAAAGCAAAGTAGAGCATGGTATACCTGGGATTCTGAGGTAGCAAGCTCTACTGTATCGTTTGGCATGACTGCAGAGCAGAGGCGAAGACAAGAGGATCGTGACCAAGACATGGCTCACATGAAAATACAGATGGATCTTCTTACAAAGCATCTATTATCAGGGAAGACCGAAAAAGTTAAAGCTGTTGCATCAAAAGGAAGAGAGGAATCCGATTTTGAGGAAGAAGCCAACTACTTGAACAATCAGGGGGGTTTCCTAGGCAATGACCAAGGAAACCAAGGTTGGAACTATTATGATAATTCAGGATATAAGGATCGTGATCAAGGTAGTTGGAAAGATTAGATTGACAGGAGTGGTTTGTATGTTCCTCCTGGAAGACGTGACGCCGCTGCATCTGGTTCTGGAAATATGTCAATGGAAGATATGATGGCTAAACTATTGAAAGGAGTAGAGGCAAATAATACGGGAGTGAATGAGGTGAAGAACGACTTGTCCTCAATGTAATAATTGGTTGACTAGCATTCCACTTCAATAAAACAGTTGGAGCAATAATTGAGTCAATTATCTGCGGCATTCAATCAAAGAAAGGCTGGCACTTTACCTAGCAACACTGTGCAAAATCCAAGGAATGATGGATCATGCATGTCTATTACTACCAGGAGTGGTAAGGTGCTGGAAAATTCATCCCAAAGCAAGCAAGTGGCCGAAAATAAAGAAGATGAGGACGCCATAGACAATGACCAAGACGTCCATGACGTCACCCCTAGTGGTTTGCAGCTTGAAAAGACCAAAATTCGAAAGCAAGAGGAGAATAAAGCCGTGGAGAAAACAATTTCATATCCACCACCACCTTTTCCTCAAAGATTGAAGAAGGTTGCGGATGATACAAAGTTCAGCAAATTCATGACTATGTTAAAACAGCTGACCATTAATGTTCCATTGGTAGAGGCACTAGAACAAATGCCTGGGTATGCGAAATTTATGAAGGATATTTTGACAAAGAAGCGAGCAGCAAGTTATGAGTTGAAGGATACTGTTCATCACTGCAGCGCAATCGCTACCCGATCACTAGTTCAGAAAAAGGCCGACCCCGGTGCCTTCACTATTCCTTGCACTGTTGGATCTATGAATTTTGCCAAAGCATTGTGCGATCTGGGTGCTAGCATCAATTTGATGCCACTATCCGTCTACAAGAAGTTGGGGTTAGGCGATCCGACACCAACCAATATGAGGCTCGTGATGGCTGATAGGTCGGTAAAATGACCTGTGGGTATCTTGAATGATGTGTTGGTGAAGATTTCTTCATTCATATTTCCTGCAGACTTCGTTATTCTGGATTGTGAGGCGGACTCTGAAGTTTCCATATTCTTGGGCCGTCCTTTCCTTGCAACTGGAAGTGTGCTTATTGACATGAGAGCTAATGAGCTTTTATTTCGGTTGAATGATGAAGTGGTCCATTTTGATATATGATAAACAAAGAATCAGCCTAGCGATATGGATGTGTTCTCCATAGCTTATGAGGATAAGAAAGCATTATCTGTAGAAAAGCCACTTATTTTTGAGCCATTGTCTGCTGCGCTACTGAATGTTGAGCATAAGGATGATGAAGATTATGAAGAAACTACGTTTGCTCTAACCGAAATAGGGCCATATTCTCATGCTCCTAAGAAGTTGGACCTTGATCTTACAAATCAGCCTTCACAAACAGCGAAGACTTCCACTGTAGAGCCACCAATGCTAGAATCGAAAGATCTCCCCAATTACCTAAGGTATACGTTCTTGGGATATGGAAATACACTTCCGAAGAGTGTTGCAGATGATTTAACTGAATAGCATGTAGAGGCTCTCATCTCTGCTCTGATGAGGTACAAGAGAGCTATGGGTAGGAAGATTGATGATATAATTTGTATCTCTCCTGAGGTATGTATGCACAAGAGTCATATCGAAGAAGATTCCATGCCTACAAGTAAGTATCAGCGTCGTCTGAATTAATTCAAAAAACGATGCCCCATCTATCTCGATGAAGACTAAGTAATCGAGAGAGCTATGTCGTGCCACGACAATAAATCAAGCGCTTGGTGGGAGGCAACCCATCGTTTATCGTTTTGTCTTTATTTCGTTCTAGTACTTGATTTGCTTTTGACAAATGAAAATCCAAAAATAAGAGTCATGCCACGACCAAAACTAAGGCGCTTGGTGGGAGGCAACCCATCGTACTAATCGTTTTCATTGGTTTTGAGCAAATGTAGGTGCAAGAGGTATTCAACGAGGAGATTGGTTTCAAATGAAGATTTGGACGTATTACATGGTACAATGGCACTAAAAGACAAGAAAAGCAACCACTTCACAAAGAGGCCAGAAAAGAGGAAGAAAAGAGCAAGGTGAATCCTCCGTGCTGCAAATACCTCGACGCACTCTTGGAAAAAAGTGGGGTACTTATGAGGAACTTCTGAGGATGAAGACTCTGATGATGATTCCGATGCAGGGGGTATGATCCCGAACATAGAGGATGAGTCCGACTAACCAGGTTCTTCTTATTTATTTTCCACTGAGGACAGTGTGTCCCGTCTAAGTGTGGGGTGCTGGTACTGGCATGCTATACTTCTTTATCTTCATTTGCTTATTTATTTATTTATTTTTTGTTTTTTCTAGTAGTTTTTTATTTTTATTTTTTTTAGTAGTTACTGTTTTTTTTTACTTAGCTTTGCATGAAATTATTCTAATAGGCAGCATGAGATTATAATAAGAGTATGTGCTAAAATCATGACTATTGAGACGTTTAGGCTCTAATTGTGACTCACTATGTGATATTGTGTGGTTCAATTCCCTCATCTGTTGGGGCAAACGTCTATACTACTCCCAATAAAGTCGACTATGTGCCTTGTGTGTGTGAGATAATACTATATTCTATGTTTGTCGCTGATACTAGAACTTGCCTGGTGTGTGTGAAGCGAAAATAAAGAACGTGAGTTTAGGAGATGATTTAGGCATTTCTTTGGCAACCTATACTTGTGTACCTTCTTTTTACCTACCCGTGGACATTATCCTGGTTAACCCCTTTTGAGCCTTTAAGCCTATTTTCTTTGACAGCCTCATATGTAAGCCTAATCCATTTTTCAAGACCATAATTTGATACAAATTCCTAAGTGCTTTAAAAGTGTAAAGTCATGTGACAAAATAAGAGGAAATTGGGTGAGTATGATGCTTTAGAATGTAGTGGTGCTTGAATTTGTTATGAAAAAGAAAAGTGCTATCAAAGAGATATGTTATGAAAAGAAAAAGGAAAGGAAAACTAAAAAGATAGTCATGTTTAAAATTGAACAAAAGAGGAGAGAAAGGGGTGGTAGAATAAAAGAAAGTAGAAAGGTTGTTTGAAAGAAAAGTGTTAATGACATAATGTGAATTATTAAAGCGCTTAGGAACATAGTCTCTATTTCTGGCCAAAATAGTCCTACCCGTCCCTTAGCCTACATTACAACTTGTAGAAGACCTATTTGATCCTAAGCTTAGCATTCTGACATTTAGTGGAGCATTACACTAAGGGAAAGCCTATGGTCATCAGTTGCAGCATATGAATTCTTTGTAAGAGCGAGAGCAAGGATACTTTTATACCCATGTTTGAAAAAGATGCTATACTTGTGAGTGATTATGGGTAACATATGGTGAGACAGACGTGGTTGATGAGTTTTGGATAGTTGTGTATGATTCTTTGTGCCTTGACTTTTGAATATGAGTTAACCACCATCACGAGTCTATGCTGGAGGTTGAATTGTTTCTACTAATGATGAGAAAACTACTCTTTGTTGATAATTGATGTGCTTGTCTTGATGAATATTTTGTGTTGATACTGTGAAACCCTAAGTTGATGTTTAGATGGACATGATAGTTTGTTCGAGGACGAACAAAGCTTCAAGTGTGGGGTGTTGATGATAAGCGAATTTACACGCCTATAGTGCTATATTTTACCCATATTTTAGCAATGTTTTGAGAACAAATTATATATTTCATGCACTTTTAGTCCTTTTTCCTGTAAGTGAGCTAACGAACATGATTAGCAAGTTTTCAGGTATAAATGATGCAGAATTCAGCATTTTATGGATAACTTGATGCCAAAGAAAGCTTCACGAAAGGAGGAAAGCAAATCTTGGACGCCAAGGACCAAAAGTGGCGCATGGAAAATCTATCCCATGCAAAAAACAGCAATTCTGAAGACTTTGGGGACTAGCAGTAACCTATTAGGATTAGGATAATAATGCAGTAATTTATTAGGATTAGGATAATGATACATTAACCTAGTAGGATTGGGTTAAGTAATTTATTATCTTAATAGGAATAGGATATAGGTATTATAAATACCCTATTTTGCTAGAGATATTTATTAATTCCGCCATTCCTCACAATTCACCCATTCCCCCAATCCATCAATTCCCATCCATCCACCATCCATCCATCCATCAAAACAATTCTCTTTATTAATTCATTGTTGACATTATTTTTCATCTATTCAATTCTTATTTTCCACAACAAGAGAAACGTTACTTTGCTAGGAATTCACGCCTAACGCCTACCACACTATTACTACACGAAATCTTTATTGTGGTATAATAACAATGTTTATTGTGATTTCCTTCGCACTCATGGGTAACTAAACTTCTCTGTTGGGGTTATGGAAGCCATATGAGATACTATCTAAGGCTATGAGTTTGTGAATTCGTGACACGTGTGTTGCTTATATCATTATTCTCTTCATCTTAATGCAAATTCTTGTGGCTGTAGACGCATAGAATAACGCCAGTATAGCATTAACTTGTTCGAAAGAAAAGTTATATGTCTGGAAAAGAGATAATGTCAATGTAGTAGGGTCTCATCCCCTATTAAAAAGTTAGTGCCGTAACTGGATTAACCTCTTGGAGAATTTGTACCGTTAGATACGCTTTAAGATCGAAAGAGTTACAGTGAAATAATCCTCGAATAGGTCGAAAGACGCCTGGATTTACCATCGAATACAATTCTCTATAAGCACATACATGTCTGAATTCCGCATAACTCATAGACAATAGAGACGTACAACTCATAAGGTGGACATAATCCCAACTTCTCAATTCTAATTTTTTTACATCTTACTAAACATTCTTTCTTTTTACTTTGCTATTTTCTGTTTTTTACCTTATTACTTTGGTTAAATTACTTGCACGACAAAACTCCCCCTTTTTACGAGACTTGCACTAAAACTCTAGTAATCTTTGCTTACTTGTTGACCAAGCTATTCCCTGTGGGATCGATACCCAACCCAGTTGGGTTCTATATTTGCTAACGACCGCTTTAAACCCCTACGAGAGCTGTAGATTGAGCGTTATCACCTTTAGGAAGGCATGTTCTGTAAGCAAAAGGAAGAAATGGGTTAGACTGAGAGTTTTACTAGAGCTCATGCTCACTCACACGATATGGATACTGAAAGATGGGAAACTGTTCCTAAAACACCTCGTAGCCTCCACAGTCCATAAGTATAGTGCGCAATACACCCATGCACAAGACTCTACAAAATATGGCTTTCAGACTTCCTCGGATACTGTTGAACCTTTTGCTCTGATACAAAGTTTGTAATGGCCCGAGTCTGTATCTCAAATGCTACATGATGCTCATAATTACAAAGGACCACAAGCTAACCCATGACTGGTACATGCTGCAATAACAAAATAATGATATGGTTTATATGCAAAAAGTAGGTAGAAAACTGGCCATAAGGTTCAACACTATAAATAATACTGGATATGGTATCACAATACCAAAACTGAACATTAATTGAAAATGGAACAACCGTCTGAAAATACTCTAGGTTGGAAAGCCTCTAAACTGTCTGAACTATGGAGTTGATGGGATAAATCCCCAACTTACTTCAACTACTAAAAATAATACTGAAATACTGAAAACAACCAAGTTCTCAAACTATGAGGACTCACCACTACGCTGACTGTAAAAAATCCAAACTTCTAAGGGTGCTCTAGAGCCTATGCGTCTGAACCTATGATATAAGACATCATAGCACAAAATAAACATGCGTCAGTACTTTGAATGTACTGGTATACTAGTGAGGTAGGTTGAAATGCATGGTTTCATGATAACGCTCAACTTACCCATCAATTTAGTGTAAGGCGGTTGTCATCAATATATTTACCCAACTTTGGAGTTGGGGTCGAATCCGCAGGGAACAATGTGAGTGGCGATTAAACTAGTTTGAAACTGTAGCTACAAGTTGAATTCAAAAAAATGATACGAAAAGATAAAATGGGGGTGTTTGATGATCAGTAAATAATTGTTGGTCACTTTAGTTTCAGTGTTTGTAATCAAAAATTTATGAAAAACCAATAATTATGTTCACTAGGGGTTTTGGTACTTGACAGATGCTAATAGTGGTTCAAGATTCTCACAGTAGGTAGGAAAATAGGTTATCTTTATCAAAGTTATGCTTAAATGTCTCTCGGCATACTTGAGAATTTAATTTCCTAATCCACTCGGACTTAGGGGATTCATATTTATTAACCAAACATCACCTCAGGTTAATCAACCTTGTTACATCGTTGATTATTAAACGAAAGTTTAGTCTTTCCAAGTCCTTGTTGATAATTCACTTCCCACTATATTTGATTTCTTTCTCAAGAAAATCAAAGCAGGGGTTATCTATCATTTGCAACCAATAGACGATAATTAAAACTTCAAAATTATCAAGGAGTCCTATTACCTTTCGAATCTTGAACACTTAGCAACTTATCAAGACTTAACCCTAGATCCCATAATACAGGTTAAAGGGATTTAGTTACTCATAATGTAATAATCAATACAACAAGTTGAATTCATAATTTGAAAAATAAACTTACAACAAGATGAATAGCAACGATTGTTTCTCAGATTAAATCAAAGTAGAAATCCCAAAGTACTGATTAAAATCTCTTCAAAGTAATTGCTTTTTCATGCCAAGAAACTAGAGAGAGAAAATACCAAAAGTATTGTCAAAACTCAATGTCCGGAACTCCCCAGAAAACCCAAAAACAAAGCTTTAAATAGTTTACCCTAATTATGGAAAAAAATAATAGAATTCAGAAATCCCTCAGATGAGGTGACAACATTTATGATAGCCTATCAGGAGGCTGACGACTTATCATAAATATCGTCAGCTCCTTCTTCAGTTTTGTCTCTTTTTGTTTAAGGCTAACAACAAACTTGACAACTTATTAGCTTCATGACACCTATCATAAAATTTCATCAAAGCTCTGCTTCAGTTCTCCTGTGTTGCCTCAGGCTGACGACATTCTTAATAGCTTATCAGACCCTTGATGACATGTCATAAAATATCATCACATCTTTCAACTTAGGCCGATTTTCTATTAACTGTTGACGATGAACTTGATAACTTATCACAAGGCTGATGACTTATCACAAATATAGTCAGCCACACTACTCTTCAGATTTCAACTTCTTTGCTTTCATTCTTGTTGGTTTTCTATCATATCAGCTTAAACTGCAAAATCAAATATAAACTAATAAAAATGACAAAATTTGCTTAAGACTTTATATTTATTCTTAGTCAAAAGCCTCAAATGTTTTAGCATTAGCTCACACATAAGTTCATATGCAAGAATAATACTAACTGAATCACATGAGAATGACGGAATAAGAGTACATGCTTGAATATATATACTGTAACTGAGATCATGATCGTACTGAATACTGAATTTCAATACTAATTAACTGATGTCTGAGTTTATTGATACTATATTACTGATAATTAAATGACTATATCTGACAGCCCTGATTCTGTAGAACTATATTGAGTTCTGTACTCAACTAAGTGACCATATCTAATAGTCCTGAATCTGTAGAATTGAACTGAGTTATATTCTTAGACTGAGACTGAAACTAAGACAATGGGAGGTAATCATCTAATCGGTATGCCCCTTCTCTAACTAATTTAGGGTCTAACCTGTAAGCCTAGTTGGAAGGGTGTCAATATCGTGCTACGGGTAAGAACAAGTTATGATTTAGCCCTCTCTGATAGGAAGCTCTTTCGTCAACCCTCGCTGGTAGGAAAACTAAAATAAGATATATCAACCCTAGTCTTACAGGGAGATATATTTACCTATACTGGCTACATAGTTCTATAATGAAAGGATTGCTTCTAAGGACACTACCATCTACTGGCAGGTGAGCCCCCATCCTTGGGTTCACTCGGTGCTAAATCCTACTCCCAACTGAATGAACACTGAACTGATTTCTAGTATATACTAGACTGGCTTGAATTATTACTGATATTACTATTTGACTAATCTAAACTGAGTTCACCGAGTTTCATGGACTGATGGAATACTACTGAATTTTGTTAACTTATTGAGTCTACTGAGGTCTGATCTGAGTATACTGACTGAGTTACGAGAACTACTTAGATTTCCTGAGTTTTTGTAACTAGCTGAGTTCCACTGATCAAGTCACTTCTGCGATTACTTTTTAACTGACACTGACTCTAAGTAAACATCTAAATTTTTGGGTATTAAATACCCCCGGGACTTGATAGTATGAAAAAGCATCACATGATCTTCCTTAGCATAAGCATGTCCATTGAATTCATAATGCATCTATAGAGACATCTTATCAAACTCTTGCATGGTATAATATTCAAATAAGCTAACATGACATGATTTCTTTCCCTTATTAGTTCACATGAACAATTCATCAAGCACTTGGTGAGCATACATATGCACATAATACTAAACAACAATTAGACATCATAATTCAAATCCCCATTGACAATTTTAGGGCTTTTACATGGATCCATGTAATATTGCATACATACAAATTAACCTCACATAAAACATATCGTAAAACATGTATTAGAATCCCAATTAATCATTATAAACCTAAAAATAATCAAACCCAACATGGAATTCATAAAATCCATATACTTGAAGTAACAAAATAGTTTCTTGGATTCCAAGGGTGGAAGGGACCCTTTGATGAACACTTCACATACCTTAGTTGATGAATTTCTGAAAGTTAAAGGTGAGTTCTTGAGTTCTTGATTTGAAATTTAAACACCTAGGGTTCTTGTTCTTGGGAAATTTGTGAAAGAATGAATATAATTGCTCTCCAAAGGGTTTAATTTTGTGTTTTGAGGCTGAAGAGTGTGGGAAAAATACCTAATTAACCCTGAGTATGCGGCCTTTTAATGCCAGTAAACTGTGTCACCAACACGCAGGCCGACGCGCAGCGTCATTGGCATCGATGCGATAGCCAATGCGCCGCATTGAGTTTGCGTTGGTTCACTAAAATTTGCACTGAAGCTGGGAGAAACTATCTTATCGACACGATGGTCGACGTGACGCATCCACATCACATCGAACCACTATTTTGGGCACTCAAACATGGTCTAAACGAGGTTTGAAATATCTAAAACTTGTTCGGGAACCTCTTCTGACTTTCCTGATAATAAATTAACTCAAATATCAATATTTAAAGGATGTAAAAGTCATGAAATAATATTGCCAACTTTTTAAGGATAAAATAGCACTAAGTCTGAATACTTAGTTAATATATTCTAAGTCTTTGACCCCCTTAAGAAGCTTAAAGGACTGAATTAAGCTAAAAAAATTGTGGGGTCTTACATAGATGCATTAAAATATTATTTTTTTCAAATACTAATGTTTGTACCCTTGACAATATATTAAATTATAAGAATTATTTTAGAGAATCAAATGTTGTCTATTTTAGGACAAACTAGCAAAAAAATTTTTGGATCATTTCAATTTTTTTGTATATGTTAGCCATTAAATATTTGGAGATAGGTATGTCAGAATGATATTTTGCTGAAAACTCATGACAACGTCTGTGATGGCTTATTAAATGATAAGGGATACTTCAAAGAGGCAAACAACTTACTTTAGGACAAATGAGTGAAAAAACTGGAATTGTAGATTGTTTCTATTTTTCGTGTGTGTTAGTCTATGAAGTTCTGATGTTAGTTATATTGGACTATTTTTTTGATAAAATAATATGGATGCACACATGATAACCTAATAAATCATAAGGATTTCTTCGGAGAGGGGACATAGCTTTTTTAAAGGACAAATTTATAAAAAAGCATAAATTACGAATTATTTCTATTTTTTTTGTGGGTGTTTACCTATGAATTTCTAGTGATAGGTGTGTAAGAATAATATTTTACCAACAAGTCATGGATATACCCATGATAATCTATTAAATGATATGGATTACCTCATAGAGGAGAACATTACCTATTTTAGGATAAATGATCAAACCAAAAAGAATTGTGAATCATTTTGATGTTTTCATACGTTAGCCTGCGAATTTATGGGGATAGGTGTGTTGGATTGTTTTTTTGTCAAAAGTTCATGGATGTGTGCATGATGACCTATTAAATAGTAAGGTTTGCTTTGAATACATAGCTTGTTTTAGGATAAATGAATGAAAAAATAGGAATCGTAGATTATTTTAACTTTTTCGTGCGGGTTAGCCTATGAATATTTGGTTGTAAGTGTGTCAAAATAATTTTTTCTCAAAAACACATGGTTCTGCCTTTGATGACCTATTAAATAATAAGTATTCTTCAAAGCTGCCGACATACCTTGCTATAGAACAAATGAGTGAAAAACGCAGGAATTATGGATTATTCCAATTTTCTTATGTTTGTTAGTCAATAAATTTTTGGGAAAGGTGCATCAAAATAATTTTTTGTCCAAAACTTTTTGTTGCATTTATAAAAACCTATTGACTGATAAGTGTTTCTTTAGAGAGGTAGATGTAGCCCATTTTAGAAAAAAATTAGTGCAAAAGTAGGAATGCATATTATTTTAGTTTCTTTATGTTTGTTAGCCTATGAATTCTAGGCATAGGTTAATTTGTGATGACTTATTAAATTATAAGGACTATTTCGAAGAGGCGAACGTATCTTGTTTTAAGAGAAACAAGTTAAAAAGCAGGAATTGCAGCTTAATTTATTTTTTTCATGTGTGTAAGCTTATGTATTTCTGGGGATAGGAGTTTTGCATGATTTTTTGATGAAAAATTAAGATTTCATGTGCGCTAATATATTAAATAATAAGAGTTTCTTCAAAGAGATGGGCGTACTCTACTTTAGGATGAATGAGCAAAAAAACCAAGAATTGCAGATTATTTAGTTTTTTGTGAGTTTTAGACTATGAATTCCTGGGGTTATGTGCATGTGAATGATTTTTTGCTAAAACCTCATGGATACCATTGTGATGACCTAGTAAATTATAAGGGGTGCTTTCGAGAGATGAACTTAGCCTTTTTTAGGACAAACAAGAAAGAAATAGGAATTGTGGATTATTTTAGTTTCTTTGTGTATGTTAGCCTATGAATTTCTAGGGATAGATATGTCAAAAGGATTTTATGGTGAAAAATAATAATTGTGCTTGTGAAAACCTATTAAATGATATGAGTTTGTTCAAAGAGATGAAAAACTAATGGATATGCCAGTGAAGACCTATTAAATGAACTTGATTTCTTTAGAGAGGTAGATGTAGAATGTATTCGGACAAAGTAGTAAAAAAAATAGAAATTGCAGGTTATTTCATTTTTTGTGTGTGTTAGCCTATAAATTTCTGGTGATATGAATGTCATAATAATTTTTTATCAAGATCTCATAGTTGCACCTGTGACGACCTATTATTAAATGATAGGGGATATTTCAGAGATGGGACGTAATCTATATTAAGATAAAATAGCTACGAAGAAAATTACAAATTATTTCTATTTTTTTGGTGATAGCTGGGTCAGAATGATTTTTATTTAAAAAATCATGGTTTCGCCTGTGACGATCTATTAAATGATAAAAGTTACTTTAGAGAGGTAGGCGTAGCATGTTTTTTGACAAACGGGCAAAAAAATAAGAATTGTGGATTATTTGGGTTTTGGTGTGTGTTAGCCTATGATATTTTGAGGACAGGTATGTAAGATAAATTTTTGACAAAAATATATTGATGCGTCTATGATGATCTATTAAATAATAAAGGTTATTTTAGAGAGGCGTACATTGCCTGTTTTAGGACAACCAAGTGAAAAAGCAAGAATTGCGGTTTATTTTTGTTTTATCATGTGTGTTAGCCAATGAATTTGTGGGGATAGGTGCGTCTAAATAACTTTTTGAAAAAACTCAATGTTAGGCTTATGATCACGTAATAAATGATAAGAGTTGGTTTGAAGAGGAAAATGTAGTCTATTTTAGAACAAATGAGCAAAAATTCATGAATTGTGGATTATTTTAATTTTCCATGTGTGTTAGTTTGTGAATTTCTTTGGGATTGGTTCATCAAAATTTTTTGGATCAAAAACTCGAAGATTCTCCCATAACAACAATAATATGATAAGGGTTATGTAATGACCAAAATTATCGTTACATCGAATAAGGGGGTAAAATTTACACTTGGTTTTTTCTTAGCCAATTTTTGAGTAATTCAGGGTTAGTCTAAGATTGAAATTTTTTAGAGGTATGTTATTCAAACAAAATCTGGTACTAATGTGATGGTTAGTAGTGGTGTTTGATGTTGTATTTAGATACAAAATGAGTTTAGGGAGCTATAACAACTTTTGGCAGCTGAAATAAAGTTATAGAACTCTAGTTATAGAGTTTACCATGGAGGGGTTGGTTAGCAGTATCATAATTCTTGAAGTATGTTATAAAATAACCCAAAATAAAGAGTGGTCCCAAGTTTCTATCTCAGATTGTTGTAGTGAAAAATTACCATTGCAGTGATATCATTGTAGCAGACCTCTTTTTTAAGGTAATATTTATAATCTAACGGTTTTAAAAAACCAAAAATATTTGTCATTCCCACTTTTTGAAAAATCTAAGCGAGCTCTAGAGAAGGCATTTTATTTTGTATAATTTAGGAGTTTTTCATCTTTGGAGACAAGTTGTTACGTTCTAAGCTTGAAATTACTTCTTATAAGCTCTGCAAAATATTAGAAAATAATTTATTGTGGAAATTAAATTTTATTCCTAGTTCATGAAATTATAGAAAATTGGTGGAAATTAATATAAAATTAGTATATAATGATCCCAAGGTATTCGAAAATACTATTGAATATAGAATTGCAATTGTTCATGCTAATTCAAATTGACTTCATGAGGTTTAAGAGGTAGAAAATTCTAAGATGATTAATTAAGATAAAATATGGTTAAATATTATTAATTTTGTATCCCTAGTGGTTAAATATGAATGAATTGATTGAGTAATATATCAGCTTGTTGCTTTAGATCACGAACAAGTTGAAAGGGAAAGAAATGATATGCTTGTGGCGTAGAAGTGAATTGGTCCAATGAGACGACGTAGGTTGTGGTTTATTATAGAAATTAGATTTTCCTAATTCTATGCTTATATGTTAATTCAATATTGTTATTCCCTTCAAACACTACTAATTTTTATTGACTGCATTATATGTTCATTGATGTTGATATTGTTGCGTTGTTGGTGATGATGATGATGATGATATGTAACCCATCATGTTCATTAGGTTGATAATGATTTTGATGTCGATGATATGATATTGATGTCGATGAAAATAAGAAGGGAAAGAGATGATGTGCACGTCTTGCATTCATACATCCATTCATATGCGTGAATGTTCATGTATGATTATATGTTGCGATGAACTTGATAATTGAATTTGACTAAATTTAAATATACATGATTATGAGAATGTATTTTTCTTAAGCAAATTGCATACTGGCTATCTCTGATTATAAGTTTTGTGATGATCTCTTAACATATGTTTTACTTAGTTATTTGTATGGTGTTGGGCCGAGTTGACCTATGATACCTACCAGTATATGTAGTTGTACTGATTCTACTTATGCTCTCTCTTTATTGAGTACAGGGAATGTTCTGACGTTTGAGACAAGATCTTGTCTTTAGCTAACAGTTCTAGATTCAACTTAAAGGGTGAGCATCTTGATCGAACAACATTTGGACCTTTTATCATTGTTCATATTCCTTGTTTTGGTACAAAGTCATTAACATTTATTTCTTGTATTGTACAGTCATTTATAATTTTGACTTGGTTTACTCTTAGATGTTCTTGTATGGTGAATTCATCTCTAGACATAAATAATAGAGGTTTCTGCACTCTCTTAGTTTGGATTTTAATGTTGATTTGACAGTTAGTAAGTTATTGAGTAAACACTCTTTTAAACTTGTGTAAAACTAAGGATTAATTCGAAGAGGATAAGTTGGTAACACTTGGATTCGTTGAGAGTTTGGGTTAAGTATGGTTATCTCGCCATAGTATGGGTGGGTGCCAATCATGACCATTTGGATCATGATAGAGATGGTATTAGAGCACTGGGTGCGTAGATCTCATCATATAAGAACAGGTCAAGTAGAGTCATTCAGACTGCTACAGAGATGTCTATACTTTTCTTTGAGAGGATACTTGGCTTTTGGAAAAGAATTCATTTCTTTCTTCATTTCATGCTATTACTCGATTCCCAATGGTATCTGGCAATCCAGATTGGTATTTAAATCATCCACTCTTGTTTACAGTGACATGACTTGAAACTGGGCCTTGTCGTATGGGCACCTCAAGCCCAACTTTGACCAGAGAGTACCCCGTAAACCCAACCTGATCATCACATCAATCCGCAAGAGTTAGAAGAACTCCAAATATACATCAAGATAGCAGAAACCATACTAATGATCATATCTTAGACAATGTCTAAACATTCTATTTACATCAACATACTACCAACATTCCAAAGTCCACAGTCACCCACAAATGCCTCTACACAAATTCGAAGTCAATATATATATATATATGCACACACACGTCGGGACATGCCCCTGACAATAGCCAAAACCATATCCAAAACAAGTCTATGACATAAACTAAGGACTATGAAATGCATGATTTTTGAAGTATGAAAGCTCACCACTCCAATGTCAACCACATAAACCACTTGAACACCTGTCACTGCACAGGAAGAGAAGAAGATGCTCTAGATCCTATGTCACGTGGGGACATAGCGTCCGGAGATAGTTAGCGGCTGGAGAGCTAGCATGTAACTCAAGGATAAGGATAAAATATCATCATCATCATTCAATATTAAATTATCAAATCATATTCAACCACATTTGTATACATAAGCATACATATAGATATACCACATGCCAATCAAAGTAACAAGGCTTAACAACAATGAAGAGGCACTTAATCATAAGACATGAATTGGAGGACTTCGACCTTCCACACTTATAGATTCAAATATTTCCTATTCGACAAGGGATGTTAACCACATACACACATTTATTAAGCGAGATACTTTAACCACACACTATTTTATTGGGTAAGGGACTCTAACCTCAAGTCATTTCATTAGTCAAGGGACTCTAACCTCAAGCCTTTTCATTAGGCAAGGAACTCTAACCTCAATCCATATTAGATAAGGGACACTAACCCCCAAGCCCGCATATTTAAACAAGGAGCTCTAACCTCTTGTATTTTTATTAGTCAAGGATCTCTAAACATAAGCCATCTCGACTATCATTAGTTGACATTGGGACTTTAACCCTATGTCCATACATCAACACACATTCCATTCAATACTGAAGGACTCCAACTTATTAACTAATTCAACACTAAATATGACCACAAGGTCTCATGGGACATTTATCAATCAATCACTCAGATAGACCAATGCCTTGACATATTTCATCATTCAATTCCATTTATGGTCATCTAGACCCTTACAACCCAGTCATTCCTCATCAGCAATCTTATACCACACTTTAGTTCAAACACAATTTAGTTTCATAATTAAGGACTTCAACCTCTTTTTGGCCATCAACCAACAAGGTCATAAATTAACACAGTACATGGCTAACAATATATTTACAATACCATTTATCACCTATTCATATTCATTGGGCCATTTCCCTAGTTCAAACATCATCAACATGTGACTAGGCTTTTCATTTACACATTTTCATAAACACCTTGTGTACATACCTTTATCAAAAGCAAATTCATGGTAGAATTCACCAACATTAAGGTTACTTATGACCCATTTGGTAAACCACAAGCAATAGACACCCACATATGCAAATCATCACCAATAATATGTATAAACATAAGTTTAAGCCATTAGGCAACAAAATTCCTATCATTTGATTTAAAATTCACAATTTTCAATTATTAATCCATGTGTAAAAGACATGGTTTTTGAGTTATTTAACAAGGGAGAGAGTTACATCCCTTAAACAAGATGATATACCAAGAAATGTGACTCCTCTTTTCCTCTAGATAACACCCTCGAAACCCTAGCCTCCAATCTTGTTTTAAGAAGAGCATAGAGGATTTGGAATGTTTTTATCTTTCCAATGAGGTGTTAGGAGGTCACAACACATTATAAAGTAAGGAGACTTAAGGGTTTTAGGGTGAGAAATGACCATAGATCCTTTTGCTAAAAGTTGGAAAATGAACCCACAAGAGGCTATCACTCTCTTAAGTTAATCGTACCCTACGGTATGAGTGGTACCCTAACTTATCTCTAGGCTTCACCTAGGACTCATACACTGCCCCAGGTATGACCACACGCCCTAAACTCGTATTCAAGGGGTACAACTTATACCGTAAACCGTACCCCTAAATCGTACAAAAAATAGTCCACTCTAGACCAAGAAAACCTTCATATGACTAAATGGTGTATGACTCATACACTAAGATACGACCCGGAGAGGCCAAGTCGTACTGTGGATAGTATGCTACCCTCATAGGTTATTCAACATACGAGGGGGTAGAAGGATACAATCATAGACAGGTGTACGAGTGTCACACCTAAATCGTATCTTGGTCAGAATGCACAATTTATGAAATTATTCTAAGGGTCCAAAGCTTGGGTGTTTCAATTCTCCCCCACTTGGATCATTCATCCTCGAATGAAGGGTAAGGAAGGAATGAACACAAGATAATACACATCAACCAATCTTATAACAATTAGAAAATGCAATACACAACAAAGAGACAAAAAACATCACCATCATTATCAATCAACCACTTGTCTCATTAAATTTGGTATTCAAACCCTTTACTTATCAAAACACTTTCTCATTTCACAAATTAGGGACCTTAAACCATTGTATAATAAAGACACAAGTCAAGTTAGAAAGATTAACACCTACCTCAATCATGAGTTTTCATAACGTAAAACAAATGTGGATACTTGGGCTTCATGTCCTCTTAGCTTCCTCGAACTTTTAGTTCTTCCATAGAACCTTCATTGAAGGCACCTCTTTTGTTCGCAACCGGTGAACTTGCTAATATAAGATCCTCACTGAGACCTCCTCAAAGGACAAATAGTCTTAAATACCAACATACTCTAAGGTAACAACCAAGGAAGGATTATCTACACATTTTCGCAATATAGAGACATTGAAAATAGGGTGAATGGAGTTCAAACTTAAAGACAACTCCAACTCTTAGGAAACATTGCCCACCCTTTTAAAAATCAAGTAGGGAGCAACATATTGGGAACTAAGATTTCTTTTCTTACCAAATCACATCAGTACTTTCATGGGAGACACCTTCAAGAATATCCATTTGCCAAGATTAAACTCTAAATCCCTATGATTCACATTTGCATAGGTCTTTTGGCGAGTTTGAGCGGTTTTCGGTCTCTCATGAATTCCTTTCACCTTCTCTAAGACTTGATGAACTAAATTGAGGCCAAGCAACTTTCCTACACTAACTTCACACCACCTAATAGGGGAACAATATCTCCTACCGTACAATGACTAAAAATAGGCTATGCCAGTGCTAGAACGGTAACTATTGTTATAGACAAATTCAATCAAGGAAAATAGTCATACCAACTACCACCATAATCAATCACACAAGCCCACAACATATCTTTCAATGTTTGGATGGTCCTTTCCACTTCTCCATCTATCTGCGGGAGGAATTGGTACTAAGGCATACCTTACTAACTAAACTTTTTTGGAATGTCCTCTATAAGTGAGACTAGAGCGGAGCCCTACGATCTGAAATGATAGAAGACAGAGAACTATTCAACTTTGAATATTCGCAAGATATAACTTAGCATAATACTCCACTGAGTAACTAGACCTTACCGGCAAAACATTAGCAGACTTGGTCATCCTATCCCCAATGACCCAAAGAGAATCACATTAATTCAGAGACCGAGGAAGACCGGTAATGAAATCCACGTTAATTGCCTCCCACTTTAACTCAGGCAACACAATTTCTTAGTACAAACACCCAGGTCTCATGAGCTTAAACATTACTTGTTGACACACCATACACTTAGCCACATAGCTAGCCAAATCTCATTTCATATTATTCCACCAATAGAATTCTCTAAGACCATGATACATCTTTGTGGAACCGAGATGAATACCATACCGATATTCATGAGCCTCAACCATAATCCTTTCCATCAATCCATTGACTTTGGGAACATATAACCGACCTTAGTACCTTAAGATACCATGAACACAATTCATGAAGTCAACAACCATTTATTGAGCCACATTACTCTTAATCTTCATCAATGCGGAATCTAACACTTGTTGTTCCTTGATTTCAACAAAAAGAGATGAATGATACCGGATGTACAAACACATAACTATTATTAAAGTCCATAAGATGAAATCTAGGATTAGCGATACAGTGAATATCCTTCACCAATTCTAGATTATCCTTATTCACATGGGCCAAACTCCCCATGGACAATCAGCTAAGAGCGTCGACGACTACATTAGCTTTTCCTGGATGGTAATGAAGACCCATGTCATAGTCCTTCAATAATTCAAGCCACCTATTTTTCCTGAGATTCAACTACTTTTGAGTAAATACATACTAAACACTCTTATGATTAGAAAAAATATCAACATGAACCACATAGAGATAATGTAGCCAAATTTTCATAGCAAAAACCACAGCTAACAATTCCAAGTCATGAGTAGGGTAGTTCTTCTCATGAACTTCCAGTTGATTAGAAGCATAGGACACTACCCTACCATGCCATATCAATACAAAACCAAGCCCAATACAAGAAGCATCACAGTATACAACAAAACCATCATTACTCTCACACGCATCCGACCATAAGAACTTGACCTTCTTCTGGGTCAACTTAGTTAATGTGGTAGCTATAGTAAAAAATCTCTCCATAAATCTTCTATAGTAACCAGCTAAAACGAAGAACCTCCTGTTATTGATTGGAGTCACAGGTATAGGCCACTTCTTAATCGCCACAACCTTTTGAGGATCTACCATAATCTCTTTACTAGAGATAATATGACCAAGGAAAGTCACAACCTTCAACCAAAACTCACACTTAGAGAACTTAGCATACAAATGATGATCCCTCAAAGTTTATAACACAGCACGAGAGTGATCGACATGATCCACCTCGCTTTTATAATAGAATAAGATATCATATATGAAGACAATAAAAAATAAGTCCAAAAATAGATGAAAGGCCCTATTCATCAAATCCATGAATGTCGTCGGGAAATTGGTCAATCCAAAGGACATGACTAGGAAATCATAGTGACCATATCGAGTCCTAAAGGCATTCTTAGTGATATGCACCTCCCCAATCTTAAGTTGATGATAAGATGACCTAAGATCAATGTTAGAGAAACACTTGGCACCTTGAAGTTGATCAAACAAGTCATCAATTCTATAAAGAGAATATTTATTATTTATGGTCACTTTGTTCAACTAATTATAATTAATTCACTTATGAAGGGAACTATTCTTCTTGCACACAAACAATAGGGGAATATCCCAAGGAGACACATTAGGATGGATAAAACCTTTATTGAAGAGGTCTTTTAATTACTCCTTAAGCTCCTTCAACACCACCGGATACATTCTATAAGGAGGGATAGAAATCGACTGAGTGTCCAGAATAAGATCAATCCCAAAATCAATTTTCTTCTCAAGAGAAATATAGGGAAGATCATTAGGGAAAACCTTGGGATACTCGTTAACCCTGGGAATGGATCCTAGAGAATTTTATTTCTAGTTAGAATCTTTAACTCGGTCCTGGTGATATAAACACCCTTTACAGATCAACCTTTAGGTCTTAATATAAGACATAAATCTTCTCTTGGGCACTAAAGAACCACCTTCCCATAAAATGACTAGCTCATTGGGAATTTAAACATGACTGTATGGGTTCGATAGTCTAAGGAAGCATAGAACGAGTGCAACCAATCCATCCTAAGAATAACATCAAAATCAACCATGTCCAACTCTTTAAAATCCACAAGAGTTTCTCAACCACTAACAGATACCACACCCCCCCTATAGACTCTTTTAACAACCACATAGTTCCCTACCAATGTAGAAATAGAAAAAGGAACCGACAGACTCTCAGGACCAAAACCAAAATGCACTGCCATAAATGGGGTCACATAAGAAAGAGTAGACCCTAAATCAAGTAAACAATACACATCACAATAGAAAAGTTTCAACATACCTGCAACAATATCAGGAGATACCTTAGAATCCTTGCTAGTAGGAAGTGCATACAAATGATTCTGCCCAATGAAAGTACCAAAAACAAAAGCAAAAGCAGACATAGCACCCTTCGGTGCAAGAGTAGATGAAGTATAAATAGAGGCCTTATTGGACCTAGAAGCCGCTAGAGAAGGGAAATCTCGCTGCGTGTGACAAATCTGGCCACATCTAAAATATTTGTTTCGCCCTTTCTCACAATAACCATGATGAGGCTGACCATAGAATCTATAAGGTAGGTAGGATAAAGCTGACTAAACCCCACCAATCTAAGATCGGGCACCCAGTTCCCCGAACCTACTAGCAAACTAAAATTGATGATTACTCAACAATTTTAGGTAAGGAGCACTGCTCAAAGAAAAATAACCAGAACTCTCCCGCTTCTTCCACGACCACTTGCCACCATCTCTACTACTATTCTCAAAAGGTCTAAACTTATTTCCATGCATTTCACTAAACTAAACTAGTTTTTTATCTTTTCTTCCACTTATTGCATATACACGATCAACCTAGAGATGTCCATGTTTTCAATCAATAAAGATGCCTTGATCTTAAGCACCAACTCATTGGACAATCTCAAAACAAACTTACGCATTCTAGCCCTCATGCTAGAAACCATCTCGGGAGCATACCTAGAAACCTAATGGAAATTCAAGGCATACTCCTGAATGGACATCCTTGATAACGCCCAAAGTACAGCTCTCGTAAGAGTGTAAGCGGTTGCTGCCAAATACAGAACCCAACTGGGTTGGGTGTTGAATCCCACAGGGAATACTTGGTCACTAAGTGTTGCAACTATTAGTAGACTATTGGTCGAAAATTCCACAGAAAAAGGGGGGTATGGTTTAGGCATGAAATAAAGTTAATGAAATAAGAATGAAACGATGTATGTAGTAGGATTTAATCACGGAGAATAATAAGTTAGGGTTATGTCCACCTTATGAGTTCTACGTATCTATTAACTATGAATAATGCGGAATTTAGACATGCATGCACTTATAGAGATTCGTATTCTAATGGTAAATCCTAGTGTTTCTCAACCATCAAGGATTATTTCACTTTAACTCTCTCGAGCCTAAAATGTATAACTAACAGTACAAATTCTCCAAGAAGTTAATCCGGTTAAGGCATTAACGTGTAAATAGGGGTTGGTAGCCCTATTTCCTAGTCATACTCTCTTTTCCAGACATGTAACTTTTCTCTCGAACAAGTTAATGTTATACTGGCATATTCCCTATGTTTGCAACTATGAGAATTTAATTAAAACGAAGAGAGTAATGATATAAGTAGCATACACATAAAGAATTCACAAACTCACAGCAATAGATAGTATCTCACAAGGTTTCCATAACCCTAACAGAAAAGTTTAGCTACTTATGATTACAACGGAAATCACAATAGGCTTAATCATCACACCAAAACTAGAAGAAACTTCATGATGGAGATGAGTTTGGCGTCAAAAGGAGATTGACGTTTTTGTAGCCTTAGCCGTTTTTCTCTGTCTAAACTTACAGAATCTGTAAACTGAATAGTGAATAATGATAATGATTGCTAAAAAATTCAGCAAATAAGTTTTTTATAACATCCTTGTCCTACTAAGTTACTGCTGCATCCCTAAGTATTTAGAAATACTGATTTTTCCCGGGACAAGTTCTCCATGCATCACATTCAGTCCAAAAGCTTCTAAAAGCTGCCTTCCCTCATGTGTGAACTTTTCCTTTGCTGCCCAAAGGTCCACAAAGTGCTGAAATCTTCATAATTAATACCTGAAAACATGCTAATCACATAGGTTAGCTCACTTATAGGAAAATGGACTAAAAGTACAGGAATTATATATTTTAACCTCCAAACTTAGCCTAAAATATGGGTAAATTATGGTTCTTAGTGGTATAAATACGCCCAACATCACCACCCCACACTTAAAGCTTTGTTCGTCCTCGAACAAAATATTACGTCCATGCAAACATCTAACTAGGATATCACAGTAGCAACACAAAATGTTCAACAAGACATGCACGACAATTATTAATAAAGAGTAGTTTTCTTGATCACTACTAGAAACAATTCAACCTCTAACATAAACTCGTGATGATGGTTCATTCGCATCCACAAGTTAAGGCACAAAGAATCATACAAAACTACCCAACAATCATCAACCATGTGTGTCTCACACAAAATATCACCTATAATCACTCACAGTTTTGCATTTTTTGAAAAATGGGTATACGACTCTCCTTGCTCTCACTCTCACAAAGAATTCTTACGTTGCAACTGATGACCATAGGCTTGCCCTTAGTGTAATGCTCTACTAATATCAGAATGCTAAGCTTAGGATCAAATAGGTCTTTACAGGTTATAATGTAGGCTAAGGGACAGGTAGGACTATTTTGGCCAGAAATAGTGACTATGTTCCCTAAGCGCTTTAATACACTACGTTATGTCATTAACACTCTCTTTTAAGCAACCCCTCTACTTTCCTTTCATCTACCACCCCTTTTCACTTATTTTGTTATTCAATTATAAACACAACTATCTTTTTTATTTTTATTTGATTTATTTATTTTTTTTCTCTTTTTTTAATATAAAACATAAAACACCTCTATGATAGCCACTCTATTTCATAACAATTTCAAGTACCAATACACTCTGAGGCATCACTCTCACCTAATTTCCTCTTGTTTTGTCACATGACTTTACAATTTAAAGCGCTTAGGAATTTGGATCAAATTATGGTCTTAAAAAATGGATTAGGCTAAATATGAGGCTGTCAAAGAAAATAGCTAAAGGCTGAAAGGGGGTTAACTAGGATAATGTACACAGGTAGGTAAAAAGAAGGTAAACAATTACAGGCTGCCAGGCAAGTTCTAGCATTAGTCACAACACAGAATATACTATAACCTCACACACACAAGGCACATGGTCAACTTTATTGGGAGTAGTATAGACTATTGACCCAATAGATGAAGGAATTAAACCACACAAATATCACACAGTGAGTCACACTTAGAGCCTAAACGTCTTAATAGTAATGATTTTAGCACAAACTCTTGTCATAATACCATGCCCCCTATCAGAACAATTTCACGCAAAATCTAAAAAAAAATCTAAAAATCTAAGAATTTAACTACAAACAAGAATAAATGCAGGCAAAGAAGTACAATACAGCATATAAATACCAGCACCCCACACT
This sequence comes from Capsicum baccatum var. pendulum, assembly GCA_030864225.1. NCBI lineage: Eukaryota > Viridiplantae > Streptophyta > Magnoliopsida > Solanales > Solanaceae > Capsicum > Capsicum baccatum. The sequence goes on from CM061560.1 coordinate 42,020,208, forward strand.
TAGACGGGACACACTGTCCTCAGTGGAAAATAAATAAGAAAAACCTGATTAGTCGGACTCCTCCTCTATGTCTGGGGTCATACCTCCTGCATTGGAATCATTATTAGAGTCATCGTCATCAGAGTTGTCTTACACGTCTGACTCGGGCAGTCGGTGATCGTCATCAGTCAGCACGTCATCATCGAGAGGTTCCTTAAAATGTACCCCTACTCCATACATAGCCCGTGCATGCTCATTCATCGGGTAGTCATAATCCAACTGCTGGAGCTCTGCATCAGTCGGAATACGACCTCCACTCATCATTGTAAACCTAGTCATTCCATATAGATGGAGAAAGAAACTTTCGTCCCGAGCATGTCTTTCTGCAGTGGTAAGGTTGATGCCATGACCAGTTTCAGGATCTGTAACTTTCATGAGATCAACCTTCTTTGGGTTGTGTGGAAGCTTATGATCAGCAGGTTCCTCTTCAATGTGTTCCTTTCTTAATATCGTAGTCAACATATTACCAAAGCTGAAATAGGACCTTTTGTGCAGCCTAGCCTTACGCATTGACGATCGTATAATTGCACCAACGTTGATGGGAATATTCATAATCAGAGCGTACACCAAGCATAATCTATCACGTGTGATCTTTGTGTACTGCTTCCCAGGAATCAGGCAAGAGTTGACTATCCTCAACCATATTTGAGTTTCTCTGTTCAAGGAAGCATACGGGAAAGTGTTGTGCCGACCGGTATCCTTGTGACGAATCCACCGGGCCATTGACCTTGTTCCACACAGTGTGTGTCTGATTGCCCTGTAGGGAGGTCTGTGATGAAGCTCCTTGAGTGATGAAGGATCGACAGATGGAAGACCCAGAAAAGTGTTGAAGAACTTCGTATTCAGTTGCAAGACTTGTCCTCGAATCTTCACTTCGCTTCCGGTAGTCTTTGGGGACCAATTGGCATAAAATTCGCATGTTAGATCAAGATTACATTCCCCCATATCTCGGAAAATGAAATCAAGGTTTAGCGCCATGATTTTAGCCAAAATACGGGGTTCTCTCCTTGCTAGACTCTCCTTTTGCATCAAATCCACGTGAACATATTTCTTCACTTTGTTGTTCTTGTAACACTCCTTTCCTTCCTCCTCTAGAACCCACTTTATCCCGAAAGTGTGTCGAGGTATTTGTAGAGAGGAGGATTCAGCTTGATTTTTTCTTCCCCTTTTCTGACCTTTCTGCGAGGTGGACACTTTTTCTTTTCCTTGTCGTCCTTTTGCGGCCATTCTACCTGAGATTTAAAATAGAATCATGTTAGCTTCATCTCGGTAAATTCAATCGGAAAACAAACAGTAGTGGCACCACCCCACACTTTATTTGTTGGCACAGACTACTTAAGTGAATGATGTCGATTACTCAGAATTCATCGACATATATTTGGGCGATATGTTCCAACAATATGTTCAGCAAAGTCATACGTTCATGTTATCTTAACTACTCTTTTCCAATTCTATTTCATGTAATGTTGTCAATACTTTCATATTTGGATGACTGCACTTTTTGAACAAGACTACCACATAAGGATCAAACCACAAATAGAAACAAGTTATTGCATAGGCATAGTCACACCATCTTATGCTTGTGTTCAATCGTCATCGGTACCTCGATGAACGAGTCATTCAAACATTCAAGATTTCAACTTACAAGATCATGTATTAACTTCACAATTTCGACTTCATAAAACTATGACAGTGTATAACAATCAAATACAAGTCAAAACAAAGTCAAGAACACCCACATGTATTCTTTCACTCAACTAGATGTATCATAACAAACCAACCACATTCAAATCACCAACACCATTTTAAGATCTAACAAATCATTATAAATGTAGCATTTAAACAACTACAAAATATAAAAGAATAACTTACTTGGTGATGGATTCTGAACGATGAGTTTGCAAGATTAGATGAGCAAAAAGAAATTTTTTGAGAGAAATTGGAATGCTTAGGCGGCGCCTAGGTTGAGCAAACAAGTGTATTTTGTTCTAAGGTTGAAGATCTATTTATAGACTAAGCCATGGGTCGGGTTTTAACCATGGAAAATTGGGTTAGGAGACAAAAGTATAAGTAGGCGGCGCCTAATGCTTTTCCTATGATTAGCATAGGCAGCGCCTATGATATTGCCTAGTTGGGCAAAGGCAGCGCCTATGCTATTGCCTAGTTGGGCATAGGCGGCGCCTATCCTATTGCCTTGTTGAGACAGTGAGCATAGGCAATGGCATAGGCCTTGCCTTATCCATTGCCTAGATTAGCATAGGCCTTGCCTTGTTCGTTGCCTAGATTAGCATAAGCCTTGCCTTGTCCATTGCCTATGTGAGGCAGTGAACATAGGCCATAGCATAGGCCTTGCCTTGTCCGTTGCCTAGATTTGCATATGCCTTTCCTTGTCCATTGCCTATGTGAGGCAGTGAACATAGGCCATAGCATAGGCCTTGCCATGTCTGTTGCCTAGATTTGCATAGGCATTGCCTTGTTCGTTGCCTAGATTTGCATAGGCAATGCCTAACCTATAGCCTTAAGCTCCATCATTCCTAACTTACCACCTTTAGCATGGCTCACTTTCAACTCAAAATTTTGGACTAATTCCTTTCCTTTGTATGTCTTGCACCTACACTTAATCTAAAACAACAAAAATGATTAGAAAGATGGGTTGCCTCCCACCAAGCGCCTTAGTTTTGGTCGTGGCTCGACTCTTCATTTTGAATTTCTTATTTAACAAAAACAAACTCCTAATAAAATAAAATGATTAAAAATGATGGGTTGCCTCCCATCTAGCGCTTGATTTATTATCGCGGCATGACATAGGTATCTCGATTACTTAGAATTCATAGAGATATATGGTGCATCGTTTTCTGAATGGATTCAGACGACACTGATGCTTCATTGTGGGCATACATATCCCAGTAGGGATACCAATTATATCATCAATAGTCCAAGCACTAGCTCTCTTGTACCTCTTCAGAGCAGAGATGAGAGCCTCTACATGTTGTTCACCTAAATCAGCCGCAACAATAACTGTAAGCGTATCACCACTTCCCAAAAATGCAATCTTTAGGTAACTAGGGAGCTCTTTCGATTCTAGCACTGGTGGCTCTTCAATGGAAGGTTTCGCTGGTGGTGAAAGTCGATTTTTAAGATCAAGGTCCAGCTTCTTAGGAGCATGAGAATATGACCCCAATCCTGTTAGAGCACAAACAATTTCTTCATACTCTTCAACATCCTCAAGCTCCGAATTCAAAAGCACAGCAGAAAATGGCTCAACAGTAAGCTGCTTCTCTACAGATAATTCTTTCTCATCCTCATGATAAACATCAGCTACAGAGAACATATTCATATCTCTAGGCTGCTTCATCGATTTGTATACATCAAAATGAACAACTTCGTCATTCATTCGAAATAAAAGCTCATTGGCTCGTAATTCAATAAGCACACTTTCTGTTGCGAGGAATGGACGACCCAAGATTATGGGAACTTCATAATCCACCTCGCAGTCTAAAATCGCAAAGTCTGCAGGAAAAAGAAAGGTAGAAACCTTCACCAATACATTATATAAGATACAAATAGGTCGTTTTACCGACCTATCTGCCATCACGAGCCGCATATTAGTTGGTGTAAGATCGCCCAACCCCAACTTTCTATAAACGGATAGCGGCATCAAATTAATGCTAGCTCCTAAATCGCACAATGCCTTAGTAAAATCCAAAGATCCAACCGTGCAAGGAATAGTGAAAGCACCAGGATCTGCCTTCTTCTGTACTAAAGATCTCGGGGCAATTGCACTGCAATGATGAATATCATCTGCCAGTTCATAGCTTGCTGTCCATTTCTTTGTCAAAAGGTCCTTCATGAATTTGGTGTACCCACGCATCTGCTCCAGAGCCTCCACCAAAGGAACATTAATAGTCAGCTTCTTCAACATAGTCATGAATTTACTGAACCTTGTATCATCAGCTTTCTTCTTTAGTCTCTGAGGAAAAGGTGGTGGTGGAAGAGGAATAGTTTTCTCCACCACTTAATTTTTATATTGCTTCCGATTATCAATCTTTTCAGGCTGGTGACGTCTAGGTGTAGTTTCATGAACGTTCTCATTCTGATTTTCAGCTTCTACAGACTCATCACAATCTACTTCAATCACATTCTCCTCTATATTATCAAACACCTGCTTGCCTTTAGATGGATTTTCCAACACTTTATCACTCCGGGTAGTAATAGCCATATATGATCCATTATTCCTTGGATTTTGCACAGTGTCACTATGTAAAGTGCCAGCCTTTCTTTGATTGAATGCCGCTGAAAGTTTGCTCAGTTGTTGTTCCAGCTGTTTTATTGCAGTAGGATGCGAGTCAACCAATTAATTTATTGAGGACAAATCATTCATTACCTCAGTTACTCCTGTGTTGGTTTCCTCCACTCCTTTCAACAGCTTAGCCATCATATCTTCCATGGACATCTTCCCAGAGCCAGACACCACAGCCTCACGATTTCTAGGAGGAACATACAAACCACTCCTGTCAGTGTTGTTCTTCAAACTACCTTGATCACGGTCCTTGTATCCTGATTTATCATAATAGTTCCAACCTTTGTTTCCTTGGGCATTGCCTCAAAAACCCCCCTGATTATTCAAGTAATTCACTTCTTTCTCAGAATCGGAGTCGTCTCTTCCTTGTGATACAACAGCCTTAACTTTTTTGGTCTTCCCTGATAATAAATACTTGGTAAGAAGATCTATCTGCGTTTTCATGTGTGCCATATCTTGATCACGTTCCTCTTCTCTTCGCCTTTGTTCTGCAGTCGTGCCAATAAATACAGTAGAGCTTGCTACCTCAAAATCCCTGGTATTCCAAGCTCTACTCTGCTTTGTCATACGATTTAACATATCACTAGCCTGAATAAAAGTAAGGTCCATGAATGACCCTCCTGCAGTATTATCAACCACTAGCTTAGTCACCGAATTCAAAGAACTGTATAATATCTCCATCAAGTGGACATTGGTCATATGATGATTTGGGCACCGCATAATCTTTTTCTTGAACCTCTCCCATGTTTCGTGGAGAGCTTCAGTTGGAAGCTGTCGAAAATTGCTTATCTCATCTCTCAATTGGGCTCTCTTGGATGGAGAAACGAATCTTTCTAGGAAAGTGTCTTTCAATTGCCTCCAATTAGTAATAGAATCAGGAGTTAGCCCATTCAACCATAGAGTTGCCTCTCCAGATAAAGACAATGGAAATATGCGCAGCCGAATTGCATTCTATCCAACTCCTGGATTGTCAAACGACTTGCATGTAGAGATAAAATTGATCAGATGCATATTTGGATCATCGCCTGCAAGTCCACCAAATAATCTCTTGAGTTGCAATAGCTGAATCATGGTGCTAGAGATATTGAACTTGGCTCCAAGTGCCAAGGGCGAAGGAATAATAGCCCCTGTGGCACCAGCTCCACCTAGATTGTTATCAACATCATCAAAAGGACCTTGTACAGCTTGGCAGTCAGGTCTCATTCTAGCTTGACGATCTCTTCTGTTCACAGGCGCTGCCACCTCATCTGTACGCCTTGGATTTAGTAACTCATCATCACCAAGGTCCTCATCATCAGGATTTATTGCTCTCCCTGGGTTATCAATATTCTGTTGATGCACTTGAGCAGCTGCCAATGCAGCTAATCTAGCCTGCTCCAATTGAGCAGCCCTTCTTTCAATGTCACGTTGTGCATCCATTCTGCCGATAAGATGTGGTTCAGGATTTAGAGGTAATAATGGCTGACCAGAACTTCGTGTATTTGGCATGCACTCTACCAAACCTGAACAAAACAAAAACAACAAACAGAAAGTAAAATTCGAGAATCCTTGACCAAAGGGTCTAGTAACTATCACAAACTTAGTTGACAACCGTATTCCCCCGCAACGGCGCCAAAATTTGATAACGCCCAAACTATAGCTCTCGTAAGAGTGTAAGCGGTCGCTGTCAAATATAGAACCCAACTGGGTTGGGTGTCGAATCCCACAGGGAATACATGGTCACTAAGTATTGCAACTATTAGTAGACTGTTGGTCGAAAATTCCACGGAAAAAGGGGGGTATGGTTTAGGCGTGAAATAATGTTAACAAAATAACGAATGAAACGATGTATGTAGTAGGATTTAATCACAGAGAATAATAAGTTAGGGTTATGTCCACCTTATGAGTTCTACGTATCTATTAACTATGAGTAATGCGGAATTTAGACATGCATGCACTTATAGAGATTCATATTCTAATGGTAAATCCTAGTGTTTCTCAACCATCAAGGATTATTTCACTTTAACTCTCTCGATCCTAAAGTGTATAACTAACGGTACAAATTCCCCAAGAATTTAATCCGGTTAAGGCACTAACGTGTAAATAAGGGTTGGTAGCCCTATTTCCTTGTCATACTCTCTTTTCCAGACATGTAACTTTTCTCTCGAACAAGTTAATGTTATACTGGCATATTCCCTATGTTTTCAACCATGAGAATTTAATTAAAATGAAGAGAGTAATGATATAAGTAGCATACACATAAAGAATTCACAAACTCATAGCAATAGATAGTATCTCACAAGGTTTCCATAACCCTAACAGAGAAGTTTAGCTACTCATGATTACAACGGAAATCACAATATGCTTAATCATCATACCAAAACTAGAAGAAACTTCACGATGGAGATCGTTTGGCGTCAAAAGGAGATTGACATTTTTGTAGCCTTAGCCATTTTCTCTATCTAAACTTACAGAATCTGTAAACTGAATAGTCAATAATGATAATGATTGCTGAAAAATTCAGCAAATAAGGTTTTTATAACATCCTTGTCCTACTAAGTTACTGTTGCATCCCTAAGTATTTAGAAATACTGATTTTTCCCGGGACAAGTTCTCCATGCATCACATTCAGTCCACAAGCTTCCAAAAGCTGCCTTCCCTCATGTGTGAAGTTTTCCTTTGCTGCCCAAAGGTCCACAAAGTCCTAAAATCTTCATCATTAATACCTGAAAACATGCTAATCACATAGGTTAGCTCACTTACAGGAAAATGGATTAAAAGTCCAGGAATTATATATTTTATCCTCCAAACTTAGCCTAAAATATGGGTAAATTATGGTTCTTAGGGGTATAAATACGCCCAACATCAATCCTCCCTTACTTCAAATTCATAAACTATTCTGCATTTGCCTCCCTCAACTCCTAAGGAAAGAAAAGATCAAAGAAAACCTCAGAGAAAGCCTCCCACATGGAAGAATAAACATCCACACCTTTAGACAATTCCTACCCTTCATACCATTGGTACACCATATCTTTCAACTGGTAGGAAGCAAACTCAACAGTCTCAACCACTAAAGCATGCATGATTCGCGGATCTTCTCCATTTCATAATTAAAGCCTTGAGGATCCTCCTCAACCTTCATACCCGAGAACAGAGATGGGTTTAATCTCATAAATTGGCCAACTATTGTGGCCTCAGATGAAACAATAGTTGGAGCACTAAAACTCAACAACAAAACTCAGCATTAGAAGCATACCCAAGTGGTAACTAAGTAGGAGTGTCACTCTTATAAGTAGGGTTAGTAGGGACGGTTGGAATTACACGAAAATGGCCAGAAGCCGCAGACCAAGCCTGGGTCTAGACCCCAAAGTCAAATGAGCTCCGTCCATAGGGCCATCAAAAGGGCTTGCCTGTGTATTAGATCATCTTGGAGGCATAATCCAAAAGGTAGCAAATGGAAATTTGAAAAATCGAAGACCTTAGACTCTATAGATTGAGATTGAAATACAAGAAAGGGACCAACATACCTGGTTGTTTTGAGAAGTGTATGGAGGATTTGGAATGTTTTTTTTCTTTCCAATAAGGTCTTTAGAGGCCACAACACATTACATATTAAGGAGACTTAAGGGTTTTAGAGTGGGAAAAGACCATAGATCCCTTGGCTAAAAGTTGGAATTGAACCCACAAGCGGGTATGACTCTCTCAAGTCAATCTTACCCTAGGGTATGAGTGGTACCGTAAATTATACCCTAGGCTTCACCTAGGACTCATACAATGCCCAAGGTACGACCATACACCCTAGGTTCTTATTCAAGTGGTACAACTTGTAACCTAAACCGTAGCCTTAACTCATACAAAAAATAGTCCACTCTAGAACAATAAAAACTTCTATACGAGTAAATGGTGTATGACTCATACACTAAGATACAACCAGGAGAGGCCAAATAATATTGTAGATAGTATGCTACCCTCATAGGTTGTTCAACATATGGGGAGAGGGTAAAAGGCTACGACTCTTACTCAAGCGTACGGGTGACACACATAAATCGTATCTTGGTCAGAATGCATAATTTATTAGATTATTCTAAGGGTCCAAAGCCTAGGTTTTTCAATTCTTTGCCACTTGGATAATTCATCCTCAAATGATGGGTAAGGCAAGAATGAACACAAGTTAATACACATCAACCAACCTTATAATAATTAGAAAATAAAACACACAACAAGAACATAAAACACATCACCATCATTATCAATCAACCATTTGTCTCATTGACTTTAGGACTCAAACCCATTAATTATCGAAACACTTGCTCATTTCACAAGTTAGGGACTTTAACCGTTGTCTAATAAAGACGCAAGTCAACGAAAGAAGACTAACATAAACCTGAATCTCAAGTTTTTAAATGGAAAATAAATGTGGATACTTGGACTTCATGTCATCTTCCATGTCCCAAGTAGATACCTCAGAATTTTGGTTCCTTCATAGAACCAAAGGCACCTCTTTTGTTCGCAATCGGTGAACTTGCTGATCTAAGATCCTCACTGGGACCTTCTCCTAAGACAAAGCATTCGAAATACCAATATCATCTAAGGGAACACCCAAGGAAGTATCACCCATATATTTTCTCAACATAGAGACATACAAACTAGGGTTAATAGAGTTCAAACTAGAAGGCAACTCTAACTCATAGGAAATATTGCCCACCCTTTTTAAAATAAAGTAGGGACCAACATACCTAGTACTAAGCTTCCTCTTCTTACAAATAGCATTAGTCCCTTCATGGGATACACCTTCTAGAATACCCATTTGCCAACATTAAAATCTAAATCCCTATGCCTCACATCTGCATAGGATTTTTGGTGACTTTGAGAAGGTTTCAGCCTTTCACAAATCACCTTCACCTTCTTTTAGGCTTGGTAATCTAAATTGAGGCCAAGAAACTTACCCTCATTAACTTCTTACAACCCAATAGGAGAACGACATCTGCTACCATACAATGCCTCAAAAGGGGCCATGACAATGCTAGAGTGGTAATTATTATTCTAGACAAATTCAATTAAAGAAAAATGGTCATACTTGCTAACACCATAATCAATCACACAAGCCCATAACATATCTTCCAATATTGGGATAGTCCTCTATGCTTGTCCATCCTTCTATCGGTGGAACACAGTACTGAGGCATACCTTAGTACCCAAACCTTTTTGGAACAACCTCCAAAAGCGAGACGAGAATGGAGTACCATGATCCAAAATGATAGAAGATGGAGCACCATGCAACTTCACGATCTCTTCAAGATATAACTTAGCATAATTATCCACCGACTAACTAGTCCTTACCAGCAAAATCTGAGCAGACTTGATCATCCTATCCACAATGACCTAAATAGAATTAGATTGATTTTAGGTCATCCTATCCACAATGACCTAAATAGAATTAGATTGATTTTAAGACTAAGAAAGACTGGTAACAAAATCCATGTTGATTGTCTCCTACTTCAACTCGGGCAACATAATTTCTTGGTACAAACCCCGAATCTCATGTGCTCAACCTATACTTGTTGAAGCACTATACACTTAGCCACATAGCTAACCATATCTCATTCCATATTATTCCACTAATAGAATTCTCTAAGACCATGATACATCTTTATGGAATCAGGATGAATAACATACCGAGATTTATGAGCCTCGACCATTATCCTTTACCTCAATCCATTGACATTAGGAATATATAGCCCACCTTGATACCTCAAGATACCATCACCACCAATCATGAAGTCAACAATATTTTGTTAATCTACATTACTCTTAATCTTTATAAATTTGGAATCCAACACTTATTTTTCCTTTATTTCAATAACAAGAGACGAAAGCAATACCGGATGTACAAACACACCACCATTATCTGTGTCCGTGACATGAACTATAGGATTAGCCAAATAGTGAATATCTGTCACCAATTCCCTCTTATCCTATTCCACATGGGCCAAACATCCCATGAAAAATCAGCTAAGAGCATTGGCAAATACATTAGCTTTTCCTGGGTGGTAATGAAGACTCTTGTCATAGTCCTTCAACAATTTGAGCCATCTCATTTGCCTGAGATTTCACTCCTTTTAAGCAAACAAATACTAAAGACTCTTATCATCAGAAAAGATGTCAGCATGAACCCCATAGAGATAATGTCGCCAAATTTTTAAAGCAAAAACCTTGGCTAATAAATACAAGTCATGAGTAGGGTAGTTCTTCTCATGAACTTTTAATTGACTAGAAGTATAGGCCACCACCCTACTATATTGTATCAATACACAACCAAGCCCAATATGAGAAACATTAAAACAGACCACAAAACCATCATTACCCTCAGGTAAGGTCAAAACTAGATTCAAAGTCAATTTAACTTCTCAAAAATACCCTCATACTTATCCGATCATAAGAAAATGACATTTTTCTGGGTCAACTTATTCAATGGGGCAGCTATAGTTGAAAAATATCTACAAATTTCCTATAGTAACCGTCTAGACCCAAGAAGTTTCTTATATTGGTTAGAGTCGCATATCTAGTCCACTTCTTAACCGCTGAAATCTTTTGAGGATCTACCATAATCCCTTCAATAGAGATAACATAACCAAGGAAAGTCATATCCTTCAACCAAAAATAACACTTAGAAAATTTGGCATAGAAATAATGATCCCTCAAATTTTGCAACATAGCACGAAGGTGATCAACATGATCTACCTCTCTTTTAGAATAGAACAAGATATCATAAATGAAGACAATGACAAAAAAGTCCAAGAACGGATGGAAGATCCTATTCATCAGATCCATGAATGCTACCGAGGCATTGGTCAATCGAAAGGACATGACTAGGAATTCATAGTGACTACACCGGGTCCTAAAGGCAGTCTTAGGGATATCCACCTCCCTAATCTTAAATTAGTGCTAACACGACCTAAGATCAATCTTAGAGAAAAATTTGGCACCTCAAAGTTGATCAAACAAGTCATCAATTCTAGGAATAGGATATTTATTCCTTATGGTCACTTTGTTCAACTGATGATAATTAATGCACATACAAAAAAATCATCTTTTTTGTGCACAAACAACAAAGAAGCTCCCCAAGGAGATACACTAGGACACATAAAACCTTTATTTAAGAAGTATTTCAATTGCTCCTTAAGCTCCATCAACTCTGCTGAAGCTATTCTATAAGGAGGGATAGAAATTAGATGAGTGTCCAATATAAGATAAATTCCAAAGTCAATCTCCCTATAAATAGTAATACTGAGAAGATCATTGGGGAAAATCTTTGGAAACTCATTAACCAAAAAAAAGGATCCTAGAGAAGTCTCTTTCAAGTTAGAATCCTTAACTCAAACCAAGTGATATAAACACTATTTAGAGATCAACTTTTGGGCCTTAAAATAACAAATAAATCTCCCCTTGGGAACTAAAAAACAACCTTCCCATACAATGACTGGCTCATTAGGGAATTTAAACATGACCGTAATGATCTGAAAATCTAAGAAAGCATAGCACGAGTGCAGCCAATTAACATCAAAATCAACCATGTCCAACTCTATCAAATCCATAAGAGTTTCTCTACCACAAAAAGATACTACCTACACCCTATAAACTCTTTTAATAACAATAGAGTCTCTTTCTAGGGTAGAAACCAAAATAGGAACCGATAGACTCGGGACCGAAACCAAAAAGTATAGCCATAAATGGGGTCACATAAGAAAGAGTAGACCCTGGATCAAGCAAAAAATATACATCACGGGAGAAAAGTTTCAACATACCTATGGCAATTAGGAGACACCTCAGAATCTTGATGCGTAGTATGTGCATATAAATAATTTTGTCCAGTGTCGATACTAGAAATAAAAGAAGAAGCAATCACAGCACCCTTCAGTGCAGGGGTAAAAGAAGAAGAAATAGGGGCCCTGTTAGCCCAATAAGTCGCTGAAGCAGGGCAATCTTATTGCATATAACCAATCTGACCATATCTAAAACAACAGTTCCGCCTCTTGTCATGATGAACATAATGAGGCTAACCACATAATCTACAAGGGGGGTAGGATGGAGCTGATTGAGCCTCACTAACTTGAGATTGGGCACCCGATGCTCAAAACTCACCACCAAACTGAGACTGACGATCACCTAACAAGTTTAGGTAAGGAGCACTACACTCATACACTGCCCAAGGTATGATCACATACCCTAGACTCATATTCAAAGGCTACAACATATACCCTAAACCATACCCTTGACTCGTACAAAAAATAATCCACTCTAGACCAAGACAACCCTCTATACAACTAAGTGGTGTACCAGTTGTACACTAAGATATAACCAGGAGAGGATAAGTCATAAGGAAGGGGAGGGGTAGAAGGGTAAGACACGTACACAAGTGTATGAGTGACACACCTAAATTTTATCTTGGTCATAATGCACAATTCATATGATAATTCAAAGGGTCCAAAGCCTAAGTGTTTCACACATATAGTGACTACTCATCCACCAGAGTCGTAGCAATTTTATCTACCATAGTTATAGCAGCACTACCTGCAATGGCACTAAGGCCATAGTCTGGGGCAGGCCTTGAGTTAAAGGTATATCAAGGAGGGAAGGATAGGCAACGACACTTATTATGGGTGGAGAACAAGAAGACATAATACTAGTAAGACAATAATCACCATCCATTTTTCCATAACCTTAAAATGAAAAGGAGATGATAGATCTAGAAAAATGGTGCAAACCCCTAGTGGTGCAACTTTATTGCCTTTGTCTACAAAAGTGATTCAATAAGTGCTGGGGTTCTTGGGTAGCTTAGTTGTTATTGGATACACTCTGGTTATTTTGACTATTTTGCCCACCTCCTTGCAATATCCTACTGCATTAGTACTAAGAATGGATGAAGGCAGTGAAATAAAAGTGTATCCTCAATAGGTACTTTGGCCAGTACATAGTAGTACATAGGTATAAAACATACTAGTCATAAAGGAAGAAATACACATAGACAGATATCATATCAAAATAAATAATGCTATATGTAATACCCTAGGTTTTTCGTCATCAAATTTGTTTCTAGTTTTGAGATTTCTGCCCTGGCAATAACTCACCTGAAGAGTCATAATGTGTCTTGATGATTCAGGTGACCTTAGTCGTAAAGTGTCCAGTGAATGTGCTTGGGCTGCTATCATGGATACGACTTGGGGATACGAGTCAAAAAGACTCATAATGAGTCATTAGGGTAGAATCATAACCAAATCAGAAATTAAGTGGCTAGGTTCTAATCTGAGTACGAGTAACTCACTATGATACATAAGGACTTATTATGAATGATTGGGTGAAAATTGTATGATGTCTAGCATTTAGCTAATTGGGTTCTATATTGACTACGACTAGACCCTATGAGTCGTAGGGTGTCATTACGAGTGGTATCAGTTGAGTCATAGGGTCAACAATGGGTGAGGGTTCTAGAGACTGTCTTGGTTATGACTCATTGTGACAAGTTATAAAGAGCGGCTACGAGTCAATAGTTGACTCATAGTCAGTGGTGGTACATTTTTAGCTTTTAAGTTAAAGGCATTTTGCACATTTCCCCTCCTACCCAAATTAAAAACCACATTATATAACCCTTTTAGGGTATTATTAGCACACAAAAACAATCTAAGTAACTTCTCAAACACTCCAAAAAAGACCTCTAGATTCCCTGAAGCAAGTCAAACTAGGGTTTTATCAAGTTGGTCATCTAAGGGCTCAATGGACAATTTCTCTCCAAATTTCTAAGTGTTTAAGACATGTTACTCTTCCCTCATTGTTAATTTTTTAAAAGAATGCGTTTTGAAGTATTGTTCATGAGATGATTCTGTTAGTTTTGAAACAATGGTTGGGGTTTTTCAATGTTTATGAATTGAACAATGCTTCTCTTGGTTTATATATGATTTTTTTTCCTTAATTATGGTTTTGAACATATGGGTGCATGGGACTAGTCAATAAACTAGAGAATAATAATTTTCCTAAACTTGTGATTTTTGAAGTGATTATGACCCCAACCAGATAATGTGAAATTGGTTTTTAATTATGAGAAATATGGGAATTTGTAAAATTGAACTAGTCATGAACTATTCCATGATATAAAGAGGTATTTCAAACACAATGGTCTAATTTAATGAAAAAAGAGAGTCGGTGTTACCCCGCCATTTATTAATGAACAAATAGAGTTATTTTTTCCCAAGTTAATGGAAATTATTTTGGTATATTATTATTACCTTGCAGGTATAGTTGGTATGACGATACCAATAATGTATGCCTTAATGTGTAATATGGTTCAATGAATAGGATTGTATTATACTTTTTTTAATTGGTCTCTAATAAGGGTTGTGTAGCTAAGTCATAAAAGTGGAGGTCCAAGTAACTGATACTGGAAATCATATTTACTGATATAGGGGTTAAAGTGACAAGGGAGGTTCCATCCCCCTCATTATTATTCCATAATTTGGGAGGTTTGAGTCCCCTATAAATCATTACATGATTGGGTGCTTAAGACATCTTAGTATATGATTGGGAGGTTTACATCCCCCATGCACATATCTGAGATCATTCTGCAGTTTGTATGGCTACATGCACTGGGGATTGACTAGGGGGTGGGAGCTAGGGCCCATATAGCCTATGGATATATATTATAATGGTTGAGCTACACAATCCAGGTTACAGTTTTGAAATACATGGAATCCTTATTCGTTATCCCAGCATATGATATATATATATATATATGTGTATTGGATTATGTGCATTGGTTTGACTGGTGTTAAACTATTGATCATGTCATTATGTTTTTCTTATACCTGAGTTACATGTTAGCGTTCACCCCGCTAATCATCTTTGGCGTTGTATGCCCTTGCGATGCAGAAATTGGTCATACTTCTACTCTTCCTGCTTAATGATTAGGATTTGAGATTATCTTGTTAGTTGTTATTGAAGTGATGAGCTTCCATACATCGGAAGACTATATTTCATGTTTTGGTATTATATGTCTCAGACTATTTAGACTAGTTTTTGGAAATTGTCGGGGGCATGTCCTGACACTTTATTGATACTTAGTTTTGATTCATTGTTAGAAGGCTTTGATTGAATTACTTTGGTTATTTGGTGGTGTTGGTCGGTTGGTTGGTTGATCACTGTTGTTAATTATAGACATATATTAAAATTTTCTTAAGCTATTACATGCTATCATGTTATATATTTAAAATTTATTGGACCTTGGGTTATGATGTGCTTGGTTTTTATTGGTGTAGGGGTGATCTCCGATCCATGTGGGACTTGAAATATCCATCATAGTTAGGCCCTAGTTTTTGTCATGACAGAGATGGCATTAAAGCCTAGGTTTGGTTCCATTGGGTGTCCAACAAAGTCGTGTGAAGTAGAGTCTTGTTTATGGATTTGTTGTGCGCCAAACTTATAGGGAAGAGGCTACGAGGCATTAGGAATATTTCTCTTTCTTGTTATTCTATTTGAAGCAGTAGAGTCTAAGGTCTTGAATCTTCTCAAATTCCTATGTGTTAACTTTTTAGATCATACCTCCTAGAAGATCTAATGCTCGTGAAAACTTCTCTATCCTATTTGAGGATAATATAGACAAAGCTCGTCCAATTCTAACAGTTCAAACCCTGTTTAGGGTCGCTGTATCTGATTGTCCACAGAAAGATCCATCGGTTCCCCTTATCTCTCCTCAGGCACCTCAAGCAGATATGTCTAATGTTGAGTTTCGCTAGTCGATTCATTTCATTACCCAATTGGTGGCCTCCCAAATTGATCCTGTTGCTTCTATTACTTCATCATCTGAGACCACTAGGGTTGGCCAATTCATGAGCTTAAGTCCTCTTATTTTCATTACTTCTAAAATTAAGGAAGATCCTCAAACATTTATTGATGAGATGGAAAAGATCTTCCATGTGATGCATGCTGCTAACGTAGAGGGTGTAGATTTCGATGCTCATTAATTGAAGGATGTGGCATACCAATGGTATGAGAAGTGTGACCAGTCTATGGGTAATGATAGTGAGTCTGATTTATGGGACAATTATTTGAGTGTTTTTCCTTATAATTTCTTTCCTCAAGGGTTGAGGGAGGTAAAGGTCAAGGAATTTATGAATCTAAAACAAGGCAAGATGTCAGTAAAAGATTATACCTTGAGGTTATATCAGTTCTCAAGTTATGCCCCTGAATATATGTCTAGCATACGTGTTAGAATAAGGAAGTTTGCTTGGGGGTTGTTTGATAAGTTGATCTTGGAGAGCAAGGTTGCCTTGTTAAACAAGGATATGGACATATCTTGACTTGTGGTGTACATGCAAGAAGTGGATAAAGACAAACAAGATACAAACAGAGATAAAAGAAAGGCAGAATAAGAAGTTGTTCTATTTGGATCAGGGTGGAGGTCAGTAGCAATATGGTAGAGATAGTGGGAAGTGGTCTAAGAAGAAGTGAGGCAATTATGGTTCTTAATCTATGCCTAGTGCTCCTTATTCAAAACTATTGGGTGACCATCGTTCTTAGTATGATAGTAGGTTTAGATCATTAGGATCCTAGTCAAAATCTAGTGGATCTCAGTCAGCTTGGTCATATCCTTCTTGCAGATATTTTGGTCAAGTGCATCACACATTTTGCGACTAAGTGAGGAATAAGTTCTTTAAATGTGGCCAAACAGGTTATTTGCAGAGGGATTGTCCTTCTAAGGTTGCTTCTAGGGCAAATAAGATTCTTATTGCTACTTCATCTGCTCCTGTACCAAAGTGTACTACTTCTGCTTTCGGCTCCGGTACTGATCAAAATCGTCTATATGCTCTTGCCACTCGCTAGGATTCTGTGGCATCCCCTGATGTTGTTAATGGTAAATCTTTTTTCATGATATATATTGTATACTTGATCCCAGTTTTACTATTTTAGTGACCCCTTATATGGCTATTCATTTTGGGTATGATCCTAAGGGTATTCCGAATCCTTTCTTTGTTTCCACAATAATTGGTGATTCCATTATGGAAAGAAGAGTCTATAGTGGTTGTGTGACATTGGTTCATGGTAGGAATACCTTGGTGGATTTGATAGAGTTGGAAATATTAGACTTTGATATGATTTTGGGGATGGTTTGGTTGCATTCGTGCTATGCATCTTTTGATTCTTTCACCTGAAAGGTTAGTTTCCATATCCCAAATAAGCCGATAAAAGTAGATTACTAATGACTAAGGGAAGGTTTATCTTTTATCTTAGAGCCTGAAAATTGGTTTCCAAAGAATGCCTCTATCACTTAGTACATGTTAAGGATTCTAAATTTGAAGGTCCTTCTTTGCAGACCATCCCTGTAGTCTGTTAATTCCCTGAGGTGTTCCCCTACAATCTTCCTGGCATCCTCTGATAGGGAAATCACTTTTTGGATTGATTTTTTTCTAGACACTCGACCTATATTTATTCCTCCTTATAGGATGCCTAAATATAATTTAAAAAAGGGTTTTATCCACCCTAGTATGTTTCCATAGGGTGATTCTGTGCTTTTCGTTCATAAGAAGTATGGTTCCCTTCGAATGTGTATTGATTACACTAATTGAATAAAGTAACCGTAAACAATAAACATCTACTTCCAAGGATTGATGATCTCTTTGATAATTTTTAGGGTGTTAACATCTATTCCAAAACTGATCTTTGATCTAGGTACCATCAGTTAAAGATAAGGGAGGTGGATATCCCTAAGACTTCTTTTCGGATGATGTATGGTCATTTTGAGTTTTTGGTGATGTTCTTTGGTTTAACCAATGCCCCAACCATGTTTATAGATCTTATGAATTGGGTTTTCCATTAGTTTTTGGATTTGTCATGATTGTCTTTATTGATGATATTTTGGTATATACTAAGAGAGAGGTAGATTATGTCTATCACCTATGAATAGTGTTGCAGAGACTAAAGGATCAACGGTTGTATGCAAATTTTTCTAAGTGTGAGTTGTAGTTGAATATTGTGATATATCAGGGTCATGTTGTTTCAAGTGAAGGGATCATAATGGATCTCCCAAAGGTTGTGGTGGTTAAGAAGTGGCCTATACCCATGAATCCATCCGATATTTGGAGATTCTTAGATTTACCTGGCTATTATAGAACATTTGTGAAAAGTTTATCTTCTATCGCTGCCTCATTAACTATGTTGACTTAGAAGATGGTGAAATTCTTATGGTCTGATGCTTGTGAGGATATTTTTGAGAATCTGAAGGATGAGTTGACTTCAGCTCTGATCTTGGCTTATCCTGAAGGCACTGATAGTTTTGTTGTTTATTGCGATGCATCCCGAGTTGGACTGGGTTATGTGTTGATGTAACATGTCAATGTGGTTGCTTATGCCTCTAGACAGTTGAAGGTTCATGAGAAGAATTAACCGACCCATAATTTGGAACAGATAGCTATGGTGTTTGCATTAAAAATTTGTCGGCATTATTTGTATGGGGTACATTTTAACATTTATTCTAATCATAAGATCCTGCAATACATGTTCACCCAGAAGGAATTGAATCTCAGAAAAAAAGAGATGTCTTAAGTTGTGTAAGGACTATGACGTGAGTCTTCACTATCATCTAGGTAAAGCTAATATGGTTGTTGATGCTTGTTGTAGGTTGTCAATAGAAAGCTTATCTCATGTAGATGGGAAGACGCAAGATTTGGTAAAGGATATTCACTATCTGTCAAATGTAGGAGTTCGTCTCTTTGATTTTGAGGATGCTGGTATAATTGTTCAAGAGGTGGAGAGGTCATCTCTTGATGCTGAAGTAACGGAGAAGCAAGTGTTGGATACTATTCTGATGCAAATCAATAATAATGTAGGTAGGCACAAAGTGATGGTTTTTGAGTTTAGTGGTGATGGTATCTTAAGGTAGCAAGGCAGACTGTGTGTTCCTGATACTGATGGACTGCGAGAAAGAATTCTAGTTGAAGCTCATGAGTCGTATTATACTATTCTGCCTTATTTGATGAAAATGTATCATGATCACAAGGAAATTTATTAGCAGAATAATATAAATCGAAATATGGCCAATTTTGTGGCTAAGTGCATGGTGTGTCAACACGTGAAGTAGAGAACTTGAGGCCCAGAGGGTTGACTCAAGTGATTGAGTTACAGGTGTGGAAATAGGAAATAGTCATTATGGATTTTTTACCAGTCTTCCACAGTCTCTCCAATGATTTAATTGAATTTGGGTCATCATGGACAGGATGACTAAGTTTTCTCACTTCTTGCCACTGAGGAAAAATTTCTTTTCTGATCATTATGCCAAATTTTTCATTAGGGAGATCATGAAATTGCATGACAGACCATTTGGGGTACTCAATTCTCATCTCACTTTTGAAGGTCCTTCCAGTGAGGTTTGGGGACTAAGGTAACCCTTAGTACTTCTTTCTACCCGTAGACAAATAGGCAAGCAGAAAGGATAATTCAGGTCTTGGATGATGTGCTTTGGGCTTGAATATTTAATTGTGGGGGTGGTTGGGTTGACCTCTTTACCCCCCATAGAATTTTGCTACAACAGCAGTTATCACTCTAGCATTGGTATGGATCCATTTAAGGCCTTATATGGTAGAAGGTGTAGGTCTACTATTGGGTGGTTTGAGGTTGGTAAAAATAAGTTGTTTATCCCTTACTTGGTTCACCAAGATCTGGAGAAAGTGAAGGTGATTATGGATAGACTTAAGGCCACCCACGAGCGCTAAAAGTCCTATGCGGATGTTAGACAAAGGGAGTTAGCATTCAGTTTTAGTTATTGGATGTTCTGAAAGGTATCTCCCATGAAGGGAGTGATGCGGTTTGGTAATAATTGGAACCTCAGTCCCTGTTATGTCAGTCCGTCCTTAGTGTTGAATAGGATTGGTAACATAGCATATGAATTGGAGTTTCCTTCTAGTTTGAGCTTCATTCATCTGGTGTTTCATATTTCGATTTTGAGGAAGTGCGTGGTTGATCCTTTGATGGTAGCTCTTTTAGATGAGGTGGGTATTTTGAATTCCTTGTCATACGAGGAGGTCCTAGTTGAGATATTGGATTGTCAAGTGCATTAATGGTGGACGGAGGACGTGTCTTCGAAAAAGGTTCTTTGGAGAAACAACGAGGTTGAGAAAGCTACTTCGGAAATCGAGGAGGACATGAAGTCCAAGTATCCATTCTTTTTTCCCATTCTAGGTAATCATGCTTAAGGTATATGTATTCTTTAACATCTTTATTTTTCTGACTTTGTTAAAGGAAAGAGTGATTTCCTTGGCATCTTTGTTTTCTGTCATTGTTAGAGGTAAGAATAGAGGCATATAAAGTCAAACTGTGCTAATAAAAGTTTTGTCCTATCATTTGAGTACGAATGATCCAAAGGGGGGAGTATGTAATGCCCCAAGTTTTTGGTTCTCAAAAGCTTTTTCGAGTTCTGAGCTTTATGCCCTAGTAACGACTCATTTGACGGGTCATAACCTGTCTTTATATATCAGGTGACCCTAGTCATAGGTTATCTAGTGAATAGTGCTTGGGTTACTTTCCTTGGTATGACTTGGGGATATGAGTCATAAAGTCTCATAACGAGTCATTTGTATGGAATCATAACCAAATCCTAAATCAAGTGGCTAGGTTCTTCTATAAGTACGAGTGGCTCATTATGAGCCATATGGACTAGTTATGAGTCATTGGGTACAAATCATAGGATGTTCAGTGATTACACAATCAGGTTCTGTGTTTACTATGAATGGACCCTATGAGTCATAGGGTCTCATTACAAGTGGTATAAGTTGAATTTTAAGGTCAATAGTGGGTGAGGGTTATAGAGACTGCCTTGGTTACGACTTGTTGTTATAAGTCGTAAGGAGTGGCTACGAGTCACTAGCTGACCCGTAATCAATGGTGGCACTTTTTCATCTTTTAAATTAGGGTCCTTCTGGATATTTCCCCTCCTAACGAAATTAAAACCCAAATCTTATAACCCTTTTAGGGTGTCATTAGCACTCAAAAGCAATCTAAGTAACTTCTCAAACACTCCAAAAAGATTCTCTGAATTCCCTCAAGCAAGTCAATCTAGGGTTTCATCAAGTTGGCTAACTAAGGGATCAAGGGTCGATTTCTCTCCAAATTTCTTGTTGTTTAAGGCATGTTACTCTTCTCTTATTGTTAATTTGTTAAAAGCATGTGTTTTAAAGTATTGTTCGTGAGATGCTTCTGTTGGTTTTGAAACAACGGTTGGATTTTTTTTTTTGATGTTTTTGAATTGAGCAATGTTTCTCATGCTTTATATATGATTTTCATGCTTTAATTATGGTTCTGAACATATGGGTGCATGGGTACATTGAATGAACTTGGGAATTGTGATTTTCCCAAACTTGTGACATTTGAAGTGATTATGACCCTAACTCCATAATGTGAAATTGGTTTTTAACTATGACAAATGTTTGAGTTTGTAAAATTGAACTAGTCTTGAACTATTGCATGATATAAAGAGGTATTTGAAACACAATAGTCTAATTTAATGAACAAAGGGAGTTGTTTTTCCCCCACCTTATATTAATGAATAAACAGAGTTATTTTTTTCAAGGTAATGGAAATTATTTCGGCATGTTGTTATTACCTTGCAAGTGTAGTTGGTATGATGATACCAAAAATATATGCCTTAATGGGGAATATGATTCAATGAATGGGATTGTGTGATACTTGTTTTAATTAGGACTAATAAGGGTTGTGTAGCTGAGACGTGAAAGTGGAGGTTTGAATGACTGATACTAGAAACCGCATTTGTGATGATAGGCGAATTTACACGCCTATAGTGCTATATTTTACCCATATTTTAGCCAAGTTTTGAGGACAAATTACATAATTCATGCACTTTTAGTCCTTTTGTCTGTAAGTGAGCTAACAAACATGATTAGCAAGTTTTCAGGTATAACTGATGCAGAATTCAGCATTTTATCGATAACTTGACGCCAAAGAAAGCCTCACGAAGGAAGAAAGGGGAATCTTGGACGCCAAGGACCAAAAGTGGCGCATGGAAAATCTGTCCCGGGCAAAAACAACAATTCTGAAGACTTTGGGGACTAGCAGTAACTTATTAGGATTAGGATAATGATACATTAACCTAGTAGGATTGGGTTAAGTAATGCATTAGCTTAGTAGAAATAGGATATGGGTATTATAAATACCCTATTGTGCTAGAGATTTTCATTCATTCTAGTTTTAATTCATTCTTCAATTAACCATTCTACTACTACTTCTAATTCTTCCATTAATCCTACTTTTTATTCTTCTTCTATTCATCTAATCAATTCTTATTTTTCCACAACAAGAGAAACGTAACTTTGCAAGGGAGTTCACGCCTAACGCCTACCACACTCTATTACACGAGATCTTTATTGTGGTACAATGATAATGTCTATTGTGATTTCCTCCGCACTCATGGGTAACTAAACTTCTCTGTTGGGGTTATGGAAGCCTTATGAGATACTATCTAAGGCTATGAGTTTGTGAATTCGTGACACTTGTGTTGCTTATATCATTATTCTCTTCATCTTAATGCAAATTCTTGTGGCTGCACACGCATAGAATAACGCCAGTATAGCATTAACTTTTTCGAAAGAAAAGTTATATGTATGGAAAAGAGCTAATGTCAAGGTAATAGGGTCCCATCCCCTATTAAAAAGTTAGTGCCGTAACTGGATTAACCTCTTGGAGAATTTGTACCGTTAGATACGCTTTAAGCTCGAAAGAGTTAAAGTGAAATAGTCCTTGTTTAGGTCAAAAGATGCTTGGATTTACCATCAATTACAATTCTCTATAAGCACATACATTTCTGAATTCCGCAGAACTCATAGCCAACAGAGACGTATAACTCATAAGGTGGACATAACCCCAACTTCTCAATTCTCATTGTTTTACATCTTACCAAACATTCTTACTTTTTACTTTGCTATTTTTCATTTTTACCTTATTACTTTGGTTACATTACTTGCACGACAAAACACCCCCCTTTTTACGAGACTTGCACTAGAAGTCTAGTAATCTTTGCTTACTTGTTGACCAAGCTATTCCCTGTGGGATCGATACCCGACCTAGGTGGGTTATATATTTGACAGCGACCGCTTTACACTCCTACGAGAGTTGTAGATTGAGTGTTATCAAAAATTGGCGCCGTTGCCGGGGAATACGAGTGTCAATTAAGTTTGTGATAATTACTAGACCCTATGGTCAAAGATTCTCGTACTATTACTTTTAGTTTTTGTTTGTGTTCTCTGCAGGTTTTTATTCAGTGCAGGCCCCGTACTCGAAGTTCTGGTCAACCGTTATTACCTATCAATCCTGAACCACAACGTATTGGCAGAATGGAGTCACAACACGAAATTGAAAGGATGGCTGCTCAATAGGAAAAGGCGAGACTAGATGCTCTAGCCGCCGCCCAAGTGCATCAACAGAATATTGATAACCCTAGACGAGCAACAAATCCAGACGATGAGGACCTAGGTGATGACGAGTTACTAAACCTAAGGCATGATGCTGAGATAGCAACACCTGCTAACAGAAGAGATCGTCAAGCTAGGTTTAGGCATGAACGCCAACCTGTACAACTAGCTTTCGATGATGATGATGATGATCTTGATGGAGCCGGATCCACAGGAGCCATTATTTCTCCACCATTGGCACCTGGAGCCAAGTTCAACATCACAAGCACCATGATTCAGTTATTGCAACTCAAGGGATTATTTGGTGGACTAGTAGGCGATGATCCGAATATGCATCTCATCAACTTTATTTCTACATGCAAGTCGTTTGACAATCCTGGTATTGGTCAGAATGCAATCCGATTATGCCTATTTCCGTTGTCTCTATCTGGGGAGGCAACTCTATGGTTGAATGGGCTGACTCCTGATTCTACTGCAAATTGGAGGCAATTGAGAGATGCTTTCCTAGAAAGATTCTTTCCGCCATCCAAAAGAGCACAATTGAGAGATGAAATCAGCGATTTTCGGCAGCTTCCAACCGATGCTCTTCATGAAACATAGGAGAGGTTCAAGACGAAGCTTATGAGGTGCCCAAACCATCATATGACCAATGTTCACCTAATGGAGATACTATACAGAGCCTTGAATTTAATAACTAAACCAGTGGTGGATAATGCGGCTGGAGGATCTTTTATGGACCTCACCTTTGGGCAGGCAAGCAATATGCTAGATCGGATGACGAAGCAAAGTAGAGCTTAGCATACCAGGGATTCTGAGGTAGCAAGACCCACTTTATCTATTGGCATGACTGCAGACCAAAGGAGAAGAGAAGAAGAATGTGATCAAGATATGGCGCACATGAAAACACAAGTGGATCTTCTTACAAAGCATCTATTATCAGGGAAGACCAAAAATGTCAAAACTATTGCGTTAAAAGGAAGAGACGAATCTGATTTGGAAGAAAAGGCCAACTACTTGAACAATCAGGGGGGTTTCCTAGGTAATACCCAAGGAAACCAAGGTCGGAACTATTATGATAAATCTGGAAACAAGGACCAAGGTAGTTGGAAGAACAAGAATGAAAAGAGTGGTTTATACGTTCACCCAGGAAGACGTGACACCACCACATCTAGTTCTGAAAGTATGGAAGACATGATGGCTAAACTATTGAAAGGAGTGGAAGCAACTAGCGCAGGAGTAATAGTGGTCATAAATGATTTGTCTTCAATGAAGCAATTACTTGATTCACATTCCACTTCAATCAAACAAATAGAGTAGCAATTGAGCAAACTTTCAGCAGCACTCAATCAAAGAAAGGCTGGCACTTTACCTAGCGACATAGTGCAAAACACAAGGAATGATGGGTCATGCATGGCCATTACTACCCGAAGTGGTAAGGTGCTGGAATCTTCATCAAAAGTCAAGAAAGTGGTTGACAAAGTAGCGGACATAGTTGATAACGCAAAAGGTGAATAATCCGCAGAAGCTGGCCACGACGTCCATGACATCAACCCCAGCGATTTACAGCCTGAAACTACCAAAATTCGGAAGCAAGAGGAGAAGAAAGCTATGGAGAAAATAATTCCATACCCGCCACCACCTTTTCCTCAAAGATTGAAGAAGGTGGCGGATGATATGAAGTTCAGCAAATTCATGACTATGTTAAAGCAGCTGACCATTAATGTTCCATTGGTGGAGGCACTTGAACAAATGCCTGGGTATGCGAAATTTATGAAGGATCTTTTGACAAAAAAACGGGCAGCAAGCTATGAGTTGAAAGATAATGTTCATCACCGCAGCGCAATCGCTACCCGATCACTAGTTCAGAAGAAGGCTGACCCCGGTGCTTTCACTATTCCTTGCACCGTCGGATCTTTGAATTTTGCCAAGGCATTATGCGACTTAGGATCCAGCATCAATTTGATTCCATTATCTATTTATAAAATATTGGGGTTGGGTGATCCTACCCTTACCAATATGAGGATCGTAATGGCAGATAGGTCAGTAAAATGACCTGTTGGTATTCTATGTGATGTATTGGTAAAGGTTTCTTCATTCATCTTTTCGGAAGACTTCATTATTTTGGATTGCGAGGCAGACTCAGAAGTCCCCATAATCTTGGGGCGCCTTTCCTTGCTACAGGAAGTGTGCTCATTGATTTGAGAGCTACTGAGCTTTCATTCCGAATGAATGACGAATTAGTTCGCTTTGATGTGTGCAAATCAATGAAGCAACCGAAAGAGCTTAATGTATTCTTGGTGGCTGATGTTTACTTTGATGATGAGAAAGAATTACTCGAAGAAGAACAAATTATTGATGACCCATTGGCGATTGTGCTCATGAATGGAGAGAGTAAGGATGCTGAAAATTGCGAAGAAGCTATTTGTGCTCTATCAGGATTAGGGACATATCGCCATGCTCCCAAGAAGCTGGACCTTGATCTCAAAAATCGACCCACACCACCAGCGACGCCATCTATTGAAGAGCCGCCCACGTTAGAATTGAAGGAGCTGCCTAGTCATTTAAAGTATGCATTCTTAGGAAGCGGAAACACACTTCCAGTAATTGTGGCGGCAGATATGGGTGAGCAACAAGTTGCAGCTCTCATTTCTATTCTACGGAAGTATATAAGAGCCATTGGTTGGACCATCGCTAATATTATTGGGATCCCACCTGGGATTTGTACACACAAGATTTAGCTTGAAGAAAATTGTACACCCACCATTGAGCATCAAAGGCGTCTAAATCCACCTATGCAAGAAGTGGTAAAGAAAGAAATTATCAAGTGGTTAGATGCGGGGGTTGTGTATCCAATCTCTAATAGTACATGGGTAAGCCCGGTACAATGTGTTCCCAAGAAAGGAGGCATGGCGGTAGTCGCGAATAAAAAGAATGAACTTATTCCACTCAGACCCGTCACCGGATGGCGAGTATGCATGGACTACCGAAAGCTGAATTCATGGACACTCAAAGATCACTTTCCAATGCCATTTATGGACCAAATGCTAGATCGATTAGCGGGGAAAGGATGGTTTTGTTTCTTAGACGGTTATTCAGGCTATAATCAGATTTTGATTGCTCCTGAAGACCAAGAGAAAACAACGTTTACATGCCTATATGGTACGTTTGCCTTTAAACGTATGCCATTCGGGCTATGTAACGCACCAGCCACCTTTCAACGTTGTATGATGTTCATTTTCTCTGATATGGTCGAAGATACTTTGGAAGTATTCATGGACGATTTTTCAGCGGTTGGCGAGACGTTTGAAGCATGCTTATCAAATTTAAGTATGGCGTTGCAAAGATATGTCGAATTCAACCTAGTGCTGAATTGGGAGAAGTGCCACTTTATGGTTAAAGAAGGTATTGTTCTTGGGCATAAAATCTTCGAAAGAGGAATTGAGGTTGATCGAGCTAAAATTGAAGTTATTGAGAAGCTACCACCTCCAATTTCCGTAAAGAGAGTTCGTAGTTTCCTCGGGCACACAGGTTTCTATCAGCGGTTCATCAAATATTTCTCAAAAATTGCTAGTCCATTATGCAAACTTCTGGAGAAATATGCAAAGTTTGACCTCAATGACGATTGTTTAAAGGCATTTGAATGCCTCAAGGAAAACTAATTGAAGCTCCTATCATGGTAGCACCAGATTGGTCTTTGCCGTTTGAAGTCATGTGTGACGCTAGTGGGGTAGCGTTAGGTGTTGTACTTGGCCAGAGGAAGGAGAAATTATTTCATCCTATCTACTATGCTAGCAAGGTCCAAAACAAAGCCCAAAAGAACTATACTGTCACAGAACAAGAGCTCCTAGCAGTTGTGTATGCGTTTGAGAAGATCCGTGCTTATTTGTTGGGGACCAAAGTGATCGTTTATACAGACCATGCAGCTTTAAGATATCTAATGACAAAGAAGGATGCAAAACCAAGACTAATTCGATGGGTCTTGCTGCTGCAAGAATTTGATTTCGAGGTTAAGGATAGAAGAGGTTGCGAGAACCACGTGGCTGATCATCTATCTAGACTCAAAAATAAGCATATAGCGCAGCCTGAAATCGAGATTGATGATGCATTCCCTGACGAGGAGATCTTATCGACGATAATGGAAAAGTTACAATGGTATGCCAACTTTGCGAATTTTGTGGTGAGTAATGTGATACCTGCAGACTTCTCTTACCATCAAAAGCGGAAGTTTATGCATGATGTAAAACAGTACTTTTGGGATGAGCCATATTTGTTTCGACGATGCGCGGATGGTGTTATCCGACGATGTATATCCCATGTAGAGGTGCCTAATATATTGGAAGCATGCCACACTTCCCAAGTTGGGGGACATCACGCAGGTAATCGGACAACAAGGAAGGTATTGCAAAGTGGATATTATTGGCCTTCTATATTTAGAGATGCCTACGACTTTGTGAGAAGATGTGACCAATGCCAGCGACAAGGTGCAATTTCAAAACACCATGAGATGCCTATGTCGAAAATCCTTGAAGTAGAGCTCTTTGACGTATGGGGTATTGATTTCATGGGTCCATTCGTAAATTCGTTTCGAATGAAGTACATCCTAGTTGTTGTAGATTATGTCTCGAAATGGGTTAAAGTAGTAGCGTTGGCCGACGATGAGGGAAAGCGTGTTGTTGCATTCTTAAAGAGAAATATCTTCTCTCACTTTGGAGTACCACATACTATCATAAGCAATGGAGGGTCTCACTTTTGCAACAAGCTATTCATATCCGTGTTGGCTAAATATAGTGTCAAGCAACATAAGGTAGCCACACCTTATCACCCACAAACTAGTGGACAGGTAGAGGTTTCCAACAAAGAGATCAAGCAAATCCTTGCTAAAAAGGTAAATACTAATAGGAAAGATTGGTCTCGGAAGCTAGACGATGCACTATGGGCATATAGGACGGCATTCAAAACGCCAATTGGCATGTCACCATACCAACTAGTTTATGGGAAGACTTGTCACTTCCCCATTGAGCTTGAGCATAAGGCATTGTGGGATTTGAAGCGACTTAATTTAAATTGGGATGATGCAATGAATCTGAGATTGGAGCAACTGAATGAGATGGATGAATTCCGTCTACATGCTTATGAGAGATCGGACCTATACAAGGAGCGGATGAAAAAGTATCATGATCAACGAATTGTTCAACGAAACTTTCAAAAAGATGATACGGTACTTCTCTTCAATTCGAGATTGAAGCTATTCCTAGGTAAGTTGAAGTCCAAGTGGTCTGGTCCATACAAAGTTAACCAAGTCTACTCGTCTGGAGTAGTTGAGTTGGAAGACAATAATGGTGTTGTCTTCAAAGTGAATGGCCAACGAGTAAAACCTTATATCGGTCCTCTTGATTCGATAAATTATATGTCCATCACTTATCTCGACGAAGTCTAAGTACTCGAGGTAACTATGTCGTGCCACGACAATAAATCCAGCGCTAGATGGGAGGCAACCCATCATTTATCGTTTATCATTTATCGTTTGTCATTTTTTTTCTAGTACGTGTTTTGCTTTTGATAAATAAAAATCCAAAAATAAGAGTCGTGCCATGACCAAAACTAAGGCGTTTGATGGGAGGCAACCCATCGTTCTAATTGTTTTCATTTGTTTTGAGCAAATGTAGGTGCAAGAGGTATAAAACGAGGAGATCGGTTTCAAATTTCGATTTGGACGTATTGTATGTTAAAGGTGGTAAGTTAGGAATGAAGAAGTAAAAGGATATGGATTGGGCATTTCCTATAAAAATATAGGCAACGAACAAGGCTAGGCCTAGGTAAAACTAGGCCACGAACAAGACAAGGCCTATACTATGGCCTAAGGCCTCGGAATCTAGTGTGCCATAGCATAGGCGCCGCCCATGCCCAAGTATGCCATAGCATAGGCGCCGCCTATGCTAGTGCCTTTTGTCTCTGAATCTCGTATGCTAAGTGAAAGGCGCCGCCTATGCCTAGGAATGCCATGGCATAGGCGCCGCCTATGCTAGACAATGCTTTGCAAAAGGCGCCGCATATACCAAGCATAGGCAAAGCAAAAGGCGCTGCCTATGGTCACTTCTTGTCTCCAAATCTGATTTTAAATGGGTCAAAACCCAACCCAACCTTCACCTATAAATAAGAGACTTAGTCTTGAACTAAAATCACATTGGAAACCTAGAATAAGCGCCGCCCATAGTCTCCAAATCCTTTCAAAAATTTTCCTTTTGCTCTCTTAATTCACAAGAACATCATCCAAAGGCATCAATCAAGTAAGTACTACTTTGTTCTTCATTTATATTCTGTAAGTACTACACTACTACGCCTATTATGAATTGTTAAATCTTAAAGTAGTATTGATGATCTAAATGTGAGTGAATTGTTGTGATACAACCAAGTGCGTGAACGTATACGTATGGATGATATTAACTTGTTCCCAACTTGAATTTGATTTTGGTGCATTGTCATACTTTTGTGGAATTGATATGGTCACAAAAATTGCATAATCTTGTCACTTGAATACTTACATGTTGGAATGACTTGTTCATTGGAATAAGAATTATAGTTGCCTACCAACATATGTGGTTGTGAGATGCTATACCTTGATTCAATCCCTATGTAGTAGTCATGATATATCAAACATGAAAGTATTTCCAAGATTACAAGAAGTATGACTGCACTGATTTTATTGTTGAAATATAGCACCTAAAACGTATGTCGATGAAGTCTGAGTAATCGACCACTTTCACTTCACTAGTTTGTACCAACAATCTAAATGTGGGGTGGTGCCCCTACTACTTGTTTATAGATTGTATACATCGAGATGATGCTAACATGACCATTGTTTTAGTCTCAGGTACAATGGCACCCAAAGTAAGACAAGGCAAAGATAAGGCAACCACTTCACAAAAAGGCAAGAAAAGAGGCCGAAAAGAGCAAGGAGAATCATCCTCGATGCAAGTACCACGCCGCATGTTCGGAATTAAATGGGTTTTAGAGGAGGAAGCAAAGGAATGGTATAGGAACAACAAAGAGAAGAAATATGTTCATGTGGACTTTATAAACAAGGAAAGCCTAGCAAAGAAAGAACCGCGCATGTTGGCAAAGATCATGGCGTTACATCTTGATTTCATCTTCCGAGACATAGGAGAATGCAATCTCAATTTAACAAGAGAATTCTATGCCAACTAGTCACCAAAAACCACAGGAAGTGAGGTCAAGATTCGGGGCCAAGTTCTGCAACTAAATGCGGAGTTCTTCAACTCCTTTCTTGGCTTACCTGCTGTTGATCCATCACCATTCAAAGAGTTGTACAGTAGACCTCCATATAGAGCCATTCGACACACACTTTGTGGAACAAGATCCATGGCACGGTGGAGTAGACACAAAGACACGGTCGACACAACACCTTCCCATATGCTCCTTTAAATAGGGAAGCAAGGATATGGTTGTGCATAGTCAAATCTTGCCTCATTCTAGGGACGCAATACACAAAAATAACAAGAGATAGAGTGTGCTTGGTATATGCATTGATGAAGAATGTCCCATCAATATTGGGGTAATCATTCGGTCTACAATGCGGAAGGCTAGGCTACACAAGCGGTCCCATTTCAGCTTCGGCAATCTGTTGACTGCAATTTTGAGGAAGGAAGACATCGAAGAGGAGCCGGCTGATCATAAACTCCCACACAACCCGAAGAAGGTTTACCTCACAAAGGTCAAAGATGCTGAATCAACACATGGCATCAACCTTACTATGGCAGAGAGACATGCTCGGGATGAGAGTTTCTTTCACCATCTTTATGGCATGACTCGATTTACAATGATGAGCGGAGGTCGTGTTCCAACTGCTGCAGAGCTCCAATAGCTGGATCATGACTATCCAATGAATGTACATACAAGAAAGATGTGTGGAGTAGGTACAAATTTTGAGGAACCTCTTAATGACGATGTGCCAACCGATGACGATCGACGACTGCCAGACTCCGACGTGGAGGAGAATTCTGATGATGATGACTCCAATGATGATTCCGACGAAGGGGGTATGACCCCAGACATAGAGGAGGAGTCCGACTGACCAGGTTCTTCGTATTTATTTTCCACTGAGGACAGTGTGTCCCGTCTAAGTGTGGGGTGGTGGTATTTGCATGCTATACTTCTCTATCTGCATTTGCATTTATGTTTGTTTTGATTTTCTTTTTAGTAGTTAATTTTTTTTTATTAGTTAAATTTTTTTCTTCTTAACTTAACTTCGCATTAAATTATTCTAATAGGCAGCATGAGATTAGGACAACAGTTTGTGCTAAAATCATGACTATTAAAATGTTTAGGCTCTAATTGTGACTCACTATGTGATATTGTGTGGTTCAATTCCTTCATCTGTTGGGTCAAGAGTCTATGCTACTCCCAATAAAGTCGACCATGTGCCTTGTGTGTGTGAGGATATAGTATATTCTATGCTTGTGGCTGATGCTAGAACTTGCCTGGTATGTATGTAAAGCGAAAATAAAGCGTGCAAGTTTAGGAGATGATTTAGGCATTTCTTTGGCAACTTATGATTGTTTACCTTCTTTTTACCTACCCGTGGACATTATCCTAGTTAACCCCTTTTGAGCCTTTAGCCTATTTTCTTTGACAACCTCATATGTAAGCCTAATCCATTTTTTCAAGACCATAATTTGATCTAAATTCCTAAGTGCTTTAAAGAGTAAAGTCATGTGACAAAATAAGAGGAAATTGGGTGAGTATGATGCTTTAGAATGTAATGGTGCTTGAATTTGTTATAAAAAAGAATTGCTACCATAAGAGGTGTTATGAAAAGAAAAAAAAAAGAAAAGGAAAACTGAAAAGCTAGTTATGTTCAAATATTGAAAAACAAAAGAAGCGACAAAGGGAGGTAGATTAAAAGAAAGCAAAAAGGTTGTTTGAAAAGAAAGTATTAATGGCATAATGTGATGTATTAAAGTGCTTAGGAATATAGTCACTATTTCTGGCCAAAATAGTCCTACCCGTCCCTTAGCCTACATTACAACCTCTAGAAGACCTATTTGATCCTAAGCTTAGCATTCTGACATTTAGTGGAGCATTACACTAAGGGCAAGCCTATGGTCATCAGTTGCAGCATATGAATTCTTTGTGAGAGCGAGAACAAGGATACCCTTCTACCCATGTTTCGACAAATATACTATGCTTGTGAGTGATTATGGGTAATATATTGTGAGACACACATGGTTGACGAGTTTTGGTTAGTTGTGTATGATTCTTTGTACCTTAAATTTTGGATACGA
Source organism: Capsicum baccatum var. pendulum (assembly GCA_030864225.1). NCBI lineage: Eukaryota > Viridiplantae > Streptophyta > Magnoliopsida > Solanales > Solanaceae > Capsicum > Capsicum baccatum. The sequence continues at coordinate 42,053,291 of CM061560.1, forward strand.
AATAACTACCATCATGAGTCTATGTTAGAGGTTAAAGTGTTTCTACTAATGATCGGAAAACTACTCTTTGTTGATAATTGCTATGCTTGTCTTAATGAATATTTTACGTTGTTACTGTGAAACCCTAAGTCGATGTTTAGATGGGCATGATAGTTTGTTCGAGGACGAACAAAGCTTTAAGTGTGGGGTGTTGATGATAGGCGAATATACACTCCTATAGTGCTATATTTTACCCATATTTTAGCCAAGTTTTGAGGACAAATTACATAATTCATGCACTTTTAGTCCTTTTGTCTGTAAGTGAGCTAACAAACATGATTAGCAAGTTTTCAGGTATAAATGATGCAGAATTCAGCATTTTATCGATAACTTGACGCCAAAGAAAGCCTCACGAAGGACGAAAGGGGAATCTTGGACGCCAAGGACCAAAAGTGGCTCATGGAAAATCTATCCTGGGCAAAAACAGCAATTCTAAAGACTTTGGGGACTAGCAGTAACTTATTAGGATTAGGATAATTATACATTAACCTAGTAGGATTGGGTTAAGTAATGCATTAGCTTAGTAGGAATAGGATATGGGCATTATAAATACCCTATTGTGCTAGAGATTTTCATTCATTCTAGTTTTAATTCATTCTTCAATTAACCATTCTACTACTACTTCTAATTCTTCCATTAATCCTACTTTTTATTCTTCTTCTATTCATCTAATCAATTCTTATTTTTCCACAACAAGAGAAACGTTACTTTGCAAGGGAGTTCACGCCTAACGCCTACCACACTCTACTATACGAGATCTTTATTGTGGTACAATGATAATGTCTATTGTGATTTCCTCCGCACTCATGGGTAACTAAACTTCTCTGTTGGGGTTATGGAAGCCTTATGAGAGACTATCTAAGGCTATGAGTTTGTGAATTCGTGACACTTGTGTTGCTTATATCATTATTCTCTTCATCTTAATGCAAATTCTTGTGGCTGCAGACGCATAGAATAACGCCAGTATAGCATTAACTTGTTCGAAAGAAAAGTTATATGTCTGGAAAAGAGATGATATCAAGGTAATAGGGTCTCATACCCTATTAAAAAGTTAGTGCCATAACTGGATTAACCTCTTGGAGAATTTGTACCGTTAGATACGATTTAAGCTCTAAAGAGTTAAAGTGAAATAGTCCTTATTTAGGTAGAAAGACGCTTGGATTTACCATCGAATACAATTCTCTATAACCACATACATGTCTGAATTCTGCACAACTCATAGCCAATAGAGACGTACAACTCATAAGGTGGACATAACCCCAACTTCTCAATTCTCATTGTTTTACATCTTACCAAACATTCTTACTTTTTACTTTGCTATTTTCCATTTTTACCTTATTACTTTGGTTACATTACTTGCACGACAAAACTCCCCCTTTTTACGAGACTTGCACTAGAAGTCTAGTAATCTTTGCTTACTTGTTGACCAAGCTATTCCCTGTGGGATCGATACCCAACCCAGTTGGTTTATATATTTGACAGCGATCGCTTTACACTCCTACAAGAGTTGTAGATTGAGAGTTATCAGTTTGCTGACATGATTAGGGAGGTTCGAGTCCCCCATGCATATATATGAGATGATTCTTTGATTCTTGTAGCTACATGCACTGGGTCCCGACCAGGGGTGAGATCTATGGCCCATATAGCCCATGGGTACTTGTTATGATGGTTGAGCTACACAATCCAGGATAAAGTTTTAAAATTCATATTAAGCCTTGTTCCCTATCCCGGCATGTAATATATATATATATGTATTGGATTATGTGCATTGGTTTGAATGACGTTAAACTATTGATCATGTCATTTTATATCCTTATCCCTAAGTTAGATTATAGTATTCACCCCACTAACCGTCTTTGGATGTTGTTTCCTTGTGAGATGCGAGAATTGGTCATACTTTCACTCTTCCTGCTCAGTGATTAGAATTTGGGATCAGCTCGTGAGTTGATATTGTAGTGGTGAGCTTCCATACATCGGAATACTATATTTGATGTTTTGCTCTCTTATGTCTTCAACTTTTTAGAGTTGTTTTTGGCTATAGTTGGGGTCATGTCCAGACACTTTATTGATATTCAATTTTATTTCATGGTTAGAAGGCTTTGTTTGGATCACTATGGATATTGGGCCGTGTTGGTCGGTTGGTTGGCCGGTCACCGGTCATTCAACATGCATTAAACTTTTCTTAAGATATTGCACACTATCTTGTTATATGTTTAAAATTCATCTGACCTAGATGTGTTTGTTTTGGTTAGCTGTAGGGGTGATCTCCTATCCATGTAAGACTAGAGATACCGTCACAACCAGGCCCTAGTTCGGGTCATGACAATAGAGAAGTACAAGATAAAAACAAATGCAATGTAGGTTATGATGATGATTATGCCCAAGGTTTTTGCACAACCTTCAAATACACCTATGGAACTAACGCTTCCCGAGGACTCATAGGGGTTTCGTCAATCGGTATACAACCTATATGTATTCCCAATATCCATAAGTCATCTCCGGCATATCCATCAACCATTTTTGTCAGAAAAAGCCTGTGTTCCTTGAATTTCAAAATTTTCTATGGTGGTAGTAAAGTTTCATGAATGAGTATGGTATGAGGATGTAATGCTCACAACCAATCAAAATGAGTATTTCCATATCCAACCAATTATAACAACCAAGTGAGCTAATAATCCACTAAACTTTTCCAACCATCCATGAATGCAACCATAAATCATATGCCAAATAGTAGAATACCGTTTATACCATATTAGGATTTTCCATTTAATAGGATACGATTAATTTCATGTATACAAAGCCAACAACATCACATAAGACCCCAAACGATTACATATAACATGTAATGTTCCAAAAACCACCAAATAAATTAGGATATAGGCCTCGACAAGGGCACAACACAATAATTATAGCCATTTTAATGATTAGTTCCCACACCCTTAACATGATTTTGTATCAACATTAACTACCCAGTCTAATATGAAGAAAGTTAAGTCATAACCTAACTAAAATGCTAAAAACTAGTCTAAAAGCCTTCAATTGAAGCCTTACTTCTCATGAACGAATTCGGAATCCACTAAAACACAGAAATATATAGTCTATGTCTCAAAAGAAATCTAATGATACCTATGTTGCCTATTTTTAAGTCAGCAGTCAAAATGAACCTCCGAAATAGGTTTATCAAAAAAGAAGGTTAAAATTTAAACTTTACATTTGAAACATATTTCTCATATTTTTAGGAGTCTACAGCTAAAAACCCAAGGAAAAATGAGGTCCAAATTGAAGAAAAACCATGTTCAAGCTTTATCGACAAAAATACCCAAAATTCATTTTAAAATCGATAATTGAAGTTGTTTGATGTTGAAATCAAAAGAAAAGTGATAATTATAACATTAAAGACTCATCCAAGTGAAAAAGTGTTAAATTGGGGTTTAAATCAAAGAGTTATAATTTTTAGGCCTTACGGTCCAAAATCCCAATTTCTTCCTTATAATCCGTATTTAAATAAGAATTACATGATAAAATTTGGAGAAAGTAGTTAAAATAGGTGTTACGGAGCTTACCCAAGATTAATAGTAGAAAAATGGCTCAAAATTACAAAACCCTAAGCTCCAAGTCTCAAAAATAATGAAAATGGTGAAATATAGGTATATAAAGGACCTTGGCATCGCATACATGATAGTCGGATCATGTTCGCGATGCCTGGCCTGAGGGTAGGTATCACATACATGATCCTGTAGTCATATTCGTGGGCCTCTCAATTACGACAAAGATATTATGTATGCAACACTTGGTGCTGATCAACCAAGTTTCATATGCGACTGGCCAACCGCGATCGCGGGTGTACCAGAACCAGTTGGAGACTTGGACTTTTCAAAGTCTTGACTAACCCCTAAGGATTTATTTGAAATCCCATGAACGCGAATGAACTATGCCACCCTATCAAATTTGATGCTCTGGACTCAATGGCAATATCAAATTTTCAAAAAAAAAAAAATTCTCACAGTTGACCCTCGATACCCAATTTCACAACTATCTGAACCGAGGATCAAAATGCTATATAATAGCCATAAAACCATACTAAACATGTTACCAACCTAAAATTGACATTCCAGATCTGACAGTATAGTTCATTTTGCCATCCGGCGTACAACTCAATGAATGTTGACCAAAGTCAACTATAAAGCTTCTCAACCCATCAAAAACCAACAACAATAACAACAACAACAAACCCAGTGTATCCCTATAGCATGGGGTCAACCCACCAAAAACCACAATATCAGATAATTCGAATAAAAATGCATCGACAACTGTCAATTATCCCCACACCCCAAAAATACCATAAAGCAACCACAGGGAGGGGTAAAATGGTCAAATCATAGAAAAATAAATATTTCACATAAGTCATCACAAACCAAGTGATTACACATTCTTTATAGGTTGAAGTGTGAAGTGTTTACAAACCATTATAGCCTACAACATATTTCTACATAGAAGGATCTAAATATAAGGCAGAAGAGGTTAATGGAGTTGATTAAATACTTTGATATCAGAATATTATATCACCCAATAAATCTAATATAGTGGCAAATGAACTTATCCAAAAACTAGAGAACATCGGGATATTAGAATTACTGTAGGTGTCCAGGCGCCTATTGGCGAGATAGGAACAATAATTGGCTAACAATTTTCAAAGATTTAAGGTCACAAGGTAAGGAAGGGTGTTATCACATGTGGAGGTTAGGTACGCATTCTATGACTAAATCAAAAGAATGTAGTTTGAGGATAAGAATTTAAGCAGGTGTTGTAAGGGGAGTCAAGAAAGGCCATTCCTGATGACATGAGGGTTAAAAGTAGAGGGTGCTTGTGTGTACCCTGGGTGGGAAATTTTACTCCAACTATTATGATAAAAGGTCAAAATTCAAAGTACACTATATATCTAGGTGCTAACAAGATATTTAAAGAATTGAGGCAATATTATTGTTAGGGAAAAATGAGGTAGGACATTTTGGATTTTGTAACCAAGTGTCAAAACTGCTAACAGGTCAAATACAAACACTAAAAGCTTGGTGGCACCTTTCAAACAATGCCCTTTCTAGAATGGAAGTGGGGAAAGATAACAATGAATTTTGTATGTAATACCTCAAAAATCTAAAAAAATGTTAATTCCATGTTCCACGCTTATGGATATTACATCATAGTTCTTTGATAGTTTTATGAGTAAGTTTAATGTATATTAAGGCCTCAAAATAACTCCCAGCTATTAGGCAAATTAAAACATCCCTTATCGATTGAATTTTAGAGAAGAATGTTGCTTTAGTCAATTTCAAATGAGCACATCTTTTTATCTACTGATAATTTTCCATCTCAATACCCACCAAATATAGGAAATTGAATTAGCTTTCCAACTATATTAATTTCACCCAAATCTGATTCTCAGGTGATAAGTTATGGTTCTTTTAGTACAAAATAGTAGCCCAATGTAATAAGGCCGCATTGCGGTGATGGATGAAATAATGTTCGTCCTTTTTCAGTGTTTCATCTCAATTGCCACCACATCATGCCAAGGGGCCATTTCATAATTGTCCTTTTCTAGCGGGACACCACGATTGACACCGCATCGTCCCAAGCTTCCAGTTGGGGATCATCCGTTTCCAGAGGCACAATGTGATAGTACCTCATTGTGCTGTTGAAAAAAATAGGAATTGTCAGTTTTCCATTGGCACAATGCGATAGCACCGCATTGCATCAAAGGACAAAATTGAAATTTTCCAATTTTGCAATTTAATTTCCAGGGATCGTTTAGTCTTTTCCCACAACCCCAAGTACATTTAAAACAAATAATTACAACCCTAAAGTGCCATTATGTATCCCATTACTCACAAATCAACTTCAAGAAATTAATCATATTTCAAGAACAAAAGCCCTAGACTTCAAAGTTCAAGATCAAAAATTAAGAATTCACTATCAATTGTCAGAAATTCATCAACCAAGGCATGTTAAGTGCTCATCTATGGGTCCCTTACACCATGGAGCACAAGTATCCAATTTTAGATTCAAAGTTATGATCTTTACAAGTTATTGTGATTTTAATTATGATTTTAATCATGAAATCCCATGAATTGTAATTCTATATCATGTTTACATAAAATTATTGTTGTTATCAAACCCCACGTGCTTTAATGTTGTTATTTACTGATTTAGATCATACTTAGTGATGTTGATGTTGAAATCATGCTTTTTCTACAAGCTTTAAACTATTCCCATGCTTATCTTGAACTATGAACATCAAGTGTTTGATGAAATGCCTACAAGAATGATTTTTAATAAATGTTTTCATACTATGTCCTCTATATTTGGTATTATTTTACTATTATTGTTATTGAGTCCTGGGGGTTATTAATGACCAAAAAACATAGTTGTTTACTTAGTCACAATATCTTCAGAATAGTTTTAGAATATACTATGAGCATTATTAGTTCAGTCAATCATTATAATCAGTTAATTTCTTAACAGTTTAGTATTCCGAGTTAGTTCAGTTGGGAGTAGGATTTAGCATTGACCGAACCTAGGGATGGGGTCTCACCTGTCAATTGAGGGTGAAACCTTTAGTAGCACTCCCTACATGCTATAAATACGTAGCCAGCGTAGGTTAGAGATGTTAACCTTCTATTTGAGGGTTGACATATATCTCATTAGAGCTCCTACTAGTAGAGGCTGACTCTTTAGTCATTCGGGTCTTTAATTTAGTGGATCCACACAGCCAGTGTTAGTACTCGTGGAATGGTACTGACACCCTTCCAACTAGGGTTACATGTTGGACCCCAATTAGCTCATATTGAGCTATGTCGACTGGATGATAGTTCCCATAGTATCAATCCAATAATCAGCCGAGTAACTCTGTTTCAGTTTTGCTTGACCATAGAATACAATTATCAGTCATTCAGCTATTAGATTTTAGTATTTCATTGTACAAATTATATTTAGAGCATGTATTATGCTTGGCCATGCATTCTCAACATTTACAAATTTCATACATTATATTCAGTACTTTATGCTATTCATTTAGTCAGTTATTACTCCTGCACATGAAACTGTGCATATCAACCTACCTTATTTAGCATACCAGTACATTCAAAGTATTGATTGCATATTCGTTTCTTGTATAATGATGTATCATATCATAGGTTCAGACACTCAGTTTCTAAATCGCACATAGACCTTCCATATTATCAGCTGTAGCAGTTGTGAGTCATCATATTTTGAGGATAGATTATATTTATTTTAAAGCTTTCAATTTAGTAGCTAGTTGGAGTTAGTTGGGGGACGATCCCATTAACTCATATTCATTTAGTTTTAGAGGCTTTTAAATATTTCAGATAGACAGTTAGTTTTTTCATTATTTTATCAGTTTTAGATAGTTGTTTTCAGCCTGATGTTTCCAGATTTATGATTCAAAAAAGTTTTAGTATGTAAAACCTTGTGTCATATTTAGATATTCTGCACATTTATTTTGTTGAATTATTCAGTGCTCACAATAGGAACCAGCTCATGGGTTAGCTTGTGGCAACTCAGGACTGTAAGCACCGTGTGGCGCGCAAGGTGTACTCTCGGGGTGTTACAAACTTGGTATCAGAGCCTAAAGTTTTAAAGTGTCCTAGTAAGTTCAAAAGTTGTATCAAGTAAAGTCTTGTGCATGGGTGTGAAGTGCACCATATTTATGGATGAGGCTCTGAGATGTTTAAATAAAGTTCACTTCTTTCATTGTTTATGTCATGTGACTAATCATGATGCTCATGTTTAACTCTCTATCTAATCTGTTCTCCATTCTGTTTAAAGAACATGCCTCCCAGAAAGACAAACAAAAGAAGAAATGTAAACCATCCAGCACCTACGCCCGTTCAGGAAGATTCCCTGAACGAGTATGTTTATCATACATATATCAGAGCTGCAATTCACTACTCTTACCTATTCCATAGTAGCTCAGATTATCTGTCCAGCCACTATTCCAACCAACCCAGTGGCCAATACCGCCGCAGCTAATATTTGGGATTTTACCTGAATAAATCCTGCTCTATTCTCGGGATCAAAATCTAAAGAAAATCCTCACAAATTATTAGACATAGTGCATAAGGTAACAAATATTATAGGGGTAACTACTAGTGAGAGTGTTGAGTTAGTTTCCTATCAGTTACAAGATATAGCTCATACATGGTTTAAAAAGTAGAAGGTAGATAGAGGCGCAGATGTAAGACCTATATAATGGGAAGAGTTTGCTACTGTATTCTTAGATAGGTTCTTTCCATTGGAGTTGAGAAAACCAAGGTGTTAGAGTTTATTAATTTGAGGTAGGGCAATATGAGTGTGAAGGAGTATTCCCTCAAGTTCACTCAGTTAGCTAGGTATGTGCTTTATGTGGTAGCTGATAGGAGGTCTAAGATGAGTAAGTTCATGTCTAGTGTATCTAAAAGTGTAGTCAAGGAGTGTAGGACTGCAATGTTGATTAAGGAGATGGACTTATCTAGGCTTATGGTCCATCCTCAAATGATTGATAAGAAGAAGCCTAAGGATAGAGAGAGAGAGAACAAGAGAGCTAGAACAGATAGCTTTATTTCCAATAAACCATGGTCAAAATCTGGTAACTGTCCTTAGTTCTTTTGGAAATCTCTAGTTCTAGCTTCATCTTTAGCCAGTGCCCCCGTACCCAAATTCAAAAATGACAATTGGGATAAGGCGCCAGGTTCTAAGTCCCAAGGCAGTGTAAACTATTTTCGTACAAATCCTCTTTTCCAAAAATATGGTAGAAACCATTAGGGAATTTATAGAGACGATAGTAATATATGTTCTGGGTGTGGTAAGCTAGGCTATCGAGTTAGGGAGTATCCAAAAAAATGGTCAGCAAGGTCAATCTAGTCATCCCCCAATTACAGTCGGTCACATGAATCAGTAAAGTTCCACTTCCAGTGCTAGCAGTGGTCAGCGTCCAAATAGATTATATGCACTTTAATCCTGATAGGATCAGGAAAATTCTCCCAGTATGGTTGTTAGTATGTTACAGGTCTTTCATTTAAATGTTTATGCTTTGTTAGACCTTGGATCTTCTCTTTCTTTTGTAACCCCTTATATAGCTATCAATTTCAGAGTCAGTCCTGAAATATTAGTAGAGCCTTTCTCAATATCTACCCTTGTAGGTGTCTCTATTGTAGCTAGGAAGGAATACAGGAACTGTTCGGTCACAATATCTAAGAAATTCACTTCAGTTGACTGTGTGTAGTTAAAGATGAATAATTTTTACATCATTATCAGCATGGATTGGCTCCACTCATGCTATACTTTAGTTGCTTGTAGAAATAGAGTAGTTCATTTTCAGTTTTCAAATGAACCAGTCCTCGAATGGAGGGGCAGTATTACAACTCTTAGGGGTCAACTTGTTTCATAATTTAGAGACAGAAATGCGATATCCAAGGGTTGTATTTATCATATTTTCCGAGTCAAAGACTCTAAGTTTGAGACACAAAATCTTGATTTAGCTGCAGTAATGAGCGAATTTCTAGATGTCTTTCCCGAAAATCTTCTCAGAGTTCCTCCCAAAAGGAAAATTGACTTCGAAATAGACCTTTTTCCAGATACTCAGCCTATTTTTGTTCTGCCATACAGAATGGCTCCAACCGAACTCAAAAAGTTGAAATATCTCCTAGATATGGGATTCATTACGCCCAGCATCTCCTCGTGGGGTGGACAAGTTTTGTTCGTATGTAAGAAAGGAGGTTCTCTTAGAACGTGTATTGACTACCATCAATTGAACAAAGTCATAGTAAAAATCAAATATTCACATCCTAGAATTAATGACTTGTTCGACCAACTTCAGGGTACAATTTACTTTTTTAAGATAGACCTTAGATCCGACTATCATCATATCAGATTCAGAGAATATGACATTTCAAAAGTATCTTTCAGAACTCGGTATGGTCACTTAGAGTTTCTAGTCATGTCCTTTAGTCTCATAAATGCCCTAGCAACCTTTATGGACTTGATGAACAGAGTTTTCAAGCAGTACTTGGGCCTATTCATCGTAGTCTTCATTGATGATATTCTTGTCCACTCCCGTAATGAAAATAATTATACAGACAACCTCAGAGTAGTATTGTAAACTCTTAGAGACCATCAGTTGTTTGCTAAATTAAGTAAGTGCAAATTTTCGATAAGATCAGTAGCTTTCCTTGGCCATATTATTTCCAGTGATGGCTTTACAGTATCGAAGCAGTGAGAAACTTGACCAAACCTATCTCTCCATTAGATATCAGGAGTTTCTTGGGTTTGGATAGCTATTACCGATGGTTTTTGAAGGATTCTAATCTATCACATCCCTCATGTACAGATTGACTCAGAAGAAAGTTAAGTTTCAATGGTCAGATTCCTGTGAGAAGAGTTTTTAGAAGTTGAAGACTTAACTTACCACAGCCCCAGTTTTGACATTGCCAAATAGTTCAGATGAGTTTGTTATGTACAATGATTCTTCTAGAGTTGGTTTGGTGTGTGTGTTGATACAGAAGGGTAAGGTTGTGGCTTATGCCTCCAGACATCTTAAGCACCATGAAAAGAATTACCTTACCCATGATTTTGAGTTAGCAGTTGTCGTGTTTTCCTTATAGATTTGGAGGCATTATTTGTATGGGATGTATGTTGATGTGTTCACAGATCACAAAAGCCTACAGTTAGTGTTTTCACAAAAGGATTTGAATCTGCATTATAGGAGATGGTTAGAGTTGTCAAAACACTTTGATATGGGTGTTTTGTATCACTCGAGTAAGGCCAATGTAGTGGCAGATGCCCTAAGTAGATTGTCTATGGGTAGTGTTGGTCACGTTGAGGATAAAATAAGAAGTTAGTTCAAGAAGTTCATTAACTTTCCAGGTTAAGTGTTCATTTGGTTGATTCAGTTGAGGGTAGCATTTGGGTTCAGAATAGTTCGAAATATTCTTTGGTTGTTGAAGTGAAAGAAAAGCAGGATAGGGATCCTAGTCTGGTAAAACTGAAGGAGTTTGTCATAGATCAAAAAGTAGAGGTTTTCTCTCAAGGGGGAGATAGTGTGTTAAGTTGCCAGAGTAGACTGTGTGTGCCATGTGTTGATGAGTTGAGATAGTAAATTCTTGTAAAAGTGCATGGTACACGTTACTCAATTCATATAGGGCCACAAAAATGTACCGCGATATATGGGAAATGTATTGGTGGAGTGGCATGAAGAGGGATATTGTAGAGTTTGTGGATAAGTTCTTCACGTGTCAGCAGGTTATGAGAGAATATCAAAATCCTAGTGGGTCTATATAGGAGTTCATTACTCCCACTTGGAAGTGAGAGGTAGTAAACATGGATTTTGTGACAAGTTTGCCTAGTACGCGTCAGCAGCATGATTTGGTTTGGGTCATTATAGACAGTATGACCAAATTAGCCCATTTCTCTCCACTTCATACTTCTTATTTGGCTGAGGACTATGCCAAGATCTATATTAGAGAGTTGGTTAGGTTGCATGGTGTCCCATTGTCTATCATTTATAATAGAGGTATGCAATTCATCTCACACTTTTGGAAATCTATTTAGAAGGTTCTTGGTACCCAATTTTACCTCATTACAGCCTTTCACCCTCATATAGATGGTTAGGCTAAAAGGACCATTCAGACCCTTGAGGAAATTTTGAGAGTGTGTGTAATTGACTTTAAAGGAAATTGGGATAACCACTTGTCTTTGATTGAATTTGCATATAATAACAGCTACCATTCCAATATCAGATGGATCCATTTGAGGATCTATATAGAAGGAGATGTAGAACTCTGATAGGTTGGTTTAAAGTATGAGAAACCACTTTGATAGGGCCTGACTTGGTGTTTGATGCGTTAGAGAAAGTACAGTTGATTACGGAGAGGCTTAAGGTAGCCCAGAGGCAACAGAAATCTTATGCACATGTGAGAAGGAAAGATCTTGAGTTTGAGATTGGTGATTTTGCATATCTAAAGATCTCTCCCATGATGAGAGTAAAGAGGTTTGGTATTAAGGTGTAAGACCCCGTAAAAATTTCTAGCTTAAATCATTCTTTTAAGCTTGTTAAGGGTCCCAGACTTAGAATATGTTAACTAAGTATTCAGAGCTAGTGCCATTTTAGCCTTCAAAAGTTGGCAATATTATTTCATGACCTTTACTTCCTTTAAATATTGATATTTGAGTTAATTCACGATCAGAAATGCCAGTAGAGGTTCCCGGACAAGTTTTGGATTTTTCGAACCTCGTTTAGACCATGTTTGAGTGCCCAAAATAGTAGGTTGATCCGATCTTAATGCATCGCGTTGACCATCGTGTTGATAAGATAGTTTTTCCCCAGCTTCAATGCAAATTCCCATGAATCGATGTGGACTCGACACGGTGCATTGGCTACGCATTGATACCAATGGCGCGGTGATGATAGGCGAATTTACGCGCCTATATCAATATATTTTGCCTATATTTTAGCCTAGTTTTGAGAACAAATTATATATTTCATGCACTTTTAGTCCTTTTTCCTATAAATGATCTAACGAACATGATTAGTAAAGTTTCAGGTATAAATGATGCAAAATACAGGATTTTATGGCTTACTTGACGCAAAAGAAAGCTCACGAAGGAAGGAAAGGGAGTTTACACGCCTAAGGACCAAAACTGCTGCATGGAAAATCTGTCCCGGGCTAAAACAGCATTTCGGAAGACTCTGGGGACCTGGACCAAAATTGCTGCATGGAAAATTTGTCCCGGGCTAAAACAACATTTCTGAAGACTTTGGGGACTTACAGACACAAAGCTGGATTTTGACAATGATACATTAACCTAGTACAATTGGGTTATGTATTTCATTAGTTTATTTGGATTATGAGAATGTTACATTAACCTAGTACAAATGGGTTAAGTATTTCCTTAGTTTAGTAGGATTTGGTTATTTATTTCATTAGCATAGTAGGAGTAGGATAGGAGTATTATAAATACCCTATCATGCTAGAGATTTTTAATAAAGTCCTCCCTTAGTGGAGAGGCAAGTCCTCCCTTAGTGGAGAGGCAACTCCTCCCTTAGTGGAGAGATACATTCAACTATTAATTTTCCTCCATTCTTCTCATCTTCCACCACAAACACTTCTAATCTATTCTTCTATTCATCTATTCCACAACAAGAGAATCGTTACTTGCTACGGAATCACCAAAACCACACGCCTATCACCTATTTCTCATGCCATCAACCATGCAAATCGTGATGTCCTTCGCATTCATGGGTAACTAAACCTCTTAGTTGGGGTTATGGAAGCCGAATGAGTTACTATCTATAGCTGTGAGTTTGTGAGTTCAAGACAAGTATATTGCTTATATCATTACGCTCTTCATCTTAATCTACATTCTTGTGGCTGCAGACGCATAGAATAACGCCAGTCTAACATTTAACTTGTTCGAGAGAAAGGTTATTTGTCTGGAAAAGAGATAATGTCAAGGTAGTAGGACACCCTTTCCTATTAAAAAGCTAGTGTCGTAACTGGACTAACCTCTTGGAGAATTCGTACCGTTAGACACGCTTTAAGCTCGAGAGAGTTAAAGTGAAATAGTCCTTGTTTAGTTCGAGAGACGCTTGGATTTACCATCGACTACAATTCTCTATAAGCAATTGCATGTCAAGACTCTACACACTCATAGCCAATAGAGACGTATACCTCAGAAGGTGGACGTAACCCCAACACCTCAATTCTCATTGTTTACAACTTATGTAACAATCTTTCTCTCTTTACTTTGCTATTTTCAGCTTTTACTTTATTGGTTTCGTTACACATTACAATCCCCCCTTTTACGAGACTTGCACTAAAAGTTTAGTAATTTTGCTTACTTGTTGGCCAAGCTATTCCCTGTGGGATCGACACCCAACCCAGGTTGGGTTCTATTTTTGCTAACGACCGCTTTACACTCTTGAGAGCTGTAGATTGAGTGTTATCAAAAATTGGCGCCGTTGCCGGGGAATACGAGTGTCAATCAAGTTCGTGATAATTACTAGACCCTTTGGTCAAAGATTCTCGTACTTTTACGTTTCGTTTTGGTTTTTGTTTATTGCAGGTTTTTCTTTTAGTACATACCTCATACTAGAAGTTCTGGTCAACCGTTATTACCAATCAATCCTGAACCACAACGAATTAGAAGAATGGAAGCACAAGCTGAAATCGACAGGATGGCTGCTCAACACGAGCAAGCAAGATTAGCTGCTCTTGCCGCTGCTCAAGTCCAACAACAAAACATTGATAATCCTGGATGAGCAACAAATCCTGACGATGAAGATTTAGGTGATGACGAGTTACTGAACCCTAGGCGTGATGCTGAAATTATAACACCTGCCAATCGAAGAGGTCGACAAGCTCGGTATAGGTATGATCGCCAACCTTTGCAACCAGCTTTTGACGATGATGATGATGATCTTGATGGTGCCGGAGCCACTGGAGCTATAATTCCACCACCATTAGCGCCCGGAGCCAAGTTCAACATCACAAGCACCATGATTCAGTTATTGCAACTCAAGGGATTATTTGGTGGACTAGCAGGCGATGATCCGAATATGCATCTCATCAACTTTATTTCTACATGCATGTCTTTTGACAATCCTGGTGTTGGTCAGAATGCTATTCGATTACGTCTATTTCCATTGTCTCTGTCTGGGGAGGCAAAATTATGGTTGAATGGGCTAACTCCTGATTCTATTACAAATTGGAGGCAATTGAGAGACGCTTTCCTAGAAAGATTCTTTCCGCCATCCAAAAGGGCTCAATTAAGAGATGAAATCAGCAACTTTTGTTAGCTTCCCTCTGAAGCTCTTCATGAAACATGGGAGAGGTTCAAGACAAAGCTAGCGAGATGCCCAAACCATCACATGTCTAATGTTCACCTCATGGAGATCTTGTATAGAGCCTTGAATTCAGTAACTAAACCAGTGGTGGACAATGCAGCTGGAGGTTCTTTTATGGACCTTACCTTTGGTCAAGCAAGCAATATGCTAGATCGCATGACAAAGCAAAGTAGAGCTTGGCATACCAGGGATTCTGAGGTAGCAAGCCCCACTTTATCTATTGGCATCTCTGCAGACCAAAGAAGAAGAGAAGAAGAACGTGATCAAGATATGGCGCACATGAAAACCCAAATAGATCTTCTTACAAAGCATCTATTAGGGAAGACTGAAAAAGTGAAAGCTATTGCGTCAAAAGGAAGAGACGAATCTGATTCGGAAGAGGAGGCCAACTACTTGAACAATCAGGGGGGTTTCCGAGGGAATGCCCAAGGAAACCAAGGTCGGAACTATTATGATAAATCTGGAGGTAAAGACCAAGGTAGTTGGAAGAAAAATAATGAAAATAGTGGTTTGTACATTCCCTCTGGTAGACGTGATACCACCACATCTAATTCTATGGAAGACATGATGGCTAAGTTATTGAAAGGAGTGGAAGCAACGAGCGCAGGAGTTAAGGAGGTAATTGACGATTTGGCCTCCATGAAGCAACTAGTTGATTCTCATTCAACTTCTATCAAGAAAATAGAGCAGCAATTAAGCCAACTTTCAGCAGCATTCAATCAAAGAAAGGCTGGCACCTTACCGAGCGATACAGTCCAAAACCCAAGGAATGATGGGTCATGCATGGCCATCACTACCAGGAGTGGTAAGGTGCTGGAAACTTCAGCAAAAGGCAAGCAAGTGGTTGACGTAGCAGCAGACATTGATGCCACACCTAGTGACGTTACAAGAGAAGAAGCCGCAACAACTACTTCAAACGTCAAAGATGTTTTACCTAGTGATGTGCAGCCTGAAAAAAATGATAAACGGAAGCAAGAGGAGAAGAAAGCCATGGAGAGAACACTTCCATACCCACCACCACCTTTTCCACAAAGATTGAAGAAGGCGGCCGATGACACTAAGTTCAGCAAATTCATGACTATGCTCAAGCAGCTGACCATTAATGTCCCATTGGTAGAGGCACTTGAACAAATGCCTGGGTATGCGAAGTTTATGAAAGATCTTTTGACTAAGAAGAGGGCAGCAAGTTATGAGCTGAAAGATGATGTGCATCATTGTAGTGCAATTGCTACCCGATCGATAGTTCAAAAGAAGGCCGACCCCAGAGCTTTCACTATTCCTTGCACCGTCGGATCTTTAAAGTTTGCCAAAGCATTGTGCGATCTAGGTGCTAGAATCAATTTGATGCCACTATCCATCTACAAGAAGTTGGGGCTAGGCGATCCGACACCAACCAATATGAGGCTCGTGATGGCTGATAGGTCGATAAAAAGACCTGTGGGTATCTTGAATGATGTGTTGGTGAAAGTTTCTTCATTCATCTTTCTTGCAGACTTCGTTATTCTGGATTGTAAGGAGGATTCTGAAGTTCCCATAATCTTGGGACGTCCCTTCCTTGCAACTGGAAGTGTGCTTATTGACATGAAAGATAATGAGCTTTTGTTTCGAATTAATGACGAAGTGGTACGGTTTGATATATGCAAAACAATGAAGCAGCCCAGCGATATGAATGAGTTATATGTAGCTATTGTTCATCATGAGGATACGAAAGCATTATCTATAGAGAAACAGCCTACTGTTGAGCCATTGTCAGTTGTGCCACTGAAAGTTGAGCATGAAGATAATGAAGGTTATGAAGAACTTATGAGTGCTCTAACAGAAATAGAGCCTTATACTCCTAAGCAACCAGAATGTGATCTCAAGAATCAACTAACAGCGAAGACTCCCATTCACAAGCCACCAATGCTAGAAACGCAAGAGCTCCCCAATTATCTAAGGTATTTGTTCTTGGAATGTAGAAATATACTTCCGGAGAGAGCAGATGATTTAAGTGAACAGCACGTAGAGGCTCTCATCTCTGCTCTGAAGAGATACAAGAGAGCTATGGATTGGACTATTGATGATATAATTGGTGACTCTCCGGAGAAACGTAGGAGCCATCTTGAAGAAGATCGCATGCCCACAGGTAAGCCTCATTGTCGTCTAAATCCTTTCAGAAAACGATCCATCACTTACCTCGACGAAGTCTGAGTACTCGAGGTAACCATGTCGTGCCACGACAATAAATAAGGCGCTAGATGGGAGGCAACCCATCGTTTTATCATTTCATCATTTCATCATTTTATCGTTTTATCGTTTCGTCGTTTTAGTATTTTTTTCTTTTTGATAAATGAAAATCCAAAAATAAGAGTCGTGCCACGACCAAAACTAAGGCGCTTGGTGGGAGGCAACCCATCGTACTAATCGTGTTCATTTGTTTTGAGCTAATATAGGTGCAAGAAGTATGCAACGAGGAGATTGATTTCAATTGACGATTTGGTCGCATTGTATGGTAAAGTCGGTAAGTTAGGAATGGTGATGCATAAGGCTATGAATTGAGTCTTTCTCACGTCATAATAGGCTTCGAGGAAGGCTAGGCCTTGGTAAAAATAGGCTACGAACGATGCACGACTTATCCTATAGCCTAAGGTCTCGGAATCTAGTGTGCTATACACTATGCGCCGCCTATTCCTAGGTATGCTTTTGACTATGCGCCGCCTATGCTATGGCATTTGGTCTCAGTATCTCTTATGCCATAGACTATGCGGCGCATATGTCTAGAAATGCCATAGACTATGCGGCGCATATGTCCAATTATGCCATGGACAATGCGCCGCATATGTCATTGATATGCCAAGAGACATGCGCCGCATATGTGGTGATTTTGTCCCCAAATCCGATTGTAAATGGGTCATAACCCGACCCATACTCTTCCTATATAAAGGGGACTTGGTTTTATAACACAACCACATTAGAAACAACCCTAAAGGCGCCGCATATCACTCCAAATCTTCTCATAATTTTCTTCCTTTGTTCTTCCAATTCACAACAACTTCTCCACAATCTTCAAGCAAGTACGTACTCTCTTATTCTTCATCTATTTATCGTAAGTACTACGTTGCTATGCTTATTATATTTTGCTAAATCATGTGAGATTGGTGGTAATGTTCATGTGTTTGGATAGTTGTTGCAATATCGTGTGATTGAATATACGTAGGGAATTCTTGACTTGTTTCCGACTTGAATTTTGTTTCGATAGCATTGATTATGATAATTGCTGAATTGATATGGCTATGAATATTGCTTAAGATGGTTGTTTGGATACTTACATGATAAAATATCCCGGTCATCGGGATAAGGTTATAGTACCTATCGACTTAGCAAGTTGTGCTTGTTGTAAGAATTACGATTCCATGTGGTAACCCCTATGTTGTAGTGTTGCTATATCTACCATGAAAGTAGGCCAATGGCTGCAAATAAGTGATGTAATGCTGATTTTCTTGTCGGAATACAATCCTTAAACGTATGTCGACGAAATCTGAGTACTCGACCACTTTCACTTCACTGATTTGTGCTAACAAGATTAAGTGTGGGGTGGTACCCCTAGTGCTTGCATATAGATTGTATAAAGTGAGATTGTGCTGCAACTTACGTTATTTCTAGTCTCAGGTACAATGGCACCTAAGGCAAGGCAAGGCAAGGAAATGGCTACCACGTCCCAAAAGGGCAAAAAGAGAAGTCGAAAAGACCAAGGAGAATCATCCTCAGCGCACCTACCACGCAGAATGTTCGGAATAAAATGGGTTCTTGAGGAAGAAGACAAAGCATAGTACAGCAGCAACAAAGAAAAGAAATATGTGCACGTCGACTTGATCAACAAGGAGACCTTAGCAAAGAAGGAGCCGCAAATGTTGGCTAAAATAATGGCTTTGAAGCTAGATTTCATCTTCCGCGACATGGGAGAGTGCAATCTTGACTTGACAAGAGAATTTTATGCCAACTGGTCGCCAAACACAACAGGCAACGAAGTCAAAACTCGGGGCCAAGTGTTACAGCTTACAGCGGATTGGATCAACTCTTTTCTTGGCCTACCTTCGGTCGACTCTGTACCATACAAAGAGCTGTACAGCAGGCCTCCTTACAGAGCGATAAGACACTCGCTTTGTGGAAGCAGATCAATGGCAAGATGGGGCAGACATAAGGAAACATGCCGTCACAACACCTTCCCCTATGCTCCACTAAATAGGGAAGCAAGAATCTGGATGCGCATTGTCAACTCATGCCTTATTCCTGGGACGCAATACACCAAGATATCGAGAGATAGAGTGTGTTTGGTTTATGCGTTGATGACGAATGTCCCTATCAACTTTGGGGCAATCATTCGATCTACCATGAGGAAGGCCAGACTCCACCGAAGGTCCCATTTCACATTCGGCAATTTGTTGACAGCAATGTTGCAGAAGGAGGATATAGAAGAGGAACCAGCTGACCACAAACTCCCACATAACCCAAAGAAGGTTGACCTCACAAAGGTCAAAGATGCTGAAACAACTCATGGAGTCAACCTTACTACTGCGGAGAGACATGCTCGTGATGAGAGTTTCTTTCGTCATCTCTATGGCATGACATGATTCACTATGATGAGTGGTGGACGTATTCCAACTGCTGAAGAGCTCCAACAGCTGGACCACGACTACCCAATGAACAGGCATGCCCGGGAGATGTGTGGAGTGGGCGTATATTTTGAGGAACCTCTGGACGATGACGTGCCAACTGATGATGATAGACGCTTGCCTGATTCTGATGATGAGGAGAACTCTGACGACGACTCTTATGATGATTCAGACGAAGGGGGTATGACCCCCGACATTGATGAAGAGTCCGACTAACCATGTTCTTCGCATTTATTTTCCACTGAGGGCAGTGTCCCGTCTAAGTGTGGGGTGGCAGAATCCGCATGCTATACTTCCTTGCTTGCACCTATGTTTGTATGTTTGCTTGTTTACTTTGTTTTTTTTTTTTTTTCGTTCAAACGTTTTTTAATTTTTTAGGAGTCAAATGTTTCAAGCTACGCATGAAATTATTTTGATAGGCAGCATGAGATTAGAACAAGAGTATGTGCTATAATTGTGACTATTGAGACGTTTAGGCTCTAGTTGTGACTTATTATGTGATATTGTGTGATTCAATTCCTTCAATTATTGGGTCGAGAGTCTATATTACTTCCAATCAAGTCGACCATGTGCCTTGTGTGTGCGAGATAATAGTATATTCTATGCTTGTGGCTGATGCTAGAACTTGCCTGATATGTATGCAAAGCAAAAATAAGGAATGTAAGTTTAGGATATGATTTAGGCATTTCTTTGGCAACCTATATTTATTTACCTTCAGTTTTTCCTACCCATGTAAATCATCCTAGTTAAACCCTTTTGAGCCTTTAGCCTATTTCTTTGACAACCTTGTATGTAAGCCTAATCCATTTTTTTCAAGACCGTAATTTGATCCAAATTCCTAAGTGCTTTAAAGTGAAAAAGTCATGTGACAACATAAGAGGAAATTGGGTGAGTATGATGCTTTAAATTGTAATGGTGCTTGAATATGTTATGAAAAAGAAAGTGCTATCATAAGAGGTATGTTGTGAAAAGAAAAAGGAAAAGAAAGCTGAAAAGTGAGTTGTTCTTAAAATTGAAAAACAAAAGAGGAGAACAAGGGTGGTAGAACAAAAGAAAGAAGAAAGGTTGAAAGAAAAAAGTGTCAATGATACAAAGTGATGTATTAAAGCGCTTAGGAACCTAGTCACTATTCTTGACCAAAATAGTCCTACCCGTCCCTTAGCCTACATTACAACCATCAAAAGACCTACTTGATCCTAATCTTAACATTCCGACATTTAGTGGAGTACTACATTAAGGGCAAGCCTATGGTTATCAGTTGCTACATATCAATTCTTTGCGAGAGTGAGAGCAAGGATATGTTGATACCCATGTTTGAAAAATATGCTATACTTGTGAGTGATTATAGGTACTATATTGTGAGACACATATGGTTGATGAGCTTTGGATAGTTGTATATGATTCTATGTACCTTAACGTTTGCATGCGAGTTGATCACCATCACTAGTCTACGCTAGAGGTTAAACTGTTTCTACTTATAATCGGAAAGCTACTCTTTGTTGATAATTGTTGTGCTTGTCTTGAAGAATGTTTTGTGTTGTTGCTGTAAAAACCCTAAGTTGATGTGTAGAAGGACATGATATGTTGTTCGAGGACGAACAAAGCTCTAAGTGTGGGGTGTTGATGATAGGCGAATTTACACGCCTATATCAATATATTTTGCCTATATTTTAGCCTAGTTTTGAGAACAAATTATATATTTCATGCACTTTTAGTCCTTTTTCCTATAAATGAGCTAACGAACATGATTAGTAAAGTTTCAGGTATAAATGATGCAAAATACAGCATTTTATGGCTTACTTGACGCAAAAGAAAGCTCACGAAGGAAGGAAAGGGAGTTTACACGCCTAAGGACCAAAACTGCTGCATGGAAAATCTGTCCCGGGCTAAAACAGCATTTCGGAAGACTCTGGGGACCTGGACCAAAACCGCTGCATGGAAAATCTGTCCCGGCTAAAACAGGATTTCTGAAGACTTTGGGGACTTACAGACACAAAGCTGGATTTTGACAATAATACATTAACCTAGTACAATTGGGTTATGTATTTCATTAGTTTATTTGGATTATGAGAATGTTACATTAACCTAGTACAAATGGGTTAAGTATTTCCTTAGTTTAGTAGGATTTGGTTATTTATTTCATTAGCATAGTAGTAGTAGGATAGGAGTATTATAAATACCCTATCATGCTAGAGATTTTTAATAAAGTCCTCCCTTAGTGGAGAGGCAAGTCCTCCCTTAGTGGAGAGGCAACTCCTCCCTTAGTGGAGAGATACATTCAACTATTAATTTTCCTCCATTCTTCTCATCTTCCACCACAAACACTTCTAATCTATTCTTCTATTCATCTATTCCACAACAAGAGAATCGTTACTTGCTACGGAATCACCAAAACCACACGCCTATCACCTATTTCTCATGCCATTAACCATGCAAATTGTGATGTCCTTCGCATTCATGGGTAACTAAACCTCTTAGTTGGGGTTATGGAAGCCGAATGAGTTACTATCTATAGCTGTGAGTTTGTGAGTTCAAGACAAGTATATTGCTTATATCATTACGCTCTTCATCTTAATCTACATTCTTGTGGCTGCAGACGCATAGAATAACGCCAGTCTAACATTTAACTTGCTCGAGAGAAAGGTTATTTGTCTGGAAAAGAGATAATGTCAAGGTAGTAGGATACCCTTTCCTATTAAAAAGCTAGTGCCGTAACTGGACTAACCTCTTGGAGAATTCGTACCGTTATACACGCTTTAAGCTCGAGAGAGTTAAAGTGAAATAGTCCTTGTTTAGGTCGAGAGATGCTTGGATTTACCATCGACTACAATTCTCTATAAGCAATTGCATGTCAAGACTCTACACACTCATAGCCAATAGAGACGTATACCTCAGAAGGTGGACATAACCCCAACGCCTCAATTCTCATTGTTTACAACTTACGTAACAATCTTTCTCTCTTTACTTTGCTATTTTCAGCTTTTACTTTATTGGTTTCGTTACACATTACAATCCCCCCTTTTACGAGACTTGAACTAAAAGTTTAGTAATTTTGCTTACTTGTTGGCCAAGCTATTCCCTGTGGGATCGACACCCAACCCAGGTTGGGTTCTATATTTGCTAACGACCGCTTTACACTCACGGGAGCTGTAGATTGAGCGTTATCACGCGGCGCGGCGGTAACACAATTTATAGGTATTAAAAGGATGCATCCTCAGGGTTAATTAGGTCTTTTTCCCATGCCCTTCATCCCCCAAAACACAAAATTAAACCCTTTGGAGAGAAATTATGGATTTCATGAATTCAATCTTGGGTTTGATAATGTTCATGTTTATAATGATTAATTGGGATTCTAATCCATGTTTTATGATACGTTTCATGTTGGTTAATTGATATGTATGTAATATCATGAGGATCCATGTAAAACCCTTGAAATTTCAATAGGGATTTAAATTATGATGTCTACTTGTTGTTTAGTGTTATGTGCATATGTATGCTCACCAAGTGCTTGATGAATTGTTCATGTGAACTAATAAGGGAAAAAAATCATGTCATGCTATCTTATTTGCAAGTTATACCATGCAAGAGTTTTATAAGATGTCTCTATAGATGCATTCAGAATTCAATGTGCATGCTCATGCTAAGCAAGATCATATGATGCTTTATTTTCATGCTATCGAGTCCTGGGGGTATTTAATATCTGATATGTTAGCTGTTTACTTAGAGCCAGTGTCAATTATGAAGTAATCTCAGTAGTGACTTGATCAGTAAACTCAGCCAGTTATAGAAACCAAGGAAATCTTAGTATTATTCATAATTCAGTCACAGTACTCAGATTAGACCTCTGTAGACTCACTCAGTTAATAGAATTCAGTAGTATTCCTTCAGTCCACGGATCTCAATAAACTCAGTTTAGTTAAGTAAAATAGTAATATCAGTAATAATTCATTCCAGTCTAATACAGACTAGAAATTAGTTCAGTATCTGTTCAGTTGAGAGTAGGATTCTGCACCGAGCGAACCCAGGGATGGGGGTTGAGATATCTTCCTGCCATATACTATAAGGGTTGGTACATCTCATTTGAGTTTTCCTACCAGCGTGGGTTGATGGAAGAGCTTTTTGTCACCCTATCAGTTCAAAGAGGGGCATGTCAGTTAGATGATTACCTCCCACTATTTCAGTTTTAGTCTCAGTCTCAAAATAGAAGTCAGTTCAGTTCTATAGATTCAGGACTATCAAGTATAGTCACTCTGCCCAGTACGGAACTCAGTATAGTTCCATAAACTCAGGACTGTCAGATACAGTCATTCAGTTATCATAAATACAACATTAATAAACTCAAACATTAGTAGATCAGTATTCAGATTTAGTATGTAATATTATCACGATCTCAGTTACAGTATACATATTCATGCATGTATTCTTATTCAGTCATACTTATGTTATTAAGTTATTCATTTTAGCCTATCTTACTAAGAATACCAGTAAATTTAAAGTAATGAAGCATGCTCTTCTTTTATGCTATGATGTCTTATATCATAGGTTTAGACGCACGGGCTCTAAAGCAGCCTTAGCAATTCAGATTTTCAACAGTCAGCATAGTGGGGAGTCCTCATAGTTTTTTTCAGTATTTCATTATTATTTTCATTAGTCAGAGTTAGTTGGGGACTTGTCCCATCAACTTCACAGTTCAGATAGGTTAAAGGCTTTCCACACTAGAGTATTTTCAGATAGTTATTCAGTTTTCAGTATTGATATTTAGTTTTGATACTGTGATACCATATCCAGTATTATTTACAGTATTGAACCTTATGGCAAGTTTTTCTCCTACTTTTCTCATATATAATGTATTATTATTCATTTATTTCAGCACGTACCAGTCATGGGTGAACTTGTGGAACTTTAGGATTATGAGCACCATGTAGCGTCCGGGTACAGACTTGGGCATTACATAAGGGGAAGCTTAGTCCCTGATATGTTGTCCCTTATTGAATTATGAGCCATTTCAAAAAGGTGTCTTATGATCTTGAGTTTCCTATAGACTTAGCATTAGTTCTCCCAGTATTTCATATTCCCTTGTTGAGGAAGTGTATTGGTGACCCATTTGTAGTTTTTTCCTAAGAAAGCGTAGATGTTCAGAACAACCTTTTTATGAAGAAATTCCAGTAGAAATCCTTGATCGACAAATTCATAGACTAAGGAACAAAGATGTTCCCTAGTTAAAGTTCTTTGGTGGAATCAATATATTGAGGGAGCCACTTGGAAAGTAGAAGCAGACATGTAGGCCAAGTATCACCATCTTTTCTCCTCAAACTCAAACTCAGCTTAAGGTAACAATCTTCTTAGAAATTCTATTCTCCATGCTCAGTTTCAGTTGTATATCATTCTCATGTCAGTCATGCATTCACAGAACCAGTTCAGTTATGTGACATATTTCAGACTAAGCCATGTAATCGTGTTTTCATCACATATATTCAGCATGTAATCTAAGATTTTTCAGCTTAACCAGTCTTATTTGAGGATGAATTATTCCTAAGGAGGAGATATTATAATACCCTGAAATCCAAACAAATTTTAATGCCATGTTCCAAGATCATGCATAGTACATCATACTTTTTTGTAGTTTTTTTGAGTGAGTTTAATGTATATTAAGGGCTCAAAATAACTCCCAGCTATTAGGTCAATCAAAACATCCAATACCGATTGAATTTTTGAAAAGAATGTTGCTTTACTCAAATTCAAATGAGCAAATATTTTTCTCTACTCAGAATTTTTAAGATCAAGACCCACCAAATGATAGGAAATTGAATTATATTTCCAATGATACCAATTTCACCCAAATCTGATACTCGGGTGATAAGTTATGGCACTTTTAGTGCAAAACAATAGCCTAACACGATAAGGCTGCATCGCGGTGATGGCCAAAATAACGTTCATCCTTTTCCAGTCTGTCACCGCAATTGCCACTGCATCATGCTAGGGGCCATTTCGCAATTGTCCTTTTCAAGTGGGGCACCGCGATTGGCACTGCATCACTCTACCATTCCAGTTAGGGATCGTCCATTTCTATAGGCGCAATCCGATAGCACCGCATTGCTCTATCGGGCAAAATAGGAATTTTCTGTTTTTCAGGGGCGCAAAGCGATAGCACCACATCACGTTGAAGGCCAAAATTAGAATTTTCCAGTTTTGCAATTTAATTTCTAAGGATAGTTTGGTCTTTTCCTACAGTCCCAAATCCATTCAAAACACGTAATTACAACTCTAAAGAGGTATTATGTGCCCCATTACTCACAAATCCTCTTTGAGAAATTTATCATCTCTCAAGAACAAAAACCCTAGCCTTCAAAGTTCAAGATCAAAGCTCAAGAATTCACTAATAATTCTCACGAATTCATCAACCCAGGTTTGTTAAGTGCTCATCTAAGGGTTCCTTTCACCCATGGAGCCCAAGTATCCAATTTTAAATTCAAAGTTGTGATCATTACAAGTTATTATGATTTTAATTGTGATTTTAACCATGAAATCCCATAAATTATAATTCTATATCATGTTTACATGAAATTGTTGTTGTTATCAAACCCCATATGTTTTAATATTGTTATTCACTGATTTAGATCATACCTAGTGATGTTGATTTTGAAATCATACTATTTCAACAAGTTTTAAACTATTTCCATGCTTAGCTTGAACTATGAACATCAAGTGTTTGATAAAATTCCTACAAGAATGAATTTTTGATAAATGCTATCATACTATGTCCTCTAAGTTTAGTATTATTTTATTATTATTGCTATCGAGTCCTGGGGGTTATGAATACCCAAAAAGCATAGATGTTTACTTAGTCTCAAAATCTTTAGAATAGCTTTAGAATATGCTATGAGCATTAATAGTTCAGTCAATCATCATAATCAGTTAATTTTTTAATAGTTCAGTATTTCGAATCAGTTCAGTTGTGTGTAAGATTTATCATCGAGTGAACTCAGGGATGGGGGGTCACCTTCCAATTGAGGGTGCAACCTTTAGTAGCATTCCCTATTTTCCATAACTACCTAGCCAACATAAGTTAGAGATGTTAACCTGCCAGTTGAGGGTTGACATATAACTCACCAGATCACCTACCAGTAGAAAGTGACTCTTTAGTCCTTCAGGACATCACTTTAGTGGATCCACGCAACCAGTGTTAGTACCAGTGGCACGGTACTAACACCCTTCTAACTAGCGTCACAGGTTGGACCCTAGTTTGTTCATATTGGGGAATGTCGGTTAAATGATAGCTCCCACAGTCTCAGTCTAGTAATCATCCCAGTAACTCAATTTTAGTTTTGCTTTACCATAGCAGAAAGTTATTAGTCATTCAGTTATCAGATTTTAGTATTTCAGTTTATAGATTATATTCAGAACATATATTATTCTTGGTCATCCATTCCCAGCCTTTACAGATTTTATGCATTTTATTTAGTACTTTATGCTATTCATTTAATTAGTTATTACTCCTTCACATGAAACCATGCATATCTGCCTACCTTATTTATCATACCAGTACATTTAAATTACTGATCGCATACTAGTTTTTTATGCTATGATGTATCATATTATAGGTTCAGACTCTCAGTTCTCAGATTGCAGATAGACCTTCTAAATTACCATCCATAGCAATGGTGATCCTTATATTTTGTGGACTAACTCTATTTATTTTTATGCTTTTAATTCAGTAGCTAGATGGAGTTAGTTGGGGCCTATCTCATCTACTCATATTTAGTCAGTATTAGAGGCTTTCGAACATTTTAGATAGATAGTCGTTTTGTCATTATTTTATCAGTTTTAGATAGTTGTTTGTAGCCTGATATTTCCAGATTTATGATTCAGAAAAGTTTTAGTATTTAAAACCTTACAACATATTCAGTTATTCCACATAAGTATTTATTTTATTATTCAATGCTCATGGCAAGTACCAGCTTTGTAACACCCCAATTCGCTAGACTGAAATACTACACGATGCTCATGACCCTGAGGGACCATAAGCAAACCCATGATTGATATCTGTACTTGTATACTGCAAATCATGATATAATAATGCGGAATACAAAGAACTGTAAGGCCATAAGTTTCAACTGAATAAAATCATGTGGGTGAAAATACCCAAAACAACTCAATCTTAAAGCTAAGTCTGAACGTAAATCTCAAAGCCTCTAAACTATCTGAATAAGGAGTTGAAGGAACATGTCTCCAACTAAATCCATAAAACTGAACTGAAGAAATAAATTAATGTATCAAATCATATTGTCGTCAAATAAATGAGGACTCATTGTGTCTCTGCGATTGGAATTCTACCGCTACTGCTGGGCTGGAGCTCATGTCTCGAAACCTATGGTGTAACTAAAAAGAAGGAACCATAGCGCAAATGTGTTAGTACAACTATTGTATTGAGTATACGAGAAAGGTAGGCTGAACATAAAGGGTTTCATGCATGAACAACACTGACTAACTAATATGAACGTGGGAATGCAAAAACACATATATAGAAACTGGGTCCGTGAATAAGTGATAGCATGACCTTTAATCTAATACATGGTTTACTGATACATGTCATGACTCATACTAAAACTGATAACATGGACGACTGTATCTGATAGTCCTGTATATACTGAAATCTGAAGAACGCCCTGAGTTCTTTTATTGAGACTGATACTGAAACTATGGGAAGTAGTGTTAAACTGACATGCCCCATGTATTCTGTTATGGCTAAGCTGGGGTCCAATCTCTGCCTCGACTGGAAGGGTGTCAATACCGTGCCATGGGTAATGATAGTTTGTGAGTGACCCTTATCTGGCGGGTACTCAATGAGAACGGTGGGAACCCTAAACTGATGGGTTAAGCCACCTCATCAACCCTAATCTGATGGGTTAAGATATCTCAACCTACGCTGACTACATAGTTCTGGAACACAAGGATGACTACTAAGAATCAAACCCTGAACTGGCAGATGAGTTCCCATCCTTGGGTTCACTCGGTGCTAACCACTACTCCGATCTGGAGGGACTGGACATGAATAACTGACTGTGCATGACTTAATCTTACTGAATTCCATTAACTGGTGGAATGTTACTGTCTAAGATCATGAGGTTTTCCTGCGTCACATGATTGACTGAAGTCTATGAAATCATAGCTTGAGTTTGGATATCATGAAACATGACATGGATCTAGGCACACAACGATAGTTTTTGGGTAAAAGTACCCCCAAGACTCGATAGGAGGAAACTTACACACATGACATGACTTGATCACAAGATTTGAGTCCACAATTCATAATATCATAAGTAAAGCTTTCATAATAAGACTGATTCTCAGCAAACTATCACATGATCGGGAATGCACAAAACATGTATATACTTGCATGGCTTTAGTAACATGGTCATTCCATATCGCAACAATATCATGAGCATCTCATACAACTTTTTCAATTCAAGACAATAGCATAAGGATCATGTTGAACATAAACTTAGAACATGGAATATTCATTTAGGACTTATTATGTCATAAAAGCATGATTTCTATTCCCTTAGGTATTTTCACAAACGCCTTACATGCACATCTTAGGAATAGGTGGATTCATCAAGATTACAAATATTCAACCACTAATTTCACATATTTATACGTTAAATACCACCATATCCTCACAATAAACATACAAAGATCCCATCTTAGGCATCATCAAACTCCAACCACATGAACATCAACCACCAATAACATAAACATCATAATAAAAAATTTAGAAGATGGTTCTTGAGCTTCATGGATGAAAGGAGTTCATGAATCAACTCACGCATACCTTAGAAGGAAGATTCTTAATGATTGATGGAGGAATTTCCTAAAAATTGGATCTTCAAGCTTAGTTACGCAACCCTAGTTGTTTTTCTCTTTTAGTGCTCTTAGATGATGACCTTTCATATGATAATAAGGTTTTTATATGTTTAGAAGCTATATATTTCGTAGGGTTAAGTTTAGGGATGTGTAAGGAGTATTAAAAGACTTAATTACCCTTAAAATAACTCAAAACAGAGTGTTTTCGGCATCTGGAACTGACTTAGGTGGTGCCCAAGTGATTGCCTAAGCTAGGTTGGGCGGCGCCTAACCAATCGCCTATGTTTGGTTGGGCGGCGCCTAACCAATTGCCTATCCTTACTATCTCTTATGAAAATAGGCATAACTTTTTGCTCGGGTATTGGATTAAGGCAATACTAGTATCGTTGGAAAGATAATTTGATTCTCTACAATTTGGTGGGTCCAAATCATCAAAAATACCACATTAACATCAATTTATACTCGTTCAAAGATGACCCTTGCAAAATCAAACACTAAAACATTGATGGATTCAAAAACTCTTAGCTTGTATTACCTTAAGTGACTCATATGAACATGCTTAATGAATCATAAGCTATCCTATCACTAGGATATTCATTGTAAGTCATGTACTCAAGTATGAATCACAGGATAGGAGATTTCATACGTAGGAATACTTATTTACTTCCTATCTTAGAAACATGCTGGGTATTAGAAGCTTATGGGTTAGCTTGTGGTCCCTTGGGATTTTAAGCACCGTGTGGTGCCCAGGGTGTACTCTCGCGGTGTTATTTTGTATTTGTTCTTTCAAAGAAATTAAGGAAGTGAAATTCTATATGGATCATTATAGATCAGTTGACTAAGTTAGCTCATTTTATTTTAGTGAGAGTAAACTATAATGTGGCTAAGTTAGGTAAGATTTAGTGAAGGAAATTATAGACCTATTTAAAGTACTAGTGTTGATTGTGTTAGACAAGAATACTAAGTTCACCTCTAATTTTTGGGAGATGTTTCAATCAAAATTTAGTTCTTAATTGGACGTAAGCTATACATTTAACCCATAGGCCAATAGTCAATCAAATCAAACCATCCAAGTGCTTGAAGACATGCTTTGTACTTGGGTTGTGGACTTCGAGGGTTAGTGGGACCAGTACTTCTTGTTTTGTGAATTTTCCTACAACAATAGCTACCACTCTATTATTGACATAACCCCTTTTGAGGATTTTATTATAGAAATATAAATAGAAAAAATGCATTTGTTTCTCTACATTAATAAAATTTACCTATTTGGGTTCCTAGAGAAAAGATTAAAAGTCCTATTGCTTCTCTTGTAGCTCTTAATCTTTGTATATGTTGGTCATTTAGTACAAATCTAGGATGTCACCCTGGTGGTCGAATATGGGTTTTATGGAATCTTGATATCTTTCATTTGACTCTAATGACAGTGTCTACTTAAAGTATACATTATAAAGTGGAGCATAGAGGTGTTCGATAGATATTTCATGTTACTTTTGTGTATCAGTATAATGATCAAGCCTTGAGGAGAGACCTATAGTAGGAATTTGTGCAACTCAGTTGTACCATAATTGGTGCATGAGTAGTTATAAGTGTTTTTAATAATGTATTAAGTAAGGATGTATAAGGGCTTGATTCTGTGAATTTTATATTTTTATGAGTTTTGACCATTTTAACCCTCCAAGTGGTTGCTATGTGATATTTTTGGGGTGTGGGGATAGTTAAATCAGTTCCTAATGCAATTCAGAATGATTTGTGTGAGTTTGTATTTTTTAGACGGTAAAAAGGCCTTATAGTTGACTTCAATAAACATTTATTATTTTGTGTATCGAATGAAAAAACAAATTACGCCAGTAGATTAAGAACATCGAGTTTGGGTTGGTAATATGGTTCGTGTGATTATATGGATTTTGGGTCTCATTTTGACCCTCAATTGAAAAATAGTGAAATTGGATCTCGGGGGCTAAATTTGTGAAAATAATTTTTTTCTTGAAAATCTAAAGTTGTCAGCGAGCCTAAAATGATGAATTTGATATGGTAGCATATTTCATTTGTGTTATTGAGATTTCAAATAAATCACAAGGGGTATGTGAAGACATTAAAATTTTACAAGTCCTAGTTGGTGCACCACTCAGTTGGTGCAACCTCTAAAGAAACACTTTAGTCACTTTGATGAAGGTTGCTTAAGTGGCCTACTGGTCGCTTAAGAAGCCAGCTAATTGCTCAAGCAACCGAACTTGCCAGTTGGGTGTGCTAAAGAGGAGCCATGTAAACTTAAGTGAAGGTCACTTAATTGGCCCTTTGTCTGCTTAAGTGGAGAGTGAAGGTCATCAAGTATCGCTTAAGCGACACGTGGCCACTTTAGTAGTGACTGCTTAAGCAGCCAGGCATGTTATAGTATTATAGGCCTTTATCAAACTTTCGTCCATTCTTGAGACTTTGAGCTTTAGATTGAGAGGATTTTGGTCTATTTTTTTTAATTTTTGAGCTTGTGTCATCTCCAAATCACTGTTACAATTATTTTTCTTTGATTCTTGTCATTTAAAACTCATTAATTAAAGATTTCAAAAGTGAAATTCAGGGATTTTATCCTAGAAGGCCTAAAATGATTTTTCTTTAATTAAAACCCATTTTAAATCCATTTTTACATGGGTTTTCTCTTATGTCTTCCTTTAATGATGGGTGAGGTTTATATAAACTAAAATTTAGGTTTACCCTTTCTTTTTAAAAACCTGTGTCGGGGGTCCATTTTTACCCCAACTTAGAAATAGGCAAGATGGACATCATTCGTTTTCTTTCAATATGTAAATTCCATAGTTATATGTTTTAGTTGGTTTTGAGGTTGTTTGAGAGGGGAAGACTCCAAGTTGAAGGGTCTTGGACCAAATTTCATTACTTCAAGTTAGGTTATGGCATAAGTTTCTTCAAACTATATTGGGTAGTTAATAATTGTATAAAAGCTTGTTATGGATATGAGTAATAATCATGGGAATAATATTATTACTATTGTGTGCTCGTGGGGGCTTATCTTGAGATGATAATTGTTATGTGTGTCCCATGTGGGGGTCTTATCTGATATTGTTGGGCTTGCATATAAATTTAGTTATTTTCTTATGGTAGAAATTCCTAAGTTGGGGTTAATGTGATATTAGTGTTTTCTTACGTGCATATTTCACTTTAATGGTACAGGGCTTATAATGACTCATGGATGGTTGACATATTTAGTGGATTTTGAGCTCACCTACGTGAATATTTGTTGTATTTGAGATATTCATGCTGTTTTGGTTGTGAGCATTACATCATCATATCATACATAAATCTATGAGATATTGGTACTATTATGGAAGTACTAATATTTGATAGAAATATGACACTTTTACAAGACCCTCTTTTAGAGCCCACGAGTCAGACAGGACATAGAGATATTGAGATTGGCACTGAGTATTAAGATTGTACATAGGTTGTGAACCCCCCTGGTTCCTATCGAGAAGCACAGATGCTCAGTAGATGTAAATGAAGTTTATGCGATAACCTCGATCATATTGCATCATCATCATCTTTACCAACCTTCTTGCATTTCATTTATTGTCCACCTTCAGTGCTGCATTTCTAAATATTATTTGATACATGTCTATTTTGTTCTTTTATGTACCCACGTACTACTTATGCATTATATTTAAAACAACTAGTGAAGACGATGTGAGCTACCATATGGGACATTTTCTACTTATTAGTGTTGTGCTCATAATGTTCATTTATATACCTTATTTTCTACTTTTCTCAATTGGCCTATGATACCTACTAAGTATAAGTAGACTATACTTACCCTTATTGTGTCCTTTTGATTTAGATCTTCGTGCGACTACAATATGCAATAGTTGATTTTGGGTGGTGATTTGATATATTTGGGGTAGAGGCTACTATATGATTCCAGAGTTGACCTCTGACCTCATCCTATCTATTTTATGTCTTATTTTGTATTTAGATACAGATTTGTGGTTTCTTTTGGACTACTAGTTGTATTTTTACACTTTGAATCATATGTAGATTGTTCTTAAATTGTGAAACCAAGGTTTGGGATATTAATAGTTCTATTGTAATTCAGTCTTCCTCTATTATTGTACATGTATGGTTCAACTTCACTCTAGAAGTCCTGCCTTGGATCTTTTGTTACGATTTTCTATTACATATCAGTTTGGGTGATTGGATTACCTGTCAAGGCTTAGTGCCATGATTACTTGAGGTTTTGGATCGTGACAAATTGGTGTCAGAGTAGCTGGGTTCACCAGTCTCATCAGTGTAAGAATAAAGTATCTGGTAGAGTCTTGCTAATTGATACATAGACATCCATATCTATAGTTGAGGGGCTATAATATATCCTAAGGAAATTTCCTTATTTTGTTCCTTATTGTGCAGATATTTCATACCTTGTGCTCTAAATTATGTTTCACTCTTTTCTGCATAGATGGTAAGGACTAGATCTCATGAGGCTAGGGATGTTAAGCCATCACCTAAGGAGAGAGCCCAATCTAGGGGGTGAGTTTTGAGTCAGGAATGGGCCCAATGTAACGCCTCAAAAATGGGTCCTGAGATGTCACATGGTGCTCAAGACTACGAGTAGCCTTATGCTAACCCTATAAACCTTCTACTAAATCTAAAACTCCTAATAGAGAAATATAGATATATAATCAAAGTTAAAATGTGAAAGTCTGTCTGATTTAAGCTAAAATTATCTGAAAATACTTCACTTAGAAGTCTGTACAATAAAACTGGAAATCTGAATCATAACTAGCATTCTGACAAGCCTCTACTATTAACAACTAGAGAACCACTAGGATGAACCCCCAATTGACTCGAACTTATTGAAAAATACCGAATCAAATACTCTAATAAGCTGAATAAATTGAATAGATGGGTCCCCAAACTATTAGGACTCACCAATTGTCGGGATGTAGATGGATATGCTCGAAATCACTTATGCTGCTAAAACTAAGCAGTTGAACCTACATTATTGAACAATGTAGCACATAAACATATATGTGGATCAGTACTTCTTGATTGTACTGAGCAGGTGGAGGTGAATGCATATGTAAAATAATACCTCAATGTAATATAAACTTGTAAAGAATGCATGCTAAAAGTAGATAACTCACATTAGCTTTAATAACTATAAACTGAGAATCATAATCATGAGTAGTAAGGAATGCTGTATAAATCTTGTGAGTCATAACATTTACTTTCTAAAAGTTGTACTTGTATTTTAACTCTAAATCATGCTGCCTAAGTGTAGAAATGACTCACTTTTATATCTGTAAACTAAAAGCTGAAATCTCATAGCTAATGTCTTGTGTAAAGCAATATCTGAATAAAGCTGTGAGCCTTTACACTTATTTTCTAAAAGATTTTCTATTAGGATTACTCTTTTCAATAGGGAGGTTCTCCTAACTGACATGCACTATGTGAGCTATCATAGTGTCCAACGTCTCAATCCCTTGTGAGAAAACCTCATGTTGGGGAGAGGTTTCATACTCTTTCCAAGGAGTATAACCTAAGCTAAGTGATCATATCTGTAACTGTCATCCATTTAGAAATGCAAATAATTTGATAATCTGAACCTATGTTGGGTAGTAGTTCTAGGTCAAGTGAACATACCCAACTCGGCGCTAAATACTACTCCCTATAGTTTATATGCTCATTCTGTTGGAAATCCACTTTAAAACTAGTATATGGGTTTATAAAGAAACCAATTATTCATCTGTTCACTTTAAATTGTAATAAAACTGTAAAGAGGATTCCATATCTTAGCTAAGATCAAAAGATCAAATCCTTACAAAAATCTGATTATAAACTAATCATAGGATGCTTAAAGCATAATAAATCTTGAAATATCCATATTCAAACTAGGGCTTCATAACCCATGTAACAAGTTCATGTCAAATCTTCATAAATTTCATGCTTAATAATGAGAGTATTGCTAATTCAAATCAAAATCCAAAAATAAATGTCATACGCATAAAAATACGAAAGTAGACATGCAATTCAACATCTAAATCACTTGTAATCTCACAATCTTCAAATAGTGATGAGTGGGTATAAACCCTAGGCTGAAATTCATATATTTTCATGAAAAAATCAACTTTAAAACTAGTTTTGGGCAAAGGGATGAAGGAGTATCCTTGTTCATAACCCTACATACCTTAATTGATGAATAGATGAAGAAGCTTGAACTTTGAGTTCCTATTTGTGCTCTTGAAGATTGTTTCTTGAAGATCTTGAATTGGAAATCTTGAATTTTGGGTTATCTTGGAAAAAGAATGGTGGAATTTGGATTTCTTGAGGTTTGATATTTGAAGCTCTAGGGTTTTTCGGAGAGAAATTTTGGTGAAAGTGAGCGTATAATTCTCAGAATTGGTTTAATCTAGTATTTTTCATGGATTGGGGGCTTGGGAAAAGACTAAATTACCCTTTGGAAAATTATGTTTTGCACTCCACTGCGATGCAGCGCCATCGCAGTGGCTTACTAGAAAAGGTAAAAGTTCTATTTTATGCTCTAGCGTGACGCGGTGCTATCGCGTTGCATCACTGGAAAAAGACAAGTGCGATTTTTCACTCCAACGTGATGCAGCATCTGTTCCACCGCAATTTCTAGCGCGACACTAGCCAATTGTGGTGAGCCACTAGAAAGGGTCAAACAAGATTTTGGACTTTACCAAGACATGATAATCGCGGTGCTTCACTAGAAAATGGACGATTGTGAATCTGCACTTCACCGTAATGCAGTGTTGTTGCAGTGAACTACTGCCACTTACTAAAAGTGTCATAACTTCTCACCCGAGTATCAGATTTAGCCAAAATTTGTATCATTGGAAAGGTGAATCAATTATCAACACATTGGTGGGTATAGATATATAAAATTCTACACGTATCAAGAGTTATTAACTTTTAAAGTTTACTCTTGATACACTAGGATCTAAACGGAGCTAAAAAAAGTATGGCACATTATAATATCTTCTCCTTGGGAACATTCGTTCTCGAATGAGACTAGTTAAATTGAGGATACTGAGGATCTAAGACTATAGTGTAGCATGCACAACTTAAAAAAATTTCATGATTAAATCTAAATCATACTGAGCGATTGAACTAGTTTGTTACTGCATGAATTAACATGAAGATAGTCATATGGCTGAAACTGAGACTGGAAAAGAGCTGAATTAAGGAAGATTATTACCTTAAGCTGAATCTGAGTTTGTGGAGAAGAGGTGAGGATACTTGGTTTGCATGTTTACTTCTTTTTCCTAAGTGGCACCCTCAACCTACACATTTTACATCTCTGTACTTTCTAGAGGGGCTACAATGGGTGAATCATCCATGCACTTTTTCAATAAGGACATATGGAACACTAGTGAACTAATGATAAGTTTCCAGGTATCTCAAGTTCATACGCTACCTTCCCCATATAACTCAATATCCTATAAGTACCTACATATCAGGTACTAAGCTTTCCCTTTTTTCCAAATCTCTTTACCACCTTCATCGGTGAAACCTTCAAATAAGGAAGATCATCGACTTCAAACTCAAGATCTATCCTTACGTCTGCATAAGATTTATGATGACTCTAAGCTACATTCAATCTCTCTAGAATCAACTAAACTTCCTCCATGGCTTCAAACACCATATATTTCCTAATCAAAATGGCCTCACCTACTTCGAACCAACCGACTGGTGATCTATACCTCCGCCCATAAAGAGCCTCGAATGGGGCCATCTGAATACTAGAATGGTAACTATTGTTATAGGCAAACTCGGTCAACAAAAAATGTTCATCCCAACTGGCTTCAAAGTCAAGAACATATGCTCTAAATATAT
Organism: Capsicum baccatum var. pendulum; assembly: GCA_030864225.1. Lineage (NCBI taxonomy): Eukaryota > Viridiplantae > Streptophyta > Magnoliopsida > Solanales > Solanaceae > Capsicum > Capsicum baccatum. The sequence continues at coordinate 42,090,599 of CM061560.1, forward strand.
CCTCTAGGGTCTGAATGGTCCTCTCTTCCTGACCATTAATCTGCGGGTGAAAAGCTAAACTGAGATGAACTTAGGTGCCAAGACCCTTTTAAAAGGCTTTCCAAAACTAATAGCTAAACTGAGTACCTCTATCTGAGGTAATAGACAATGGAACTCCGTGTAATCTAACCAACTCTCTGATATACAGATTATCATAATCTTCAGCTATGTAGGATCTATGAACTAGCAAGAAATGGGCTGATTTGGTTAATCTCTCTTCAATAACCCAAATCAAATCATTTTGTCAGGTCGAATGGGGTAATGTTTTCATAAAGTCCATGCTCACCTCTTCCCACTTCCAATTAGGAATACCAAACTCCTACAATGTTCCACCAGGTCTTTATTTCACTACCTTAACCTATTGATAAGTTGCATACTTGGCCATAAATTCTGCGATAACTTTTTAATACTACTCCAGCAATAGACTTCCTGTAAGTTGTGGTACATCTTGGTAGATCCTGGGTGAATAGAGTAACGCGCACCATTCGCTTCTTCCATAATCTGCTGCCTCAAATCATCAACACACAGTGTACACAATCTACTATGGTATCTCAACACACCATCTGATCCTTAGGAGAAAACCTATACCAATTGTTCTAAAACTGAATCCTTCAGTTTGACCAACCTAGAGTCCTTATCCTTCTTTTCTTTCACTTCAGAAACAAGAGAAGATTCTAAACTATTCTGAACCCAAACATTCTCTTCAGCTGAGTCAACTAACCTTATGCATAATCTAGATAACCGGTGAACTTCTTGAACTAGTCCTCTCTCATCATTCTCTACATGAGCAACACTTCCCATAGACTGTCTACTAAGGGGGTCTTCCACCACATTGCCTTGCTGGAATAATATCACACACTCATGTCATAATCCTTTAATAACTCTAACCACCCTCTTTGATAATGATTTAAATCCCTCTGAGTAAACACATATTGCAAGCTTTTGTGGTTCGTGAACATATCGACATGCACCCCATAAAGATAGTGCCTCCAAATTTTCAATACGATTACAACGACAGCTATCTCAAGGTCATGGGTAGTGTAGTTATTTTCATGAGGCTTAAGCTATCTAGAGGCATGGGCTATAACCTTACCTCTCTATATCAAAACACAACCTAGAGCAATTCTAGAATCATCACAATAGATAATGAATCCATTTGTACCATTAGGTAGCGCTAAAACTGGAGCTAAAGTGAGTCGAGTCTTCAACTTTTCAAAACTCTTCTCACAGGAATCTGACCACTAAACTTAACTTTCTTCTGATTTAATCTAGACATGGGCGACTCAATAGATGATAAACCCTCTACAAAATGTCTGTAATAGCTTGCTAAACCCAAGAAACTTCTTATGTCTGGTGGAGAGATAGGTCTATGTCAGTTTCTTACTTTTTATATCTTTTTGGGATCAACTCTAATACCATCACTGGAAATAATATAATCGAGGAAAGCTACTGACCTTAGCCAAAATTCACATTTTTTGAATATGGTAAAAAACTGGTGTTCTCTAAGAGTTTGCAACACAATTCTAATATGGTCTACATGATCATCCACACTACGATAATAGACAAGAATATCATCGATAAAGACTATGAGAAACATATCCAAATACTATTTGAACACTCTTTTCATCAAGTCCATAAATGTTGTTGGGGAATTTGTCAGCCCGGAGGACATAATTAGAAACTTAAAATGATAATAACGGGTTTTGAAAGCCATCTATGGGATATCACATTCCGTTACTCTAAACTGATGATAACTGGATCTAAGGTCTATCTTGGAGAAGTAACTTCCACCTTAGAGTTGGTTGAATAATCCATCAATCCTAGGAAGAGGATATTTGTTTTTTATTGTGACTTTGTTCAACTGATGATAATCTATGCACATTCGCAAAGAACCATCTTTATTTCGCACAAATAGGATGGAAGCGCCCCATGGAGAGACACTAGACCTTATGAAACCTTTATCTAAGAGGTCTTTAAGATGATCTTTTAACTCTTTAAGCTCATCTAGAGCCATATGATATGGAGGAATGGAGATGGTCTGAGTATCTAGAAGAAGGTTAATACAGAATTCTATTTCCCTATTGGGAGTTACCCTTGGAAAATCTTTAGGAAAAACTTTAGAAAACTCATTGACTACACGGACTGACTGGACTGTTAGAGCCTCATACTTAGTGTCTTTGACTCAAACTAGATGATAGATGCACCCTTTTGATATCAACTTTCTGGCTTTAAGATAGGACATGAAATGACTCTTGGGAGACACTGAATTACTTTCCCAAGCAAGGATGGCTCATCTGGAAACTTAAACTTCACCACTCGGGTGCGACAATCTATAGATGCATAATAGGAATGGAGCCAATCCATACCTAAAATAAGGTTAAATTTGACTATATCTAACTCTATTAAGTCTGCTAACATGATCTTATGAAGGACAGTGATAGCATACTTTCTATAGATTTGTTTGGTAACAACTGAATCACCCACTAGGATAGAAACTAAGAAAGGTTTAGGGAGATTTTTAGGACATACTTCAAAATTCACTACAACCAATAGGGTCACATAAGAGAGGTTTGACCCGGGGTCTAACAAAACATGAACATCAAGATGAAAGACACAAAGCATACTAGTAATAGCATCTGGTGAAGTATCATGCTCCTAATGGTATGGTAAGGTATAAAACTGATTCGGGCGCTGACCGCTTGTGGTACTGGATGATGCACCCTGAGAAGGGACTGGGCGACCTTGAGGAACTGAGCTAGTAGCCTGAGTCTGGGGATGAACATACCTATTATCCTGCTTAGCATGCGGATACTCTTTGATTCCATGACCTGACTTCCCAAAACTATAACAACCTTTCTAACCCAACAAACACTCACCAAGATAATTCTTACCACACTTAGCACATGAAGGATAACTGGGTTTTCCACTAACACTATTCTAAGACCTAGACATAGAAGTCTTACCCTACTTCTCTTACCTAGCTTTGGGGGTGGGAGCACTAGTTAAATATGGTTGTGGCATTGACGAGCAACTCTAAAAGTGTGAATAATTTCCCCTCTAAACTTTGTCTGGCCATAATCAAACTACCCGATTCTAGCCTTCTTATTTCCCCTCTATTTTTTTTCAACTTTTTTCCCTCAATCTATTAAGAATGAATCACCATCCTAGCAATATCCATATCCCCAATAGGCATGGTAGTCCTATTCTCCTTGACTACCAAACCAGATACTCCAGCAAAAAGCATAGTCATACTCAACCTAGGGTCATCTATCGAGTCAGAGACATACTTAGACAAATAGTTAACTTATGGTAGTACTCTTTCACTGTCATTGAGCCCTGCCTCAGGTTCATAAATTTCTCTACCTTAGCTTCTCTTATTTCATATGAAAAGAACCTATCTAGAAATGCATCCTAAAATATCTGTCAACTCATCGGAGCTGCATTCTCACCTCTACCATTCTTTCACATAACCACCCAATCATACGCTATATCCTTCATCCTATAGGATGTCAACTACAGACCCTCCTGTTTAGTAATATGCATAATCTGGGCGATCTTTCTCACCTCATCTAGGTAAAGTTATGGGTCCTCACCTGTTTTTGACCCAAAGAGCTTAGCCGTATTCATTCTCAAAAAGTCATGAATTTTGGATGCTTCTAAATTACAATTTTGCTAAAGTGGGACTACCTCCTGATGATTTCCCAAAACATTAGCAGTCACAACTTGGGCCAATGCCTAAAAGGTTGCCCAAAATTTAGTAAGGGATACCTTCTAATTTAGAGGGTCGTAGGCTGGGGTGGTTAGTAATTATTTTTGTGTGCATTAGCTCAATGAGGAGGCATATTCAACTATCACATAAAAGCATGATTTAAAATTAGATAGAGACACTATAAGCATGATAGATCATGAAAGAAAGGGATGATTTCCTAAAATGTCTCATAGTCTCTTTCTTATAAATATAGAGAGCTTCATACCCATGATCAAGATTCTACATATTGTAACTTATCCAACTCCATAAGACTCTAATAACCTTAGGCTCTGATACTAAGTTTGTGTAATACCCTATACTTTTTCATGCTTGAAATCATCTCAAGAATATTAAAAGATTTCTTTGAAAGATGGATCCATTTTTGTACATGCGGTATTTTTAATATTTTCACTTTTTGACATGTGGGAAATTGAATTAGATTTCCAACGATACCAATTTCATCAAAATCTGGCGTCAGAGGAAAAAGTTATAGCCAAAATACAAAAGGTAGTAAAAATCACCCAAGTGCAACGGTGAGGCCAATGGACCATCGGACTAGCGACTGCCTATCGCCCACGACCATCGCAAGGGAAACAGTGAGACCACCTTCTAGATAAGGTGTGACGGGAAGGTTGACAGACCATCAAACTTGCGATGGACCATCGCCCAGGCCGTCACTACTTAGGCAGTAATCCTTTTTCTTGGTCCACGTACGGCGGTCAAAATGATGGACCATCACCATAGCGATGGACTGTCGCACGAGCCATCGCAGGTCCTAATCCATCAAATTAAATCCATTTTTATAAGGGTATTTTAGTCATTTATCACCCACCTATATATACCCAATTATATTCAATTTTAGCTATTTGGTTCATTATTACTTCTCAACCAATATTAGGGTTTCTCTCTAACATTAATATCCAAGAATAACATCTAATCTTCTTTAAAAACTAAGGGATTTCCAATTCTTCAAGTTCAAGAACATCAAGAATCTTAACCCAGGTATGCATAGTATTCATTTATGGACTCCTTTCGTCCATGAAGTCCAAGAATCCCTTTTCCAACTTCAAGTTATGGATTTTCTTAATGATTTCATAATTGGGTTGTTCTTATTCATTGGGTTGTTCTTGTTCTAAACCTATGACTAAACCCTTAAATAATGAAATTAGAATATGACCATGATATTTAATTGTTGTAAAATGATGTTTACATGTACCATACCTACAATATGTTTGATTTAATGCCTAAATAAAGGAAATGTTTCTAGCATATTGTCATGAAATCCCCATGTATGTACAAGCTTATACCTATCATATGTTTGATGAAATGATTCAGTAAATGAATTATGGTGATTATTATGTATTCAAGCAAGTCATGCTTTGTCAGTTTCCTTCTATCAAGTCCTAGGGGAACTTGCACCCAAAATATTAGTTGTGTACCTAGAGTCATGTCATGTTTGCACGATACTCTCAGTCAAGCTATGATCCTTAGACTTCAGACAGTCTTATGACTTAGAAAATATCCATGATCTCATGAACTCAGTCAGTTGTCAGATATCAGTAGTATTCCATCAGTTAACAAAAGTCAGTAACTTATGCCATGTTCAGATTCAAAAAATCATGTTTAGTATCTATTCCGATGGGAGTAGAAATTAGCACCGAGTAAACCCAAGGGTGGGAACTCACATGTTATATGAGAGTGTGATTCTTAGAAGCAATCCTTGCATTCTAAAACTGTTTAGCCAGCATAGATTAAGACATCATATCCTGCTATATTAGGATAAATGAGGTGCCTTAACCTGCTATATAAGGGTTTTACGTTTCATGTTAGAGTTACCTGTTATATTAGGGTCACTCACATGTTGTCCTTACCAGTGGCGCAGTATTGAAACCCTTCCAATCAGGGCACAGATTGGACCCCAATTTAGCTATAATGCGTCATTTGGGGCAGGTTGGTTAGATGAATACTTCCCACAGTTTCAGTATCAGTATCATTCAAGAACTCAGATAGTTCTTTAGATTTCAGGACTATCAGATATAGTCAATTCAAATACAGTACGGAACTCATCTAGTTCCATCAAATTTAGGACTGTCAAATATAGTCACTCATGTTATCAGTTATCATTATATCATGTTATCAGTATTCAGATTTAGTAATCATATTATCAAGATATCAGTGTCAGTTTTTATGTCTCGTACAACTACTCTCACGCTCATGATAGTCAGTTTGTTATTATATCTGTCCATGCATATGAACCCCATACATTCAGATTACCTCATATGCATACTAGTGTATTTAAAGTACTGACATATTTGTGCTATGGTGTCTTATACCATAGGTTCAAAGCCACAAGTTCCAGAGCATTAGTAGATTCTAGTCTCAGCAGTCAGAGTTAGGAGTGAGTCCTAATATTTTAAGGAAATGATCATCATTTTATTAGCTCATTAATTAGTTTATTAGTTGGAGTTAGTTGGGGACATGTCCCATCAACTCCTTATTCAGACAGTTATGTTTAGAGGATTTTCAGACTACAGTATGTTCAGATAGCTTATTTTAGTTTTTTTTTGGGTATTTTATACTCCGTCCATATGTTATGTTTTATCAGATCTTATGTTACAGTTTTGAACCTTATGGATTTTTAGTTCATGTTTCCGTATTATACAGTATGTATGCAGTATATAGGTAAAGATATCAGTCATAAGTTAGCTTATGGTCCTTCAGGGTCATGAGTATCGTGTAACATTTTGGGTACCGAATTTAGGGCATTAAAGTGTTTAGCACCCCAAAAAGGGGTCCCAAGATGTCACACAATTCTCAAGACTACGAGTAGCCTTAAGCTAACCCTGCAAGCCTTCTACTAAATTTGAAACTCATAATAGAGAAATATAGATATATAATCAAAGTTAAAATGTGAAAGTCTGTCTGATTTAAGCTGAAATTATCTGAAAATACTTGACTTAGAAGTCTGGATAATAAATACCTGAAATCTGAATCATAACTAGCAGTCTGACAAGCCTCTAGTACTAACAACTAGAGAACCACTAGGACAAACCCCCATCTGACTCAAACTTACTAAAAAATATTAAATCAACTATGCTAATAAACTAAAAAAATTGAATAGTTGGGTCCCCGAATTATAAGGACTCACCAACTATCGGGATATAGATGGAGAGGCTCAAAATCGCTCACACTGCTGAAACTAAGAACCTAAACCTACATATTTAAATAATGTAGCACATAGACATATATGTAGATTAGTACTTATGGATTGTACTGAGCATGTGGGGTGAATGCATAATTAAAAAATTACCTTAACGGTAATATAAACTTGTAAAGAATGCATGGAAAATGTAGATGACTCACATCACTTAAATAACTGTAAACTGGGAATCATAATTATGAGTAGTAAGGTATGTTGTATAAATCTTGTGAGTCATAACATTTAGTTTCTAAAATATGTACATGTATTTTATCTTTAAATCATATTTCCTTAGTATAGAAAGCACTCACTATTATATTTGTAAACTTAAAGTTGAAATCCCATAGCTAATGTCTTATGTAAAGCAATACCTTAATAAAGTTAAGGCCTTTACACTTGGTTTCTAAAAGATTTTCTATTAGGATTACTCTTTTTTGTAGGGAGGTTTTTCTAACCGACATACACTTTCTGAGCTATCATAGCGTCCAACATCTAGTTCCATTATGGGAAAACCTTACTTTGGGGAGAGATTTCATACTATTGTGGAGTATAACCTAATCTTATTAATCATATCTGTAACTATCAGCTATGTAGAAATGGGAATAATTTGATAATCTGAACGTATGTTGGCTCATAGTTTTGGGGCATGTGAACATGCCCAACTCGGTGGTAAATACTACTCCCAATAATTTGTATACTCATTCGGTTGGAAATCCACTTTAAAACTAGTATAAGGGTTTATAATGAAACCAATTATGCATCTGTTCACTTTAAACTATAATAAAACTGTAAAGTGGATTCCATAACTTAACTGAGATCAAAAGATCAAATCTTGACCAAAAGTTGAATATAAACTAATCATAGGATGCTTAAAGCATAGTAAATCATTAAACATCCATATTCAAACTAGGGCTTCATAGCCCATGCAACAAGTTTATGTCAAATCATCATAAAGTTCGTGCTTGATAGTAAAAGTATTGATAATTCAATTCTAAATCTGGAAATAAATGTCATACGCATAAAAATACGAAAGTAGACATGCAACTCAACATCTAAATCACTTGTAATCTTATAATCTTCAAATAGTGATGAGTGGGTATAAACCCTAGACTGAAATTCATATATTTTCATGAAAACTTCAACTTTAAAACTTGTTTTGGGCACAAGGATGAAAGGAGTATCCTTGTTCATAACTCCACATACCTTAATTGATCAATAAACTAAGAAACTTGAACTTTGAGTTCCTATTTGTGCTCTTGAATATTGTTTCTTGATGATCTTGAATTAGGAATCTTGAATTTTGGGTTATCTTGAAAAAAAAAAGGTTCAATTTGGATTTCTTGAGGTTTGATATTTTAAGCTCTAGTGTTTCTTGGAGAGAAATTGTAGTAAAAATGAGCATATAATACTTAGAATGGGTTTAATCTAGTGTTTTTCATGATTTGGGGGCTTGAAAAAAGACTAAATTGCCCTTTGAAAAAGTAAGTTCAGAACTGGAAATCCTAATTTTGCACTCTACCATGATGTGTCGCCGTTGCGGTGGCATACTGGAAAAGGGATGAATGCAATTTTGGGCTCTAGTGTGATGCAGTGGTATTGCGTTATATCACTAAAAAAGGACGAGTGTAATTTTGTACTCCAATACAATGTTGCGTCTGTTCCACCATGATTTCTGGTGTGATGCTGGCCAATCAAGGTAAGCTAATAGAAAGGGACGAATGGGATTTTAGGGATCACCGCAATGTAGTGTAATTGTGGTGCTTCACTGGAAAAGGGACGATTGTGAATCTGCACCGCGATGCGGTGCTATCATGGTAACTACTACTTCTCACTAAAACCACCATAATTTCTCATTAAAGTATCAGATTTAGGCAAATAAGTATCGTTGGAAAGATTATTCAATTATCTATACATTGGTGGGTCTAGAGTTGGAAAATTCTACACGTATCATGAGTTATTAACTTGTAAAGTTGTCTTTTGACATACTAGGAGCTAAATAGAAATAAGAAAAGTATGGGGTATTACACCCGAGGTAGAGAACGAACGCAAGGATCTTCTCTTTCCATAGGTAGTACTATAGGGATCTCTGTTGATCCTCAAGGAGAGAATGTTAGAGATATGGGACCTACTCATTTTATATAGAGTTCTTCTAACCTGGACTTAGAGAGGTTATTAATTTTTTTGCTGACTCATTAGGAGTGTGTCCCGTTGAGTGTACTTGGTGTTTCTCCATCTTTGTGTAATGTATCTTGATTTGAGACAGAGTGTGCTTATGGGTGCTCCTCTAGCTCAAAGTGTTGTACCTCCATCTATGCTAAGGTCTGTCTATGGTGTTCTTCCAGTTTCAAGTGTGGTTTATCCAGTGGTATTGACATCTACTTATGGTACTCCATAAACTTTGAGTATGGTTTCTCCTTCTTTACCAATATTTGAGTATGAAATTTTATGATTAGGAGTTGAACTTACATATATGTTACACCCTCAGGTGGGATCTCAGCCGGCCAGATTCATTCTGCATCTAATTGCTATGAGTATAGTTATATCTTCTAAGAATCAAAAGTGGTTTGAGAGATTTACAAGCTTGCTTCCACCCAAGTTCACTAGTTTTGTGTACGAGAATATAGTATGACTTATTGATTTATTGTTGGGAAAAGTTTCATAACCTTGGATTGCTCAAGTCGCTCAAGGTTACTTACACTGCCTACCAGTTGAGAGATGTAGACAGGGATTAGTGGAGGTCACTTGTTAGTTGCAGACCCCTTAGTTCACCAGAGATAACTTAGGATCAATTTGTGGATGCCTTTTTGGATAGGTTTGTTCCTTATAGTTTAAGGGATCATATGAGAGATGAGTTTGATCACTTAGAGTAGGGCTCCATGACTATCTCCAAGCATGAGGCACGTTTCCATGCCTTGTCCATATATTTTTTTTCCAGTATATCCACCGAGTTTGAGAATATTTAGAAGTTCCCGAAATGATTGGATTTTTTTGGCAGATGGCTACTACCCAGATGGTAGTCTCTGCTAGCCTTCTATTTTCACATTCTATGTTTTAATAGTGACAAACTAATGTGTAGACATTTGTAGGATATTGATGATATCCAATAATGGAAGGAGAGGACATTGAAAATACTCCAAAGATGCATAATCTCTAAGGAATAAATTCAAAGATATCCAAAAATATCTCGCAAAAGGAAGCCAACATCCAACAGCAAGATGATTGGGGCTAAACTTGGAACAATATTAATCATACAAAATCAATTCAAGATCTCCAAGAATATCTCGCAAATGAAAGAAAGCATCCAATATCAACATGACCAAAGCAAAACTCGGGAAAGAGCATTAATCACCATAGGAGCAAAAGGAAAGAAGATCACAAACGTATCTGATATGGACGTGTATAAGTATCGTGTATGGACATACTATACGGTAACATTCCTCTATCAAGTAATCAATTCAAATCCTTGATTAGGACAAAATATCTTAGGTTTCCTTACAAAGAGAAGTAGTTGAAGAATATAAAAGAGAGGATTGAAGATTAAATCACTCACGAAACTTCAAGGAAAATCTCAAATTGTCTTAATCGTGATCTCACAAAGCTTTGTACTTCTTAGTCTACAATAGTTATATAAAGAATAGAATAGTCTCAACTTCGTAACACAAACTGAAGTTGTGTTACAAGATCTAAAGAACAAAATAAATATTTGAATCTTGTTTATCATCACTTTACTCGAGCCCGACTTTGTAAGATCTAAAGAAACTTTGAAACCCAAGGAGACTAGAAGTAGAAACCACATCGGTGTTCCGAACAAGGATAAATCTTTGTGTATTTACTTTAAAGTTAATTACTTACTTGTCTATTTGTAATATAATATGTTTAGTGAAGTATATTAATTAGTAGGGAAGTCGACTATGAAGACAGAATAGTTGACTCACAAAAATTTTCAATTCACCCCTATTGAAATTCAATTGGTATTAGTGTAGGTCTCACTAACAATATTTCTTAAGCACACGTAAGAAATTATCAAGTATCAAACTATCAAATTTCTAGTGCTCCTCTTCAAGATGGTAATTCCTCCACAACACCACCATACTTCAATGGACAATACTACTCCTATTAGAAGCAAATATTTAGAATCGTTGTCTAATCAAATAACTTCTAAGAATGATTTTTCATCAAAAAGGGACAAAAGACAATTCTAGGACTCAAGGAAAAGAAAAAGGACATATACAAAGAATCGAGCAGTACCGATATAGAAAACCATGAAAGCTTCAAGGTCACCAAAAAATAATAAGAGGTAATCCAAACTAATGAACGAGCTATAACTTTAGTTCTTTGTGTAGTTAGTGGAGAACAATACAACAAGATATCAACTTGTGAGACTACAAAAGAGATGTGGGACAAATTGGAGCTAACCTATAAAGGTACCACCAAAGTCAAAAAGTCAAAGATTGTTGCCTAGTCAATGAATATGAGTTGTTCAAGATGGAAGAAAATGATAACATTGAAATGATGATTGCCAAATTCAAAAAAATCATATGCGAGCTAAAATCATTGGGAATGATCTATCCACATAGCCTACAAGTCCAAAAGTTTATCAAAAGTCTACTAAAAGCTTGGGAAACTAAGAATGCCATTCTGGAAGATGAAGATCTTCACAACATGACATATGATGAGCTATGAGATGATCTCATTGTATATGAATGAAATTTTATCAATAGGTACCACAAAGAAGAAAAGAAGAAACCAGTAGCCTTCAATGCTGTACCAATTAAAAAGGAGGAATTTTTGGAAGAAGCCAATAGAGAAGAAATGGCTCCCAATAAATCGAGAAGTAAGGAAAATCATGAGACGAAGACAAAAAATACCCAAGGAGCCAAAAATAATTCCACAAAAAAATAATCGTTATTATCATTGTGGAAGGCTTGTCCATTTTAAACAAAGTATCCAGAATTAAGAAAAGATCATCTAGAAAGAATCAGAATTTTGGAGTCTGGAGAGAGGAAGATTAAACTGAAGAATAAATATAAGCAACCAACATGTGCTTCATGGCAAAGGGTGAATCTAGCGAGGTAAGACTAGATGAATATTCTAATTGTAATATTCTTAAATCTAACTTAAATATGATAACCGACGAGCTTCAAAAAGTTATAGATGAATATAATAAACTAGTCCAAGAGAAGAAATGCTAGGAATCTCAACTTAAATAAAAACTCAAAGAGGAACGAAGAAACTGTCAAGTTGAAATTAAAACATGTCAAATTAAAATTGACTTGCTTCAAGAAGAGCTTGATGATGTAAAAATGCAATTGAATAACATTAAATAATCACCAAGTCATTTTTTTGTGAGGTTAAATTCTTTTAAAACCAACTCAAGCTCCTCATCAAAATCATTTAAATTAGCCAAGTCCTCTTTCTTCTCGAGAGGACCTATCTATTATATTTGTGGATAGAAAGGGAAAAATCTTATAGCTATAGGCAGAAGCCTGAAAGTGTATGGGTTTAGAGGCCTAAAGGGAGCACATCTAACCTACAAGGACCCAAGACCATTTGGGTACATAAACAAAATTGATATTCTTGATTTTTAGGTACATACCCACAAAAGATATAAAAAGGAAATGTGGGTCATTGATAGCGGATGTTCCAGATATATTACTAGAAAGAAAGAGAAATTTTGTGCTCTAAAGAAAATAGAAGGGCGATCAGTCAGATTCAGTGATAATGCTAGAGGCCACATCATAGGAGTCGGCTCAGTAAAGCTCAAATCCTCATGTGATCTTATTAAAGTATATCTCATAGATGTCCTCAAAAATAACTTGGTCAGCATCAGTATAACACCCTGTATTTTGACTCTTAGTAAATGTTCTGGAATTCTAGTCTCTGAACACAACATGACTCGTGGAAATGAGTCGTATGTTAGGGTACGAATGGTATGGTCCTGTCGTATGCTGACCAGTGTTGGTTGGTGGTATAGATTTTGGTTACTGGAATGGATATGTCTTTGGGGTATGAGTTGTATTAGTGGTACGAATTATTTTTTTCCTTAAATTAATCTTAGACTTGGTTACTTAGGTTGGATCTGAGTACGAGTTTCTCATCGTGAGTCTTAATCCAGGGTACAAGTCATACCATGGACTTGTATGGTGGATAGTGTCTAAATCTTCCTTGGGTTTATTCTGCCAGGGGTACGGATGAAGGGTATGGATCGTATGCTTCGAATATGACTTAGTTGGATGGGTTGTATGTTGGATAGTATTGGATTCAAAGGTTAAGGGTAGGATACGAGTGGAGGGTACCAATTTTATAGGAGGGTATAACTCGTGAGGGTCAGTCATATCCCTGTGATAGGGAATCTTTTTAACTTAAGTGGGGGTATTTTGTACATTTCCCTACTTAACCTAATAAGGTCCCATGACTTATAACCAACTTGGGAGGTTATTTACCCTATTATTACATTCATTAACACTTATAAACTCTTCTAAAACTCTCTATAATTCTCTCAAAATTTTTTGGGCAAGGAAAGCTAAGGCTTCAACTTGAGGATTAATTTGGAGCTTGTCTTGGTGATTTCTTTCCATCATCATTTAGGTTTAAGGAATGTTCTCTTCGTTCATTGTTAATTCTAACTAGAAGCATGATTTTTATGAATATTTTTATGATTTCATTGATTGTATGATTTTGATTTTCAAATATGATTTGGGGGTTTTGATATTAAATGGTTGGTTATGGTTTGCATGGTTTTAATTATGTTTTTATATGCATTAATGGTGGTTTTAGATAATTGAATTACATCGGAATGGTTTAATGGTAATTGGAATTGGTTTTGGTCATATTATTCCCCCAATGTGTTTGACAACATGCCTATAAGAATAGTTTCATTGCATTGATTACTTCTATTGGAACTCTTGCCTGTTTTAAACTTGGTAAAGGAATTTTACATGGTTTAAATTGCTTGTGAAGGTAAATTGATAAATGGTTGTGCTTTTGGGGTACATGGAATCCCCCAAGTGGTTTAATATGGTAAATGAATGGGCACTTGGAAATCCCCTTAAATCTATATATGGTTGGGTATAGATAGTACTTTCAAGTATGGTCAGTATGACTATACCACCACTAAATGGCCTTGGTTAATAAATGGTAAATGGATCGGTTAGTTACTTTGTAATGATTTTAATTGGGAAATAATGGTCGGATATGTAGCAAAGCCATGGAAGGTGGAGGTCCTGGGGAGACCAAAACTAGAAACTCAAATTTGTCGATGTGATATTTGGTCTTGGAGACCATGTGTATGATGTCACGCTTTATATTTGGGGGATGTAATATTCATCCCATATTTTCTTCCTTGGTCATGCAACTACACGTACTGGGGCCCTTTCAGTAAGGAGAACTGAACCAATATAGTCCATGCGTGGTTTAGGATGGCAAAGTTACAAAGCCCAGGTATAGGTTTTATTGGTATCCATATGGTTGTGTCCATATGGATGGTCTTACTTCTTTTATAAATGGAATTATTTTATCCTTATCTTGAGATCATGCTAGCGTTCACCCGCTAACCCGTCTACAAGTGGTTGTATACCCACGCTATGCAGGAACCGACCATTCTACTGCTCCTACATAGTGATTGACTTGGGGATCAACATTTGGATTGAAGTGGTGAGCTTCCATCCTTTTGGAAGGCTCTATTTCTTGTTATGGATATTTCTAAACACTTTGATTTTATTTTAGATATTGGTTCTGGCCATGGTTGGGGGTATGTCCCAATCGGATTTTATTACTCTTTTGGTTAGAGGCTTTGTGGCACTACTATGGGTTAGTATGGGCGGGATTGCTATTGGTGTTAGCCTTGGTATTGGTATTGATATTGGGGCTTGTAGACATGTGATTTTTTACCCTCCCCGAGTTTTAACCTATTTTTTCAGTATTAAATATTTATATTTTGTTCAATATTTATTTTAGCTCTTATTTCATTTTTAATAAGTTTTAGTTGAAAATAAATAAATAGAAAAAGTTACATTTTGGGATATTTTTATTTTTATTTTTATTTTTTTTTTGTTTTAAAATAATACAAAAATGTGTATATACATATTTCTTTTAATTTTATGATTTTAATAAATAAGCTACTAGTTTTAGTATTATCTTAATTATATTTATTTTAGGCTGTTTAAAAACTTTTATTGCAGTTTTTGAAATATAAAAACTGATTAGTTAATATTATTTTATTATTATTATTATTATTATTTATTTTATTAATATTTTAAATTTTAAAAAAAGAAAAATTTATCCTAAAGAAAACTAGTCGGCACCCCCTTTTCCTCTTTCCCCTCATCGCTACTTCGCCAGATCTAATCACCATCGAAGTTGTCATGCAACACCATCGGTGCCTTATTGTTGCACCATTGGGGTTAGATCTGGCTGGATTTTAATTATCCAGTGAAGTCCACCAAAAAAACGACGCCATCTGCTTCCCTTTTTCAAAATCAGATTTAAATATTTAGTGTTTATATTTTACTTGGATTGATATATTGTATGATTTGGGTTACTTATATTTTTTCCGATTTTCTTTGTTCAAATTAGATCTCAGGATTTTCATGTTTAATCTGTCTCAATATATGTGACTTGGTTTTATATTAAATTAAGAAAAATAGATTTGGTGGATTTTAATAAAAAAATAAAATTAATATAATATTGGTAGCTTTATATTTTATATTTTATTATTTTTATTATTTTATATTATTCATTGTTATTAATAAATCTTAATAGTTATTAAATTAATTAATTGCTTTAATTGAATATTGCTTTAGTTTACTGTTAAGGTTAGGTAACACTTCTAGTAGGTAAAGCTTTTAAACGTTAGGCAAGTATAAAATAATTAATTTTTGTCTTGAAACCACCTCAAGTGAATATTACTTAAAGTTATTGTTAAGGTTAATTAGCATTTCAAATAGACAAATATCAAAGCTTTCAAACATTAGTCAGATATAAAATAACTAAATTTTATCTCAATTAAAAATGCAGCGTAGACATCTTTTTGAGATATTTTAAAATAATTCGAGATATAATATCTCACCTCGACAAAGATGGTTCTAAAATTAATTTTCACTAATTTAATATAAGAGGTATAGACAGTTATTCTTAGTATAATAAAAATGAGCGAATTTAGACCTTAACATAATTTATCAAAATAGTTTTTTTTAAGTATAAGTTGATAAAAGAGACCGTGTTAGAATTACGGTTCTCAGGGGGTTCCTCACACCTTCCCCTCGGTCAATAGAATTTTTTACCAAATCTTTTGTTTTCGCAAAGCATAACAAAAAGTCATTTCCTTTTGACTAGGGCTTTAAAAAGGTGGCTTGGAACACCATAACTCAATTTCAAGTGGTGACTCCGTAAATAAAATAATTCCTATTCAAAATTATCAGTTAAATTGGAAAAACCCTTCAACCCTATCTGTGAAAAAAGGGGTATGACATCTCTGGCGATTCTGTTAGGGACTAATTAAAATTCGAGCTTTTGATATTGACTTTTTGTAACGCTTCGAATCTAGTACCCGAAACGCTACATGGTACTCATGAGCCCGAAGGACCACAAGCTAACTCATGACTGATATCTGTAACTAAAAACTGAATAATACATTGTAAATATGTGGAATATAAGTTGTAAGGACATAAGGTTTAAAACTGAACTAAAACTGAATATAATACAATGTTTGTAATGTGGTTTAAACATACCCAAAATTGAAATAAACTATCTAAACACATGTTATAGTTTGAAAGCCTCTAAACTGTCTGAAAACTATGGAGTTGATGGGATATGTCCCCAACTAACTCCGAACTACTAAAAAAATAAAGTAATAAAATAATCATGCTATCCTCGAATGATGAGGACTCACTGCTAGTCTGTCTGCTGAACGTCTGATCTACTAAGGATGCTCGGGAGCTCATGCTTCTAAACCTATGGTAAAAAACACCATAGCGCAAATATGTCAGTACATTGAATATACTAGTATTCAAGTGATGTAGGCTAAATACAAGGGTTCATAGGCATGAACAATAATAATTGACTGTATAACATGAACGTGAGAATACAAGAATAAATACGTAACTGTAACTAAGATCTTAATAATGCTGACTCATGCATTTTGATAACGTGGATTTACTGATATCTGAGTACAGATACTGGGATACTGAATGATTGAGTCTACTGAATACTGAGGAACTAATGTCATATTACTAATAAAGGAATGACTATTTCTTACAGTTTTGATCATGAAGAACTGGTCTGATTGACTATATCTGATAGTCCTGAAGCTGAATACTGATAATAGGGGTTTCATATAATTAATATACTATTAACTAAGTTCGTCATATCATGATTACTAAATATGAATACTGATAACATGAGTGACTGTATCTGACAGTCCTTATACTGATGGAACTAGCTGGGTTCTACACTGCACTAATTTGACTATATCTTACAGTCCTGGATTTCTATAGAACTGAACTGAGTTCCATTACTGAAACTACATCTAAAACTAAGACTTTGTGAGGTAATCTTCTAACCGACATGCCCCGAAACTGAATTGGTGGGGTCCAACCTGTAACCCCAGCTGGAAGGGTGTCATTAGCGTTCCACGGGTAAAGACAAGTTATGAGTATACCCTCTCTGACTGGGAGCTCTTCCATCAACCCCTCCTAGTAGGTAACCCAAATGAGATGTATGAATCCCTATGTGTAGGGTGCATCTCAACCTTTGTTAGCTACGTAGTTCTGGAATGCAGGGATTGCTACTAAGGATAACACCCTCTACTAGCTGATAGTGTGTGTCCTCATCCCTGGGTCATTCTGTGCTGAATCCTACTCCCAACTGAATAGACACTAAACTGATTAACTAAACTAAACTGATACTAATGGTATTGTTTAGCGGAGCTAAACTGAGTTCACTGAGTTTTGTTGACTAATGGAATGCTACCGAGATCTGAGGACTGACGAAGAGAACTGAAGTTACTGAGATATCTGGGAATACTAAGGTTACCAAGATTACTGAGTACCGATGTTACTGAAACAACTGAGGTCACTGAGATTACTAAGTAGGATTAGACTGATATTGAATTTAATGAATTTTCCTAAGTTATGAGACTAACTGAATTCTAAGGATCATGGCCTGATTGAGAGTATCGTGGAAACATGACATTGGCTCTAGGGAAACAGCTAAATAATCGGGTACAAGTACCCCTAGAACTAGATAGAATGAAACTGATAGGACATGACACTTCTTGAACATATAACCAATATCAGCAATTCATAACACATTAATTTGGGGATTTCATGAAGCACACAATATCATGGAAGTCATTCTTAGTCATAGGGTAAAGTATACACCTATCACTTGGGTCACAATTAAGCTATAATGCGTAATTTCTATTCTCTTAGGAATTTTATGAAACACCTAGGATGCATGACTTAGGGAATAGGCATGACCATCAAATTAATACAACAAAACTCCATATTTCAACTCAATTTCACATATTTCAGACCACATACTAGCATAGGTTCATAAAAATAAATAAATATTCCAATTTGGGAATCATACAACCATAATCACATGAACATAATCAACCCACAACAAAATATTCACAATACAAGATTTAAAACTTGTTTCTTGGGCTTCATGGATGAAATGAATCCATGAATGAACACTGTGCATACCTTATCTCTTGATTCTACAAAGATTGACGAAGCGATTCTTGAATTTGAGTATTGGATTTGAATCCCCAATTGAAAACCCTAGCTTATTCTTGAGAAATTGGGTTATTGGGTTTAAATAGGTGTGGGAAATTGACCCTTTTAACCCTTGGATGCGTATTTTAATTTTTTGTGAAAATTTCATGATTTTTATCCTTGGCGCGATGCGCCACTATCGTGAAAATTCACTGGAACTGGACAATTGGGAATCTACATTGTGGCGCAATGCGAGGCTATCGCGTTGGCACTTTGTTTGTGACCTGGAAGTTTGGCGCGATACTAAGACATCACGTTGAGACATTAGAAATAGGACAATTCTAAATTTAGGCCCTGGCGCGACATGTCATAATCGCGGAGGATCACAGGATTTTGGCGATTGCCATTTTGGCTGGCTCCGTGATGCGTTGATGGCTTAAGTGGCACACTGTCTTACTAAAATGGCTCTAACTCTTCACCCGAGTGTCATATTTGGGCAAATTCGGTATCGATGGAAAGATTACTCAATTTTCCATGTGTTAAAAAGTGAAAATCTTTAAAATAACACATTTATAAAAGTGGAATAATCTTTGAAAGAAGTTTTAAATATTTCTAGGATGATTTTAAGATAGGTAAAAGTGTGGGGTATTACAATATCTCCCACTTGGGAACATTCTTCCTAGAATAAGACTGATTTAGATAGGAGAAATGATAAGCTGAAGTACATACTGAACATGAACAGTTGAAACCTGACTACCTGACTGACATTACTGAGATTCATATTGAGCATGCATATCTGATGCATATTCTATGACTGAGCTAATACATGAATACTTGATTGAGAGTACTGATAAGCTGATCATGCATATCTAATGCATGAATACATGACTGAACTGAATCATGAGCATGCGACTAAATATTAAGGGTAACAATACCAAGTTTGAAATAAAAACTGAGCATGGAACTAAATACCATATTTGTAACTTAAACCTGAACATGAAACTGGATAAGCTTAAGAAAAGCTATTACCTTGGGCTGAGTCTAAGATTAATTACTAAATATGCATTAGAGGAAACATGAGAATATAACTGGGTCTGGAACATGATACATAAGCTGAATATCATGATCTGAACTAAGTACCTTGATTACGTGGCACACGGCCGAGATTGAAGCTAGAGGGTCAACCTATCGGTACCCACTACTCCAAGCTGGATTTGTTATGACAACAGATCGGTATGTTTATGTCATGAAAATTTTAGGGAATTATTGTGTATCTCCCCCTTAGGATACTAGGTCCCTAGAAGAATACTGACTTGACTACGATACTGAGGAAAACTGGGATAATGCACAGGGCACCAACGAACTGAATCATGACTGAATATCTGGGATATGAAACTAAGGCATGAAATATAAACCAAGTTGAACATGCAACTATCTAGTTGGTCCATCTTAGAATGATCACATTCATGAGATTCCAAATAGTATGATTAGGTGGAAAGATAGGAATACCACACCATCTGAACTTGTCTGTTCTGACTGCTAAACTGAAGTACTGGATTTACAGACTAACTTATGCAAAAAACTTATACTCAATCGGAGCATTTCTATGATACTCTTTCTATAGAGTTTTCATGATTGTAGATAAAAAGCGAATCTTCGCCTGGTCTGAGGAGGAAATCTGAATGGGAGATCGCTACATGGCTGGGGTTCTTGTATTAGAAGGCAAGGCCTATGAAACATCATTTAAGATAAAGTCACAAAACCTTATGCACTACAATTGAGACTGTTGAAAAGGTTCACATGGTGTTGAGCATGAATGCATAAATATACTAATTTACCTGATTAACTGAATGACTTATACATGAATGCTGGCATATAAAACTAAGTTGTACTTAGTCTGAACGACTACCCTGAGGCTATAGAGTATTATGCATAGGAGGTAAGGACTGACTAAGTAACATGAGGTGACTGGGCATAGATTTATAAAAACTGTATAACTTGAAATTACGAGGCCAAGCATATGACATGATTCAGAAACATTTCATAACTGAGGTACTAAAATACTAATGACTAAGTAACAGATACCTATATGCTATGGTCGGGTATTCCTGAAAGTGAACTGGGTTTTTGATCAGGCTGAACTAGGGCTGGGACTGAGATTGTAGCTAAGACTATAATTGAGACTATAACTGTAACTAATACTGTAGCTGGGACAAAATACTAGTTTCTGATAACTAAGGTTTAGACTGGTACTGAAGTACTAAATTCTAAGATTAAACACTGATTACTGCGTACTGAATACTGAAACTATAACTGAGATGGCAACTGAATTTTGATAGTTATACAATGGGGCCTGACATAAGTAAAAGATCTTAATGCACACTCACACTCTGTACTTTCCCAACTTCTAAATACAACCTCTTTCTAGACATTTACTTGCACACTAACATGACATTCAAGCCTATCTTCATGACTACACCCTCGTGTAAAACAAACATACAACAATTTTCTCTTAACATATAATATTTACTCCCTCCCATTTAAGCAACTGCCCATCACTACACTATCTTCTAAAAGAGAGCTCACTGAAGGGTTAAATTAGGAGGACCTAAAGCATAAATGGAAAGTAACTGAGCTTAACACTTGACTGAAGCCTGAGGAATAGAATATTAACATCATGGATTCACCAAGAGGTCTAAACTGAGGATATGCATAACATAGTCTGAATTTAACCAATTAGTAGAGGCGTAGCATGATCCATGAAAGCTGAGTATACTGTAAAGCATGATATGTGTACATAAGTTATAAGCTGCATGACCTGAGTTTGGATTTTTTTGCATTCGTGGGACATGATTTGTATTACTGAGGGGAATAGAACTGAACTCCTTATGCTGGGAACTAGAATTGTACATGATTCTATGGAAAACATGTAAATATAAGCTATGTTCATAAAACTAAGATGTGAAGCATGCGTAGGCATCATGCAAACTAAAGTATCAAACTGTACACTGAGATAAGGATGGGTCGGGAATCACCTTCCCTTATTGCTTTTCTATATGTACTGGAAATACTACTGGAATCTAAGAGCCTGAACTGGTCACTTGATCTATCATCTCCCCCTTAGCTTTAAGCCATCATCATAAGTCTGTGAACACTTTACTAAACTCTAAACTGAACTGCAGTCATCATAACATACTTACACTCTGTTAGACACATTCTTGCCTTACTAAACACATCATCTGATTTTGTTTCTTCATATACTACTAATATTGCATCTCTTAATTCACATTCACACTTCATAGTTAATTTTAGATCAATAATCTTAAATTTTTGCTTGCACTATTCAAGCCTATTGATCTACCTTGGTACAAATATCCCCATTAACACATTATCTACTTAATTTGGATAACGTTATCCCAAATCTACTACTGCTAAACACCTGGGTTCATGCCTCAAACTCGAGGTCATATACTATCATAGGATTCTGAGAAGGTATCTGATGGAATGTCTAATTTTGGGTTCGCAAATAAGTTCTCATGATCATGAATGAGATCTGTAAAACTTTGGAACATAACAGAACTGATGGGAAAATTTTTAGCTGTTGGCAATCCCATAACTGTCTGCGGGGACTGTCTGAGAAAGCCATACCCCTAGGACTTTGAGCTTCACTATTTTTGTTACCTTGAAAGTAAGGTGGAGTTAACATGAGTAGATCATGTTGAGAACCTACAAGAATTTCTTAGAGAACCTTTCTATAGCACGATCTAAAACATAAAAGAAGGGAAACAATTTCTAAAACATCTTATAGCCTCCTGAACATAAGTGTGGTGCACAACACACCCATGTATAAGAGTCTACTAGATGCGGCTTTTCAGACTTCCTACGATACTGTTGAACCTTAGGCTCTGATACCAAGTTCAGAACGCCCCAAATCTGGTACCTAGAATGCTAAACGATGCTCATGACCCTGAAGGACCACATACTAACCCATGACTGATATCTATAACTGAGCACTAAATAATACATTTTAAATAAGCAGAATATAAGATGTAAGGCCATAAGGTTCAAAATTGAACTAATACTGAATATAATACAATGTCTATAATGGGTATATAAATACCCAAAACTGAAATAAACTATCTTGAACACATGTTGTAGTCTGAAAGACTCTAAACTGTCTGAAAAAAGTAGAGTTGATGGGACATGTCCCCAACTATCTCCGAACTACTCAACTAGTAAAGTAATAAAATAATCATGCTATCCTCAAATGATGAGAACTCACTACTAGTCTGGCTGATGAACATCTGATCTATTAAGGATGCTTGGAGCTCGTGCTTCTAAACCTATGGTATTAAACACCATACTGCAAATGCGTCAGTATATTAAATGTACTCGTATGCAATTAAGGTAGGCTAAATTCAAGGGTTAATAGGCATGAACAATAATAACTTACTGTATAACATGAACATAAGAATACAAGCATGAATACATAACTGTAACTAAGATCGTGATAATGTTGACTCATGAATTCTGATAATGTTGATTTACTGATATCTGAGTACTAATATTAGGATACTGAATGACTGAGTCTATTGAATATTGAGGAACTAATGTCATATTATTAATAAAGGAATAATGTTTCTGACAATTCTAATTATGAAAAATTGGTCTGATTGACTGTATCTGACAGTCCTGAAATTGAATACTGATAACTTGGGTTTAGTATAAGTAATATGCTATTAACTGAGTTTGTGATAACATAATTACTGAGTATGAATACTGATAACATGAGCGACTGTATGTAACAGTCCTGATACTGATGAAACTAGCTAGGTTTTGCACTGTACTGATTTGACTGTCTCTAATAGTCCTAGATTTCTATAGAACTGAACTGAGATCTATTACTGAAACTGGATCTAAAATTGACACTATGGGAGGTAATCATATAATCGATATGCCCTGAAACTAAACTGGTGGGGCCTAACCTATAACTCCAATTGGAAGGGTGTCAATATCGTGCCATAGGTAAAGACAAGCTGTGAGTATACCCTCTATGACAGGGAGCTCCTCCATTAACCACTCCTAGTAGGTAACCTAAATGAGATGTATAAATCCCTATGCATAGGGTACATCTCAACCTACGCTGGCTACGTAGTTCTAGAATGAAGGGATTAATACTAAGGATCATACCCTCTACTTGACAGTGTGTGTCCTTATCCCTGGGTTTACTCAGTGCTGAATCCTACTCCGAACTCAATACACACTGAACTGATTAACTAAATTGGACAGATATTAATGGTATTTTTTAGCAAAGATAAACTGATTTAACTAAGTTTTTTTGACTAACAGAAAGCTACTAAGATCTAAGTACTGAAAAATAGTACTGAAGTTGCTGAGATTACCAAGATTTCTGAGTAACGATGTTATTGAGACCACTGAGGTCACTGAGATTACTAAGGAGGACTAGACTGATACTGAATTTACTGAGTTTTCCTGAGTCATGAAACTAACTGAATTTTAAGGATCATGGCTTGACTGAGAGTATCGTGAAAACATGACACTGGCTCTAGGCACATAGCTAAATTATCGGGTACAAGTACCCCCAGGACTTGATGGCATGAAACTGATAGGGCATGACACTTCTTGAACATAGGACCAATATCAACAATTCATAATACATTAATTTGGGGATTTCATGAAGAACACAATATCATGGAAGTCATTCTTAGTCATAGAGTAAAGCTTACACTTATCACTTGTGTCACAATTAAGCTATAATTTATAATTTCTATTCTCATAGGTATTTTATCAAACACCTACGATGCATGACTTAGGACATAGGCATGACCATCAAATTAATACAACAAAACTTTATATTTCAACACAATTTCACATGTTTCATACCACATACTAGCATAGGTTTATGATAAACACATAAACATTCCAACTTGGGGATCGTAAAACCGTAATCACATGAACATAATCAACCCACAGCAAAATATTCAAAATACAAGATTTAAAACTTGATTCTTGGGCTTCATGTATGAACAGAATCCATGAATGAACACTGTGCATACCTTAGCTCTTGATTCTAAGAAGATTGACAGAGAGATTCTTGAATTTGAGTGTTGGATTTGAATCCCCAATTAAAAATCCTAGCATGTTCTTAAGAGAAACTTGAGAGCAACACTATGTTTTGGATGAAAAATGGTTGAGTAACATGTTATTAGGTTTAAATAGGGGTGGGAAATTGACCCTTTTAACCCTTGTATGCGTATTTTATTTTTTTGTGAAAATTTTGTGATTTTAATTCTTGGTGCGGTGCGCCACTATCGCGCTAAGTCACTAGAACAGGACAATTGGGAATCTACGTGGTGGCACAATGCGGGCCTATCGCGTTGCCACTTTTTTATGACCTAGAAGTTTGGCGCGAAGTGAAGACATCACGTCGAGACACTGGAAATAGGATAATTTTGAATTTGAGATCTGGCGCGATGTGCCATAATCACGGAGGCTCACTGGATTTTAACGATTGGCATTTTGGCTGGCTCCACGATGAGTTGATGGCTCAGGTGGGACACTATCTTACTAAAATGGTTCTAACTCTTCTCCTGGGTGTCGGATTTGGGCGAATTTAGTATCGATGAAAAGCTTATTAAATTTCCCATTTGATAAAAAGTAAAAATATTCAAAATACCACATGTATAAAAGTGTATTCATCTTTGAAACAAGTATTTAACATTTCTGGGATGATTTTAAGCTATGTAGAAGTATGGGGTATTACAATATATCCCATTTAGGAATATTCATCCTTAAATGAGACAGATTTAGATGGGAGAAATGATAAGCTAAAGTATATACTAAATATGAACAGTGGAAATATGAGTACCTGACTGACATTACTGCGAGTCATTCTGAGCATGCCTATCTGATACATAATTTTAGAACTGAGCTGATATATGAATGCTTGACTGAGAGTACTAATAAGCTGATCACGTATATCTGATGCATGAATACATGACTGAACCGACACATAAACATGCAACTAAATATGTAAGGGTAACGATACCAAATTTGAAAAAAAAAACAAGCATGGAACTAAATACAACATTTGTAACTGAAACTGGAACATGAAACTAGATAAGCTTAAGAAAAGCTATTACCTTGGGCTGAGTCTAAGATTAATTACTAAATATGCATGAGCGGAAACATGAGAATGTAACTGGGTCTGGAACATGATACATGAGCTGAGTATCATGATCTGAGCTAAGTACCTTGAATATATGGTGCACGAACAAGATTGGTGCTAGAGGGTCAACCTATGGGTACCCACTACTCCAAACTGGATTTGTTACGAGAAGAGAGCGGGGTGTTTATGTCAAGAAAGTTTTGGGGAATTATAGTGTATATTCCCCTTGGGACACTAGGTCCCTAGAAGAATACTGACTTGACTGTGATACTGAGAAAAACTGGGATGATGTACAGAGCACCAATGAACTGAATTATGACAGAATATCTGGGATATGAAACTAAGGCATGATACATGAACCAAGCTGAACACGCAACTACCTAGTTGGTCTATCTTAGAATGATCACATTTATGAGATTCCAAATAGTGCGATTAGGTGGAAAGATGGGAAAACCATACCATCTGAACTTGTCCATTCTGACTGTTAAACTAAAGTACTGCTTTGTGGACTAACTCATGCTGAAAACTTATAATCGATCGGAGCATTTCTATGAAACTCTTTCTATAGAGTTTTAATGACTATTGAGAGAAATTAAATCTTAGCCTAGTCAGAGTAGGACATCTGAATGGGAGATCGCTACATGGATGGGGTTCTTTTTTTAGGAGGCAAGGCCTATGAAACAACATCTAAGATAAAGTGACCAAACTTTATGCACTACAATTGAGACTGCTGAAAAGGTTCACATAGTGTTGAGCACGAATGCATAAATATACTAATTTATCTAATTAAATGAATGAATTATACATGAACACTAGCATATAAGACTAAATTGTACTTAGTTTGAACAACTATCCTGAGGCTGTAGAGTCTTATGCATAAGAGGTAAGGACTGACTGAGTGACATGAGGTGACTGGGCATGGATCTATGAAAATAGGTATTACTTGAAATTGTGAGACCAAGCGTATGACATAATTAAGAAACATTCCGGAACTGAGGTACTAAAATACTAATGACTGAGTAACTGATAGCTATATGCTATGGGCGGATAATCCTGAAAGTAAACTAAGTTTTTCATTATGCTGAACTAGGACTGGGACTTAGATTGTAGCTAAGACAATAATTGAGACTGGAACCATAACTAAGACTATAGCTGGGACTAAATTCTGGTTTCTCATGATCATGAATGAGATTTGTACAACTTTGGAACATAACGGAATTGATGGGATAAAACTAAGCCTGTGGGAAATCCTATAACTTTCTTCGGGGACTGTCTGAGAAGGCCCTAACCCTAGGACTTTGAGCTTTACTACTTCTGTTACCTTGAAAGTAAGCTAGAGTTGACATGAGTGGAGCATAATGATAACCTACATGAATTTCGTAGAGAACCTTTCTATAGCATGATCTGAAATATGAAAGAAGGGAAATAGTTCCTAAAACATCTCATAGCCTCCTACACATAAGTGTGGTACACAACACACCCATGTATAAGACTCTACTAGATGAGTCTTTTTAGAACTCCTAGGATACTGTTGAACCTTAGGCCCTGATACCAAGTTTGTAACGCCCCAAATTTGATACTCGAACTGCTACACGGTGCTCATGACCCTATAGGACCACAAGCTAACCTATGACTAATATCTTTAACCAAGTTGTAAATATGTGGAATATAAGTTGTAAGGCCATAATGCTCAAAACTAAACTAATACTGAATATAATACAATGTCTGTAATGGGGTATAAAAATACCCAAAACTAAAATAAACTGTCTGAACACATGTTGTAGTCTGAAAGACTATAAACTATCTAAAAACTATGGAGTTGATGGGACATGTAGCCAACTAACTCTGAACTACTGAAATAATAAGGTAATTAAATAATCACGCTATCCTGGAATGATGAGGACTCACTGCTAGTCTGGCTGCTGAATGTTTAATATACTAAGGATGCTCAGGAGCTTGTGCTTCTAAACCTATGGTAAAAAACACCATAGCGCAAATACCATATGCATGAACAATAACAACTGATAGTATAACATGAACGTAAGATTACAAGCATGAATACGTAATTGTAACGGAGATTGTGATAATGCGGACTCATGAATTATGATAATATAGATTTACTGATATCTAAGTACTGATACTGGGATTTTGAATAACTGAGTCTATTGAATAATAAGAAACTAATTTCATATTACTTATAAAGGAATGATTGTTTCTGATAGTTCTGATTATGAAGAACTGGTTTGATTGATTGTATCTGACAGTCCTGAAATTGAATACTAATAACATAGGTTTTGTATAATTAATATACTATTAACTGAGTTCGTGATAACATGATTACTGAGTCTAAATATTGATAACATGAGTTACTATATCTGACAGTCCTGGTACTGATGGAACAAGCTGGGTTCTGCACTATACGTATTTGATTATATCTGACAGAACTGGATATCTATAGAACTGAACTGAGTTCTATTACTAAAACTGGAACTAAAACTGAGACTATGAAAGGTAATTTTCTAACCGACATGCCCTAAAACTAAACTGGTGGGGTCCAAGTTGTAACCCCATCTAGACGAGTGTCAGTACCGTGCCACAAGTAAAGACAAGCTTTGAGTATACCCTCTCTGACAGGGAGCTCCTCCGTCAACCCCTTCTGGTAGGTAACCCAAATGAGATGTATGAATCCCTATGCGTAGGGTGCATCTGAACCTACACTGGCTACATAGTTGTGGAATGCAGAGATTACTATTAAGGGTCACACCTTTTACTAACTGACGGTGTGTGTCCTCATCCCTTGGTTCACTCTATGCTGTGTCCTACTCCTAACTGAATATACACTAAACTAATTAACTAAAATGAACTGATACTAATGGTATTTTTTAGCGGAGCTAAACATAGTTCACTGAGTTCCATTGACTTAAGGAATGCTACTGAGATCTGATGACTGATGGAGAGTACTGAAGTTACTGAGATTTTTGGGAGTACTGAGGTTACCAAGATTACTGAGTATCGATGTTACTGAGACCACTGAGGTCACTGAGATTACTGAGTAGGACTAGACAAATACTTAATTTATTGAGTTATCCTGAGTCATGAGACTGATAGAATTCTAAGAATCATGGCTTGACTCAGAGTATCGTGAAAACTTGACACTGGCTCTAGGCACACAGCTAAATTGTCGGGTACAAGTACCCCCAGGACTCGATAGCATGAAACTAACAGGACATGACACTTCTTGAACATATGACAAATATCAACCATTCATAATACATTAATTTGGGGATTTCATGAAGCACACAATATTATATAAGTCATTCTTAGTCATACGATAAAGCATACACTTATCACTTGGGTCACAATTAAGCTGTAATGCATAATTTTTATTCTCTTAGGCATTTTATCAAAAGCCTAGGATGTATGACTTAGGTCATAGGCATGACCATCAAATTAATACAACAAGATTTTAAACTTGATTCTTGGGCTTCATAGATGAAAGAAATCCATGAATGAACATTGCGCATACCTTAGCTCTTTATTATACGAAGATTGATGAAGAGATTCTTGGATTTGAATCCCCAATTAAAAACCCTAGCTTGTTCTTGAGAGAGACTTGAGAGAAACACTATGTTTTGGAATAAAAATGACTGAATCACATGTTATTGGGTTTAAATAGGGGTGGAAAATTGACTCTTTTAATGATTTCCATTTTGGCTGGCTCCGTGACGCGTTGATTGCTTAGGTAGCACACTGTCTTACTAAAATAGCTCTAACTCTTTGCTCGAGTATCAAATTTGGCCGAATTTGTTATCGATGGAAAGCTTATTCAATTTCTCACATGATTAAAAGTGAAAGTCTTGAAAATACCACATGTATAAAATTTTATTAATCTTTGAGACAAGTTTTTAACATTTTTGGGATGATTTTAAGCTAGGTAGAAGTACGGGGTATTACACTTTTACTTGCTTTAGTTATTTTGATAATATGTTTGTTGGCCTAATGTGTTACTTTTCACTCATTTCTTTCTTTGATATTGTTGAATTGTATTATAATATATCTTCTCTTGTTCACCCCCTCTGAGTCTCTAAAAATAGGATAGAAAGAATGCAGAGTATGCATCCCACCTTCTTTTTGAGATAGCCAGAGTGTCAAGGCACCTGGTGAAGTATTATTAGTCACACTTGTTAGGAGGGGTTTGGATCAACAATGAAGTTGGAGTAGCACTACTACCGAATAAGTTTTCTCTCCCTAACTTAAGTGTCTGCTTGAGTAAGCCAGTCTAGACACCTATCTCCATCAGTCTAGCTGAAACTTGAAATTTGGTTATCCCTATTAGGTTCCACTTTATTTTCATCATGTGCATTTAACTTAGGGAACTCGGCATAAGGGTCGGGTTTCTCTAGGATAGTTGTCTCTCTTTATAATAACCAACATGTGCATCCTACATGCTCTTTGATCTTTATTTGGAAAGCCAGTTGATTGTTGGCCGACTTTAGGCAACTTGGTGAAACTCAAGAGAGTCTTTTGTCCTCAAATTTAATGAATCATTGTTCAAAGAAATTAAGAAATATATAGTTTTTAAGGTCTCATGAACTACGAGGGTCTGATTCTCACTCTGTCCTTTGAAAAATCATTCATATATTTATTTGGGAATATTTTAAAACTATGACTAATTTCATTGTTTTTCTTATCCTCAAGTTTAAATTATATATATATATATATATATATATATATATATATATATATATATATATATATATATATATATATATATATATATAAAATCTTAATAGCCCTGAATCTTTAGGGATCATATGGCTAAGTTTTTATAAAATAATAAATATATATAAATGTTAAAAGCCTTGGACCTTTAGAAATATTTAGGATGAGTTTTGTACGACATGGTCATGTTTTCTTCTAAGAGTGTTTTATTTTATTTATTTATTTATTTATAGAATACTTGGTTATATTTTATTCCTAGTTCTTGATTTAAATTATATAGGGGTCTGCTATTGCAAATTTTTGGTAGAGTTGGTCTAAATAAGTGTCATCCCTTAAAAATATATATATTTTGTTAGTTTTTCACGAACTACGCACACCTGATTCTCATCTTAGTGAGATACGTAGGCAGCCCTTCATGGGTTTGGTGATCTTTTAAAAAAAAAAGTTGTCTTTCCTTCTAAACAAAAAAGAAGAGAGTTTTGATCTTTATATAAAAAGAAATTAATTTTTTGAAAATAAAAGAAAATGTGTGTGTTTTTTATCATTATTAATAAATTTCAAATAAAGTTCTTTCTCATTATTCAAATAAAAAAATGTATTTCTTCATTTCTCAAGTTTCACGGACTATGTACACCTGATTTTCATCTTAGTGAGATATGTAGGCAACCCTTCATGGGTTCGGTGATCTTAAAAAAATGTTGTCTTTCCTTCTAAGTAAAAAAAAAGAAAGTTTTGATCCCTGTATAAAAAAAAATAATTTATTATTGAAAATAAAATAAAATGTAGTTTTTTAATTATTAATAAATTCAAAAAAATTCTTTCTCATTATTCAGAGAAAAAAAAGGAGGTGTATTTCTTCATATCTCCAGTTTCACAAACTACGCATACCTAATTCTCACCTTAATGAGATACGTAGGCAACTCATTTCGGGTTTGGTGATATTCTTAAGAAAATTTTTTGAAATTGTGAAGCCTTAACACATTGGTATCTCCAAAATCAAAATAGTATCAAGGTGGTTGGTTTGTGGCTAAATTGGCATCTCACCCATACAACACTAGGTCTAATAAAAAAGGCCCGACCCATAAAAATATATAGGGTTTGAGATGAGGTGGTGTAGACTGTTAGAAATGAGGAATAAGAAAAAATGGCTAGGAAAATGAGAAGTTTGGAGCAAAATATGAGAAATAGGCTAGGATTGAGAGAGAAAAAAAAGTGTATCTTACAAGGGTTTGTACATGTTTCCCAATGTTCACTTGTCTCTAGGGTTCAAAACACCCAAGTTGGACAAATACAAGGGGCATACTGATCCTTTAGGTCATTTGAAAAGGTTTTGTAATCAACTAAGAGGAGCAAGGAAAGAAAAACTGATGATAGCTTATTTTGGATAGAGTCTGGTAGGAATCAATAGTTTCAAAATGGTTTACGATACTTTGGGTTCAAGAAGAAAAACTGATGAGGTAGCAATGATTGTGGAGAGTCCATTAAGGCTGACATGCGAATCAGTCACTAATATGTCAAACTCGGCAATTCAAAAGTCATGTCCCTCCCCGCAAGAAGAGAGCTTTTGTGATATGTTTTGTTTTCCTTTCTGTTACTCAAATTATTTCAAAGTTATTGTTTGGGATATATCTTGTCTTATTTTTTAAATTTTTTTTCATTTCTGTTCAAATCTTTTTGTCTTTACTGTCAATAAAATATTATGTCCCTTTTATTTTTTTATTTTTTAATTTTATTTTCATATATATAGTGTTTGTTCGTCTTTCCTTTCTTTACATAGTTCTTTCTATGGGGATTCTAGTGATATGATATGCGTGATTAATTTTCACCAGATCGTAAAACCTAATCTAATTCAGGAACATTTGACAAAGAAGATAGAGTTGAAAGAAAAAATCATATAAGGAAATAAGTAAGGTATTGAGATGTTTGGGGACCTAGTTACAACATCACTTAAATATATTGAGGCAATCACTTTGCGAATAAAAAAATGACTTGATATTCAATGAGAAGGTCCATCTCAAGTACTTTGAATGAGATCAACCAAAGGATATATAGTTTCTCTTGTCAGGAAAAGCAAAAGGAAGTTAGCTCCAAAAAAAAAGCATGAGTCATCTATTGTGAGGAAAGTACAACACAAATGGGCCTATATATTTCATAAGCATGAAAAAAGTGACACATGTGCACTTGCTCAGTCAAGGTCAACATTGGAAAAATGTGCATGATCTTTATTTTCCACTCTTTCATTGTATGATATGTACTTACATTTTTAAGGGTTGATATGATGAAGGCATCTATCCAAATATTTTGTCATCCTTTATTACCCCCTTTGAGCTTTAATTTTATTTTCTTTCATACACCTCTTTTGTAATAAAAATAGAGTCTGAAAAAAATCAAAGAAAAAAGAAAGAAAAAGAAAGTGTCAAGAAAGAAAAAAATAGTCAGAAAAAGTGTCAAGAAAAAAGAAATGGATTCAACAAAAAATCTCAAAAAAAAAGTCAAGAAAAAAAAAAGAAAGAAAAAGCCCAAAAAAATAAAAAGAACAAAAAGTCAAGAAAAAAGATAAGATGTTTGAACTATATTTGACCTGATTCTTTCTATGACGAGATACATAGGAAGCCCTACTCTAGTGTTCGGTCCAATCAAGTGAAAATTCAAGTTACCCAGTATAAAATAAAACTGGGGCAAAAATTATCCTAAAGAATCAATTCCAAAAGTTGTAAATTTCACCAATGTTATGTACATTTTTGAGCCTCATTCCACCCTTTCTTTCTTGCCTTTTCCAAAAGCCAAGTTACAACTAAAGAAAGACCTTCAGATCAATCTTTGAGAATGTCAAGACTAAACATGTTATGGTTGCATGATGTTTCATATTTTGGGCATAGTTTTCCTTCATCAAAAGAAAATGATAGGGTCTTATTAGTGAAAACCCTCTTGGGCACTATAAGGTGACGTTGAATTGTGAGAATAATAAAAGACAAAAGAGATTTATTGGTGAAAACCCTCAAGGGCACCATGAGGCGATGGTGATTTAAAAAAGAAGTGAAAATGAGAGAGACTCTTTGGTGAAAACCCATTAAGGTGCCACTAGCCTAAGGAGGATAGTAGCCCAGATGGAACAGGTTCAAGAATCGCTCCATTTCCAATTCAAATAAGTGGACAAAAGTTGATAGTGATTAGTATGAGTTGATCAGGTTGTTTAATTCAAAATAAATGTCATAATCACTGGAATCAAATGCCATACCTAGATAGGTTTTCTTTTTTAGACACTATTGAAAAAGAGATGTCGTTTTTTCCTTTTCTTTTTATTATTCTTTTTATTTTTATTTTTGATTTTTATGTCTTTGTGGTCAAAATAAAAATCACTATCATCATATGTTATATATTTTTTAGTCAAATTTATGTCAAGACAAGTGATGAAGGACTTCAAAACTTGCTACCAACTCCTTCAATTGTACAAAGCAAGACAGAGGACAGACACACAAAGATAACTTGTTTCAAAAATAAAGCAAGTTACTCAAGAATACTTGTCATCCGATAGTTTTTGGACTTATAGAAGTATAAAGGGTGTATTTGAAGTTCAACCTAGAGGTATCATAAAGGAGAAATAGGATATGTTTCAAAGGTTTCACTTGTTAGAATTTGGGGTCTAAAGTATGACAAGTCAACATACCTATCAATTATTTGAAATGGACTTGAGCATGACAATTGCAAGAACGGTCACCTTAGTAGCCAAATGCCACAACCCAACCACTGTGTTTTTTAAATTAACAAGTTCTCTTTGTATGAAACAAAAACACAGGTTGCCATTAAATCATGGACTTCAAAGCCTAAATATCAAAAGGTGTAATTCCCCGCTTATGCAAATGCAAGAGGAGGTATTGCTAAGAAAGTTTGATAATCACAATCATGACAAAAAAAATCATCATCCTATATCCCTAGGAGACACACTTCCTTGTTTGGGTATTTCAGATTTCATTTGTTAGGTAAAGCACTTCCTAATTTGAACTATTACTCCTACAAGATGAACTTTCTAGTAGATTTATTAAACCCCTAGGAGATGTATTTCCTTGTTTGGGTATTTTAGGTTTTATTTGTTAGGTAACACACTTCCTAACTTCAACCATTGCTCCTAGAAGACGCACTTTCTAGTTGAGTCATTTTATTTAACTCCTAGGAGACACATTTCCTTGTCTGGGTAATTTAAGTTTCATGTATTAGGTGGCACACTTCCTTACTTGAACCTTCACTCCTAGAAGATACACTTTCTAGTCGAGTTATTTTATTTAACCCCTAGAAGATGCACTTCCTTATTTGGATAATTTAAGTTTCATGTGTTAGGTGACGCACTTCCTAACTTGACCCTTTACTCCTAGAAGAAACACTTTATAGTTGATTCATTTCATTTAACCACTAGGAGACCCACTTCCTTCTCTGGTTAATTTCAATTTTTTTGGTTAGGTGATGCACTTCGTAACTTAAACCTTCATTCATAAAAGATGCACTTTCAAGTCAAGTTATTCTATTTAACCCCTAGGAGATTCACTTATTTTTTTGGGTAATTTAAGTCTCATTTGTTAGGTGACACACTTTCTAATGTGAACCTTTACTCCTAGAAGATGAACTTTCTAGTTAAAGTCCTACACATTAACTCTTAGGAGATGTACTTCCTAATTTTGATCATCAATTTTGCTCTCAAGAGATACATTTATTTATCAAAGTGTGATTCACCCTTTTTCTGTACTTTTCAAAAATTTATGATCTAGTGACACTCACAAAAATTTATAGTACAAACTGGGGAAATTTTTTTTTATGTTGTATGGGATTTTAATTTCTGCTCAGGATCCTCATGGATAATGGAAATTTACTTTTTACTCAGGACCCTCCTGGATAATGGAAATTTACTTTATGCTAGGGCCCTCCTGGATAATGGGAATTTACTTCATGATCAGGGCCTCCTAGATAATGGGAATTTACTTTATGCTTAGGATTCTATACAATGAAAATTTATTTCATGCTCAGGAACCTTTTAGATAATGGAGACGTATTTCACTCAGGACCCTCTTGAAAAATGGGAATTTACTTTATCCTCAGGACCCTTCTGGACAATGGAAATTTATTTTATGATCAGGACCCTCCTGGATAATGGGAATTTTCTTTATGGTCAGGACCCTCTTGGAAAATGGAAATTTACTTTATGCTCAGGACCCTCATGGTTAATGGAAATTTACTTTCTGCTCAGGAATCTCAAGGATAATGGAAATCTACTTTATTCTTAGGACCCTCCTGGATAGTGGGAATCTACTTTCTACTCAGGACCTTCCAGGATAATGAGAATCTATTTTCTGCTCAGGACCCTCCTAGATAATGGGAATCTAATTTATCCTCAAAACCCTCCTAGATAATGGAAATCTACTTTATTCTCAGGACCCTCCTGGATAATAGGACTTTACTTTATTCTCAAGACCATCTTT
Source organism: Capsicum baccatum var. pendulum (assembly GCA_030864225.1). Taxonomy (NCBI): domain Eukaryota; kingdom Viridiplantae; phylum Streptophyta; class Magnoliopsida; order Solanales; family Solanaceae; genus Capsicum; species Capsicum baccatum. The sequence goes on from CM061560.1 coordinate 42,126,681, forward strand.
GATAATATGACTTTACTTTCTGATCAAGACCCTCCTGGATAATAGGATTTTAATTTATGCTCTAGACCCTCCTGAAAAATGAGATTTTACTTTTTGCTTAGGATCCTTCTGAAAAGTGGGATTTTACTTTGTACTCAAGACCCTCTTTGAAAATGGGATTTTACCTTCTGCTCAGGACCTTCCTGGAAAATGGGATTTTACTTTCTTCCTATGACCCTCTTGGAAAATGGGATTTTATTTTCTACTCAGGACCCTCATGGATAATGGGACTTTATTTTTCTATTTCACTATTTACTTTGAGTTCAGGAACCTGTCTGAAGAATAGGGTGAAGAAATAGCAGGTGAGGAACCAGCTGAAGAATAGAGTGAAGAAATAACAAGTCAAGAGCCCGCCTGGAGAATAGGATAAAGAAGAAACAAGTCAGAAGACTGCCTGAAGAATGGGGTAAACATTAATAATTGCAAGTTCAGAACCCGCCTGAAGAATAGAGTGAAGATTTTCAAGTTCAAGTCAACATAAAGTCCGATGAATAAGTCAATTGTCAAGTTCCTCTCCAGTGTCAAGATCAAACATGGATGAACATTTCGTGTTTCAAGTTCAACTCAAAATAACGACTATCTCACAACTTAAGAAGTCATGAAGATTCAAGTCAAGATTCCAGAAAAGTTGCATAGATATTATTTTTCACTTTTATCTTCATTTTTATTTTCTTTTTTCACTTGGATGTAAAAGCAGAAGTCGCGAACCAGAGACTCGACAGAACCTAACTCGACCTCTAACTGATCAGCTTACCATTTTACTTCATTGAACTACACGTGACATGAATTCCTAATAACTCGAGATATGTAGGCAGTTCAAAATCAGGACTCAGTCATATTTTCTTTGTTCTACCCTTTCGAATAATCGAAAGATCAAAATTCATCTCATTGTCTACATCTTTATATGAAAACTCTTTGAGATTTCAAATAAAGAGTGGCAAACTATAAACATGTGATTTTTAACTCTTCCCAAGTTTTAACCTATTTTTTAAGCATTAAATATTTATATTTTGTCCAATATTTGTTTTAGCTCTTATTTCATTTTTAATAAGTTTTAGTTGAAAATAAATAAATAAATAAATAAATAAAGTTACATTTTGGGATATTTTTATTTTATTTTTATTTTTATTTTTATTTTTATTTTTGTTGAAAAATAATAGGAATATATATATATATATATATATATATATATATATATATATTTCTTTTAATTTTGTGATTTTAATAAATAAGCTAGTAGTTTTCGTATTATCTTAATTATATTTTTTTAGGCTATTTTTTAATTTTTATTGTATTTTGTAAATATAAAGACTAATTAGTTAATATTATTTTATTATTATTATTATTTAGTTATTTTATATATATTTTAAATTTTTTAAAAAAGAGAAACTTCATCCTAAAGAAAACTAGCCAGCACCCCCTTTTACTCTTTCCCCTCATCGCTACTTCGCTAGGTTTAATCACCGTCCAAGCCATCATGCAATACCACTGATGCCTAACTGCAGCACCGTGTGGGTCAGATCTGGCCGAATTTTAATTATCTCATGTTACTCCGACGAAGTTGACCAGAAAACAATGCCATCTGCCTCTCCTTTTCAAAATCAGATTTAAATATTTAGTATTTATATTTTACTTGGATTGATATATTGTATGATTCGGGTTGGTTATAGTTTTCGCAATTTTTTTTAATTAAATTAGATCTCAGGATTTCCATGGTTAATCTATCTCAATATATGTTACTTGGTTTTGTATTAATTTAAGAAAAATAGATTTGGTGAATTTGAATAAAAATAAAATTAATATAATATTGGTAGCTTTATATTTTATATTTTATTAGTTTTATTAGTTTTTTGTTATTCATCGTTATTAATAAATCTTAATATTTATTAAATTAATTAACTGATTTAATTAAATGTTGCTTTAGTTTAGTGTTAAAGTTAGGTAACACTTCGAGTAGGTAAAGCTTTTAAACGTTAGGCAAGTATAAAATAATTAATTTTTGTCTTAAAACCACCTCAAGTGAATATTTCTTAAAGTTATTATTAAGGTTAATTAGCATTTCGAATAGAACGATATCATAGCTTTCAAACATTAGACAAATATAAAAAAACTAAATTTTGTCTTAATTAAGAATGGAGCGTATGCATCTTTTTGAGACGTTCTAAAATAATTCAGGAATACAATATCTCACCTCGGCAAAGATTGTTCTAAAATTAATTTTCACTAATTTAATATAAGAGGTATAGACAGTTATTCTTAGTATAATAAAAATGAGCGAATTTAGGCCTTAACATAGTTTATGAAAATAGTTTTTGTTAATTATAAGTTGATCAAAGTGACCGTGTTAGAACCACGGGAATCAAGGGGTGCCTCACAACTTTTCCTCGTTCAACAAAATTCCTTACACGGTCTTCTGTTTTCGCATATCATAACAAAGAATCATTTCCTTTTGACTAGGGACTCAAAAAGGTGACTTGGAATACCATAACTCAATTCCAAGTGGCGACTCTTTAATTGGAAAAAACCTTCGACTCTCTCAGCAAAAAGAGGTGTGACATGATTGACACCAGTCGACAGGATTGTTGGTTCTTCCATCGTATTTTATTTTGGGATTAATAATATTATGGTTTGGAACCTATTTGGTTATGCCCTAGTTTATGTCTTTAGTATGGTTTGGTACGGTTGGACGGTTGGCGTGGGATGGTTAGACTCGGTTGGGTCAGTCACGGTTGTTATCCTATCCCATAGTCTTTATGTAAGCCGTTACACTATCTTGTTATATGCTCAAAATTCAACTAACTCAGGGCAGGCGATTGGAGGTTGGGTTGGGTAACGAGGATGGTCTCTTGTCCTGGTCAAACTTGCGATGCCCATTACGACAAGGCCCTCGGTCAGGTCATGTTAAGTAGGTATCAGAGCTCTAGGTTCATGGTCAATTGGGAGTCCATAAAATCATGTCGATTAAAGTCTCTTTTAGGGGTATGTAGTGCACCACACTTATAAGGGAGAGGCTACAAGGCATTAGGAATGTTTTATTTTTTTGGTATTCTATTTTCAAGCATGGAGTCTCAATCCTGGGATCTTCTGTAATCCATGTTTATTCATCTTTCAGATCATGCCTCGTAGATCTGGAACACAAGAAAATTCTTCTTTCCCATTTAGAGATAATGCTGAAGAGGTGTATACTACTTCTGGGGTTCATCTTCCATCTCACAGTCCTATCCTTGATAGTTATGGAGTTCCATCTGTTGATACTAGTCCTCCTCGGGGTGATATGACTAATGTAGAATTCCATCAGTCTATTCATGTTATTGCTCAGATGGTCACTGCTCAAGCTGAGCAGGGTGCGACTGGTGCTTTATCTGTTGAGGCCACAAGGGTTGTCTAATTTATGAAGATGGGTACTCCCACTTTTTGGGATTGAAGGTGAAGAGGATCCGTATGAAGAGTGGAAAAGGGATACAGGTGATGTGGAAGATTCAATCTTATGGGATACTTTTTCTAAGGCCTTCTTAGATCGGTTCTTTCCTTAAGAGTTGAGGGAAGCAAAGATGGAGAAGTTTGTGAACCTCAAGTAGGGGAGAATGTCTGTCAAAGAATATGCCTTGAAGTTTAACCAATTGTAAAGATATTGATGTATGAGCTAATGCTAACACATTTGAGGCTTTTAACTAAGAATAATTGCAAAGTCTTAAGCAAGTTCTGTTGTTTTTAATTATTTTATGTTTTATTTTATAGTAGAAGCTATGATGCAAGAGAACCAACAAGGATCAAAGCAAAGAAGTTGAACTCTGAAGTAATTCAAAGAGAAGTATGGCTTACGACATTTTTGATAAGTCGCCAGCCCTGTGATAAGTTATTAGCTTCATCGTCAGCCTCAGACAGAGAATACACCTGAGTTGAGAGTTGTGATGATATTTTGTGATAAGCGGTCAAAGATCTAATAGGTTGTAAAAGTTATCGTCAGCCTAAGGCAGAACATAAGGGTTGAGGAAGAGACTTGACGGCATTTGTGATAAGTCATCAAGGAGTTTATATGACGTCACCGGTTGTCGTCAGCTTTAGGCAGTGAGTATCAAAAGCAAAGAGGAGCTGATGATATTTGTGATAAGTTATCAGCCTCCTTATAGGTTATCACAAATGGCGTCACCTCAATGATGATGATGATGGAATGGATGGAGTAGGTGCAATGGGTTCAATCATTCCTCCACCGTTGGCACCTGGGGCTAAATTCAACATTATGAGTACTATGATTTAACTCCTCAATCTGAAGGGATTATTTGGTGGCCTTCCTGGGGATGAGCCAAACTTGCATCTGGTGAATTTTGTCACCATCTGTAAATATTTTGATAACCCAAAAGTGGGACAGAATATTATTCGGTTAAGATTGTTTCCATTGTCTCTGTCTGGGGAGGCAACTTTGTGACTAAATAAGCTGACACCTGATTCTATAACCAACTGGAGGCAGTTGAAAGGATCTTTCCTAGAAAGGTTCTTTCCGCTTTCCAGGAGGGTACAGTTGAGGGATGAGATCAATAACTTTAGGTAGCTCCCAATTGAAGACTTGCATGAAACCTGGGAAAGATTTAAGAAGAAGCTGACACAGTATCCGAACCATAATATGACGGACATACACTTGATGGAGACTTTGTACAGGGCTCTTAACTCTGTGACAAAGCAAATTATAGAAAATGCTGGTGGTGGTTTGTTTGTTGATTTTACATTCCCAGAGGCTTCAGAGATGCTAGAAAGAATAATGAAACAAAGTCGGGCATGGAATACTAGAGACTCTATGGTAGCTATCCCCATATGTCTAGGGGTATTACTGTGGAACAATACAGAAGAGATGAGGAGCGTGACCAAGACATGGCTCACCTTAAAATGCAGATGCACTTGTTAACCAAGCACTTGCTATCAGTTAAGACTGAGAAGGTGAAAGCTATAGGATCTCAGGATAGAGTTGATACTGATACAGAAGAAGAGGCAAACTATATTAATAATCAGGGGGTTTCTGAGGCAGTGGCTATGGGAATCAAGGTTAGAATTATTATGATAAGCCTGGTTACAAAGATAGGTAGCAGGGAAATTGGAGGAACAACAATGATAGGAGTGGGCTCTATATCCATCCTGGAAATCGTGAAGCTGCTATAACAAGTTCTGAAAAGATATCCATGGAGGACATGATGGCTAAGTTGTTAAAGTGAGTGGAAGCTACCAACTCCATTGTGACTACCATGAATACTGATCTATCATCTATTAGTCAGTTGGTAAAATCGTACTCCACCGCAATCACACAGTTGGAGCAGCAGATGAGCCAACTCTCCGCAGCATTCAACCAGAGGAAGAGCAGAACGTTACTAAGTGATACAGTCCAAAATCTATAAAATGATGGCTCATGTATGGCGATTACCACTAAAAGTGGTAAGATATTACCTGGCCCTTCTGTGGGAAAACATGTAGTTGATGAGGTAGTTGATGATGAACCAGAAGATGGACGTCCAGTGGAATCTGAGAAGCTGGATAATTCTGATAATGCTTCGGAAAAAGAGAAATAAAAGGAAAAGGAGGTAGTGTTGAAAACTATCCCAAGACCACCACCTCCCTTTCCTCGGCGGTTGAAGAAAAAAATCAATGATGCAAAATTCAGCAAATTCATGGCAATGCTCAAGCAATTGACAATAAATGTGCCTTTTGTTGAGGCACGTGATCAAATGCCAGGATACACGAAGTATATGAAAGACCTTGTCACGAAGAAAAGAAAGGTTAGGCATAAGCCAGAGTACAATCTTCTTCATTATGGCGCTATCCTTGCAAGGTCTTTAGTATAGAAAAAGGCAGACCCGGGAGCATTTACCATCCCGTGCACTATTGGGTCTGTGAATTTCACAAAAGTGCTATGCAATTTGGGAGCTGGTATAAATCTAATGGCACATTAGGTGTACAATAAACTGGGTTTAGGGGACCCTAACACGATGAACATGAGGCTGGTGATGGGAGATAGGTCTGTAAAGCGGCCAGTGGGCATATTACATGATGTATTGGTAAAGGTAGCCAACTTTATTCTGCCTGTTGATTTTGTACTCCTAGACTGTGAGGTGGATTTCAAAGTGCCCATCATCTTAGGCAGACCATTCCTTGAAACTAAGAGAGTGATCATAGATATGGAGCTGAATGAACTGAAGTTCAGGCTAAATGATAAAGAAGCACGATTCTAAATACAATCATCTATGACACAACAAAAAAAGATGAGTGTTTTCTCAATCGTGGACGTATTCTTTGATGATGGTAAAGAGGTAATAGTAGGTTGTCTTGATGAAGTCTGAGTAGTCAAGATAACTAAGTCGTGTCGCAACATTAAATTAGGCGCTATTGGGAGGCAACCCAAAATTTTTATGTTCCAGCAAATTATTTAGTTTTGTAGTTAGGTTCTAGTACAAAGAAGGTAGAACCGATGTATTCAGGCAAGTGCTCCTGACAATATTTTTTTGATGGGCTATCACAATTGTGATACGCCATCAGATTTGTTGTCAATGACATCAGCTTTGATGTAGGGTCTATTAAGGCTGACGACATTTTTGATAAGCTATCATATTTGTGACGGCTTATCATAAATGTCGTAACAAAAAAATCCCAAAATTAGTTAAAAGTCTGGGCCCAAGTAAAAAGATCAGACCCAGCCCAAGACACTGTCTTTCCACCTTCCCGCTTATTTTCTTTATTTTACTTAAATTTTTATTTTCTTTATATTTTTAGTTTATTTTCTCCCCTTTTTCAAAGTATTTCCAACTAAAACAAAAGAAAGCTTCCTTGTGTGTGTGTGGGGGGTTACAATCAAAATCAAGAATATTTCTTTAATTTCTCTTGCTCGTATAATCAAAGAGAAGGTACCCACCAGGTATGCTCGAAACCTAGCCTTTCTTTTCAATTGGTAAGTGATAAACTGAGGTGAACCCAAGTTCGCAAGAAGCCTGAATCAAGTTATCTTGCAAATGGCTGAAAATAAGGAACTAAGGTTTGCTGTGCAAGCTTGGGACTTACAAAATCAAATCAAAAATGGGAACCAATGGGATTTTAGGGAGAAATCGGATTAAAAAGCAAGTTAAAGTGGAGTTAGAGTTGTATCCTGAGTTGATGACATTCATGATTAGTTATCACAATTGTGACAGTTTATTAGAAATATAATCAGAAGTTAATAAAACTTCGTGGGTTATATTTAGAGCTAACGACATTTGTGATGAGCTATCACATTTGTGACGGCTTATCATAAATGTCGTCACACCTGGGATCTAAAGCATGAATAAGCCCTTTCAAGGGGTGTGAAACATAAAATGATTGATATGTTTGTGTTTATACTCTTGAGGGTCGACTAATGGTTTTTCTCTTGCTACAGGTTGTAAAATGGCACCTAAAGGAAAGAATTCAAAATTTACAAAGAAAGTGACCAAGGAAAGTATACCTCGGAGACTCTTCAACGAAGAGTCTAATTATGATGAGGAAGAGCCTCTGCTCAGGAAGAAAAAGAAGAAGAAAAACCCTAAAAAGCCTTTACCACCTCTGCCAGTTGAAGTATAGGAAAGTGAAGAGAGTGACACTGGGCTAACAAGATCTAAACATACAGCTTCTAAGCAGAAGGCCTTTGAGCAACAAGATTCTGAACTTGATGAATCTGAAGAGCATGATTCAAATCATCCTGATTTCAGGGAACATGAGTCTGGGCAACCTGAATCCGCGGGACCATCAACTAAGTCCCCTTCTACCAAGACACAAGATGAGAAAGAATCTCCAATTAGGGAAACTATGGTTAAATGCAAGAATCCTGATGTTCGAGATGGAACTAGGTGGGAGATTTCTAAAGCTTAGAAAATTTTCATTGATGGGCTTCGCAGAACTAACAGAAGGGTTTTTAAGAGGACAATCATCGAAGAGAAAAGAATTATCATTAGAGGATTGAGCGGATAGCCCGAGGTGGAGCAGAAATTTTATGATTATAATTTGGGATGGATGACAAGAGGAGGAAATTCATTTTTCCCTACACTAGTTAGGGATTTCTATGAAAACTACCAAGCTCGCTTGGAAAACATTTGTAGAGAGGGGGAGAAAGTAGTTGACTTACCTTTATTAGATAAAGTCCTGGTACGGGCTGTAATGGTGGATGTTTCTGAAGCAACAATCAACAGGTTCCTTCATGGCCCAAACTTCACTCCTTGGGCCACTTTACCTACTTTCTATGCCCAGCAGAAGCGTTGTGAAAATCAAAGGTCTTGGTTAGTTTTGTGATGGAGAACCAAAATGGCTGACCAACCCCAGTGAAAAAATATTCAGGGCCTCTCTGAATTCAAAGGAAAGATTTTGGTGGGGTATTGTATGTACCTAGTTGATGCCCACAGATGGCGATAATATCCTTGAAGATCATAGCAATACTAGTCGCAAGTTTTGTGACTAACCATAAATTAAACTTTGGAGAGATCATCACCGAAGAGATAAAAATTCAGGTCTCAAGGTCCGATACAGCATATCCCTTCCCTTATTTAATTACAAGGTTTTGTAGGGTAGCCAATGTGCCCAAGATTGTAGGGTTAGAAGAAGAACTCTTTTCCAAGAAGACCCACAATCCTATCCAAAATGAGGAAAATTAGCTAAGGCTAATGCTTGACAGGGGCGTAGAGATTTCAGTTGATCCACCGGTTACAGATACCATTTCAGTGCCTAATGTAGAAGTATAGGATTCTGAGGTTACACCACCAATATCTTCAGGACGAGTAGGTTTAGTGTTTGGAATTGAGACAAACCCTTCAGTTTCAGTGCCTACAACAGAATTTGCCTTCAACCCTATGAATTTTAGAAGAGTAGCAAAGCAGTCTAAGTGGTACAAGGCTCAGCTTATAATCTTTGCCAAGCAATTTGTGGCTATAGTGGACAAGAGGGTTAAGGCTGCATTTGAGCCCTACAAGGCTCTGTCGGTCGAATTGATGAATTAGAGAACCACTTCAATGCACAGTCAAAGGAGAATTAAACTCCAGAGATGGAATTATTCAGATCATACCTAGACAAAGTAAAGGCGGAGGTTGGTAAGATACAACAATACCAATTTATGGTGTCAGCAGATCCAATAATTGAGGAGTCTAAGGGATAAATCCCGATGCTTGATCTCACAAAGAAGCTAGTAAAGAGAAAAAAAAGAAACGTAAGAAGAAAGGCAAAGGTAAGAGAGAGAACACCGACAGTGATAAAGAAAGAAAAGTATAGAAGAGGGCAAGAAAGAAGTCTAAAAAAATGAGATGAAGAAGGCGAGGATTGAGTCCTTAGTGGACAGTGAGAGATGGGAGGAAGCTATCCAAGCAAGAGTCAAAGGGGCCTTTACTAGTAGGCCTTCAGAGACTGATAGACCAACTGCACCAGAATAGAGCAAGGCTTCAGATGGAGATAGGGCAGCTAAGGATACAGCAGCAGGGTTAGGAACCCATGACCCCCGAGATTTATCTATTCTAGGTATACTCTAATCCTAATTTTAGATTTTCTTTAATTTTAAGTTGAAGGTATAGGGTAAATTATTGTTGTAAAAATTTGTATCCGACTAGGAGAAATAATTTTACTTGAGGCAGTTGTATTGTTTTGTGATTTTTGTATACCTCTTCAAGTGATTTACTTCTTTAATTGTGTGATTTATATTTAAGTGTGACCACTCTGCTTCTTTGTATGGCATTAGTTATAGTAACACAATGATCATTGCTAAACAGTTGTATGAATTAAATGAGTAGTAGATTGCGATATACCTGTGTGCTAAATGTGTGTGAGATGTTACTTAGTTCCCTCTGTATGCTGAAGCTAGAACTTGCCCGGTTATTCTTACCTAGGTTGAAGGATAGGGGTTGGGAAAGGATCATAGGCCGTTTTGATATGAGCTAACTTTAGCCTAAATAACCTTCCCTAAGTGCATAATATCCCCTGATCCCTATTTTGATCCTGATTAGACTATTTCTTTTTATGACACCTGTCATCTTCCCATTTAGATCACAATAAACCTATTTTGGCCCTGGTCCTCCTTGGACACTATGCACCTTGACTTAGGCAAATGGCCTAAGTTAAGGGTGGCTATCATAGGGGTGCGTGATACAGAATGAGTATGAATAAAGGTAGCATAATAGAAAAGAATAAAAAAGCTGGGTGTGGAGGAAAAGAGGAAGAAAAAGAAAAATTGTGAAAAAGAATAAGTAATTGTGGAAAAGAACGCACCCAGCCTAAATAAGTGTTATCAATAAAAGAGAAGAGTGAAAAAGGCTAATAAGTGAAACCCCAAAAATCTAGTGTAGTATCAAGGAGGATTTGTCACTTTAAATACCATCGAGTATCATACCAGCCCCTAACCTACATCACAAGCCTAAGAGAAGACCTATAGTGATCCTAGCTAACCTATCTGAAAATCTGGGTAACGAAAATAAGGGAAAGCCTATGGTACTTGGCATACATTAGTTGGAACTTCGTTCTGAGAGTAAGTGTTTTAATTGTCCCCATGGTTACATATAGGATTACTGATATGAGATAAGGGGGATTTCTTTGTTGTGAGGGTACACCAGATATGTTGCTAGTTGCTAACTTGTTTGGAGAGTGTAATACTGGTATATGCATGGTTAATGTATCTGAATTAATATCGTATATTGATTTCTATGTATTGCATTGGTGTTCTTCATTGTTCTTAAATTGATTGGCCTTGGAGAGGGTGAAAGTGTTTTGAGATGATATGGATGATTGACTACCAAATGTACTTTGTATTCTCTTAGTTGTGTTGAGTTTCTTGAGTACAAGCAATTGTTTTAAGTTGAGAGTGTTGATGTGTGAGATAATGCTAACACATTTGAGGCTTTTAACAAAGAATAATTGCAAAGTCTTAAGCAACTTTTGTCATTTTTGATTGTTTTATGTTTGATTTTGCAGTAGAAGCTATAATGCAAGAAAACCAACAAGGATGGAAGCAAAGGAGTTGAAGTCTGCCATAATTTGAAGAGAAGTGTGTGTAACACCCCATTTTTTTTCTGAATCAGAATGCTACACGGTGCTCATGACCCTGAGGGACCACAAGCTAACCCATGATTGATATCTATACTTGTACACTGCATGTATAACGTAATAATGCGGAAAAGATGAACATGTACGCCATAAGGTTCAACTAAGTAAAGAATCTATCAAAATATAATATCCATATGGGTGAAAGATACCCAAAGTAGATGAAAACTGAATCAAATCTGAATGTAAGTCTAAATACTAAATTTGAAAGCCTGTAAGTATTGTCTGAATAAGGAGTTAAAGGAACATGTCTCCAACTAACTCCGTCTAGAAAAATTGAGCTGAAATAATAAATAAAATAAAATAATATCGCCCTCGAATAGATGCGGACTCACTGCAACTCTACAGCTAGATGCTACTGCTGATCTGGAGCTTGTGTATTACCAATGGTGTAACATGAAAGAAAGCACTATAGCGCAACTGTGTTAATACAACTGGAGTACTGAGCATACGAGTGAGGCAGGCTAATGTAAAAGATTTTACATGCATGACCAATGCTAACTAACTGACTGATATGAACGTGAGAGTGTAAACATACATACATTGTAACTAAGATCATGAGTACGTGATAGCTAGATCTGTATGCTAATACATGGTTTACTGATAATTGACACGGCTAAAAATGTAGTTCTGATAACATGGGCGACAGTATCTGACAGTCTTAAATATGATAGAGCTATTGAGTTCCATACTATAACTGAATTTGAATGTATCTGAAAATCCTAATATACTGATATCTGAAGAACTATCTGAGTTCTTTTATTGAGACTGGGTCTGAAATTGTGGGAGGCAGTTGTTTAACCGACATGCCCCATATGTACCATTATGGCTAAGATGGGATCCAATCTCTACCCTAACTGGAAGGGTGTCAATACCGCACCACTGGTAAGGACAACATATGAGCAACCCTTATATAATAGGTAACTCTAGTGAGAACGGTGGGAACCCTCATATAACAGGTTAAGCCACCTCATCTTCCCTCATATAACAGGCTGCAATGTCTCAACCTATGCTGGCTACATAGTTCAGGAATGCAAGGATGACTGCTAAGAATCACACCCTCATATATAGGTGAGTTACCATCCTTTGGTTCGCTCGGTGCTAACTCCTACTCCCATCTAAAGAGACTGAACATGATTTAACTAACTATACGTAAGTGGAACTTACTGAATTCCATTAACTGATGGAATACTACTGATATCTGATAACTGACTGAGATCATGAGGTTTCCTAAGTCACATGACTGACTGAATTCTACTGAATCATGGCTTGATTTTGTATATCGTGAAACATGACCTGGCTCTAGGCACACAGCTATAGTTTTTGGGTACGAATACCCCCAGGACTCGATAGAAGGAAAATGACACAACATGACTGACTTGATCATAAAATTGGAGTCCAAATTCACATTATCATAAATAGAGGATATTATACATCATATAGTTCCTCAACATATTAAGCATGGTAGGGAGTGCATAGCTATATGTCATGTGCATATTGTATATCTCCATTATCATACATGCTTCATACCACAACAATAGCAACATATGAAAAGCATGGAATTCATATTAAAGTATATAGCTAACATGGACTAGTCACTTAGACATCATGGTACCATACAAACATGAATTTCTAGCATCCTAAGCATTTTATCGAACACCTTGCATGCATTCTTTAAGACATAGGTGTGTTTCATAACTTGTACCATTTTACACCATATATGGTTCATAGTTTTCAACTAACAAGCATATATATTCTATGAAAATACCTCTAGATATCATCTTGAAACTTAAACAACAATCATCAACATGTACATGCTCATATCACCAGAAAAAGTTCACAAAATAGTATTTAAAACATGGTTCTTGAGCTCTATGAATGGATTAGATCCATAGATGAACACTACGCATACCTTAGTGATTGAATCTTGAAAGAGATCTAATGTTTCTGAAGGTTTTTGAAGAATTCCTTTGGCTTGCTCTTGAGGAGATGATCTTGAGATAAAACCCTAATCTTGTGGTTGAGAGCATAAGAGAGGGTTTTTGAGATGCTTAACTAAAGAAAATAATGGAAAAAATTATGCCTCTTTAGGGTTATAGGTCGTGGAAGGTGAAGGAAAAGACCAAAATACTCTTATGAAATAAATTTCCAGTTGCTGAAAATCATAGCTGATGACATTTGTGAAAACGCATCAAAAATATGACAAGCCATCAAAAATGTTGTCACATAGGAGCTGGAATTAATGGTTTCTACCTAATTCTGACGACATTTGTGACAAGGCATCAAAAATATAACAGGCCGTCAAAAATATTGTCACATAGAAGTTGGATTATGCCTAAGGATATGACCTTAGTGATAGGGAATCACAAATGTGGTAAGCTACCACGAATGTCATCACTTAGGAGCTTGTTTCTGCCTAAGTCTGATGACCTTTGTTATAGGGCATCACAAATGTGGTAAGCTACCACGAATGTCGTCACACTATTTCCAGCCTGACATGCTAGAGTAAAATAGGAATAACTCTTTGCTCTGATATCGAATTTAGGCAAAATTTGTATCATTGGAAAGATAATTCAATTATATATATTTTGATAGGTCATGATCTCAAAAATTCCAAGTATAATGAGAGATATGCTTTCTTGAAGTTGACTATACCAATATCCTTCTCAAGAATTAAATCGGTAAGAAATGTTTTGATTCGTCTGATAGCTGGGAGTTATTTGAAGACTTAATATATATCTAACCTACAAATAAAACTATAAAATAACAATGATTTACTAGGCATGATCTTGGTACATGGATCTAATAGAGGTTTGGATTTTTTGGGGTATTACAGTGTGGCTGACGACATTTCTGATAAGTCATCAGCCTTGTGATAAGTTATCTGCTTTACCGTTAGCCTCAGATAGAGAATGCACCTCCGTTGAGAGTTGTGACGACATTTTGTGATAAGCCATCAAGAAGCTGATAAGTTGTCAAAGTTGTCGTCAGCCAAAGGCAGAACATGAGGGCTGAAGTAGAGACTTGATGACATTTGTGATAAGTCGTCAAGGAGTTTATAGGATGTCACCGATTTTCTTCAGATTTAGGTAGTGAGTATCAAAAGCAAAGAGGAGCTAACGACATTTGTTATAAGTCGTCAGCCTCTTTATAGGTTATCACGAATGGGGTCACCTAATCCGAGGAATTTTTAAACTTTATTATCTTGTTTCTATAATTAGAGTGAACTATTTAAAGCATTGTTGAGGGTTTTCTTAGAAAGAAAAAGAAAAAACTTGAGTATTGAGACACGTATTTTGATATTTTCTCTCTCTAGTCTCTTGACTTGAACAAGCAATTATTGTTTAGAGATTATCATCATTATTTTGGGATTACTATTGTGATCTAATCTAAGAATCTCTAGTTTCTACTCATCTTATGGTAAGTTTATCTTTCAAATCACGAATATAATTAGTTGTTTCTATTATTACATCTTGAGCGGCTAAATTTCTTTTACCTGAATTATGAGATCTAGGGTTAAGTCTTTATAAGGTGCTGAGTGTTCAAGATTCAAAAGGTGGTAGAAATCCTTGATAATTCTAAGGTTTTAATTATCGTTTATTAGTTGTAAATGATAGATAACCCCTGCTTTGATTTCCTTGAGAAAGAAATCAAATATAGTGGGAACTGAATTATTAATAGGGACTTGGAAGAACTAAAAACTTCTATTTTATAATTGATGTTGTAACAAGGTTGATTAACCTGAGTTAAAATCTAGTCATCAATATAAAATCCCTAAGTTTGAGAGGATCAGGTAATTAAATCCTTAAGTAGGTCGAGAGACATTTAGGCATAACTTCAATAAAGATAACTTGTTGTCCTATCTACTGTGAGAATCTTGAACCGCCATTTGCATCTGTCAAGTACCAAAACCCCTAGTGAACATAATTATGGTTTTTGCATTAACTCTTGATTACAAACACTGTAACTAAAGTGACCAAAATTACTTGCTAAACTGAAAACCCCCATTTCAGGAAACATCACGCTATCAGTGGATTAAATTGCAAACGACTTAAGCTCACACAATATTCCCTTTAGGATTCGACCCTAACCTAGTTGGATTTTATATTGACAACAATCGCTTACATATTTATTAGAGAGGTGTAGTTTGAGTGTTATCAAGTATGATCTTGATTTAGTGGATGACATACAAGCAAGAATAAGGAAGTTCACTATTGGGTTAAATCGGGATTTGATCTTAGAGAGTAAGACTGCCTTGCTAATTAACTACCTTGCTAACTAAAGATATGGATATCTCTAGGTTAACTTTTCATATGGAGTTAGTAGATAATGAAAAAAGGAAGTAGGAATAGTTTGGAGATAGAAAGGGTAAGAGGAGGAGGTTTTTTAACTAGGGAGGTGCTTAGTCCCAGGGTGTTCGGGATGGCGGCAAATGGCAGAAAAAAGTAGGGGAGTTCTGGTTTCTTTTCTTTTGTTAGTGCTCCCTATCAGTCAGGCGACATGTATCATTAAGGTGGTGACAATTTTTAGGCATAGGGTGCCCTATCTCAGTCAAGCTGAGGTTAATCAATTTCTTCATGCCCTCATTATTGGTTCTATGGTCATCCTCATTGGGGTTATTAGGATGAAGAAAGGGACAAATTTTTCATGTATTGCTAGGCATTTTATCGGCTTAAGGATTGCCTGGTTAATAAGGTTGCTACGGGGGTGAATAAGATTCTTAGGGCTTCATCTTCTACTCTTACACCTAGTCATGTTGCCTCTACTTCTGTTACTGCTCCTGGTTCTTGTATTGGTTAGAATAGATTACATGCTTTGGCATTCAAACAAGAATTTGAGGCATCACCTGATGTTGTTACTAGTACATTACACCTTTCTCTCATGATGTATATTGTTTTCTTGATCGGGGGCCCACTTTTTCTATATAACTCTTTATATGGATGTATCTTTTGATTTTGATCAAGAAGTTATTTTGAATCCTTTTTCTATTTCTACCCAGTAGGTCACACAATTATTGGTAAGAGAGTCTATAGGGGGGGCGTGGTATCTGTTGGTGGCAAGCAGACCTTTGTGAATTTGTTTGAGTTCGGTAAGGTGGACTTCGATGTCATTCTGGGTATCGATCGGTTGCACTCTTATTATGCATCCTTGGATTATCGGACCCATAGGGTTATCTATTTGTCCCTGGTGAGCCGATTATAGAATTGGAGGGTGGTTCTTTAGATCCTAGGGGGAGATTTATTTATTATCTTAGAGCTCGGAGGTTCATCTCCAAGGGGTGTATTTATAACTTGGTTTGGGTTAAAGATTCTAACTCAAAAGGTCCTTCTTTACGGTCAGTTCCAATGGTTAATGAGTTTCCAGAGGTCTTTTCAGATGATCTTCCTGGTGTTCTTCCGAATAGGGAAATAGAGTTTGGTATTGATTTGTTTTTGGACACTAGTCCAATTTCTATTCCTCCGTATAAAATAGCTTTGATTGAGTTAAGGCAACTCAAGGGGAAACTTAAGGATCTTCTGGATAAGTGGTTTATTTATCCTAGTGTATCTCCGTAGAGTGCATTGTTGTTGTTTGTGTGTAAGAAGGATGGTTCCCTTTGGATGTGCATTGACTATTGGCAGTTGAACAATGAGATAGTTAAGAACAAGTATCCTCTTCCCTAGATAGATGATCTGTTTGACTATTTGGAAGGTGCAAAGTTCTTCACTAAGATAGATCTTTGGTTTGGGTACCATTAGCTAAAGATTAGTGAGGTGGATATCCCTAAGATAACTTTTCGTACTCGGTATGGACACTTTGAGTTTTTGGTAATGTCATTTGGGTTGACTATTGCTTTGGCGACATTGATAGATCTGATGAATGGAGTTTTTTATCAGTATTTAGATCTCTTCATTGTTGCATTATTGATGACATTCTAGTTTATTCGAAGAGTGAGGTACATCATGCTAATCACCTCCATATGGTGTTGTAGACCTTAAAGGAACAACAGTTGTACGCCATGTTTTCTAAATGTAATTTTTTGTTGAACATTGTAACCTTTTTTGGTTATATTATTTCTACTGGGGGATCATGACAAAAGGTTGTGGTGGTTAAGAGGTGCCCTAGGCCCACGACTCTATCCAACATTCGGAGCTTCTTGGGTTTAGCCAGGTATTATAGGCAGTTTATGGAAAATCTTGCATCGATAGTTGCTTCGTTGATTAAGTTCTTCTGAAGGGATTTTGAGAAGTTAAAGGATAATTTAACTTCGGCTCTAATTTTGACTTTACTGGAATGCAATGATGGGTTTGTGGTTTATTATGATGCATCTCGAGTAAGGCTTGGTTGTGGGTTGATGCAATATGGGAAGGTGATTGCCTATGCTTCTAGGCAGTTGAAAGTGCATGAGAGAAACTATCCTATTCATGATTTGGAGTTGTTTGTGGTTATGTTTTCTTTGAAAATATAGCGGCATTATTTTTATGGTGTTCACGTGGATATCATTTCTAATCATAAGTCTAAAGTATGTGTTCACTCAGAAGGATCATAATCTCAGGCAGAGGAGATGGCTTGAGCTTCTCAAGGACTATGATATAAGTTTGCACTACCACCCAGGTAAAGCTAACGTGGTCGTTGATGCTCTTATCAGGTTGTCTATGTGGAGTTAGGCTCATATAGAGAAAGGAAACAAAGAATTGGTGAAGGATATTCACCTCTTCGCTAATCTTGGAGTTCATCTCTTAGACTCCAAGGATGGTGGTGTGGTGGTGCAAGAAGTGATTTGATCATCTCTTAATGCAGAGATAAAAGAGAAACAAGTACTAGAACCTATCCTGATGAAAATCAAGAGTGAGGTTAGTGGGCACAAGGTAGTGGTGTATGAGATCAGTGGTTATGGTACCAAGGAAGGTTGTGTGTTCCTGATGTCGATGATTTATGATAAAGGATTTTGGCTCAGGCATATTAATCGCGCTATGTTGTCTATCCCAACTTGACTAAGATATATCGTGATCTCAAGGAGATCTATTGGTAAAATAGTATAAATAGGGATTTGGGTTATTTTTTGGACAAGTGAATGGTGTGTCAACAGGTTAAGGTTGATCACATAAGGCTAGGAAGTTTGTATCATGAAATTGATTTGCTCAAATAGAAATGGGAAGTGACCAGTATGGATTTCATTACCCATTTTCCCCGGTCTTGGAATCAATTTAATTTGGTTTGGGTCATCATGGATAGGTTGACTAAGTCTGCCCATATTTTGCTAGTGCGGACTACCTTTTCGGCAGAGGATTATGTGAAGTTGCATCTTTAGGAGATTATGAAGCAGCATGGTGTGCCTGTTTTGATTATTTCTTATCACGGCACGCAATTTATATCTCACTTCTGGCAATCTTTCTAGAAAAAGTTGGGGACTAAGGTTAGTTTGAGTATTACTTTCCACCCACAGATATATGGGCAAGCAGAGAGAACTGTTCATACATTAAAGGATATGCTTCGGTCTTGTGTGATTGATTATGGTGGAAATTGGGTTGAGCATCATGGTATTATTGTAATTCGATTCTTTTATTTAGCCATACCCTCATAATAGAGCCTTTGGTGGAGTTTGCTTACAACAATTTTTATCATTCTAGTATTAGTATGGCTCCTTTTGAGGAGTTGTATGGTAGGATATGTAAATCTCTTATTGGGTTGTTTAAGCTTGGTGAGTCAAACATGTTTGGTCTCAAATTGGTTCACCAGGCTATGGAGAAGGTGAAGGTGATTCAGGATAGGCTTAAGGATTCCCAAGGTTGCCAAAAGTCCTATGCGGATGTTAGGCATAGAGACTTGGAGTTTGAGGTTGGGGATAAAGTTTTCCTCAAGGTATCTCCCATGAAGGGAGTAATACGGTTCGGCAAGAAAGGAAAGCTTTGTCCCCTATATATTGGTCCTTATAAGGTTTTGTATAGAGTTGGTAATGTTGCTTATGAGCTGGAGTTTCCTTCTAACTTTAGCTTGGTTCATCCGATCTTTCATGTTTCTATGTTGAGGAAGTTCATTGGTGATCCTTCTTCGGTTGTTCCTTTGTAAGGATTGGGTATCATGGATTCTTTATTTTATGAGGATATCTCGGTTGAGATCTTGGATAGGCAGGTTCATTGGCTATGAACCAAGGATATGGCCTAGGTTAAGGTTCTATGGCGGAACCACAAGGTGGAAGAGGCTACTTGGGAAGCAGAGGAGGACAAGAAGTCCAAATATCCACTCTTGTTTTCCATTCCTGGGATTCATGTAGAAGGTACGTGCCTTCAACACATCTTTATTTTCTAAGTTTGTTAAAGGAAAGATTAATATCTTTCCCTCTTTGTTTTCAAACTTTGTTAAAGTTTGAAAATATATTTGATTATGCAATGACTCATGCATATGGTTACCCCTACCATGTCCGTATTTCGGGGATGAATGTTCCTACTGGGGGAGACTATAATACCCTAGGTTTTAACCCTTAGAAAATTTCTTTGAATTTTTGTCTCTGGACATAATATGACTCATGGGAACGAGTCATATATTGGGGTACGAATGGTATGTTCCTGTCGTATGTTGACCAGTGCTGGTTTGTGGGATGGATTTTGGTTACTGAAATGGATGCTACTTAGGGGTACGAATCATATTGGTTGGTATGGATTATTTGGTTCCTTAACTTAATCATAGACTTGGTTACCTAGGTTTGATCTGAATACGAGTGGTTCACCGTGAGCCGTAAGCCAAGGTACGTGTTGTACCATGGACTTGTATGGTGGACAGTTTCTAAATCTTCCTTCGATTTATTCTGCCAGGTATATGGATGAAGGGTACAGATCGTATGCTTTAGATATGACTTGGTTGGATGAGTCATATGCTGGACAGTGTTAGATTCCAAGGTTGAGGCTAGGATAGAAGTGCAGGGTACCAATCGTATTCGAGGGCACGACTCATGAGGTTCAGGTGTATGCCTATGATAGGGTTTTTATGTAACTTAAGTGGGGGTATTCTGGACATTTTACTACTTAACCTAATAAGGTCCCACAACCATAATTCTTCTAAAACACTCTATAATTCTCTCAAAAGCTTTTGGGCAAAGAAAGCTAGGGTTTCAACTAGAGGATTAATTTGGGACTTGTCTTTATGATTTCTTTCCATCATCAACTTAGCTTAAGGCATGTTCTCTTCCCTCATTGTTAATCAAACTAGAATCATGGTTTTTATGAATGTTTTCATGATTTCATTGATAGTATGATTTTTGTTTTCAAAGATGATTTGGGGGTTTTGATATTAAATGGTAGGTTATGGTTTCCTATAGTTTTAATTATGCTTTTATGTGCATTAATGGTGGTTTTGGATAATTCAATTTCATGGGAATGGTTTAATGGTAATTGGAAGATGTTTTGGTCATATTATGCCCCTAATGTGTTTAACAAAATGCCTATAAGAATGTTTTCATTGCATTGATTACTTCAAATCAAGCTGTTGCTTGTTGTGAACTTGGTAAAGAAATTATGCATGGATTAAATGGCTTGGAAAGGTAAATGGATAAATATTTACGCTTGTGGGTTACATGGAATCCCCCAAGTGGTTTAATATGGAAATGGTTGAGCACTTTGAAGTCCCCTTTAATCTATATATGGTTGGCTATGGATAGTACTTGCAAGTATGGTAGGTATGACGATACCCCCACTAAATGGCCTTGGTTAATAAATGGTAAATAAATTGGTTGTTTGCTTTTAATGGTTTTAATTGGGCAATAATGGAGGGATGTGTACCAAATCTGTGAAAGGTGGAGGACCCGGGGGGGACCAAAACTGGAAACTCATATTTGCCGATGTGAGGTTTGGTCTTGGAGACCATGTGTATGATAGCAACACATTATATTTGGGGGATGTACTAGTCATCCCAGGTTTTCTTCCCATGTTGTAGTGCTACACACACTGGTCCCCTTTCAGCAGAGGGAGCTAAACCCATATAGACTGTGGGTGGCTTAGGACGACAAGGCTACACAACCCAGGTCAAGTTTCTAATGTCATCCTAAACTCGATCCCCTTTCTCGGCATGGTTATAAATATATATATGTATGGTTGTGTGCACATGGATGGTCTTACTTGGTTTTATAAATGGTATTATTTTATCATTATCCTGAGATTATTCTAGTAGTCACCCGCTAACCCGTCTACTGGTGGTTGTATACACATGTTATGCAGGAACCAGTCATTCTACTCCTCCTACATAGTGATTGACAGAGGGATCAGTATTTGGACTAAAGTGGTGATCTTCCATCCTTTTTGTAGGCTCCATTTCATATTATGGATATTTCTAGACACTTTGATTTTATTTTGATATTGGTTTTGGCCATGGTTAGGGGCATGTTGAAAACATATTTTATTACTCTTTTATTTAGAAGCTTTATGGTAATACTATGGGTTGGTATGAGAGGGATCAGTATAGGTGTCAGCCTTGGTATTGGTATTGAAATTGGGGCTGACACCAGTCAACGGCATTGTTGGTTGTTCCTTCGTATTTTATTTTTGGATTAATTATATTATGTTTTGGAACTTATTTGGTTATGGCCTAGTTTATGGCCTTTGGTATGGTTTGGTACGGTTTGACGGTTGGTGTGGGATGGTTGGACTTGGTTCGGTTGGTCATGGTTGTGATCCTATCCCAGAGTCTTTATGTAAGCTTTTACACTATCTTCTCATATGCTCAAAATTCAGCCCACTTATGGCAAGCGGTTGGAGGTTGGGTTGGGTAAACGGGGTGGTATCCGGTCTCAGCCGGACTTGGAACGCCCATTATGACAAGTGATGTTCTAGATTTTTGTAGCACATTTAAGACTTTTTAACTTGAAATAATTGTAAGTTCTTAAGTAATTATTGGTGTTTTTGATGTTATTTCTTAAGATTTTGTAAGAAAGTCAAGATGCATAGAAATAAATAACAATGGAGTAGAAGAGTTGAAATCTGGTGTAAATAAGCTGAACTGTAGATAACGTCAATTCTGAAGTGTCGTTATACATGGTACAGATTGTCACAGTTGCCTTCAAGCTTCGACAGAACCTATGAAGCTGAGATGAAATGAGACGACATTTAGGACGGGCCGTCAAATATGTCACATGGCATCAAAATCGTCATCATCTAAAGGCAGAGTATGCTGATTTTCAGTAAAGTTGTGACGGAAGTTTTCACGCGCCATCAATTTTTTGACACGCCATCAGGTTTGCAGTCTGAAGAGTCAGAAGATAACAATTCACTGGAATCTTTGACGACATCTCGCACACATCGTCAGGTATCTGACGCACCGTCA
Source organism: Capsicum baccatum var. pendulum (assembly GCA_030864225.1). NCBI lineage: Eukaryota > Viridiplantae > Streptophyta > Magnoliopsida > Solanales > Solanaceae > Capsicum > Capsicum baccatum. Next base: position 42,149,073 of record CM061560.1, read on the forward strand.
AAAGCATTGTCGTCTAATCCGAGGAGAAAACTAAAACTTTAATTTTATTTCCTTGTTTAGGGTTGACTATTTAAAGACTTGTTTTAGGGATTTTAAAGATTATTTGGTCATTATCTATCAAACATTAACGCTAGGAAGAGAAGCATGTACATTGCTCTCTTTTACCAAATAGTCTTCTTCTTTCTTATCAACTATTTTTGGGTTTCTACCTTTTGATTAAGTTGAAGAAACTACTTTTTGTTTTCCATCCAATCGTAAGTTTATTCTTAGCATCATAAATTCAACTTGTTATTTCGTTCATCAAATCATGAGCGGCTAATTCCATTAGCCAGAATTATGGGATCTATGGAGTAGGGTTTGATGGTTTACTAGGTATTTAACGGATTCAAAGAGTAGTAGAACGTCTTGAAATTCTATTGGTTTAATTGAAATCTATTGGTTGCAAACATTAGATTATGCCTTAGGTTTTATTTACTTCTAACGGAGAAATAGACTAGAGGTCGTGAATTATCAATAGGGACTTAGAAGGTACCAACCTTCTGTTTAATGATTGATGCCATAACTGGATTAATCTACCTGAGATAACATCCTATTGGAAATAGATAAGTTATCTAAGTTCGAGATAATTAGATAATAAATTGTCTGGTGAGGTCCAGAGATAAGTCAGAAAGTATCATAGCCAAGGATAGTTTGTTATTTTACTTACTTCAAGAATCCCAAGCACTACCTAGTACCTGTAAAGTCCCAAAAGCCATGGTGAACATAACTCTGGTTTCCCATTTATATTGATTACAAACATTAATATTGAAGTGACAACATTACTTGATACTTTCAAAACCCCCATCTTAATTTTATATTTTTGTACCATTTGTTTGAATTGAACTTATTGCTATAGCTTCAAATTAGCTTAATCGCCACTCACATTATTCCCTGTGGATTCGACCCCGACTCCAAAGTTGGGTAAATATATTGACGACGACTGCCTCACACTAATTTGAGGTGTAAGTTGAACATTATCAAAAAAATGGCACCGTTGTCGGGGAACAATTTGGCGTATTAAGTTAGTTTGGAATTTTAACTTACTTGCTTGAATTCAAACTTGTAAATATTTGTCTGTGATTTCCTTTGTTTCTTGTGTTAGGTAGATTTTCTTTATTTTTGTTTATTTCTTACTATGGAATCATGGAATGAATGTGAGTTTGATGGTTGGAAATCTTATCTGGATGATCCATGTTCATATTATGATGGACCCCACTTTTGGCAAGATTGTAGATATGCTCCTCGGAGAGAGATGTGTGCACCATCTCCACTCTACTAGAAGTATAATTGTTCTTTATATGCTGGTCAAGATAGACATTGGAGTGATTTCCCAAATGCCCCCTCCCTCTATTATGCTAACGCAAGTTCTAGTTCTTCTTATGAGTATGACAGGTCTTATGGTCAAGAAAAGGAAGAACGCAGAACTGGTAAGAGTGACATTGAAGCTATGCTTCAACTAATGTTGGATCATATAGACACAACGAATGATACCATATGTGATATATGTCAAGACATTAGGGCATTTAATGAGGGAAGAGAAAGGATAGAAGAGATGGAAATCTAGGTCAGTCATCCAAAACCCTTTTCTACATTATGATTAGATGATATCTTATCTATGGAATCATTTAAAATAATGGAAGAGTGTGATGATGAAGAGCAAGATTCCTATACTGATGATGAGCTTGATGTTGATCAACCCTTAGAGATTTCCTAACCAACCGAGCCAACCATGAGGGATGATGCCAAGATTGAGAAAATAGTGCTAGAGGCAAAAGAAGAATCCAAGACAATCTCTTATGAAAACTCTAGCCCAATTCAAAGTAAAAATGTTGAGAAGATAAATAAAAGTGAGTGTGTAGAGGATAGTGTAAATTTTGAAGTAGAATTTGTTGGGCCACACTTGAAGAATTTTTCCACATTATGTTTAGATGATAACTTGTCTGTGGAATCATCTAAAATAGTGGAAGAATGTGAAGATGAGGAAGTAGAATCCTAGATTCTTTATTTTACACTTGATAAGCAACACAAAAACACACCTCGTTTTAAAGCTAAGTTGTTTACCATGCATCATCCATTACTCGGCTTCTTAAGCTTTGCACCACCTCCCTCCCTATGAATGAGGCAAGAAGATGGACTCTAAGTTTGGGGTGAAGTTCATATCCTCAAGATGGAGGAAAAAGTTGAGTTGGGTTTGATGGGTTACTAGGTATTTAACAGATTCAAAGAGTAGTAGAGCGTCTTAAAATTCTGTTGTTTTAACTGAAATCTATTGGTTGCAAACATTAGATTATACCTTAGGTTTTATTTGCTTCTAACAGAGAAATAGAGTAGAGGTAGTGAATTATCAACAGGGACTCAAAAGCTACCAACCTTTTGTTTAATGATTGATGCCATAACTGGATTAATCTACCTGAGATAACATCCTATTGGAAATAGATAAGTTATCCAAGTTCGAGAGAATTAGGTAATAAATTGTCTGGTGAGGTCGAGAGATAAGTCAGAAAGTATCATAGTCAAGGATAGTCTAATGTCTTACTTACTTAAAGAATCCCAAGCACTACCTAGTACCTATAAAGTCCCAAAAGCCATGGTGAACATAACTCTGGTTTCCCATTTATATTGATTACAAACATTAATATTGAAGTGAAAACATTACTTGATACTTTCAAAACCCCCATCTTAATTTTATATTTTCTTACCATTTGTTTGAATTGAACTTGTAGCTATAGCTTTAAATTAGCTTAATCGCCACTCACATTGTTCCCTGTGGATTCAACCCCAACTCCAAAGTTGGGTAAATATGTTGACAATGACTGCCTTACACTAATTTTAGGTGTAATTTGAGAGTTATCACAAGGTCCCTAATTGGTTCATGTCAATCAGTCAGCTATGTGACGCTGGATTTAGAATCTCCTTCAAAGCTGAAAGTTGTTTCATTAAACATGATAAAAGAGATATCTCTCTCATCGATGAACGTGTTGATAATATTTATGCCTTCAATAGTCCTAATTTTTCTAGCTTAACCTACCTCACAGTGCCAACCAATGACACTTGGTTATGGCATAGAAAGCTTGGGCATGCCAGTATGCATATTTGAGAAACTTTCCAAACTAGAACCTGTGAAAGGTCTACCAAAAGTCAAGTTTGAAAAGGATCACATTGATGGTGCCTGCTAATTGAATAAATAGACTCAAACATTATTCAAAGTCAAGGACTTATCTCTACTACTAAACCCCTTTGAACAATCCACATGTATCTATTTGGCCCCACCAAGAATGCGAGTATTGGTAGAAAAAAGATATGTTTTTGTTATTGTTGATGATTATTCTCACTTTATTTGGGTAATGTTTCTTGCTCATAGACATAAATCTTTCACAAACATTGAGATCTTTTGTAGGAAAGTACAGAGAAAAGCTGGAATCTCATCACCTACGTCCACTGAGATCGTGGAAGAGAATTTGAAAACAAGGCTTTTCAGGAATACTGTGCTCATAATGGATACTCTCAGAACTTCTCATCACGTTGGTCTAGTAAACAAAATAGTGTAGTGGAGCAAAAGAATCAATCTCTCTAGGAAAATGCTAGGACTATACTGTTAGAACACAATCTCTCAGATCACTTTTGGGCAAAGGAAGTAAGCACAACATGTCACATTATCAACAGGTGCCTACTTTCATCCTTTTGGTTGAAAATGCTTCATCCACAACAATGGTAAGAATAACTTGGGAAAATTTGATCCACGAAGTGATGGAGGTATTGTTCATGGATACTCTCCTACTAGTCACACTTACAGAGCTTATAACAAAAGAACATTATGCATTAAAAAATCTATACATATTGTTTTTGATGAAACTAATGACCCTCTTATGATCTTCAATATTGATGAAAAATATATGAGTGATCCACAATCTAGAGCCAACGCTAGCATAATTCCTGAGCTAGCTCATGATGAGTCAACTACATCCCCTTCATAGTCGACACCCAAAGTGAAAATATTCAAACCAAGTGGTCCAAGAAAATGGGAACATGATGCTAGTTATCCAAATGAACTCATCATCTGAAATCCAGATGATAGGGTGTAGACAAGAGCAGTATTAAGAAAACAAGCATTTGTTTCCCTTGTATCTCAAATTAAACCAAAAAAGATTGATGAGGCATTCAGAGATGAATCCTGGATCGAGTCCATGAAGGAAGAGTTGAACCAATTCAAATGAAATCAAGTCTGGACTCTAGTCAAAACACCCAAGAACTGATCAATAATTGGAACAAGATGGGTCTATAGAAAAAAATTAAATGAAGAAGGTAAAGTCATCAGAAATAAGGATAGACTTGTAGCTCAAGGCTACTCTCATCAAGAAGGTATTGATTATGATAACTACTTTGCTCCTGTGGCAAGGTTAGAATGAATTTGCATTGTATTAGCTTTTGTTTCTTACAAGTATTTCAAGTTGTATCAAACGAATGTCAAAATGCCTTTTAAAATGAATTTATTCATGAAGAAGTTTTTGTAAAACAACCTCCCGGTTTTAAAAATTTGGCTTATCCAAACCCTGTTCTTAAATTATCAAAAGCACTCTATGGTCTCAAACAAGCTCCAAAATTTTGGAATGATAGATTGAGTACCATCTTGCTAAATAATAATTTTTAAAGAGATAAAATTAATACAACTCTATTCATACAAAATCTTGACTAAAACCTTCTTATTGTGCAAATTTATGTTGATGATATTATTTTTGATAGTCCTAACATCTCTCTGTATGAGAATTTTGCAAACTTGGTGAAAGGAGAATTTTAAATGAGTCTCATGGAAGAGCTCACATTTTTCTTAGGACTACAAATCAAGCAAACTTTGAAAGGTACTTTAATCAGTCAAGCTAAGTACACTAAGGAACTCATCAAAAGATTTGGCATGGAAAAAGGAAAGGCTTATGGAACTTCGATGAGCCTATCTACAAGTCTTGATCCAGACTTATCTGGAAAAGTTGTTGATGAAAAGATGTACAAGGGAATGATTGGATCACTTCTCTATTTGACGTCCAGTCGACTAGACATTAAGTTCAGCATATGTAAATGTGCCAAACAGTCGACACCCAAAGAGTCTCATCTGACTGTCGTCAAAGAATCATTCGATATCTCATAGGAACTTAAGGCATTAGACTATGGTACTCCTACTCCTCTTATTTTAATTTAATTGGATATTCAGATATTGATTTTATAAGGGATAAAATTTATAGAAATAGCACTAGTGAAACATGTTAAATTCTTGGTGATGCCCTGATTTCATTGCACAGCAAAAAGCAAACTTTAGTTGCTCTTTCAATAGTTGAAGCTGAATACATAGCCATTGGAAGTTGTGGAACTCAAATTTTATAGATTATGCATCAACTACTTGATTTTAATTTGTCTATTGAATCTTTTCCCATAATGTGTGATAACACAAGTGCTATTAGTCTGTCTAAATATATTGTGCATCATTCTAGGGATAAACACATTGATATTAAGCATTATTTTATTTGAGATCATGTAGAAAATGGAGACTTTTTACTAACATTTGTTGACTCAGAAAATCAATTGGCAAATATTTTTACAAAACCCTTGTTAGAAGAAAGATTTTGTTACCTTAGAAAAGGACCTAGTATTCTTAGTATTCTTAGTATTAATCACCTATGAGTTTTATTTTTGGAAAAAAATATTTTTACTTGTTCTGATTTTCTCTTCAAATCTTTTAACCAAAAATTTGTTTTCAAAAATGGAGTTATCATTATTTTTTCTAATTTTCATGCCACCCTTGTCACTTTGGCACCTCGTTACCTTCCCTACACACCCCATTCTATTTTTCTTTCACTTCTATCAGTCACCTTTTCACTTTACACCTCTTTATCCTCCCCTCTATTTACTTTCCCAATAGCCACCTGCTTCCACTCTCTCTCTCTTTATTCACTTAATTGCCCTTTTTTCTCTCTCTTTGTCCCTTCAAAATCCATCTCCACCTTTCTCCCATGACCAGAACTCATTCCATGGCCAGTTTTTTTATATCCCTTTCTAAAGCATTCTTTAATAGCCCTATTCACCTCTTTGAGTCCTCTAATAGATTCTTAATAGTCTACTCTAATCAAAAGACACTGTCCCGCTCCCATCCTATCCACCTCTACTAAGAAACCTTAAACTACGTCTCTCAATTCCTTCCCTCCTGAGGATATGCACAAGTTCTAGACATTCTCTTGAAAACAAAATTTTTCTACCTTTAAAAACTGCTCAATTGTACCTAGTTGCATAATCAATCAATGTCACTTAAAATAAGCCTTTTGTAATGTCAGTCACTTCTTTAAGTTTTAAGATTTATCCTAGATTTTTTATCTCTACGGGCTTGAGGTTTATGAGGATCCAGTCTACATGTTTTATGAAAATCTTCATCTCTCTTCTGATAGTGGTAAACTTGAGACTCTTATGCTTGGCACAAGAATCATCCTGAATGATTTCTGTTCGATAAGGTATTTGATAGAAAGTTCTTTGTTGTGATTTCTTTCATAAATGGTACCTAGCCCAAAGATTTTGAAGTGAGTTTGATGAAGCGAAAAGTATTCTGTCTGACCGAGACACAACATCATCCAATTTTTGTCCTCTATTCTTGTGTTTCAAGTATCATATCATGGACCACATAATCACTACAATACTTATTCCAAAGAAGGGATCTCTCAGCAATATAACCTATCATGATGTATTTGTCCTGTACTGTCTGGTTAAGAAATATAAGATCAATTAGGCAACCAGGATTCATGATTATATTCTTAAAAGTGCAGCGGATATTTATGCCTATGCTAGTTTACCATATGACCCGTTAAGTTCTCAGATTCTAGTGTACTACTTTATTGAAATCTCTCTATACCCCCGATAGAAGTCGTAGTTAGTTATGACTCCAAAACTTTGGCCAATATGGGCTATATTTTGGTTGATAATGACAATAAGGATTTTACCTGAGCAAAATCTAAACTACCTAAGTAAGAAAGCCTTTTTCTAACTCCATGATTATTATGTTGAAGGAACTGGAAGGAAATCAAAGATCACTTCTAAGCTATTAATAAAGGTATCTAGTTATCTCAGCTAGCCTTATATATTCACATTCTATGTTTTAATAATGACAAACTAATGTGTAGACATTTGCAGGATATTAAATATCTCTAATTATGGAAGGAGGGGATATTGAAGATACTCCAAAGATGCAGAATCTCTAAGAAATCAATTCAAAGATATCCAAGAATATCTCGCAAAAGGAAGCAAGCATCTAATAGCAAGATAGCCAGCTCTAAACTTGGAATAATATCAATCATAAGAAATCAATTCAAGATCTCTAAGAAAATTTCACAAATGAAAGCAAGCATCCAATAGCAACATGACGAGAGCAAAACTTAGGAAAGAGCATTATCACCATAGGAGCAAAAGGAAAGAAGATCATGAACGTATCTGATACAGACGTGTATAAGTACCGTGTATAGACATATCTTATATGAACATACTATATGGTAACATTCCTCAATAAAGGAATCAATTCAAATTCTTGATTGGGACAAAATATCATGGGTTTCTTTATGAAGAGAAGTAGCTGAAGAATATAAAAGAGTGGACTAAAGATCGAAGCACTTACACAACTTCAAGGAAAAATCTCAAAGTATTTCAATCTTAGTCTCATAAAACTTTGAACTTCTTAGTCTACAATAGTTATATAAAGAATAGGATCTAGTCAATTTTTTAATACAAACTGAAGTTGTGTGACAAAATTTGAAGAACAAAATAAGTCTTCAAAACTTGTTTATCATCATTTTACTTGAGCCCGACTTTTAAAGATCTAAAGAAACTTTGAAACCCAAGGGGACTGGAAGTAGGAACGACATTGGTATTTTGAACCTGGATAAATCTTCGTGTCTTTACTTTAAAGTTAATTACTTACGTATCTATTTATTTGAATCAAATTTTTTTTGTGAAGTATATTGATTTGCAAGCAAGTCGATTGTGATGACTCAATAATCGACTCACAAAAATTTTTAATTTACCCCTACCCCCCCTTTTTTTTTGGAATTTCAATCTCAGGGTCATTATTTTAGAGTATAATGGATCAAGCGAAGATGACTGTGATATGCTTGGAGCTTCTCAAAGAGGTTCTAAGAGGGTGCACTATCAAGGCGAGTTTAGTGGTTACGTCCCTTAAGGTATAGAATTTTTAGGTTCCTATAGGTACCATGGTAGACCAGTTCAGGGAACTTTGCACGGTTTAGGTAGTAGGTTTTCTATTTTAGTAGCTTTGGGTAATCGGTCGTCATCTCGGGGTGGTTTTTCTAGATCAATCATACCTCTTCCTATTTAGTCATGCCACAAAGGTTTCTATATGTGTGATGAGTGTGGCCATATGCGAAGAATTGTCCACATTGTGTTTTCAGACCTACTCTTATATTTACAGTGAGGGGTAACCCTCAAGGTGGTAGAAGTACTATAAGAGATGTGTGAGGTAGATGGAGTGGTGTCTGTGGTGATGGTCACGAGGCATCAGATAGTAGATATGGATAGTATTATGCTATACCTACTAGACCATAAGTAGAGGATTCTCATGTTGTTGTCACAGGTATCATCCCTATTTATTTTAGACCTATATTTTTGTTATTTGATTTGGGGTCGACTATCTCCTATGTGTCTACATATTTTTCTTGGGGTTTTGATTCTAAGTAAGACTCTTGTTGTGCCTATCCATGTATCTACCCTTGTAAGAGACCCTTTAGTGGTGGATCGAGTGTACCAATCTTGTGTTGTGGCCTTTGATGCGCATGAGACTTGGGTAATCTGATCATTCTAGTTATGGTAGATTTTGATATCATCTTAGGTATGGATTGGTTAGAACTTTACCATATGATCCTAGAATATTATACTAAGACCATGACTTTAGCTCCGGCGGGTGTGCCAAAGATAGCTTGGAGAAGTGTGCTTTATTTGGGTCCAAAGAGATTTATATCATTTCATGTGCTTGTTTCTTGGTTAAGAGGGGATATTTGTCTTATTTGGTTCATATTTGGTATACTAGTATTGCTTACCACCTTTCTTGTATTTTATCTATATTGTCCTTATGGTTATGGTTATTTTTCATATGGATTTGCCCAGTATGCCTCTGGAATCATGATATTGACTTTGTTATTATTGTTGAATTTGGCACCAATTCCATGTCTATTACTCCTTATAGGATGGCCTAATAGAGCTGAAGAAATTAAAGAACCAGTTGCAGGAGTTATTGGATAAGGTGTTTATCTAACCTAGCACATCACCTTGATGTGTGCCTGTCTTGTTTGTGAAGAAACAAGGATGGTTCTATGCACATTTGTATTTATAACAAGTACCTCTTTCTCTTATTTATAACTTGTTCGATCAGCTTCAAGGTGCTTTAGTATATTTGTAGATTTATTTAAAGTTTGAGTATCACCAGTTGATGATTAGATCTTAAAATATTCTAAAGATAACTTCTTGGACTCGAGATAGTCATTATCAGTTCTTGGTCATGTCCTTTGATTTGACCAATTCGCAGTTGCATTCATGGATTTGATGGATCAGGTATTTCCACCATATCTTTACTATTTTATCATTGTATTTATAGATGATATTATAGTTTAATCCAAGAGCAATGTCGACCATGAGAAGTATGTGCAGATTGTACTTAGGCGGTTGAGAGATGAAAAGTTGCATGCTATGTTCTCCAAGTTCGAGTTTTAGCTTGAGTCTAGCTCTTTATTGGATAATGTTATAACCAAAGATTGTATCGTGGTCGATCTATCCAAGCTTATTGTAGTTTGTGATTGGGCTAGGCCTACATCTCCTATCGAGTTAGTAGGATACTAATGATTCTTTGTTGAGGGTTTTTCTTTGTTACGGCTTCAATGACCAAGTTAACTCAGAATAAGATTTTGTTTTAATGGTCTGATATTTGTGAGGCAATCTTTTAAAAACTCAAGGATTTTTTTACCTCAGCTCCTATCTTGACTTTGCCCAAGGATGGCGTGGCCTTTACTATCTTTTGTTATAATTTTGGTGTTGTGTTAGGTGTTATGTTGACGTAGCATCATAAGGTAATTGTTTATACTTCTTGTCAGTTAAAGCCTCATAGGATGAATTACCTTATCCATAATTCGGAGTTGTGTGCGGTGGTATTTTCCTTGATGTTGTGGAGACATTATTTGCATAGAGTCTATTATGATATCTTCTTGGATCATCATGGCCTTCATTATTTATTTACTCAATAGGATCTTCATATGAGGTAGTGTTATTGGCTTGAATTGGTTAAGGAGTATGACCTTACTATTCTCTATTATCTAGGCAAGGCTAATATGGTTACGGATGCCTTGAGTCAGAAGTTGACTAGTATAGGTAGTTTGGCATATATTTTGACCCAGGAGAGTCCCTTATCCTTAAAGGTTCAATCTTTGGCTAACCAGATGGTTAGGCTTGATATTTTGACCGTAGGTGTGTTTTGGTATTTGTGGGGCTAGATCTTTTTTGATGGAGCAAATTTGGCTCATTAGTTTAATGATATTGGTTTGAGAATAATTTGGGATAAGGTGTTGAGTGGCAAGGCTAAGGAAGTCTCACTTGATTCTGATAGTATTTTGAGGATTAGAGGCCGAGTTTATATGCCGACACTGGGTGATTGAGTGAGATTGATATTATAAGAGGACTATTGTTCGAGGTACTCTATCCATCCAGGGGTGACTAAGATGTATGATGATTTGAAATAACACTATGGTGGGGTTGTATGAGGAACGATGTAGCAAACTTTGTATTTCATTTCCTATTTGCCAGCAGGTGAAGGCTGAGCATTTAAGGTCTGGTGGTTTTCTTCAAAGCTTACCCATTTCCTAATGAAAGGGAGAACATATCACTCTGGAATTCGTGACTAGGTTGCCTCACACTTCTCATAGTTTTGATAGTATTTGGGTCATCATGGATCAATTTACTAAATCTCCTTATTTTATTCATTTTCAAGTTTTCTTTAGTGCTGAGAGGTTGAGCCGTATCTATGCTCGTGAGATTATTTGTCTCCATAGTGTACCAATGTCTAGTATTTCATATAGAGGTTATGTTTCCATATCTTACTTTTGGAAGGAATTTCTAGAGGATGAGAATTTTAACCCCAGACCGACAGTCGGTCGGGGTAAACTATTTAGGTTTTGAAGGGTATGCTCTACACTTGTGTTATAGATTTTGGAGGTCAGTGGGAGTAGCATCTATCTTTGGCAGAGTTTGTGTATGATAATAGTTACCATTCCAATATTAAGATGGCACCTTTTGTTGCTCTCAAGTCAGTTGGTTTGAGGTTCTAAGATTAGACCTCAAGGTCTAGACTTCCTTTGCAATTCTTTTAATAGAGTTTGGGTCATTCAGGATAGACTTCAAATGGCTCAGAGTAGGAAAAAATGCTATGCGGATTGTAGACTTCATGCCTTAAGATTTAGTGCCAATTATCGAGTCTTTCTTTGTGTTTCACCAATGAAGGGTGTGGTGACATTTGGGAAGAGAGGCAAGCTAAGCCCCGGTATACTGGATCATTTGATATTCTTTGGACTATTATGGATGTAGTCTTTTTTTTAGTATTACCTCAAGATTTATCAATTGTTCATCCATTTTTCCATGTATCCACGCTTCAACGTTATATTCCGAATGAGTCTCAAGTCATTGGTTGGGACACAATCCAGTTAGATGAGAGTTTTTCCTTTGTGGAAGAGCCAGTCTTCATTTTAACCCAGGATTTTAGACTGCTGCATTCAAAAGATATTCTAGTGGTAAATGTCCAGTGGATATACCATCCTGTAGATGAGGTTACTTGGGAGGTTAAGTCCGACAAGCTTAGTATTATCCCTAGTTTTTTACTAATTTAGGAAGGACTAAATTCTTAGTAGTTGATATTATAAGGGCTTGATTCTATGAATTTTTCATTTTTATGTATTTGACCATTTTACCCCTCTTCAAGGTTTCTACGTGATATTTATGGAATATAGGGATGGCTGGCATGGTTCCCAATGAAATTCAAAAAGACTTGTGCGAGTTTATGGTTATTAGATAATAGAAAGTCCTTATAGTTGATTTCATTCAATATTTATTATTCTGTGTGTCTAATGACAAAATGGACTATGCCAACAGATCCACAATGTCGATTTTTGGTTGATAGTGTGGTTGGTGTGATTGTATGGCTTTTGGGTCACATTTTTACCCTCGATTCAAAAATTGTGAAATTGAGTCCCCGAAGGTTATTTTGTAAAAACAACCTCTTCTAGAAAATATAATGTTGCCATTGAGTCTGGAATGTCGAATTTAATGGAGTAGCATAGTATTTTCTGCATTCTCTGAATTCTAGAAAAATCCCAAGGGGTTGGTGGAGAGTTGGAAATGTTCTATGTCCCAGATGTTGCACCACTCAGATGGTGCAACTTCTAAAGCGACTCTTGTTTCACTTTAGCAGAGGCCTTTTAAGCAACCCAACTCACCAATTGGGCCCGCTAAAGTGGAGCCTTGTCCGCTTGAGCGAAGGCTACTTAAGGGCTCTTTTCTACTTAAGTGAAGGCTTCTTAAGTATCTCTTGTTCACTAAAGAGGAAGTTCCATGTCAGTAGGTAACACTTAAGCGACACTTGGTCGCTTTACCGGTGACCCCTTAAGTGGTACCTGGCCACTTTAGAGGTGACCACTTAAGTGGTCAAGTGGCCGCTTTAGCGGTCATGCCTAGTATTGTATAAGTAGGCATTTCTCGAATTTTCTTTCATTTTTAAGACTTTGGGCTTTGGGTTGAGAGGATTTTGGTTGATTTCTTCCATTTTCAAGCTTGGGTAAGCTTCAAATCACTATTTCAATTATTTTACTTTAATTCTTATCATCTAAAACCCATTAATTCATGGTTTAAAAAGTGGAATTTGGGGATTTTGGCCCAGAAGGTGTAATGATTTTTCTTTAATTTAAACCCCATTTTTAACCCAGTTTCACTTGGGTTTTTCTTCTATGGCTTCCTTTAATCATGGCTGAAGTTTATATAAACTAAACTTTTGGTTTTGCCCTTTTTTTTTAAAAACCTATTTTTGGGATTCGTTTAGAACCCCAATCAGAAATTTGCAATATGGGTATCGTTGTCTTTTTTAATGCATAGATTATATATTTGTGTATTTTAGTTGATTTTGAGGCTGTCCGAGAGGGAAAGGATTCCAGTTGAGGGGTTATAGATCGAATTTTGTTACTTCGAGGTAGGTTATGGCTTAAATTTCTTCAGACTAGGTTAGGTAGTTAATAATTGTCTAAATCATGATATGGGTATAGGTAATAATCATGGAAATAATGTTATTATTGTTGTGTGCCCATGTGGGGCCTTATGTTGTTGTTAATGGTGATTGAGATGATAACTGCTATGTGTGGTCTATGTGTTGTTTTTATCTGATATTGTTGGCCTTGCGTATATATTTGGTTGCTTTCTTCAGGGTAGAAATGCCTAAGTTGGGATTAATGTGATATTAAGGATATCTTACTCGCATAATTTACTCTAACGGTACATAGCTTATATTGAATTATGGCTGGTTGACATAGTGAGTGGATTTTAGCATGTGTATATATTGGTTGGATTTTAGATCTTCATATTGGTTTGTTGTGAGAATTTCATCCTCATATCATACATATATTCATGAGATATTGGTACCATCGTAGAAATACTGACTTTTGACAAAAATGTGATACTCTTACAAAAACCTCTATTGTAGCACATGAGTCATCGAGGAGAAATAGATATTGAGATCGGGATTGAGTATTGAGATTATATAAGGGTTTTGAATCCTCTATGGTTCCTAAAAGAAGCAGAAATGCTCGGTAGGTGTATGAGGAGGTTATGTGATAACCTCGATCATATCACATCATCATCATCATCATTGCATGTCATTCATTGTACACCTTTAGTGTTGTGTTTCTGTATATTATCCGATGCATGTCTATTCTATTTTTTGATGTACCTACTTCCTTCTTATGTGCTATATTTAGAATTATTAGTGGAGGCAGTGTAAGCTACCATTTGGGACATTTTCTGCTTGCAGGTGACATGCTCATATTGTGTATTTGTATACCTTATTTTCTACTTTTCTCAGTCGGTCTATGATACCTACTGAGTTCAACTGGACCGTACTCACCCCCATTGTGCCTTTTTGGTGTTAATCTAGGTATGAGTGCACTGCACGTCAGCAGAGTTTAGGCGGTGATTTGATATATTTGAGGTAGAGGCCGCTTTATGCTTCCAGAGTCCACCTCCGACCTCATCCTATCTAGTTTATGCCTTGTTTTATATTTAAAGATAGACTTTTGTTTTTTTTATTTGGATTTTTAGTTGTATTTTCAGACTTTGAGTTGTATGTAGATTGGTTTTACACTGTGACACCAGGTGTTAGGATGGTTGATGGTATTATTGTTATTAAGTTTTTCGTTATTATTGTACATGTATAGTTTGACTTCACTCTAGTATTCTTGCCTTAGGTTTTATGTTATGATTTTCTATTACATATAAGTTTGCATGATTGGCTTATTTTTCAAGGCTTAGCCATGATAAGTACCATGATAACCTGAGTTTTTGGGTCGCGATAGGATGAGAAGGTAGGAAGGCAAGTTACATTAGTTGAAACCTAGGAGTTTAAGCAATGTGTGGGAATATGCTCACTTTAGGATCTGAATTCCAGTGGAGCTTATTTTACTTAGGAATAATAAATAAAAGGTAAATTGCTTCTCTTAATACTTGTATAGGTTGGTCATTTTGTTCAATCTTAGATGTCACCCTGGTGGTGGAATCTAGGTTTTACGGAAGCCCCATATCTTGCATTTTACTTTAATGAGAATGTCTGATTGAGTATACATTATGAAGTGGAGCATAGAGGTGCTAGATTAAAGTTTCATGTCACTTTTATGTATGGCTACAATGATCAAGCCTTGAGAAGGGACATATGGCAGGAGCTGGTGCAACTCAGTAGCACCATCACTGGTGCATGGACTGTTACGGGTTATTTTAACAATATATGTAGGGATGAAAGAGTAGGAAGGAAGGTTAAATTTGATGAAACGTGGAAGTTCAAGAAATGTGTGAGAACATGCTCACTTCAGGATCTGAAATCCACTAGAGGTTATTTCACTTGGAATCTTAAACACTCAGATGCATTGATGGGGTGATGGAGTATTTCAGGATAGGGAAAATGCTTAGGGTTTAGAACAATACAGTCCAAACCATTATTCCTTAGCATGCACATACCAATACAGTGGAGGATTTTCAACCCTTAGCCTACTGTAACACGGCATATAAGGTAATATCCAAGATGCCGACTAACAGGCTAAAAAACAGTACTACCTAGCATTATGTCAGCTTACCATAGTACATTTATAGAGGGTCAAAAAAAATTTTAGAATATTCTAATATGCCAAGATTCTGTTCGACTTTAAAATAGGGATCACACCTCCAACAGTTTTTTATTAAAATTAATTTGCAAAATGCCTACGACACATTGTAATGGGATTTTGTGCGAGAGATGATGTATGCACTGGACTTCCCATCCAAGTTTATTCATTGGGTAATGAATTGCATATATACAGTGAAATTCATAGTGACAATTATATAGTATTATATGGGAGCATTGAAGGGAAAAGGGGACTGTAAGAAGGGAATCGCATATCTCTCCTCCTCTTTGTGATATACATGGAATATTTCACACGTATCATGGGAGTAGTTGAAAAGTAAAAGGGGTTTTGATTCAAACCTAAGTGTCACATTATCCCTTCCAAACTACACCTCAACTAGAAGATAAAGTGATTGATGCGTAATATAGTAACCCAACGCTAGTTGGGATCGAACCCACAGGGAATACGTGAACTATCTCTCAAGTTTGCTTAAATCAATGGGCAGTACAGGAAAGTAAGTGGGGGTTTATAGTTATATTCTATGAAAATTAACAAGATATGGAATGTTTGGTGGTAATCAATCAGAAACGAACACTAGGATTGTGTTCCTCCTGGCTTCTAATTTTGTAGGCTTATCGTGCTTAATCCAACTATCAAGTTGCAGTGCATGTAAAATCTGGCAAGTTATGTATAACTAATAGCCTCTCGACATACTTTCGTGAATCTCACTCATTTTCACTCAGTCTCAGAGTATCGCCTTACTAACTCTTGTCCTGAACCCCAGTTTCTACTATCTCCTCCCGGTCTCAAGTTTATTAGATGAAGATAATTATCTTAAGTAGATAGTGATGTTTAGCTTATTTCGATAATTAACTTAAAATCACTATTATGATCTCCCTTTCCCAATCCCTACCTCCTGATAACGCTCAAACTACAGCTCTCGTAAGAGTGTAAGCGGTCGCTGTCAAATATAGAACACAACTGGGTTGGGTGTCGAATCCCACAGGGAATAGCTGGTCACTAAGTAAGCAAAGATTAGTAGAATTTTGGTGAAAGTCTCGTAAAAGGGGGGATTTTGTAGCGTGCAATAGTGTAATAAAATAACAAAGTAAAAACGGAAAATAGCAAAGTAAAAAGGAAGAATGTTTAGTAAGATGTTAATCAATGAGAATTGAGAGTTAGGGTTATGTCCACCTTATGAGTTGTACGTATCTATTGGCTATGAGTTATGCGGAATTCAGACTTGCATGTGCTTATAGAGAATTGTATTCAATGGTAAATCCAAGCGTCTTTCGACCTAACAAGGACTATTTCACTTTAACTCTTTCGAGCTTAAAGAGTATCTAATGGTACAAATTCTCCAAGAGGTTAATCCAGTTATGGCACTAACTTTTTAACAGGGGTTGGTGCCCTATTACCTTGATATTATCTCTTTTCCAGACATATAACTTTTCTTTCGAACAAGTTAATGTTATACTGGCGTACCCTATGTGTTTGCAACAACAAGAATTTAGTTTAAGATGAAGAGACTAATGATATAAGCAGCATACATGTCAAGAACTCACAAACTCATAGCAATAGATAGTATCTCATAAGGCTTCCATAACCCCAACAGAGGAGTTTAGCTACTCATGAGTGCAAAGGAAATCACGATAGTCATTATCATTATACCAAAATAAAGATCTCACGCGTAGTAGGGTTTGGTATGTCTTATGGCGTGAAGACCTTGCAAGTAGCGTTTCTCTTGTTGTGAAAATTTAAGACGAATAGATGAAGAGAAAGTAAATAAGAATTAATTGAAACCAAATTGTTTAGAGTTGTAGATGAATTAGAATGTGAATGATGAGAATAATGATGTGTCCAAAAACTGCAGCAAAATAGGGTATTTATAATACCCATATCCTATTCCTATAAGGCTACTGTGTACTTATCCTAATCCTAATAAATTACTGCATCATTATCCTAATCCTTATAGGTTACTGCTGATCCCCAAAGTCTTGGAAAATACTGTTTTTGCCCGAGACAGGTTTCCCATGCGTCACTTTTGGTCCTAGGCGTCCAAGCTCTCCTTCCCTTCTTTCGTGAAGCTTCCTTTGGCGTCAAGTTATCCATAAAATGCTGAAATCTGCATCATTTATACCTGAAAACTTACTAATCACGTTTGTTAGCTCACTTACAGGAAAAAGGACTAAAAGTGCATGAGTTATATATTTTGTCCGCAAAACTTAGCTACAATATGGGTACATTAAAGCACTTTGGGCGTGTAAATACGCCTATCATCACCTCTCTCTTAGGTTCGTAGTGAATACCGATGGGATCGTAATGCTTATAATAGTTAAGAAGTCAATAAGTGGGAAGAAAACCACAATACATGCAACAACAATGATCTAGAAGGATTGAATATTTTCCCTACTTTGTTAATCTGTCAGGGTTCGCACAACCCTAGATAAGGGAAGTAGCTGCTCATCATTTTGAAACAATCAATGGAATTCATATTTGAAAGCATTAAATCAATGTCATAATAATGATGAACAAAAAACAGAGTCTCAAATTGAATAATCAACTAAAATCAACAACAAACAATCCCAAGATTGAAATCAAATGCATGTTTGTAAGTAGTAAGAGTGTGTAACCTAATTAAAAAAAGTCAACAGATTATTTATAGAGCACATGGAAACAAATCCAAAACAAGAAGGAAAATTGGAGCCGGTGGCCACCTATTTGAGCCACTTATGGGTCGTAGGTGGAACCTATAGACCATAGGTAGTCCAACGTAGGTTCCAGGCTTCTGTAACTCCTGGAAAACATCTCCAAACTTTAAATTCTGAGACAAATTCTGGCGCCTGCAGAGCGTAGATGGTACCTATAGGTCGTAGGTGCCCTCCATAGGTAGCAGGGTCTGACTTTCAGCTTCTGAATCTCTATTTCTCAGCTTCTCTAACATATACTCTGGCACTTACGACAAGTAAGTAGTACCTATGGGACGTAGATGCCCATGCAGGTGGTCCAAAACTTTAACTTTCACTCTTTTCCTCCAGATTAGCTCCAAACATGATTTCTTGCAAAACACATCACATCTAATAGAATGACCTAAGTAACTTGTATATTTTCAATTTTTTAAGCATCAAAAGTGCTATGAAGCCATAGTACATCAACACCCTCAACTTAGAATTTTTGAATGTCCTCGGGCAATATAACACAATTAGTAATATAACGATGCTTAACTAGGAGAAACCTAAGCTATCTACGGCAGTCAATCCTTAAATTTTAAGCTCAAAACCTTACACCCCCCTCATATTTTAACACTTCAAAACCAATTATGTATATCAATGAAGCACAACAATGTGACATAAGGGAATCAAGATATGGAATTACATTAGGAACAAACAACCATGCATATGTACAAGTTACACTACCCAAACAAGTAGGCAGCTAGCAACACAACCCAATTGTCCTTACATCAAAGAAGTCCCAAACACTTATATGAAATCATGCACGACAATACCAGGACGATCAATAGATACTCACACTCACAAGAAAGTTCCAATCAATGTGTATTAAATACCATAGGCTTGCCCTTATTTTCTTCATCTTAGCTTTCAGACAGTCGGATTAGGATCACTATAGGACTCTACTCGGCTTGTAATGTAGTCTTGGGGGGGTTATGGTACATATGGACATCTGGAGCGAGTAAGCTTCTTTGGCACTACACTTACATTGGGGTCTAATACGAAGCCAATTTCTTTTATTCCACCCTTATTTCTCCTTTTTTATTCTTTTATTACACTCTCAGTTTGGATGGGGTTTCTTTTATTTTTATTTTTCTTTCTTTTTCATTTTTTTTGCTTATTCTACCACACTCAGCCCTACTTTCTTTTCTCTTATTTTTTCCTTTTTCATACCTATTTCACATTACGTACCACTATGATAGTCACCCTCAACTTAGACGATTTGCCTGAGTTGAGGTACATAATTTCAAAAGAGAACCAGGGTTAAAATAGGTTCATTATAACACAAATGGGAAGGTGAAAGGATAAATAAGAAAAATAGGATATAAGGCTCAAAATAGGGATCAAGGGATACTTATTCATATTTGGAAGGTTGTTTAGGCCAAAAGTGGACTTATTTCAAGAACGGCCTTTGGTTCTTTCATAATTGACTATCCTACAACCCAGGCAATACTAACTGCGCAAGTTCTAGATTCAACACACAAAAAAATAAGGTAGTATCTCATACACACATAGCACAGGGTTGCATCACAAGCTACTACCTATCCGGTTTATGCACAAATATGCTATGATTATTATGTCCCTAATTCTAATATCATAATGAGAATCACAATGGTCACACATCACACAGTTCAAAACACACATTTTTAAAGGGTATCATTTTTCTCAAAAATCCAAAACAAAGTACACAACTACCTTAGATACTCAAAAATCTCCTAATTACACCAAAAAATAAAAAAATATGAAATAAAATACAAAATAACACAAAATTACCCTAGTCATACTGATTTTACAATCATACCATGACAGAAAAAGAAGCACAATAACAAAAACCTACGGCAGCTATGGTATACCTCACCCCTAACTAAGAGACAACGCACTATCCCCAGTGTATGTAAATAATATAAAGTCAGGGAATGAGGACATACTTGGGATGCACTAGGCAGCCAGAACTGACACATATGTAAAAACACCAAAATACCTTGGGTTTTCTCCCAAGCAGCACTTGATTTAACATCGCAGCACGATGTGGCTAGGTTGGTTACTCAAACTTCATGAACAAGCCCATGGATTGCCTTTCATAAAGAACTTGATTTAGTGTCACGGCATGACATGGTTACCTTAATCACTCAAAATTCATCAAGGTAACCGAAGGAATAACCTTCTGAGTCATTAACACAATGAATAACTGACACTACCCTTATGTTGGTTAGATGTTTCATGGTTTTACGAATGTTGTATATGACCTCCTCATCATTTACTCTAAACTTGAGCTGCTATTTCTCCATAACTACAATCATTATACCCATGGACATGAATGGTCTTTCAAAGATTATAGGCATCCTAAAGTCAACTTCACAATCCAGGACAACAAAGTCATACAGAAAGATAAAGTTGTCTACTTTTACTAATACATCAAATGATATGCCCACGGGTTTCTTTACTATATGTATGCCATCAATAAATTCATAGATTCTAGTTTAAGTTCCCCCAACCCCAACTACTTATACACTATTGGCAGCATTAAATTGATGCTAGCCTCTAAGACACATAAAGCCTATTTAAAGTTGAAGGGCTCGATGGCATACGAAATAGTTAAAGCTCTAGGGTCCTTCTTCTTCTCAGCCAGAGATCTCGAAGTAATCGCACTACAATAGTGTAACACACATCTATCCTCAAAACTAATAGCTCTCTTATACATCACTAACTCCTTCATAAACCTTGCGTAATTAGGTATCTAATCAAAAGCCTCAAGAAAAGAGATGTTCAAGCTTAATTTTTTCAGCATGGCTATGAATTTCTTGAACTTCCTTTCTTCCTTCTTCTATTTCAACCTCTAAGTAAAAGATAGGGGAAGTCATGGAATTTGCTTCACTATAAAATCATTGACCTTTCCCATACCTTTGTCCTTTACAGCATAACCATCAACAACTGTAGATTTTTTTGACTCCACTTCAGGTGTCTCATTAACCATAACACTATTATTCTTCATCGCATCAACAGTCGACATAGGGGGATCAAATTTTTCCTTACCACTCTAAGTGGTAATGGCTATACAATGATTATCATTCTTAGGATTATATCTATGTTTCTTGGAGGGGTGCGTAGCTATCTCTGATTCAAATTTGTAAACATTTGTCCAAATTGATGCTCTAATTTCTTTATTGCAGTAGCATGTGACTCTACCTTCTGGGTCAATCCTAAGATGTCTTCTTTAATATTCTTAAGGCAATTTTCCTGATTTTCCTAACCCTTGACTAGCTTGGACAACATCTCTTCTATCTTTGACTTAGTGTCACAACTAACTAGTAGATCATACATACTACTCTTCTCCTTGTAATTATATTTGTATCTCTAGTCACCATCTTTCTCTCTGCTCCTATCTCTGTACCTATCGTTATAATAGTTTTGACCTTAGTTTTATTTTGTCTTGGATCAAAAACTAGTTTTATTTTGTCTTGGATCAAAAACCCGCCAACTCGCGATCTAGGTACTTTGCCTTTTCTTCTAAATCAGAATCATAAGACTTAGAGGCATTTTCCTGTGAGCCAACTGTATTCACCTTCTCAGGATTTATTATTGCAAACTACCTCACCAGGTGATAACGCTCAATCTACAGCTCTCGTAGGAGTGTAAAGCGGTCGTTAGCAAATATAGAACCCAACCTGGGTTGGGTATCGATCCCACAGGGAATAGCTTGGCCAACAAGTAAGCAAAATTACTAAACTTTTGGTGCAAGTCTCGAAAAAGGGGGAGTCTTGTCGTACAAGTAATGTAAATAAAACAATGAAGTAAAAGCTGAAAATAGCAAAGTAAAAAGAGAAGGATTGTTACGTAAGTTGTAAACAATGAGAATTGAAGTGTTGGGGTTATGTCCACCTCCTGAGTTATACGTCTCTATTGACTATGAGTGTGTAGAATTCCGACATGCATGTGCTTATAGAGAATTGTATTCGATGGTAAATCCAGACGTCTTTCGACCTATTCGAGGATTATTTCACTTTAACTCTTTCGAGCTTAAAGTGTGTCTAACGGTACGAATTCTCCAAGAGGTTAATCCAGTTACGGCACTAACTTTTTAATAGGGAATTTAGGATGTGACCCTACTACCTTGACACTATCTCTTTTCCAGACAAATAACCTTTCTTTCGAACAAGTTAAATGTTATACTGGCGTATTCTTGCGTTTGCAACCACAAAGAATTTAGATTAAGATGAAGAGAATAATGATATAAGCAGCATACGTCTCACGAACTCACAAGCTCATAGTAATAGATAGTACCTCATTCGGCTTCCATAACCCCAATAGAGAAGTTTAGTTACCCATGAATGCGAAGGAGATCACGATTGACATTGTTATTATACCACAATACTGATTAATTTCGTGTAGCACAAGAGTGGTAGGCGTTTAGGCGTGAATTCCTAGGCAAAGTAAAGATTCTCTTGTTGCGGAAATTAAGAATAAATGAATAGAAGAAGAAAAATAGAATTAATGGAAAGATTAGAAGAGTTGTAATTGATGGAAGAAGAATGTATGATTGTAAGAATCTGAATGTATCTCTCCACTAAGGGAGGAATTCCTCAAAATCTCTAGCATGATAGGGTATTTATAATACCCATATCCTAGTCCTACTAAGCTAATGAAATATCTAACCAAATCCTACTAAACAAATGAAATACTTAACCCAATTGTACTAGGTTAATGTAACATTATCCAAATCCAAATAAACTAATGAAATACTTAACCCAATTGTACTAGGTTAATGTATTATTATCTTAATCCAAATAAGTTACTGCAGGTCCCCAAAGTCTTCAGAAATGCTGTTTTAGCCCAGGACAGATTTTCCATGTATCACTTTTGGTCCTTTAGGCGTTCAAGCTCCCTTTCCTTCCTTCGTGAGCTTTCTTTGGTGTCAAGTAAGCCATAAAATGCTGATTTCTGCATCATTTATACCTGAAACTTTGCTAATCATGTTTGTTAGCTCACTTATAGGAAAAAGGACTAAAAGTGCATGAAATATATAATTTGTTCTCAAAACTTGGCTAAAATATGGGCAAAATCTAGTGCTATAGGCGGTAAATTCGCCTATCATCACCAGGATCCCAATATCAGTTCTCAGATGTGCAATCTCTTACATCATAGAATCATCAACCACTTTATGCTTGGTGGAAGACCCAATTGCATAAGTGTCAGTGCCTCTCTGCCTCCCGAGTATGCCATCCTCTGTTGGTGAGAGAGATCTGGTCTAAAATATTTGATGTTAGCTCCATGTATATGCATGCATGTTTCTCCAATAATAGTATTTGCCATAGCTCTCGAGCTTATGTTAAAGGATCTATAGAAAATCTCAAGCAAGATCTACCCCAAAATCCTATGGTTGGCACCATCCTCAACTTCTTTTTGAATCGTAACCATACCTCATACATAAACTCAGAGTGTAACTATATCAAATTATATATCTCTTCCTTCAACTAAAGCATCCTAGATGGTGAAAAAAAATGATCCAAAAATTACAATTGTAAATCATTCCAAGTAGTGATAGATCCTCTTGTAAGTTCCCCCAACCACAAAGTAGTTTCACCAGTCAATGAAAATAGGAACAACATGAGTTTCAGTACTTCTTGATTTACCCTAGGTATAGTGTATGAAGTGCATATCCCAATAAAGTGTCACTACCCAAACTAAGGCCTGGGCATCCTACTCTATCTGGTAATCATGCACAACATTCATATAATAAAAGAAGAAACAAAAATATAAGCTGATATGGAAACATGGTCACACTCTGGATTTAGTTTAACAATAAGGAATGAAATTCAAAATCAACTAAACAACATCTGGAACAGTCTGCGAAATCTCTACTACATGAAAATCTGACAACTATCTAAAAACTGGGACAAGTCCCCCAGTAGACCGAACCAACGGAATAACATAATCTGAAATAATAGGCCTTCTGGAATAAAGAAGGCTCACCACTGAACGAATCACTTCTCTCTGGAATACTCTACTGATTAACCGAACCCTTGGACTGAGCCTCCGAACCTGAGAGGTAGGGGGTCAATACAAATGTACTGGTATGCAGAGCAGATCCAAAATACTAGTTTATATTCAACATATATAAGAGAAATTTAAAACAGTTCATAAACATATTAGATAGTAAGAAATTTCATGGGAATTTTCGAAAGACTCTGTAAAATCATCTAAACTCTGTGACACTCTTTGTTTTACTTCTGCGCTAGGTGGTATACCCTACAACTCTGAAATTTTATGGGCTATATAGAATCCATAATTGACTCGGCGGGGAAGCCTCCAACCTAAGTGTGCCACAAGGGTTGGAGTCTCTGACTCTGCTATGCCACACGGCCGTCGCCAGCGAAAAAATAATATACCCGAATCGGGAAATCACAGTTTTAGGCTAAGAGTTACTTGAACTCAAGCCTTTTTTGGGTAACCACCTAAACCTCTTTAAGCCCATTTTTAACTCTTTAAAATATGCATTCTCTAAATACACACTCTGTTATGGCATACATACTTATGGTATCATCATACCATTTACTTGCAAGTCACATCTCTTAGCCATTATTAGCATATTACAATCTCTATTTTCAAAACATAAATTTGGGACCACCATATCAATAAATTATTTCAAATAACTCTTTCTCTAAAACTCATATAAACACATATATGCAACTCTCTTTGTCAAACTTTCAATGATGCAAGGTGGTCATGTCAAAGCTCTTAATCTCATACAAATTTTTCTCTTTTAACAAAATATAGTTACATCAAGAAACTCCCTCTCTTAAATCTCTAAATCATGCTCAAAACAATATGTTATTTGAGTAAACTATTTTCAAGCCATAAATCATGCATTTCAAATCCTTCACCTCAAGATCATACACTTAAAGTCATCATAAGAGAGGGATTTCATAAGTTATGCTCTCAAACAATCTTTAATCTAAATTTTTCATACATATACATATACGTGTAAATCAATTTAAGGGGTAAAGGGCTAAAGACCAAATCAACAATTCAATTAAATATTCATATAAAATCATGTATTTCAAAACCCCTTTCTAAATTTATGCTTGATAACCTTTAAATTATGTTCTAGTGTTTACAACCCCATGTAGTTTTTAGGATAAATTTCACGTACCTCTATTTTGGAATTTGATGAATGATTCTTGAAGCCTACGATTTGGGGATTCCAAATCTTCAATTAATCTTGAAAACCCACAGTTAAATCTTGAGTTATTTATGTTTTTAGTTTGAAACCCTAGAGAGTGTTCTTGAGTAATTTGGATGATTGTGAATGTATTCTGGTGTCTTTGGGATTAAATCCCGTGTTTAGGCTGATAAGGGGGTAGAAAATACCCAATATACCTTTAATGAGGTAGAATAAAAATATAACTGGGAGCCCAATTTCATGGGCCACCGCGACGCACCACAATTATGGTGGCTCACTGGAAATTAACGAGTGGGATTCTTAAGGTCACCGCGACGCGGAGCCATCGCGTTGTCCCAATGGTTGGGACCTGAAACTTCAGGGCGACGCACCACAATCGCGTTATGCTACTAAAATTTGACAATTTCTAAATAAGCCCCCTCCGCAACGTGTCAAGCACCAAAATGAAAGTGTTTTACGACTAGAACTTAAATTAGTCATAACTTCTTGCCCGGGTATCAAATTTGGGCAAATCTTACATCGATGGAAAGCTCATTTAATTTTCCACATGATAAAAAGTCAAAATTAGGTAAATTATATATGTTTTAAACTTTACTCACTTTGGAAGTCAAAAATAAGACTAAGTTTCTTTGACATAATTCTAGTTATTTAACTCTAAGAGCATATTACTACGAGCTAACTCACGGACGATTTTTTTGGGGTGTTACATAAAGTTTGTAAGGTGCATGTCTTTATCGTCTTTCAGCAAGCTTGCAATCACACATTTCAGAATTAAGATTTAGATCATGGCACTAGTAATGTTGAATTTCACACCCGGTGGCATAACAGGAGAAATGATAGCTCTTGTCTCGGTAGGCTCAACGTATCTAAAATCCTTCTCTAATCCTCATATGGAGGTAAGTACTGATAGTCTAGAAGTATTTGAGCTCTACCACCTATAAATCTATCTCAATTTTCATCGAGTGCCACTCGATGGTTTGCTTCTTGTCTCTAATTTGTTATCTCTACCTCCTGAGCATCTTCTTACCCTTTTTTGTTAGAAGTTTCCACCAATAACTACTCAGTTTTTTGATCAACAATGTTTTAACATTCCTAGAAGGAGTAGGCATAACATTAGGATCATCCTAAACCGCTTCAAGATGGCCTTCATGTACATGTTCTGTCATCGTATGATTTTGCTATAGAATTCTCTATAGGTTAGAATATAGTGGGAGAAAGGGACTGTTTTAAATCCTGGTGTTAGGCATACACCGATGCATACCCAACTAAAGAAAAAAGAAAAACTAAAAATATCAACAACTAGGATCAACAATCACCGTATTCCTCGACAACAGCACCAAAATTCTGATATCTCCTAAACTACACCTCAAATAGAAGATAAAGCAATCGATGCAAAATATAGTAACCTAACTCAGTTTGGGATCAAACCCAGAGGGAATACGTGAACTATCTCTCAAGTTTTCTAAAATCAACCGATAGTACAAGAAAGTAAGTAGGGGGTTTGTAGTTTTAATCTATGAAAAGTAACAAGATGTGGAATATTTTGGTTGTAATCAATCAAAAATGAACACTAGGTTTGGGTTCCCCCTAGATTCTAATGTTGTAGGCTTATTATACTCATTCCAACTATCAAATAATAGGGCATGTAGAATCTTGCAAGTTATGTATCACTAACAGCCTCTCGACAAACTTTGGTAAATCTCACTTATCTTCTCTCGATCTCAGAGTATCGGCTTATTAACCTTTTCCCTATACCCCAGTTTCAATTATCTTCTCTCGATTTCAAGTTAATTAGATGAAGATAATTATCTTAAGTAGATAGTAATGTTTAACTTATTTCAACAATTAACTTTAAATCATTGAAATGATCTCCCTTTCCCAATCTCTACCTCCCTCTTAGGTTCATAGTGAATAAAGGCAGGGTCCTAACGTTTGCAACCATTAAGAAGTCAATAAGTGTGAAGAAAACCACAATACATGTAGCAACAATAATCTAGAGGGATTAAACCCTTCCCCTACTTTGTTAATCCTCCAGGATTCCCACAACTCTAGCTAAGGAAATTAGACACTCATCATTGTGAAACAATCAATGAAATTCATATTTGAAAGCATTA
This sequence comes from Capsicum baccatum var. pendulum, assembly GCA_030864225.1. Classification (NCBI taxonomy): domain Eukaryota; kingdom Viridiplantae; phylum Streptophyta; class Magnoliopsida; order Solanales; family Solanaceae; genus Capsicum; species Capsicum baccatum. Next base: position 42,176,566 of record CM061560.1, read on the forward strand.
AATCAGTATCAAAATAATGAATGAATAAAAATCAAAATCTTAAATTGAATAATCAACCAAAATCTAGAACAAACAAAAAACGTCAAAAGACTATTTTTAGAGTACATGAAAACCCTAGGAAACCAATTCAAAACAAAGAAGAAAAATTAGAGTTAGTGGCCACCTGCTGGGTTAATTATAGGCCATAAGTGGAACCTTCATACCGTAGGTGGTCCCACGTAGGTGCGAGGCTCCTGAAACTCCTGAAAAACTTCTCTGGACTTACACTTCTGAGACAAATTCTGGCACCTACAAGCCGTAGGGGGTACCTACGAACAGTAGGTGCCCTCTATAGCTAGCAACTTTCTTCAGAATTTGGAAGGCTTGAAACACTGACTTATGGGATCTTCAAACACCATGGCTAGAGATGATCATTGACCAGATCAAACAGAAATTTAAGATGCGAAAAGAGTTCATTTTTTACAAGAAAGATGAGTCACGGACATAGGAATTGGATTAATCATATACTTAGTTGAGGCGAATATGTAACTTGAGCTTAGTAGGATGATGTACATAGAGATAAGTTGTAAATGTATTGTAGTGATGAAGTAAAATTTCTTCATCAAAAATAATAATTATTTTTCAACTTGTAGGAGTTTTATAGGAAGAATTAACAAATTTGACAACTCATATTGGTGGTGCTGATGGCGAACTACAAGAAGGGCTGAAATGATAGTTTAATACGATGTTCCTGATAAGTACATTCTTAATTAATTATTGAAACTTTACAATTTGAAAATTTCAGACATCAAAGGGAAAAACTGTTGATCCAGGCAAAATGTGGATTGAGACTCATAAGAGGAAATATGACAGGTTTGAACCTTGAATTTACAACATAATTTTTCATCAATAGAGATTTAGGTGAATTCGATCATCTATCTTCCACTTGGCTCTACCCATGCTATTGGGCCATCAAAATCTCTTTTTAAACTCTTTATCCATTCAAACCATGACAAATAAAATAATTCGGGCATGTTTTGAATCTTCTCTACTTATACTTGCTCACTTCTCCTTACACCACCTCCCTTAATGTCATAGTGTGAATTTATTTAGTATTCGATCATGAATTTGGTGAATGTCCAACAAAGACAATTCAAGATGCACATTAAGAACAATACTTCAATATCAAAAACTAGTTCCAACTAAAAGTACTTGTGAATTGTTTGAAATGAAGAATAAGTGATAATAATTTTTGGATAAAATATATGATTATTTCATCTTAAATTTGATTAGAAATATAAGTTAGTTTCAAGATTATTTATCCATCATTTGTATTAAAAAAAATTAGATAAGCATGATGGAATAAGTTACATATGAAGAGTAAATACATAAAGCATTGGCTAAAGTTGTTTTAGATTTGTAAATAGACACTTAAAGTTTACGGACATCCTATTGCCCCATTTAACAATGAAAATTGGAATAAATATCTCATTTTAAGCCAACATCAATAACAAGAAATTAAAGGAAGTGCAATAACACACTAGTTACTATTTTTCACGTCTCAATTGATTTAATTTTCTTTTTCTTTTTCTTTTTCTTTTTTCTTCTTTCTCTCTCCTCCACTCTTATCCTCCCATGAATTCCCATTACTATCTACATTTCACCATTCATAAATGTTCAGCTTTGGTCACTTCCTTCTTTTTCGTCTTTATTTTATTTTATTTTGTCTCTTCTAAATAGCTTCACCCTTTTTGTTATTAATTTTTTTATTAGATAGAAACCTAAAATAAGGTGAGTTGAGAGATATGATTGGCTTATAAATTTTTTCTTTATATCTATGTTGCTCTAATAACCTTTGTCATCACAATTGGATTATCTTCAAATTAAAATTTATAAGCAAATATAATTATGTTGAAATGAAATTTTATTGAAATTAAATCTTATATTTTTCTTAACCAAAAAATCATAGCTTCATAACAAAAATCAAAAGAAAAATAATAGACGTACGGCAATGTATCGATTATAAACTTAAGGTGAAACAACTTGAAAAACGAGGAGAAAGAAATGAAAGGAAAAAGAGAAGAAAAATATATTGGGAAAATGAAAGAAAATGGTGAATAATTGGAAGAAGATAAGAGAAAAAAAAAAAGCACTGAAAAATAAATTAAAATAAAAAAGTAATTAAAAAAATTTCTAATCCAACAAATGCTGATTTAAAAAAAAAAAAATCTTAGTTTTTACTTGTTTCATGCTCTATTGGAGAGTGAAGTACATTTGTCACATCATTTGGACCTAAAAAAAGGGTATTTATGATGATTTTATTTAGTGTAATTGGATAATAGGCCCCACAAACTTAAAACTTTTTTTAAAAAAAATTCAAAATAACTTTAATGATGTTGTTATGTGTTTTCTGAATATATATAAATAATGAAATAACTAAAATCCCAACTCTGTGATAATGATAATGTATCAATCTCATCCAAATCCCAACTCTGTGATAATGATAATGTATCAATCTCATCTTCCTATCAAGCTACCCCTTCAATTTGTGTCATGGTCCTTTATATTCTTTCGAATTTTACTATTTGACTTTTGAAACCTAATCTTGTCGCCTAATTAATTCTTCATTTTCTTGAAATGCTTTCGCTTTTACGATAATTAGATATCGGTGTCCGTGCAAGGTACGGGCATTTTGGCAACACTAGTGTGCAAAAGAGATTTAATTTTGGGGATGATTATTTCCTACTTGTTTTAATTGTTTACTATAGGAGTAAAAGAAAAGAAATGTAGTACAATGAACCGATGTTAACATAAGATATACATTCAGTGTGAAACAAAATTGAGCTTGCTAGATTGGTCCAACCAATGCAAAAGTGATTATATAAGTGGATAAAAATCTAGCTAGATTGTTGAAACTACAGTTGCCGGCACGTCTTTCGTTTGGAAATTCCTGAAAAAGTATATGATGCGCGTCTCATTTGAAAGTTTCAAATATATAAGTTGAGGATACATACTTCAATTCCGAAATATTTATTTCACCATAAAATTACCAAAATATCTTTGGTAGTCATTAAATATGGAATAAAAAGATATTTACAAAAATTGTTACCGTGTATAATTCAATTACATAGGTCTAAATTAAAATATTATTAAAATAATACATGAGGACAAAACTAATAAATATATAAAAGAAAAAAAAACAATATGCATGTGTAACCATTTTATTGCACTATAAAAATGAGGACAAAACTAATAAATATAAGGAAAAAAATAATATGCATGTGTAACCATTTTATTACACCATAAATTACACCATTAGGGTATAAAAAATAAGTAATTTAATAAGGAATGAAAATATAGATATAAAAAATTATTACCATGTATAATTCAATTACAAAGATCTACATAAAAAAATTATTAAATAATAAATGAGGACAAAACTAATAAATATAAGGAAAAATAATATGCGTGTGTAACCATTTTACTGCACTATAAAAATGAGGACAAAACTAATAAAAATAAGAAAAAAATAATATACAAATGTAACCATTTTATTGCACCATAAAATTACCGAAATACCCTTGATAGTCATTTAATAAGGAACAAAAAGATATTTATAAAAAAATACTACCACTTATAATTCAATTACAAAGATCTAAATAAAAATATTATTAAAAATATAATACATAAGGAAAAAACTAATGAATATAAGAAAAAAATCAATATGCATGTACAGACACTACAAAAATAAGGAAAAAACTAATAGATATAAGAAAAAAATCATATCCATGTGTAATAATTTTATTTACTACTATATATAAGTGAAAGTTGGGGTGACTAAATTACTGAAATATCCTTGGTAGTCACCCCAACCTTCACTTATTGCATCATAAAATTACCAAAATACCCTTGGTTGTCATTTCATAAGAAAAAAAAGATACTACTACTATGTATAATGAAGGTTAAGGTGACTAAAATTACCGAAATACCCTTGGTAGTCACCCCAACCTTCACTTATTGTACTATAAAATTATCAAAATATCCTTTGTAGTTATTTAATAAGGAACAAAAAATATTTATAAAAAAATACTACCATGTATAATTCAATTACAAAGGTATAATTAAAAATATTATTAAAATAATACATAAATTACTGCATTATCCTTGGTAGTCACCCCAATCTTCACTTATTGCACCATAAAATTACCAAAATACCCTTGGTAGTCATTTAATAAGGAACAAAAAGATATTTATAAAAAAATACTACCATGTATAATTCAATTACAAGGGTCTAAATAAAAATATTATTAAAATAATACATAAATTACCGAAATACACTTGGTAGTCACCCCAACCTTCAGTTATCGCACTATAAAATTACCGAAATACCCTTGGTAGTCATTTAATAAGGATCAAAAATATATTTATAAAAAAAATACTATCACGTATAATTCAATTATAAAGGTCTAAATAAAAATATTATAAAAATAATACATGAGGACAAAACTAATAAATATAAGAAAAAAACAATATGCACGTGTAATCATTTTATTGCACCATAAAAATGAGGTTAAAACTAATAAATATAAGAAAAAAATCATATGCATGTGTAACCATTTTATTTACTACTATATATAAGTGAAGGTTGGGGTGACTAAAATTACCGAAATATCATTAGTAGTCATCCCAACCTTCACTATAGTAGTTAAAAAATAATATAATAACTAAAAATAAATAGAATAGAAATAGAAATAATAGTAGTAATCGTAATATTCTACTAATAATAAAGTAAAGGTTTGATACTACTAAAAGACAAATTAGTAGCCCTGCAACGCGCGATCCGGGTTAGTCGGGGCTCCAATGTCGGCACAGGACACCGGATGGAAAATAAAAAAGAAAAAGACAAATTAGTAGTACACTAACATGGGTTGTGATGCAGTGGATGGGGCTACTTCACCCTTAATCAAAGATCGAGGGTTCGACCTTGGGTATAGAGAAAACTCTGTTGGGAGCGCTGTTACCTTAATGTGCCCTACTACACGTGATTCGGATTAGTCGAGGCTCCAATGCGAGCACTGGACACTGGATGGGAAACCAAAAAAAAAAGAAAAATTAGTAGTACTACCAAAAGGGCCTGAAATGCCCTTCAACTATGTGAAATAGTGTAAAAATGTCCTCCGTCTACCTATTGGGCCTAAAATGTCCTTCATGTCTACCTATTGGGCCTAAAATACCCTTTCTGTCTACCTATTGGGACTATTTTGCCCTTTTATTTAAGAAAAAAGTTATATAATATCACAACTTATCTTTATTAAACTACATAAAATTCCTATCATTTTTATTAATATTAACCAAATAAATAGTGCACACTATTAATTTTTTGTCGTTCTAAATTGATCTAATAAACAAAAAGAAAAACAACATAAATAGTCATTCTAAAAAAAATTATTACATATACATAACTGTATTAATTGTTTGTCAGATACAGCATATAAAATATTTACTTTTATGACAAATTCTAATATATTGAAAAATAATTATATATTAAATTTCTATATTTCTTATTTATTGCTCATTTTTTTAAAAGCCTTTGTTTGTTCATTCATTTTTTATATACTATATCAAAATTTTATGTTTTTTATTTTTATTGTCTGCTTTCACGATACCTCCATAAAATATATGGTATATTTATACCATAAAAATTCATGATATATTTATGTATTATATAAATTATATTTATATCATAAAAATACATGGTATATTTATACCATACAAATTATATTTATACCAAATATACATGATATATTTTAGATATAAAAAGTTTTACCATGTAATACTGAAAATGCACATTTATATTTAATAAATAATTTTTTAACAAGAAAAGTACTTCTAACATAGTGAGATATACCATGAATATTTATCTCATAAATTATATCAAAAATATAATAATAATCTAACTTTGACATAAATTATATCCATACAACAAAAATACATGGTATATCTGTACTTCGAACATAATAATTTTTATTCAATAAATATTTATCCATAAAAAATTGTGATTAACTCATCACATTATAATTAAAAAATATACGATAATAAAATAATACTAGATGATTAACATACATGAAAATAAAATGAAATATATATGAGCAAATAATGGAATACTTAGTTTATTTAAAAATATTTGAATTTTGAATATAAGAGAGAGAGATTTGAAAACAACAATTCTTTTTTCCATTTTTTATTTGAAGATTGAAAATACATCGGTGAATTGATAATTAGTTACAACATTAAATTAGGAATTATAATTATCTTTTCTGATCTTTTTAAATAGATATATATGTAAAAAAAAATTGTAATATTAGAAAAGTACTATTATTTATGTAATTAAGTTTTAAGGATGGTCTTTCCATGTAATTTACCTAAATAAAAGGGCAAAATAGGCCCAATAGGTAGATATGAAAGGCATTGTAGACCCAATAGGTACGTAAGAAGGGCATTTTAGACCCAATAGGTAGATGAAAAAGGCATTTTAGGCCCAATAGATAGACGAAGGACATCTTTGCACCAATTTACATAATTAAAGGGCATTTTAGGCCCTTCTCCGTAAATAGAATAGAAATAGAAACAATAGTAGTAATAGTAATATTCTACTAATAATAAAGTGAAGGTTTGGTATTACTAAAAAATAAATTAGTAGTACTACCAAACCTTTACTTATATATACTAGACTAGACTAGATACCCGTGCCCATGCAAGACACGAACATTTTGGCAACGTTAATGTGCAAAAGTGATTCAACTTTGGGAAGATTATTTCCTACTTGTTTTAATTGTTTAGCATAGGAGTAAAAGAAAATAAATGTAATACAATAAACCGATGTTAACATAATATATACATTCAGTGTGGAAAAAAATGGAGTTTGCTAGATTGGTCTAACCAATACAAAAGTGATTATATAAATGAATAAAAATCTAGCTAGATTGTTGCAATTACAGTTGGCGGCCCGTCTTAATTCGTTTGAACATTACTAAAAATGTACATGATGCACGTCTCATTTGAAAGTTTCACATATATAAGTTAAGGAGACATACGTCGATTTTGAAATATTTATTGCAACATAAAAGTATCAAAATACCCTTGGTAGTCATTTAATAAGGAACAAGAAAATATTTATAAAAAAAATACTACCATGTATAATTCAATTACAAAGGTCTAAATAAAAATATTATTAAAATAATACATGAGGAGAAAACTAATAAATAAAAGAAAAAATAATATGCATGTGTAACCATTTTATTGCACCATAAAAATGAGGACAAAACTAATAAATATAAGGAAAAAATAATATGCATGTGTAACTATTTTATTGCACCATAGAATTATCGAAATACCCTTGGGGTATAAAAAATAAGTAATTTAATAAGTAACAAACATATATTTATAAAAATATACTACAGTGTATAATTCAATTACAAAGGTCTAAATAAAAATATTATTAAAATAATACATAAGGACAAAACTAATAAATATAAGAAAAAAATAATATGCATGTGTAACAATTTTATTGCACCATAAAAATGAGGACAAAACTAATAAATATAAAGAAAAAGCAATATGCATGTGTAACCATTTTATTGCATTATAAAATTATCAAAATACGATTGGTAGTCATTTAATAAGGAACAAAAAGATGTTTATACAAAAATAGTACAATGTATAATTCAATTACAAAGGTGTAAATAAAAATATTATTAAAATAATACATGAAGACAAACTAATAAATATAAGAAAAAAATGTTCATGTATAACTATTTTGTTGCACCATAAAAATGAGGACAAAACTAATAAATATAAGAAAAAAATAATATGCATGTGTAACTATTTTACTGCACTATAAAATTATCGAAACAAGTGTATTTAGGTTTCTATAATAATAACCATTCCACTTTTTTCTCTTTTTTGTCCACTATGTTTATTTACTATAAATGCTAGACTATTGTGTTTACTATTACTTTTTTGTATGTATTATTTTTTTAATAATTCATCTATATGCATTTTAAATTCTTTTAAATCATCAAAGTTATATGTTAATGGTTTTTGGGTTATTATGCTATTTTTATCTATTAGCTCAATTTTTACAGTAGTTTTATGTTTTTCCCATCCTTTTAATGAATCTTCACTGTGTCCTACAATTGATAGGTAGCTAACTCAACACTCTCACTAGCAGTTACCTTCGTAATATCTATTACCTTTTCCAACATGTCAAGGAATTCCCGTGGTTCCTCTTCAGACTTAGGCCCTTAAAACGAAGAAGGGTTCATTTGTGTGAACTATCAAATTCTAGCTGCAGTAGTATTGACCACTAAGTTGGCCTGAAAAGTAGCTAGTCAAATATTTGTAACTGCCATTGAATGGGCTAGAATGGTGAAAGCTACTCTTAATTCTGCGTGAGAAACATGCTCATTCATAGGATCTTCCTAGCTGGCTGGTTCCCAGTCCTTCTTCCATTGGTCTATCTGGGAGACATATTCTCTAAAAGAAGGAAAATTTGTATTGGACAAAGACTTTAACTTGATATCATGCTCACTCACATGATATGAACACTGAAACAAGGGAATGTTTTCCTAAAAATCCCTCATAGCCTTCTGTCCATAAGTACAGTGCGCGATACACCCATGCACAAGACTCTACTTGACGTGGCTTTTAGACTCCCTAGGTCTCTTTAGAACCTTAGGATCTGATACCAAGTTAGTAATGCCCCGAGACTGCACCCTAGGAGTCACACGGTGCTTATAACCCTAAAGGACCACAAGATAACCCCTGACTGATACCTGTTATGAGCACTGGATATAATACTGGAATATTCATGAAGAAGAAATCTAAAAATGCCATAAGGTTCTCAAAATATTGAAATAATAATTGAGTATAACTGATAATAATATTTGAAAACTAAATGAATGACTATGCTAGTCTGAAATCCTCTAAATGTTGAATATGGAGTTGATAGGACAAACCCCCAACTACATCTGACTGAAATAACTACTAAACTATTGAAATACTAAAATAGATAAACTCTGTCCTCAAAATATGAGGATTCACCACTATAACTTATGCTAAAAGACTAACCTACTCAGTACGGTCAGGAACCTGAGCATCTGAACCTATGATTTGAGACATCATAGAGTAAAAGAAAGAGTATATATTAGTACGTGGAATGTACTAGTATGCTAAGTGAGGTAAGGCTAATATACATGGGTTCATATACATGAGATGATGACTGAGTGAATGAACATCACAAAGTAACTGGATGTGAGTACATACAAGACTGTAACTACTGAACATACTAAATATACAATACTATGCATATAGGTATACATCATGTATCTGAGATTATACTAAAATGAGTACTGAATTCTAATGGCTGAGTAACAGATAACTGATACCCATGGTTTTGTAGAACTGACTATATTTTTTACTGAATACTAAGACTAAACTGTAACTATGTGAGTGTTCATCTAACCAATATACGCCGATATAGACTGATTTTGGGTCCAACCTGTGACCTCAGTTGGAAGGGTGTTAGCACCTTGCCATGAGATACTAACAATGCTAGGTCAACCCTTATTTGGTAGGAAGACTTATGAAATATGTATATGATGGCGTCAATCCTGGTCTGGCAGGAGGAATACTTACCATACTCTAGCTACGTAGTTCTGTTTTCAAGGTGTTTCCTAAAGTTTTCCCCAAAGATTTTCTAGGGATACCCCCCGATAGGGAAATAAAATTTGGTATTAACCTTCTTCCAGATACTCAGCCCATCTCTATTCTTCCATATCAAATGGCTCCACCCAAGCTTAAAGAGTTAAAAGAGAAACTTAAATACCTCTTAGATAAAGTTTTCATAAGTCCTAGTGTCACTCCATGGGGCTCTCCCATCCTATTCGTACAAAAGAAAGATGGTTCTTTGTAAAAGTGCATTGAATATCGTCTGCTGAATAAATTCTCATTCAAAAAAATATCCTCTTCCTAGGATTGATGACTTATTCAACTACATCTAAGGTGAAAGTTATTTCTCCAACATAGACCTTAGATTCGGCTATCATCATCTTAGAGTAGGGGAATACGATATTCCAAAGACAACTTTCAGAACCCGTTATGGTCCATTTGAGTTTCTACTCATGTTATTTGGTATTACCAATGCTTCATTAGCCTTTATGGACTTTATGAACATAGTGTTCAAATAATATTTAGACATGTTTTTAATAGTCTTTATTAATGATATTCTTGTCTATTCTTGTAGTGAGGATGATCATGCAGACCACCTTAGAATTGTGTTACAAACTCTTAAGGATCACCATTTGTTTGCCAAATTTAGTAAATATGAATTTTGGCTAAGATCATTAGCTTTTCTTGGTCATATTGTTTCCAGTGATTGCATTAGAGTCGATCCCCAAAAGACTGTAGCAGTAAGAACATAGCCTAGACTTATCTCTCTGTTAGAAATTAGATGTTTCTTGGGTTTAGATAGTTATTATAGACACTTTGTTGAGGTTTTTTCTTCCTTTACATCCCCTATATCTAGATTAACTCAGAAGAAAGTTAAGTTTTAGTGGTTAGATTCTTGTGAGAAGAGTTTTCAAGAGTTGAAGACTCGACTCACTTCAGCTCTAATTTTAGCGCTACCTGATGGTATGATGGATTTGTTGTATATTATGATGCCTCTAGAATTAGTCTGGGTTATGTTTTGATGCAGAGAGGTAAAGTCATAGCCTATGCCTTGAGACAACTTAAGCCTCATGAAAAGAACTACCCGTCCCATGATCTTAAGTTAGCTGTTGTTGTATTTACGCTGAAAATTTTGTGGTACTATTTTTATAGGGTGCGTGTTGATGTGTTTATCGATCACAAAAGCTTGCAATATGTGTTTACTCAAAGAGATTTAAACCTTAATTAGAGAAGATGGTTAGAATTGTTGAAAGATTATGATATGAGTGTGTTGTATTATCCAGGCAAGGCCAATATAGTAGCAGAAGCCTTTATTAGATTGTCTATGGCCATTGTTTCTCATGTGGAGAATGATAAGATATAATTAGTTTGGGAAGTTCACCTATTATCAAGATTGGTTGTGAGGTTTGTTGACTTAGCTGAAGGGAATGTTTAGGTTAAGCATTGTTTAGAATCTTCTCTAGTTTCTGAAGTGAAAGAGAAACAGGATAGGGATTCTAGTTTGGTCAAACTGAAGGGTTCAGTTAAAGAACAAATGATAAAGGTTTTCTCCCAAGGGGGAGATGGAGTGTTGAGATACCAAAGTACATTGTGTGTTCCATGTGTTGATGATTTGAGATAGTGTATTATACCAGAAGTGCATGGTACATGTTACTTCATTCATCCAAGAGCCACCAAGATGTATCATGATTTATAGGAAGTCTATTGGTAGAGTGGTATGAATAAAGATATAGAAAAATTTGTAGCCAAGTGTGCAACTTATTAACAGGTTAAAGTAGAGCACCAAAACTTGGTGGTATATTGAAGGAGTTTGGTATTCCCACTTAGAAGTGGGAAGAGGTAAATATGGACTTTGTGATTGGATGACCCCATTTGCGTCGTCAGCATGATTCGATTTGGGTTATTTTAAACAGATTAACCAAATCAGTCCATATCTTGCTGGTTCACACATCTTACACAACCGAAGTTATGCTAAGTTATACATCATAGAGTTGGTTAGATTGCATGGAGTTCCCTTGTGTATCATCTCAGATAGGTGTACTCAGTTTACCTCTCAGTTTTGGAAAGCCTTTTAGAAGGGTCTTGGTACCCAAGTTCATCTTAGTTTAGCTTTTCATCTACAATCATATAGTCAGGAAAAGAGGACTATTCAGACCCTAGAGGATATGTTCTTGATTTCAAAGGTAGTTGGGATGACCACTTACCGTTGATCGAGGTTTCCTACAGTAACTGTTACTATTCTAGTATTCAGATTGTCCTATTTGAGGCTCTTTATAGGTGAAGAAGTAGATCACTAGTCGTTTGGTTCGAAGTGGGTGAGGCCACTTTGATTGGGCTAGATATGGTGTTTGAACCTATGGAGAAAGTTCAGTTGATTTGAGAGAGATTGAAAGCAGCCCAGAGTCGTCGGAAATTTTATGGAGACGTAAGAAGGAGAGATCTTAAGTTTGAAGTAGATGATCTTGTGTCTTTGAAAGTTTCACCTATGAAAGGTTTAAAAAGATTTGGCAAAAAGGGGATGCTTATTCACCGGTATGTAGGTCCCTACAGGATTTTGAGTCACATGGGGAAGGTAGCGTATGAGCTTGAGCTATATGCAGACTTGTCATCAGTTCATCTAGTGTTCTAGGTGTCCTTATTAGTAAAGTGCATAGACAATTCAGTTGTTCTAGTCCCTCTAGAAAGCACAGATATTCAAAAAAGCCTTTCATACGAAGAAGTTCCAGTAGATATTCTTGATCATCATATCTATAGAATAAGAACAAAGAAGTTCCCTTGGTCAAAGTTCTGTTGCAAAATCAGTCCGTTGAGGGTGCTACTTGGGAAGCAGAAGCAAACATGCGTACCAAGTATCCTCATGTTTTCTCCACGAACTCAGATTCAGCAGAAGGTAGCAATCTTCCTTAATTCAGTTCTTTTCCAGTCTTAGATTCATCTATATAGTTATCTTTATGTAAATTCATGTACTCATAAATTTGTTCAGTCGCCCAGTTTGCTTTTGATTAAGTCATGCAGTTTTTTCTGTTGTGCATTCCAGCCTATAACCTTAGTTTCCCAGTATCTTTAGTTTAACTAGTGCCATTCGAGGATGAATGTTCACAAGGGGGAGATATTGTAATACCCCATACTTTTTCCTAGCTCAGTTTAGCTCTTATAATACCAAGGGTCACCTCTAAAAATGAATAACTCTTGATACATGTAGAATTTTCAATATTTAGACCCATATATGTGTAGATAATTGAATTAGATTTCAAATGATTCAAATTTTGCCTTGATCCGATACTTATTTGAGAAGTTATGGCGATTTTAGTAAAAATAGTAGGGCATTGCGATAAGCACCGCGTCGCAGTGAAGGAAAAATTAGCAATTATCTGATTTCTAGTAGAGCACCGCGATTAGCCTGGATCGCGGTAAGCTCCAGTTCCCGTTCGTTTCATTCCAGTAGCTTATTGTGATTAGCTTATGTCACGCCAAAATTTTCAATTGGACAGACACTGTGTCACGGTGGAGTGCAAAATGGCACTCATCTTTTTCTAGTAACGCAAAGCGATTTCACCGCATCGTGCTACAGGGAAAAATAGCAATTGTCCCTTTTCCAGTAAGCCACAGCGATAGCCACACGTCGTGGTGGGTGGCAAAATCAGGATTTTCCAGTTCTGAGTTAAATTTTGCAAAGGGAAATCTGGTCATTTTTCGAAGCCCCAAATCGTGAAAAACAGAGGATTAAACCTATTCTAAGCCTACTATGCTCACTTTTCATCAACTTTCTCTCAAAGAAACCGTAGAACATCAAACCTTCATCCCTAAGAAATCCAAATTCCATCATTCTTTTTACAAGATAGCTCAAAATTAAAGATTTTCAAGAATCTATCTTCAAGAGCTCAAATAGGAATTCAAGTTAAAGCTCCTTTGTCAATTTCATTAATTAAGGCATGTGGGGTTTTCAACAAGGATAATTCTTTTGTCCTTGTGACCAAAATTGGTTTTGAAGTTGAATCCTACATGAAATTATATGAATTTTAGATTAGGGTTTATACCCACTTATTACTATTTAAAGATTAGGAGATTTTGAGAGATTTACATGTTGAATTGCATGTCTACTTTCATATTTTTATGTGTATTGCTGAAATTTTCAGATTTTGAATTGAATTATCACTATTTTTATTATCAAGCATAAAATTTATGATGATTTTACATGAATTTGGTGAATGGGTTATTAGCCCTTGTTTGAATATTGTTAATTCAAGAATGACTATGCTTTAAGCATCCCATCATTAGTTATTTTCAAATTTTGACAAAGATTTGATCTTTTGATATTAGCTTTGATATGGAATCTACTTTGCAGTTTTATTACTCTTTGTAGAAAACAAATTAGCTTTGCTTATAGTTTGAAACAAATAGATGCATAATTGATTTTCATTATAAACCCTTATGCTAGTTTTAAAAGTTGATTTCCAACAGAATGAGCACACAGATTAAAGGGAGTAATATTTAGCACCAAGTTGGGTATGTTGTCATGCCCCAGAAATACGAGCCAACGTAGGTATAGATTATCAGATTATTCTCATTTCTATATGGATGATAGTTACAGATGTGATCACTTAGATTAGGTTATACTCCTTGAAAAGAGTATGACATCTCTCTCCAACGTGAGGTTTTCCCATAAGGGAACTAGACGTTGGACTCTATGTTAACTCACATGGCTTATGCCGGTTAGAAGAACCTCCCTACAGCTTACAGAAAAGAGTAAAGAATAACAGAAAATCTCGTAGAAACTAAGTTTAAAGGCTTACAATTTTCTTCAGATATTGTTTTATATAAGTCATTAGCTATCAGATTTCATCTTTCAGTTACAAATATAAAAGTGAGTACTTTCTACACTTAGACAGTATGATTTCAAGGTAGAATAGAAGTACAACTTTAGAACTAAGTATTTTGACTCACTAGATTTGTATAACATGCTTTATTACTCATGATTATGATTCTGATTTTCAGTTATTTAAGCTATTGCTAGTTATCTACACTTAGCATGCATTCTTTTGCAAACTTACACTAATATTGAGATATTGTTTTACTTATGCATTAACCCCCATATACTCCGTACATTCCAGAAGTACTGATCCACATATACGTCTACGTGCTACATTATCTCATAATGTAGGTTCAGGTGCTCAGTTTTGGCAACATGAGTGATTTCGTGCATCTCCATGTACATCTCGACAGTTGGTGAGTCCTCATAGTTCATGGATTCAGTTATTTAGTTATTCATCTTAGTAGGGTAGTAGATTCAGTATTTTCAGTCAGCTCGAGTCAACTGGGGGTTTGTCCCAGTGGATCTCTAGTTTTTAGTAGTAGAGGCTTGTAAGACTGCTTGACATGGTTCAAAGTTTCAATATTTATTTACCAGACCTTGAGTCTAATATTTTCAAATATTATGTTCAGATGATTTCGGCTTAGATCAGACAAACTTTCGTATTGATATTATGTTCGTATTTTGCTATTTATGAGTATCCAGATTTAGTAGAAGGCTTATGGGGTTAGCTTGAGGCTACTCGTAGCCTTGAGCATTATGTGATGTATCGGAACCCATTTTTGGGGCGTTACAATAGGTGTATCTAAACAATTGTTTTATCAAAAACTCATGTCTACACCTGTGGCAACCTATTAAATGATAATCTTTCTTCGAAGGGGTAAGTGTATTCTATTTTAGGACAAATAATTAAAAAAATAGAAATTGCAAATTATTTGGGGTTATTCATATGTGTTAGCCTATGAATTTCTAGGGTTAGGTTTGTCAGAATATTTTTTTATTAAAAACTTATGGCTACTCGTGATAATCTATTAAATGATCAAAGTTTCTTCACAGAGGCCGAAGTAGCCTTTTTTTGACAATGAAGCAAAAAAAGGAATTATGAACTTTTTTGGGTTTATCAAGTGAGTTAGATTTTGAATTTCTGGGGAAGGATGCATGAGAATGAATTATTGCCGAATACTCATGGCTACATCTATGACAACCTACTAAATGATAAGAGCTACTTTGAAGAAGCAGACATAGCTTATTTTTTGACAAACAAGCGAAAAAGAAAAAAAATGCGATTTATTTGAGTTTTTTCATAGGTCTGCAAAAATCTTTTAATTGGTAAGAATTGATTTAAAGAGGTGGACGTTGCCTTATTTAGGACAAATGGGTGAAAAAAGTAGGAAATACTGATTAATTATATTTTTTCAGGTGTGTTTGCTAATGATTTCTAGGAATAGGTGCGACAAAATGATTTAATTCAGAAAACATATTATTGCATCCATAATCACCTATTAAATTATTAGGGTTGCTTCAGAGAGCAGAACGTAGCCTATTTTAAGATAAAGAAGAAAAAGGCAAGAATTACAGATTATTTTAGTTTTTTGTATGTGTTAGCTGATAAATATCTGCGGATAGGTGTGTTGAAATAATTTTTTACCAAGAAATAATGGTCATTCCTATGAATACATATTAAATTATAGTTGGTACTAAGAGGTAGATGTATCCTATTTTAGGAAAAACAACCAAAAAATGAATTATGGATTATTTCAGTTTTTAGTGTGTGTTAGCCTATAAATTCCAAAGGATAAGTGCTCGAAATGATTTTTCATTAAAAATATATGGATTCACCCATGATGACCTATTAGATGACAAGAGTTGCTTGGGTGAGGCAGACGTAGCTTATGTTTGAACAAACAAGAAAAAAACAAGAATCGCAAATCATTTTAATTATTTGTGTGTATTAACATATGAATTTCTGGAGATAGGTGTGTCAAAATATTTTTTTTTTCAAAAAATCATGGATTCACCATGAACTGTTAAATGATAAGGATTGCTTAGGAGAAGCTGACGTAGCCTGGTTTATGAAAACGAGCAAAAAAATAAGAATTTTTTTTTTAATTTTTTTATTTGTGTTAGCCTATGAATTTTTGGAGATCAGTGTGTCAAAATTATTGCCGAAAATTTATGGCTACGTATGTGACAACCTATTAAATTATAAAGGTTTCTTCGTAGAAGTGGACGCAATCTATTTTAGGAAAAATAAGCTAAAAATAGGAATTGTGGACTATTTTTGTTTATTCGTGTGTGTTAGCCTAGGAATTTTTAGGGGTAGGCGCGTCAGAATGATTTTTTACCAAAAACTCATAGTTGTGTCCAAGACCTACAATATGATAAGAGTTGCTACGTAGAGCCAGGTGTAGCCTATTTTACAACAAACGAGAGTAAAACAAGAATTGATAAATATTTCAGTCATTTTGTGTGTGTTGGCCTATGAATTTCTTGGATTAGGTGTGTCAGAATGATGTCATGCCAAAGATTTGTAATTGCACCCGTAATGACCTATAAAGTGACACAGGTTGTTTAAAAGGTGTGGACGTAGCTTGTTTTAGGATAAACAAGTAAAAAGGTAGGAATTGTGGTTTTTATTGCTTTTTTAATTTCTAGGGATAGGTGCATCAAAATAACATTTTGTTAAAAAAGCATCATAGACTTGTGACGATCTATTAAATGATAAAAGTTGTTTTAGAGTGGCACACGAAGCCTATTTTAGGACAAACAAAGGAAAAATAGGAATTATAGAATATTTGTGTTTTTTGTCTGTGTTTACCTATGAATTTCTGGGGATATGTGTGTCGGAATATTTTTAATTAAAAATTAATGGTTGCACTCATGATGATCTAATAAAAAATTGATAACAAGATTTCTAGATTATCTTTATTTTTTCATTTGTATTAGCTTATGAATTTCGATAGGGTGGCTTGTCAAAATGATTGTCACGGTCTGAGATTAACTCTAGTCATAACACAACGTTCAGAGTTAAAAGTTATAATACCCCATACTTTGAAGTCACTATGCAACTTACAAGTCATGACCTTAAGTCGTATGGACATCTTATGGGCCGTAAGATGTAAATCATAGCTAAGACAAAGACTTGACCCTAGGAGTCGTCACTTGATGTTGTGAGTCTTATGAAGGGAGGTCGAAAGGATAACAGTTTAGGTTTCCTAAGTTTCTGTCCACGTTATGGTGGATATTCCAGGATGTCTTGACATGTAACAAGTTGTAAGATACCTCTTAACAGCACCCAACGAACACACAAGTGTACGTGGTCGTATCAAGTAGTAAAGTGGCTTCAAGAAATCCCAACTATCAATCTTATAGGGACTTCCGTTCGCCGCCTATCCAATTCTAGTTTAACAATTGAGAAAAATTAAATGAGGAGGTTTAAGAATTGTAAACTAAAAAGAAATAAAACTAATGCAGAAAAAGTAATGACTTAGGATAATCTATGGATAGAAGCCCAGGGTTAAGCATTACGAACAATCATACTACGTTATTGAACTTCATTCATTAAATCTCTTATATTGGTTGTTGATTCATAGGATTAATCGCATGATTATGGTTTCCCAACCTCTAATCCTTTACCCAAGTTGAACTTTACAACTACATCATTTAGATGGGAAGTAATAGTCCACTCAACTTCTGTAAGCTATCATCCTATGTGTGAATCAAGTACGACATCTAAGTACATACCTATCCTAGATGCTAATTCAAATCTCTTATTTTATAAAGAAACAAGAACCATACTTTGCTTATTCTCATATTCTATCTCCCTATTCCCTCTCCCGAGATCACAAGGTTGACAATTGATGTCTTCTAAGGGTAGCTAATCCTTAAAATAGTTAAAACAAGAATAAAAAAATAACAAATAATGATAGAAAATCAAACAAAATTAATTCAAAAGAAAGTAGTCATGATCTTGGCCTTAACCCCGGATAGGGAGTTTTAGCCTTTAATGAAAATATTCATCATCCAATCCCTTGAATTGATGATACAAATCGAGAAAGAAATAAAAATTAAAGAATGATAAAAACCTTAAAAAGAAGTTGTGGTATCCTCCAATATCTTCCAAGTATTTCCAAAAGTAACCAAAAACATGTATAAGGTCCTATTTATAGTAGAAGAAATAGCCCATGCCTTGTTGAACAAAGAAATAGTTTCTGTTCGTCTGCGAACCCAGTGATTAACGCATTGCAGCGAATCGCGTCGCATTTAAATTGCATTGGTTCACTATTTTGGGTGCCTTTTGAATCCATTAGTGTGCCTCACTCACCTAGATATATTCTTACATGCCATCACTCTCCCAATACTTTTCAGGTGTCCAAATTTGTGTCAAGCTGTGTTTTCTGCTTCCGTGATCCATTCCAAGCATTTTTGAGTTGTTTTCACTTGATTTGAAGCTTGTAATTACTCCATATATCATCATTATCCATTCAAAAAGCATAATATATCATTAAACACAACAATTTAGAGCTCAAAACAACATCACCACCCCACACTTAAAGCCTTGTTCGTCTTCAAAAAACTCCTTACTCTAACCATCATAAGCTAAGGAGACTCTACACTTCTACTACATGCAAGACACTCGAGCTAGTACTACAATGACTACACAAAATGCAAGTTTACAACACTAAGCATGTTATACACAATTGAAAGCTCAAGAATCCTATTCCAAAACATCCTAGCCTTAAGAAGTGACTCAATACATGAAAAACTCATGCACATTGCTCAATCAAGGACATCATACAAATCATCCATATTCATCAAACACGTGCCCCTCACAATAAGAGAGTTACCTATAACCCCTCACAATAATGCAATTATCATAATGGGTATACAAATCAAGCTGCGCTCACTCCCACAAAGAATTAATAAATTACACATAATAAACCATAGGCTTGCCCTTAGTGTCATACTCTACTAATAATAGAATGTGAAATTTAGGATCAATAGGTCTTTTTCGGGTTGTATGAAGGCTAAGGTACGGGTAGGAACTATTTTGGCCAAGAATAGGATTATCTTTCCTAAGCGCTTTAATATATCACAATATACATTTAAAACCAATCTCCAACAAACAAATTACACTTTTTTCGTTCACCCATCTCCTTTATTTTTTCTCCATCTCTTTTAAGTATTTTCTCTAACACATGGTGGGCGTATTGTTTATTCTTTCAAGAATCAATTTTTCTCATTTTTTACTATCATGAAAATATTTCTAACACCATTTATATCACACCAATCCACCACACATCAAATATAAACACAAATAACTATTACCTTGGGGCATCAATTTCACTTTTTTCTTCTTATTTCTTAAACTCCTTACTAATTCATTTTTTTGGTTAAAGAACTTAGGAGTTTTTGGGATCAAATTATGGTCTATCAAAGAAGGAAATTAGGCTCCATATGAGGATACCAAAGAAAATAAGATAAAGGCTCAATGGGGTTAACTAGGATAATGTATAAAGGGTAGGACACGCAACGACGACAAAAACTTGACAGCGCCCAAGCGCACATGCAAGTGTATGTGGTCTTATCAAGTAATATAGTGGCTTCAAGGAAACCCTAGCATCGATCTCTCAGGGACTTGCGTTCGCCGCCTATCTAACTCTAGTCTAACTAATTGAGAAAAAATAAATAAGAAGAGAGTTTGTAATTTTGTAAATTAAAAATAAAATATGTAAAGCATAAAAATAAAAGTCTTGGGACAATCAATGGAGGAAAGCCCAGGGTTAAAGCACTCCGAACAATTATACTATATTATTAAATCTCATCCGCTAATTTGCTTATATTGGTTGTTTATTCGTAAGGTTAATTGCATGATCATGGTTTCCCAACCTATAATATTTTACCTAATGTGGATATTACAACTACATTATTGAGCGGGAATGTAATAATCCAATTAAGCTAATTGAAACTACATCCTACGTATGAATCAAGCAAGGCATCTAAGTATATCCATATCTTAGACGCTAAGTTCAATTCTTTATTTTATAAAAGAATAAAAACCCAAACTTTGTTTATTTTCATGTTCTATCTCCCCATTTCTCTCCCGAGATCGAAAGGTTGATAATATGTGTTTTATGGGTGATCAATCTATAAAATAATTAAAGAAAGAATAATCAAACAACCAAATATGATAAGCAAAATTAACGAAATTAATCCAAAATAATAGTACTCATGTTCTTGGCTTTAATCTCGTAAAAGTATATTTAGCCACTAATATTCATAATAACGATCCAAATATTTGAATACATGATATGAAAAATTAAAAACTAAATAAAAATTAAAAACCTAATAAATCGTGTAGTCGCCTCCGTATTTTCCCTCAAAACTGTGTCCAGCGTCAATAAAGTGTCCAAGCCGTCCAAGATTGTTCCAAAAATATTTCTTTTATTGTGACCAGCTATTTCCCACAATTCTCTTTATAATAAATATTCATTAACCTTGTATAATTATGAAAAGGTCACGTGAACTCAAATATTCCCACCAAACATCGAAATATGTGCCATGTAATTGAATTCTAATTAGGATAATGGCTCCTGCTATGTCGACAGCTTTAAGTGGCCGGGCATGAACAATCAAAGCGACGCGTTGCTCAACGCGTTGATCACATCAACGCGACGTGTTAATTCACTAGAATTTGTATTCAAAAAATTGGGTATGTATAAAAGATCCTATCTTTTTTCCATACCTTTTGTAGTATATTTTAAATGAATTTTGAGCCTTTTTATCATCAATATATTACTGTATTTAGTTCATCAAACCTCCTACAATATCACACACTACATATTAAAGATTAAAACAACACAATAATTTAAACAACAAATCAAAATACAAGCTATGATAAGGCAAATTCGCAATGATCTTCCACTTATTGTTTAGACTCTTGACTTAATCAAATTAAACTATGCATATTACAAATAAGTTATTACACATAAAATTACACCATTAAAATGTTTGGAACAAATTAAACACATTAGAATCTACCGAGATCAACTAGACACACACATAACTCAAGCAAGTAAAACTAGTGTTTCGGATTGAACTCTAAATTACTCAATTAAGCACAAACTTATTTTAAAAAATAATTCGAACATTGTAATCACATACTTGAACACTTAAATACTTATTTATATTAATATGAACACGTTAAAGCAAACAAATTGCTCTAAAAACAAGGCAAAATAAGCTAGAATAATGATCAAAAGTGCATAAAATGAACTCATATCATCACCCCATACGTAAACTCATGTTCGTCCTCGAACAATTCTTTAATCTAAGAATAAAAATCTAAGGTGACGCTACACTTCTACTAAATGCAAGACACTCAAGCTAGTACTACAATGACTACACAGAATGCAACTTTCTACACAAAGCACATTCTTTACATAATTGATAGCTCATGAACACTACTTCAAAACATCCTAGCCTCATAAATTGACTCACCTAAGTGGCAAACTCATGCTTATCATTCAATCAAGGACATCATACAAATCATCCACATTCATCAAACATGTGCCCCTCACAATAAGAGAGTTACCCATAATTACTTACAATAATGCAATTTAAAACATAAGGGGTACAAGAATCAAATTACGCCCACTCTCACAAAGAATTCACAAGATATACAAAATGAACCATAAGCTTGCCCTTAGTGTAGTGCTCCACTAATAGTCGAATGTAAAGCTTAGGATCAATTATGACTTTTTCGGGTTGTAATGTAGGCTAAGAGACGGGTAGGAACTACTTGGAAATAGTGACTAACCTCTCTAAGAGCTTTAATACACTACATTAAACATTTAAAACCACTCTCCAACCACTAAATTACACTTTTTCATCCTCCCATACCTTTTATTTTTTCCCTATCTCTTTTAAGCATTTTCACAAACACTTGGTGGACACATAGTTTACTACCAAAAGAATCAATTTTTCTCCTTTTTCACAATCATGGCAATATTTTTAGCATAATTTATATCACATCAATCCACCATAAATCAATTATAAACACCTATAACAATTACCTTGGGGCATCAATTTCACCTTTTTCTTCTTTAATTTCTCAAACTCTTTCTCAATCTTTTTTTTTTTCATTAAAGCACTTAGGAGATTTTTGAATCAAATTATGGTCTATCAAAGAAGGGGTTAGGCTACTTATGAGGTTTTCAAAGAAAAAGCTAAAGGCTCAATAGGGTTTACTAAGATAATGCACAAAGATAGGTAAAAAGAAGGTATAAAGTAAGGCTATCAAAGAAATGCCTAAACCATCTCCTAAACCCACACTCTTTATTTTGCATCACACACACACCAGAAAAGTTTTAGACATTACATGCAACAATGAATTTAAAAAATACTCACATCACACATGGAACATACTCAACTCGTATAGGTTTATCATAGACTTCCAACCAAACAATAGCACAAATTCAAATTTAAGCCAACAAGTACAAGAGTCATAAACATGAGGTTAAGAGTCTCAAAAATAGTAATCCACTCATTCAACGTGCTTTTACTAACAAATCCACTTGCATCATGTAATAAAAAATAGCACCAACAAAAATATCTCACTTATTCTTAAACTAAATTTTTTTAAATTGAGCCAAAATTTAGGAATTTTCCCACCCCACACTTAAAAATCTACTTTGTCCCCAAAGAAAATTTAAAAGTAAAAGATACAAAAACTTCTTGAGGTCTCTAAGCCTAGCTAGTAGCATCTTTACACATAAAGGAGATCCATGGGAACCCCATACTCATTCTTTGCCATGCTCCAAGCTTAAGTTTATGGTACTCAGAGTTCCCATTAACCTGTGACTCAACCAAAAATAAAATTGACGTGAAATAAAAACTTAAAACCGAAAAGAAAACATACCTTAACTTGGGTTGCCTCCCAAGTAGCGCCTAATTTAGTGTCACGGCATGACCTAATCATGCTTTTGCTCCACCTTGAGGATATATATTTTACCCTAATTTCATATCCATCATTTTATCTCACTCATGGGCTAGTGGTACAAAGATTAGGGAACCGAGTAATGGAATGTGTATGGTAAACCACTCGGCCTTGAAGTGAGGTGTGTTTATATATTTCTTAACCAATGTAAAATCAAGAATATAGGATTCTTGTTCCTCATCTTCACACTCTTTCACTATTTTAAATGATTCCTCAGACAAGATATCATCCAAACATAATGTGGAAAAGTGCTTTGAATGGGGCCCAACTAATCCTACTTCAAAATCTACACAATCTATTACACACTTACTTTTGTTCACCTTCTCAATTTTAGTCTCAAGATAAAAATGAAAACTAAGTGACTGTGATTCTTATGTTTGCTCCACAAATTGGCTAATATCCTTCTCATATTTTTCTTTTCTTAGCCACTGTAGACATGGTGGCAGTGGTAAATCCTCAACCTGTTTGACAAATTTAGTTTTTGAGTACTCAGACTTCCTCGAATTATTATCTACTTCGTCAACAACCAGTTGAAAGGTCAACTCTGCATCTACCTCCTTAGTCGTATGTTGAGCATTGCCCACAAATATGATTGAATCAGGATTAAAAGCACACATATCAGCAGAGTGATACAGACTATAACAAACCATACACCAACTTGTGGGTTGCTGCAAAGGATGGAAACAAATAGGCCCCTGCAAATGCTTGGATCAAAATCTTGACAAAAATCCTCATGGTGGGGTCCTCCACAAAAATTAAAAGAATCATCATCCCTCGTAAACCATCTATCCAAAACTGACATCTCAAGAAGAGTGTGAGAAAAATAGAAATAAAAGAAACTAAAAAAAACAAAACCATTTACAACTCAATGTAGTTAAACTAAAAATAGTTTAATGAAACATGAATCTTTTATTTTTAATGTATTCTAAGGGTATTCTAAACTATTTACTTTAAGAAACTAAAAGAAACTAAACTATTTACAACCATAGTTAAACTATTAATGTATTCTAAGGGTAGATAATCCTTAAAATAGTTACAATAAGAATAAACAAACAACCAATAATGATAAGCAAATTAAATGAAATTAATTCAGATGAAAGATGTCATGATCTTGTCCTTAACCTCGGATAGGGAGTTTTAGCCTTTAATGAAAATATTCATCATCCAATCCCTTAGATTGATGATACAAACCATGAAAGAAACTAAAATTAAAAAATGATAAAACCCTAAAAAGAAGTTGTAGTATCCTCCAATAACTTCCAAGGATGTCAAAAAGTAAGTAAAAACGTGTATAAGGTCCTATTTATAGTATAAGAAATGGCCTATGCCTTGTTCAACCAGGAAATAGTTTATGGTCGTCTGCGAACCAGTGATTAACGCATTGGAGGGCAACGCGTTGCATCTAAATCGCATTGGTTCACTATTTTGGGGGGATTATGAATCCATTGGTGTGACTCATGTGACTTGAGATTTTATCACGTGCCATCGCTCTCCAAATACTTTTCAGTTGTCCAAATTTGCATCCAGCTATTTTTTGTGCTTCCATGATCTATACCAAGCCTTTTTGAGTTGTTTACACTTTATTTGCAGCTTTTAAATACTTCATATATCATCATTATCCATTCACCAAGCATCCCATAGAATTAAAAACAATAATTTAGAGCTCAAAACAACACAACATCCTCAACGATGAACTAGAGACACAAGCTAAGCATAGGCAAATTTCACATTGAGCTTTAACTTATTGTTTTGACTCTTTTCTTGATCCAATTGAACCTTGGACATTATAATCAAGTTGTTTAACATATAAATGAACAATAACAACCTTAGTAACTTATTAAAACACATTAGAAGAGAATACAATAGACTAGAAAAACACCTATCTCAATCTAGTTCCACTAGTTTTCTCGGTTGACTTCTAAATGATCAATTTGAATCAAAACTTGTGTGGAAACACCATTAAACATTGTAAACACAAAAATAGACACTTTTATACATATTTATATCATTATCAACACAATCCTCAAAATAAGGCTAAAAAGGCTAAAATTGTAACACTAGAGTGCATAAATACACCCAAATTCACCTCTTGTATGTTGACCAGTGTGTGCTATCTATGCCACTGTCAAGATAATGAGTTAATAGTCCCACTCTAATGCTCAACTTATGAGTCATAAGACTGACTCGTAATGACTAGTGAGAAATTTTTGTAACTTTAGTTAAGGGATCTTTGGTCCTTTTCCCTCTCATAACTCCCAACCTACGACTTATAACCCCAGAAAGGCTTATTTTCCTCCATACATCAAACAATTAACAAGACTTTTCTTTCTCCCATCTTGAAGAACATCAAGATTAGAGTTTCTCTCACCAAATTATCTCTCTCAAGTCCCAAGGTTCAAATACATTTCATAAGTTGAGCCATTGAAATTACGTGGGGTATTCATCAATGGTCTCCTCCCACCCATTGAGCCCAAAAAACCCCATCTATGGTTTAAAGAATGAATTTTTCCTCTTGTTGATGAAAATATAGATGTTTAAGATGAATCAATCCACATTTTCTTCTTGAATCTAAATTAAGGCCATGTTAACATGTGTTTCCACATAAATTAGGTTACTTTATTCTTTGAATTTTAATTACTCATGTCATAATAAATTGATCCCATGACAAATCACTAAGTTATAAACAAAACCATGAGAAATTGTTATTTACCTGAAGTTTAACAGATCCCTATGTTTAAATTCATGTCTCTCACTTATTTATTGAACTGCCCTATAATTTAGGTCTTTAAACTATTGCTTCATATTACTATTTTAAGAGTTGTTATCATATTTTAATGATTATTTAGTGCTTGTGGGATATGAACACCTGATACTTATGTGTTTATTCATGTTTCATACTTTTCAAGTAATGAGTCAGTCTATTCATGATTTTATTTTCACACTAAGTTTTAATGAACATGATGAGCACTATCAGTTGAGATGTTTAGGTGACAATTGTTAGAAATAGTGCTAGTTCAGCTGGTATTAGTATTTAGCACTAAGTAAACCCAAGGATAGGGGATCACCTTCCACTAGAGGATGTGACTTTAGTAGCAATTCTTGAGTTCCAGAACTACGTACCCAGCGTAGATTTTGAGAAGTCTTCCTGCCATTTGAGGGTTGACATTCTCTTAGGGGAACCTGCTAGTAATAGGTGACTCCTTAGTCCTTCAAGACGTTAGTTTAGTAGATCTAGAAAGCCAGTCTTAGTACCCATAGAAATGTACTAACACCCTTCTAACCAAGTTTAAAAGTTAGACCTCAATTAGCTCAGGTTGGGGTATGTTAGTTACATGATAATGTCCACAGTATCAGTCAGTATTTAAGTCTATGTTAGTTTAGGATTTCATGATCAAGTAGTCAGATTCTCAGTTATTCAAACAGTCAATTTTATAGATTAAATTTAGTTTATGCCTTACTTGGTCTTGTATTCTCAGTTTTACATGTTCATGCATCCACGTTCAGTTTTCATATATATACATATATTTTAGTTATTCCTTATCTCATGTAGCAGTATATTTGAAATACTGACCTCATACTTTTCTCTTGCGCTATGTTGTCTTATAACATATGTTTGAATGCTTAGTTCTCTTATCATCCTTAGGCAATTCAGCATTACCCAACAACAGTAGTGGTGAGTCTTCATCTATAAAGGACACGATATGTTATTACAATTATTTCATCATCTCTTTATGTCTAGTCAGTCCGAGTTAGCTGGGGTTTGTACCATCAACTCCTTATGATTTTAGAGGCTTTCAGATAGATAAACAGTCAATTAGTTTTTAGTTGTTTTAGATATGTTTAAATATATGTCAATATTACATCATACAAGAATTTTATCATATTATCTTCCACACATATTAACCCATTATTATTATTTTTATTCGGTGTTCAAAACAAGTACCAAATCATAGGATAGCTTGAGGTCACTTGTGGCCCTAAGCACCGTGTTATGACTAGGTGGTATCCCAGGGTCTTGACAAAACTGTGTATAAGAGCCTATGGTTTTAAAGTTTCCTTTGGTGTTTGAAAGTTTTGTTGAATAGAGTCTTGTGTATAGGTATGAATTGCTCCCCACTTTTGGACAAGAGGATACAAGATGTTTTGAGGAAATTTTCCCTTCTTTCAGTATTTATGTCATGTGAAAGAGTGTGAGTTCTGTTGAATTCCTTCTTTTTATGTTTCCCTTCTTTCTCTTTACAAACAATGCTTACTAGAAAAAAGAATAAAAGAAGAAGCAGGGATCAATCCACACCACTATATATTTAGGAAGATCCCTTGAATAACTATGTCTCTCACACTAAGTTTAGGGCCACTTTTAGGGCCTTAGCCCATTCTATAGCTTCTCAGAACAACCAGTAGGCTATTTTCCCAACAAATCTAATTGTTAATACCACTACATCTAGAATTTAAGATTTCACTCGGACAGATCCCTATTTTTTCTAGATCTACGGCTTAGGAGGATCCAAAA
Source organism: Capsicum baccatum var. pendulum (assembly GCA_030864225.1). NCBI lineage: Eukaryota > Viridiplantae > Streptophyta > Magnoliopsida > Solanales > Solanaceae > Capsicum > Capsicum baccatum. The sequence goes on from CM061560.1 coordinate 42,204,592, forward strand.
TAGTTTCTAGATGGAGTGCAAAAGGTGATACAAATCATGGGTATCACTTCCATTCACAGTGCAGAATTAGCTGCTTACTAGTTGGATGGAGTAGATCACACCTGATTTAAGAAGTGGAGGAGGGACAAGGGTGTTAAGGCAGGTCCTACTGAGTGGGAGGAGTTTTCCATGACTTTCTTAGACAAGTTATTTCGTCTGGAGTTAAGGGAAGCTAAGGTTTAGGCGTTTATAAATTTGAAGCACGATAGTATAAGTGTGAGGCAGTACTCTCTTATGTTCACTTAGTTGATGAGGTATGCTCCGACTATGGTGGCCGACTCTAGGTCCAGGATGAGTATGTTTATGTCTGGTGTATCTGACATTATAGTCAAGGAGTGTAGGAATACTATGTTGATTAAGGAGATGGACCGTTCTAGACTGATGTTTCATGCTCATCAGATTAAGGAGAAAAAGCTTAAAGCGAAAAAAAAAGAGAATAAGAGGGCCAGAATAGGAAGTTTTAATTTCTCTCAGCCAAGGTCAGAATGCGGTAATCGTTTACAATTCTTTCAAAAATTTTCAGCCCCAGCCCCATCTTCAGCCTGTGCTCCAGTACCTAAGTACATGCAGGACAATCGAGATGGAGCACCAGGTTCTAAGTCCTGGGGTAGCATGAATATAAATCATACCAATTCATTCTACATAAAGTGTGGTAACTATCATCAGCGTGAATATAAAGTAGGCAGTGATATGTGTTTTTGATGTGGCAAACCAGGCCATAGGATAAGGGATAGCCCAAGAGTTGGCCAAAAGTGTAAGGAAAAATGTTAGCAGGGCCAACCCAACCTTTAATCAACTCTAATAGGTTTCCCAACTCAGTAGGGTGACACTTCTAGTTCTACCAGTGGGCAACACCAGAATAGACTGTATGCTCTCCAGATACGACATGATCAGGAATGTTCTCCTAATATAGTTATAGGTATGTTACAAGTCTTCCATCTTCATGTTTATTCATTCTTATACCCCAAAGTTTTGCTTTTCTTTATGACCCCATACATAGCTATAGATTTTGGAGTTAGTCCTGACATATTATTAGAGCCTTTCTTAGTGTCTACTCTAGTGGGTAAGTCTATTATAGCTGAGTGGGTATACAAAAATTACCCTATCATAGTGTCTTATAAAGTTACCTCAGTTGATTTTATAGAGTTATAGATGACTGATTTTGATGTGATTGTTGGCATAGATTGGCTCCACTCATGCTATGCCTTAGTTGATTACAAAAATAGGATTGTCCATCTCTAGTTTCCTAATGAACCAGTTATTGAATGGAGGGGTATTACTTTAGTACTTAAGGGTCAGGTTATTTAATATCTTATGGCATAAAAAATGATATCTAATGGGTGTATTTACCATCTCATCAGAAACAAAGAGTCAAATTCTAAAATCCCGAGTCTTGAGTCAGTTCCTGTAGTAAATTTTTTTTAAGATGTATTCCCTAAAGATCTTCCATGGATTCCTTCCCAAAGGGAAATTAACTTCGGAATAGATATCTTTTCGAACACCCAGCCTATCTCTATTCCACCTTATAGAATAGCTCCTACTCAGCTTAAGAAATTGAAAGAACAATTGAAGGATCACTCAAATAGGGTTTCATTAGCCTAGATTTTCCTCATGGGGTGCTACAGTTCTATTCATGTGCAAGAAAGACGATTCTATCTGAATGTACATCGACTACAACCAGTTGAATAAAGTCACAATCAAGAATAAATATCCTCTCCCTAGGATTGATAACTTATTTGACCAACTTCAGGGTGCAAGTTATTTCTCTAAGATACACCTCAAATTTGACTATCATCAGCTTAGAGTGAGAGAATGTGAAATTCAAAAGACAACTTTCAGATCTTCTAATGGTTACTTTGAATTCCTAGTTATGTATTTTGGACTAACGAATGCCCCTGCAGCTTTCATGGACTTGTTAAATAGGGTGTTCAAGCAATACTTGGACATGTTTGTCATAGTTTTCATTGATGACATCCTTGTCTATTAACATAGTGATAATGATCATGCAGACAATCTAAGGGTTGTGTTACAGACCCTTAAAGATCATTAGTTATTAGTAAGTGCAAATTTTGGTTGAGATCTATAACTTTCCTTGGTCATATAGTTTCTGGTGTTATCATTCGAGTTGATCCCCAAAAGAACAAAGGAGTAAGAAACTAGCCTAGATCTATCTCTCTATTAGACACTAAGAGTTTCTTGGGTTTAGTTGGCTATTACATACTGTTTATCGAAGGGTTTTCTTTTATTTCTTCCCCTATGTCTAGACTAACCTAAAAAAACTAAATTCCTGTGGTTAGATTCCTGCAAGAAGAGCTATTAGGGGTTGAAGACTCAACTCACTTCTACTCTAGTCTTAACTTTGCCAGATGGCACAGATGGGTTCGTTATGTATTGTGATGCTTCTAGAGTTGGTCTTGGTTGTGTATCATTGCAGAGAGGTAAGCTCATAGCCTATGCCTTTAGATAGCTTAAACTTCATCTATGATATTGAGTTGAAAGATATGGTCTTTCCTTAAAGATTTAGAGGCATTACATTTATGGGGTTCATGTTGATGTATTCATGGATTAGAATAGTTTACAGTATGTGTTCACATAGAAAGATCTAAATCTTTGTTAAAGAAGGTGGCTTGAACTATTAAAAGTCTATCATATGAGTGAGTTGTTTATCAAGACAAGGCCAATGTAGTGGCGGATTCCCTTAATAGATTGTGAATGGGTAGTGTTGCTCATGTTGAGGATGATAAGGAAAAGTTAGTCTGTTAGGTTCACCATCTTGCTAGGTTAGGAGTTAGGTTGGTTGATTCGGTTAAAGGTAGTATATAGGTATAGAATGGTTCAAAATCTTCATTGGTTGCCGAAGTAAAGAAAATCAATATAGGGATCCTAGTTTGGTCAGGTTGAAGAAGGCAGTTAAAGATTAGAAGGTGGAGGTTTTCTCCCAAATGGGAGATAGTGTGATTCATTGTTAAGGCAGACTATGGGTTCCTTGAGATGATGCTATGAGACATCAAATTTTAGCTGAGGTACACGGTGCGCATTATTCTATCCACTTAGGAGCCACTAAGATATACTGTGATTTATGATAAAACTATTGGTAGAGTGGTATAAAGAAAGATGTTACAGGTTTTAAGGATAAGTGTTCAAAATTATCAGAAGGATAAGGTTTATAACCAAAGGCCTAGTGGTACACATTAAGAGTTTAGTATCCCAACTTGGAAGGGGGAGGTGGTGAACATGGATTTTGTAATAGAGTTTTCCCATATACGTCGTCAGCACGATTTGATATGGGTTATTGTAGATAGTATGACCAAGTCTGGTCATTTATTACCAATTCATACCTTGTATTCAGCTGGGGATTGTGCTAGACTCTATCTCAGGGAGTTGGTAAAGTTTCATGGAGTTCCAATATCTATTATTTCAGATAGAGCTACTCAGTTTACTTTTCACTTTTGGAAAGCTTTTTAGAAGGGTCTGGGTACCCAAATTCATCCCAGTACAACTTTCTATCCTTAGATAGATGGTCAGGAAAAGATGACCATTCAGACCTTGGAGGATATATTGAGGGCTTATGTTATCAACTTTAAAGGTAGTTGGGATGACCACTTACCTTTGATTGAGTTTACCTACAACAATAGTTATCAGTTTAATGTTCAGATGGACTTATTTAAAGCTTTCTACTTGAGGAGATGCAGATCTCTTATTGGTTTCTTTGAAGAAGGTAAGGCTACTTTGTTAGGGCCAAATTTAGTGTTTGAGGCAATAGAGAAAGTTCAGTTGATTTGTGAAAGGCTAAAGACAACCCAAAGTTGTTAGAAATTTTATGTTAATGTTAGGAGAAGGGACCTTGTGTTTGGAGTTGGCGACTTTGTTTATTTAATATTTTCACCCGTGAAAGAGGTGAAGAGATTTGGAAAGAAGGGTAAAATCAGTTCCCATTATGTTTGCCTATATAAAATTTTGAGTCATTTTGGCAAGGTAGCGTATGAGTTTGAGCTTCCTGCAGAATTGGCATCTGTGCATCAAGTGTTTCATGAATCCTTGTTACAAAAATTCATTGGTGATTCAGCTTTAGTGGTTCCTTTAGGAAGTGTGGACATGAAGAATAGTCTCTCATTCAAAAATAATTTCGGTTTAGATTCTTGATCGTTAGGTTTGTAGGTTAAGGAATAAGGAGGTTCCTTTATTTAATGTTCTATGGCGAAATCAATTCATTGAGGGAGCTACTTGGGAAGCAGAAGAAGATATGTGAGCCAGGTATCCTCATCGATTCTTCTCAAACTCAAATTCAGCTTGAGGTAATGATTACTCATAAGTTGACTCCCCGATTCTTTTTTGTTTCTGTCATATAGCCATCCTTATGACATAACATATATTCATTAATTCGAATTAGTCTATGTATTATAACTAGGAATCAGTCATTTAATCATGTATCAGTTCATAAGCATTCAGTATATGATCTTATCTTTCTTAGTAATATCAGCCTAACCAGTTTAAGTAGTGGATGAATGTCCCCAAGGGGGAGATATTATAATACCCTTTGTTTTTAAGTCACTGTGAAACTTATGCAACTTAAGACTCATGCCCTTAAGTCTTATGGACATCTTACCTACCATAAGATCTAAATAATAGCTAAGACAATAAGGGGTGATCAGAATTCTAGTTGGATTATGACTTGACCTTATATGATGTCACTTGATGTTTTGAGTCGTACGAAGGAAGGTCGTAAGGACAAAATTGTACATCCCCTATGTTTTTGTCCAAGTTATAAGTGAATATTCAGAGTCATGCAGATATATAACAAGCTGTAAGATACCTCTTTTATGTTGACAAGTGTATGCTATCTTTGCCACTGCCAAGCTTACCAGTTAATAGTCCCACTCGTACCCTCATCTTATGAGTCATAAGATTGACTCGTAATGACCGGTCGGAGATTTTTATAACTTCAGTTAAGGGACCTTTAGGTCTTTCTCCCTATCATAACTCCTAACCCATGACTTATAACCCGAGAAAGGCTTATTTTCCTATATTCTTCAAACAATTAACAACACTTTTCTTACTCCCATCTTCAAGAACATCAAGATTAGAGTTTCTCTTACCAAATCATCTCTCCCAAGTCTCAAGGGCAAATACTTTTCATAAGTCAAACCATTCAAGGTATGTGAGATATTCATTAATGAGATCCTCCCACTATTCAGTCCAAAAAATCCCCTCTTTTGTTTAAATCATGAATTTCTCTTTTTTTTTCTGATGAAAATATACATATTTAAGATAAATTAATCCATCTTTTATTTGTTAATATAAATTCAATCCATGTTAACATGTGTTTCCACGTAAATTAGGTTACTTTATGCTTTAAATTTTAATTTCTCATGTCATATTCAATTGATTCCATGTCAAAACACTAAGTTATGAACAAAATCTTACCTAAGGTTTAACACATCCCCATGTTTAAATTCATGTTTTTAACTCATTTATTGAACTGTCCTATGTTTTAGGTTTCTAAACTATGACTTTATATTACTGTTTTAAGAGGTGTTATTGTATTTTAATGATCATTCAGTGTTGATGGATTATGAATACCCCATACCTATAGGCTTAGTCATGTTTCAAACTTTTCAAGTAATGCGTCAACACATTCATATTTTTAATATCACACTTAGTTGTCATGATCATGTAGAGCACTATCAGTTGATATGATTAGTTGACCATAGTAAGAAATAATGTCAGTCCATTTGGGAGTAGGATTTAGCACTGAGTGAACCTAGGGATGGGGGCTTACCCACTAGTAGTATGTGTGACATTAGTAGCGATACCTGAGTTCCAGAACTACATAGCCAATGTAGGTTTTGAGAGGTCTTCCTTTTAGTTGAGGGTTGATATTCTCTTAGGGGCACCTGCCAATAGGGGGTGACTCCATAGTCCTTTGGGACATTAGTTTAGTGGATACACACAACCAGTGTTAGTACCCGTGGCAAAGTAATGACACCCTTCCAAGTGGGGTTACAAGTTGGAGCCCGATTAGCTCAAATTTGGGAATGTTAGTTACATGATAGATCCCAAAGTTTCAGTTAGTATTCAGTATATGTTAGCTCAGGTTTTCTTGATCAAGTAGTCAGATTCTCTGTTATTCCAACAGTCAGTTTATAGATTAAATTATGCTCATGTATTGCTTGATCTTGCATTCTCAATTTTACATGTTTATGCATCCACGTTCAGTTGCCATATGTATTTCAGTTAGTCCTTATCTCACGTACCATTACATTCAAATTACTGACCGCATAATTTTCTTGTGTGCTATGTTGTCTTATGACATAGGTTTGGATGCTCAGTTCCCTGACCATTCTTAAACAGTACAACATTAACTAGCCATAGTAGTGGTGAGTCCTCATCCATCGAGGACATGTCATGTTATTACAGTTATTTCAGCATCTTTTTATGTTTAGTTAGTCAGAGTTAGCTGAGGGTTTGTTCCATCAATTCCTTATAATTTTTAGATGTTTTCAGATAGATAAACAATCAGCTAGTTTTTAGTCTTTTCAGTTGTTTCAAACATGTTGAATTATTTATTGGTATTTTATCAGGTTATCTTTTGCACACGTAATCTCATTATTATTTTTATTCAGTACTCACAGCAGGTACCAGATCATGGGTTAGCTTGAGGTCACTTGTGGCTTAAGCACTGTGTAACAAATAGGGGGTAGCCCGGGCAGTGACAAAAGTGATCTCAAGCTAACCCATGGCCATGCAAAACACTAACAATACTAAAGAAAATAATGAGTATTGGACGGAAACTAAACTAAAATGACCTGATTATAATAAAATTGAAATTAATACTGCCTATCAAAGTTAAGTCTACCAAAAATAATCAGTATGCTAAAAATATAACTATCTGTCTCAAAGCCTCTAAATCATATGAGTTGTTAGGACAATCCCCCAACTAAATCCAATTGTCTGAAACTAGAAAAAATACTGAAAAGAAATGTTGAAAATTGTTCCTAAAAGATTAGGGCTCACCAAACACTACTGTTGTTACGGTGTGTAATTGTACTAAGTGCGATCTGGATGCTGAGTGTCAAAACTTATAATATAAGACAATATACAACAAAGAAAGTATTCAATCAGTGCTTTGAACGTACTGAGTATGTGATGGGAAAATAAGTGATATAGGCTGAAAATGATACATATGACATGGTAAACTGGTGTAAGACCAAGTAATAAATATGTACTCTATGATAAGTTGAATAGGGATGGGCATATTTTGGTTTAAATCGAAAAAACCAAAAAAACAAATCAAAATTTAGTTTTAGTTTGTTTTTTTGGTTTTACAGATTGGTTTCGGTTTTAAATTTTAGAAATTTGGTTAAACAGTCTGGTTTTTGGATTTACAAAAAAAAATCGGATAAACTGAAAAACTGAATATATAAATTATATAAATAATATATTATAATATATATATATATATATATAATTTAATATATATGTAAATGTACAAAAAATATAATATAATCTGATATAACATATAAATATATAAAGTATAATCATTTAATTACCCTAAATCCTAATATACTGCTTTTCTTTAGACCCTAACATTAACGTGAAGGCTTTGGCGGTGCTCAACCATCCTTAGTTTGTCATTTCATTTGAAATTTCAACATCACTAACGACAGTTGTTTGCTCAGTTCATTTGCTCAGTTAGTCACTCCCGTCGGCAGTCGCTGCCGAGTGCGGCCACTGCCGTCACGCCAACGGTGATGACTCATTGAGGTCAATATTTATGGTTATTTCATGTGTGTTGAATTAATTATATTTGGAAATAAAGAATAGGTTTGAAAAAAAGATTATTTTTCTAGAAAAATCACCAATTTTAAATGCTCACTACTTTAATCTTTAAAAGTGAAATAAAAATCCCAAATAACCGAACCGAATTTGTAAAAACCGAACCAAAATGAAATAATTTTGGTTTGGTTATGGTTTTCATTTTCGTCAATCCAAAAATTGAAAAACTGAACCGATATTCAACAATCAAATCGAACAAACCGAATTCCCACCCCTAAAGTTGAACAATTGAATACAAGGTCATGCAAGTATCTGAATTTGAACTTTCAACTGTAGACTGCGGGAGATTCCATTAACCAACATATCCTAAATTAAGATAATTGGGGGTCTAACCTGTCACCCCTATTGGACTGGTGTTCAATACCTTGCCAAGGGTACGAACACTGACTGACGTGGATCAACTAAAATGATATCCAAAAGGCCTAATATGTCAAGCTTGGTCTGACGAGTGACACATTAGAGCCTACGATAGCGCCTTAATTTTAAAAGTAAGGACTTCTACTAAGGGTCTCAACCTAACACAGGGGTGAGCCTCCATCCCTGCTCTCTTTTGGTGATAAGTACTACTCCCAACTGAATGACACTAGTAACTAAAAATGCTAAATAATAATAATATTCTAAAAATTAACAATAAATGCATAATCTAAAAGTATTTAATAACATGTAGGCTGGAGAATATAGAATTCGTTAGTGTATGCATGAAATCCTAGGTCATCGGGTGTTCAATAACCCACCATCTCTGTAGAATGGAACTAAACATGGCAATATTTTAATCTGAACATAATAATAAACTTGAAAGCTCAAGCCCAAAAAACAAGAATTTATCAATATAGTGAAATTTTATAATTTTGAGTATGGAAAGATGCTAAAATTTATGTAAAGACATATATCCATGTTTTAGTTAAAGAAATAAATAGAAAACTCAAGAAATTCACACTTCCCATGGAAACCCTAACCTTGAAGGGTGAATTTAACTTGGGGAATTGAGTAATCTTTGGGATTAAATGGGTGAAAGGAAATGCATTTTATGAAATACCAAATACTGAAGAAATCTTTGTATTTAAAGTCGGAAGTTGAAAAGCCCTATTTCTTGCTTAGTGAGAAAAATCGCCCTTTCTCTCTAAATTTTCTAAGTGTTGAATGAATTTTGAGGAATGGGGGACTTGGGGCATTTTATAATAATTATCTCGCCCTTTTAAATCTTAAATGATGTATTTTTTTTTTAAAATGGTAAGAAAAGACCAAACAACCCCTAAGAAATTATCTAGAAAACTCTTGGAAGATGTCCCGATGGCTCTGGTGATGACTCGTAGGGTCTAGCTATGATTAATAGTCTGATTCATAACAAAAGAAATTAAATTTTGGTCTCCACTGCTGTGAAAATGAGTCACTTAAAGTGTCCTGACTATGAGTCTACATCAGTGTCGTCGTCATTATCAACTTTGACAGTGCTTCAATACTTTGGCGTTAACTTTTTACTCCGATATCAGATTAAGGTGAAACTAGTGGTGTTGGAAAGATAACTCAATTGTATAAATTTTATGTGTCTTGATCACAAAAACTCTTAGTAAAACAAATGTTATGCTCTTTTGAAGCTAACTATAGTGATATTCTTCACAAGAATTCAATTAGTAAGGGATATATTGACTTGTCTATAAGATAAGATTTATTCAAGGCCTTAATATATATCTAAATAGCTTATCAAACTAAAAAATAGATGTTTTATTTTGCAATAACTTGAAGCTTGGTTCTAATATTGACTAGGATTTTGGGGGGTGTTAAAATATCTCTACCTTGGGGTCATTCGTCTCCGAATAAAAACTAACTAAGATGAATTGTTAGCGGAAAAGCTATAATTTCAACAATAAAATCTTACCAACTAAATAATGACTTTTTAACTGAATCTATAACTTATATATGGACTGAATGAAGCTCATGAATGCATGTTATGAAATGAAAATAGTTGGGTGACTTGAGATAGTATGAGTTAGTTAAGGTGAAACTATTTCCTCAAGCTGGGACTGAGTTTGAAGACAAAAGATAGGGATAAATGGTCATCATATTTACCTCTGTTTCCTAAGTAGCTCCCTCCACTAATTGATGTCTCAAAAAAACCTATACCAAAGCAATCTTCTTATTTCTCAGCTTATGAACTTGATGATCAAGGATCTCAACTAGGACTTCTTGATATGAGAGATTATATTTTGCATGCATACTCTATAAAGGAACAAGTGATGCTAGATCACTAATGCATTTATTTAACTAGGAAATAGGGAGGAGAAGATGAACTAACGGTAAATGTATAGGAAATTCCAACTCATAAGCTACATTATCATAGCGGCTCAAAATCTTATAAGGACTAACATAGAGGGGACTGAGCTTTACCTTATTACCAAAACTCTTTAACCCTTTAATGGGCGTAACATTCAAGTAGACAAAATCACTAAAAGCATACTCAAGCTCCCTTTTCCTCACATCTACATTGGATTTTTTATGGCTTTAAGCAGGTTTCAAACTTTCTCTAGTCAGCAGAAATTTTTCCATTGCCTCATCTACTTAATTTGGCCCTATCAAAGTAGATTCACCAACCTCAAACCAAAAAATAAGAGATCTACACCACCTACTATAAAATTCTTCAAATGTGTCCATCTGAATACTAGAGTGGTAGTTATTATTATGAAAAAACTCAATGAATGGAAAATTATCATCCCAACTACCCTTTAAATCAATCACATACACTCTCAATATGTTCTCTAAGGTCTGAATGGTCCTCTCAGCCTAACTATCTATCTATGGATTAAAAGCTATACTAAGCTGAACATGGGTACCAAGACCCTTCTGAAACATCTTGCAAAAGTGAGATCTAAACTTGGTACTTATATCTGAAATGATAGTCAAAGGGGTTCTATGCAACTTCACCAATTCCCTAATATAGAGTTTAGCATAATCTTCAGTTGAATCCGAATCGTTAATTGGTGAGAAGTGGGCTGACTTGTTGATTCGGTATACGATAACCTAAATAGAATCATGTTGTCTATGAGTACTAGGAAACCCTATAATAAAGTCCATATTCACCATTTCCTACTTCCAAGTAGGAATGCTTATTTCCTGGAATGTACCGCCAGGTCTCTGGTGCTCAACTTTAATTTTCAAAAATTTGGATACTTCAACACAAATTCCGCCATTTACTTTTTATTCCATTCAACCAATGGACTTCCTGTAAATCATGTTACCTCTTAGTGGATCCTACGTAAAGACACTATCAAGAATTATGAGCTTTTACTAGCATTCATTATCTTAATTTATCTACATCCTAAACTCATAGTCTGCCCTGACAACAAAGAATAACATCTATCCCTATGGAGAAAACCTCAACCTTCTAACTCTAGACTACTCCATTCAATCTAAATAAAATAGGATCACTTTATTGCTTTTCCTTCACCTCAGCTATTAACAAATATTTCAAACACTTCTAAACTAAGATATTACCTTCGGTTGAATCAACTAATCAAACTCCCAATCTAGAAAGCTAGTTAACCTCACGAGTTAACTCTTTTTTCTCATCCTTTATATGATCAACACTTCCCATTGAAAATATACTAAGAGTGTTATCCATCACATTAGGTTTACTCAGATGGTATAAGACATTCATACCATAATTCTTGAATAATTGTAGCGGCCTTCTCTGATAAAGATTTAGATCTTTATGGCATAATATATACTGAAGATTCTTGTGGTTAGTAAACACATCAACATGAACCCCATAAATATAATGCTTCTAAATCTTTAAGGTAAACATAATTACTGCCAACCCGAGATCATGTTTCAGGTAGTTCTTCTCATGAGGTTTGAGTTATCTAGAGACATAAGCTATAACATTGCCCCGTTGTATTAACGCACAACCAAGTTCATCTATAGAAGCATAGTGGTAAACCATAAAACCATCTAAACCCTCTGGTAGAGTCAAAAGTAGAGCCTAGGTGAATTGAGTTAACTCTTGAAAATTCTTCTTGCAAGAATTGGACCACTAGAATTTGACTTTCTTCCAAGTCATTATATACATAGTTTAATAAATAGAGGAATATACTTCAATAAACCATCTGTAGTAATTAGATAAACCTAAGAAACTCTAAATATCTAATAGAGAGATAGGTCTAGTCTAGTTTTCTCATAGCTTCAGTCTCTTGAAGATCCACTCAAATGTCATTTCTAGAAATCATATGACCTTGGAATTCTTCTAATTTAAACCAAAATTCACACTTGATAAACTTAGTGAAGCTTGTGATCTTTGGGAGTCTGCAAGACGATCCTTAATGGTCTCCGTGTTCACACTTACTATAAGAATAAATGAGGATGTCATTTATGAAAATTGTAACAGACACATCTAAGTATTGCTTGAACAATCTCTTTATTAAGTCCATAAAAGTTGTAATAGCATTCGTTATTCCAAAAGACATAACAAAAAATTCAAAGTGACCAAACCGGGTTCTGAAGGTTTTCTTTAGACTATCACAGTCGTTGACTCTGAGTTGATGTTAGCCAGATCTAACGTCTATTTTAGAGAAACAATTGGCACCCTAAATTTGGCCAAATAATTAATTAATACCGAATATGTGATATTTATTCTTGATTATGACCTTGTTTAACCTATGGTAGTCAATGCACATTGTTAGAGAGCAGTCTTTATTTTGGACAAAAAGAATTTGAGCACCCTATGAAAAAATAATAGGTGTGTTAATAAATCCTGGGTATAGGATACTAGGAGATCTTTCAATTGTTCCTTTAACTACTTAAGCTCAGGTGGAGCCATTAAATAGGGTAGAATTGAAATAGGGTGGGTATCTGGAAGGAGATCTATTCCAAAGTCAATTTCCCGCTAGGGAGAAAATCCAAACAAATCTTTAGGAAACACTCCTGGAATTTTTTTTACCATTAGAACTAACTCAAGACTTAGGGTTTTGGACCTTGAACCTGTGGCCCGAACAAGATGATAGATGCACTCTTTGGAATCATTTTGCTTGCCTTAAGAAAATATAAAAATTGACCTAAATGCACTGAGGTACTACTCTTCAACACTAAGATTTGCTCATTTGGAAACTGAAACTGGACTATTCTTTTCTATAATCAACTAAGGCAAATCAAGAGTTAAGCCAATCCATGCAAACAATAACATTAAAATTTGTCATCTTTAACTATACATTGCCGACTAAGGTAACTTTTAGGGATACTATGAGTAGGCAATTTCTGTATACCCTTCTGTCTATGATTGAATTACTGACTAGAGTAGAGATTAAGAAGGGTTTTAGAAGGGTTTTGATAGGATTTCATGGCTAACACCAAAATCTACAGCTATATAGGGGGTCACAAAGGCAAGATTGGCTGCATGGTATAACAATGCATAAACATGAATACATAAAACTTACAATGTACTAGTGACCACATCAGGAGAACACTCCTAATACTATTAGGTCTGAAGGGCGTAGAAACTAATCTAACAATATCAACTGTTTGCACTAGATGTGACACCCTATTGATTTGGGTGACCTATTGGAGCTTCTGAAGAGTGGGATTGTTGATAACGCTCAAACTACAGCTCTCGTAAGAGTGTAAGCGGTTGTTGTCAAATATAGAACCCAACTGGGTTGGGTGTCGAATCCCACAGGGAATACTTGGTCACTAAGTAAGCAATGTTTAGTAGACTGTTGATCGAAAATTCTACGAAAAGGGGGGATTTAATTTTAGCGTGAATTAAAAGAATCAAAGTAACATAGAAAATCAGAATGTTTAGTAGGTTTTAATCAATGAGAATTTTAAGTTAGGGTTATGTCCACCTTATGAGTTCTACGTATCTATTGGCTATGAGTTATGCGGAATTCCGACATGTATGCGCTTATAGAGATTCGTATTCTATGGTAAATCCTAGCGTCTTTCGACCATCACAGATTATCTCACTTTAAATCTTTCGAGCATAAAGCGTATCTAATGGTATGAATTCTCCAAGAGGTTAATCCAGTTACGGCACTAACTTTTAAATAGGGGTTGGTAGCCCTATTTCCTTGTCATTCTCTCTTTTCCAGACATGTAACTTTTCTTTCGAACAAGTTAATGCTATACTGGCGTATTCTATAAGTTTGCAACAACAAGAATTCAATTAAGATGAAGAGAGTAATGATATAAGCAGCATACGTATCAAGAATTCACAAACTCATAGCGATAGATAGTATATCATAAGGCTTCCATAACCCTAACAGAGAAGTTTAGCTACTCATGAGTGCAACGGAAAACACAATAGACATTATCATCATACCAAAATAATAACAATCTCACATGAAGTATGTTTTGGTGTCACTTGTGGCGTGATTTCCCTTATAGTAGAATTTCTCTTGTCGTGAAAATTAAAAGTCGAATAGATGAAGAATAATGTTTGAAAACGAATTTTTGAAGAAGGGAAAGAATGCTGAAAAATTCAGCAAAGTAGGGTTTTTATCACATCCATATCCTAGTCATACTGAAATAGGGTTTTTATCCTTGTCCTAGTCCTACGGGGTTACTGCATCCTTGTCCTAATCCTACTAAGCTACTGCTGATCCCCAAGTCTTTAGAAATACTGTTTTTGCCCGGGACAAGTTCTCCATGCATCACTTTCAGTCCACAGGCTTCCAAAAGCTGCCTTCCTTCTTACGTGAAGCTTCCTTTGGCGTCAACCAGTCCATAAAATGCTGAAATCTTCATCATTTATACCTGAAAACTTGCTAATCACATTGGTTAGCTCACTTACAGGAAAATGGACTAAAAGTGCAGGAATTATATATTTTGTCTTCAAAACTTAGCTAAAATATGGGTAAATTAGGGTGCTTTAGGCGTGTAAATACGCCTAACATCAACACCCCACACTTAAAGCTTTGTTTGTCCTCGAAGAAAAAATCATGTCCATGTAAACATCTACTTGGGATTTCACAGTAACAGCACAAAATGTTCAACAAGACAGGCACGACATCATTAACAAAGAGTAGTTTTTTGATCACTACTAGAAACAATTTAACCTCTAACATAGACTCGTGATGATGGTTAATTCGTATCCACAAGTTAAGGCACAAAGAATCATACACGACTACCCAAAAATCATCAACCATGTGTGTCTCACAATATATTACCCATCATCACTCACAAGTATTGTATATATTTCGAACATGGGTATAAGATTGTCCTTGCTCTCACTCTCACAAAGAATTCATATGTTGCAACTGATGACCATAGGCTCGCCCTTAGTGTCATGCTCCACTAATATCAGAATGCTAAGCTTAGGATCAAATAGGTCTTTACAGGTTGTAATGTAGGCTAAGGGACGGGTAGGACTATTTTGGCCAGAAATAGTGACTATGTTCCTAAGCGCTTTAATACATCACATTATGCCATTAACACTTTCTTTTAAACAACTTCTCTACTTTCCTTTTATCTACCACCCCTTTTCACCTATTTTGCCATTCAAACATAACTATCTTTTTATTTAATCATAAGCACAATTTATCTTTTTGTTTTTCTATTTCTTTTTCTTTTTTTAATAACATACCTCTATGATAGCCACTCTTTTTCATAACAAATTCAAGTACCAATACACTCTAAGGCATCACTCTTACCCAATTTCCTCTTATTTTGTCACATGTCTTTATAATTTAAAGCACTTAGGAATTTGGATCAAATTATGGTCTTGAAAAAAAATGGATTAGGCTTACATATGAGGCTGTCAAAGAAAATGGCTAAAGGCTCAATGGGGGTTAACTAGGATAATGTCCACGGGTAGGTAAAAAGAAGGTAAACAAGTACAGGTTGCCAAAGAAATGCCTAAATCATCTCCTAAGCTTAAACTCTTTATTTCGCTTTACATACACACCAGGCAAGTTCTAGCATCAGCCACAAACACAGAGTATACTATAATCTCACACACACAAGGCACATGGTCAACTTTATTGGGAGTATTATAGACCCTTGACCCAACAAATGAAGGAATTAAACCACACACTTATCACATAGTGAGTCACACTTAGAGCCTAAAACTCTCAATAGTAATGATTTTAGCACAACTCTTGTCATAATACCATGCCGCCTATCAGAACAATTTCATGCAAAGTAAAAAAAAAATTCTAAAATTTAACTACTAACAAATAAAACAAACAAACATAAATAAGCAAATGCAGATAAAGAAGTATAGCATACAAATACTAGTAAGCACCCCATACTTAGACGGGACACACTGCCCTCAGTGGAAAATAAATAAGAAGAACCTGGTTAGTCGGACTCATCCTCTATGGCTGGGGTCATACCCCCTACATCGAAATCATCATCAGAGTCATCGTCATCAGAGTTCACCTCCACGTCGGAGTCTGGCATTCGGCGATCATCATCGGTTGGCGCATCATCATAAAGATGTTCCTCAAAGTATACCCCTACTCCACATATTTCCCTTGTATGCTCATTCATTGGGTAGTCATAATCCAACTGTTGGAGCTCTGCAGCAGTTGGAACATGACCTCCGCTCAACATGGTAAACCGAGTCATGCGATAAAGATGGCAAAAGAATCTTTCATCTCGAGCATGTCATTCTGCGGTAGTCAGGTTGACGCCATGCATAGATTCAGTATCTTTAACCTTTGTGAGGTCAACCTTCTTTGGATTGTGTGGAAGCTTATGATCTGTAGGTTCCTCTTCGATGTCCTCCTTCCTCAATATCGCAGTCAACAGATTACCAAAGCTAAAGTAGGATTTCTTGTGCAGCCTATCCTTACGCATTGAAGACCGAATAATCGCCCCAATGTTGATGGGAACGTTCATCATCAATGCGTACACCAAGCACATTCTATCTCGTGTAATCTTTGTGTACTGAGTCCATGGAATCAAGCAAGAGTTGACTATCCGCAGCCATATCCGTGCTTCTCTGTTCAAGGAAGCATATGGGAAGGTGTTGTGCCGACCGGTGTCCTTGTGTCTACTCCAACGTGCCATTGATCTTGTTCCGCATAGTGTGTGTCTGATTGCCCTGTACGGAGGTCTATTATAAAGCTCCTTGAGTGGCGATGAATCAACAGATGGCAAGCCTAGAAAAGAGTTGAAGAACTCTGCATTTAGCTGCAAAACATGGCCTCTAATCTCTACTTCGCTCCCTGTAGTCTTTGGAGACCAATTGGCATAGAATTCTCTTGTTAGATCAAGATTGCATTCTCCCATATCTCAAAAAATGAAATCAAGATGTAATGCCATTATCTTGGCTAATATGCGAGGTTCTTTCTTTGCTAGGCTTTCCTTTTGTATCAACACCACATTAACATATTTTTTTTACTTTGTTCTTCCTGTACCACTCCTTGCCTTCCTCCTCTAGGACCCATTTTATTCCAAATATCCGGCGAGGTATCTGTAGTGAGGAGGATTCAACTAGCTCTTTTCTTCCTCTTTTCTGCCCTTTCTGTGAGGTGGATGCTTTTTTCTTTCCTGGTCGACTTTTTGGTGCCATTGAGCTTGGTTGATGGCCTTGGAGGATGTTCTTGAAAAGTTAAAAGAGCAAAAAGAAAATTCTTGAGAGAATTTGGAGTGGTAGGCGGCGCTTAGGTTGGATTTGCAATGAGTTTTTGATTTAAGACTAAGGTTCTATTTATAGGAGAAGCTTGGGTCGGGTTTTAACCCATTTGGAATCAGATTTGGAGACCAAAAGTGAGCATAGGCGGCGCCTAATGCTTTGCCTATGCTTGGTATAGGCGGCGTCTTTTGCAAAGCCTTGTTGAGCATAGGCGACGCCTATGCTATGTCATTGTTGGGCATAGGCGGCGCCTATGCCATGACATTGTAGAATCCGAGACCAAAGGCTTTTACATCAGTGGCGTCTATGCTATAGCATTGTTGGGCATAGGCGGCACCTATGCTATGGCATTCTAGATTCTGAGAGCTTAGGCCATAGCATAGGCCCTGCCTTGTTCGTTGCCTAGATTTACATAGGCCTTGCCTTGTTTGTTGCCTAGATTTTCATAGGTAATGCCTAACCCATAGCCTTTTCTTCTTCATTCCTCACTTACCACCTTCAACATGAACCGCTTCCAAATCAAAATTTGAAACCAATCTCCTCCTTTACACCTCTTGTACCTACACTTACTCAAAAACAACAAAAACGATTAGAACGATGAGTTTCCTCCCATCAAGCGCCTTAGTTTTGGTCGTGGCTCGAAAAAATCCTAGGAAAACAAAAACAACAAAAACAATTAAAAATGATAGGTTGCTTCCTATCAAGCGCTTGATTTATTATCGCGGCACGACATAGCTATCTCGATTACTTAGACTTCATCGAGATAGATGGTGGATCATTTTCTGAATGGATTCAGACGACAATGAGGCTTACTTGTAGGCATGTAATCTTCTTCGAGATGACCCTTGTGCATACATATCCCAGGAGGGATACCAATTATATCATCAATAGTCTAACCCATAGCTCTCTTGTATCTCTTCAGAGCAGAGATGAGAGCCTCTACGTGCTGTTCACTTAAATCATCCGCCACACTCACAGGAAGTGTATTTCCACTTCCCAAGAACGCATACCTTAGATAATTGGGGAGCTCTTTCGATTCTAGCACTGGGGGCTCTTAAATAGAAGTCTTTGCTGTTGGTGATGATTGATTCTTAAGATCAAGGTCCGGCTGCTTAGGAGTATGAGAATAGGACCCTATTTCTGTTAGAGCACACATAGTTTCTCCTTTTTCTTGAGCCTCCTCACGCTCAAAATTCAGCAGCTCATCAGATAGTGACTCATCAGTAAGCTGCTTTTCTACCGATAATTCTTTTTCATCCTTATAATTAACTTCAGCTACTGAGAACACATCCATATCTTTGGGCTGCTTCATTGCTTTGCATACATCAGAACGGACCACTTCGTCATTCAACCGAAATAAAAGCTCATTAGCTCTCATGTCAATAAGCACATTTCCAGTTGTGAGGAAAGGGCGTCCCAAAATTATGGAAACTTCAGAATCCACCTCGCAATCCAAAATAACAAAGTCTGCTGGAAAGATAAAGGTGGAAACCTTCACCAACACATCATTTAAGATACCAACAGGTCATTTTACCGACCTATCTGCCATCACGAGCCGCATATTGGTTAGTGTAGGGTCGCCCAACCCTAACTTTATGTAGACGGATAGTGGCATCAAATTGATGTTTGCTCCCAAATCTCACAATGCCTTAGCAAAATTCATAGATCCAACCGTACAAAGAATAGTGAAAGCACCAGGGTCTGCCTTCTTCTGTACTAAGGACCTTATGGCAATTGCACTGCAATGATAAATATTATCTGCTGGCTCATAGCTTACTGCCCGCTTCTTTGTTAATAGGTCCTTCATGAATTTAGCGTACCCAGGCATCTGTTCCAGCGCTTCATCCAAAGGAACATTAATAGTCAGCTGCTTCAACATCGTCATGAATTTACTGAACCTTGTATAAACCGCCTTCTTCTTCAGTCTTTACGGAAAAGGTGGTGGTGGAAGGGTAATCGTTTTCTCCACCACTTCCTTTTTATCTTGCTTTTGATTATCAGCCTTTTCAGGTGTGTCATCAGCCTTTTTCTTCAATCTCTTAGGAAAAGGTAGGGGTGGAAGAGTAATAGTTTTCTCATGAACGCGCTCCTTCTAATTTTCAGCTTCTATAGAATCATCATAATCTGCGTCAATAACAATCTCCTCTATATCATCAACCGCCTGCTTGCCTTTAGATGGATTGTCTAACACCTTACCGCTCCTGGTAGTAATAGCCCTACATGATCCATCATTCCTTGGATTTTGCACAGTGTCACTAGGTAAAGTGCCAGCTTTTCTTTGGTTGATTGTCGCTGATAGTTTACTCAATTGTTGCTCCAGTTGTTTTATTGCAGTAGAATGCGAGTCAACCAATTTCTTCATTGGGGACAAATCATTTATTACCTCAGTTACTCCCGTGCTGGTTGCCTCCACTCCTTTCAATAGCTTAACCATCATATCTTCCATGGACATATTTTCAGAACCAGATGCACCGGCGTCACGTCTTCCAGGAGGAACATACAAACCACTCCTGTCAGTCTTGTTCCTCCAACTACCTTGATCACGGTCCTTGTTTCCTGATTTATCATAATAGTTCCGACCTTGGTTTCTTTGGGCATTGCCTCGGAAACCCCCTGATTATTCAAGTAGTTAGCTTCTTCTTCAGAATCGGATTCACATCTTGCCTATGACATAACAACTTTGACTTTTTCGGTCTTTCCTGATAATAAGTGCTTGGTAAGAAGATCCATCTGTGTTTTTATGTGCGCTATATTTTGATCGCGTTCCTCCCCTCTTCGCCTTTGTTCTGCAGTCATGCCAATTGATGTGATAAAGCTTGCTACCTCAGCATCCCTGGTATGCCAAGCTCTACTTTGCTTTGTTCTTCGGTCTAGCATACCACGTGCCTCATTAAAAGTAAGGTCTATGAATGAACCACCCGCAGCATTATCAACCACTGGCTTAGTCACCGACTTTAATGATCTGTATAATATCTCCATCAAGTGGACATTGGTCATATGATGGTTTGGGCACCGCATAAGCTTTGTCTTGAACCTCTCCCATGTTTCGTGGAGAGCTTCAGTTGGAAGCTGTCGAAAATTGCTGATTTCATCTCTCAACTGTGCTCTCTTGGATGTCGGAAAGAATCTTTCTAGGAAAGTGTCTTTCAATTGCCTATGATTCGTAATAGAATCAGGAGTTAGCCCATTCAACCATAGAGTTGCCTCCCCAGATAGAGACAATGGAAATAAACGCAGCCGAATTGCATTCTGTCCAACGCCTGGGTTGTCGAATGACTTGCATGTAGAGATAAAGTTGATCAGATGCATATTCGGATCATCGCCTGCTAGTCCACCAAATAATCCCTTGAGTTGCAAAAGCTGAATCATGGTCCTAGTGATATTGAACTTGGCTCCGGGTGCCAATGGCGGAGGAATAATAGCTCCTGTGGCACCAACTCCGTCCAGATCGTCATCATCATCATCAAAAGGGATCTATATAACTCGGCGTTCAGGTCTAAATCTAGCTTGATGATCTCTTCTATTAGCAGGTGTCGCCACCTCAGCATCACGCCTAGGGTTTAGTAACTCGTCATCACCTAGGTCCTCATCGTCAGGATTTGTTTCTCGCCCAGGGTTATCAATATTCTGTTGATGTACTTGGGCAGCGGCCAACACAGCTAGTCTAGCCTGCTTCTGTTGAGCAGCCCTTCTTTCAATGTCATATTGCGCTTCCATTCTGCCAATACAATATGGTTCAGGATTTATGGGTAATAATGGTTGTCTCGAACTTCGAGTATGGGGCATGCACTGAACAAAACCTGAATAAAACAAAAACAACAACTAAATGTAAAATCTGAGAATCTTTGACCAAAGGGTCTAGTAATTATCACAAACTTAGTTGACAACCGTATTCCTCGACAACAGCACCAAAATTTGATAACGCTCAAACTACAGCTCTCATAAGAGTGTAAGCGATCGTTGTCAGATATAGAACCCAACTGGGTTGGGTGTCGAATCCCACAGGGAATATTTGGTCAATAAGTAAGCAACGATTAGTAGACTGTTGATCAAAAATTCTACGAAAAGGGGGGATTTAATTTTAGCGTGAATTAAAAGTATCAAAGTAACAAAGAAAATCAGAATGTTTAGTAGGTTTTAATCAATGAGAATTTTAAGTTAGGGTTATGTCCACCTTATGAGTTCTACGTATCTATTGGCTATGAGTTATGCGGAATTCCGACATGCATGCGCTTATAGAGATTCGTATTCTATGGTAAATCCTAGCGTCTTTCGACCATCACAGATTATCTTACTTTAACTATTTCGAGCTTAAAGCGTATCTAATGGTATGAATTCTCCAAGAGGTTAATCCAGTTACGGCACTAACTTTTCAACAGGGGTAGGTAGCCCTATTTCCTTGTCATTCTTTCCTTTCCAGTTATGTAACTTTTCTTTCGAACAAGTTAATGCTATACTAGAGTATTCTATATGTTTGCAACCACAAGAATTCAATTAAGATGAAGAGAGTAATGATATAAGCAGCATACGTATCAAGAATTCACAAACTCATAGCAATAGATAGTATATCATAAGGCTTCCATAACCCTAACAGAGAAGTTTAGCTACTCATGAGTGCAACAGAAAACACAATAGACATTATCTTCATACCAAAATAATAACAATCTCACGTGAAGTATGTTTTGGTGTCACTTGTGGCGTGATTTCCTTGCTATTAGCGTTTCTCTTGTCGTGAAAATTAAAAGTCGAATAGATGAAGAATAATGTTTGAAAACGAATTTTTGAAGAAGGGAAAGATTGCTGAAAAATTCAGCAAAGTAGGGTTTTTATAACATCCATATCCTAGTCCTACTGAAATAGGATTTTTATCCTTGTCCTAGTCCTACGGGGTTACTGCATCCTTGTCCTAATCCTACTAAGCTACTGCTGATCTCCAAGTCTTTAGAAATACTGTTTTTGCCCGGGACAAGTTCTCCATGCATCACTTTCAGTCCACAAGCTTCCAAAAGCTGCCTTCCTTCTTACGTGAAGCTTCCTTTGGCGTCAACCAGTCCATAAAATGCTGAAATCTTCATCATTTATACCTGAAAACTTGCTAATCATGTTGGTTAGCTCACTTACAGAAAAATGGACTAAAAGTGGAGGAATTATATATTTTGTCCTCAAAACTTAGCTAAAATATGGGTAAATTAGGGTGCTTTAGGTGTGTAAATACGCCTAACATCAATTTTCTTTGTTGACGAGAATCCTTACTTCTCTATGAGGCCACTAGGCATTCCCTCAATCTTTAGACGGACTTTCCATACCTAAAACAAGCATCATTACCTAGTATATACTCTCCTATGTAGTTCCTACCATATTTCTTACAAATTGGGATGGTACAAACACTATGTACACTACCTTGAGACTTAGAGCCTAGTGATCTATCTCGAGTATCCCGCTTAAACTTGGATACTATAGAACTAGCAGAAGATGGTCCTGGAGTTGAAGAGTTTTGGCTAAATTAAGAATGATTACCACTATCTGACCTCTACTAAGAGAAATCAAAGATACTAGTTCTACCTCACTGTCTCTTTCCTTCTCTTTGAGTTTGTCCTCTTCAATCTTTTGGGCATGGCCCATCAATCTAGATATGTCCATCTCCTTAACTAATAAAGTCATTGGACATTCATTGATCATATCCTCAGAAACACATGACCTAGAGTCAGCAACCATAGCTAGAGCATATCTTGACAACTAAGTAATCTTAAGAGAATAGTCTTTCAAACTTATATTGCTCTACTTCAAGTTTATGAATTCCTGTACCTTAACATCCCTTAACTCAAGTGGGAAAAACTTGTCTAGAAATGCAACAACAAACTTATCCAACTGTACCAATCCTGCATTTGCACCTATGTCATCCTTTCCATGTGAGCCACTCTTTGCAATTAATAAGAAGCCAAATCAACACTTTCAGCTAAAGTGACACCCATGATTAGTAGCTTTCTGAATTGCGGATTATTTTTGTTTTTTTGTGTGTGTTAGTCTATAAATTTATAAAGATAGGTGTGGTGGAATGGTAATTTTCAAAATATCATGAATTTTGCTGTGATGATCTATTAAATAAAAAGAATTTCTTAGGAGAGGCGGACATAGGTTTTTTATGACAAATGAGTAAAAAGGTAGAAATTGCAAATTTTTTTTCCACTAGCCTATGAATTTCTAAATATAGGTTTGTCAAAATAATTTTTTCGAAAAATCATAACTATGCCAGTGACAATCTATAAAATAATAAGAGTTGCTTTAGATAGACGAGTGTATCCTGTTTTAGGACAAATGAGCAAAAATGTAGGAATTGCAAATTCTTTCAGTTTTGTTGTGTGTGCCTATAAATATCTAGAGATTAATGTGTCAAAATGATATTTTTCTAAAATCTTATGGATGTGCCTTTGACAATCTATTAAAGGATATGGATTGCTTTGGAGAAGAAAACATAGCTTGCTTTAGGACAAACAAGTGAAAAATGTTGGAATTGTAGATAATTTTAATTTTTTATGTCTGTTAATATCTAGGCATAGGTTTGTCAGAAAGATTTATTTGTCTACAACTTATGGTTGAACCCATGACATCATGTTAAATAGTAAGTGTTGCTTTGGTGAGGTGGACGCCACTTGTTTAATGACAAAGAGCAAAAAAAGGAATTAAGGATTATTTTATTATTTTTGTGTGTTTGCTTATGAATTTTTGGAAACAGGTGCGTAGAAATGGTTTTTTTGTTGAAAAATCATAGCTTCACCCATGACGTCCTATTAATTGATGAAATTTACTTTAGATAGACAAATGTAGCCTTTTTTATGACAAATGATCAAAAAACATGAATAGCAGAATATATTTTATTTCTAGTGTGTTGGCCTATGAATTTATCGTGATAGGCGCATCAGAATAATTTTTTTGCTAAAAATACGTGGATACACCCATTATGACCTATTAAATAATATGGGTTTCTTTGGAGACGCACACATAGCATGTTTGCGGAAAAACAATTGATAAAACAAGGAATTGCATATCATATCAATTTTTTATTTGTCTGATCATAGGTGGATTTATGAACCTAAGTGTTATAATCTATGCTTATGTATCCTAGTTTTGAGGACTTCTTGTGAGTATAATGAGTTGATATTCATATAATTGAGAATCTAAGTGTTAATTTTTTTATGGCGTTTAATGTGTGTTCAAAAGAGGTTTGAACAAAAACGATCACTTAGAATTTACACATGGAAACTACTTTTACTAGATTAAGCTAGGTGTTGTTCTAGTTTAGCTTAATGAATCCTATGGTGTTTAATAACAAATTCATGGCATTTGGTATTATAGGAGGCCATGTGAGATGTTATGAGTAATGGAAGGAAGCAAAATAAGGTCCAATGATGGTGCAAAAGCACCCAGGAAGAGAGGAACTCAAGGCCAAATAAATGGAGAAAATAGTGTTAAAATATGGAAATTCTGAGCACTAGGGCATGCCATGCTCTCTTTCCACTGAGATACGGACGTGCCACACCCTTAGAAACAAAAACAAAATTGTAAATTCTAGTGAGCATCCGCGATAAGGGCGTTCCATGCCCTCATCTTATAAAATCATTAGCGTGGCATACCCATGTTGTCAAAATAGGCTCTTGGTTCCAGTGATAATAGGATACTCCTATGTTATTGTACACTCGTTGTATGATCTTTTGGGCTTGTAATATATTTGAGGAGGCTTCTCTTAGGATATTAATCCTTTACTTTAGTTTACTTTTGTATTGTATACATGAATTTCTTTATTTTGATTCATTGTAATTCCATGAGTTGGTAAACACCCTCATCTAGCGTTGAGGCCAAGAACATGAAAATTTAAGTTTATAATTGAGTTGGTTTATTTTTATTATCATGTTTTGTTTTTTATATATCCTTGTATTTACTATTCAAAAGATTCACAACCCATAATATAAATCTATATTTCTATTATGAGCCCAAAAGTAGGAACAATAGATTAAAATATACGATATATAGATTGGGCTCTTTAATAGAGAGGGATCAAAGTTATGATGTGCGGTTAGGATAGTAGTATACCTAATTCTCCTCATTTTTTCATATACGAGATGAAATATAAGTATGTTTAACTTTGTAATAACATCCCCACTCAATGATGTAGTTGTTGGACTTAGTTAGATAGACGATTAGAGGATGACCATTTCCTAATTATGTTATTAACCTTGTGAATCAACCATGAAGATAATTAATTAAACCAATAAGATTTTATGGCTAAGTATGATTTTCCATAGTACTGTAACCCTGGGTTTCTCCCCAATATTTCTCAAACAATTTATTATTATTGTATTGTTTACAGTTACTTTAAATTTTAAACTTCCAAATGTTTTAGGTTACTTTTGCACATTTTTAATCTGCATAGGAAAACTAGAATTAGATCATTTCTAAGAACAATTCCCTGTGGGATTGATACATTTCTTTTAAAGGTAACTTTACTACTTGGGTGACCACATACACTTGCGTGTGTGGTAGGCCACAAGATGTTTTTGGCGCTGTTGTTGGGGACTTGAAAATTTGCAACTATCTTACTTTTAGTTTTGCTATATGGTTTCTTAAGGATAACAACTTGATCTTAGCTTCTGAGTTTTCAGGTACAAATTTAAAATGTCAGTAAGCTTGCAAGGGAAAGATATTTGGTTGACCATATCCTTAACCTGAGCGACGCTAACATCAACTAAGAAGGGAAGAAATATTTGTCTATCAGATACCTCCAATTAGGAGAAAGATATTTCTACACTAATGGTTAAAAATCCACCAACCTATAGGATAGTTCGCAGAGTGACAATTCCACTCGCAACTAATGTTACCTCCATCATCCGTAGACCAAAACCTAGAGGTAGATTTGAGCTAAAACAGAACATGCTGCATCTATTACATAGTAGTGGCCAATTCACTTGCTTGTCGTATGGACTAGCTTATCACATGAAGATTCATCAGTATATTTACAGAATTTATTGGAGATCTATGACACCTTCATTCCTACTGGAGTCTCCATAAAATATGTGAGGCTCACACTCTCTCCTTTCTTACTTTTAGAGAAAGCGAAGAAATAATTGAAGGTAGAACCTTAAAACTCCACCACAACATGGGATGATTTGGAAAACAAATTCCTTGTCTGATTCTCCCCACTTGGAAAGATTTCATGGTTATGTAGTGAAATTCTATTTTAAAGTACAAGCTGAATGAGAACTTGTATCATGCTTTGGAGAGGTTCAAATCTCTTCTTACAGACTGCCCACATCAATAATAGACCAACGAGGTATTAGCTTATACTTTGGTTGAAGCTCTTGACCATAACAATAAGATTTTAATAGATTCAACTATAGGTGGTCAAGTGTTAGAGAAAACTTATGATGAGTTGTATACCTTTCTAAATTGAACTGTGAAAGGCAATCCTGATTGGCATGGCGATTTCTATAAAATTGCACTGAAAATGTCTATAGGTATAATTGAGGTTGATAGTGTCCCATTTTTGGCCACACAATTGTCACCTCTTCAGAATCAAATAATGATTAAGAAAAGAAAGTTGGGTGTGAGGAAACAGAAGGACCAAGTAAATAAAGTCTAGCAGACCCCATCTTGGTGCGGAATCTGTGAGTATAGTGGTCACTCTGCACATTTGTGAGGAGCAAATCCGAAGTTGGTGAATTTTGTAGGCAGTGCAGAGAAGGAAAATTATGGGAATCCCTATAATAATAACAAGTGACAGAGTTAGCCCTACTATTTATTGGCCAATAATCAAACTCAATAGTTTTAGCAACAATAGAACATGTAGTCCAGTAATATTAAGAATACATTAAAAAATATCCTTTCTAACCAAGAACAAATAGTTGTTAAGATAAAAAATGATCAACTTGCTCAGAAAAATTTAGAGACACAGTTCGAGCAGTTAGCTTAGGCGCAGAGTACCAGACCTCAAGGTAGATTACCTAGTGATACAAAGAATCCAAAGAGGGTTATGAAAATCACCTTGATGAGTGGTAGAGGTCTCACTGACAAACCTCCAAAGAAAAATCATGAGGTACAAGAAAAGTTAGTCCTGAAGAAGGTAAAGGAGATGCAAGTTGTAGTTAAAGATGGAAAGAATTTAGAGAAGTCTGGGTACCTAAAAAACTAAAGCAGTGAGCATGTACCTGAAAGACCACCACTATCATTCCTATAAAGGATTAAGCATGCTAATAAGAATACATGTATTATGAAGTTCTTTGACACATTTAGAGAATATTACATTAATCTTCCATTGTTAGAGGTCTTGTAGGGTATTCCTAAGTATGTAAGTACTTAAATAATATTTTGACCAATAAGATGAAGTTAAATGACACTAATATGGTGACATTGACTGAGGAGTGCAGTTCAATTGTGATGAGGAAGATGCTGATGAAGTTCAGGACCCAATGAGTTTTAGCCTCCCCATAAAAATGGTGATAATGATGTGGTTCATGCTTTGTGTGACTTTAGGGAAAGTATATACTTTATTCCCCTATTTGTCTTTAATTGTCTTAGTTTGGGAAAGCCGAGTCCATGTTTTGTGGTGCTCCACATAGATAATAGAACAAGAGTGCATCCCGAAGGAATCATAGAATATTTTCTCATTAAGGTTAGTAAGTTATTAATCCTGCTGACTTTATTATTCTTGATTATGATCCAGATGATAGGGTACCAATCATATCGGGACATCCATTCTTGGCGACTAGAGAAGCACTAATTGATATTTGAGAGGGCACTCTTAAAATGACGTTGGATGATGAAGAGGTGGTCTTTAAAGTATACAAATGACTTAATCCATCTTTGAACTATAAGTATTTATACATAATCATAGATATGGAAGTGGATGAGAGTGGGGTTGTGGAGTGTAAACCACCAATGACCTCTTTAAGCTATCTCATAGAATTTCCTGAGCTACCAATTAGGATCGAAGAAGAAAAGCTAAAAGTGGATCAAGAAAAGGCTATTGTTAAAAAAGATATTGACCTTGAGTATCAACACTCAAGAGGTTAGAAAAGAGTGAGAAGATGGACTCTGAGTAGGAGGAAGAAGATAAAGAAATACAATTGACGTATTGTGGCCATGAGGCGACACTAAATTAGACTTTGCTTGGGAGGCAACCCAAGTTAAGTTAGTTATTTTATTTTCATATTTTAGTTTTATTTCACACTTTGTTTTTTTTAGTCATAGGTCAATGAAAAGTTCGAGTAGTGGAAACCTAAGCTTAGGAGTATGGAAAAGATAGGGTGTGGGGTCCACCTAACCTCATTGATGTTAATGATGGTACTAGATTGGGATAAAAGCCTCTAGGAGTATTTCTATATTTAATTTTTAATTATACTTTGGGGACAAAGTGTACTTTTATGGGTGTGGTGGGGAATCTTCCTATGTTTTAAGGTGAAGTATTATTATAAGATTTTCATTCTTATTGTTTTCTAGTTTCTTACTAATATTTGGAAAAAATGACAAATTGATTTTTCCTTTGTTGTTCTTTTAGTTTCTATTTTTTTGTTGGTGTTAGTTTTGTGGAAGAACACTTCACCCGCCCTTTGGTTTTTCTTTTCAATTCTTTTCTGAGGGGTCTCTCTTTGAACCCTATATCCTTTTTTCATTTTTAGGAGTGAATTTGAAAATTTCATATGTTGGGAATAAGTGGGATATTCTTGCTATATTCTATGCATTATTACATGAGGCAAGTGGTTTTGAATGTACAAAGCATGTTGATTGGGTTGAAGACTACTTTTGAGACACTTAGGCTCATTTTTAAGACACTTTTGTGATGTTGGTAATTTTGAATTCATTCTATTGCTTGGTTTAGATTATATATTTATAGTTATTGAGTTGAACATGTTCCATATGTGAGTGAGGTCCTTTCTTATATTCCTTATTATATATTAATGTCTAGAAAGTTCCTGGTGTGTTTGTAAGAAAAATTAAATAATGGTGGGTTTAGGAGAAGATTTAGGCATTTCATTGATAACCATGTTCACACCCTCTTTTGTCAACTCTTCTACATAATATTAGTTAGACATGTTGAGCCTTTATACTATATTATTTGGTAGCCTCATATATAGCCTATTCCCCTTATTAATCGATCTTAATTTGATTCAAAGCTCCTATGAGCTTTAGTGAAAAAATAATATGGTTACGGAGTGTGAAATTTAATAAGTTAAGTGTTGAAGTGAAGACCCAATTTAGTAGCTATTGGTGTTAAAAATTTTTTGTGTTGTGTTTGGGAGTGATGTAATGGAAAGAAACAAAATTTTGCAAAATTGAATCATGTAATGATAGAAAATACTCCCTCCTTAATATATGTGAACTAGCTTAAAGAGGTGGGGCCAAAAAAAGATATATATGAAGGTAGAGGTGGTTAAAGTTTGGTTGTTGAGAAAGTATTTCAATGTATTACCTAATGTATTAAAGTTCTTAGGGAAGATATTCACTATTACTGGACCAAATAGTTCCTACCCATCCCTTAGCCTACACTACGATTCTTAAATTCTTATTTGATATTGAGCTCAAATATTCAGATATTAATGGGGAATTACACTAAGTTCAAGCATATGAGGCATCATATATGACAAGTGAATTCTTTATGAGAGTGAGCGAACTTCTATTCTTATACCCATTCTTGTAATATATTGCATATCTTGGGGTGACTATGGGTGACTCTCTTATAGTGAGGGCACATGTTTGATGATTGTTGGGTTATTTATATGATCTTTTTTATTGGGTAATATGCATGATTTTTCCAACTTTATGGAGTCAATTCTTGAGGCTAAAGTGTTTCGAAGCAGTGTTCATGAATATTCAATTGTAATAAGGCAGCTTGATAAAGAACTTTCTATTTATATAGTCGTCGTAGCTTTAGCTTAAGTTCATTAGTCATAGTATTAATCCTGGACTATTCATTCAATGGTGCTTATTGTAAAGATTTGTTTGAGGACGAACATGACTTTAAGTGTGGGGTGATGATCTTAGGTGGATTTATGCACCTAAGTGTTATAATCTGCATTTATTTAGCCTAGTTCTAAGTACTTGTGTGCGTAATGAGTTGATATTAATTTAATTGAGAATATAAGTGCTAATTTATTTGTGTATGATGTTTAAGTTTCATTAAACAAGTTGGGAACAAAAATGATCACTTAGAGTTTATACAAGGAAACTAGTGTTAATAGCTTGAGCTAGGTGTTGTTCTACTGTAGCTAGATGAATTATGTTGTCTTTAAGCAATAATTAGTGGTGTTTGATGTTATAGGAGGGCATGTGAGATATTAAGAGTGGTTTGTGGAAGAAAAACAAGGTCTAATTATGTTTGAAAATAACCCACAAAGTAAGAAACTCAAGGCCAAATGGATTGAGCAAACAGTGTCAACATCAAGAAATTCTGAGAACTAGGGTGCGCCAAGAGCGATATAAGGGCATGACACCCCCTTAGAAACAAACCAAAATTTCAAATTCTAGTGATAATTAATGATAAGGGAATGCCACGCCCTTATCACACCAAATCATTAGCGTGGCATGCCTACTTTGTCAAAACAGGCTCTTGGCTCGAAATATAAAATTGGACACTCCTATGTTATTGTACACACCTAGGAAGACCTTTGGGACTTTTAATACACTTTAGGTGCCATATCTTATGGTTTTAATCTTGTTCTTTAGTTTACATTTTGATTATATACAGGAAATTCATTATTGTGATTCGTTGTAATTCTATGAGTGGCTAAACACCTTAATCTAGGGTTGAGTCCAAGAATATGAATATTTAAGTTTATAATTGTGTTGATTTATATTTATTATCATGTTAGGTTGTTTATATATCCTTGTATTTACTATTCTACGGATTTGCTACCCATAGGAAAAACATATATTTCCATTTTGTGTCCAAAATAAGGAATAATAGATTAAACCATGGGATATATGAAGGGGGATCTTAAACAGAGAGGGATCAAAGTTAGAATATGCAGTTAGGATAGGAATATACCTAATTCGCTTCATATGCGATATGATATATAAATGCATTGAACTTAGTTCTCACATCCTCCATCAACGATGTAGTCGTGGGTGACGTTAGAGAGATAATTAGAGCATGATCATTTCCTAATTATGTTATCAACCCCGTGTATCAACAACTAAGATAATTAACTAAACCAACAAGATTGTATGGCTATGTAGGATTATCCATATTTCCTTAACCTTGGGTTTCTCTCCATTATTGTCTCCAACACTTTATTATTATCGTATTGTTTATAATTATTTTAAATTGTAAACTTTCAAACATTTTAGGTCATTTTTGAACTTCTTTAATCTGCGTAGGAATATTAGTATTGCACATTTTTCTTAGAACAAGTCCTTGTGTGATCGATACATGGATTTTAAAGGCTACTTTACCACTTAGGTGACTAGTACACTTGGGTGCAGTAGGCCATAACAGTATCAGCCTATGAATATCTAAGAATAGGTGTGTCGAAATGTGTTTTTGTAAAATAATCATGGTTACGCCCGTGATGGCCTATGAAATGATAAGGATTCCTTCAGTAAGACAAATGTATAATGTTTTAGGAAAATGAGAAAAAAAAAGAAAAAAATGCTGATTATTTCCATTTTATCATGTGTGTTAGCCTATGAGTTTCTGGAGATAGGTGCGTCAAAATAATCTTTTGCTTAAAACTCATGGTTGCATCCATTATATCCTATTAAATGATATCGATTACATTAGAGAGAAAGACCTAGATAATTGTAGGACAATGAGCAAAAAAGTAGGAATTACAAATTGCTTCAACTTTTTCGTGCGTGTTAGCCTATGAATTTGACAAAATAGGTGCTTCAGAATAATTATTTTCCAAAAACTCATGGTTTCAGCCATAATGACCTATTAAATGTAAGGGTTGTTTAGGAGAGGTGGATGCATCCCGTTTCAGAACAAACAAGAAAAAATAGGAATTATAAATTATTTTTATTTTTTTCGTGCATTAGCCTATGATTTCTAGTGAAAGGTGCATCAACATTATTTTTTACCAAAAATTCATTCATGCATCTATGAAGGCCAATTAATGATATAGGTAAATTCTAAAAGGTGGATGTACCCTTCATTAGGAAGAACGAGCGAAATGTAATGATATGATTCATGAAATGTTCCTTTTGGTGTAATTTGACCATTTTGACCTACACCATAATTTATATGTATCAATTTTGGGGTGTGGGAATGGTTTTTATGATTTCTAATGAAATGAGAGGATATTTGGAGTGTTTGAGGTGTTTTGGAGCTTTAAAAGTTGCATAGATGACTTTAATCAATATTTGTTGTTTTGAAGTTTAATTACAATTTGGACAGTTCCATTTGATTAGAAATGTCAAATTTAGGTTAGTAGCAGGGCTGGATTGGATTTGTAGCCTTTAGTTTGCATTTTGACCTCGGTTTAAAATACTAGTGAAACATGACTTCAAGTGGTCCTAGGGTTAATTTGTTCAAAATGATTTGTTTTTTTAAATTAAACATTTCCATTGAGTCTCAAATATCAATATTATCTAGGTAGAATACATGGTTTATTTTTGTGAGGTTCCAGTGAAATTTTGAGGGTTCATTCAAAGCTTAGTTAGCTTGTATAAAATCAACACTTGCTAATATCTAGTGCAGCCACTTAAGCGGAAGATACTTTAGTGTCCTGGGGCATCTTAAGCATTATCTAATTTAGTGGTCTAGTACTACTTTAGGGATAATAACTTAAATGACAAATGCTGCATTTAAATCCCCTTGTCACGATTTTCAACAAATTTGGACATTGAGTTTTGGCATTGGATAATTTTTAGGGTTTTCATCACCACTTGAGATTGGGTAGCTCCAAACCTTAATTCTAATACTTTTTATTGAATTTTATCATCAAAACAATCTTTAAACTTGGTTTTAACATGGGATTTTGAAGATGTTTCTAGATTAATTTTTTTTCTTTGATTTAGACCTCGTTTTAACTCATTTTTGTGCATATTTTCAACTGTATATTCCTTTAATCTAGAAAAATGTATTTCTAAAATAAAATTATGATTTTAACACTTTAGTTTTGAAACCCATTTTAGACCTAACTCAAATATGGGCATTATGGGTATCATGAGCTTTGTTTTGATGTAGATGTTACATTTGAAGGTTGTAGTTGATTTTATGGTCGTTTGATGGAAAAAGATCCATGTTGAAGTACTTTATTCTTGGATTCATAATTTTGAGGTAGGTTATGGATTAACTTCCTTTAGTATAGGCCGGGCAATTAACGAATAAGTGAAACATATTAGGGGTCAGGGAAAATAAATATTAAATTTGATTTTTGAGTTATTATATACTGAGTGATGCCCTTCTGGGGGGTTTATTTTCTATTGTTGTTGAATTGTGATATTATATATTGTGTGTTTCCCATCGGGGGGATTTATTTGACATCATTGGCTTTATTTGTGCTTTTAGCTTCCTTATTTCTTGATGTGATGCCCGTGTGGGGGCTTGAATAGATATTATATGCCTTATAAAGCACTGTGTGTCTTTATCAAAATAGCAATATTTGAGTTATGGGTTGATATGATATGAATAGTGTCTTACATTCATGTTTGTTCTAATGATGCCCTCTAGAACTGATATCACGAATTACTGATACATTGACATAATTTTTGAGCTAAATTGTATACTTATTGAATGGATTATATATCTTCATACTATTTGATAGTGACTCATTACATACATACAGATTCATGACATATCAATACCATTTAGGAACATTGATTATTGATTGAGTTAGTATACATTGAGAACCCCTCATGGATCCAATTTTTGTAGCATTGAGGCTCCGTAAAAGTATATAAAATGTCATGCTATGACTTTAAACAATTCACTTCATCAAACATTGAATTACATTGCATTTGCAGATTATGTGTTGTTTTTACTTCTTCCTTGTTGTATATTTAGCCTCTACATCTACCTTCGTGTTTTTTTGACCTTTTGATGTTGTATTTGCATATTAGAAATGTTAGTGTAGACAGTGTGAGCTACTTTTTGAGAACTTTTCTAAAAGCATGTTTCCTACTCATAGTATTTTCTTACTTATCTTATTTTCTACTATGCTCAGTCGGTCAATGATACCTATTGAGTAGAACTAGATCATATTTACTCCTACTGTGCCATTTTCATGTAGATCCTAGTACAATTTTAATGCATGGAAGCTATGATCAAGCGTGAGGATTCGATGATTTTCAAGTTACTGGCGTGTTCTAGGTTTATCAGAGTTAACTCCAAGACTGATCCAATCTGTTGTTATGTCTTTATTTTAGTTTTAGACACAGACTACCTATCTTCAAATTTGGTTATGTATTCGATTCTCTTATAATTATGACATTAGGTTTTGGGATTATTACGTATTTTCTACATACTTCCGTATTTATCCATATTTATGGTATGACTTCATTTTAGAAGTCGCATCTTGTTTCAATTTTTTGTTGTATTCTAGACTTCCATTATTTTGGAAACATGGCTTACTTATCAAGGTTGGGTATAGATAAGTCCCATCGTGACCTTAATTTCTGAGTCGTGAAACAAACAGGCG
Organism: Capsicum baccatum var. pendulum; assembly: GCA_030864225.1. NCBI lineage: Eukaryota > Viridiplantae > Streptophyta > Magnoliopsida > Solanales > Solanaceae > Capsicum > Capsicum baccatum. The sequence continues at coordinate 42,239,665 of CM061560.1, forward strand.
GGAATTTTTGATTATTTATGTTTTTTCGTGTATGCGAGCGTACGAATATGTGGGTATAGATGCGTATGACTGATTTTTTATTAAAAAATTATGTCTACACCCATAATGACCTACTTAATGATAAGAGGTACTTCATAGAGGTGGACAAACCTTAATTTAGTACAAACGTATAAGAAAAATAGTAATTATGAATTATTTAGTCTTTTTGTGTGTTGGTTGATGAATTTCTAGGAATAGGTGTATTAGAATGATTTTTACAAAAAATTCATAGTTGCTCCCATGATGACCTATTAAATGTTATGGGTTGCTTCAGAGATATGAACGTAGGCTATTTTAGGATAAACGAGCAAATATATAGGAATTGCATATTATTTTGTTGTTTTTTGTGTATTAGTCCATTACTTTCTCGGAATAGGTGTCTCCAAATATTGTTTTGTCAAAAAATCATGGTTTCATCTATGATGACTAGTAAATGATAAGACTTTCTTTGGTAATGTGGATGAACCTATTTTAGGGCAAACGGGCAAAAAGGTTGGAATTGAGAAATATTTTAGTTTTTTTATGTGTGTTAGCCTATGAATTTCTGAGATAGGTGTGTCAGAATGATTTTTTACCAAAAATTCATGGTTGTGCATATGACAATTTTTTAACTATAAAGATTGCTTCATTTAGGCAGGCATGGCATGTTTTTGGACTAACAAGAAAAAAAATATGAAATTGTGAATTATTTTAACTTTTTCATACGTGTTAACCTAAGAATGGAGAAACAAAAGCAACTCGCTCAGTCTGAGAAGCCATCAACTTAGTAAGTAAGTGAATCAACTGGAAAAACTCATCATTAAACACACCATATCGAGGTGCCTGATAAGGAACAGGGGAACTGGTGGAGTTCCATTAAGGCAATCAGAAGCAGCAACCCTAGACCAAGTCTAAACTCCTAGAGTAGGACGAGCTCCATCCATATTGTCCTTGGACTGGACAGAAGAGTTCTCGTGGAAATCAAATATTCTTGGAGACATGATTTTAAAGGAAAACAAACGAGAATTAGAGAGATTAAAGACCATAAAATCTACAGCTCGAAATAGAACAACAATAAAGGGAAACATTCCTAATTGCCTCATAGCCCCTCCATTATAAGTGTGGCATGAGACACACCCATAAAAGAGACTCTACTCGGCACGACTTTTTTAGACACCCAATGACACAAAACCTAGGCTCTGATACCATCCTTATCACAAACAAAACCAAGGCGTGTCCGTGACGAGTATCTCAAGTCCCACGTAGACTGGAGATCACCCCCAACCTAACTAAACCAACACACATCCCCTAATGTCAGATGAATTCCAAAAATATTACAAGATAACATAAATTTCAGCTCAAATCTAATTAAATCATATCTATGGTCTATCGACCAAATACCAACCAAAATATCTCAGTATCGTAACCCAAATCCACAGTAGTTAAAACAAATCCTTTTAAACCAAGAACCAAACAGAATATCCATAAAGTATCGGGGCATTCCTCTGAAAATAACCAAAACAAGTCTAATAATATGAGACATAAGGAACCAAAATCATGAAATGTGGACTTCCAATGTATGGAAGATCACCACTTTAATGTCAACTCACAAGATGATCTCGAAACTGAATCACTGAGAAGGAGAAATAGAAGTATGTCAGTTCCAGCATTGTGTGGAGATACAACATATATAGACGGTTAGTGATTGGAGTGCAAGCATGTAACACAGGATAAAATAATGCTATGAATAATAGCTCAAATCTTTTAATATCTCACACACATCATCCAAAACATATTCATATATATATATATATCACATGCTTGAATAGATAACAAGGCTTAAAATGGAGTTTAAAATCTTATCCTTGATTATATAGCTCAACCGTCAAAACATATATGGGTCCAGCTGGTAGGGCCACAACGCGTATGGCCATCCAAACCAGAGGGTAAGAATATGCACTATGGGAGAATCGAACCTCTCTGCATATCAAGGTGACATAAGCTCCAAATCATGTAGTAAGATATAGGAGAGTCGAACCTCCTAATCATATAATATAATATAAGGGGGACTCAAACCACTCGATCATATAGACTCTCACGTTAGCAACTGTGGTTTACAGTGTTTTTACCTTAGGACCTATATATTCATGAATCAGCTACACAATACTCTTTAAAGACTAATTAAAATATTTAACACATAATTTCATTCTTGGAACCGCAATATACATTTAGGCATATATTTTTGGTATCGTTACACCCACTACACTTGCACGGTATTATCAACATGCCAAAATAATTTCATTAATTGGGAAAATCACAATCCGCTTGGTTAAATTAAACAACATCCTTTGAAAATACCAACCCAAACGGTTCAATTTAACATTATAGTGCAATAGTTCCAGAATAGTTAAATTCCCATATTTCTCAAAACTAAAAAAATATCATAACATAGGGTTAGGGTCATAACAACTTCAAAAGTCATAAGATTAGGAAATCACAATCCTTTAGTTTATTCGTCATGACCATACATCCACAAGTTCAAAACCATGGTTAAATCATGCGAAATGGAAAACAAAATCATGGGAAAACCATTAATTGACCATTAGTGTCAAAACCCTTAATCATGTCAAAAACCAATACTTTAAATCACAGAAATAACCATATAATTTCATAAAGTAGAGATATTAGTTTTAAGGGTAGAGTCACATGCCTGAATTATCAAGTTTTAGGAAGAGAATTTAGCTCTAGATCCCTTGGATGATCAATTTGATGAAACCCTGGCTTGACTTGCTTGAGGGAATTTAGAGAGCCTTTGGAGTGTTTAAGTTGTTACTCCGATTGGTTTCTTAGTCCTAATGAAAACTTAAAAGGGATATAAGACAAGGGTTTCAATTCTGGGTAAGAGGGGAAATTTTCTAGAATGACCTTAACTTAAAAGGTAAAAAAGTGCCATCTGTGACTACGAGTCAACCGTCGACTCGCAACCACTATTTATGACTCATCACCATAAGTTGTGACCAAGGAATTCTCAATAATCCCACACACTATTTACCCTACAACTCAATGTCACTACTCGTAATGGGACCCTATCACTTGTAGGTACCAGTCCTAATCAACATAGAGCCTATTTGGGGTATACACTAGACATCCTATGATCTCGATCCCATGAGTCATTATAAATATTTATGGCTCATGGTTAACCACTTTTAATCAGATTAGAATCATGCCACAAACTTACATGATTTGGCTACGACTCATCCTAATGACTCTTCATGAGTCTTTACGATTCGTGCCCTCAAGTCGTACCCAGGATAGTAACTTCAACAACACTCTCTAGACACGTTATGCTAGGGTCATGTAACTCGTTAAGACATTATAAGACTCATAAGGTAAGTCGTTACCAAGGCAATGAGCTCAAAGCTCAAAAATATTTCAAGGGATAAAATTCGGGGCATTTTAGTTTTAGCCAATGAATTTTTTGGGATAGTTGTGTTGGAATAATTTTTTGCAAAAATATCTAGCTACTCCTGTGAAGAAATATTAAATGGTGACATGTAATTCCCAAAGTTTATACCTCGGATGCTACACGGTGCTATGACCTCGAAAGACCACCAACTAACCCATGTCTGGTACCTACTGCGAGCATTGAATAATAACAATTTTGTAGTAGTAATATATATCTAAAATAAATATGGAAGTTAGGATGAAATCTCCATAAGGTTCACAACTAAAAATAATTACTAAGAAATGAATACTAAAAACCTAAAAATATATGCCTGAACTACTCTAGTCTGAAAGCCTCTAACTGTCTGAATATGGAGTTGATGGGACAAGCCCCCAACAAACTTCGACTACTGAACTACTCATAAAATGAAATAATAACTTTGTACTCAAACTATAAAGACTCACTGCTCAGTATGCTGCCAATAATCTGGGCTGCTAAGTACGGTCAGGAGCCCGTACGTCTGAACCTATAATATAAGACATTATAGCACACAATAAAAGTATGCATCAGTACTTTAAATGTACTGGTATGCTAAGTGAGGTAGGCTGATATGCATGGGTTTATATGCATAAATAATAACTGGCTAAGTAATATGAACATATCTGAATGAGAGTACATGAATAAATACATAAATTGTAACTGAGGTCATGATAACACTGGATACTGAGTTTTGAGTACTGATTAAATGATATCTGAGTTTATTGATACTGTATTACTGATAGCTGAATGACTGTTTCTGATAGTCCTAATTATGAAGAACTGATCTGAGTTCTACATTAAGCTAGGTGACTATGTCTAATGGTCCTGAATATGTAGAATTGAACTGAATTCTAAAATGAGACTAAAATTGGAACTAAAACTATGGGAGGTAGTAATCTAACCGACATGCCCTTCTCCAAATGGATTGGGGTCCAACCTTTAACTCTATTTGGAAGGGTTTCAATACCGTACCACGGGTACTAACACTGACTGTATGAATCCAGTATACTGATGTACTGTATTGTCCTAAAGGACTAAGGGTGTCAAGCCTGAATTGACGGGTGAATCCTACGAGAAAGTTAAGCCTAAAATGGTGGGTGACTTGTTATATCCTATTCTGTCTACATAGTTCTGAAGTATAGGGACTGCTACTAACGACTCTGCTTATCTAACTAGAAAGCCTTTATCCCTTCACTTTCTCGGTGCTGAGTCCTACTCCTAACTGAATAGACACTAAACTGACTTCTAGACTGTACTAGGCTTGACTGAACTATTAATAATCATACTGTCTAACTAAGTTGAGTTCACCGAGTTCCATTGACTGATGAAATACTACCGAGTTATGTTATATGACTGGGTTTACTTGATGTCTGAATTGAATACTAAACTAAAAACTGTGACTGATTACTGAGTACTACTATTTATGACATTACTGAGACTATTCTATAACTACTGTAGCTCTAGGTAAATAGATAGATATTTCGGGTATAGAATACCCCTAGGACTCGATAGTATGAAAAGTAAAGCACTGCATAACTTTAATAGCATAATAGGACTTGCTTACCAATTGATAACGCTCAATCTACAGCTCTCGTGGGAGTGTAAAGCGGTCGATAGCAAATATAGAACCCAACCTGGGTTGGGTATCGATCCCACAGGGAATAGCTTGGTCAACAAGTACGCAAAATTAATAGACTTTTGGTGCAAGTCTCGTAAGAAGGGGGGATTGTAATAAGTAACCAAAGTAATGAAATAAAAGCTGAAAATAATAAAGTAAAAAGAGAGTATTTCGTAGGTTGTGAAACAATGAGAATTGAGGCGTTGGGGTTATGTCCACCTTGAGAGGTATACGTCTCTATTGGCTATGAGTGTGTAGAGTCTTGACATGCAATTGCTTATAGAGAATTGTAGTCGATGGTAAATCCAAGCGTCTCTCGACCTAAACAAGGACTATTTCACTTTAACTCTCTCGAGCTTAAAGCGTGTCTAGCGGTACAAATTCTCCAAGAGGTTAGTCCAGTTACGGCACTAGCTTTTTAATAGGAAAGGGTGTCCTACTACCTTGACATTATCTCTTTTCCAGACAAATAACCTTTCTCTCGAACAAGTTAAATGTTAGACTGGCGTTAGTCTATGCGTCTTCTTTTCTAGACAAATAACCTTTCTCTCGAACAGGTTAGATGTTAGAATGGCGTGTTCTTGTGTTTGAACCGCAAAGGATGTAGATTTAAGATGAAGAGAATAATGATATAAGCAATATACTTGTCTTGAACTCACAAACTCATAGCTGTAGATAGTAACTCATTCGGCTTCCATAACCCCAACTAAGAGGTTTAGTTACCCATGAATGCGAAGGATATCACGTTTTGCATGGTGGATGGCGTGAATAGTAGGTGTTTGGCGTGTGGTTTTAGTGATTCCGTAGCAAGTAACGATTCTCTTGTTGTGGAATTTGAGAATAGAAGAATAGATTAGAAGTGTTTGTAGTGGAAGATGAGAGGGATGAAAGAAAATTGATTAAATTGTAAGGAGATGTCTTAAGTGAAGAGTTAATAAAAATCTCTAACATGATAGGGTATTTATAATACTCCTATCCTACTCCTACTAAGCTAATGAAATAAATAACCAAATCCTAATATACTAATGAAATCCTTGACCCAAATGTACTAGGGTAAGGTTACAAAATTATAATCCAAATGGAATAATGAAACACATAACCTAATTGCACTAGGTTAATGTATTATGGCAAAAATCCAGCTTTGTGTCTGTAAGTCCCCAAAGTCTTCAGAATTGCTGTTTTAGCCCGGGATAGATTTTCCATGCAGCAGATTTAGTCCTTTAGGCGTCCAGCTCCTTTCCACTTCGTTCGTGAGCTTTCTTTTGCGTCAAGTAAGCCATAAATTGCTGTATTTTGCATCATTTATACCTGAAACTTTCCTAATCACATTTGTTAGCTCATTTACAGGAAAAAGGACTAAAAGTGTATGAAATAGATACTTAGTTCTCAAAACTAGGCTAAAATATGGGCAAAATATATTGATATAGGCGCGTAAATTCGCCTATCATCAACACCCCACACTTAGAGCTTTGTTCGTCCTCGAACAACATATCATGTCCTTCTAAGCATCGACTTAAGGTTTTTACAGAAACAACACAAAACATTCTTCAAGACAAGCACAACAATTATCAACGAAGAGTAGCTTTCCGATTATAAGTAGAAACAATTTAACCTCAAGCATAGACCCGTGATGGAGATCAACTCGCATGCGAACGTTAAGGTACATAGAATCATATACAACTATCCAAAGCTCATCAACCATGTGTGTCTCACAATATAGTACCCATAATCACTCACAAGTATAGCATATTTTCAAACATGGGTATCAAAATATCCTTGCACTCACTCTCACAAAGAATTCATATGTAGCAACTAGTGACCATAAGCTTGCCTTTAATGTAGTACTCTACTAAATGTCAGAATGCTAAGCTTAGGATCAAGTAGGTCTTTTGATGGTTGTAATGTAGGCTAAGGGACGGGTAGGATCAGCTATTTTGGCCAGAAATAGTGTAAGTTCCTAAGCACATCACATTGTATCATTGACACTTTTTTCTTTCAACCTTTCTTTATTTTATTCTTCCACCCTTGTTCTCATCTTTTGTTTTTCAATTTTAAGCACAACTCACTTTTCAGCTTTCTTTTCCTTTTTCTTTTCACAACATACCTCTTATGATAGCACTTTCTTTTTCATAACACATTCAAGCACCATTACAATTTAAAGCATCATACTCACCCAATTTCCTCTTATGTTGTCACATGACTTTTTCACTTTAAAGCACTTAGGAATTTGGATCAAATTATGGTCTTGAAAAAAAATGGATTAGGCTTACATACAAGGTTGTCAAAGAAATAGGCTAAAGGCTCAAAAGGGTTTAACTAGGATAATGTACATGGGTAGGAAAAACTGAAGGTAAACATGTATAGGTTGCCAAAGAAATGCCTAAATCATCTCCTAAACTCACACTCCTTATTTTCGCTTTGCATACATACCAGGCAAGTTCTAGCATCAGCCACATACATAGAATATACTATTATCTCACACACACAAGGCACATGGTCGACTTGATTGGTAGTAATATAGACTCTCGACCCAACAAGTGAAGGAATTGAATCACACACTATCACATAATGAGTCACAACTAGAGCCTAAATGTCTCAATAGTCACAATTGTAGCACATACTCTTGTTCTAATCTCATGCTGCCTATCCAAATAATTTCATGCGTAGCTAGAAAAATTTTACTCCTAAAAAAATAACGTCAAACGAAAAAAATCACAAAAAAATAAAAATTTGGACTCAAAACAAAATAAACAAGCAAACATACAAACATAGCATGCAGATTCTGCCGACACCCCACACTTAGACTAGACACTGCCCTCAGTGGAAAATGAAGTCGAAGAACCTGATTAGTCGGACTCTTCCTCAATGTCGGGGGTCATACCCCCTTCGTCCGAATCATCGTAAGAGTCATCGTCAGAGGTCTCCTCAGCATCAGAATCAGGCAAGCGTCTATCATCATCAGTTGGCACGTCATCATCAAGAGGTTCCTCGAAATATACTCCCACTCCACACATCTCCCGGGCATGTCTGTTCATTGGGTAGTCGTGGTCCAGCTGTTGGAGCTCTTCAGCAGTTGGAATACGTCCACCACTCATCATAGTGAATCGTGTCATGCCATAGAGATGACGGAAGAAACTCTCGTCACGAGCGTGTCTCTCCGCAGTGGTAAGGTTGACTCCATGTGTTGTTTCAGCATCTTTGACCTTGGTGAGGTCAACCTTCTTTGGGGTATGTGGGAGTTTGTGGTCAGCTGGTTCCTCTTCTATATCCTCCTTCCGCAACATTGCTGTCAAAAAATTGCCGAATGTGAAATGAGACCTGCTGTGGAGTCTGGCTTTTCTCATGGTAGATCGAATGATTGCCCCAAAGTTGATAGGGACATTCGTCATCAACGCATAAACCAAACACACTCTATCTCTCGATATCTTTGTGTATTGCGTCCCAGGAATAAGGCATGAGTTGACAATGCGCATCCAGATTCTTGCTTCCCTATTTAGTGGAGCATAGGGGAATGTGTTGTGACGGCCTGTTTCCTTATGTCTGCCCCATCTTGCCATTGATCTGCTTCCACAAAGCGTGTGTCTTATTGCTCTGTAAGGAGGCCTGCTGTACAGCTCTTTGTATGGTGCAATGTCGACCGAAGGTAGGCCTAGAAACGAGTTGATCCAATCTGCTGTAAGCTGTAACACTTGGCCCCGAATTTTGACTTCGTTGCCTGTTGTGTTTGGCGACCAGTTGGCATAAAACTCTCTTGTCAAGTCAAGATTGCACTTTCCCATGTCACGGAAGATGAAATCCAGCTTCAGAGCCATTATCTTAGCCAACATTTGCGGCTCCTTCTTTGTTAAGGTCTCCTTGTTGATTAAGTCGACGTGCACATATTTCTTTTCTTTGTTGCTGCTGTACCATGCCTTGGCGTCTTCCTCAAGAACCCATTTGATTCCGAACATTCTGCGTGGTAGGTGTGCTGAAGATGATTCTCCTTGGTCTTTTCGGCTTCTCTTTTTATCCTTTCGGGTTGTGGTAGCCTTCTCCTTGCCTTGCCTTGCTTTCGGTGCCATTGTACCGACTTTACCATACAATGCGACCAAATCGTCAATTGAAATCAATCTCCTCGTTGCATACTTCTTGCACCTATATTTGCTCAAAACACAATAAAAACGATTAGTACGATGGGTTGCCTCCCACCAAGCGCCTTAGTTTTGGTCGTGGCACGACTCTTATTTTTGGATTTTCATTTATCAAAAAGAAAAAAATTAAAACGACGAAATGATAAAACGATAAAACGATAAAACGATGGGTTGCCTCCCATCTAGCGCCTTATTTATTGTCGTGGCTCGACGTAGTAGTCTCGAGTACTTAGACTTCGTCGAGATAAGTGATGGCCATGTCATTTATCGAGTCAAGAGGACCGATATATGGCTTGACACGTTGGCCATTCACTTTGAAGATAACACCCTCATTGTTTTCCAATTCGACTACTCCAGACGAGTAGACTTGGGTGACTTTAAATGGACCAGACCACTTTGATTTTAACTTACCTGGGAAGACCTTGAATCTGGAGTTAAAGAGTAGTACCATGTCACCTTTTTGGAAGTTTCGTCGAACAATCCGCTGATCATGATACTTCTTCATCCGCTCCTTGTATAAATCTGATCTTTCATATGCATGGAGACGGAATTCATCTAGTTCGTTCAGCTGCTCCAACCTCAGGTTCTTCACATCATCCCAATTCAGATTCAAGTGCTTCAATGCCCACAATGCCTTGTACTCAAGCTCGATGGGTAGATGACAAGCCTTCCCATAAACTAGCTGATAAGGTGACATGCCAATGGGTGTTTTGAATGCAGTCCTGTACGCCCATAGTGCATCATCTAGCTTTCGAGACCAATCCTTCCGATTCGCATTGACCATCTTGGCAAGGATTTGCTTGATCTCACGATTGGAAACCTCTACTTGTCCACTAGTTTGGGGATGATAAGGCGTAGCTACCTTGTGTTGCTTGACTCCATACTTGGCCAATACAGATTTGAATAGCTTGTTGCAGAAGTGAGATCCTCCATCACTTATGATAGTACGAGGTACCCCAAAGCGAGAGAAGATATTCTTCTTTAAAATCGCTGCAACACGCTTTCCTTCGTTATCGGCCAATGCTACAGCTTCAACCCATTTCGACACATAATCCACAGCAACCAAGATGTACTTCATTCCAAACGAATTCACGAATGGTCCCATGAAATCAATACCCCACACATCAAAGAGTTCTACCTCCATAATTTTGGACATGGGCATTTCATGGTGTTTTGAAATAGCACCTTGACGTTGGCATTGGTCACACCTTCTCACATAGTCGTGTGCATCTCTGAATATTGTAGGCCAATAATAACCACTTTGCAAGACTTTCCTTGCTGTTCGATTACCCGCATGATGTCCTCCAACTTGCGAAGTGTGGCATGCTTCCAATATAGTAGGCACTTCTTCATGGGATATACATCGTCGAATGATACCATCCGCGCATCTTCGAAACAAATAAGGCTCATCCCAATAGTAGTGCTGAACGTCATGCATAAACTTCCTCCTCTGGTGGTAAGATAAATTGGAAGGTAACACATTACTCACCACGAAATTTGCAAAGTCGGCATACCATGGTAAGTTCTCCATTGTTGTCGCTAGTATCTCCTCGTCAGGGAATGCATCGTCAATCTGATTTTCTGGTTGCGCCACATACTCATTCTCAAGTCTAGATAGGTGATCAGCCACTTGGTTCTCGCAACCTCTTCTATCTTTGACTTCGAAATCAAACTCTTGCAGCAGCAATACCCATCTAATCAGCCTTGGTTTTGCATCCTTCTTTGTCATTAGATATCTAAGAGCTGCATGGTCTGTATGAACGATCACTTTAGTACCCAATAGATAGGCATGGAACTTCTCAAACGCATACACAACCGCTAAGAGCTCTTGTTCAGTGACAGTGTAGTTCTTTTGGGCTTCATTGAGGACCTTACTCGCATAGTAGATAGGATGAAATAATTTCTCCTTTCTCTGTCCAAGAACAGCGCCAACGGCTACACCACTAGCATCACACATGATTTCAAACGGGAGCGTCCAATCTGGTGCTATCATGATAGGGGCTTCAATGAGTTTTTCTTTAAGGCATTCGAATGCCTTCAAGCAATCATCATTAAAGTCAAACTTCGCATCTTTCTCCAATAGCTTGCACAATGGACTTGAAATTTTGGAGAAGTCTTTGATGAATCTACGATAAAACCCAGCATGGCCAAGAAAACTACGAACTCCTTTCACCGAAATTGGAGGTGGTAGCTTCTCAATTACCTCTATTTTGGCGCGATCAACCTCTATTCCTCTTTCGGAGATCTTGTGCCCAAGAACAATTCCTTCTTTTACCATGAAGTGGCACTTCTCCCAATTCAGCACAAGGTTGAACTCTACACATCTTTGTAATGCCATGCTCAAGTTCACCAAACATGCGTCAAAGGACTCACCAACAACTGAAAAGTCGTCCATAAATACCTCCAAAGTGTCTTCTACCATATCAGAGAAAATAGACATCATACAACGTTGAAAGGTGGCTGGTGCGTTACATAACCCGAATGGCATGCGTTTGAAGGCAAAGGTACCATATGGGCATGTAAACGTTGTCTTCTCTTGGTCTTCGGGGGCAATACAAATCTGATTATAACCTGAATAACCATCAAGAAAGCAAAACCATCCTTTCCCCGCTAATCGATCTAGCATTTGGTCCATAAATGGCATGGGGAAGTGATCCTTGAGAGTCCAAGAATTCAGCTTGCGGTAGTCCATACATACTCTCCATCCAGTAACGGGCCTGAGTGGAATAAGCTCATTCTTTGCATTAGCAACCACCGTCATGCCTCCTTTCTTGGGAACACATTGTACTGGGCTTACCCATGTACTATCAGAAATAGGATACACAACTCCTGCGTCTAACCACTTGATAATCTCCTTCTTCACCACCTCTTGCATTGGTGGGTATAGACGTCTTTGGTGTTCGATGGTGGGTGTGCACTTTTCTTGGAGCTGAATTTTATGAGTGCAAATCCCAGGTGGAATACCAAGGATATCCGCAATGGTCCATCCAATAGCTCTAATATACTTGCGTAAAATTGCAATAAGAGCTGCAACTTGTTGCTCACCTAAATCGGCTGCCACTATGACTGGAAGAGTGTTTCCGCTTCCTAAGAATGCGTACTTCAAATGGCTTGGCAGCTCCTTTAATTCTAATGTGGGTGGTTCTTCAATAGATGGCTTAGCTGGTGGTGTGGGTCAATTCTTGAGATCAAGATCCAGCTTCTTAGGAGTATAGCGATATGCTCCTAATCCTGATAGAGCACAAACATTATCTTCAGAAATTTCAGCATCATCATCATCTTCTTCCATGAGCAAAACCTCCAAAGGATCATCAAGAATTTGCTCTTCAGCAAGTAACTCATCCTCGTCATCAACGACAACATCAGTCACAGAAAATACACTTAGATCTTTGGGTTGCTTCATTGATTTGCAAACATCAAAGCGCACCACTTCATCATTTATTCGGAATGAAAGCTCATTAGCTCTCAAATCTATGACACACTTCCCGTAGCAAGGAAAGGGCGTCCCAAGATTATGGGAACCTCTGAATCTGCTTCACAATCCAAAATGACAAAGTCTGCCGGAAATATGAATGAAGATACCTTCACCAAGACATCGCATAGAATACCAACCGGTCGTTTTACCGACCTATCCGCCATAACAAGCCTCATATTAGTTGGTGTAGGATCTCCTAACCCCAACTTCTTGTAGATTGATAATGGCATCAGGTTGATGCTGGCTCCTAAGTCACATAATGCTTTAGCAAAGTCCAAAGATCCGACGGTGCAAGGAATAGTGAAAGCTCCGGGGTCGGCCTTCTTCTGAACTATGGATCGGGTAGCGATTGCACTACAATGATGCACATCATCTTTCAGCTCATAGCTTGCTGCCCTCTTCTTAGTCAAAAGATCTTTCATAAACTTCGCATACCCAGGCATTTGTTCAAGTGCCTCTACCAATGGGACATTAATAGTCAGCTGCTTCAACATGGTCATAAATTTGCTGAACTTAGTGTCATCGGCCACCTTCTTCAATCTTTGTGGAAAAGGTGGTGGTGGGTATGGAAGTGTTCTCTCCATGGCTTTCTTCTCCTCTTGCTTCCGTTTATTATTTTTTTCAGGCTGCACGTCACTAGGCAACACGTCCTTGACGTTGGAAGTGGATATTGCGGCGTCTTCCCTAGTGGCGTCACTAGGTGTGGCGTCCATGTCTGCTGTTCCGTCAACTACTTTCTTGCCTTCTGCTGAAGTTTCCAGCACCTTACCACTCCTCATAGTGATGGCCATGCATGACCCATCATTCCTTGGGTTTTGGACTGTATCGCTCGGTAAGGTGCCGGCCTTTCTTTGATTGAATGCTGCTGAAAGTTGGCTTAATTGCTGCTCTATTTGCTTGATAGAATTGGAATGAGAATCAACTAATTGCTTCATGGAGGCCAAATCGTCAATTACCTCCTTTACTCCCGCGCTCGTTGCTTCCACTCCTTTTAATAATTTTGCCATCATGTCTTCCATAGATGTGGTGGTATCACGTCTGCCAGGGGGAACGTACAAACCACTATTTTGATTATTTTTCTTCCAACTACCTTGGTCTTTACCTCCAGATTTGTCATAATAGTTCCGACCTTGGTTTCCTTGGGCATTCCCACGGAAACCCCCCTGATTGTTCAAGTAGTTGGCCTCCTCTTCCGAATCAGATTCGTCTCTTCCTTTTGACGCAATTGCTTTCACTTTTTCAGTCTTCCCTAATAGATGCTTTGTAAGAAGATCCATTTGGGTTTTCATGTGCGCCATGTCTTGATCACGTTCTTCTTCTCTTCTTCTTTGGTCTGCAGACATGCCAATAGATAAAGTGGGGCTTGCTACATCAGAATCCCTGGTATGCCAAGCTCTACTTTGTTTAGTCATACGATCTAGCATGTTGCTTGCTTGACCAAAGGTGAGGTCCATAAAAGAACCTCCAGCTGCGTTGTCCACCACTGGTTTAGTTACTGAATTCAGGGCTCTATACAAGATCTCCATCAAGTGGACATTGGTCATGTGATGGTTTGGGCATCTCGCTAGCTTTGTCTTGAACCTCTCCCATGTTTCGTGGAGAGCTTCAGATGGAAGCTGACAAAAGTTGCTGATTTCATCTCTCAATTGAGCCCTCTTGGATGGCGGAAAGAATCTTTCTAGGAAAGCGTCTCTCAATTGCCTCCAATTTGTAATAGAATCAGGAGTCAGCCCATTCAACCATAATGTTGCCTCCCCAGACAGAGACAATGGAAATAGACGTAATCAAATAGCATTCTGACCGACACCAGGATTGTCAAAAGACTTGCATGTAGAAATAAAGTTGATGAGATGCATATTCGGATCATCGCCTGCTAGTCCACCAAATAATCCCTTGAGTTGCAATAACTGAATCATGGTGCTTGTGATGTTGAACTTGGCTCCGGGCGCTAATGGTGGTGGAATTATAGCTCCAGTGGCTCCGGCACCATCAAGATCATCATCATCATCGTCGAAAGCTGGTTGCAAAGGTTGGCGATCATATCTGTACCGAGCTTGTCGACCTCTTCTGTTGGCAGGTGTTATAATTTCAGCATCACGCCTAGGGTTCAATAACTCGTCATCACCTAAATCTTCATCGTCAGGATTTGTTGCTCGTCCAGGATTATCAATGTTTTGTTGTTGGACTTGAGCAGCGGCAAGAGAAGCTAATCTTGCTTGCTCGTGTTGAGCAGCCATCCTGTCGATTTCAGCTTGTGCTTCCATTCTTCTAATTCGTTGCGGTTCCGGATTGATTGGTAATAACGGTTGACCAGAACTTCTAGTATGGGGCATGCACTAAAAGAAAAACCTGCAATAAACAAAAACAAAAACTAAACGTAAAAGTACGAGAATCTTTGACCAAAGGGTCTAGTAATTATCACGAACTTGATTGACACTCGTATTCCCCGGCAACGGCGCCAATTTTTTATAACGCTCAATCTACAGCTCTCGTGGGAGTGTAAAGCGGTCGATAGCAAATATAGAACCCAACCTGGGTTGGGTATCGATCCCACAGGGAATAGCTTGGTCAACAAGTACGCAAAATTAATAGACTTTTGGTGCAAGTCTCGTAAGAAGGGGGGATTGTAATAAGTAACCAAAGTAATGAAATAAAAGCTGAAAATAATAAAGTAAAAAGAGAGTATTTCGTAGGTTGTGAAACAATGAGAATTGAGGCGTTGGGGTTATGTCCACCTTCAGAGGTATACGTCTCTATTGGCTATGAGTGTGTAGAGTCTTGACATGCAATTGCTTATAGAGAATTGTAGTCGATGGTAAATTCAAGCGTCTCTCGACCTAAACAAGGACTATTTCACTTTAACTCTCTCGAGCTTAAAGCGTGTCTAGCGGTACAAATTCTCCAAGAGGTTAGTCCAGTTACGGCACTAGCTTTTTAATAGGAAAGGGTGTCCTACTACCTTGACATTATCTCTTTTCCAGACAAATAACCTTTCTCTCGAACAAGTTAAATGTTA
The DNA here is from genome assembly GCA_030864225.1 of Capsicum baccatum var. pendulum. NCBI lineage: Eukaryota > Viridiplantae > Streptophyta > Magnoliopsida > Solanales > Solanaceae > Capsicum > Capsicum baccatum. The sequence goes on from CM061560.1 coordinate 42,255,406, forward strand.
GACTGGCGTTAGTCTATGCGTCTTCTTTTCTAGACAAATAACCTTTCTCTCGAACAGGTTAGATGTTAGAATGGCGTGTTCTTGTGTTTGAACCGCAAAGGATGTAGATTTAAGATGAAGAGAATAATGATATAAGCAATATACTTGTCTTGAACTCACAAACTCATAGCTGTAGATAGTAACTCATTCGGCTTCCATAACCCCAACTAAGAGGTTTAGTTACCCATGAATGCGAAGGATATCACGTTTTGCATGGTGGATGGCGTGAATAGTAGGTGTTTGGCGTGTGGTTTTAGTGATTCCGTAGCAAGTAACGATTCTCTTGTTGTGGAATTTGAGAATAGAAGAATAGATTAGAAGTGTTTGTAGTGGAAGATGAGAGTGATGAAAGAAAATTGATTAAATTGTAAGGAGATGTCTTAAGTGAAGAGTTAATAAAAATATCTAACATGATAGGGTATTTATAATACTCCTATCCTACTCCTACTAAGCTAATGAAATAAATAATCAAATCCTAATATACTAATGAAATCCTTGACCCAAATGTACTAGGGTAAGGTTACAAAATTATAATCCAAATGGAATAATGAAACACATAACCTAATTGCACTAGGTTAATGTATTATGGCAAAAATCCAGCTTTGTGTCTGTAAGTCCCCAAAGTCTTCAGAATTGCTGTTTTAGCCCGGGACAGATTTTCCATGCAGCAGATTTAGTCCTTTAGGCGTCCAGCTCCTTTCCACTTCGTTCGTGAGCTTTCTTTTGCGTCAAGTAAGCCATAAATTGCTGTATTTTGCATCATTTATACCTGAAACTTTCCTAATCACATTTGTTAGCTCATTTACATGAAAAAGGACTAAAAGTGTATGAAATAGATAATTAGTTCTCAAAACTAGGCTAAAATATGGGCAAAATATATTGATATAGGCGCGTAAATTCGCCTATCATCACCAATAATGCATTCATTTAGACATTTTTGTCAAACACTTGATATACATGGGTTTTTGCATGAATGAAATCACATAATGCTTGCACTAGTCAATTCACATAAGCTTTGACAAACACTTGGGGAGCATGGGCATTCCATATATCAATAAACATGTAATACTATCATGGATACTACATTCAACTTGCAATTCAAGAGTTGAACATGACGTTCACATAATTCAATCCACACTAACTAGATTTTATGAAACTTCTGATAAATCATGGAATTGAAAACCCATTAGACATCAAGATTAGATTCAAATCCAACCTGAAATCTAGGAAATCAATTAACTTGTAGTTTAAAAGAGTTTCTTAAACTCCTAGGGTGGAAGGAAACCCTTGGATGAACACTTCACATACCTTGGTACTTGAATTAATGAAGGTTGATGGTGAGTTCTTGAGTCTTGAATTTGAAATCCATGGCCCTAGGGTTTGTTCATGAGATCAATTTATGATAAATGAATGAATTTTGCCCTATGAATAACTTAATTTCATGTTTTTGGGGATGAATACGTTGGGAAAAGGACCCAATTACCCCTGAGGATTTGACTTTTTAATTACTAAAAAGCGTGCCCAGTGACGCGCAAACTGATGTGTTGTATTGATGGGGTCAACGCAATGGCTGGCACGATGCATTGAGTTCATATCAGCTATCTAGAATTTGGCACTGGGAGATAAGAAAAGTATTTATCAACGCGATAAGTGCCACGGAGCATCGAGATCACGTCGATCCACTATTTTGGATTTCCAAACGTGCCTCAAACGATGTTAGAAAATTTTAAAACTCGTTCGAGAAAATCTATTGACATTCCTGATCATGAACCAACCTAGAATTCAATATTTTATGGTTGTAAGTTCTAAGTGCAAACACTTAACTGAAATTTCTATGTCTGGGACCCTTTTTCTAACATTGACGAACTGAATTAAGCTTAGGATTTTGCGGGGTCTCACATGACATTTTGTTAAAGTACATAGCATGTATTAGAAAAAATGAGCCAAAAAGAAAGAATCACATATTATTTTAACTTTTTCATGTGTTAGCCTATGATGATTCAGTTATAGGTGTGTTGAAATACTATTTCTCAAAAACACATTGTTATTCATGTGACAACCTATTAAATAATAAGGGTATCTTTAGAGAGGCCGACATGCCCCTGTTATAGGACAAACGAGTGAAAAATAGGAGTTGACAAAGTATTTGATTTTTCGTGTATTAGCCAATAAATTTCTTAGATATTTGTATCAGAATTATTTTTGTAAAAATCGCATGGCTATATCCATGACTACCTTTTTAATGAGAAGTGTTGCTTTAGAGCGGTGGACACAGCCTATTTTAGGAAAAAGAAAAAAAATGAAGGAAATGTGGAGTAATTTTTTCATGTTTGTTAACATATAAATTTCTAGGGATAGGTGTGTTAGATTACTTTTGACAAAATCTCTTCGACGCATTTGTGATGGACCAGTCAAATTTAAGGTCTACTTTAGAGAGTCAGATGTAGCCTGTTTTAGGAGAGTAGGAATGTAATACCCTAGGAAATTTTTCGTTGAAATTTTGTGCGTAAACGTGTTGGGTTCTATCTTCTAGAATGAATTATAAATTGGTCGTGCAGAATGTCTTAGATTATTACCCACCATTGCATAGAGTATCAAATAAGCTTTCCAACTATATATGGATCATCCAAAATGAAAACTCGAGCGATGAGTTATGAACATTTCGATCGAACCGTGAATAGTAGTAAACAGTAAAACGTGCAAGAAAAAGTACTGAGGCCTGGCGTATTTTTGGGTCAACTTCAAACGATCATAACTCCTTGTACACAATGATCTGGGTGAGATACTATATATCAACAGAAAGATATGAGAGTCCTCCTTCTAATTAAATTGATTTCATCCAATTTGCATATCGGAGTAAAACATTATGGTTGATCTACTTCAGACTATCAAAACAGTCCACCAAAGGATAGATTCGAGAATTACTTGATTTTTAGGGGCATTTTGGTTATTCCCCCTCACCCAAAATCCATCCAAACCATATATTAAAGCCTGTTAGAAGCATTATATATTATATTTCATCAAATTCCCTCAAAAAGAAAACCCTAAGCTCCTACATCCAACTTCAAGAACCTCCAAAGTTCATCATTAATTCTCGAAAATTATTCAAGATTCTAAGTTCCTAGTTCAAGAACTCCAAGAACCATCATTCAAAGGCACGATTAAAATCTCATAAATGAGTATCGATCTAAAGTTCATCTTCAACGTATTTGGGGTTTTTCAACAAGAACTATCTTTTGTTCTTATGCCCAAAAGTAATTTTCTTTACAAAGGCATGATTTTTATTTGATTTTTTTAAAATTTGAAGCATGAACCCATATCTTATGATGATTATTATGAAATCTTGATGTTTATGATTTTGAAAGATGAAATTACATATGTGGAGATATAAAGCATGAATGTTGAACGATATTTATCATGATTTTGATATTTGAGTCGTGAATTCCCATTGGGAATTATGTTTTTTTTTTGAGAAAGTGTGTTATAAGCACGTTGATATTGAATATTTGAGATATTTTGAATGATTTGACCTTTTGATCTTAATGGAGTTATTTTAAACTCGAGTGTGAAAGAAATCCACAATGTGGTTGATTTTGATAGATGGAAAGCATGATGGCTCCCGATGTATATTTATAAATTACTAAAATTATTTTGTTATGGATTATCTTTGAAATGATCTGAGCTAAGTCCGGAAGAAATCTTTAGCACCGAGTGGGAGGTATAAAGCAACCTTACTTCCCTAGAACTATGTGCCCCCATAGGAGTGAGCCTGAGGCTGATTTATATAGTGATCATTAGTTTGTGTGGATTTGATATCGATAGTCCTACTCCAATGACAAGGATAGAACGACTCTCCCCAATGTGGGTTGTACGTTGGACTCCTTGTAGCTGACATAGTTTATGTCGGTTATAGGATCGCCTAGTGTGTGCGTGTTTCCTTGTGTCTATGGTGAATGGTGAAATGATTTGAAAGTGGAATTGTGAAAGTTATTCTTTCGAAAGATTTAAATGATATTTACATTATCAAAATTGATATTCTTGATGAATTGAAAGTGATTGACAAATTTTATGTTGACTCACATGCGTTATTGTACTTATTTCATCCTCTCATGATTCTGATGATTTTCTTCAGGCTATGTGAGTCTTTCATACATCCTGCATATTTCTTATAAATATTTATGATGATAATGTTCATACAACTACATAAGCCCCCCGATATACTTGGTTCCTTTCCATGGTACTAACTCATATCTTTGGATGTGGGCTATATTTTCTCAGAATGTAGGTTCAGGTGCTCAATTTCAGGTTCGACAGTGATTCTTCGGGCACGCTATTCTACATCATCTATTATGGTGAGTCCTCATGTTCCGAGGACGTGATGGTTGATGTTGATTTCATGGATTTATTTACATTTGATAACTGAGTATGAGTCAGTTGGGGCATGTTTCAATGGCTTGCTGGTTTTATTAATTTTCTTAGAGGCTTGTCAGACTAGTATAGATGTTGGGAGTTGACTAATAAGTCATATTTTGTTGTCTTTCTGACATTCTTTTATTATTGGATGATGATTACTCTATTGATATTTGAGGGTTATTTAAGGAAACCCCGTTGATTTGTGTTAAACTGAATGAAAATTTCTCAAAGGGTTAGCTTGGGGCTACTCATAGCCTCTAGCACCGTGTGACACTCCGGGACCAGTTTTCCGGGGTGTTACAAATTTGGTATCAAAACCTAAGGTTTTAAGGTGTCCTCAGGAGTCTGACAAGCCACATTAAGTAGATTCTTGATCATCGATGTGTAGCGCGCCACATCTATGGGCTAGAGGCTATAAGATGTTTTAGGAAAAAGTGTGATTCTTTCTTTCAGAAGTCTATCGTGCTTAAAGTGTCTCTCTTTGCTATTGATTCATGCTCTCATCTTTTAGAAATATGCCTCCACATTGAGCCAAAAGAAATAATGATGGTCAGCAACCTTAACCCACTGACTCATTGAATGAAAACGTGTCTCATGCTGAATTTTGGGTAGCCTTTCAGGCGCTGGCCCAAGCTGTTACTTCAAATGTTCAGGCCAATCCGGCCCCAGCTCCATAGCAGTAGAGAGGTGATTCAGCTGCTGCCAGGATCCATGACTTCATGCGGATAAATCTGCCAAAATTCTATGGGTCCAAGTCTGATGAGGATCCACAGTTGTTTTTAGAGGTGGTGCGGAAGATTACTCAGGTGATGCATGTATCTAACGAACATATTGTGGAGTTGGCTACGTATAGGTTGAAATACCTTGCTTATGACTGGGTTGTTGCTTAGAGGAAAGGTACAGGTGAGGGAGCTGTCCCTACAACTTCGCAAGAGTTCCAGGATGCATTCCTAGATAAGTTTTTCCCTTTGGAGATGAGGGAGGCAAAGGTGGAAAAGTTTATGAACCTGCGACAGGGCTCTATGACTGTTAGGGAGTACTGTCTAACGTTCAATCAGTTGGCCAAGTATGCTCCTGACTTAGTGACTAATAATCGAGCTAGTATAAGTATGTTTGTGGCTGGAGTATCTTGTTATGTGGTTAAGGAGTGTAGGTCTGCTATGCTGAACAGTGAGATGAATCTTTCTAGGCTGATGAATTATTCCTAATAGATTGAGTCAGACAAGATTATGGAGAGAGATCGAATAAGAGGGAATAAGAGAGCTAGGTCTGAGCAGCACGGACAGGGTCAGACTTGATCGAAGGAAGGGAGTCGCCCTCAGTATCAGGATCATTCGTCTATGCCAGCACTGTCATCTGCTAGTGCTCTCGTGCCTAGAGGTAGGTAGGAGAAAGGTAGCAGGTCATAGCATCCAGGTCCCAGTACAGTGCTGGCAGTAAGCCAAATCATCCCCTGTGTTCTAAGTGTTGTAAGGATTATTCGGGTGAGTGTTGGGGTGAGAAGAGGGGTTGTTTCTGGTGTGGTGACATGGTTCACAGAGTTATAGATTGTCCACAGGATGGATAAGGACATTGTGACTATCGCCCTCAGACCCAGACTCAGACTATTAGTGCTCCCGTTCCAGCGACTAGCCTAGCCCCAGCTCAGGGCACCTCTTCTAGTAATGCTGGTAGGCAGCGCCAAAATACATTCTATGCTTTACCATCCCGCCAATAACAGGAGGACTCTCCCGATGTTGTTACTGGTATGCTTCGTATATTTCAGTTTGATGTGTATGCTTTGTTGGATCCTGGATCCAGCTTCTCATATGTTACACCTTTGATTGCTCAGAATTTTGAAATTAGTCCTGAGATTATTCCTAAGCCTATCCTAGTTTCTACCCCAGTGGGTGATTCGATTGTTGCCCAAAAAGTGTACAAAAAGTGTCCTGATACCGTTCTTCATAGAGTCTTGTTGGCTAATCTTATTAAGTTAGACATGGTATATTTTGATGTGATTCTGGGTATGGACTGGCTATATTCTTCTTATGCCTCTATTGATTGTCGGACCCAGTGATCAAGTTTTAGTTTCCGGGTGCATCCATGTTTGAGTGGTCTGGGAATTTTGTGTCACCCAAGAGTCATTTTATCTCTTACCTCAAAGCTAGAAAGCTTATTTCCAAGTGGTGTATTTACCACTTGGTTAGATTCAAAGACACTAAGTCCGAGACTCCAACTCTCCAGTCTGTTAGCATCATCAATGAGTTTTCTGATGTCTTTTCGGATGATCTCCCAGGGATACCTCCTGATAGATAGAGAGCTCGGGATTGATCTTCTTCCCGATACTCAGCCCATTTCTATTCCTCCTTACCGTATGGCCCCTACAGAACTTAAGGAGTTGAAAGAGCAACTCAAAGATCTACTAGATAAGGTTTTCATAAGTCCCAGTGTTTCTCCTTGGGGTGCTCCTGTGTTGTTTGTGAGAAAGAAAAATGGCTCTTTGTGTATGTGAATTGATTACCGCCAACTGAATAAAGTCACCATAAAAAATAAGTACCCCCTTCCGAGAATAGATGATTTGTTTGACCAATTGCAAGGTGCAAGTTATTTCTGAAAGATAGACCTTCGTTCCGGCTATCATCAACTCAAAGTTAGGGAGTGTGACATCCCGAAAACCACTTTCCGAACTCATTATGGCCATTTTGAGTTTCTTGTTATGTCTTTCGGGTTAACTAATGCCCTAGCAGCTTTCATGGACCTCATGAATTGAGTGTTCAGACCATATCTTGATATGTTTGTCATAGTGTTCATCGATGGTATACTGGTGTACTCCCATAGTGAGTATGAACATTCTGATCATCTCCGAACTATATTGCAAACCCTTAGAGATCATAAGTTATTTGCCAAGTTTAGTAAGTGTGAGTTTGGGATAAGGTCAGTTGCTTTTCTGGGTTATATCATTTCTTCCGAGGGTATTAGAGTTGATCCCCAAAAGACCGAAGCTGTTAGAAATTGGCCTAGACCTATTTATACGACTGATATCTAAAGTTTCTTGGGTTTAGATGGCTATTACCGCCGTTTTGTTGAGGGTTTCTCCTCTATAGCATCTCCTATGTCTCGATTGACCCAAAAGAAAGTGAAGTTCTGATGGTCTGAATCTTGTGAGAAGAGTTTTCAGGAGTTGAAGACTCGACTTACTTCAACCCCTGTTTGGACTTTGCTTGATGGTGTTGATGGTTTTGTGGTGTACTGTGATGCTTCGAGAGTTGTGTTGAGTTGCGTATTGATGCAAAAGGGTAAGGTGATAGCTTATGCTTCTAGATAGTTGAAACCCCATGAGAAAAATTACCCCACCCATGACCTTGAGTTGGCTGATATTGTGTTTGCTTTGAAAATCTAGAGACACTATTTGTATGGAGTCCATGTTGACATTTCCACTGATCATAAGAGTCTGCAGTATGTGTTTACCCAAAGAGAATTGAATCTTAGGTAGAGACAATGGTTAGAATTGTTAAAGGTCTATGATATGAGTGTGCTGTACCATCTGGGCAAGGCCAATGTTGTGGTAGATGCCCTAAGTAGAGTGTCCATAGGTATTGTTTTGCATGTGGTAGAAGGTAAGAAAGATTTGGGTCGTGATGTACCTTATTTGGCTAGATTGGGGGTTAGGTTTTTTAACTCTGCTTAAGGTAGTATAGGGGTTCAGAGTAGTTCTTAATCCTTCTTGGTTTCGGAAGTGAAGGAAAAGCAATACTTAGATGCTAGTTTGGTCATACAGAAGGAGCCAGTCAAGGACCAAAAAGTAGAGGTTTTCTCCCAAGGGGGAGATGGTGTGTTGAGATTGCGATTGTGTGTCCCAAATGTTGATGATCCGAGACAAAGGATTATGGCTGAAGCGCACGGGGTGCGATATTCTATTCATCCTGGGGCCACCAAGATGTACCAATACTTTCGGGAAATATATTGGTGGAGTAGCATAAAAAAAGATATAACAGTGTTTGTAGCTAAGTATTTAACATGCCAACAGGTTAAGGTTGAACACCAAAGACCTGGTGGTATAATGCAAGAGTTTAGTATTCCCACCTGGAAGTGGGAAGAGATAAATATAGACTTCGTGATTGGTTTACCTCCTTCCCGACACTATTATGATTCCATTTGGGTTGTGGTTGATAGGTTGACTAAGTATGCTCATTTCTTGCCTGTTCATACTTCATATACTGCTGAGGATTACTCTAGATTGTATATCCAAGAGCTAGTCAGACTGCATGGAGTTCCCTTGTCTATTATTTCGGATAGGGGTACTCAGTTCACTTCGCAATTTTGCAAAGCTTTTCAGATGGGTCTTGGTACCCAAGTGTTTTTGAGTTCTGCTTTTCATCCGCAGACCGATAGTCAGGCTGAGCAGACCATCCAGACCTTAGAGGATATATTGAGAGCTTGTGCACTTGACTTTAAAAGAAGGTTGGGATGATCACTTACTGTTGATAGAGTTTGCTTACAATAACAGTTTCCACTCTAGTATTGGCATGGCTCCATTTGAAGACTTATATGGGAGGAAGTATAGATCACCCATAGGTTGGTTCGACGTGGGTGAAGCGGCTGTGAGTGGTCCTGATTCGGTATTTGAGGCTATGGAAAAAGTTAACTTGATTAGGGAAAGGTTGAAAACTGCGTAGAGTCGTCAGAAGTCATATGCGGATGTTAGAAGGAGAGACCTTGAGTTTGAAGTTGGTGACCTAGTGTATCTAAAAATTTCACCCATGAGGGGGGTGAAGAGATTCAGAAAGAAGGGAAAGATTAGTCCCCGTTATGTTGGTGCTTACAAAATTCTTAGCCGTGTTGGTAAGGTAGCTTATGAGGTCAAGTTGCCTTCCGAGTTGTCCTTTGTTCATCCAATATTCCATGTCTCCATGCTTAGAAAGCATATTAGCAGTGCTGTGGTAGTGGATTCCTCTGTGAGTGCTGACATTCAAGAAAATCTTTCTTTTGATGAGATTCCTGTTGAGATTCTTGATTTCAGTGTCCGAAGACTAAGGAACAAAGAAGTTCCCTTGGTCAAGGTGTTGTGGAGAAACCAATCTGTTAAGGGTGCAACTTGGGAAGCTGAGGTGGATATGCGATACAAGTACCCACACCTATTTTCCGCAAACACCAATCAAGAAAAAGGTACCGTTCTTTCCTAAATCATGCACTTTTGATAAAATTTGAAGCAGTTCAGTTGTCATTAATTATGTGTTCAGCTGTAGTTTTTTGATTTTATGCATTCTATATTGCATTCGGAGTGAGAAATGATGTGGTGCTGAGTCTAACGAATGGTTTCAGCTATATACTCGATTCCCTATCAACTCTTGGCATGTCTAGCGTCATTCGAGGAAGAATGTTTCCAAGGGGGGATGATGTAATACCCCGGGAACTTTTTCATTGAAATTTTGTGCGTAAACGTGTTGCGTTCTATCTTCTAGAATGAATTATAAATTTTAAGTGCATAATGTCTTAGATTATGACCCACCATTGTGTAGAGTATCGAATAATCTTTCAACGATATGTGGATCATCTAAAACAGACACCCAAGCGACGATTTATCAACATTCCGATCGAATCATGAATAGTAGTGAACAGTAAAATATTCAGGAAAAAGTTCTGAGGCCTGGCGTATTTTTGCTGCAACATTAAACGATTATAACTCCTTATACATAATGATTTGGGTGATCTAAGATATATCAATGGAAATCTCTGCGAGTCCTTTTTCCAATGAAATTGGTTTCATCCAATTTGTCGATCAGAGCAAAAAGTTATGGTAGATCTACTTCAGCCTATCAAAAGCCAATTTTTGGGTCAACTTCAAATGATCATAACTCATCGTACACAATGATCTGGGTGAGATACTATATATCAACGGAATTATATCAGTCCTCTTTCTAATGAAATTGATTTTATCCAACTTGGATATCGGAGTAAAACGTTATGGTTGATCTACTTCAAACTATCAAAACAGTCCACCAAAGGACAGATTCGAGAATTATTTGATTTTTAGGGGCGTTTTGGTCATTCCCCCTCACCCAAAATCCATCCAAACCCTATATTAAAGTCTATTAGAAGCATTATATGTTATATTTCATCAAACTCCCTCAAAAAGAAAACCCTAAGCTCCTACATCCAACTTCAGGAACCCCCAAAGTTCACCATTAAGTTTGCAAATTTATTCAAGATTCCAAGTACCTAGTTCAAGAACTTCAAGAACCTCCAAAGTTCACTATTAATTCTGCAAATTTATTCAAGATTCCAAGTTCTAGTTCAAGAACTCTAAGAACCATCATTCAAAGGCATGATTAACATCTCACAAATGAGTATCGATCTAAAGTTCATCATTCAAGGTTTGTGGGGGTTTTCAACAAGAACTCTCTTTCGTTCTTACGCCCAAAAGTAATTTTCTTTACAAAGGCATGATTTTTATTTGATTTTTATGAATTTGAAGCATGATCACTTACCGTTGATAGAGTTTGCTTACAAGAACAATTTCCACTCTAGTATTGGCATGGCTCCATTTGAAGCCTTATATGGGAGGAAGTGTAGATCACCCATAGGTTGGTTCGACGTGGGTGAAGCGGCTGTGAGTGGTCCTGATTCGGTATTTGAGGCTATGGAAAAATTTAACTTGACTAGGGAAAGGTTGAAAACTTTGTAGAGTCATCAGAAGTCATATGCGGATGTTAGAAGGAGAGACCTTGAGTTTGAAGTTGGTGACCTAGTGTATCTGAAAATTTCACCCATGAGGGGGGTGAAGAGATTCAGAAAGAAGGGGAATCTTAGTCCCCGTTATGTTGGTTCTTACAAAATTCTTAGCTGTGTTGGTAAGGTAGCTTATGAGTTTGAGTTTCCTTCCGAGTTGTCCTCTGTTCATCCAATATTCGATGTCTCCATGCTTATAAAGCATATTAGCGATGCTGTGGTACTGGATTCCTCTGTGAGTGCTGACATTCAAGAAAATCTTTGTTTTGATGAGATTCCTATTGAGATTCTTGATTTCAGTGTCCGAAGACTAAGGAACAAAGAAGTTCCCTTGGTCAAGATGTTGTGGCGAAACCAATCCGTTGAGGGTGTAACTTGGGAAGCTGAGGCGGATATGCGATTCAAGTACCCACACCTACTTTTCGAGAACTACGATCAAGCCGAAGGTACCGTTCTTTCATAAATCATGCACTTTTGATAAAAGTTGCAGCAGTTCAGCTGTCATTTACTATGTGTTCAGCTGTAGTTTCTTGAATTTATACATTCTATGTTGCATTCTGAGTGAGAAACGACCTGGTGATGAGTCTAACGAATGGTTTCAGCTATATGCTCTATTCCCTATCTAATATTTGCATGTCTAGCGTCACTCTAGGATGAATGTTTCCAAGGGGGGGATGATGTAATACCCCGGGAAATTTTTTGTTGAAATTTTGTGCGTAAACGTGTTGGGTTCTATCTTCTAGAATGAATTATAATTTTTTCGTGCGGAATATCTTAGATTAGGACTCACCATTGCTTAGAGTATTGAGTAAGCTTTCCAACGATATGTGGATCATCCCAAATGAACACCCGAGCGACGAGTTATGAACATTCCGATCAAACCGTGAATAGTAGTGAACAGTAAAACATGAAGGAAAAAGTACTGAGTCCTGGCGTATTTTTGCTCCAACTTTAAATAATCATAACTCCTTGTACATAATTATCTGGGTGATCTACTATATATCAATGGAAATCACTTCGAGTCATCTTTCCAATGTAATTGGTTTCATCCAATTTGTCTATTGGAACAAAAAGTTATGGTCGATCTACTTCAGCCTACCAAAAGCGAATTTTTAGGTCAACTTCAAATGATCATAACTCCTCGTACACAATGATATGGGTGAGATACTATATATAAATGGAAAGATATGAGAGTTATCCTTTTAATGAAATTAGTTTCATCTAATTTGGATATTGGAGTAAAATGTTATGGTTGATCTACTTTAGACTATCAAAACAGTCCACCAAAGGACAGATTCGAGAATTATTTGATTTTTAGGGGCGTTTTGGTCATTCCTCCTCACCCAAAATCTGTCCAAACCCTATATTAAAGCCTATTAGAATCATTATATGTTATATTTCATCAAATTCCCTCAAAGAGAAAACTCTAAGCTCCTACATCCAACTTTAAGAACCTCCAAAGTTCACCATTAATTATGCAAATTTATTTAAGATTCCAAGTTCCTAGTTCAAGAACTCCAAGAACCATCATTCAAAGGCACGATTAACATCTCAAAAATGAGTATCGATCTAAAGTTCATCATTCAAGACTTGTGCGATTTTTCAACAAGAACTCTCTTTCGTTCTTGTGCCCAAAAGTAATTTTCTTTACAAAGGCATTATTTTTATTTGATTTTTTCGAATTTGAAGCATGAACCCATATCTTATGATGATTATTATGAAATCTTGATGTTTATGATTTTGAAAGATGAATTTACATTTGATTTTGATATTTGAGTCGTGAATCCCCATTGAAAATTGTGTTTTTTTTGAGAAAGTGTGTGTTATAAGTATGTTGATGTTGAATATTTAAGATATTTTGAATGATTTGACCTTTTAGTCTTAATGGAGTTCTTTTGAACTCGAGTGTGAAAGAAATCCACAACGTGATTGATTTTGATAGATGGGAAGCATGATGGCTTCCGATGTATATTTATATATTACTGAAATTGTTTTATTGTGGATTGTCTTTGAAATGATCTAAGCTAAGTCCGGAAGAAATCTTTAGCACCGAGTGGGAGGTAGAAAGCGACCTTACTTCCCTAGAACTACGTGCCTCCATAGAAGTGAGACTGAGGCTGATTTATATAGTGATCACTAGTTTGTGTGGATTTGATATTGGTAGTCCTACTCCGATGGCAAGGATAGGATGGCTCTCCCCAACATGGGTTGTACACTGGACTCCATGTAGCTCACATGGTTTATGTCGGTTATAAGATCTCCCAGTATGTGTGTGTTTCCTTTTTTCTATGGTGAATGGTGAAGTGATTTGAAAGTGGAATTGTGAAAGTTATTCTTTTGGAAGATTTAAATGATATTTACATAATCAAAATTGATATTCTTGATGAACTGAAAGTGATTGATAAATTATATGATGACTCACATGTGTTATTGTACTTATTTCATCCTCTCCTGATTATGATGATTTTCTTCGGGCTATGCGAGTCTTTCATACATCCTGCATATTTCTTATAAATATATATGATGATGATGTTTATACAACTGCATACACCCCTATATACTCGGTTCCTTTCCATGGTACTGACCCATATCTTTGGATGTGGGCTGGATTTTCTCAGAATGTAGGTTCAGTGCTCAGTTGCAGGTTCGACAGTGATTCTTTGGGCACGCTGTTCTACATTCTCTGTTGTGGTGAGTCCTGATGTTACGAGGACATGATGTCTGATGTTGGTTTCACGAAATTGTTTACATTTGATAACTGAGTATGAGTCAGTTAGGGCATGTCTCAATGGCTTGTTGGTTTTATTGATTTTCTTTGAGGCTTGTCAGACTACTATAGATGTTGTGAGTTAACTAATAAGTCGTATTTTCTTATCTTTCTGAAATTCTTTTTTCTTGGATGATGATTACTCTATTGATATTTGAGGGTTATTTATGGAAACCCCGTTGATTTGTGTTGAACTGAATGAAAATGGCTCAAAGGATTAGCTTGGGGCTACTCGTAGCCTCAAGCACCGTGTGATGCTCCGGGACCCATTTTTTGGGGCGTTACAAGGAATTGTAGTTTATTTTATTTTTCATGTATTTTAGCCAATGTATTTCTGTGGAATGGTGCATCAGAGTATTTTTTTGCTAAAAATTCAAGATTGAACTTATGACCATTTACTAAATATTAAGATTTATTTTTAAGAGACAAGCATAGTCTATTTTAGGACAAACGAGTAAAAAAGGCAAGAATTATGGATTAATCAGTTTTATCGTGAGTATTAGCATGTGAATTTCTAGGGATAGGTGTATCAAAATAATTTTTTTCCTGAAAATTCATGTAAGGGTTGCTTTAGAGATGTGGTCTTAGCCTTTTTTAGGATAAACGGGAAAAAATAGCAATTTTAGATTATTTCAATTTTTTATGTGTGTTGGCCTATGAATTTCTGGGGGATAGGTGCGTCGGAATGATTGTATTCTGAAAAGTAATGGTCGTTCTTATGACAACCAATTAAATATATGTGTTGCTTTAAAGAGGAAAAAACCTCATGGATATACTGATGACGACTTATTAAATGATATCAATTTCTTTAGAGAGGTGGATGTAGCTCGTACTAGGACAAATTAGTAAAAAAGAAGGAATTGCAAATTATTTCATTATTTTTTTATGCTAGCCTATGGATTTCTAGAGATAGGTTGTGGTAATTATTTTTTGTTCAAACCTCATAGATACACTTGAATGACCCATTAAATGGTAAGGGACACTTCAGAGAGGGGATGTATCCTATTTTAGGATAGAATAGCTAAAAAGCAATGCTTATGAATTTCTAGGGATAGTTGTGCCAAAATGGGTTTTTTGTTTGAAACTCCTGGCTATGCTGTGATAATCTATTAAATAATAACGGTTTGTTTGGAAAGGTAGATGTTCCCTTATTTATGTCAAACGAGCAAAAAAAATCAGAATTATAGATCATTTTTGTTTTTTGTGTGTGTTAGCTCTGATGTTTTAGGGTAGGAATGTTAGAATAATGTTTTATTGAAAAAACATTGATGCATCTGTTTTATAGTGGCATGCGTAGCCTGTTTTAGGACAAACAAGTGAAAAGGCAGGAATTGTTGTTTATTTTAGTTTTTTATTCGTGTTACCCAATGAATTAGTAGGTATATGTTTGTCAAAATAATTTTTTTCCAAAAGCACAAGGTTGCACCTAAGATGACCTATCAAATAATAAGGGTTGCTCTGAAGAGGCAAACATAGCCTATTTTTGGACAAATGAGCAAAAAATAAAAAATTACTGATTATCTCAATTTCTGGTATGAGTTAGCTTGTGAATTTCTTTGGGACTAGTGAATCATAATACTTTTTTTTTGAAAACTCTAGGCTTCACCGATGAAAACCTATTGAATGATAAGGGTTCTACATGGACCTAAAATGTCGTTATGTCGAATAAGGAGGTCAAATTAACACTTAGTCTTTCTTAGCTAATTTTTGAGTAATTCAGGTATATTATTCAAAAAAAATATAGTACCAGTATGATGGTTATCAGTGGTATTCAGATAAACAATGAGTTTAAGGAGTCGTAGTAACTTTTGACACCTAATAAAGAGTTATAGAACTCCTGTTATAGAACTTACCTTGGAGGAGTTGGTTGACAATATGATAATTGATGAAGTTTGGTGTAAAATGAGAAAAAATGAAGAGAGATTTAGAGTTTTTATCTTATACCACAACAACAAAAAAGACCCGCTGCAGTGGTACCATTGTAGCGAAAAATAGTACCGCTGTAGAGGACCTCAACTTTAAGGCTTGAATTTCAAATACATAAAATCTTCTAGTTTTAAAAATCCAAAAATATTTTTCATTCCCCACATTCTGAAAAAAGTAAGAGAGCTCTGGGGAAGGAAATTTTCAATATAATTTAGGAGTTTTTCATCTTTTGACGTAACTTGTCATGTCCTAAAATTTAAAATACTTCTTATAATCACTAGAAATCATTAGAAAATAATTTATGTGGAAATTAGTGTTTATCCCTTGTTCATGAAATTAATGGAAATTAGTGGAAAAGAGTATAAAATCATTATATAATGACCCTAAGATGTTAGAAAACACTAATGAGTGTAAAATTACAATTGTTCATGCTAATTCAAATCGAGTTCAAGAGGCTTAAGGGGTAGAAAACCTTAAGATAGTGAATTAAAAGAAAATATGGTTAAAAGTTGTTAATTTTTCATCCTTAGAGTTAAAAAATAGGATGAATTGATTGAATAATATATCATCTTGTTGTTTTAGATACAAACAAGATGAAAGGAAAAAAATGGCAAACGTCTAGACTAGAAAGGAATTTGAGTAAGGATACTAGGTAGGTTATAGTTTAATGTAGCAATTAGACTTTCTTGACTGTATGATTATATTTAATCGAATGTTGTGAGTCCCTTCGAGCACTACCTATGGTTACTGACTGCATTTCATGTTCATTCATATTAATATTATTGAGTTGGTAGTGATGGTGATGATTTTGATTTATAACCCATGATATTTATGAAGCTGGTAATTATTATGACATTGATGATATAATATTTGTATTGATGAGAATGAGAAGGGAAAGTGATAGTATGCACATCACGTATTCATTCATTCATTCATATTCTTGAATGTTCAGTTATGATTGTACGTTGGGATGAACTTAGTGATCGAATTTTACTAAGTGTAATTGTACCTAATTGTGAGCATGCATTCTTCTTAAGTGAAATTCATACTTGATTGACTATATTTGATTATAAGTTTTATAATGATCAATTTACATCTATTTGATTTACTTATTTGTATGCTGTTGGGTCTTGTCAACCTATGATGCCTATTAGTATGCAATGTTGTATTGGTGCTATAGTATTTTTTGTTGAATTCATAGCATGTTTTGACATTTGATACAAGGCATCCTCTTTAGCTAATAGTTCCAGATTCAGCTTTAAGGGTGAGTACCATGATCAAGAAGCATTTGGAACTTCTATTCATTGTTCTTGTCCTTTGTTTCGGGACTAATACATTCATATATATTTCTTGTTTTGTATAGTCAATTATCGTTTTGACTTCTTTTTCTATTATATGTTCTTGTTTGGTAACTTCAGGTCTCGAGGATTTAAAAATGTCAGGACTAAGACATTCATATATAAGAACTCTATATTGCCTTATAATGGAGGTTCTATTGCTCGTTCCCAGCAACATGATTGATCACATACATCATTTCCTATATCTCAGAAATTATCGATTCCTCATAGTCTGGAGATCTCCCCAAGCTTGTCAGAGTGTTAGACTTTCATGAATGTTGCTTTAGTTATATAATTTTTTGTTCAGGTCAGATGGGGTTTGTTCTAGTAACTCTTGAGTATTAGGCTAGAGTCTTGTTAGACTATTTCTTTCAGCCTAAAGAGATTCACAGAGATTCCTAAGTTACAGATTTAAATTGAGATCTTGAAATGTTTTCTTTCAGTTAAATGCATATGTTTTAGTTTACTTTCCTACGAGCTTAGTGTCATACTGATATCATGGGTTGACTTTGGAATATTTATAGTAATAGACATTGTGTGGCATCTAAGGGAGTTCTCTTGGGGTGTTATACTAGTCTAGGGGTGGAAACCAAGACAACCGAGATAGAGGACAAGTAGGTAGAAATGGAGCTTAGGGTGATAAAGGTGGCCGTCAGGGTAGTGATAAGTAGGGGTAGGCATGCTATGGTACAATATTTGAAACTTCGATACGGTATTTTCAGTATCTAGCTTTTAATAACACTATACCATTATCATTCCATAGTAATTCGATATGTTTTATTATTTTAATGCTCTATTTTTGTATTTTGCGGTATAGTAATCAGTAACCATAGTTTGTTCATCTTTGACAATATATACTCATATAATTAAGTATTATTACTTTGACTTTTCAAAAGAACATGTCAATTGTTTCGTAATTACACATTACACATTTGGAAATATTCAAAAAAAACCTACAATCAACTCCTTTTGCCAGTCAATTACACAAAAAAGACATTACAATAAAGATAAAGTTGTCAAAGTCTAAATGTCTTACATTTTTATATAAATACTAAGTTGCATATTTTTTAATATTATATATATGTATATATATTATTATATATATATATATATTAATATATATATATGTAGGTTTAAATTTAATTATATACTTTGGTATGGTATTCAGTATTTTGATATGTCATTTGAAAATATCGAATACCATACCATATACCAAAGAAAATATAAAATATATACCATATACCATGCCAATACCATAATATCAAAACTATGGAATCAAAATTTTTTATTCAGTATGGTAAATCGGTATATACCATACCCTGCGTACCCCTAGTGATAGGGTTCATATTTACATTATTCCAGCTTATCCTGAAGTAGAGGCTTCTTATGTTGTGATCACATGTACTATTTTCTTTGTGATTGTATTTCTTCAATATTATTTGATTTCGATTCGACTTTCTCATATGTGTCCATTAAATTTGAGATGGTTAGGTCTTAAATTGTGAATACCTTGATACTCATATATATTTGTCCAGGCCAGTTGGGGTGTTGTATGTATTAATCAAGTGTACCAAGTGTTTCCTATAATGATCATGGGTTTTAAACTCATGGAAGATCTAGTTATTCTAGATATAGAGGAGTTTGATATTGTATTGGGGATGAGTTAGTTATATCCCTATCATGCTATTATTGACTATTATGCAAAAACTATTATTGTAATAATGCTTGGATGGATAAGTAAGAGCGGGAGCACACTTTAAAGCCTAATTTTATGATGGTTGCATCAGCAATACATTTCCAAAAATTTGTAAAGAAAAGATGTAGAACATTTTTGGCCAATCTTTGGAAAAATAAATCTATAGTTCCTCCTTTAATATAAGTTGCAGTGGTATGTGAGTTCTAATAAATTTTTTCCAAATGACCTCCTGCGTATGACTTCTAATCGAGAGTTTTTTTTTTATAGATCTTGATCGCGGGACATGACCAATTTTTATCGCTCCTTATCATATGGCACTAGAAGGGTTGATGGAGTTGAAATCTTAATTGCAAGAGTTGTTCGAAAAGTTTTTTATTTTCTTTATTTTTTCACCTAGAGGTTCACCTATTTTATTTGTTAAAAATTTGGATGGTAGTACGAGGACGTGGATAGACCACCCCCAATTTAATAAGGTGACCATTCATGATAAATATTCCTTACCTAGGATAGATGACATGTTTTATCAGTTGCAAGGGGATGAAATATCCTCCAAAATTGAATTGAGTTTAGGTTATCATCAACTCATGATTATGATATAGGAAATCCAAAATATTTCTTTTCAAACTCGTTATGTGCACTACATGTTTCTTGTTATGTATTTTGCCTTTACCAACATCCCAACTGCTTTCCTAAGTCTAATGAATGGAATTTTTAAGTCATTCATGTATTTGTTTATCATTGTGTTGATTGATGTCATATTAGTTTATTCCAAAAGTGAAGAAGAGCATGAAAATCATCTGCATATGTTGTTAGGGTAACTCAAGAAGAAGCAACTATATGTGTAAGTCCTCATAAAATCCTAAGCTCAACTCAGTCTTTTAAGCTTGCTAAGGGGTCCCAGACTTAGAAAATTCTAGCTAAGTATTATAACTTTGTATTATTTTGGCCTTTGTAAGTTGGCAACTTTATTTCACAACTCTTATATCCTTAAAGTATCGATCTTAAGATTGATTAATGATCCAGAATGTCAGTAGGTGTTCCCAAACAAGTTTTAATTATTTTGGACCTTGTTTGACGTATGTCTGGAAACCCAAATTAGTCTATCAACGCGATCTCGATACGGTGTATCATCCATCACGTTGATTAATATTTTTGTTGGCTCTTATAGGATAATTCCAGTGAACCGATGTGGACTTGACGCGACATGCTTTAATAGCTTTAATATCATAATTTGAAATAAAAGTGTATCCATGATTATTTCTATAATTGGGTGTCTATTTCATGATTTATTACAAGACTCATGTAAAATTAATTGACATGTGTGATTTATCATGTGAATTCATGTTGAAACTGATGTGTGAGCCTATGCTAACACATTTGAGGCTTTTACTCTAAATAATTGTAAGTTCTTGAGAAACTTTAGTTGTTTTTCGTTAGTTTACTTTGATTTTTGCAGTAAATGTTGAGATGTAGGAGAACTAAAAAGAATGGAAGAAAAAAGGCTGAAAAGTGAAGCAAAATAAAGGACAACTGTGGCTGACAACATTCATGATAAGTCGTCAGCCTGGTGATAAGTTATCAAGGCTATCCTGTAATACCCCATATTTTCATGTCATTAACCTCTCATCCTTTATCATGAGATCAGATCTAGTGCAAAGTAATGGTTACTCATAAGTTGACACTCTCGTTTCTATCTTAGACATATAGTTATTTTTCTTGACGATTCTTGCAGTTGTAGACCAGTTCTGTAGCTCATTATTCATGAGATCCAGTGATTCAATTCTATCAGTTACATAGGATATCTTGAAGAGTAAGATTCCTCTATGTTTCAGGTTAATTATCCACATTCAAGGACGAATGTTCCCAAGGGGGAGATAATCTAATACCCTATATTTTTGTACTAGAATTCTAGCCGTCATTCCTGCGTGTCTAAGCTCTAATCCAAGTGATTCTCACATGAATACAAGTTGCATGATCATTATCCTAGTCTATTGAGTAGTTTAGAGGTCAAAATGTTCATATCAATGACCTAGAACAAAGTTGAGCTAAGACCAATTAGTTCATCCAATGTTTGACATTTGATTCTATAAGGGTCAAATTCAAACGTGTATACCCCTTAATATACATTGAATTTTTCATCCTAAGACCTATTGAATTGTATATAATTGAATTAAATTTCCAATGATACCAATTTCACAAAAATATGATACCCGAGCAAAGAGGTATGCCCATTTTCATGAGAGGCAGAAAGGGTGTGCGATGGGCAATGCGCCGCCCAATCAAATGTTTCCGATTGCGAGTGTGAGGCATACTTAAATTTCTTCCATAAGGTGTGCGACGCATACCTTAAGGTCTGCCATGAGTTGTGCGCCGCATACCTCACTTCCAAGTGCCAAAAACACCCCTATATATGTCTATAACACGGGATTAAAATCCCATAAGAACAAAATAAGTTTACTTTCTCTAAAAATCACCAAGAACATTCATTAGGGTTTCAACGTAAAAATTCAAATATCTCAAGATTCCACCATGAGTTTTCAATAATTCTTCGAGATTTCAAATCCCCATTTTGAGGGCTACAAGAAACACTCATTATTTTCACGAATAGAGTCCCAAGGTCAAGAGTTCATTCAAAGCTTCAAGTTTAACGTATGTGGGGGTTTTTCAACAAGAACACCCTTTCTTTCTTGTACCCAAATTGATTTTTCTTTTATGAATATACATGATTTTACATGTTTTGATATGAATTTGAAGCATGAATTTATACCCTATATGGTTTTACATAAGATTATGATGCTCTCTATGTTTTGGAAGTTGAATTGAATGAGAATGATGACATTTTTGTACATAAAGCTGAATTTACCATATTTTAAAGTAAGTTATATATATTTATGATGAAAAGCATGAATCTTGAGAAATTTTAATATGATTTTGATGTATGAGACCTTGAGTCCTAATTGGGATTGTACTTTGAGAAATTATGTACTATAAGCACAATGAGATTTGAATCCCAAAGCTAATTTCTTTACCAAGATGTATGATTATAAAGCTGAAATTTTAAGTTTTGAGTGACTATTTTTGTTCTTATGTCATAAAGTATGAAACTTTGGAATGTTTTATGGTGATATTGATGTATGGGTTTTTTGAAACCTTATTTGAGATTATTATTTTGAGAAAATCATGTGTAATAAACACTTTGAGTTTAAATAATTTGAGATGATAAAGAAGCTTTGACTTTTTTATTGTAAAAAGGGTTGTTTTTAGAATCGAGATCAGAAAAGAAATCCACTTTTATTGATTTATTATGAAAGGGGTAGAATGATGGCTCCCGTTGTGAATTGTTGAAATATTTATTAGTGGATTTTGTTTTGAAAAGATTTGAGATAAGTCCGGGAGTAACCTTTAGCACTGAGCGGGAGGTATAGAAGGATTGGTACTTCCCTAGAACTACATGCCCCCGTAGGTTGTGATCCTGAGGCTGATTTATATATAGTGATCACTAGTGAATAAAAGATTAAGGTCCTAGTCCGATGGCAAGGATAGGATAGCTCTCCCCAACGTGGGTTGGTCATTGGACTCCATGTAGCTCACATGGTTTATGTCGGTTATGAGAGACTCTCAATGTGTGTGTGTGTATTCTCCTATCTAATATGAAAAGTCTTATACTTCTATCTGATATGAAAACATGTTTGTTTGAAAGACTGAGTTTTAGAATGTCATTGTTTTTGAAAGATTTAATGAACATATATTCCAAAGATAATTTTTATGAGATTTGATTGCTTTGATGATTTGGAATCGAGATGAAAGTGAATTGACATTTATTATGATGACTCACATGTTTCACCTGATATATTTTACTCTCATATGATTATGATGATTTTAATTCGAGTTAAGTGAGTTATTTATATCAGCATGCATAATTTTATAAACTGTGATGATATTAAGATATTATTTTATATATGTATGGCTCCCCCATATGCTTGGTATGTTTCCATGATACTGACCCACATATTTGTATGTGGGCTACATTTTCTCTGAATGTAGGGACAAGGTATAGTGTACATCTTCAGATCTAGTCAGTTTGTGACATCCATTCAGCAGGAGATGAGTCTTTTTGATTAAAGGGCTCGAGTTAGTTATACATTTCAAGAAGTGTTGTAGTTTCTTTATCCAGCTGTATTGAGTTGGGATAGTCGGGAGTCATGACCCATCTATCTACAATCATTACTAGTAGAGGCTTTATAGACAGTCAGTAGAAGTTGATGTATTCCATTTTAGTTTTGGTTGTAAAAGCAGAGTTGTAATCTTGTAAATTCAGTATTGTATCTATCATATTCAGGAAAGAGTTATTTTCTGCAGATTTGTATAGATTTATACTTTTTGTTCAGTTGCTTATGCGTTATGCCATTAGAAGGGTTAGCTTGGGGTCATTTGTGATCCTAAGCATCGTGTGACATCTCGGGACCCAATTTTGATATGTTACAAACTTGGTATCAGAGCACAGAGTTCAAGTATCCTAGGGTGTCTATGAAGCCGTTTCTAGTAGAGTCTTGAATGGTATGGAGACTTCTGTACTTTTCTTCGAGAGACTACAGGGCTGTTAGGAAATGTCTCCATTCTTTCAAGTCTTAAATTGTGCTATAGAAAAGTTCTCCAAGAAACTTATACAGATTCTCATCTTACTCTAGTTAGGTCATCTCTGCCTTATTTCCAAGGTATCAGAAACAGTTGAGCTTCATTCTCCATAGATAGTTATGGGACTGTAAGAGAGCTAGAGTATCCTGTCAGTACTTTGGAGTTTTGAAAATTGAAGTGCTTTATCAGGCCTGTAGAAATCATGCACAAAGCCTGAGTCAGATGTGCTTTCGAATTTCTCCTCATAATCCTTAATGACAATCTATACTTCTCTATCTATGCTCTTGAAGTAACTTGTGCGGCAAGTTCCAGTTCTTCCCCAGATAATGCTTTTATAATTGGCAGCAGAAGTTTCATAAAGCGGATTGAGAGGAGCCATCTAATATGTTATAAGTCCATCAGATTTGAAGTTATACCCTTATTCTTATGAGTTATTTAATTAAGACAGAGTAAGGTGTATTCTTAGATCGTTGAATGTTGTGTGTCAAGTTTCTATCTCTTATATTATGTAATCTTGTTATCATTATGTTTGTAAAAAATCAAAGTCTAGTGATGCCGTGTAAGGCCTATTTCGATTCACTAGCATAGTTGCTTTGTTATTCATCCAATTTTCTTGTTCAAAATACAAAACCAAAGTCTAGTGAAGCCGTGTGAGGCCTATTTTGATTAACTAGCAACTTATTATTTATCTTGTTGTTCTGGTATTAGTTGAAAGTGTGGGTTTCTGTTTAGTGATAGAAGTAGTAATGTTTAGTTGAAAGTCTTGTGTTAGTTGAACTTGTGCGTTTAGAAGTGTAGTGGCAGGAATGGTGGTAAGGGCGATTTATTGAATATGTATAACTGAATTTTTTCTTATGATTGAATTAGTAATGAAGTGATATACCCTTATTTGTTAGTTTAGTGAAGTTAGAGAATGAGATTATTAGTTAGGGTGGATTGTTGTTTGCTTGAAGTATGAAAAGAGTTATTGATGGTTTTTGTTGTGCTAGGAAAGTATAGGTTTTGATGAAAGTACTTGGTGGTTAAGTATTGTTAATTTAGGTTTTCCTGAGATTGCAAGAGGAAGTTTTGTTGAAAGTTATAGAGCTATGAAAGTAATTTAGGTGTGAAGATGGGCAAATAGTAATCATGTGAAGAATGATGATGTGTTAACAAATTATGAATAAGATAGGCCATATGATTATGATCGATTGTCATTGTGTACTAGTTTTTCTTAATGTTGTGTTCTATAGTTTTGAAGTGAAAATTGTGTGTCAGATTGGGTTGTAAATCATGTTTAGCTCTAGACATTAAGTTTGAACAGTTGATGGTTCAATGGTTGATGCTTGTTATATGGAGGTGATCTAGTAGGCCTTAACGGTGTATGCAAGAGTGTAAGATCATGTGTTCGTAATTAAGTATGATGTAGAGATGTGCCCAAGGTGCTATGGGGCTACATTATTTTTTGAGGATTATTGGATATTTTGTGGTTAGTAGTAACGTTGAGTTGCTAGGTGGAGAAAGGATTGTTAGATAATTTATGTTGTTCTTGATAGCTAAGTTAAGGAGTTATGATTGAAGATGTTGAGTCATTTTAGTATGACTTTATTCTCATGGTTTGGGAAAAATATTAGTATAGAAATGTGATTCTTGTAGGCTATGATTATGTGATTAGAGATGTAGGTATGGTTGCAAAAAAAAGTGTAAGTCTTTGATGATGATTATTGAAGATAGAAAGTTAAGGATGGCATATGGATGAGTTGTTTAAGAATGAAGTTGGTAAGTTCAAAATTAGTGTATTCTTTTGAGTTTAGCAATTATTTATAGATCTTAGAATGATGAAATTATGGCTTAATCTCGAGAATATGTGGAGTATGCCTTTAGGGGTATTTTCCTTAAATTTATATGTGGTTTTAATGATAGGCTTGAATGCCATGTTGGGTGTAAGATGATGTATGCAATATGCACTAGTGAATCCATATCAAGAGTTTTAAATTTATCATTGAAATGGTAAGTCATGTTATGCTTAGAGTGTTAGCTCTAAGAAGAAATATAATATTGAACCTTGTGGTTTAGACTAGTATTGTGGTTTGGTATGTTGTATCTTGTGATTTAGTGTTAGGCTTGATCATGGTGAGAGAACTTAGTTTAGTTTAGACCTTAATAGAGAGATTTCGCAGTGCCAATATGAGAATTATAAGTTGAATCAAATGAGTATAGTATTTAAGGGAAATAGTATAGTTGAGAGAGCATTTGAAAAGTGATGCTAAGCTTGAAAGTAAGAAGATGCGTTGCCTACGGCCTAGAAATCCTATCCTTGTTTATGAGTTATATAATTATATTCTATGCTATAGAGTTATATCAATGTTGTAATTCCTTAGTCAAATGTCTTGTTCAGAGCATGCCCAAAATTCTTTGCTACCTAATGTCACTAGAATTTCATACAAAAGTGCTGAAGAAATACTCTATTTGTGAATGGGTAGTCAGTATGATCCAGTCCATATAGCCTGCAGTCTAATTTAGCAAGCAAGGAGATAAGCTCCTATAGATTCTTAATTTTCCAGCTAGTCTTACTATCCATAGTCTTATACATATGTACATTCCAAGAGGCGATATGTTTTTGT
This sequence comes from Capsicum baccatum var. pendulum, assembly GCA_030864225.1. NCBI lineage: Eukaryota > Viridiplantae > Streptophyta > Magnoliopsida > Solanales > Solanaceae > Capsicum > Capsicum baccatum. The sequence continues at coordinate 42,281,530 of CM061560.1, forward strand.
CCAATTAAATTATGAATTCACCTCAGGTTATGCATCAGTTTCAGTTTTAGATACTAAGTCATGATTCAGTTCGTAAGTATCCTATGTAGTATCACAGTCTCTTCCTAGTATTTTCATCAAATTATTATCATTCGGGGATGAATGATCCCAAGAGGGGGATGTTGTAATACCCCGAGTTTTCATGTCATAAACCTCTCATCCTTTCTCATGAGGTCAGATCCAGTACAAAGTAATGGTTACTCATAAGTTGACACTCTCGTTTCTATCTTAGCCATATAGTTATTTTTCTTGAGGATTCATGCACTTGCAGACCAGTTCAGTAGCTCATTATTATTGAGATCCAGTGATTCAGTTCTATCAGTTACACAGGATATCTTGAAGACTAAGATTCCTCTGTGTTTCAGGTTAATTATCCACATTCGAGGATGAACATTCCCAAGGGGGAGATAATCTAATACCCTATATTTTCGTACTAGAATTCTAACCGTCGTTCCTGCATGTCTAAGCTCTAATCCAAGTGATTCTCACAAGAATATAAGTTGCATGATCATTATCCTAGTCTATTGAGTAGTTTAGAGGTGAAAATGTTCATCGCAATGACCTAGAACAAAGTTGAGCTTAGACCAATTGATTCATCCAAAGTTTGACATTTGATTCTATAAGGGTCAGATTCAAACGTGTATATATCATAATATACATTGAATTTTTCATCCTAAGACCTATCAGATTGTAGATAATTGAATTATCTTTCCAACGATACCAATTTCGCAAAAATCTGATACCCGAGTGAAGACTTATACCCATTTTCGTGAGAGGCAGAAAGGGTGTGTGATGGGCAATGCGCGCCCAATCAAATGTGCCCGATTGGGAGTGCGAGGCATACTTAAATTTCTACTATAAGGTGTGCGACGCACACCTTAAGGTTTGACATGGGTTGTGCGCCACATACCTCACTTCCAAGTGCCAAAAACACCCCTATATATGTATATAACATGGGATTAAACTCCCATAACACCAAAATAAGTTTACTTTCTCTCAAAATCACCAAGAACATTCATTAGGGTTTCAACCTAAAAATTCAAATATCTCAAGATTCTACCATGAGTTTTCAATAATTCTTCGAGATTTGAAATCCCCATTCCGAGGGTTACAAGAAACACTCATTATTTTCACGAATAGAGTCCCAAGGTCAAGAGTTCATTCAAAACTTCAAGTTCAAGGTATGTGGAGTTTTTGAACAAGAACACCCTTTCGTTCTTGTGCCCAAATTGATTTTTTATGAATATACATGATTTTACATGTTTTGATATGAATTTGAAGCATGAATTTATACCCTATATGGTTTTACATAAGATTATGATACTCTCTATGTTTTGGATGTTGAATTGAATGGGAATGATGGTATTTTTCTACATAAAGCTGAATTTTCCAGATTTTAAAGTAAGTTATATATATTTATGATTAAAAGCATGAATCTTGAGAAATTTATTATGATTTTGATGTATGAGACCTTGAGTCCTAATTGGGATTGTACTTTGAGAAATTATGTACTATAAGCACAATGAGATTTGAATCCCAAAGCTAATTTTCTTTACCAAGATGTATGATTTTAAAGCTGAAATTTTAAATTTTGAGTGATTATTTTTGTGCTTAAGTCATAAAGTATGAAACTTTGGAAGGTTTTATGGTGATATTGATGTATGGATTTTTTAGAACCCTATTTGAGATTATTATTTTGAGAAAATCATGTGTTATAAACACCTTCAGTTTAAATAATTTGAGATGATAAAGAAGATTTGACTTTTTGATCGTAAAAAGGGTTGTTTTTGGAACCGAGATGAGAAAAGAAATCCACTTTTATTGATTTATTATGAATGGGGTAGCAGGATGGCTCCCGTTGTGAATTGTTGAAATATTTATTAGTGGCTTTTCTTTAGAAAAGATCTGAGCTAAGTCCGGGAGTAGTCTTGAGCACTGAGAGGGAGGTATAACAGGATTGGTACTTCCCTAGAACTACGTTGATAACGCTCAATCTACAGCTCTCGTAGGAGTGTAAAGCGGTCATTAGCAAATATAGAACCCAACCTGGGTTGGGTGTCGATCCCACAGGGAATAGCTTGGCCAACAAGTAAAATTACTAAACTTTTGGTGCAAGTCTCGTAAAAGGGGGGATTGTAATGTGTAACAAAAACAATAAAGTAAAAGCTGAAAATAGCAAAGTAAAGAGAGAAATATTGTTATGTAAGTTGTAAACAATGAGAATTGAAGCGTTGGGGTTATGTCCACCTTCTGAGGTATACGTCTCTATTGGCTATGAGTGTGTAGAATTCTGACATGCATGTGCTTATAGAGAATTGTATTCTATGGTAAATCCAAGCGTCTCTCGACCTCAACAAGGACTATTTCACTTTAACTCTCTCGAGCTTAAAGCGTGTCTAACGGTACGAATTCTCCAAGAGGTTAGTCCAGTTACGGCACTAGCTTTTTAATAGGAAAGGGTGTCCTACTAACTTGACATTATCTCTTTTCCAGACAAATAACATTTCTCTCAAACAAGTTAAATGTTAGACTGGCGTATTCTTGCGTTTATAACCGCAAAGAATGTAGATTAAGATGAAGAGAATAATGATATAAACAATATACGTGTCATGAACTCACAAACTCACAGCAATAGATAGTATCTCATTCGGCTTCCATAACCCCAACAGAGAGGTTTAGTTACCCATGAATGCGAAGGAGATCACGATTGACATTGTTATTATATCACAATATTGAGTAATGGCGTGTAGATCAAGTGATAGGCGTTAGGCGTGAATTACTTAGCAAAGTAACTTTTCTCTTGTTGCAAAAATTAAGAATTGAATAGATGAATAGAAGAAGAAAAATAGAATTAATGGGAAGATTAGAAGAGTTGTAGAATTGTTGTGGTGGAAGAAGAGAGGGATGGAAGAATGTATTGTGGTGAGGGATGAATTCTCTCCACTAAGGGAGGAATGAATAGAAATCTCTAGCATGATAGGGTATTTATAATACCCATATCCTACTCCTACTACGCTAATGAAACAAATAACCAAATCCTACTAGGCTAATGGAATACTTAACCCAAATGTACTAGGTTAATGTAACATTATCATAATCCAAATAAACTAATGAAATACATAACCCAATTGTACTAGGTTAATGTATCATTGTACAAATCCATCTTTGTGTCTGTAAGTCCCCAAAGTCTTCAGAATTGTTGTTTTAGCCCGGGACAGATTTTCTATGCAGCAGTTTTGGTCCTTTAGGCGTCCCACTTCCTTCTCCTTCATTCGTGAGCTTTCTTTTGCATCAAGTAAGCCATAAAATGCTGTATTTTGCATCATTTATACCTGAAACTTTTCTAATCATGTCCGTTAGCTCATTTACAGGAAAAAGGACTAAAAGTGCATGAAATATATAATTTGTTCTCAAAACTAGGCTAAAATATGGGCAAAATATATTGATATAGGCGTGTAAATTCGCCTATCATCAACACCCCACACTTAGAGCTTTGTTCGTCCTCGAACAACATATCATGTCCTTCTAAACATCAACTTAGGGTTTTTACAGCAACAACACAAAACATTCTTCAAGACAAGCACAACAATTATCAACAAAGAGTAGCTTTCCAATTATAAGTAGAAACAATTTACCCTCTAGCATAGACTCGTGATGGTGATCAACTCTCATGCAAACATTAAGGTGCATAGAATCATATATAACTATCCAAAGCTCATCAACCATGTGTGCCTCACAATATAGTACCCATAATTACTAACAAATATAGCATATTTTTTAAACATGGGTATCAAAATATCCTTGCTCTCGCTCTCACAAAGAATTCGTATGCAGCAACTGATGACCATAGGCTTGCCCTTAGTGTAATACTTCACTAAATGTCAGAATGCTAAGCTTTGGATCAAATAGGTCTTCTGATGGTAGTAATGTAGGCTAAGGCACGGGTAGGACTATTTTGGCCAGAAATAGTGACTAAGTTCCTAAGCACTTTAATACATCACATTGTGTTATTGACACTTTTTTCTTTCAACCTTTATTTCTTTTAGTCTTCCACCCTTGTTCTCATCTCTTGTTTTTCAATTTTAAGCACAACTCACTTTTCCTTTTTCTTTTCTCAACATACCTCTTATGATAGCACTTTCTTTTTCATAACACATTCAAGCACCATTACAATTTAAAGCATCATACTCGCCCAATTTCCTCTTATGTTGTCACATGACTTTTTCACTTTAAAGCACTTAGGAATTTGGATCAAATTACGGTTTTGAAAGAAATGGATTAGGCTTACATACAAGGTTGTCAAAGAAATAGGCTAAAGGCTCAAAAGGGTTTAACTAGGATGATGTCCATGGGTACGTAAAACTGAAGGTAAACAAATATAGGTTGCCAAAGAAATGCCTAAATCATATCCTAAACTTACACTCCTTATTTTCGCTTTGCATACATACCAGGCAAGTTCTAGCATCAGCCACATACATAGAAGATACTATTAATCTCACACACACAAGGCACATGGTCGACTTGATTGGAAGTAATATAGACTCTCGACCCAACAAGTGAAGGAATTGAACCACAAAATATCACATAATGAGTTACAACTGGAGCGTAAACGTCTCAATAGTCATAATTGTAGCACATACTCTTGTTATAATCTCATGCTTCCTATCAAAATAATTTCATGCGAAGCTAGAAAAAATTTACTCCTAAAAAAACTTAACTTAACTAAAAAAAAATCGAAAACACAAAAAAAGTAAACAAACATAGATGCAAATAGAGAAGTATAGCATGCGATACCGCCACCCCACACTTAAACGGGACACTGCCCTCACTGGAAAATAAATACGAAGAACCTGGTTAGTCGGACTCTTCCTCAATGTCGGGGGTCATACCCCCTTCATCTGAATCATCATAAGAGTCATCGTCAGAGTTCTCCTCCTCGTCAGAATCAGGCAAGCGTCGATCGTCATCAGTTGGCACATCATCATCTAGAGGTTCCTCAAAGTATACGCCCACTACACACATCTCTCGTGCATGCATGTTCATTGGGTAGTCGTGGTTCAGTTGTTGGAGCTCTTCAGCAGTTGGAATACGTCCACCATTCATCATAGTAAATCGTGTCATGCCATAGAGATGACGAAAGAAACTCTCATCACGAGCAGGTCTCTCCGCAGTAGTAAGGTTGACACCATAAGTTGTTTCAGCATCTTTGACCTTGGTGAGGTCAACCTTCTTTGGGTTATGTGGGAGTTTGTGGTCAGCTAGTTCCTCTTCGATATCCTCCTTCCGCAAGATTGCTGTCAACAAATTTCCAAATGTGAAGTGGGACCTTTTGTGGAGTCTGGCCTTCCTCATGGTAGAGCGAATGATTGCCCCAAAGTTGATAGGGACATTCGTCATCAAAGCATAGACCAAACACATTCTATCTCTTGATATCTTGGTGTATTGAGTCCCAGGAATAAGACATGAGTTGACAATGCGTATCCAGATTCTTGCTTCCTTATTTAGTGGAGCATAGGGGAAGGTGTTGTGTCGGCCTGTTTCTTTATGTCTGCCCCACCTTGCCATCGATCTTCTTCCACAAAGTTTGTGTCGTATTGCTCTATAAGGAGGCCTGCTGTACAGCTCTTTGAATGGTGCTGTGTCGACCGAAGGTAAGCCAAGAAAAGAGTTGATCCAATCCGCGGTGAGCTGTAACACTTGGCCCCGAATTTTGACTTCATTGCCTGTTGTGTTCGGCGACCAGTTGGCATAAAATTCTCTTGTTAAATCAAGGTTGCATTCTCCCATGTCGCGGAAGATGAAATCCAGCTTCAATGCCATTATTTTTGCCAACATACGCGGCTCTTTCTTTGATAAGGTCTCCTTGTTGATCAAGTCGACGTGCACATATTTTCTTTCTTTGTTGTTGTTGTACCATGCTTTGGCTTCTTCCTCAAGAACCCATTTTATTCCAAACATTCTGTGGGGTAGTTGTGCTGAGGATGATTCTTCTTGGTCCTTTCGACCTCTCTTCCTGCCCTTTTGGGACGTGGTAGCCTTCTCCTTGCCTTGCCTTGCTTTAGGTGCCATTGTACCTGAGACTAGAATTAGTGTTAGTTGCAGCGCAATCTCACTTGATACAATCTATAAGCAAGCAATAGGGGTACCACCCCACACTTAGTTTTGTTAACACAAATCAGTGAGGTGAAAGTAGTCGAGTTACTCAGATTTCGTCAACATACGTTTTAGGATTGTATTCCGAAAAGAAAATCAGCAATGCATCACTTACTTGCAGCTATTGGACAACTTTCATGGTAGATATAGCAACACTACTACATAGGGGTTACCACATGGAATAGTTATTCTTACAACAATCACAACCTCTTATGTCGGTAGGCACTATAAGTCTTATCCCGATGGCCGGGATAGTCTAACATGTAAGTATCCAAACAACAATCTTAAGCACTATTCATAGCCATAGTAATTCCGCAAATAGTAAAACAATGCTATTGAAGCAACATTCAAGTCGGAAACAAGTAAAGATTTTCCTACGTATATGCTTACTCACATGATTTTATATCAACAATCCAAAAACACGAACATCACCAACAATTTTATACGATTTAGCAATTCATACTAGTCATAGAAACGTAGTACTTACAAGAAATAAATGAAGAATAAGATAGCACTTACTTGCTTGAAACTTGTGGAGATGGTTTTGTGAATTGGAGGAGCAAAAGAAGAAAATTTTGAGAAGATTTGGAAGAGTATGCGGCGCCTTTAGGGTATATTCTAGTGTGGTTGTGTTATAAAACTAAGTCCCCTTTATATAGGAAGAGTATGGGTCGGGTTATGACCCATTTACAATCGGTTTTGGAGACAAAATTCCCACATATGCGGCGCATAATGCTTAGCATATCAATGACATATGCGGCGCATTGTCTATAGCATAATGGGACATATGCGCCGCATAGTCTATGGCATTTGTAGACATATGCGCCGCATAGTCTATGGCATATGAGATACTGAGACTAAATGCCATAGCATAGGCGGCGCATAGTCAAAAGAATACCTAGGAATAGGCGGCGCATAGTGTATAGCACCCTAGATTCCGAGACCTTAGGCTATAGGATAGGTTGTGCATCGTTCGTGGCCTAGTTTTACCAAGGCCTAGCCTTCCTCGAAGCCTATTTTGGCGTGAGAAAGGCTCAATCCATAGCCTTATGCATCACCGTTCCTAACTTACCAACTTTACCATACAATGCGTCCAAATCGTCAATTGAAATCAATCTCCCCGTTGAATACTTCTTGCACCTATTTTTGCTCAAAACAAATGAAAACGATTAGTACGATGGGTTGCCTCCCACCAAGAGCCTTAGTTTTGGTCGTGGCACGACTCTTATTTTTGGATTTTTATTTATCAAAAATGAAACAAGTACCAAAATGACAAAACGATAAAACGATAAAACGATAAAACGATGGGTTGCCTCCCATCTAGCGCCTTATTTATTGTCGTGGCTCGACGTAATAATATCGATTACTTAGACTTCATCGAGATAAGTGATGGCCATGTCATTCATCGAGTCAAGAGGACCGATATAAGGCTTAACACATTGGCTATTCACTTTGAAAGCAACACCCTTATTGCCTTCCAATTCGACTACTCCAGACGAGTAGACTTGGATGACTTTAAATGGACCAGACCACTTCGATTTTAACTTACCTGGGAAGAGCTTAAATCTGGAGTTAAAGAGTAGTACCATGTCACCTTTTTGGAAGTTTTGTCGAACAATCCGCTGATCATGATACTTCTTCATCCGCTCCTTATATAAATTCGATCGTTCATATGCATGGAGACGGAATTCATCTAGTTCGTTCAGCTGCTCCAACCTCAGATTCTTCACATCATCCCAATTCAGGTTCAATTGCTTCAATGACCACAATGCCTTGTGCTCGAGCTCAATGGGTAGATGACAAGCCTTCCCATAAACTAGCTGATAAGGTGACATACCAATGGGTGTCTTGAATGCAGTCCTATACGCCCATAGTGCATCATCTAGCTTCCTAGACCAATCCTTCCTATTAGCATTAACCGTATTTGCAAGGATTTGCTTGATCTCACAATTGGAAACCTCTACTTGTCCACTAGTTTGGGGATGATAAGGCGTAGCCACCTTATGTGGAAGTAAAATTACTAAAATTTTTGTGGAAGTCTCGTAAAAGGGGGGATTGTAATGTGTAACGAAAACAATAAAGTAAAAGCTGAAAATAGCAAAGTAAAGAGAGAAAGATTGTTACGTAAGTTGTAAACAATGAGAATTGAAGCGTTGGGGTTATGTCCACCTTCTGAGGTATACGTCTCTATTGGCTATGAGTGTGTAGAATTCTGACATGCATGTGCTTATAGAGAATTGTATTCTATGGTAAATCCAAGCGTCTCTCGACCTCAACAAGGACTATTTCACTTTAACTCTCTCGAGCTTAAAGCGTGTCTAACGGTACGAATTCTCCAAGAGGTTAGTCCAGTTACGGCACTAGATTTTTAGTAGGAAAGGGTGTCCTACTACCTTGACATTATCTCTTTTCCAGACAAATAACCTTTCTCTCGAACAAGTTAAATGTTAGACTGGCGTATTCTTGTGTTTGCAACCGCAAAGAATGTAGATTAAGATGAAGAGAATAATGATATAAGCAATATACGTGTCATGAACTCACAAACTCACAGCAATAGATAGTATCTCATTCGGCTTCCATAACCCCAACAGAGAGGTTTAGTTACCCATGAATGCGAAGGAGATCACGATTGACATTGTTATTATATCACAATATTGAGTAATGGCGTGTAGATCAAGTGATAGGCGTTAGGCGTGAATTCCTTAGCAAAGTAACATTTCTCTTGTTGCAGAAATTAAGAATTGATTAGATGAATAGTAGAAGAAAAATAGAATTAATGGGAAGATTAGAAGAGTTGTAGAATTGTTGTGGTGGAAGAAGAGAGGGATGGAAGAATGTATTGTGGTGAGGGATGAATTCTCTCCACTAAGGAAGGAATGAATAGAAATCTCTAGCATGATAGGGTATTTATAATACCCATATCCTACTCCTACTACGCTAATGAAACAAATAACCAAATCCTACTAGGCTAATGGAATACTTAACCCAAATGTACTAGGTTAATGTAACATTATCATAATCCAAATAAACTAATGAAATACATAACCCAATTGTACTAGGTTAATGTATCATTGTCCAAATCCAGCTTTGTGTCTGTAAGTCCCCAAAGTCTTCAGAATTGTTGTTTTAGCCCGAGACAGATTTTCCATGCAGCAGTTTTGGTCCTTTAGGCGTCCCACTTCCTTCTCCTTCGTTCGTGAGCTTTCTTTTGCGTCAAGTAAGCCATAAAATGCTGTATTTTGCATCATTTATACCTGAAACTTTTCTAATCATGTCCGTTAGCTCATTTACAGGAAAAAGGACTAAAAGTGCATGAAATATATAATTTGTTCTCAAAACTAGGCTAAAATATGGGCAAAATATATTGATATAGGCGTGTAAATTCGCCTATCATCATATGTGCCCCCGTAGGTTTTGAGCCTGATGCTGATTTATATATAGTGATCACTAGTGAATAAAAGATTAAGGTCCTACTCCGATGGCAAGGATAGAATAGCTCTCCCCTACGTGGGTTGGACATTGGACTCCATGTAGCTCACATGGTTTATGTCGATTATGAGAGACTCCCAATGTGTGTGTGTGTATTCTCCTATCTAACATGAAAAGTCTTATTCTTCTATCTGAGATGAAAACATATTTGTTTTGAAAGATCGAGTTTGAGAAAGTCATTGTTTTCGAAAGATTTAATGAACATATATTTCAAAGAGAATTGTTATGAGATTTGATTGCTCTGATGATTTGGAATCGATATGAAAGTGAATTGACATTTATTATGATGACTCACATATTTCACCCGATATATTTTACTCTCTTATGATTATGATGATTTTAATTCGAGTTAAGTGATTCATTTATATCAGCATGCATAATTTTATAAACTGTGATGTTATTACAATATTACTTTATATATGCATTGCACTCCCATATGCTCGGTACGTTTCCATGGTAATGACCCACATATTCATATGTGGGCTACATTTTCTCGGAATGTAGGTACAAGGTATAATATACATATTCAGATCCAGTCAGTTTGCGGCATCCAGTCAGCAGGAGATGAGTCCTTTTAATTCAAGGGCTTGAGTTAGTTATAGAGTTTGAGAATTGTTGTATTTTCTTTATTCGGCCGTATTGAGTTGGGATAGTCAGGAGTCATGACCCAGATACCTACAGTTAGTAATAGTAGAGGCTTCATAGACAGTCAGTAGAAGTTGATGTATTCCATTTTAGTTTTTGTTGTAAAAGCAGAGTTGTAATCTTGTAAATTCAGTTTTGTATCTATTATATTCAAAAAAAAGTTATTTTCCGAAGATTTATATAGATTTATACTTTTTGTTCAGTTGCTTATGAGTTATGTTAGTAGAAGGGTTAGGTTGGGGTCACTTGTGATCCTAAGCACCGTGTGACATCTCGGGATCCAATTTTGAGGCGTTACATGTCGTCAGCCTTAAACAAAAGATGGAAGTTGAAGACAGTTTTGTGATGACATCCCTAACACATCATCAGGCTGGTGATAAGGCACCAGGAGCATCGTCAACCTTAAACAGAAGATGGAAATTAAAGACAGGTTTGTGATGACATCCATGACACATCGTCAGGCTGGTGATAAAGGATAATCAGTATCGTCATCCTTAGACAGCGAATACCAAAAGTTCAGAGGAGCTGACGACATCTATGATAAGCCGTCATACTCATGATAAGCCATCACGTATGTCGTCATCTATTCCAAGGAAAATCTGTAACTTTGATTTTATTTCCTTAATTAGGTTAAAATATTTAAAACCTTGTTTTAGGGTTTTCACGAGATTATTTTTTTGGACTCATCTTTATTAGAAAAACATACGATATTTCTCGCTCGCTAGTTAAAATATGTTGGGAGTTTTTTACCGTGGTTTCATTCAAGTTATACTTCTTGACTTTCATCATCGTTGTAAGTTAATCGACTCACTTATGAATTCAATTCGTGTACTTGTTCCTTGCATCATGAGTAGCTAAACTCTATTAACCTGAATTATGGGATCTAGGGTTAGGTCATGACAATGTGCTAAACACTCAAGATTTAATAGGTGTTACAGTTTCTTGATAATTCTGAGATTTTAATTAACATGTGTTTGCTGCAAACAATAGACATACCTACTTTGATTTGCTTGAGAAAGAAATTATAAATAGTATGAAGTGAATTATCAATAGGGATTCAGAAATATTTCGTTTAATAATCAGTGTTGTAACTAGGTTCAATAACCTGAGGTAAAATCTTGGCAGTGAATATAGATTCCCTAAGTCTACGAGGATTAGGAAATTAGACACTTAAATAGGTTGAGAGACATTTGAGCATATCATCGATAAAGATAGCTTGTTATCCTAACCACCGTGAGAATCTTGAGTCACCTTTAGCATCTGTCATGTACCGTAAGCCCTAGTAAACATAATTCTGGTTATCTCATAAAATCTTTGTTACAAACATCAAAATCAAAGTGTCAAACAATTACTTGTGAAACTTAAACCCCAATTTTAGGAAACATTAAACTATCAGTGAATTAAATCGCAACTGGCATGAGTTCACACCTTATTCCCTCTGGGATTCGACCCCAACCTAATTGGGTTTTATATTGATAACGTTCGCATACACCCATTCAAGAGTTTTGTTTGAGCATTATCAAAAATGGTGTTGTTGCCGGGGAATACAGTTGAAAACTAAAAGTTGTGTTAGCTAATTGACTATTAGTTAGGTTTCCTAGATTTACGTTCATTTGTTGTTTTTGTTTATTGGAGGTTCCTTGTTGTTTATGCCAAAAACAAGAAGTTTGAGAGAACCGTTATTACCAATTAATTCATAACCTCAGTTGATCGGAGAATGGCAGAACAACAAGAGTCTGACAGATTGGCAGCCTTGGCCAGGGATCAGGTGAACGTACAGAACCAAGGTCAACAAGTACGTCGCCTGAACCATGATGATGAAGACTTGGGTGATGAGGAATTGCTGAATCTTCAAAACCCAAGGCAAGCTGAGCAAATTGCTGCACTAGTGCAGCGAAATTTTGACAGAAACCATCCAGTCAGAGAAAGGTATAGTCAACATCCTGTCCATTACGAGTTTGATGACGATGACAAAGGAATGGACGGAGACGGTGCAATGGGTGCTATCATTGAACTTGGTGCAAAATTCAGCATAATAGGTACTATGATTCAATTCTTGAATTTGAAGGGGTTGTTTGGAGGCTTACCTGGGGATGATCCGAACATGCAGTTGGTGAAATTTATCAGCATTTGCAAATCTTTTGATAATCTGGGAGTGAGCCAGAACGCGATCCGGTTGAGATTGTTTCCATTGTGTCTGTCTAGGGAGGCAACAATGTGGTTAAATAAGTTGGAGACCAATTCTATAATCAACTAGAGATAGTTGAAAGAGGCATTCCTAGAACAGTTCTTTCCACCCTCCAGGAGGGTACAGTTGAGGGACTAAATCAGTAACTTCAGGCAGCTCCCGAGTGAAGCATTTCATGAAACTTGGGAGAGATTCAAGAAGAAGATGGCACAATGTCCGAACCACAACATGATGGACTTGTACATAATTGAGACTTTGTACATACCTATAAACTTTATGACAAAGCCAATTGTAGATAATGCTGCAGGTGGTTCATTAATTGATCTTTCTTTTCAAGATGCTTTAGACATATTGAATGGAATGACAAAAAATAGTCGGGCTTAGCATACCATGATTCTGTGGTAGCTAGCATGACTATTTCTGGTGGTATGACTACGGAGCAGCATAGAAGGGATGAGGAGCGAGACCAACACATGGCCCACTTAAATACTCAAATTGACTTGCTGACCAAGCACTTGATGTCAGGCAAGACTGGAAAGTTTAACGTTATGGAATATCATTGGACTATTGGTATTGATGTAGATGAAGAGGCAAATTATGTGAATAATCAGGGGGTTTCAGAGGCAATAGCCAAGGGAATCAAGTTTGGAACTTTTATGATAAGCCCGATTATAAAGATATGCAACAAGGAAACTAGAGAAGCAATAATGATAGTAGTGGTTTGTATGTTCCTCTTGGAAGTTCGAATGTTGCACCAACTAGATCTGGAAAGATGTCCATAGAGGACATGATGGAAAAATTGTTGAAGGGAGTTGAGGCTACTAACTTGGGAGTAACCACCATGAAAAGTGAATTCTCTACCCTGAGTCAGTTGGTTTGTTCACACTCAACTTCTGTCATACAGTTGGAGCTGCAGATGAGCTAAATTTCTGCAGCACTGAACCAAAGAAAAAGTAGTACTTTACCTAGTGATATGGTTCAGAATCCGCGGAATGATGGCTTATGTATGAAGATTACCACTACGAGTGGTAAGATCTTACTGGCCTTTCCGTGGGAAAATCTATAGATGGTGAGGTGGTTGTTCATGAATCTAAAGAAAACAAACCAGTGGAGTCTGAGAAGCTGGATAGTTCTATTGATGCTTTAGAGAAAGAAAAAGAGAAGGAAGAGAAAGTGGTGTTTAAATTTATCCCAAGACCACCACCTCCCTTTCTTCAATAATTAAAGAAAAAGGCTGGTGATGCCAAATTCAGCAAATTCATGGTAATGCTCAAGCAATTGACAATTAATGTGCCTTTTGTTGAGTCACTTGAGCAAATGCCAGGATATGCAAAGTTCATGAAAAACCTTGTAACCAAGAAACAGAAGGTTAGCCATGAGCCGAAGGACAATATTCTCCATTGTAGCTCTATCTCTACATGGTCTTTAGTATAGAAAAAGGCATATCCAAGAGCGTTTACCATTCCATGTACTATTGTCCCCCTGAAGTTCACAAAAGCACTATACGATCTGGGCGCCAGTATAAATTTAATGCCACTAGATGTGTACAAGAAATTGGGTTTGGGGGATCCTACCCCAACAAATATGCGGTTGGTAATGGCAGATAGATCTGTGTAGCAGCCTGTGGGCATACTGCACGATGTTTTGGTAAAGGTAGCTGATTTTGTTCTGCCTACTGATTTTGTGGTCCAAGATTATGAGGTGGATTTTAAAGTGCCCATCATCTTTGGTAGGCCATTACTTACAACTGGGATAGTGCTAGTAGAAATTGAGTTAAACGAGCTAAAGTACAGGTTCAATGACCAAGAAGAACGCTTCAAAATACACTCATCCATGACTCAGCAACATGAGATGAGTGTTTTGTCAATCATTGATGTCTTCTATTATAATGGTAAAGGGGTATCAACTGGTTGTCTTGGCAAAGTTTGAGTAGTCAAGACTACCAAGTCGTGCCGCAATAGTAAATCAGGAACTATTGGGCAGCAACCCAAAGTTTTTATGTTTATGCAAGTGTTTTTACTTTTATAATTAGGATTTAATACAGAGAAGGTGAAAAATGAAGAGGTCAGCTGAAAGGCCATGACGATATCTCTGATAAGCTATCACAACTGTGATAAGCTATTTGAAATATCATTAGATAGGCCAAACTTGAGCCAATTTCTGCTTAGGGATGACAACATTTGTTATAGGCTTTCACACTTGTGATAATACGTCATAAGTCGTCATCAGCCAAAAGCCTTAAAAGCTAAAATTTTAGGCCCAGTTTAAATCAAATTCGACCCAGCCCAGCACAAAATCCTTTTAAAATTTCTGCTAGTTTTAATTATTTTCCTTTAGTTTATTTATTTCCTTAGTTAGTTTATTTCCTAATCTCTGCAAAACACTTTAATAAAACAAGTTCCCTTGTGTGTGGGTTTGAAATTCACAATTAAGAGATTCTTCCTACTTCCTACGTCCGCTTGTGCATGTAAACAGATTAAGGGCCCCCATCTGGTATACTCTATCTTTAAATCTTCATTTCTTGTTGTAAGTTATTGATAGATGACAACCCAAGTCGCCAAGATGCTTGAACCAAGTTCAACCCGGAAAGGAGCTAAAATTGCAGCTAGGTCTGCTGTGCAGGCCCAGGGTTTAAAAAGACAGCACACACTTGGAATTCAAGTTGATTTTGAGAAATTGTGGGGGCCAAAAATTGAGTTAAAATTAAAAGTGGGATCTGATAAGAGTTGACGACATTCATAATAGGCTATCATAATTGTAATGGCTTAACAGGAATTTCATCAAAGGTTGACAAGAATGAAGTGGTTTCTGTTTAGAGCTGACGACATTCGTGATAGGCTATCACAATTGTGATGGCTTATTAGGAATGTCGTCAAAAGTTGTTAAAATTTTGAAGGTGCTGTCTAAGGTTGACAACCATTGTGATAACCTATCACAGTCATGACGGCTTATCAAGAATTATTGTCACACCTGGAACCTGAAGCATGAATAGGCCAAAATAATTAATGTGTTTGTGTTTATGCTCTTGTGGACTAACCAATGTTTTTTCTACTGATACAGGAACCTTAAAATGGAACCAAAAAGAAAGAGCCCCAAAGTACCAAAGAAAGTGACAAAAGAAAGTGTACATCGTAAGCTCATCGATGAGATATCTGATTACGAGGAGGAGGAACCCCTGCGCAAAAGGCAAAAAGAGAAGCAAAGTCTGAATAAACCTTTGCCACCCCTACCCATTGAAGTGGATGATACTGAGACAACAACACCACCAAAAAGTGCAGCTTTTGAACATACTGCCTCTGAGCAAGAGGGTTCCGAACAGCATGAGTCTGACCATGCCAAATCTAAAGAAAAGGAGCAGGAAGGGTCTGAGAAGTCTGAATCTGATGGAGTAGCAACTGTATCCCTGTCCACTGAACAACAAGATGATGAATAGTCTCCAGTTTGGGGAACACTTATCAAATATAAGAACCCCCAAGTTCGAGATAATGCTAGGTAGAAAATTCCCAAGGCAAAGAGCATCTTCATTACTGGGCTCTGCAGAATTGATAGAAGAAGTTATAAGAGTCCAATTTAGGAAGAAAAGATGATTATCACCAGAGGGTTGAGCAGGTATCCTAAAGTGGAATAGAACTTACAAGAGTATGGCATGGGATGGACCATAAAAGGAGGAGGTTCATTTTTCCCTGTACTAGCTCAGGAGTTCTACGCGAACTACCAAGCTCAGTTTGAAAATATATGTAGGCTAGGTGAAAGAGTAGCAGACTAGCCCCTGTTGGATAGAGTGCAGGTGAGGGGCGTACGGGTTGATGTCTCAATAAAAACCATCAACAGGTTCTTGCATGGTCCCAAATTCACTCCTCAAGCCACTGTACTATTAGTCTATGCTGGGATTATGAATTGGGAAAAACAACGTCTGCGATTGGCCAATATCATAGCTGAAGTAGATCCAGCATGGGTAACAAACACAAATGAAAGAATTTGCAAGTCCTTTTTGACTTACGAGGCAAAGTTTTGGTTGGGTATAGTCATGTCTGGGTGATGCCCACCGATGGAGACAACATTTTGAGTGATGAATGAGCTATTCTAGTGGCGAGCATAGTGCAGAACCTTTCCCTAAATTTTGGGGAAATCATTGCTGATGGGATAAAGATTAGAATATTGAGAACCCCCACTGCTTACCCTTTCCCATGTCTAATCACAGAGTTATGCCGAGCTGCTAATGTGCCAAAGATTGCAGGGGTTGATGATGATATTCCTACCCGAAAGACTCACAACCCCATATGGTTTGATGAAAATTAACCAGGATTGAGACTTGATAGAGCTGCAAAGGTAGCAGCAGACCCTCCAGTTACAGATGCCGGTGCATCACCTCATGTGGAAGTGTAAGATTCTGAGGTTGTGAATCTAACTTCTTTAGCACAGACAGGATCAGTGCCTGAGACTGAAGCCAGCCCTTCAGTTCCTACAGCAGCAACAAGTTTTGTATTTCATCAGGTCGATATCTAAAAAATAGCTAAACAATCCAAGTGGTGTGATCCACAACTACATGCTTTTGCCGAACAGTTTGCGGCTACAATGGATAAGAGAATCAAGGCTGCCCTTGAGCCTTTTATGACTTTTCATAAGCGGGTTGCAGATTTGGAGAACTGATTCGATGCGCGGCCAAAAGAAATATTAGGGGCTGATCTTGCTAGATTCAGAGCAGTATTAGATAAGGTAAAGAAAGATGCCAGGGTGTTGTAACAACACCAATTTATAATGTCAAAAGGTTAGGCCATGCATGAATCTGAGAAAGAAATTCTAATGCTTGACCTCACTAGAGACTCAACAAAGAAAAAGAAGAAGAAAAGTAAGAAGAAAGGTAAGGGAAAGAGAGAGAGGCCAGACAGTGATGAAGAGCAAAAAGTAGAAAAGAGGGAAAGAAAGAAGAAGGAGAAGGAGGAGCAAAAAAGGGTAGAAAATTGAGTCCTTAGTTGATAACGAGAAATGAGAGGTAGCCATCCAAGATAGGGTTGCAGGTGCCTCATATAGCAGGGCTCCAGCTAATGCAAAGCTAGTTGCTCCTGATGGAGAGAAGACAAAAGATGATGCAGTAGTAGGGTCGGAGACCCAGGATCCATCTGCTTGATTGCCTTTAGGTATACACTAACCTTTAGAGAAATTTATTTTTTATTTTACGTTCATGGTATAGGGTAGGTTGTTGTTGTAGCATATTTTGTAGATAATTAGGAGTAATCAAGTTCTTGAGCTAGTTAGCTTGTTTTGTTATTTTTGAGTACCTCTCCAGTGGTCTGATATATTGTCTATTGTGTGAATTGCTTCCATTTGTGACCACTGTGCATCTTTTTATGGAATTAGTCTGGGAATTGAATAACCTTTGTTAAAAAAGTACATGAACTAGATAAGTAGTGATATGCAAGATACTTCTGTGCGATGTGTGTGTAAGGTATTACTAAGTTCCTGTTGTGTGTTGATCTAGAACTTTTCTGGTTAGTCTTGCCATGGTCATAAGATAGGAGTTAGGAAAGGATTATTGGACCTTTTTGAGGATTAGTCCACTTTTAGCCTAAATGACCTTCCCAATGTGTATAATATCCCTTGATCCCTGTTAGAGACTAATTAGCCTATTTCTTTTAATTACATCTCTCACCTTTCCGTTTATTTCACAATGAACCTGTTTTGGCCCTGGTCCTGCTTGGACAGTATGTACCTTGACTTTGGCAAACAGCCTAAGTTGAGGTTGGCTATCTTAGGGGTGCGTGAAAAAGGAATAAGAAATGAGAAAGCTGTGTAAAAGATGATAAAAAAATAATGTTATAATTGAAAAGACCGCATCCATCTTGAGCATGTGTGATCAATAAAAGAGAGGAAGAAAAGAAAGTTGTCAGTTGAAACCCCGAGAGTTTAGTGTAGTGTCAAGGAGTCATAGTAACTCTAAAATATCCATGAATATCATACCAGCCCCTAGCCTACGTTACAAGGTTAAGAAATGCCCTATAGTGATCCTAACTGACCTGTCTGAAAACTTAGGTACTGACTATAAGGGCAAGCCTATGGCTTTTGACATGCAGTTTTTGGAACTTCACTCTGAGAGTGAGTCTTGTTTTATCCTTCTGTTTATGTATTTGAATTCTGATATGAGTGAAAAAGGGATTTCTTTGTTGTGAGGGCATACTGTGTATGTTTCTAGTGATTGACTTGTTCAGATTAGTGTGATCTTGGTATGGAATGGTTTTAATTGCTGAATTTTTGCCGTATCTTGATTCTTGTGAGTTGTATGGTTGTTTTCCAAAACATTAACAGTGAGCTCTAAAATTGACTGACCTTGGAGATGTTGAATGTATTCTGAACTAGTATGAGTAGTTAGCTACCAACTTGTACTTTGTATACTCTTAGTTATGTTATGGTTGCTTGAGGGCAAGCAATTGTTTAAGTTGAGGGTGTTGATGTGTGAGCCTATGCTATCACATTTGAGGCTTTTAACTCTAAATAATTGTAAGGTATTTAGAAACTTTAGTGGTTTTTGATTATTTTACTTTGATTTTTGCAGTAAATGTTGAGATGTAGGAGAACCAAAAATAATGTAAGCAAAAAGGCTGAAAAGTGAAGCAAAATAAAAGATAAGTGTGGCTGACGACATTAATGATAAGTCGTCGGCTTGGTGATAAGATATCAAGGCTTTCATCAGCCTTAAAACAAAGATGGAAGTTGATGACAGTTCTATGATAAAATCTAAGACACGTTGTCAGGCTGGTGATAAGGCATCAGAAGCGTCGTTAGCCTTAAATAGAAGATGGAAGTTGAAGATAGTTTTGTGACGACATCCATGACACATCGTCAAGCTGGTGATAAGGCATTATCATCATCTTCAGCCTTACGCAGCAAAAGCCAAAAGTGTAGAGGAGCTGATGACAGCCGTGATAAGCCGTCATACTCGTGATAAGCCATCACGGACGTCTTTATCTATTCCGAGGAAAAGTTGTAACTTTGATTTTATTTCCTTAATTAGGGTAAACTATTTAAAGCCTTGTTTTAGGGTTTTCACAGGATTATTTTTTTGGACTCATCTTTATTCGAAAAACTTATGACATTTCTCTCTTGCTAGTTAAAATATTTTGGGAGTTTTGTACCTTGGTTCAATTAAAGTTATACTTCTTTATTTTCATCATCGTTGTAAATTAATCTTCCCACTTATGAATTCAATTCGTGTACTTGTTCCATGCATCTTGAGTAGCTAAACTCCATTAACCTAAATTATGGGATCTAGGGTTAGGTCATGACTATGTGGTAAACACTCAACATTTAATAGGTGTTAGGATTTCCTAATAATTCTAAGATTATAATTAACTTCTGTTGGTTGCAAATAGTAGACATACCTACTTTGATTTTCTTGAGAAAGAAATCATAAACAGTAGGAAGTGAATTATCAACAGGTACTCAGAAATACTTCGTTTAGTAATCAGTGCTGTAACTAGGTTGATTAACCTGAGGTAAAATCTGGGTAGTGAATAGCGATTCCCTAAGTCCGAGAGGATTAGGAAATTAGACGCTTAAATAGGTCAACAGATATTTCAGCATATCATCGATAAAAATAGCTTGTTATCCTAACCACCTTGAGAATCTTGATTCACCTTTAGTATCTGTCATGTACCGTAAGCTCTAGTGAACATAATTCTGGTTATCTCATAGAATCTTGGTTACAAACATTGAAATCAAAGTGTCAAACAATAACTTGTGAAACTTAAACCCCCATTTCAGGAAACATTAAACTATCAGTGAATTAAATCGCAACCAACTTGAGTTCACACCTTTTCCCTATGGGATTCGACCCCAACCTAGTTGGGTTTTATATTGATAAAGATCGTTGACACCCATTCAAGAGTGTAGTTTGAGCGTTATATGAAACCCATGGAATTGTGAATTTGGAATTTGAATCATGATGCTCACATGTTTTTTTAGTGTCAAGTTCATAGGTTATGCTATCCAAGTGTTTGATAAATTGCTCATGTGAATGTAATGATAAGTTTATATCATGCTAGTATGTATAGTGTTTCATGCCATGTAATTGTTTTATAAAATACCACTATAGATTCATTATGAACAAATATGTATTTTTATGCTAAATCCTTATTCTCTCTCTCTAAAAAATAACCCTTAACCTAGTTTGCCTACACATTGGTTGTCATCGCTACCACGTTCGGTGGGACTAACCCACTGAAAAACATGCATATGCAAAAATATGTAGAAGGAAGTATGGAAAAGGATGTTAATTAGAAGCATCGTATGGTAGTCTATTAAAAGAGAAGACGGCTGATAAAGTAATAAGCAAAATATTACCAAAACCCATGGTCATTTTGCATGGTGAACTTATAATCATATGGAAATCCTCAAAAATAAGAGATCTGATTATACAAGAGAATTTGCAATATGTTTTCATTGGCAAATTCTATTATAGAAAACCTGACATAATGGAGATGCGGAAAAAATACCAATTCAATATAGTATCAAAGGTGATTGCAATATTGGAGTATTGTCTATGCAACAAATTCTTATTAGATTGAATATTCTAGAAGATTATGTTAACCTAATGTCTACTATTTCTTTTTACATCAAAGCCAAAGACATGATATGGTAGATGAGAACACTAAAATGGGATCATTGGTTTGAGCCTGATATAGAAACAACCATAGGAGTGGCATGGATTTCAATGCTGGATCTACCACCCAATTTATTTGCAAAAGAAGCTATTTTCTCAATAGTGTTAGCAGTAGGCAAACCATTAACGGTGGATATGGCAACTAAAAATCAAATACGAACAAGCTGTGCACGAGTGAAGGTGGAAGTGGATCTTGTAGCTAATTTTCCAAAGATAGTTAGGATCAATAAAGAGGATGATGTTACTGGAGAAATAAAATTCAAGCGGATATGCATTTAATATGATTATAAACCAATGTATTGGAAACAATGTTGTTTACAAGGACATGATGAAAATTCATGTTGGAATGTGCATCCGGAGTTAATACAAAAAGAAGGATGAAGAGAATAAAAAAGATTCTGAAGGTCAGACTGAAGATGCCAAAGAAATTGATGCAGCAATAAAATACAATATCCAAAAAAGAAGGTGAATGTATAAACAACAATGGCTTATGATCCAGAATAAGTACAAGAAAGACAAATTTGGGTATATATTAGGTTAGGTAGAAAAGGAAGAAGCAGAAAGGATGCTAGCCTCTAATACCTTTAAGGCACTTCCTGATGAACAGATTGATATGGAAAATAACCAAAATGAACAAAGGGATAAGGTGGGAAACCAACCAAAAAGCACAAAGAGTACTAAAGAATGGGTTACTTATACTTTTGTTAATCCTGATAAAGACAAGCCAAAGGAGACAAAAGTGGAAGAAGTGAGTAAATAAATTCAAGATAATCAAAAGGAACTGACTAGTAATTCTGCAACTGATAATCAGCAAGTAAAAGTCTTAGAAGGTAAAGATAAAGAGGATATGTAATTAGATATAATTCAATCAGAAAGAGACAAAGATGATATGGATGTGATAAAGGATATTATGACTTTAGCAATTCAGGTGGAAAATCAGATAGCATGCAGTAACAAAGATAACACAATAATAGATGATGTTGATTTAGGAGATACTATTAATAGAGTGGGAATTGAGGGGAATCTGTCTTCTAAATAGATAGATAGAATAAAAGTAAAGCAAGGAATTCAACAAAATAAACATAATGATACTATAAAAACTTCAATGCAAACAAGGAGTTCCAAGAAGAATAAGTTGAAATGAATGCACTCATATGAAACATTAGACCAGTCAACAATCAAAAATGCTTTAACTAGATTGATTATATTACATGAAAGGTCTCAATTTGCTTATATTGGATTTCTTGAACCTTTCCAAGATAGTAAGAACATTGAAGATCACAGAAGAATGTTAGGAATGCAGTTAGCTATAGCTAATACTTCTAGTAAGATTTGGGATTTTATAGAATCTAATATTGTGTGTATTGTAATTCAAGATAAAGAACAATAAATGACAATGAAATTGGAGAATAATGAATTAGGGGTTACAGTCCTTAGTTTATGCAAAGTGTACACAAAGGGAGAGGCAAGTATTATAAGAATCACTTGAAGATCTCGCTCAGCAAATTCAAGAACCTTTGTTGATAAGTGGGGATTTTAATGTTTTTATTGGTCAGGAAGAAAAAATGGGAGGTCTACCAGTAACAGTTGTAGAAACAGAGGATTACCCACAATGTATCAATGTGTGTAATGTGTAAGATTCGGGTTTTGAAGGTAGCAAGTTCAGTTGGTGGAATGGTAGAAAATATGAGGAATGTATTTTTTAAAGGCTTGACAGACTTTTGATTAATAAGAAATTGTATGATATATTTCCAATACTGGAAGTTGAACACCTATTGAAGAGTTGATCTAATCATACTCCTTTAAAAATCAACTTTAGTACTGGGAAAGAGTGTATTACCAAACCTTTCAAGTTTCTTAATATGTGGTTAAAGGAGGAATCCTGCATAAAATTTATACAAGATAACTGGAAGAATGATGTCATGGGTAATGCATGTATTTTATTTCATCATAAGATGAAAAAGGTGAAGGCTTCTTTGACTCATAAAATCCAGAGGTAGCTACAGGGATAACCATAATAGATTTTCCATTTACATACTTAGGGTGTCCTATTTTTCAAATGAGAAGTAAGAAAGAATTCTATCAGCTTATTTTACATAAGATAAGTAGTAAATTACAAGGGTGGAAAGGAAAACTACTTTCTTATGGTGGTTGGGCAGTCCTAATAAAGAATGTACTTCAAAGTATTACTATCCATTGTCTTTATGTCTTGAATCCTCCAGTGAATGTATTGTCTGCTATTCAGAGAATGTTTGCTCAATTTTTTTGGAGCAACAATATTAGGGGGTAAAATAGGCACTGGCTGAGATAGAGTTCTTTATGCTATCAATTAGAGAAAGGAGGAATGAATTTTAGAAGGTTACAAGATGTTTTATAGAGGATCAAAGGGGGCCAAGCTAACATATGGTT
This sequence comes from Capsicum baccatum var. pendulum, assembly GCA_030864225.1. Taxonomy (NCBI): domain Eukaryota; kingdom Viridiplantae; phylum Streptophyta; class Magnoliopsida; order Solanales; family Solanaceae; genus Capsicum; species Capsicum baccatum. Next base: position 42,305,109 of record CM061560.1, read on the forward strand.
GGATAATTGGATAGATACTGATGATTTCTCAAATCTGTTTCAGATTCATAGAGGTACAGAAAGCTTGCAGCTGGTTAGGGAGCTAATTGATGGTACTCAGTGGAATGGTCATGTTTTGATGCAGATACTTCCTATGGAGGTTGTTACACATATTAAAGCTAAAATAAGACCCAAAATTAAAGAAGATCGACAGGATATCCTTATTAAGAGATTGGAAACTTCTGGCAAATTCATAGTGAAATTAGTATGGAAGTATATCAGGCTGAGACAAGAAAGAAATGCAATATAATTTTGTATGGGTTAAAGGTCTACCATTTAAAATGGCATTCTTAATATGGAGGATCTAGAGAGGAAAGGTACCAGTAGATGGTATGATAAAAACATGGGGAGTTGATGGACAAATTAGATATTGGTGTTGCATGCAGCCTAATCAAGAAACTATTTCACATTTGTTTCTTAGATCATCTTCAGCTAGCAGGACTTGGTCCTATTTTCCTTCATGTGCAGGTATTCTAATTCAATGAGTATCACAAAGAGAAACCATTCTTACTTGGTGGAAAAAGGAAGTCAAGGAAAGATTCAAGCCTTATTATCAATCCATTTCAAGTATGATCACATGGGAGCTTTGGAAGAGAAGAAACATGTTGAAGCATGAAGGAAAAAGTATGTCTACACATAAGGTTATCTTTAGTGTTACAAGAAATGTGGGTCTATTACTTAAAGTAAGAAACCCAACAAGAAAATTTCTTAGTAGATGGCCTGATATTCTTAAAGAGATACAAGGAAGGAAGCCTAAAATGAAGGTTACAAAGGTCATGTGGAGGTTTCCTCAATCTGGTTGGGTGATTTATAATACTGGTGGGTCATCCAGATGCAATCCAGGGGTTAGTTCTTATGCTTTTTATGTAAGGAATGAGGATGGAGATCTACTCTATGTAGAAAGAACTTTAATAGATGATACCTCTAATGCGGAGATAGAAGCTAAGGCGATTCTACAAGCATCTATTCATGCTAATGCAACATAGAAGGAAAAGCTCATTACACCAATTGATCAATGCTAATGCAGAAAATTCTGAGCATGGAGTGGAAGTGTCCTTTGCACGTAATAGAATATGTTGAGCAAACATGGAAGTTAATGCAGTGTAAACAGGTTTAAGCTAAGTGAGTCATCTATATCAGCAAACATGATTTTGATGATTTAATTTGAGCTAAGTGAGTCATCTATGCCAGTATGCATAATTTTATAAACTGTGATGATATTAAGATATTATTTTATATATGCATTGCACCCCATATGCTCGGTATTTTTCCATGGTACTGACCCACATATTCGTATGTGGGCTACATTTTCTCGGAATATAGGTACAAGGTATAGTTGTACCTACCGATCCAGTTAGTTCGTGGTATTCAATCAGCAAGTGATGAGTCCTTTTGATTCAAGGGCTTGGGTTAGTTATGCAGAGTTTATAGTGTTGTATTTTCTTTATTCAGTCGTATTGAGTTGGGGTTGTCGGGAGTCATGACCCGGCTACCTACAGTCAGTTCTAGTAGAGGCTTCATAGACAGTCAATAGAAGTTGATGTATTTTGTTTTAATTTTGGTTGTAAAGGCAGAATTGTAATCCTGTTAAAATCTATTTTTGTATCGATCAAATTCAGAAAAGAGTTAATTTCTGCTGATTTGTATTTATTTGTATTTTTATTTAGTTGCTTATGAGTTATGCCAGTAGAAAGGTTAGCTTGGGGTCACTTGTGACCTTAAGCACCGTGTGACGTCTTGGGACCCAATTTTGGGGTGTTACAGAGATGCTAGAGTTTAAAACTCTCAGTAAAAGGTTACGTAGACACCCTTAAGAATGAAAAAATACCCATAGAGACTAGTTTTGGACTCAATGTGTCTTCCACCATATTGGTCTTACCCAAATGGTAATAAATAGTTACATTATAATTCCTTAATAACTCCATCCTTCACTGCTTCCTCAAATTCAAATTGCTTTGTGTAAACACATCTTGTAGGCTGTGAAGGTATATGAAAACCTTATATCTAATACCATGAAGACAGTGTCTCCAAATCTTTAATGAAAGCACCACCACTGCTATTTCTAATTCATGTATCTTTTAGTTCCTTTCATGATATTTTAACTGCCTGAAAGCAGAAGTAATGACTTTCCTATCTGGCATAAGCACAATAATCAAGCCCAAAAGTGAAGCATTATAAAATAAAATAAAGTTTGTACCTTTAATTGATAGCGGAAGGATATGCGTTGTAGTCAAGAGTGTCTTTAGATTTTGGAAGATCTCGTCATATTGATCCGGCCAAACAAATGTAGCTTTATTCCGAGTTAACCTAGTCAAGTGCATTGCAATAGGTACAACGTTCTTGAAAAACATGTTATAGTAACTAGAATCACCCATAAAGCCCCTTAACTCAGTAACTAGGTTGTATCCAATTTTTAATAGCCTCAATTTTTAAGGGGTCTACCACTACCATTTTTTGAAAACCACAAGGTAAAGTGATGACAACAAGAATTCACACTTTAATAACTTGGAAAATAGCTGTGTCTCCCTTAGTATCCTTTAATCTATGCAAAGATGACCTGCATGATCCTCCTTACTCTTAGAGCAGAATAGAATATCATCAATATATACGATATCAAAAGAACACAAAAATGATTTAGTGATACAATTTATAAAGTTTATAATGGTAACAAGTGCATTAATTAGCCAAAAAGACATCACCAAAAACTCATAATGAGCATACTTAGTTCTAAAAGTTGTCTTTGGTATGTCCTTTTGTCTTATTCCACACAAATCATGAGTTTTCCTCTATTTCTCTCGTATATCATCATAACACCCTTAATGCACCTGACTAATGGAAGAAGGGACCGAGTTATTCTCTAAAACCATAATATAAAACAAGTAAACTTTAAAACTTGTACATCTAATGATCTGACCATAAATCAATCTTTGAAAATATTGATGCACCCAGTAAATGATCAAATAGATCATCTATGCGGGGCAAGATATATTTATTTTTAATTATAACCTTATTCAATTATCTATAATAAATGCACAAACTCAAATTACAATCCTTCTTCTTTATAAATGGGACCGTAGCACCCTAAGGTGATATACTTAGACAAATAAAACCCTTGTCAACTAGTTCCTGCAATTGTATTTTCAACTCCCTCAAATCTGCTGAAGCCATTTAATATGGAGAAATTGATATAGGGATAGTTAACGGCTCTAAGTCAACAAAAAAATTATGTATAGTCACTATCTTAGGTCTAATAAAAACACATCTTGGAATTTGGAAACTACTGAAACTAACTCTATCGAAGGGGACCCCGTACCCACATCTATGAGATGAACTAAAAATTATAGACACCCTTCCCTAATAAAATTTTTGCTTGCATAAATGATAGCATTAGAAGCCTCAACTTCAACCTTTTCCCAAAAATGTATAACAATCAGCCTAATCATCAATCTGAGCTAACACTTTCCCCGAATACTCTCTTTTCCTTATGCTTCCATCTTCTTGACAGCCCTGACTACCTGCCTAATTTCTCTCTCTACCCTATGGACGACCCCTTTCATTGCCTCCCTCTACTTTATTTGTCGGGATGATTGCCTGGGTAAGATGTTGTGCCTAAAGATTTACTCGTCGAATAGAACACTCCCTATTAAAGTGAACAACAATACTAAAATGGTAACATCTTCTTGAGAGAGAAGGTTGGCTGGTAAAAGAGTAAGAATACCCTTAGACACTAATAGTTAGTTGTTGAGAAGAAACCATAAATACAACCAAAGTACAAGCTGGCAAGGCTAACTAAATAGGACAATCTGAAAAGGTTCGCTGACTATGGCACTTACAGTAGGATACATTGAAATTCTAAACATTGTAGGACTTATTAGCTAATATCTTAGCTTGATCCTCGGGCGTTGCCCCACTCTAACCTCTTTACTTAATCAAAATCTTCATTGAACCTATTTCTTATAGAAGTCATGTGCACAAAAAAAACCCAGAATATCATAATTCAAGACCTTAATAAAAATTGAATACTCTCCTCCTCAATAGTCAACAGTTGAGTGGCATAATGATACAAGGCATTTAACTTATCCACATAGGCTGCAACTGACTTTTCACTATGTTTCAATGCTAAAAATTCATTCTTCTTATGATCAAAATGGGCAAGAAGCATACACTTCTCTAAGAACAAGAGTTGAAACTTTTCCTAAGTCAATGGAGGCAAAGTAGGTGACTGACATTCTATGTATGCCCGTCATCATAGCTTAGAATCTTCCTCCAATAGAATATGAAAAACTCAATTCCATGTTGCTTCATAATACCCATCTTATGTACCTTCCAATACCAATTAATGATGAACTCAGAAGCATCCTCAAACTCATTACCCTTGAAGGTAAGTGGTTTCATTTTCAAAAATTCTGTCCATAACTCATGTTCCATACTAGTCATCACTGAACCAAAAATAATACGAGGAAAATCATTGGTCCTTGAAGCATCATCTATTCTAGGAGCCATGGAAATAGTAGGATGAAAAACAACAACAGTAAACCCAGTGTATTCCCACAAAGTGGGGTATGGGGAGGGTAAAATGCATGCAGTCTATACCGATACCTTTGAAGAAGTAGAGAGGCTATTTTCAATAGACCCCCGACTCAAGATAAATAATAGTTAACAAGGTCGTAATGAAATAGAAACCAGGATGGACAACATAACAGAAATAAGGAATAAGATGTAATAAAAATAGAAACTAGAGAAATACGAAATAAGAGAAATAAGAGCAATACAAAATAAGAAATAAGAAATAGGACACCCACCAAGTGGTAACATACACTCACAGACCAAAAACGCCCACTACACCCGAACTCACCTGACTAGAGGCTCGTACTTATGGACATAGTCCAAGGATTACTAACCCGACTACACAAGAGATCTCCTAATAACTTTCTACAACACACAAACACACACTAGCCTTCTACCCTATTTGTGACCTCCATACCTTTCAATCTAGGTCATGTCCTCAGTAAGCCATAGCTGCTCCATGTCATGTTTAATTCTCTCCCACCAGTTTTTCCTCTGTCGACCTCCACTCCTCCTAAATCCATCCAAAGTTAGCCTCTCATACATATGAACTATGGCATCCATGACCCTCCTCATCATATTCCCAAACCATCTCAGCCTTCCTTCCCATATCATGTCCTCCTACGAAGCCACTCACACCTTCTATCAAATAATCTCATTCCTAACTCTATCCTCTCTAGTAAGTCCATACATCCAACGCAACATTCTTATTGCTTCCACCTTCAATTTTTGAATATGAGAGTTCTTGACTGGCCAACACTCCGCTCCATATAGCATGGCAAGACAGACTACCAATCTATAGAATTTGCCTTTAATATTTAGGGGAACGGTCTTATCACACAAAATATCTTGAGTCGATCATCCACTACATCCAACCTACTCTAATACGTTTAGAGGCATCCTTATCAATCTCGCCATTCCCTTGAATCATAGACCCAAGATGCTTAGAACTATCTCTATTACGAATATCCTGGGAATCCAACCTCACCACCACTTCATCCTCCTGCTCAAGTAACTAAACTAGCATTCCATATACTCCATCATAGGCCTACTAAACCTGAACCCCTTAGATTTAAGGGTTTTCCTCCAAATCTCACATTTATCATTCACACCCCCTCCTTGTCTCATCAAGTAGCACTAAATCTTCTACAAATAACATACACCACGGCACCTCAACTTGAATACTTTTTGTCAAAACGTCTATCAGCAATGTAAACAGGAATAGACTAAGAGTTGATTCTTGATGCAACCTAGTCTTGACTAGAAAATGCCCTGAGTCTTCTCCCACTATACTTACCTGAATCTTCCCTCTATTTTACATGTCCTTAATAGCTCTGATGTATGTCATCGGGACCTCTCTCATCTCCATGCATCTCTAAAGAATCTCCCTAGGGTCTTTGTCATACGCCTTCTCTAGATCGATGAACACCATGTGGAAATCTCTCTTCCTTTCCCTACCCTGTTCTATTAATATCCTCACCAGGTGGATTGCCTTTGTTATCTAGCGACCAGACATAAATCCATACTGATTTTTTGAAATAGACTCGACCCTCCTTAATCTCCGTTCAACAACCCTCTTCTAAATTTTCATTGTGTGACTCAATAGCTTAATACCCCTATAGTTGTTGCAACTCTGAATTTCACCCTTTTTTATATAACAGAATCATTGTACTCCATCTCCAAGCCTCAAGCATTCTCGTTGTCTTAAAAATAATGTTAAAGAAATTAGTCAACCACCTTAAACCTGCCCAACCAGTTTACTTCCAAAAATCCACTGAAATCTCGTCAGGCCCTGTTGCTCTACCCCTCTGCATCATACGAATAGCCTCTCTGGCCTACTTAACCTTAAAATGTCTATAGTAACTAAAATCAAGGATCTCTTTTAAGTGCTCTAGCTCCCATAACTCAATTCCTATGTCCTCTTCCTCATTCAAAAGTCTATGAAAATACTCATGCCACCTTTTTTTAATGTGAACATCCTTTACCAAAACTCTACCATCCTCCCCCTTAATGAACTTCACTTGATCAAAGTCACGACCCTTCCTCTAACTAGCCTTAAAAATCATATACAACCTCTTTTCCCCATCTTTCTCCTCTAACCCCGTATATAAGCCATCACGCATTCCTGTCTTAGCAGCTATAACAGCTAACTTGGCCTCCTTTCTTACTACTTTTTAAACCTCCATATTCACATACTTCCCCTCTTAATCTTTACTCTCACTCAACTTAACATACACCCCTTCTTAATCTTCACTTTCTTATTAACATCATCATTCCACCACTAGTCCCCTTTATGCCATCCTGCCTGGCCCCTAGAAACACCCAACACTTCTCTAGTATTTTCCATGATATAGCAGACATCCTTTTACCATATAAAATCAATGCACCCTACACTCCTACACTCTAATTCCCACTACCTTCTCAACTTTCTCCAACGCACTAGTTGGCATTAATCCAACCCACTTAATTCCAGGTAGACCCTCCTTGGCCCTTCTCTTCTTACTCTTCCTAATAGTAAAGTCCATCACCAGAAGCCTATGCTGGGTTGAAAGATTTCCACTCGAAATGACTTTACAGTCCTTACATAAAACGTTATCCCCTTTCCTAAGCAGCAAAAATTCAATCTGAGTCTTAGTTATCACACTTCGGAAGGTAATTAGGCGATCCTCCTTTTTCCGAAAGTTCAAATTCAGTACCTCCAGCCCAAAAGCCCTCATAAAATAAAAAAAACCAGCTCGCTCTTCATTTCTATCACCAAAATAAAAACCTCCATCCACATTATCATAGCCTCCTATTAAAACCCCAATGTGCTCATTAAAGTTCCCTGATATGACATTCTTCTCCAAGCTAGGCATGTTTCTCACCACCTCATCCAAAGCCTCATAAAATCTTGCTTTTACCTCCTCTTCCAAACCCACCTGAGGTGCATAAACTCCTCACACATGCAAAGTAAACCCCCCAATGACCAACTTAATCATCATTAGCCTATCACTGACCTTCTTAACCTCTACCACCTTCCCTCTAATCTCCTCATCCACTAAGATACCCACTCCATTCCTATGCCTCTCACTCCCTGAGTACCATAACTTAAACCCATCCACACCCCTAGCCTTAGACCCTACCAACTTAGTCTCCTAAACACACGTAATATTAATCCTTCCCTTCTTAATAATCTTTACCATCTCTACAGACTTACCCTGAAGGGTCCCTATGTTCCAACACCTTACCCTCAGTCGATCTTATCTTGCTCTCACCTACCTCTACCACCCCTCACCAAACTATCCCTAACACTAAAACTAGAATCCACACCTACCTTTACCCTCCCCTCTACACCCCCTCCAAAAATTGTTCCCATGCCTAACCCCCTCGGATATAATCCTATTCCACCATCAGCCCCCAAAGCCACTACTCAAAAATCAAAATAAAGCCCTATATCGACAAACAAACCAATAAGGTAATAGAAGTAACATATAAAATACACTATCTGACCTAGCAGCTTCAACAACACAACAATAACCCCTAATAAGCAAAAATAGCCAGTTACAAACTATAATCACAAGAAACTTAATAATACCAAGAAAATAAACTATTAGAAGTAACTAAATATCAAATTTTAGATGTCACCGGGGTACTCCTGCATAATGCTGGTTCTAGTAATTTTGATGTTGAATTTGGTTACCAGGATAGAGTCGCTGAAAAGAAGCTGCCGGTGGATCGCCAAAATATTGTCGAAGCATCTTCTGGGTATTCACAGAATCTAGACACTAGTTGTCATCATACAAATCTCTTTTGACCGGAACTGCACACTTACACCATCACCGAAGTTAAGCTATCAAAAATCCTAATCCCGCCTATGATAGCAATGAGGAGAGGGAAAAGAAAAAGGGAGAGAAAAGAGGATAAAGAGAACTAGGGAGAGAGAATGAGGGATAGTAGGATGAAAAATAGAGAATAAAAATTCGATCCATGGGTGTGGCTTAATTCCCTTCCAATCCACTCAGAAAATCTAACACTAGTTGAACAACCTCGGCAGACATAGACATTTGGCCTGTAACCCCTATCGATGTTGCCACCTCAGGTTTCAGCCCCTACTTCTCTACTACTTCCCTTATATCAATATGATCTTGAGGCTCTAGAGGTGATATTGAACTTTCAAGGGTCGGGCAAGCTGCTACTTGAGATCCACCCCTAGCGGGTACAACTTTTACCTTCCATCACCTACCCTTCTATCTCACTCATCCTCTTTCTCTTATGGCTAGTCATGCGCTGGAGCAGCCGATGCATGAGTTGCTTCTTGGATTTCATTAAATCTAGTGCTCACCATTGATGGAAAAAACATTGAAGAATACTATATACAAATTTGGATTGCCAGATACCAATTGGAATAGAGTTATAACACAAGAGAAATAAGAGAGATGGATTTTATAAAACACTTTAGCCTTTCAAAGAAAAGTATAGATTTCTTCATACCTTTCACGAGACTCCATTAGACTCATTTTGGTATGATAGGATATAAAAAACTAGGCTTTTATACCAAATTTTCACAACCCAAACTCATCATCAGTGACACCCATACTACTCACTCGGTGGGGAAATCATCTACCCAAAATATCATTTCAAAATCAACACTTAAAGAGACAATGAAACTAATAAATCAGTCTAGATATCCAATTATAAATCAAAACATAACAACAACTAAAATATGGAACATTGCACTTAACAAAATCTTCCCTAGCATCGAAGAGTCATTTGTACAAAACTAATAAAGATTATCAAGATGGGGATGCAACCTGAAAAACAAAATGAAAACATAGTCTAGAAATAAAGACCCCGTCATCTAAGAAGGATTCATGGTAGCATAAATTATGTAGCTCACCCTTGAATCCAAAGTCAAGCACGGAAATCACAAGTGAGTTCTCATAAGTTCTATTGGAATATGAATTACAGTGATAAAAGTAGGTTGTAGGCAGAATATCAGTACACAGAGAACAACAATATACTCGTAGGATAATTTGGCCAAACCATGATGAGAATATGAACATAGAACCAAATTATAGTACATCAAGATAATCCATGTTCAATACCAACATATACTTAGCTCATTAACTATCAAATAAGGATTTTAAGATTTCAAACAACAAGTCAACATATTATCACAAAGCTAAGTTCAGTCAAGCTAGGTAAAATAAATCAAGAAGTTTAATTACTATAAACTGTATAATAATATTCCCTAGTTCACTCATGAAATCCTCAAACTCACCTAACACTCTTTCATACATGCTATGGTTAATACATCCACCCTCTAACGATGACCTGCAGGGAATAATTTCCTTTTATGTACAAATTCCAAACACAAGCATCTTCTATCCTTGTTTCACTAATAACCCACGGGAACGTTCCAAATACTAAAACATCTCATATTTAACAATGAGGTAGGTTAAAATCATAAAAAAAAGAAAATCATTTGCATTGACCACACCAAATAACTTTAACTAAAAAGCCACAATATAAAGTAGTCAACATGCACATATAGTAAAAAATAGATTAAACTATAGTATCATCACCTACCTTGAACCAAGCTTTCACAACTCCTCTAAGCCGGAGCGTTGCCCTTCTGTACAATTTTTGCTTGCTTTTGACATGCATATAAACAAGTATTTAATAAAATAACCTACCATGCTGCGAATTATAACTCATACGCTACCTCTAAGGTCAAGTTTATGAACGTTCCTTTCACATTTTTAGGTCTTTTCTATCATAATTCACCTATAAATACCAATTCCATGGATTAATTATTGAATTAACAAAGTACAGGGGTAAATTAACCATTAATAGTAAAAATACATGAACTCATTAAATAATTTCCTCCCTTATAGTATAAAATAACAAAAATCAGCCCTAAAAACCTCCACAATATCTGTAAATTATAAATTCTAAGGCCTAATTCTTCAATTACTTATTTATAAAGATGAAATTCTTACTTTACGATGTCAAACAATGAAAGGCTGGTAGAAATTTCCCCAAATTGCTACTATTTTTCCCAAAAAGAGTTTTAGAAAAATAAAGTATTTTGGAGAAATAATTTATTGAAATTGCAATTTTTGCTACTACAGTGACACTCACCGCTATAGAGGGAATTAAACAAGTCTTACCATTGCTATTGCGTGAATTTATCAATGATTGAGGCACCCGGTTATAACAGCGTGCATGGTATTATAGCAACATCAATGGACAGAATGTCCAATGTCGACAAAAAATTCCAATTATTGCAACATACTTTAAACATGGGACTTTCCAAACAATGAGCTTTACGCTAGCATCAATTCTGGGTGTTATACACACCCACATTTTATTATGTAAATTCCTGTAGCTTCCTTGTCATATTAGTTAACTAGATATCAAATCAAACAATAACCATATCACCCAAATCATTTATAAATTTTCCTAGACCATACGACACTCCAATTTTGCTGAAAACTAGCCTAGCCTGAAATTTATAACTTCAAAATCTGGAAGAATTTTAACATGGGATTATCAATAGAAAACAAAATAATAGAGATGATTGTTTCATAATTACATTCCATATAGTTCTATGACGAACACAATATCACCCAACACTACAACATTACTTTAATTTATTCCCATCAATATCAACATATCAAACAAGTATAATTCAATATAGAGATCCACCAAGGTAACCCCCTGACCAATGAAAATGACTAATAACTAGGTAAGCATAAGTTATGGCATACATTTTTTCAAGTCAAGAGCATGTCTAACACCAATAAGTTCCATCTTACCTTAATTATTCCTTAAAAGGAACCAATAGAGTTCATACCTTCAAACAGTGTCAATAGCTCATATCACACATGGATCCAATTAAAAATAATAAAAATCACCTTGTCAAATAAAGTCTTACATTTAAATACATATATTACCAAAAATAGACAACAATACCTATATCATTCATTTAACTTATCATAATAATATATCTTATCAACCGTATCATAATCACAAACAAAACCCAAAAATTCTTGCAAAAACAACTCATTACTTTGAATCAGGTATGAATCACAACAAGAAAATTTTTATCACATTAAGTCCCTTTTTTGTATAACAACTACCCTTTCCACCATGGTCCTTAACTAAATTCCTGACTATCCTAAAATAAGAATTTCCCATAGTCATAAGCCAAGTTTCCCTTATAAATTTTACCAAAAACTAAGACCAATCCAAATACCTAGATGATAGATTCAATTTAAACTACACAAAAATGAATTTGCTTTAACCATTCATGCATAACCAACTTATGATCTTTCACCAACCATGAAGTTTCATAGCATTTCAACAAGTAGGTTTCACATATTCACAGTCATTTAAGTAATATCAATAGACATAAGTATCAAACTCCATTAACCAAATTATAAATCCAAGAAATTAATAAACGGCCACTATCAAATATAGTATCCAATAGCGGTTAGGTTTAAACGCAAAGGGAACACGGAGAATTTCTATCTAAAACTTATTGATACAGTTAGAGAGTGCAGGATAGTATTAGTAATAGATCTTGATTGCTTTAGGTTGAAATCAATATGAGATGAATACCATGACTGTGTTCCCCCTAACTTCCTCATTCCTATAATTATCGTACTTCATCAAACTATCTTAATGTCTTGCATGCAGAATCTTACAGGATATGTATCACCAATATTTTGGTTAATTCCTTTTGAAAATTTAACTTATCAACTAGTGAGTCTCAGAGTGTCTCTTTACTAACCCTTGTCCTAGGTCCCATATTAACTATCTCCGTTTGGGTGTCAACTTAATCGGATAAGGGTTGATAACATTAACTTATTGTTGTAATCTTTTTTTCCTGATCGTAACCACTATAGTGTAGATGGTATCAAATACAAGTAGATTCTTAACCTTTGTATTCATTAAGAAAGTAATCAATACAAAGAGAACCATAATATATGATACAACATTAATAAGGAATGACTTTGAACTTTCTCTACATTGTTATTCATTAAGGAATACCTCAACCCTAGTTAGGTGGTTTAGATTCTCATGTTTGCAAGAACATACAATTCATTCATTTAAGAAATTATGTGAATAATCTTACAATAATTGTTGAATAAAAGTCAGAATCTCAAATTAATATCTAACCATAAAAATCAAGAACAATGGATTCCATGATTAAAGGTCAAATCTCATAACTAATATAGTATTGTGAGTAAAAAAAGTGTGTAAAATGGTATAAAAACATCAATGGGGCAGTAAAGAAAACATCAGAACACCAAAATGTTGAGCCGATAATATCTTATGGACCAACTTATAGACCGTAAGTACCAGCTACAGACCCTAGGTGTTTTTTAATTATCAAACAAAATCTCCATGCTTTAGAAAACTCACGATGGTACTTACCAAGGGCATAAGTACCACTTACCCCCCGTAAGTAGCCTCCGTAAGTATCAAGACCATCTTTAAATTTTTGGTAGTTTTCTTATGACACCTATGAGGGAACCCACGATAGACGTAAGTCCCACTTATAGACCATAAATTTGTTCATAAGTGGGTTCTTCTACTTTACATCAACTCTTTTTCTTCTTTTTAACTGCAAAACATAGTTTTCAGCAAAACAAACACAAAAATACATTGTATCTAACAAAATAGAATTAAGTCCTTGCATAATTTCAGTTTTAAACATTCAAAGTGCCATGAAACCATGTCATATCAGCACCCTTAACTTAGAACGTGTGTATATTCCTAGGAAAAAAACATATAATAGTCAAAACAAGATTCTTAACTAAGATAGACCTAAGAAACCTACAACAATCAACTTAATTTAAACTCAAAAATTCTCACCTTCTCCTATTTTTAATTTATCAAGACCAATTTGTGGATATGTGTAGCACAATAATGCGATACAAAGGAATCAAGCTATGACATTACATTAGCAACAAAAAATCAAGAAAATACACAAGTTATACTACATTAATAGATAAGTAGCTTGCAACACAACCCCATGTAACTTTACAATAAAAATGTCCCATTCTTATAGGTAGTCATATATGTCAATGAAGGATTGATATCGAGAAACTCACATTCTGAGACAACCCGAGTTTTGAGCCTTAGAATATTTCTTAAGTTTGAGCTTCTGGAAATCATACAACTTGTGGGTACTTGTCGTATAATGTGGTACGATTTAGGGTCCCTCAACTCGTATAATTATTAGTGTAGTTTCATTGGTTTCATTCCAAGGTACGCTTGAACAACTTACTAGTTGTATGCTATGCTACAAAGGGTATGGTACTAAATTGTATGATGTCCTATGACTAGCCTAGATGATTCTGTTATTCCTAGGGTACAGTTCTAGGGTAATTGTCGTATGATAGAATACGAGTTGGTCCTTATTGTAGTATGTTAGATAGTTTTGAGGTTTAAGTTCGTTCCTAGGGTATGAGTGTTGGGTACCACTAGTATGTTAGGGTAAAGTTTGGGTGGTGTGGTCTGACCCACCTGTGTGGTTTTTACAATTTTTATGCTAAGGGTATTTTGGAAATTTCCCACCCTAAAACCCTTAAGTCCCCATATCTTATATCACATGGTACCTATCATAACACACTTGTAAAGATAAAAAAACTCTAAGACCTTCTCTAAACTCCCTCTTGAAGATTAGGCTAGGGTTTCCTCAAGGTGTTCATCGAGAGGCTTAAAGACCAAAATATTTTCGTGAATCCTTTTAAATAAGGCATGGTATTCCTACCTTATTGTTAGTTCAACTAAATTCATGTTTCAATGAATAGATTTCATGGTTTAATTATGGGCACTATTTGGTTTTTAATTATATGATGGGGGTTTTTGGTTATTAATGGTTGATTTATATTTTCCCATGTCATTACTTATGGTTTTCATAATATAATGGTGATTTTAACATATGGTTGCATGGGAATTGTCAATTGGTACTTGGTACTTGGTTTTGGTTTTGGAAACTATATGCCCTCAATATGTTTGTTAAAATGCCTATGAGAATGGTTTTGTCCCATAGTTTCTCTTTTATTCAAACTATTGCAATTTATAGTATGGTAATGGAACCTAAATTGGTTAAATATTTTAAAATGGATTGAAAAGGCCTTGGTGGTTGTGGTATATGTTTAATTGTAAGATCTAGTGATAGGAGTAAAATAGAATCACCAAAGTGTTTGGTTTAATCTATTACTTTGAAAATTAATGCATGGCATATATGGTTAGATGGTTGAAGATGGTTTTGAAAACCTTGTGGGGTACATGGGAATCCCCAAGTGAACTTATAATGAAAACCATGTGGGTTACATTAAAATCCTCAAAGTAATTTTAAAAAATAGAGCCCACGGGGTGCATGGGAATCCCCTATGTATTGGCTAATGACGTCGCTTGCAAGCTATAGTCGGTATGACGATACCACTAATTAATGCCTTAATAATTTGCTCTTGGAATTGGTGGTTTTGTTTTGGGTTTAATGGTTTTAATTGGGCAATAGTGGCAGGTTATGATAGTTAGTCATAATGGTGTGAATCTGAAAGGTTGAAACTAAAAACTCATGTTTACCGACATGAGGATTGGTCTTGCTGACCACGTACTTGTGTGGTTAAAGGGAATCCCCAAGTATATACTTTTCCATCTATATCATAGAGGGTGAAGGGTATAAAGGAATCCTCGGCCACCTCATGGTATCTCTAGTTTGTGCGGCTACATGCATTGTGGCCCATACAGGGGGTAAAATTGGATCTATATAGCTCATGGGAGGATTATGACGGTAAAACTACCCCACCCAAATAAACATTTTCGATGCATGATAAACCTAGTTCTCTTTTTTGACATGGATTATATATTTATAAGTATGGATGTGGATGCATATGGTTATTTACCTAGTTTAAAATGTTGGCATTATTTTATCCTTATCCTGAGTATATGATAGAGTACACCCATAAACCCATCATCGGGCGTTGTATCCCCAGGTGATACAGGAACTAGAGATACTATACCTTCTGCTCATTGATCATATTTGGGGACAGTCGGTGTTGGATTGAAGTGGTAAGCTTTCATACTTCTTAAGGCTTCAGTTCATGTTATGGATTTCTTTACAGAATTTTGTTATTTCATAAGTTTTGATTTATGGCTATGGTCAGGGGTATGTTCGTACTAGATATCATTTGGTTTGGTTTAGAGGCTTTGCAATAAAAACAATGGACTTGGGTATGGACTGATTATGATATGGAATTGGCTTATCCTGTTGGTTTGATTGGTTATTTAATGGATTTACTTGGTTGGGAGGGTCTCGACTGAAGACCTATCCAAAAGTCATTATATTTTAAATTTCTATATCTTGTTATATGTTAAAAATTCATCCAACTTAAGATATATGTTGGTTGGGTGGATTGGGTATCAAGAGTGTTTTTTGGTACTGGTTGGACTTGAGATGCCCATTACGACAGTACCCTGGCTTGGGTCATGTCAAGTTGGTACCAGAGTCTAGGTTTTAGTGACATAGGGTGTCCACAAAGCCATGTCAAGAGTCTTTCTTATAGGTCTGTTGTGCACCACACTTATAATCAGGAGACTACAATGCATTTAGTAATGTTTCACTTTCTTGTTGTCCTATTTTTGGGCTATAGAGTATCAGATCTTGAACTCTCCCCTAAATCTTATTTTGTTCAACTTTTAGATCATTCCCTCCCAACGATCTAAAGCCGGTAGAAATTTACTAGTTCACCTCAAGGATGACATGGACAAATCTCGACCAACTCATAAGGCACAAAATTAGTTAGGGGTCACAGATTTTGATTTTGCCCGTGGAGTTCCAGTGGTATCCACGGACCCCAGTATGATAGGTAACACACATGCTCGGTTACCTTAAGGAGATGTTACCAATGTTGAGTTTTCATGTTCGATTCATCTATTGACCCAAATAGTGGAATCTCTATCACTCCAGTATAATCCTATTAGTATAGGAAAGAATAAGGCGAAGTCGGCAAATAAGCAGAGCAAGAAGTCTTGATATTCTCACTTGGGGAAAAGTCAGAGAATGTCATAACCCGAGGCTACCCCTAGTCATAACACAGTGCTTAGAACCACAAGTTAACCCAAGCAAACAGATGTAGTGGAATGATACTTGAGCAACTGATTTAAAACATGTAGAAACTAAATGTACTGAGAGGAAGCATAATCATGAGAAAGTATGAATAAATGAAATACTAATAAATTTTACAACATGATAAAACTAAGTAAAGAAACATGAATTACATGTAACGACTCAGACTGACTATATATGATCCCTCTACTATACTGACTATAGATAACTAAGACATGCCTCCAACTACCACAAACAAATACATGTAAATCATAAATGGATAGTACATGAACTAAAACTAATTGAAGTCCCCAAAATAAGAGAACTCATCACCTGATGACTAGAAGCTACAAACGATCTGATTATGATGTGTGGTTTACAACTTGTACCTACATTATCAGACAATGTAACACAATGACATATATGTGGATCAACACTTTGGAATGTACTAAGTAAGTGGGATTGAATGCAATAAGTAAAACTGAATAGATACTTATATCTTATAACATGCATGCTAAATGAAAGTAGACTCTCCAAGAGACTTAAATCAACTAAAAGATGAAGTATCTTCAAACATTACTAACAAAATTTATCTGATAAGCTGTTGAATTTCTACACTTTGTTTCATATATCTTTTCTTCTGCAGAATAAGAAGAACTGAAGCTGGGAATCATTAAAACAACAATAATATAAGTAATGGCTACGTAGTTCTGAAATTCTCGAACTGCTACAAAAGGTCACACCCTCTATTGGAAGGTGAGCCCTCACCTATAGGTTCATTTGGTGCTAAATGCTACTCCCAACTGAATGACACTGGTATTATTATAGGTCTAACATGATGTGGTACTCTACTAATAAGTGCTAAACATGAACATAGTAGTCTGAATAAAATAATAAAAATATGGCCTGACTGACTTGTAGCTTTAAAATGGAAACTATGTAAACACACATAGGTATTGGGTGTTCATAACCCGCAGCACTGAATGATTACTAAAATAAGATAACAACTTTTAAAACGGTACTATGAAGTCATAATTTTGAGACCTAAAACATTGGACTATTTATTGAAGGAGTATAATACATGAATTTAAGAATGGGGACATAATAAACTTAATAGAATAGCCATTTCTCATCAAAATAATAAAATTCAAGACAAAACATCAAACTTGTAGTTTAAAACATGAATAGTTTAAACCCTTATGCTCTTTAGTCCTTTAACTCACAGGGTAATGATATGATTTCAACGCATAAGGCTTTGGGAATAAACCTTAACTTTAAACATGTAAATTCGACTTGAAAATCATTTATTCAGGACAAGGATTAAAGATTAACCTTCTTTAAAACCCCACATATCTTAATTAAATGGATTCTTGAAAAAAACTTGAAATAGGAGCTTAAATTCTCGAGTTCTTGAGAAATGATACTTGCATTTCTTCTTGGGAAGAAGGGAAGGTTTTTAAATTGTGTACTAAATGTTTAGGGTTAAATAATTTGAAATATCATGATTTAAGACCCCCTAAATCGTTTAAGAATGATTATAAATGAGTTAGGGGTGTGAAGTGACCTAAATGCCTTCAACTAAGTCAAAACGAAACAATTTTTGGCATGTGCTATTTCTGGGAGAGTCACGCCAATCACACACCTGAAGTTGCGTGGCACATGCTAATAGCACATGTTATCCAGTGGCTATTATCGATTGCCATGCAATACACGGCCTTAGCAAGGTCATAATTTTTCGATCGGGTATCATATTAAGGCAGAATTGGTATCATTGGAAAGCTAACTCAATTATCTACAGTTGGTGGGTCTTGATAAGAAAAATTTGACATATGTCAAAAATTATACTGGTTCAAATATGACCCTTGTAGAATGAAATACCAAGATTTGATCGAATCAAAGACTCTTAGCACAACTTTGCTATAAGTGATTCGTATGAACATTTTTCACCTAATCAGCTCTATTAGTACTAGGATAATTATAATGACACTTATATTAACATGGAAATTATTTATATTAGAGCTTACACATGTAGAAATGACGATTTGATATTTATCTAAAAAATATGGATTGTTACATTATCTCCCCCTGTGAATCATTTGTCCTTAGATTATAGATAGAAATTTTTTGAGTCTTATGAGTATGGAATGATGTACACATGACATGACTGGTAATGAAGGATATTGAGCTGAAACATTATAAATTTATCCTGAAACTGATTTCTAAGCTGACTTGGCCCTATTAACTATAAGGAGTAGATTCATGCCGAGAGTTTAGAACTCAGTTGCAATGTTCATGATATGATCATAGATAAAGAACTCCAAAGTAATAACTAATGGAACAATATCCCCAAAGTTACTATGGATGGGATAAATTTTTTAACTTCTCATAAGGAATTGTCCTTCAACAAAACACTTATAGGAATCAAAAGAATAAAGGGTTTCATGGCATCACTTACACTATCTCAGTTAGAGTACCTGGAAAGTCGAGATCATTCACTTAACACATATGAACAGAATCATTATTAAATATCTAAATCATAGACATGATGCATAGATTGAACTGAATTTACAACTTGGTCAGTCGTGAATGAATTGCCTCATAGAATAGCCATACTCATTAAACTTTAAATAGTAAGACTTGATGGAAAGGAGGAAAACTATAATATCTTATATTATCTGACTGCTAAACTGAATTGCTGGCTATATGGGATGAATCATACAAAAACTTTATACTTAATTGGAGTATTTATCCAACACTTTTCTAAGAAGTTCTAATAGTATTAGGGAGTAAGGAATTCTTGGGCATGATCTGAATAAGATAGTAGAATAAGGAATCTCAATATGGCTATAACTTATGTAACATGGAATATAGTCCTAGAAAACATAAACTAGGATAGAATTACTAGGCCTTAGGCAATGCAACTTCCCACTTCAACAACTAAATTGAACCTCTTACTAGGAATTCACTAGCGCACAGTGCACCCATCCACTTATATACCAACATGAAGTAGACGCCTTTAATTATAACAACATATGAACTTCTAAGCAAACAACCCACTAAAGCATCTTTCCCATATCCTCTAAATCCCTATTAATATTAACTTTTATTGACTATCCCCAATAAAACACACATAAAATTCTCATCTAACTATGATATATACCAAAATCTGCAATATTCCTTCATACATATAGCCTTAGATAAAATAGGCATACAACCATCTTTCCTATAATAAGGAACATTTACTCTCTCCCACCAAAACCATTGCTCATCATTTTTATCACCACTTTCGTTACATAACAAGAGTCCACTTAAAGGTCAGAACATAAGGACCTGAAGCATGAAAGAATACTATGCTTAACTTGGAAACTTAATTGAGTCCTGAGAATAGAGTATCCATGGCATGAATTCATTAAAAAGATCTAAACTGAGGACATACATGACATAATTTGAATTTTGCTGATCATTAAGGGTGTATTGTAAAGCATGAATATATGAGTCATGAGCTGCATGACCTGCATTTTGAGTTCATGAATTCATGGTATATGATCTGTACTATCGAGTGAACTAGAACTCTTCATAATAGGAACTAGAAGCGTACAAGATTCTATGAAATATGCATGAATATGAGTTATGATCATGGAGCTAACTTGAAAGGTATGAGTAGATATTGTGATGACTTAAGGATAAAAATTTGCACTAAGATAAGAATGGGTCGAGTATCTTTCTCCCTTACTGTTTTTCAATAATATACTGGCATTACTACTAGAATCTGAGAGCATGACTTGGTTACTTTTTCAATTCTCTCCCCCTTAGCTTTAAGACCTCATTCTAAGTCTGGGACTTCTTTTAATACTCTATAAACTAAACTTAAACCACTCTACTGTAGAGTCTGAGATATAACTGTACTCATAAATAAGAAGCTTATACTGAAAGACTATACTTTAAAGTGTAAAACCAGCTTCGAGTACTTTCTTCGTAGATACAACTCTTAACTTTCTATATCCCTATTAGCCATCACATAATAACTTAAACACTTATAACTTATAATTTTCATGAGTATCACCATACCCTGAGTTCACATCATCTTTAATTTAAACTCTCTATAAATCAATAATCAAAGTTTAAAACATAGATTCTAAAACTTATCATAGATATTCTAAACTTTTAATGAACAATAATAACTTCCTTCATAGCCTACCAATATCATACTTCTAAACTAATATTTTCCCTAAATCAAGAAATTTATGATTACCTCAACAAACCCAACATTAACAATATGTAACCCATAGCTTAGCTGGTAAGAACATCATATACTATATAACCTCTTTTGTACTTAACAACACAAGGGTACTATCTAAGAACATAGACTTTAAAATCATAGAAATACTACAATCCCATATAACCTTGGGCATACCTATAAATCATAAACACATCATCATACTCAATTTCAAATCAATAAACTTAAATTCTTGCATGCACTATTTCAATCCTACTAGTTCAACTTTCATACGGCTAGCCCTATGGATACAAAATGTACTAAATATAGATAAACACTATCCCCACTTTACTGCTCCTATATTTCTAGGTTTATACTTCTAACTCTTGATCGTATACTGTCATAGAATTCTGAAAAGGGATCTGAAAGCCCATCTAACTTTGGCCTAGTGCACGATTTTCATGAACATGAATGAAATAATTTAAACTTTAGTACACAAAGGCATTGGTGGGATACTTTTTGAGCCAATTTGCAATCCCATAACTTTTTGCAGAGATTGACTGAAAAATCTCTATCTATAGGAATGTAAGATTCACTATTTTATTGCCTTGAAAATAAGGTAGAGTTGACATGAATAGATAATGATAAGAATCTATATGATTTTGTTAGAGAACCTTTCTATAGCATGATCTGAGACCAAAAAGAAGGGAAACATTTCTTAAAAATCCTATAGCCTCTCGAAGAAAAGTACAGATGTCTCTATACCATTCCACATGGCTCTTCTACACAAAACTTCATAGAATCCATAGGAAACTTGAAATTTATTCTCTAATACCAAGTTTATCATGACCCGAGACTACCCCTGGTCATAACACGGTACTTGGAACCATATGTGATCACAAGTTAACCTATATACTAGCATGATACTTGAGCAACTAATTTAAAGCATGTAGAAACAAAATTTACTGAGTAAAGAAACTTGAATCGCATGTAACAACTCTGACTGACTATCTATGAATCCTCTACTATACTAACAATAGATAGTTGGGACATGCCTCCAAATACCACTAATCAATATATGTGAATAATAATAATATAGTACATGAACTTCAACTGACTGAAGTCCCTGAAATAAGAGAACTTATCACCTACTGGCTGGAAGCTGCAAACCATTTGATTATAATATATGGGCTACAATGGTATGGGAAAGGAAATTTAGGAAGTGCCCATTAATTTTGTAGTATCCCTTATCCTCAGAATTCAAGAGAATATTAATATAGAATTGATAGAGCTCGGTCAGTAGCACCTAATCCTCCCAATCAATTTTATTACCGGTTGAATCACAATTATTATCATAAAGTGAAGGATCAATGATTTAATATTAGATAGTTGGGTCACATGTAGAGGGAGTGTCCCTAAAACATCATGGGTTTTTACCCTTAGAAAATTTCCTATAATTTCTGTTCTCCGAACTGAATCTAACTCATGGGTATGAGTCTTATATTGGTGTATGAGTGGTGTGGTCATGTCGTATGCTGAACAATGTTAGTTTGTAGAATGATTGTGGTCACTTGAATGGGTATGACTTAGGGGGTATGAGATGTAGGTTTTTGTACGAGTCATAACAAGGACTTGTATGGTGGGTACTGTTTGATTCTCTTGGTATTTCATTCTGCTAGGGATACGGGTTATGGATACGGATCGTAAGTTATGGTGACGACTTTGTTGGATGAGTCATACATGAGACAATGTTTGATCAAAGGGTTGGGGATTGTATATGAGTAGTGGGTATCGATCGTATTGGGAGGATACGACTTGTATGGGTTAGTTGTATCCCTGTGATGGGTTTTAAGAGATTTCAGCAGGGTATTCTAGATATTTTCCTACTTACCCTAATTAGGAACCACGAATTCTAGTACACTTAGGAAGTTATATACCCTAGTATTCTATTTATTAACACTTAGAAACTATTTTAAAACACTCCATAATTCTCTCAAGAGCTTTTGGGGCAAGAAGGCTAGGGTTTCATCTTAGGGATTGCTTTAGGTCTTTTGTTGGTTATTTCATTCCATCAATTCTCTGGTATAAGGCATGATTCTCTTACCTCATTGTAATTTCAACTGAAGGCATGATTTATATGATTGATTTCATTATTTTACTATTTCATGATTATGGCTTTTAACTATTATTTCAGGGGTTTAATATTAAATTCTGGGTTATGGTTTATTATAGTTTTAATTATGATTTACTATGGATTAACGGTGAATATGTATAATTGGATTTTATGGTAATAGTTGAATGGTCTTTGGAATTAATGTTGGTGATATTATGCCCCGAATGTGTTTGATAAAATGCTTAAAAGTATATGTTCATTAAAATGAGTTCTTTTAATGGAACTATTACATATTTTAAACTTGGTAAAGGAATCATTCATAGTTTAAATGAATTGAAAAGGGCTAAAGGCTAAATGGTTATGCTTGTGGGGAACATAAAAGTCTCCCAAGTTGTTTAATATTGTATATGGAATTGCACTTGAAAGTTCCTTTAACCTAAATGGTTTGGCAATGGTTATTACTTACAATTAAGGAGTGGTATAACGATACCACTAATGTTGGCCTTGGTTAATAAAATGGTAAATGGATTTGTTTGTTATTTTGAAATAGTTTTAAATGGGCATTAATGGCGAGACGTATAGCAAAGCTGTGGATGGTGGAAATTCTGGGGGGACCAAAACTGGAAACTCATATTTTCCAATATGAGGATTAGTCTTAGTAGATCGTGTGCATAATGTCACACTATTGGGGGACATACTAGTCATCCCATAGGATACTTCCCTGGTCGTTTGGCTACGCGCACTGGGGCCCTTTCAACAGGAGGAGCTGAACCAATATAGCCCATAGGTGGCTTAGGATGGCCAAGCTACACAACCTAGTTAAAGGTTTTTAAAGCACTGTAACACCCTGATTTTCTAAATCGGAATGCTACACGATGCTCATGACCCTGAGGGACCACAAGCTAACCCATGACTAATATTTGTACCTGTACACTACATATATAACGTAATAATGCAGAAAACATGAACATGTAGGACATAAGGTTCAACTGAATAATGAATCTTCCAAAACATAATATCCATATGGGTGAAAGATAACCAAAACAGTTGTAAACTAAATCAAATCTGAACATAAGTTCGAATACTGAATCTGAAAGCCTCTAAGTACTGTCTGAATAAGGAGTTGAAGGAATATGTCTCCAACTAACTCCGTCTAATAAAACTGAGCTAAAATAATAAATGAAACAAAATAATATCGCCTTTAAATAGATGAGGAATAATTTGAACTCTTTGGCTGGATGCTACTACTGATCTGGAGCTCGTGTCTGTGAACCTATGGTGTAACATGAAAGAAAGTACAATAGCGCAAATGCGTCAGTACAACTGGAGTACTGAGTATACGACTGAGGCAGTCTAATGCAAAAGGATTTACATGCATGAATAATGCTAACTGGCTGACTGATATGAACGTGAGAGTGTAAAAATAAATACATAGTAACTAAGGTCATGAGTATGTGATAGCTAGATCTGTACGCTAATATGTGGTTTACTGATAACTGACATGGTTGAGACTGTAGTTCTGATAACATGGGTGACTGTATCTGATAGTCTTAAATCTGATGGAACTATCTGAGTTCTGTAATAAAATTGAATTTGACTATATCTAACAATCCTGAATCTGATGGAACTATCTGAGTTTTGTACTGTAATTGAGTTTAACTGTATCTGACAGTACTGATATACTGAAATCTGAAGACCTATTTGAGTTCTTTTACTGAGACTAATTCTGAAACTGTGGAAGGTATTTGTTTGATCGACATGCCCCAATCATGTATATAGCTAAGTTGGGGTCCAATCTCAGGCCCGATTAGAGGGGTGTCAATACCAAACCACTAGTAAGGACAGTTGTGGGAGACCCTTAGTTGGCAGGTATTCAAAAGAAGAACAGTGGGAACCCTAAACTAACAAGTTAAGCAACCTCATCAACCCTTATCTGACAGGCTAAGATGTCTCAACCTATGGTGGCTACATAGTTATGGAACACGCGGATTACTGCTAAGAATTGCACCCTAAACTGGTAGTTAAGTTTCCATACTTGGGTTCACTCGGTGCTAACTTTTACTCCCATCTGAAGAGACTGAACATGATTTAAGTGACTATACATGGACAGATTAACTAACTTTTGTTGACGGATGGAGTAGTACTATTATCTTAGAGTAAACTGCGATCATGAGATTTCTGAGGTTTACTGAGTCACATGACTGACTGAGTTCTATAGATTATATCTTGACTAATATTATCATAACAACATGACATGGATCTAGGCACACAACTATGTTTTTCGGGTACAAATACCCCCACGACTTGATAGAAGGAAACTGACACACATAACAAGACTTGATCACAAGATTATAGTCCACAATTCATAATATCATAAGTAGGGGATATCATATTTCATATAGTTATTCAATATCTTATACATTGTAGGGAATCCATGAATATATTTCGTGTACATATTGTACATCTCCATTATCTTACATGCTTCATATCACCACAATAGCAACGCATAAAAAGCATGGGATTCATATTGAAGCATGTAGCTAACATGGACTTGTCATTTAGACATCATAGAACCATACAAACATGAACTTCTAGAATCCTACGCATTTTATCAAATACCTTTCATTCATTCTTTAAGGCATAGGTGACCTTCATACTTGCACCATATTAAACCACCTAAAGTTCATGGTTTTCAACTAACAAACATATATATTCCATGAAAACACCTTTAGATATCATATTGAAGCTTAAACAACAATCGTCAACATGTACATACTCATATCACCACAAAAATTTTACAATATATTATTTAAAACATGGTTCTTGAGCTCTAAGAATGGATTGGATCTATATATGAACACTACGCATACCTTTAAAAGGAAACCTTGATGATTAGCTGGAGAGTTCTTAGATTGGGAAACTTAATTCTCAATTATCTTGGAAAAAGGCTTAAATATTACTTTTGAGAGATGAGTTTGATGGAAACCCTAATCATGTGGTTGAGCTCGTAAGAGAGGGATTTTTAGATTCTTAACTAAAGAAAATAATGAGAAATATTACTCCTATTTAGGGTTATAAGTCATGGAAGGTGAAGGAATTGATAAAAATACCCTTTTGAAATAAATTCCCAGTTGCTAAAAAATCATAGCTGACGACCTTCGTGATAGGCCGTCACAAATGTGGTAAGCTACCACGAATGTTGTCACTTAGGAGCTGGTTTCTACCTAAGGGTGATGACCTTCGTGATAGGGCATCACAAATGTTGTAAGCTACCATGAATGTCGTCACTTAGGAGATGGTTTCTGCCTAAGGCTGACGACCTTCGTGATAGGGTGTCACAAATGTGGTAAGCTACCACGAATATCGTCACTTAGGAGCTGGTGTCTGCCTAAGGCTGAAGATCTTCATGATATGGCATCAAAAATGTGGTAATCTACCACGAATATCTTCACTTATGAGCTAGTTTCTGCCTAAGGCTGAGGATCTTCGTGATAGGGCATCACAAATGTGGTAAGCTACCACAAATGTCGTCACTTAGGAGTTCGTTTCTGCCTAAGGCTGATGACCTTTGTGATAGGGTATCACAAATGGTGTAAGCTACCACGAATTTCATCACTTAGCAAATGGTTTCTGCCTAAGGATGATGACCTTCATGATAGGACATCACTAATGTGGTAAGCTACCACGAATGTTGTAACACTATTTCCAGCCTGACATGCTGGAGTAAAATAGGAATAACATTTTTCTTTGATATCGAATTTAGGAAAAATTGATATCATTGGAAATCTAATTCAATTATCTATCTATTGATAGGTTATGAACACAAAAATTCCAAGTATAATGAGAGATATACTCATTTGAATTTGACTATAACACTAACCTTCTCAAGAATTCAATTGGTAAGGAATGTTTTGATTGGTCTGATAGCTGGGAGTTATTTGAAGCCTTAATAGTCATCTAAACTACTCATAAAATTATAAAAGAACCATGATGTACTATGCATGAGCTTGGTACATGGCTCTAATATTGGTTTGGATTTTTCGGGGTATTATAATATCTCCCTCTTTGAAATATTCGCCCTTGAATGATAACTGCCTGAGAGGGGAGAAAAGATAAAATGATGCATACACTGATCTTGATCAACTGGCACATGATTTTAGGACTGAATTGAATTCTAAATTGAATATAGCCCAACTTAACATGCATATCTGATGCATGATTGATAAGCTAAACTCATGAATGCATGATAAGCTATGCACTGATACTTGATACCAATTTTATACTAGAATTTTGAACATATAACTAAAAAAGCTTAAGGAAAATGGTTACCTCAAGATAAGTCTTAATTAGCAGAGAAAAGATGCTGGTACTTGGTTCGCATGTCTGCTTCTGCTTCACAAGTAGCTCCGTCCATGGACTGATTCCGCCAAAGAACCTTGACTAGTGGGACTTCTTTGTTCCTCAGCCTACGAGTCTGATAGTCGAGGATTTCAAATGGAATCTATTCATAAGAGAGGCTATTATGAATGTCAATGCTATGAATAGGGACTACAACTACTGAGTCACCTGCGCACTTCTTGAGCAAAGAAACATGGAAGACTGGATGAACTGAGGCTAGATCTGAAGGTAATTCAAGCTCATAGGCTACCTTGCCTAAGCAACTGAGAGTCCTGAAGGGACCAAAATATTGGGAACTAAGATTTTCCTTCTTGCCAAATCTCTTCACTCCCTTCATGGGAGAGATCTTGAGATAGAGATAGTTATCGACCTCCAATTTGAGATCCTTTAGATGAACATATGCATAAGACTTCTGTCAGCTCTGAGCAGCCCGGAGTCTTTCTCTAATCAACTGAACTTTCTTTAAGGCATCGAATACTAAGTGAAGCCCTATGACTGCAGTCTCACTAACTTCAAACCAACCAATCGACCTACATCTCCTACAATAGAGAGCTTCGAATGGAGCCATCTGAATACTGGAGTGCTAGATATTTTTGTATGCGAACTAAATTAAAGAAAAGTGGTAATCCCAACTTCCCTTGAAATCAATTGCACACGCCCTTAGCATATCTTCTAGAGTCTGAATGATTCTTTCTGCTTCACCACCTATCTAAGGATGAAACGCTGTACTGGGATGAACTTGGGTACCAAGACCCTTTATGAATGCTTAACAGAATTGAGAGGTGAACTGGGTACCTCTGTCTGCGATGATAGATAGTGGAACACTATGTAATCTGACCAACTCCCTGATATAGTGTTTGGCATAATCCTCGATTAAGTAAGAGGTACGAACTGGAAAGAAATGAGCTGACTTGGTCATCCTATCTATAATGACCCAAACAGAATCATGATGATGACGTGTTCTAGGAAAACCTTTCAAGAAGTCCAAGTTCACTTCTTCCCACTTCTAAGTAGGAATAGTGCACTACTGCATAGAACCACTAGGTTTCTGATGCTCTATCTTAACCCGCTGACATGTAGGGCACTTAGCCACAAACTCTGCAATGTCTCTCTTTATATCACTCCACTAATAGATCTCCCTCAAGTCACAGTACATCTTAGTCGCACCTGGATGAATAGAGTATCGCGCACCATGTGCTTCTGCAAGAATATGCTGCCTTAAGTCATCTACACCGAGAACATACAGACGACCCTGACAACAAAGAACACCATCTCCCTTTTAGGAGAAAACCTCTACTTCCTGACTATGAAATGACTCTTTTAGTTTAACAAGGCTAGGATACCTGTCTTGCTTCTCTTTCACCTCAGAAACTAGAGATGACTTCGAACTACTCTGAACACATACACCACTCTCTGAAGAGTCGACTAAGCAAATGCCTAGTCTGGAAAGCTGATAAATCTCCTGAGCTAATTTCTTCTTACTATCCTCAACATGGGAAAAACTACCCATGCACAGTCTACTGAGTGCGTCGTCCACTACATTGTCCTTTCCAGGACGATAAAGGACACTCATGTCATAATCCTTCAAGAGCTCTAACTACATTCTCTGATGAAGATTGAGATCTTTCTAGGAAAAGATATACTGAAGGCTCTTATGATCTGTGAAGATGTCTAAATGAACACCGTATAGATAATGCCTCCAAATATATAAGGCAAAGACAACTGCTACTAACTCAAAGTCATGAGTAGGATAATTCTTCTCATGGGGCTTTAACTATCTGGAGGCATAGGCTATGACTCGACCATGCTGCATGAGGATATAACCTAAACCTACTCTGGATGCATCACAATATACTACAAATCCATCAGAACCGTCGGGAAGTGCAAAAACTAAAGCTGAGGTGAGTCAAGTCTTCAACTCCCAAAAAATCGTCTCGCAAGGTTCTGACCACTGAAACATGAACTTCTTCTGAGTCAATCTGGACATAGAAGATGCAATAGAATAAAATCCCTTGAAAAACCATCGGTAATAGCCAGCCAAACCCAAGAAACTCCTAATATCTAATAGAGAGATAGAGAGAGGCTAGTTTCTTATCGCTTTAGTTTTCTGATGATCTACTCTAATGCCACCACCGAAAATAATGTGGCCAAGGAATACTACTGATCTTATCCAAAATTTGCACTTACAAATCTTAGCGAAGAACTGGTGATCCCTGAGAGTCTGAAGATCAATTATGAGATGGTCTGAATGATCATGCTCTGTGGGAGAATAGACCAAAATGTCATTTATGAAGACTATGATGAATGTGTCCAAGTACTGATTGAAAACCTGGTTCATCAAGTCATGAAAGCTGCAGGGGCATTGGTAAGACCAAAGGACATGACTAGAAATGCAAAGTGACCATACCGAGTATGAAAAGGTGTCTTCAGAATGTCACATTCTCTAACTCTGAGCTGATGATAGCCTGATCTGAGGTCTATCTTGGAGAAATAACTGGCACCCTGAATTTTGTCAAACAAGTCATCTATCCTAGGCAGCGGATGCCTGTTCTTGACCATAACTTTGTTGAGCTAACGGTAGTCAATACACATTCTGAGAGAATTGTCTTTCTTGAACATGAATAAGAATGGCACACCCCATGGGGATACACTAGGCCTGATGAATCCCTTATCTAAGAGATCCTTCAACTAATCTTTTAGTTCCTTGAGCTCTACTGGTGCCATTCTATATGGCAGAATAGAAATAGGTTGATTATCTGGGAGAAGTTCTATACCAAAGTCTATTTCTCTTTCGGTTGTTATGCCTGGATGATCTTTGGGAAAGACTTCTGAATATTCATTAACTACTGGGACTTATTAGAGACTTGGAGATTCAGAACTGGAATCCTTAACATTCACGAGATGACATACACACCCCTTAGAAATCATTTTCCTTTCTCGAAGGTAGGAAACAAGATGACACCTAAAAAATGAAGTGCTATCCTTCTACTCTAGGACGGGCTCATTCGGGACCAAGAATTAAATCAAAATTAGTCATCTCTAACTCGACTAAATCTGCTGACGTGGATTAGATTGAGAGACTGACTTGAAATTATGCTTACTAGCACGACATGAATATTAATGAAAGGGAACTGTTTCTAAAACATCTCATAGCCTCCTGTACATAAATGTGGCACACAACATAACCATGTACAAGACTCTTCAAGATGCGTCTTTCAGACTTCCTAGGACTCTATTGAACCTTAGGCCCTGATACAAAGTTTGTAATGCCATGATTTTTTGAATCGTAATGCTACACGGTGCTCATGACCCCGAAGGACCACAAGCTAACCCATGATTGATATTTGTACCTGTACATTGTATATATAACATAATAATGTAGAAAACATGAACATGTAGGTTATAAGGTTCAACTGAATATAGAATCTGTCAAAACATAATATCCATATGGGTGAAAGATACCTAAAACAGCTAAAAATTGAATCA
Organism: Capsicum baccatum var. pendulum; assembly: GCA_030864225.1. NCBI lineage: Eukaryota > Viridiplantae > Streptophyta > Magnoliopsida > Solanales > Solanaceae > Capsicum > Capsicum baccatum. The sequence continues at coordinate 42,336,036 of CM061560.1, forward strand.
AATCTGAACATAAGTCTAAATACTTAATCTGATGGAACTATTTGAGTTCCATACTATAACTGAGTCTGACTGTATTTGACAGTCGTAATATACTAAAATCTAAAGACCTATCTAAGTTCTTTTACTAAAACTGATTCTGAAACTGTAGGAGGTAGTTGTTTAACCGACATGCCCCAATAATGCATATATCTAAGTTAGGGTCCAATCTCTGCCTCAACTGGAGGGGTGTCAATACCACGCCACTGGTAAGGATAGTTGTGCGTGACCCTTAGCTGGCAGGTATTTGAAAGAAGAATGGTGGGAAGCCTAAACTGACATGTTAAGCCACCTCATCAACCCTAATCTAACAGGCTAAGATGTCTCAACCTACGCTAGCTACGATGTTCTGGAACACCAGGATGAATACTAAGAATGACACCCTAAACTGGTAGGTGAGTTCCCATTCTTGGGTTCACTTGGTGCAAACGTTTACTCCGTTGACTGACGAAATAGTACTATTATCTAAGAGTTAATTGAGATCATGAGATTTTTGAGGTTTACTGAGTCACATGACTGACTTAGTTCTATAGATTATAGCTTGACTGAGATTATCGTGACAACATAACACAGATCTAGGCACATAACTATGTTTTTCGGGTACGAATACCCGCAGGACTTGATAGAAGGAAACTGACACACATGACATGACTTGATCACAAGATTTGAGTCCAAAATTCATAATATCATAAGTAGGGGATATCATATTTCATATACTTATTCAACATCTTAAACATTGTAGGGAATGCATGGATATATTTCGTGTACATATTGTATAACTCCATTATCTTACATGCTTCATACCACTACAATAGCAACATATGAAAAGCATGGGATTCATATTGAAGTATATAGCTAACATGGACTTGTCATTTAGACATCATAGAAGCATACAAACATGAATTTCTAACATCCTAAGCATTTTATCAAACACCTTGCATTCATTCTTTTAGTCATAGGTGAGTTTCATACTTGCACCATATTAAACCACCTAAAGTTCATGGTTTTCAATTAACAAACCTATATATTCCATGAAAACACCTTTAGACATCACATTGAAACTTAAACAACAATTGTCAACATGTACAAACTCATATCACCACAAAAAGTTTACAAAATAGTTCTTGAGCTTTATGAACGTATTGGATCCATAGATGAACACTCCACATATCTTAGGAAGAAAACCTTGATGATTTGATGGACATTTCTTGGATTGAGAAACTTAATTCTCAATTATCTTGGAAAAAGGCTTGAATCTTGCTTTTGAGAGATGAGTTTGATGGAAACCATAATCTTATGGTTGAGAGCATAAGAGAGGGTTTTTGAGATGCTTAACTGAAGGAAATAATGGGAAAAATTATGCCTCTTTAGGGTTATAAGTCATGGAAGGTGAAGGAAATGACCAAAATACCCATATGAAATAAATTCCCAGGTGCTGAAAAATCATAGCTGACGACCTTCGCTATAGGGCATCACAAATGTGGTAAGCTACCACGAATTTCGTCTCAAAGGAGCTAGTTTCTTCCTAAAGCTGACAACCTTAATGATAGGGCATCACAAATGTGGTAAGCTACCATGAATGTTGTCACTTAAGAGCTGGTTCCTGCCTAAGGCTGACGACCTTCGTGATAGGGCATCATAAATGTGGTAAGCTACCACGAATGTCGTCACTTAGGTGCTGGTTTCTGCCTAAGGCTAACAACCTTCGTGATAGGGCATCACAAATATGGTAAGATACCATGAATGGCGTTACTTAGGAGCTCATTTCTGCCTAAGGTTGACGACCTTCATGATAGGGAAACATAAATGTGGTAAGCTACCACGAATATCGTCACTTAGGAGTAGGTTTTTCCCTAAGGCCGATGATCTTCATGATAGGGAATCACAAATGTGGTAAGATAACACGAATGTTGTCACTTAGGATCTAGTTTCTTCCTAAGGCTGATGACCTTCATAATAGGGCATCATAAATGTCGTAAGCTACCACGAATGTCGTCACACTATTTCCAGCCTGATATGCTGGAGTTAAATTGGAATAAATCTTTGCTACAAAATCGTATTTAGGAAAAATTGCTATAGTTGGAAACATAATTAAATTATCTATCTTTTGATAGGTCATGAGCTCAAAAATTCAAAGTATAATGAGATATATGCTCGTTCGAAGTTGACTATACCAATTTCCTTCTCAAGATTTCAATTGGTAAGGAATGTTTTGATTCATCTGATAGCTGGGAGTTATTTGAAGCCTTAATATACATCTAAACTACTCATAAAACTATAAAAGAACCATTATGTACTATGTATGAGCTTGGTACATGGCTCTAATATTGGTTTGGATTTTTTAGGGTATTACAAGCGCGCTAAACATGGATCCCTTTACCCGACACATATATATATGTATGGTTGTTGGCATTAGATGGTTTTAATTAGTTTCATAACTTTTAGTATTTTATCATTATATTGAAATTCATGCTAGCAGTCACTCGCTAACCCATCTACTGGCGGATGTATACCCATTCTATACAGGACCCGACCGCTCGACTCATCGTACATAGTGATTAACATGCTATATAAGATCTGACCGTTTGACTCATTCTAAATAGTTATTGATTCAGGGAAAATATTTGTACTAAAGTAGTGAGTTTCCATCTGTTCTTAAGGAATCATTTCATGTTATGGATATTGTTTAACGTTTTGAATTTATTTTGGATATTAGTTTTGTCCTGTTTGGGGGTATGTCCCAACAAATTTTTTTTACACTTTTAGATAGAGGATTTATGGTACTTTTAGGGGTGGAAATGGGCGGTATCGGTATTAGGGTCGACCTTGGGATTGGAATAGGCTGGTGGGCTAACACCACATCAAAGGATTTCTCACTGTTCCATCATATTACATTTTGGGATAAATTATAATATGTTTTGGAATTCTTTTTGTTTATGTCCTAGTTTATGGCCTATGGTTTGGTCGGTATATTTGGGCGGAAGATTTGGTACCTGTGGAATCAGTTGGGTCGATCATGGTTGTAACCCTATCCTAGAATCTTCATGAGATCATTTATGCTATCTTGTTATATGTTCTAAATTTTGCCCATCCAAATCTAGAAATGGGTGGTTGGGTTGGGTAAGAGGGGCTGGTTACAAATACTGATTGGACTAGGGATGCTTATTACGATAATGCCCGAGGTCCAGGTTGTGGCAAGTTGGTATAAAAACCTAGGTTCATGGTTTACTGGGAAGTCCATAAAGTCGAATTGAGTAGAGTCCCTTTTAGGGGTCTAAAAAACGTCACACTCATAAGAGAGAACTTTAAGAAATTTGGGAACGTTTCACTTTCTGGGTATTCTATCATCAAGATTAAGTTCTTAATCTTTGAATCTTCTCTAATCCTTGTCTGCTCTTCTTTTTTAGATTATGCCCCCTAGATCTTAAATACAAGAAATTTTTCTGTCCTATTTTTGGATAATGCTGAAGGGGTACATCCTACGCCTTGAGAACATCTTCAATCTCAATTTCATATTTTTAATGGTCCTAGATTTCCTCCTATTCTGACTAGTTCTCCACATGTCCCTTAAGGCAATGTGATGGACACAAAATTTCATTGGTCTATTCATATTATTTCCCAACTAGTTGCTGCTCAAGATGAGCTAGGTGCGACTGGTGATTCGTCTTCTAGGTTGGTCAATTTATGAAGATAAGTACTCCTAATTTTACTAGAGTGAAGGTGAAGGAGTATCCATAGGGATTCTTGGATGAAATGAAAAAGATCTTTTGGGTGGTGTAGGCTACTAATTTAGAGGGGGTTAACCTTGAAACTATTAGCTCAAAGATGTTGCTTATTAGTGGTATGAGGATAGATGTGATATGAAAGAAGAAGGGTTGTGTAATGCCCCATATTTCCCTAATATAATTTAAGTCCCAAGACATGAGTATTTGTATATAAATTATTCAAAACACTCATTATTTTCCAGTTAGAGCCTGCCATTGCGTAGGAAATTAAATTAGTATTGGATATAAAATTTGCCTAAATTTGATAACTGGGTATGAAGTTACAATAATTTAAAGTTCCCGTCATTAAACACCGTCATTTTAACCCTTAGTGCATTGCATAGGAAGCCCAAATAAAAAATTCAAATATCCAGTGTGACTCCATGATCATGGCGCATTGCGGAACAGGGAAATTTCCCATTTGTCAATTTCCAGTGGGCGCATCCGCATTGTTGGTGCACCGCGGAGGTGGACAAAATTAAATCTAAAGGCTTACCACGTTAATGACGCTTCGCACCATCAACACAGTTCTGAGTTATCGATCTCTAGTGACACGACGCTATAGCAGCGCGTCGTGCTAGGTTCCAATTTCAAAGAAATTCAATGAAAATTTAATATTTCGTTCAGGGATAAAACAATCCTTTACCCATTATTTTTGTCTACCCAGGTTTGATATTCAAGCCATAAAGACAGTTTTAAAATCATTCTTTAATTAATTACTCCCAAATAAAAAGTTAATCTCCCTCAATCAAGAACCCTAGCTCTCAAATTCAAGGTCAATCCTCAAGAATTCACCAAAAACTTCACGAAATCCATCAATTAAGGTATGTTAGATGTTCATCCATGGATTCCTTTCATCCATGGAGTCCAAGTAACCTATTGAAATATCAAGTTTTGATCTTTTCAAGTTATTTAATTTTAAATTCTGATTTCTTTTATGAATCTCCATGTACTATTGATTTTATACCATGTTACCATGAAATTATTGTTATTATTCAATTCTCCATGTTTTATATTATTATTTATTAAATTAAACCATAATTTAATACCATGATATCAAACTCATTCTATTTCTATAAGTTCCATGACATTCCTATGACTGTTTTAAACTATGAACAACAAGTGTTTGATAAAATGCCTAAAAGAGTGATTGATTTAATAAAAGCCTTCATGCTTTGTCCCCCAAGCTTTAGTGTCGTTTTACTATTGTTGTTTTGAGTCCTGGGGGTATGGACTACTTGAAAAAAATAGCTATTTATTTAGTCGAGTCTCAGTATATTGCAAACTAGTCTTCAAATTATATTATGAGCATTATCAGAATAGTCAGATATCAGTCATTAAACTCTGAATAGTCTAGTATCTTAGAGTCTTTTAGTTGGGAGTAGGATTTAGCACCGAGAGAGTGCAGGTATGGCGGTTTCCTAATTAGATAGGCAGAGTCATTAGTAGCAATCCCTATATTCCAGTACTATGTAGACAGCATAGGATATGAGTAGTCACCCGTCAGATTAGGCTTGACTATCTCGCCGGGATCACACGTTAGTTCTGGCTTGACACCCTTAGTCATTGGAACATTAAATTAGTTTAGTGGATCCACAGATCCAATGTTAGTACCCTTGGCACGGCATTAACACCCTAGTTATTAGTTGGACCACGATTACCTCAAATTGGGTAATGTCGGTTAGATGTTGCCTCCCATAATCTCAGATGTAGTCTCAGTTATAGTCCCAGTTCAGTTATGCAGTCTTAGAGTTGTTTGGCCAAAGCATACAAATATCTGTCTTTTGTTAGTATTTCAATTTACATATTTTACTCAATCCGTATTGTATGCTTGGTCATTCATCCCCAACGTCCATAGATTTTCACATATATTTAATGTTTACAGACTGTCATGCATACTCATATTTATAGATTTCAATGTATTTTCAGTACCTACAAATTTCATGTTCCTTTCTAAGTACTCTATGTTTTACATGTATAGTTAGTTAGTTATTATTACTCCTATTCATGAAACCATGCATATCAGCCTACCCAATTTAGCATACCAGTACATTCAAAGTAATGATCATACACCTTTCTTTTGTGCAATGAAGTCTCATAACATAGGTACTAACGCTCAGTTCCGAATTGCACTTAGTCCGTCAGATTAACAGAAGTACAGTAGTAGTGGTGAGTCCTTATCATTCGAGGATAGATTATATTACTTCATGTCTTTATTTAAGTAGTTAGTAGAGTTAGTTGGGGGTCTATCCCATAAACTCACTGTATTCAGTTTAGAGGTTTTTAGACACTACAATTAGCTTTTTAGATTAGTCAGATTTCAATATTAGACTAGATTCATAATTCAGTAGTTATTTCATTATTAAAACCTTATGGTATTTCAGTTATTCTTCTGCATTCATTATTATATTATTCAGTGCTCACAGCAGGTACCAGCTCATAGGTTATCTTGTGGTCCTTCAAGACCGTAAACACCATTTAATGACTAAGGGGTAGTCTCAGGTCGTTACAAACTTATTATCAAAGACTAGGGTTTTAATGTTTCCTAGGAATTCTAAAGGTCGCATAGAGTAGAATCTTGTGAAAGGGTGTATAGTGCACCACACTTATGGATGAGAGGCTATAAGGTGTTTAGGAAAAAGTTTCCCTTCTTTAAGTATTCATTTCATGCCATTGAGTATGAGATCAAGTTAAACGCTCAGTCTAATCCATTTACTTCTTTCGTTTATAGAACATGCCTCGTAAGAAGAACAAAAACTCAACCATCCCTTCTACCCGTCCAGGAAGATCCTCTGAATGAGCATATCTCTCACGCAGAATTTAGGGTTGCATTGACTACTCTAGCAATCTCCATAGAAGCATAAAATGAATGAACAGTTGTTGTTTCGGGCAACCCAGTAGCCAATACTACTACAACCAGAATTCAGGACTTCACCAGAATGAGTCCCCCTTTCTTTACCTAGTCCAAGTTTGAAGAGGATCTACAGAAATTCTTAGATATAGTTCAAAAGGTAACGGATTCTATGGGGATGATGTTTAGTCAGTGTGCTGAGTTAGCTTCATATAAATTGTAGGATGTAGCCCATACTTGGTTTAAGCAGTGAAAGGTTGATAGGGGTATAGATATAGGGCCTGTAGAATGGGAAGAGTTCGACACAACTTTCTTAGACAAATTCTTCCCATTGGAGTTAAGAGAGACCAAAGTGTTAGAGTTCATTAATTTGAGGCAAGGCAGCATGAGTATGAGAAGTATTCCTAAAAGCTTACTTAGTTTGATAGTTATGCTTCTCATGTGGTAGCTGATAATAGGTCCAAGATGAGTATGTTTGTGTCTAGCATATTTGATAGTATGGTCAAGGAGTTCAGGACCACAATGCTTATTAGTTAGATAGACTTGTCAAGGCTGATAGTCCATGCTCAAAAATTAGAGGAGCAAAAGATTAAGGAGAGGGAGAGAGGAAACCAGAGAGCTAGGATGGGTAGTTTTAATTTTAGTTAGCCTATGTTTGAGGGTGGTAATGGTCCTTAGTTTCATTAGATGTCTTCAGCCTTAGTACCTTCTTCGGCCAGTGCTCTAGTACCCAAATTTAGAACCGATAATAGGGATAGGGTACCAGGCTCTAAGTCCTAGGTCAGTGTTAGTAGTGATCGTACCAATCCCTTATGTTAGAAGTATGGTAGACACCATCGGGGTGAGTATAGAATTGGTAGTGATGTGTACTTTGAGTGTGGCAAGCCAGGACATCTAATTCGAGAGTGTTAGGTAGTTTCTCAGAAGGGTAGGGATGTGCACCAACAGGGCCAGACCCATCAGTCGTCAGTTCTACCCGGTCGCCCAAATCTGCAGGGTGCCACATCAAGTGCTACTAGTGGCTAGCGTTCAAACAGATTATATGCTCTTCAGTTCTGCCAAGATCAGGAAAATTCTCGTGAGGTAGCTACTGGTATATTGTAGGTGTTTCACTTATATTTTTATGCTTTACTAGACTTTGGAGATTTTATTTCTTTTGTAACTCCATATGTAGTTGTAAACTTTAGAGTCAGTCCCAAAACACTAGCAGAGCCCTTTTAAGTATATACCCCCGTAGGTGTTTTCGTTGTAGTTAGACAGGTATATAGGAACTGCCCGGTCATAATATCTGAGAAAGTTACCTTAGTTGATCTCGTGGAGTTAGAGATAATGGATTTTCACATCATTCTTGGCATAGATTGGCTCTACTCATGCTATGCCTGGGCTGACAATATAAATTGAATAGTTCATTTTCAGTTCCCAAATGAACCAGTCCTTGAATATAGGGGTAGTACAACAGTTTTTAGGGGTTAATTGATCTCGTACCTTAGAGCAATATAGATGATATTGAAGGGGTGTATTTACCATCTTATGCGAGTCAAAAACTCTAACTCATGAGTTAGTTTCAGTAGTGAGGGAATTTCCAGATGTATTCCCTAAAGATCTCCCCAGTTTTCCTCCCTAAAGGTAAATTGACTTCAGAATAGACCTTCTCCCAGATACTCAGCCTATATCTTTTTAGCCATTCATATTGGCTCTAGCTTAACTCAAAGAACTGAAAGAATAGTTGGAGAACCTCTTAGATAAGGGATTCATCAGACCTAGTGTCTCCCCATGGGATGCACCTATTCTATTCGTGCATAAGTAAGATAGTTTTCTCAGAATATGTATTTACTACCATTAGTTGAATAAGGTCATAGTTAAGAATAAATATCCAATTCCTAGAATTAATGATTTATTTGACCAACTTTAGGGTGCTATCTACTTTTACAATATAGGCCTCAGATTAGGCTATCGTTAGCTTAGGGTGAGGGAATTTGACATTCCAAAAATAGGTTTTTAAACTAAGTATGGTCACTTTAAATTTCTAGTCATTTTCTTTTGTTATACAAATTCCCCAACAGCCTTCATGGACTTGAAAAACCGAGTGTTCAAGTATTACTTAGTCATGATCATTATAGTCTTCCTCCCATGTACAGATTGACTAAGAAGAAAGTGAAGTTTAATTGGTCAAATTCCTATGAGAAGAGTTTTTAGGATTTAAAGACTCAACTAACCTCAACCCCAGTCTTGACTCTACCAGATGGTTTAGATGGTTTTGTAGTGTACTATGATACATCCATAGTAGGTTTGGGTTGTTTCCTCATCTAGAAAGGTAAGGTTGTATCCTATGCCTCAAGACAACTTAAACCCCATAAGAAGAATTACCCTACTCATGATCTTGAGTTAACAACTATAGTATTTGCCTTAAAGATTTAGAGGAATTACTTATATAGGGTGCATGTAGATGTGTTCACAGATCACAAAAGCCTTCAGTATGTGTTCTCACAGAAAAATTTGAATTAGCATTATAGAAGGTGGTTAGAGTTATTGAAAAATTATTACATGAGTGTTCTATATGATCTGAGCAAGGCGAACGTAGTGGCTGATGATCTCAGTAAATTGTCTATGGGCTGTGTTGCTCATATTAAGGATGGTAAGAAGAAGTTAGCTCAGAAAGTTCATCAGCTTGCCTAACTAGGTATCGACTTAGTCAAATCAGCAGAGGTAGTGTGTGGATGCAGAGTAGAGCCGAATCATCCTTAGTTTCTGAGGTGAATGAAAAGTAGGATAGAGATTCTAGCCTAGTTAAGTTAAAAGAATCAGTTGGAGATCAAAAAATGGAGGTTTTCTCCTAAGGAAGAGTTGGTGTGTTGCATTGTCAGGGTAGATTGTGTGTGCTTGGTGTTGATGACTTGAGGTAACAAATTCTTGTAGAGGCGCATGGTGCGCGTTACTCTATTTATTCATAGGACGCTAAGATGTACCATGATTTGTGGGAGATTTATTGGTGGAGTGGTATAAAGAGGGATATTGTAGAGCTTGTGGCTAAGTGCTCTACATGCCAGCAGGTTAAAATTTAGCACTAGAAGCCTAGTGGGTCCATGAAAGAATTACATATTCCCATGTGGAAATGGGAGAAAGTGAACATGGACTTTGTAATAGGTTTGCTTCGTACCCATCATCAGCATGATTCTATTTTTTTTATCATGGATAGAATGACCAAACCAACTCATTTCTTGGTAGTTCATATCTCTTATTCAAACAAGGACTATGACAAAATCTATCTAAGAGAGTTGGTTAGGTTTCACGGTGTTCCGTTGTCTATCATCTCAGACAGAGGTACCCAGTTTACCTCTCATTTCTGGAAAGCATTCCAAAATGGTCCTAGTAACCAAGTCCATCTTAGTATAGCCTTCCACCCTCAGACAGATAGTTAAGAAGAAAGGACTATTTAGACTCTAGAAGATATATTGAGAGCCTGCACAATTGATTTAAAAGGTAGTTGGGATGATCACATGCCTTTGATTGAATTCGCATAGAATAAGAACTATTATTCTAGTATCCGTATTGCTTTATTTGAGGTACTCTATGATAGGAGATGTACACCTCTAAATGGTTGGTTTGAATTAGGTAAGGCTATAGTAGTAGGGCATGACTTGGTGTTTGATGCGTTTGGAAAGTTTCAATTAATCAGAGAAAGACTTAGGGTTGCCTAGTGTCGATAGAAATCATATGCAGACGTGAGGAGATAATATATCGAGTTTGAGGTTGGTGATTTTGTGTACTTGAAAATCTCTCCCATGAAAGGAGTGAAGAGGTTTTGTAAGAAAGGGAAACTCAGTCCTCGATATGTCGGTCTCTTCAGAATTCTCAGTCATTTTAGAAAGGTAGCTTAAAAGCATGAGTTGCCTTTAAATTTACCCTCAGTAAACCCATTATTCCGTGTCTCATTATTGAAAAAGTGCATTGGTGATCCAACTGTAGTTGTTCCCTTAGAAAGTGTAGATATTCAGAACAGTCTTTCCTTTGAGAAAGTTCCAATTAAAATTCTTGAGCATCAAGTTTGTAGACTAAGGAACAAACTTCCATCGATCAAAGTTCTTTAGCGAAATCAGTCCGTTGAGGAAGCCACTTAGGAAGCAGAAGCAGATATACAGACCAGGTACCCTCATCTCTTCTCCGCGAATCCAGATTATGTATAAGGTACTAATATTCGTAAGATTTCTTTCTATCATGCTCAGTTTCAGTTGAACATCATGTTCATGTCAGTCGTGCCTGTACAAATCAATTCAGTCATGCATTCCATGCATAAGATATGCATGTTCAGTGTGTAAGCTCAGTCCATCAATTTTCTCTCAGCTTATCCAGTCTCATTCGAGGATAAATGATCCCAAGGGGGAGATATTGTAATACCCCGTATTTTCCTAACATAATTTCAGTCCCAATACATGAGTATTATGTATAAATTTTTGTGAACACTCGTTATTTTCCAATTAGAGCCTACCATTACGTAGAAAATTTAATTATCTTTCCAATGATATAAATTTTGCCCAAATTCGATAATTGGGTAAAAAGTTACGACGATTTAAAGTTTTTGTCGTTAAACACCGTCATTTTAACCCTTAGCGCATTGCGTAAGCATCCCAAAAGACTATTATCAATTTCCAATGTGACTCCGTAATCATGGAACATTGCAGAGCAGTCCAAATTCTCATTTGTCAATTCCCAGTAGGCCTTCACGATGCTAGCGAATCACGGAGGTGGCAAAAATCGCATCTAAAGGCTTACCGCAAAAATTGTACATTGCGCTGTCAGCCCAGTTCCTATTTGTCCATTTTCAGTGACACGACGAGATGGTTCCATGTCGTGCTAGGTTCCTAGTTCAAAAAAATTCAATAAAAAATTAATATTTCGTACAGGGAAAATACAGTCCTTTTCCCATTATTTTAGTCCGCCCAGGTTTGATATTTAAGCCCTAAAGACATTTTTAAAATCATTCTTTAATTAATTTTTCCCAAATAAAAAGGTATTCTCTCCCAATCAAGAACCTTAGCGCTCAAATTCAAGATCAATCCTCTAGAATTCACCAAGAACTTTAAGAAATCCATCAATTAAGGTATGTTAGATGTTCATCCTTGGATTCCTTTCATCAATGGAGTCCAAGTAACCTATTGAAATTTCATGTTTTGATCTTTTCATGTTATTTGATTTTAAATTATAATTGCATCCATGAATCTCCATGCACTATTGATTTTATACCATGTTACCATGAAATTATTGTTATTTTTCAATCCTCCAAGTTTTAATATTATTATTTATTAAATTAAACCATGATTTAATACCATTATATCGAATTCATGCTATTTCTATAAGTTCCATGACATTCCTATGAATCTTTTAAACCATGAACTACAAGTATTTGATAAAATGCCTACAAGAGTGATTGATTTAATAAAAGCCTTCTTGTTTTGTCCCCCAAGCTTCAGTGTCATTTTACTATTATTCTTTTGAGTCCTGGGGGTATGGAATACCCAAAAATCATTGATGTTTATTTAGTGTAGACTCAGTACATTACAGAATATTCTTCAGATTATATTATGAGCATTATCAGAGTAGTAAGATATCAATCACTAAACTCTAAATAGTCTAGTATCTCAGTGTCTTTCAGTTGGGAGTAGGATTCAGCACCGAGTGAGTGTAGGGATGACAGATTCCCCATCAGATAGGCAAATTTATTAGTAGCAGTAACTATACTCCAGAACTATGTAGCAAGCATATGATATGAGTAGTCACCTATCAGATTAGGGTTGACTATCTCACAGGGGTCACTTGTTAGTCCAGGCTTGATACCCTTAGTCCTTTGGACATTATATCAATATGGTGGATCCACAAAGCTGGCGTTCGTACCCGTGACAAGGTATTAACACCCTTCTAACTGGGTTATAAGTTTGACCCCGATTAGCTCATATTAGGGAATGTCGATTAGATGATACCTCCCACATTCCAATTAGGCAATGTCGATTAGAGTTGTTTGTCCATTTTACAGATTTTACTCAGTCCATGTTATATGATTGGTCATGCATCCCTAGTGTTCACATATTTTCACGTATCTTCAATAATTATAGACTGTCATGCGTACTTGTATTTACAGATTTCTACATATTTTCAGTACCGACAGATTTCATGTTCTCCACTCAGTACTCTATGTTTTACATGTATAATTAATTATTTATTATTATTCCTATTCCTGAAACCATGCATATCAACCAAAATCATTTCGCATACTAGTATATTCAAAGGATTGATCGCATACCTTTCTTTTGTGCTATGATGTATCATATCATAGGTTTTGATGCTCAGTTCCTGGATCTCACTTAGTCCCTCAGATCATCAGTAGTACAGTAGTAGTGGTGAGTCCTTATCATCCGAGGATAGATTATATTACTTCATGTCTTTATTTAAGTAGTTAGTGGAGTTAGTTGGGGGCCTATCCCATCAACTCACAGTATTCAGTTAAGAGGTTTTTTAGACACTATAGTTAGCTATTCAGATTCTTAATATTTCAATATTTTACCAGAGTCATAATTCAGTATCAGTTTCATTATTAAATTCTAATGGAATTTCAGTTATTCTTATGCATTCATTATTATATTATTCCGTGCTCATAGCGGGTACCATCTCATGGGTTAGCTTGTAGTCCCCTAGGACCGTAAGCACCGTGTAATGACTAGGGGTAGTCTCGAGTCATTACAGGTTGTGGGAGGCATTTTCAATTGTAATGACCCTTCAGGTAATTTTATATATTTATTCTTATCTTCACCATTCGATCTTCTACATAGCTTCCCTAACTAATTTATGACTTGCTGGGACAGACGTTTTGGTAATCAGGCAGTTCATATGGTTTTAAGAGACAATTCAATGTTTAGAAGTATTTTCTGGTTCCAAATGGCCACCAGTCATAAAATAGTTAAATGATATCAGATGCAAATTCCAACTGCGCAAGAAGATCAGAAATATCAATTTTAGTCTAGACAAACCATTTGTTTGGGTCCCAATAAACTTGAGCTCATTTTGACCTATTGTTCGGAAAGTTAAAAATTAGAAAGAATGGGTGTGGGATCCTCATTTGGTCGAAGCAATCTTGGATAGAAAATCCAACATTTCCATAGCATTCAAAAAATTTATTTTAGGCTAGGTGGACCTTTGGTTTAGGTCCCAAGGCTCCCAGACTCACTTTAACCTATTGAGCAGATTTTATGAAAAATGATAAAACCGGCCCACTTTTTGCCTAAAAAATCTCCAATGAAATTTTGGATGATTCCAATGGATTTGAAATGTGGTTTACACTTACAATTCACTCTTTGATCTTGTTATTTTTATTCTGTATGAGTTTCAAGTGTCAAAAACTTATTTTTGAGTTTTTTGTCATCTGGTGCGACCAAGATTGTAACCAAGAGTGTGAAATCACAGGAGAATGATCGTGGACCATAGGACTGAGATAGAGGCATCTCTTTTACTGTAGGGGCTATATAAAGTCCCATAATGCATTTGGGGTATTTTTCCCTTCACTATTTAGACCTAGGAACCCCAAAATAATTGTAATAACTCAAAATTTTTGTCATGGTTGGAGTGGGGGTGACTTAGGAGCCTAATTATCATTTTTCATTGTGATTATCTTTAAGATTAAGGTAATAATTTATTGAATTCATGCTTTAATTTAATAGTTTTGACCCAAAACCCTAATTTAACTTAAGTCATTATTTTTGTGCAAAGTTTATTTAATTATGACCCATTTCTTAAGGGTTATGGTATTTTTTCATGTGTGAACATTGGGTTGATCTCAGAAACTCATTTTCTATATGTGTGACCCACTTAGGGTTTTGGTGTAATTTTTTGACCCAAAGCACAATAGTGCAATATGGGTATTATTTGACCTATATTGATGAGTAGATTATGGTTTTGATAGTGTGATGGAATTTTGAGGATTGTAAGGTGTAGACAATCATGTAGTGCATCAAGTGAAGTTTTGAAGTTTGACCTTGAGGTAGGCTTCTATCTTCTTTTCTTCATAGATGATGTGTGATATTTGTTGCATGTGAATATGAATGTTAGGCTTGATTAATTGTAGGATAACTTGGACATAATTGTTGATGGTTGGGGAATAAATGAGGGTTTTGGACCCATAAGATGGCATATTTATAACCATATTGTATCATATTTCCTTTCCTTTTAGTATAGATTAGTTATAACATGGAAATGATATAATGCTATGTTTGGAATATGATTTTAGCACTTGAAGCATGATTTGTATATTTAGCCTTATTGGGCTACTATGGTAGTCTTGAAACCATAAGTTTGGTATAGTTGACTTGAGTCCCCTTATTTCTAGTTGAAGTTGTTATCTTAGGCCCGAATATGGCTTACTTGACATTTAGAAGATGAACAATATGCCTTAGCCTTGTTTAGGGCATAGTGTGCCTAATTACGAAAATAGTAGATTAGAAGTGGGATCGTTCAGCCCACTTAGGCCTAAACTTGTGTTAAGTCTTATGGACTTAGTGCGGACCATAGACATAGATGAGTCTTGTAAACCTTAAAATAAGGTACTTCATAACTTGGTAACTTGTATTGATGTTTCCTAATTGTGGATTTTGAGTTATGGTTATGATACTCCTTGTAGAAGTGATATTGGGCATTTAGAGATGAAATTCTTCCTAGATACATTTGTGGCCTATAGATATGCTAATTCATCTTAAAATAATGATTGGCCTACAGAGATGCTATTTTCTCTTAGATTTGATGATTGGCCTATAGAGATGCTATTTTCCCTTAGACTTGATGATTGACCTATAAAGATGCTATTTCCTCTAAGACATGATGATTGGCCTACAAAGTTGCAATTTCCTTTAGTCATGATTGTTGGACTTATAGAGACGATGTTCCTTTTGGATATGTAAATTAGCCCAGAGAATCTGTATTCCTCATAGTCATAATGTATTACCTATTGATATATTATATCCTATAGATTATTACATGACTATATATATTATTCCTTATAGTTTTCATATACCTCTTGTATGAGAAATGATTATATGCTTACTGATATTATGCCTCCTATATGTGAGATGCCACCTATATGTGAGATGATTAGAGGTATGATACACCTTATAAATATGATTATTGATATGAGTCCCGGATATGTCTATAAGCCTAAGGTCATGATTATGATATTGTGATTTTTTCAGATCAATTAATGGGCCAAGGGTCATGTTATGATATTGATTCAATAGATGAGAAGTGTTTATCATTTTATGTGATGATGTGATTATAGTTTATGAATGTGAATACGTATATGTTTGTATACACAACTCTCCGATATGGGATATGGAAGATGTGGTACAATACTTATTATTCCACTAATTAAATACTGTTGATGGTATGCATAGATTTGGTACGTTCATCATTATTTACCATTATAAATGATGTGATTATAGAAGAGCTCTAATCTTCTGACTGCTCTTCTTGTTAGACGGTTAAGCTAGGTGGTAACTAGTTGTCTATTAGGGGACTATAGTACTTGATGGCTAGGAATCAAATCTATTAGTTAATGAATCTTGCTTAGTTGAAACATGATAGCTACGATGGTTAATTAATGAATGGTGTCAGTTAATAAAAGATAGTTACGTGAAAAGTAATAATGTGTTGTTTAGTAATGATTAATGTATATAGGATGATTAGTTGATAATAAGGAATAGTGAATAAATAACGGTTTTGGTCTAATGATGAACCTTGACTAGATGTTAGATGTTGACTATTAAATAAATAGTGGTTAATTGATATCCAGTGAATAAGGATTATGTGAAGGATAAGGTCTAGACTGATAACTAGAGGTTATGTGATGACTAGAAACTTTGTTATTTTATAATAATAAGTGTTGGTTAGCTAATAACGAGCAGTTGAGAAGTACTGACTAGATAGATATTCTATGGTGATATGTTTATGATTATGACTATTTTAGTGTAGTTTATTTGGTAATGGTAATTGTGATGATATTGATACCCGACAAGTCGAAAGGATACTATTGTCATGATATTGATACTCGGAAAGGCCATAGGATACTATTGTGACAATATTGATACCTGGCAAGGCCATAGGATACTAGAAAGGTGATATTAGTACCCGCCAAGGCTTGAGGATACTATTGTGATGATGTTGATACCCGATAAGGCAGGAGGATATATTGATGATATGTTGATACCCAACAACACCGGATAATATTATTGATGATATGTTCATACCCGACAAGTCCAGAGGATATATCGATTATATATGGATACCAGGCAAGGCAAGAGGGTATTGTTATGTTGATGTTGATCCCCGACAACGCCGAAGAATATATTGATGGCGTGTTGATTCCCATCAAGGATGAAATATAATAATGATAGTACTGTTGAGGACAATTATGATAATTTATGATATTGATTGGGTACTTTGCATTCATTCCTTCAAGCGCATCACCTATCACCAGTATGCACCTACATTAATCAGCCGGTATGGGATGGTTGCATATATATGGGTGAAGAATATGCCTTGTGTTATCGTATATTGATTGAACCTTTCGATCTTAGAGCGATGGGGGTACACATAGGCTCTTCTAGGTATTTGGTGGTCCAGAGTAGATGATTAGTAACAATGCTATATTAGTGTTATCATTGTTATGATCATTATTATGGATAACTTATGACAGATTGGTCATTGATCCGATATCAGGATTTGAGGTATGTCTTCATCGTCTCCTATATTATGATTGCATTATTATGCATGATTATTTCATATGTAACCAAGTGGATTAGAAAAACTAAGTATGATATCATTTAAATCATGTTAGTATTATAATGAGGTCTCAAAATGTGTATAGAGTGATATCGGTTATGCTTTGAGATGACCTTATATTTATATGTATATGTATACCTATATATATATAGCTATATAAAGCTATGGTACTACCATATATCCCTTCATTCGTTGTTTATATTGTGTAGTCGTTCCTTTGCCTTGAATATTACTATGTATCTTTCATTTGCCCTTTATTCATATTTTGACCTGGGATATCCGTTATAGCATTGATGTATATTGAATGTAGCTGGAATAAGATTGGTCACGCTGATGCTTCCTTAGTCTTATTATGTTAGACTCTTGGACATGAGCATGATAATTGTTCCTTATTTTTTCATTGAATTGTCATATGATTTATGGACTATTGGGTATAGTTTCTATTCTGTTTATATGCTCTATATATCTACATTATATTTAGAGATCAGTTGGTTGTTGCCGACTGAGTACCATTTGTTTGGTACTTATACTACACTTCGGCAGCCTGCATATTATAGTACGAGTTATCACCGTTGATGTGGGAATCACATAGAGCATGTCTGGTTCAGAGAATTAGAGTGATCCCTGATGTTCAAAGTATTGCTTATCTCTTTCTTATGCAATAGACTTGTCTTTCAGTTGTAATCAGAGATAAGTTGTATCAATATATTTCTCTTGATATTTCACTTTTCTACTTTTTCATATATTCCACACTGTTTTCCTTATATTTTTAAGTATTCTGTTATTATACATTCCGGACTACGGGTTGGCTTACCTACTCGTTATTTCATAAAATGTTGGTTACAAACATCAAAATTAAAGTGACAAACAATTATTTGTGAAACTTAAACCCCCATTTTAGGAAATATTAAACTATCAGTGAATTCAATCGCAAACGACTTGAGTTCACACCATATTCCCTGTGGGATTCGGCCCCAACATAGTTGGGTTTTATATTGACAAGATAGCTTACACCCATTCAAGAGTGTAGTTTGAGAGTTATCACTAACACACCGATGAAACCGAGGCTTTGATACCAATTTTTCATGACCTAATTTTTGGCATAAATAACAAGGAACCTGCAATAAAGAAAAACAACAAATAAACGTAAATCTAGGAAATCTAACTAACAGTCAATTAGCGTACACAACTTTTAGTTTACAACTGTATTCCCTGGCAACAACGCCATTTTTGATAACGCTCAAACTAAACTCTTGTATGGGTGTAAGCGATCGTTGTCTATATAAAACCCAACTAGGTTGGTGTCGAACCCCACAAGGAATATGGTGTGAACTAAAGTTGTTTGAAATTTAATTCACTGAGAGATTAAAGTTACCTAAAATGGGGGTTTAAGTTTCACAAATGATTGTTTGTCACTTTAATTTTGATGTTTGTAACCAAAATTTTATGAAATAACCAGAATTATGTTCACTAGGGCCTACAGTACATGACAGATGCTAAAGGTGACTCAAGATTCTTATGGTGGTTAGGATAACAAGATATCTTTATCGATGATATGATCAAATGTCTCTCGATCTATTTAAGCGTCTAATTTTCTAATCTTCTCAGACTTAGGAAATGGCTATTGACTGCCCAGATTTTACATCAGGTTAATCAACCTTGTTATAGAGTTGATTACAGAGTCCCTGTTGATAATTCACTTCGTACTATACATTATTTCTTTCTCAAGCAAATCAAAGTAGGGTGTCTACTATTTGCAACGATTAGACGTTAATTAAAATCTCAGAATTATTAAGAAATCCTAAAACCTATTAAATCTTGAGTATTTAGTACCTCATCACGACCTAACCCTTGATCCCATAATTCAGGTTAATGGAGTTTAGCCACTCATGATGCAAAGAACGAAACACATAATTGAATTCATAATTGAGAAGATTAACTTACAGAGATGAATAATAATTAGTGAATTGTAGATTAGATCACAAAGGAAAATCCCCAAAATAGTTGTGTTTTGCGAATCCAATAGATAGCGAAAGAAATATCAGAAAATATTCTCCAAGACTCAAAGTATCGAACTCTCTTTAGAATAATGATGATGATGAATGCATTTCTTCTAGAAAACCCCAAAATAAAGCTTTAAATAGTTCAACCTAAATAATGAAATAAAATTAAAGTCATAGCTTTTTCTCGGAATAGACGACGACATCCGTGACAGCATGTCAGGAGTCTGACGATTTATCGCTGATGTCGTCAGCTCCTCTGCACTTTTGGCTTCTGCTGTATAAGGCTGACGACGATGTTGAAACCTTATCACCAACCTGATGGCTTATCACAAACATCATCACAAAAATGCCTTCAACTCCCATTCTCTGTTTAAGGCTGACGGCATCCTTGATAGCTTATCACCAGGATGACGACTTATCATGAACGTCGTCATCCACACTTGTCCTTTATTTTATTTCACTTTTCAGCCTTTTTACTTCCATTATTTTTGGTTCTCCTACATCTCAACATTTACTGGAAAATTCAAAGTAAACTAATCAAAAACAACTAAAGTTGCTCAAGACCATACAATTATTTAGAGTCAAAAGCCTTAAATGTGTTAGTGTAGGCTCACACATCAACACCCTTAATTTATACAATTGCTTTTTCTAAAGAAACCATAACATAACTAAGAGAATACAAAGTACAATTTGGCAGCTAACTACTCATACTATTTCAGAATACATTCACCACCTCCAAGGTTAGTCAATTTTAAAGCTCACTGTTGATGTTTTGAAAAACAACCATGAAACTCACAAGAATCTAGATACGGCAAAAATTTAGCAATAACAACCATGTCATACCAAGATCACACTCATTTGAACAAGTCAGTGACTTGCAACATACACAGTGTGACCTCATAACAAAGAAATCCCTTTTTCACTCATATTAGAATTCAAATACATAAACAGAGGGATAAAACAAGACTCACTCTCTGAATAAAGTTCCAAATAGTGTATGTCAAATGCCATCGGCTTTCCCTTATAGTCAGTACCCAAGTTTTCAGACAGGTCAATTAGGATTACTATAGGGCTTTTCTTAAGCTTGTAACATAGGCGAGGGGCTGTTATGACATTCATGGATATTTTATAGTGACTATGCCTCCTTGACACTACAGTAAAATTTTGCAGTTTAAACTCTCAACCTTCTTTTATTCCTCTCTTTTATTGATCACACATGCTCAAGATGGATCCGGTCTCTTTAATTATCACATTATCTTTTTATCATCTTTTACACAACTTTCTCATTTCCTATTCCTTTTTCACGGCACCAAACTTTTTATTCTTTTCTTTTGTTTTTCCTCTCTTTATACTGATTTTGAATCTCGCACCCCTATGGTAACCACCCTAAACTTAGGTTTTTTGCGTAAGTCAAGGTGCACAGTGTCCAAAGAGGACCAGCGCAAAAACAAGTTCATTATGATGTAAATGGGAAGGTGAGAGGTGTCATAGAAAAAAATAGGCTAATTAGGCTCTAACATAGATCAAGGGATTTTATTCATATTTTGAAGGTCATTTTGGATAAAAGTGGACTAATCATAAAAAACAACCTATGATCCTTTCCTAAATCCTATCCTATGACTATTGGAAAACTAACCGAGGAAGTTCTAGATTCAACACACAACGGGAACTGAGTAAGACCTTACACACACATGGAATACAAGTATCTTGCATATCACTACTTATCCGGTTCATGTACTTGTTTGACAAAAGTTATTTAGTTGCCAGAATAATGCCACAAAAATATGTACATTGGTCACAAATGGATGCAATTCACGCAATAGACAATATATCAAACTAATGGAGAGGTACTCAAAAATCACTAAACAAGCTAACTGCCTCAAGTACTGGTATTACTCCTAATTATCTACAAATTATGCAACAACAACAACCTACCCTACACCCTCAACATAAAATAAAAAAATTAATTGCTCTAATGGTTACGGTATACCTGAAGGCAATCAAGCACATGGATCCTGAGTCTCCGACCCTGCTACTACAACATCTGTTGTCTTCTCTCCATCTGGAGCATCTGTATTTACAGATGCTGGAGCCTTGCTAGATGAGGCACCTGCAGCCTACCTTGGATAGATTCTTTGTATTTCTCGTTATCAACTAAGGACTCAATTTCTGCCCTTATCATCTCCTTCTTCTCTTTCTTCTTTCTTTCTCTCTTCTGTGTTTTTCGCTCTTCATCGCTATAGGTCCTTTCTCTTTTTCCCTTACATTTCTTGTCACTCTTCTTTTTCTTTTTCTTTGGTGAGTCTCTAGTGAGGTCAAGCATTGGAATTTCTTCCTCATATTCATGCATGGCCTGACCTATTGGTATCATAAATTGGTGTTGCTGCAATACCCAAAATCTGCCTTTACCCTATCCAATGCTGCTTTGAATCTAGCACGATCAGACCCCGACATTTTTTTAAACTGCGTATTAAATTAGTTCTCCAAATCTGCAACCCGTTCGGCCAAAGTCATAAAAGGCTTAAGGGTAACATTCATTCTCTTTTCCAATGCAGCAGTAAACTATTTAGCAAAAACATATAGCTATGCCTCACACCACTTGGCTTGTTTAGCCACTTTTTGGATATCGACCAGATGAAATGCAAAACCTGTTACTTCTGCAAAAGCTGGAGGGCTGTCTTCTATCTCAGGAACTGATCCTACCTGTGCTAAAGAAGATGGCTACACAGCCTCAAAATTATGCACATCCACATGAGGTGCTGCTCCGGCATCTGTAACTAGAGGGTCTGCTGCTACCTCTGCACCTCTATCAAATCTCAATCCTGGCTGATTTTCATCATATCGTATGGGGTTGTGAGTCTTTTGGGATGGAATGTCATCATCAAACCCTACAATCTTTGGCACATTAGCAGCTCGGCACAACACTTTTAGAAGAAAAGGGAAAGGGTAAGCAGTGTCGATTGTCGATATTCTAATCTTTATCTCATAAGCAATGACTTCCCCAAAATTTAAGGGAAGGTTTTGCACCATGTTTTCCACTAGAATAGCTCGGCCATTACCCAGAATGTTGTCTCCATCAGTGGGATCAACTAGATACATACTATACCCCACCAAAACTTTGCCTCGTGAGTCAAAGAGGACTTACTAGTGGAACTTCTATTCCATTTCAGGGTACCTGCCAAACCCTCTAGTGATAATCATCTTTTCTTTCTAAATCAGCCTCTTAGCACTCCTTTTATCATTTTTACGGATCCCAGTGGTGAAGATGCTCTCTGCCTTGGGAATTTAGCACCTAGAATTATCTCGATCTTAGGGGTTCTTACATTTGATAGGTGTTCCTCGAGCTGGAAACTCTTCATCATCTTGTTGTTCAGTGTGTGGGGATCCAGATGTTGTTCCCTCAGACTTAGACTCCTCAGTCCCTTTCTGTTTCTCTTCTTCAAATTCAGCATTGTCAGACTCATGCTGTTTAGAACCCTCTTGCTCAGAGGTAGTGTGTTCAAAAGCTGTACTTTTTGGTAGTGTTGTAGTCCCAGTATCATCACTATCCTCCACTTAATGGGTGGAGGTGGCGAAGGTTTCTTTGGACTTTGCTTCTCCCTTTGCTTCCTGAGAGGGGTTCCTCCTCTTAGTAATTAGATTCCTCATCGATGAGCTTACAACGTACACTTTATTTGGTGCTTTGGGGATCTTTCTTTTTGGTGCCATTTTAAGGTTCCTGTATCGGTAGAAAAACCATTGGTTAGTCCACAAAATCAAAAACATAAACACATTAATCATTTTGGCTTATTCATGCTTCAGGTGCTAGGTGTGACGACAAATCTTGATAAGCCGTCACGACTGTGATAGCTTATCACAATGGCCATCAAACTTAGACAACACCTTCAAAATCGTAACAACTTTTGATGACATTCCTGATAAGCCATCACAATTGTGATAGCCTATCACGAATGTCATCAGCTCTAAACATAAACCACTTCATTCTTGTCAGCCTTTGACGACATTCCTGATAAGTCATCACAATTCTGATAGCCTATCATGAATGTCTTCAGCTCTTATCAGAACCGACTTTTGATTTGAACTCAATTTTTGGTCCCCATTATTTCTCAAAATCCACTTGAATTCCGAGTATGAGCTATCTTTCTAAACCTTGGGCCTGCACATCAGACCCTAAGTGCAATTTTTATCTCTTTTCCAAGTTGAACTTTCTTCAAGCATCTTGGGGACTTTGTTTGTCATCTATCAATCACTTACCACTAGAAAAGAAGAGTTAAAGTTAGAGTATACCTGATGGGGGCCGTTAATTTGACTACACGCATAAGAGGAAGTAGGAAGGAGGAAGAATCTCTTGATTGTAAATTTCAAACCCACACACAAGAAAACTTGTTTTATTAAAGTGTTTCACAAAGTGTAGGAAATAAACTAACGAAGGAATGGAATAAACTAAAGGAAAAGAATTAAAATGTAACACCCCGATTCGCTGAACCAGAATGCTACACGGTGCTCATGACCCCGAGGGACCATAAGATAACCAATGACTGGTATCTATATTTGTATACTACAAATAATAATATAATAATTCAGAATACATAGACTGTAAGGCCATAAGTTTCAACTAAATAAAACCATGTGGGTGAAAATACCCAAAACAACTCAATCTGAACGTAAATCTGAACATAAATTTGAAAGCCTCTAAACTATCTGAATAAGGAGTTGAAGAAACATGTCTCCAACGAAATACATAAAGCTAAACTGAAGAAATAAATAAATAAATAAAATCATATTGTCCTCGAATCAATGAGGACTCACTGTGTCTCTGTGACTGGAATGCTACCGCTACTGCTGGGCTGGAGCTCATTTCTCGGAACCTATGGTGCAACATGAAAAGAAAGAACCATAGAGCAAATGCGTCAGTACAACTAGAGTACTGAGTATACGAGGAAGGTAGGCTGAACATAAAGGGTTTGATGCATGAACAACACTGACTGACTAATATGAATGTGGGAGTGCAAACATACATATTAGAAACTAGGACCGTGAATACGTAATAGCATGACCTGTAAGCTAATATATGGTTTACTGATAACTGTCATGACTGATACTCAAATTGATAACATGGACGACTGTATCTGAAAGTCCTATATATACTGAAGTCTGAAGAATGCACTGAGTTTTTTACTGGGACTGATACTGAAGCTGTGGGAAGTAGTGTTTAACCGACATGCCCCATGTATGCTGTTATGTATAAGCTGGCGTCCAATCTCTGCCTTGACTGGAGGGGTGTCAATACCATGCCATGGGTAAGGACAGCCTGTGAGTGACCCTTATCTGGCAGGTACTCAATGAGAACGGTGGAAACCCTAAACTGACGGGTTAAGCCACCTCATCAACCCTAATATGATGGGTTAAGATGTTTCAACCTACGCTGGATATGTAGTTCTGGAGCAAAAGGATGACTACTAAGAATCACACCCTGAACTGGCGGGTGAGTTCCCATCCTTGGGTTCACTCAGTGCTAACCTCTACTCCCATCTAGAGGGACTGTACATGAATAACTGACTGTACATGACTTAATCTTAATAAATTCCGTTGACTAGCGGAATGTTACTGATGTCTGACAACTGACTAAGATCATTACATTTTCCTGAGTCACATAAATGACTGAAGTCTATAAAATCATAGCTTGAGTTCGGATATCGTGAAACATGACATGGATGTAGGCACACAACTATAGTTTTCGGGTACAAGTACCCCTAGGACTTGATGGAAGGAAAAGGACACACATGATTGACTTGATCATAAGAGTAGAGTCCATAATTTATAGTATCATAAGTAGGGATCTCATACTAAGCATGGTTATCAACAATGTACTGCATGGAAATGATTTCATATCATATGGAAGTACTTGCACAATCTTAATATCATGCTCATTGCATAATCATATTGGCAGCACATACCGATAGCATAGAAGTTCATATGGATTGCATGGTTATCATACATCTTGTTTATAAGTAGGATTTGCAAGTAAACATAGCATAATATCATAAGAATAGCTCATGAGTATTCCAACAACATTTACAAGGCACATTATCAACATAGAAGTCATTAGAACGTAATGGCATATCATGAATCCTTCAGTTAGTCACAATTTAGTTATATTGCATGATTTCTAGTTTCATAGGCATTTTATCAAACACCTTACATGCACATCTTAATAATAGCTGAAATAATTGAATTATACATCATGAACAATAGAATTTACATGTTTCCAACTTATATGACATCATGAAATACAAAAAAACATATAAAGATTCCATCTTGGGAATCACCCAATATCAACAACATGATCATCATAACCCAACAATATAGAAATCATACTTTATAATGAAAAAGAGGGTTTTTGAGCTTTATGGGTGAAAGGGATCCATAAATCAACTCACGCATACCTTAGAATGAAGATTCTTGATGATTGACGAAGGAATTTTCTTGAAATCGGATCTTCAAGCTTAGTTACGCAACCCTAGTTGTTTTTCTCTTTTACTGCTCTTAGATGATGAGATTTGAGATGATAATAGGTTTTTAATATGTTTAGAAGCTATATATTTCGTAGGGTTAAGTTTAGGGACATGTAAGGAGTGTTAAAAGACTTAGTTACCCTTAAAACAACTCAAAACGGAGTATTTTTGGCACCTGGAATTGACTTAGGGATTGCCTAAGCTAGGTTAGGTGGCGCCTAACGAATTGCCTATGCTTGGGTTGGGTTGCGCCTAACCAATCGCCTATGCTTGGGTTGGGAGGCGGCTGACCAATCGCCTATGCTTACTGTCTCTCACGAAAATGGGCATAAATTTTTGCTCGGGTATTAGATTAAGGCAAAATTGGTATCGTTGGAAAGCTAATTCGATTCTCTATAATTTGGTGGGTCAAAATCAGCCAAAATACCATATTAACATTGAGTTACACTCTTTCAAAGATGAACCATGCAAACTTGAACATTAAAACTTGATGGATTCAAGACAACTCTTAGCTTGTATTATCTTAAGTTACTCATATGAACATTCTTAATGCATCATAAGCTATCCTATGACTAGGATATTCATTGTTAGTCATGTAATCAAGTATGAATCATAGGATAGGATATTTCATACGTAGGAATACTTATTCCCTTCATATGTTCGAAACATATGAGGTATTACAATATCTCCCCCTTGGGAACATTCATCCTCAAATGAGAATTTGCTGAGAAGGGATACCATACAATAGAACCTGAACTGAACATGAAGAAATGCAACTTGATCTCATGACTGACATGCTAAACACACAAAACTCGTGCATATTTGATGCACAGATAACTAATACATGAATGCATGACTGAGTATGAAACAATTAATTGGTACCAAGTTTATACTTAAAACATGAAGATGAAACTGAATTAGATTAAGGAGAACTGTTACCTTGAGCTTGATCTGAATTGGCGGGGAAGAGGTGAGGATACTTGGTATGCATATCTACTTCCGCTTCCCAAGTAGCTCCCTCATGAGACTAATTTCGCCAAAGAACCTTGACTAGAGGGTCTTCCTTGTTCCTTAATCTACGAGTCTGATAATCTAAGATTTTGACTGGAATCTCTTCATAAGAGAGGCTATTCTGAATGTCGATACTCTGAATAGGGACAACAACTGCTGGGTCACCTATGCACTTCTTTAGGAAAGAGACATGGAAGACTAGATGGACTGAGGCTAGATTCGAAGGCAACTCAAGCTCATAATCCACCTTGCCAAAGCGACAAAATATTCTGAAGGGACCGACATACCGGGGACTGAGTTTCCCTTTCTAGCCGAACCTCTTTACTCCCTTCATGGGAGAGATCTTAATATAAACATAGTCATTGACCTCGAACTCAAGATCCTTTCAACGAACATCTGCATAGGACTTCTGTCGGATCTGAGCAGCGTGGAGTCTCTCTCTGATCAACTGAACATTCTCTAAGGCGTCAAATACTAAGTCAGGACCTATGATTGAGGCCTCACTAAATTTTAACCAACCAATCAGAGATCTATATCTCCTACCATAGAGAGCTTCGAATGGAGCCGTCTGAATAATAGAATGATAGCTATTGTTATATGCAAACTCAATCAAAGGAAAGTGGTCATCCCAACTTCCATTAAAGTAAATTGCATACTCCCTTAGCATAACTTCAACGGTCTGAATGGTCCTCTCTACTTGACCATCAGTCGGAGGATGAAATGTTATGTTGAGATGGACTTGGGTACCGATACCCTTTTATAATGCTTTCCAAAAAAGATAAGTGAACTGGGTACCTCTTTCTGACATGATAAATAGTGGAACACCGTGTAACCTGACTAACTCCCTGATATAGATTTTGGCATAATCCTCGGCGAAATAAGAAGTACGAACAGGAAGGAAATGGACTGACTTTGTCATTCTATCTATAATGACCCATACTGAATTATGGTGATGACAAGTTCTAGGAAAACCCATCATGAAGTCCATGTTAACTTCTTCCCACTTCCAAGTAGGAATGGTGAACTCTTGCATGGAACCACTAGGTTTTTGATGCTCTATCTTAACCTGCTGACATGTAGAGTACTTAGCCACAAACTTTGCAATATCTTTCTTCATCCCACTCCACCAATAGATCTCCCGTATGTCACGGTACATCTTAGTGGCCCCTGGATGAATAGAGCATCGCGCTCCATGTGCTTCTGCAAGTATTCGCTACCTGAATTCATCTACACCTGGAAACATAGAAGACCCTGACAATGAAGAACACCATCTCCCCCTTGGGAGAAAACCTCAACTTTCTGATTCTGAACTGACTCTTTGAGCTTAACAGGGCTAGGATCCCTGTCTTGTTTCTCTTTCACCTTGGAAACTAGAGATGACTCTGACCTACTATGAACACACACACCACCTTCTGAAGAATCAACTAAGAGAACGCCTAGTCTGGCAAGCTAATGGATCTCTTGAGCCATCTTTTTCTTACTATCCTCAACGTGAGAAATACTTCCCATAGAGTGTCCACTGAGAGCGTCAGCCATAACATTGGACTTGACCGACTGATAAAGAATACTAATGTCGTAATCCTTCAAGAGCTCGAACCACCTTCTCTGGAAAAGATTGAGATCTTTTAGGGAAAAGACATGCCGGAGGCTTATATGGTCTGTGAAGACATCTACATGAACTTCATAGAGATAAAGCCTCAAAATCATTAAGGCAAAAACTACCGCTGCTAACTCAAGATCATGAGTAGGATAATTCTTCTCATGTGGCTTTAACTGCCTGGAGGCGTAGTCTATGACCTTACTATGCTACATGAGGACACAACCTCAACCCACTCTGGATGCATCACAATAGACTACAAAACCGTCTGAACCATCTGGAATAGCTAGAACTAGAGCGGAGGTGAGTCGAGTCTTCAAATCTTGAAAGCTCTTCTCACATGAATCTGACCACTGAAACTTAATCTTTTTCTGAGTCAATCTGGACAAAGGAGATGCAATAAAAAAAATCCTTTGAAAAAATATCTGTAATAGCCAACCAAACCCAAGAAACTCCTAATATCTGATGGAGATATGGTCTAGGCCAGTTTCTTACTACCTCGGTTTTCTTAGGATCTACTCTAATGCCATCACAAAAAACAATATGGCCAAAGAATGCTACTGATCTTAGCAAAATTTGCACTTGCTAAACTTAGAAAATAATTGGTGATCCTTTAGAGTCTGAAGAACAATCCTGAGATGGTCTGCATGATCACGATCTATGCGAGAATAGACCAGAATATCATCTATGAAGACTATGACAAACATGTCCAAGTACTGCTTGAACACACGGTTCATCAAAACCATAAAAGCTGCAGGGGCATTAGTAAGACCAAATGACATGACTAAAAATTTTAAGTGACCATACCAAGTATGGAAAGCTGTCTTCTAAATGTCACATTATCTAACTATGAGATGATGATAGCCTGATCTGAGGTCTATCTAAAAGAAGTAACTGGCACCCTAAAGTTGGTCGAATAGATCATCAATCCTGGGAAGAGGATATCTATTCTTGACCGTGACCTTGTTAAGTTGATGGTAATCAATACACATCCTGAGAGAACTGTCTTTCTTGTGGATGAATAATACTGGCGCACCCCATGGGGAAACACTAGGTCTGATGAATCCCTTATCTAAGAGATCCTTCAATTGATTTTTTAGTTCCTTGAGTTCCGCTGGTGTCATTCTGTATGGCAGAATAGAAATAGGTTGAGTATCCGGAAGAAGGTCTATGCCAAAATCTATTTCCCATTAGGGAGGAATGCCTAGAAGATATTTGTGAAAGACATCTGAGTATTCATTAACAACAAGGACTATTTTGAGGCTGTGATATTCAGAACTAGAATCTTTAACATGCACGAGATGATACACACACCCCTTAGAAATCAGTTTCCTTGCCCGAAGGTAGGAAACAAGTTGACCCCTGAATGCTGAAATGCTACCCTTCCACTCTAGGATGGGCTCATTCGGAAACTAAAACTGAACTATCTTATTTCTATAGTCGACTGTGGCATAGTAGGAATGAAGCCAATCCATGCCAAGAATGACATCAAAATCAGTCATCTCTAACTCCACTAAATCTACTGACATTGATTTTTGAGATATCATAATCAGGCAGTTCCTATATGCCCGCCGAGCTATGAAGGTTTTACCCACTGGGGTAGAGACTGAGAAGGGCTCTTCTAGGACTTTGAGACTAGTTCTGAAATCGCCTGCTATGTATGGAGTAACAAAATACAAAGATGCACCTGGGTCTAGCAAAGCATAAACATGAACATGAAAAATCTGTAACGTACCAGTAACGACATCAGGAGAATTTTCCTGATCCTGTCGGGACTGAAGAGCATAGAGTCTGTTTGGGCGTTTCCCACTGGTAGCAATGGAAATGGCACCCTGTTGGGTTGGGCGACTGGTTAGGCACCGCCTAATCCTAGTTAGGGTGTATTCTCTCAGATTTACTTAGCTAGCCTGGTATGCTCATCATATAGTTGCAGACAATAGATATAAGATGAGCAAGTTCGTATCAGGGGTCAACGATAGCGTGGTAAATGATTTTAGGTATACAATACTGATTGGTGATACGACCTATGCCCAATAAGTAGAAGAGCAGAAGTTTAACACTACGGAGAGGCAAAATAAGGCAGAACAACAACAGAGTGTTTTTGGCACCTGGAATAGACTTAGGCGGCGCCCAAGTAATTTCCTAAGCTAGGTTAGGCGCCGCCTAACCAATCGCCTAACCAAGTATTACCTTAAGGGACTCATATGAACATACTTAATGCATCATAAGATATCCTATCACTAGTTTATTCATTTTAAGTCATGTACTCAAGTATGAATCACAGGATAGGAGATTTCATACGTAGGAATAGTTATTCACTTCTTAGCTTAGAAACATGCGTGGTATTACATAAAACTAGCAGAAATTTGAAAAGTTTCCTGTCCTAGGCCGGGTTGGATTTGATTTAAACTGGGCCTAGAATTTATATTTTAAGGCTTTGGGCTAACGACTACTTATGATGGCTTATCGTAAGTGTGACACCCTATCACAAATGTTGTCACCCCTAAGTAGAGTTTTCCTTAAGTTTTGCCTATCTGACAATATTTCTAATATCTTATTAAAGTTGTGACGGCTTATCAGATATGTGTTCATGGCCTTTCAGCTGACCTCCTCATTTTTTACCTTCTTTGTACTAAATCCTAATGATAAAAGTAAAACACTTGCTTAAATATAAAAACTTTGGGTTGCCTCCCAATAGCGCCTGATTTATTATTGTGGCATGACTTGGTTGTATTGACTACTCAGACTTTGCCAAGATGATAACGCTCAATCTAAAGCTCTCGTGGGAGTGTAAAGCGGTCGTTAGCAAATATAGAACCCAACCTGGGTTGGGTGTCGATCCCACAGGGAATAGCTTGGCCAACAAGTAAGAAAAATTACTAAACTTTTGGTGCAAGTCTCGTAAAAGGGGGGATTGTAATGTGTAACGAAAACAATAAAGTAAAACCTGAAAATAGCAAAGTAAAGAGAGAAAGATTGTTACGTAAGTTTTAAACAATGAGAATTGAAGCGTTGGGGTTATGTCCACCTTCTGAGGTATACGTCTCTATTGGCTATGAGTGTGTAGAGTCTTGACATGCAATTTCTTATAGAGAATTGTAGTCGATGGTAAATCCAAGCGTCTCTCGACCTGAACAAGGACTATTTCACTTTAACTCTCTCGAGCGTAAAGCGTGTCTAACGGTACGAATTCTCCAAGAGGTTAGTCCAGTTACGACACTAGATTTTTAATAGGAAAGGGTGTCCTACTACCTTGACATTATCTCTTTTCCAGACAAATAACCTTTCTCTCGAACAAGTTAAATGTTAGACTGGCGTTATTCTATGCGTCTACAGCCATAAGAATTTGCATTAAGATGAAGAGAATAATGATATAAGCAATATACGTGTCTCGAACTCACAAACTCACAGCAATAGATAGTATGTCATTCGGCTTCCATAACCCCAACAGAGAAGTTTACTTACCCATGAGTGCGAAGGAGATCACGATTTGCATTCTTATTGTTGAGTAATGGCGTGTGGATTAGGTGATAGGCGTGTGGCGTGATTCCTTAGCAAGTAACGATTCTCTTGTTGTGGAATTTAAGAATAGAATTAATGGAAAGATTAGAAGAGTTGTAACTGAGAAGTAGAATGTGTCTCTCCACTAAGGGAGGACTTTTCTCTCCACTAAGGGAGGACTTCATATTTAAAATCTCTAGCATGATAGGGTATTTATAATACTCCTATCCTACTCCTACTATGCTAATGAAATAAATAACCAAATCCTACTAAACTAAGGAAATACTTAACCCATTTGTACTAGGTTAATGTAACATTCTCCTAATCCAAATAAACTAATGAAATACATAACCCAATTGTACTAGGTTAATGTATCATTGTCAAAATCCAGCTTTGTGTCTGTAAGTCCCCAAAGTCTTCAGAAATGTTGTTTTAGCCTGGGACAGATTTTCCATGCAGCATTGTTGGTCCTTAGGCGTGTAGATTTTCTTCTCCTTCGTTCGTGAGCTTTCTTTTGCGTCAAGTAAGCCATAAAATGCTGTATTTTGCATCATTTATACCTGAAACTTTTCTAATCATGTTCGTTAGCTCATTTATAGGAAAAAGGACTAAAAGTGCATGAAATATATAGTTTGTTCTCAAAACTAGGCTAAAATATGGGCAAAATATATTGATATAGGCGTGTAAATTCGCCTATCATCAGCACCCCACACTTGCAGCTTTGTTCGTCCTCGAACAAAATATCATGTCCTTCTAAGCATCAACTTAGGGTTTTTACAGCAACAACACAAAACATTCTTCAAGACAAGCACAAAAATTATCAACAAAGAGTAGCTTCCCGATTATAAGTAGAAACAGTTTAACCTCTAGCGTAGACTAGTGATGGTGATCAACTCGCATGCAAATGTTAAGGTACATAGAATCAGATACAACTATCCAAAGCTCATCAACCATGTGTGTCTCACAATATAGTACCCATAATTACTCACAAATATAGCATATTTTTCAAACATGGGTATCAAAATGTCCTTGCTCTCACTCTCACAAAGAATTCATATGTAGCAACTAATGACCATAGGCTTGCCTTTAATGTAGTACTCTACTAAATGTCGGAATGCTAAGATTAGGATCAAGTAGGTCTTTTGATGGTTGTAATGTAGGCTAAGGGACGGGTAGGACTATTTTGGCCAAGAATAGGGACTAGGTTCCTAAGCGCTTTAATACATCACATTGTATCAATGACACTTTTTTCTTTCAACCTTTCTTCACTCTTTTATTCTACCACCCTTGTTCTCCTATTTTGTTTTTCAATTTCAAGCACTACTTACTTTTCAGCTTTCTTTTCCTTTTTCTTTTAACAACATACCTCTTATGATAGCACTTTCTTTTTCATAGCACATTCAAGCACCATTACAATTTAAAGCATTATACTCACCCAATTTCCTCTTATGTTGTCACATGACTTTTTCACTTTAAAGCACTCAGGATTTTTGATCAAATTATGGTCTTGAAAGAAATGGATTAGGCTTACATACAAGGTTGTCAAAGAAATAGGCTAAAGGCTCAAAAAGGGTTAACTAGGATGATGTCCATGGGTAGGTAAAACAAAGGTAAACATGTATAGGTTGCCAAAGAAATGCCTAAATCATCTCCTAAACTTACACTCCTTATTTTCGCTTTGCATACATACCAGGCAAGTTCTAGCATCAGCCACAAACATAAAATATACTATTACCTCACACACACAAGGCACATGGTTGACTTGATTGGAAGTAATATAGACTCTCGACCCAACAAGTGAAAGAATTGAACCACTCAATATCACATAATGAGTCACAACTAGAGCCTAAACGTCTCAATAGTCATAATTGTAGCACATACTCTTGTTATAATCTCATGCTGCCTATTAAAATAATTTCATGCGAAGCTAAAAGAAATTTTAACTACTAAAAAAACAAAACGAAATAAAACGAAACAAAAATGAAACAAAAGAAAACAAACATAGATGCGAATAGAGAAGTATAGCATGCAATACCACCACCCCACACTTAGTCGGGACACTGTCCTCAGTGGAAAATAAATACGAGGAACCTGGTTGGTCGGACTTATCCTCTATGTCTGGGGTCATACCCCTTGCATTGGAATCATCATCAGAGTCGTCATCCTTAGAAGTTCCTCATATGTATCCCACTTAATTCCAAGAATGAGTCAAGGTGTTTGCAGCGGGGAGGGTTCTCCTTGCTCCTTGAGGCCTCTTTTCTTGCCCTTTTGGGAAGTGGTAGCCTTCTCCTTGCCTTATCTCTCTTTAGGTGCCATTGTACCTGAGACTTGAAATAGTGTTAATGGTAGCACAATCTCAATGGATACAATCTATACATAAGTAGTAGGGGTACCACCCCACACTTAGTTTTGTTAACACAAATCAGTAAAGCGAAAGTGGTAGATTACTCAGATTTAGTCGACATACGTTGTAGGATTGTATTCCGACAAGAAAATCAGCAATGCATCATTTACTTGCAGACATTGGACTACTTTCATGGTAGATATAGCAACACTACTACATAGGGGTTACCATATGGAATAGTTATTCTTACAACAATCACAACCTCTTATGTCGGTAGGCACTATAAGTCTTATCCCGATGGTCGAGATAGTCTAACATGTAAGTATCCAAACAACAATCTTAAGCACTATTCATAGCCATAGTAATTCCGCAAATAGTATAACAATGCTATTGAAACCAAATTCAAGTCGGAAACAAGTCAAGATTTTCCTACGTATATGTTCACTCACATAATTTTGTATCAACTATCCAAACACATAAACATCACCAACAATCTTATACGATTTAGCAATTCATAATAGACATAGCAACGTAGTACTTACGAGAAATAAATGAAGAATAAGAGAGTACTTACTTGCTTGAAGCTTGTGGAGATGGTTTTGTGAATTGGAAGAGCAAAAGAAGAAAATTTTGAGAGGATTTGGATGTATATGCGGTGCCCTTAGGTCAATTTTTAGTGTGGTTGTGTTGTAAAACTAAGTCCCCTTTATATAGGAAGAGAATGGGTCAGGTTTTGACCCATTTACAATCGGTTTTGGAGACAAAAATTCCACCTATGCGGCGCATAACACTCGGCATATCAATGACATATGCGGCGCATTGTCTATGGCATAATGGGACATATGCGCCGCATAGTCTATGGCATTTATAGACATATGCGCCGCATAGTGTATGGCATATGAGATACTGAGACTAAATGCCATAGCATAGGCGGCGCATAGTCAAAAGCATACCTAGGAATAGGCGGCGCATAGTGTATAGCACACTAGATTCCGAGACCTTAGGCTATAGGATAGGTTGTGCATCGTTCGTGGCCTAGTTTTACCAAGGCCTAGCCTTCCTCAAAGCCTATTTTGGTGTGAGAAATGCTCAATCCATAGCCTTGTGCATCACCATTCCTAACTTACCAACTTTACCATACAATGCGTCCAAATCGTCAATTGAAATCAATCTCCTCGTTGAATACTTCTTGCACCTATATTTTCTCAAAACAACTGAAAATGATTAGTACGATGGGTTGCCTCCCACCAAGCGCCTTAGTTTTGGTCGTGGCACAACTCTTATTTTTGGATTTTTCATTAAAAACAAGACAAGTACTAGAATGAATGAAAACGATAAACGATAAATGAAAAATGATAAACAATGGGTTGCCTCCCATCTAGTGCCTTATTTATTGTCGTGGCATGACATGGTTACCTCGAGTACTCAGACTTCGTCGAGGTAAATAGTGGATCGTTTTCTAAAAGGATTTAGACGGCAATGAGGCTTACCTGTGGGCATGCGATCTTCTTCGAGATGGCTCCTACGTTTCTCCGGAGAGTCACCAATTATATCATCAATAGTCCAACCCATAGCTCTCTTATACCTCATCAGAGCAGAGATGAGAGCCTCCACGTGCTGTTCACTTAAATCATCCACCACACTTATCGGATGTATACTTCCACTTTCCAAGAAGACATACCTTAGATAATCAGGAAGCTCTTGCGATTCTAGCATTGGTGGCTCGTCAATGGGAGTCTTCATTGTTGGTTGATTCTTGAGATCACAATCCGGTTGCTTAGGAGTATAAGGCTCTATTTCTGTTAGAGCACTCATAAGTTCTTCATAACCTTCATTATCTTCATGCTCAACTTTCAGTGGTGCAGCAGACGATGGCTCAACACTAGGCTGTTTCTCTATAGATAATTCTTTCATATCCTCGTGATGAACATATAACTCATTCATATCGCTGGGCTGCTTCATTGTTTTGCATATATCAAACCGTACCACATCGTCATTAATTCGAAACAAAAGCTCATTATCTTTTATGTCAATAAGCACACTTCCAGTTGCAAGGAAGGGACGTCCCAAGATTGTGGGAACTTCAGAATCCTCCTTACAATCTAGAATAACGAAATCTATAGGAAAGATGAATGAAGAAACTTTCACCAACACATCATTCAAGATACCCACAGGTCATTTTACCGACCTATCAGCCATCACGAGCCTCATATTGGTTGGTGTCGGATCGCCTAGCCCCAACTTCTTGTACATGGATAGTGGCATCAAATTGATGCTAGCACCTAGATCACACAATGCTTTGGCAAAGTTCAAAGATCCGACGGTGCAAGGAATAGTGAAAGCTCCGGGGTCAGCCTTCTTTTGAACTATCGATCGGGTAGCAATTGCACTACAATGATGCACATCATCCTTCAGCTCATAACTTGCTGCCCTCTTTTTAGTCAAAAGATCTTTCATAAACTTCGCATACCCAGGCATTTGTTCAAGTGCCTCTACCAATGGAACATTAATGGTCAGTTGCTTCAACATCGTCATAAATTTGCTGAACTTAGTGTCATCGGCCACCTTCTTCAATCTTTGTGGAAAAGGTGGCGGTGGGTATGGAAGTGTTCTCTCCATGGCTTTCTTCTCCTCTTGCTTCTGTTTATTATTTTTTTCAGGCTGCATGCCACTAGGTAAAATATCCTTGACGTTTGAAGTAGTTGTTGCGGCTTCTTCTCTTGTAACGTCACTAGGTGTGGCGTCAATGTCTGCTGCTATGTCAACCACTTTCTTGCCTTTTGCTGAAGTTTCCAGCACCTTACCACTTCTGGTAGTGATGGCCATGCATGACCCATCATTCCTTGGGTTTTGCACAGTATCGCTCGGTAAGGTGCCAGCCTTTCTTTGATTGAATGCTGCTGAAAGTTGGCTCAATTGCTGCTCTATTTGCTTGATAGAAGTGGAATGAGAATCAACTAGTTGCTTCATGGAGGAAAAATCATCAATCACCTCCTTAACTCCCGCGCTCGTTGCTTCCACTCCTTTCAATAACTTAGCCATCATGTCTTCCATAGAATTAGATGTGGTGGTATCACGTTTACCAGGGGGAACGTACAAACCACTCTTTTCATTATTTTTCTTCCAACTACCTTGGTCTTTGCTTCCAGATTTATCATAATAGTTCCGACCTTGGTTTCCTTGGGCATTCCCACGGAAACCCCCTGATTGTTCAAGTAGTTGGCCTCCTCTTCCGAATCAGATTCGTCTCTTCCTTTCAGCGCCACAGCTTTCACTTTTTCGGTATTCCCTGATAGTAAGTGCTTTGTCAGAAGATCCAATTGTGTTTTCATGTGCGCCATGTCTTGCTCACGTTCTTCTTCTCTTCTTCTTTGGTCTGCAGACATGCCAATAGATAAAGTGGGGCTTGCTACCTCAGAATCCCTGGAATGCCAAGCTCTACTTTGCTTTGTCATGCGATCTAGCATATTGCTTGCTTGACCAAAGGTAAGGTCCATAAAAGAACCTCCAGCTGCGTTGTCCACCACAGGTTTAGCTACTGAATTCAAGGCTCTATACAAGATCTCCATGAGGTGAACATTAGTCATGTGATGGTTTGGGCATCTCGTTAGCTTTGTTTTGAACCTCTCCCATGTTTCGTGAAGAGTTTCAGAGGGAAGATGACGAAAGTTGCTGATTTCATCTCTCAATTGAGCCCTCTTGGATGGCGGAAAGAATCTTTCTAGGAAAGCGTCTCTCAATTGCCTCCAATTTGTAATTGAATCAGGAGTCAGCCCATTCAACCATAGTGTTGCCTCCCCAGACAGAGACAATGGAAATAGACGTAATCGAATAGCATTCTTACCAACACCAGGATTGTCAAAAGACTTGCATGTAGAAATAAAGTTGATGAGATGCATATTCTGATCATCGCCTGCTAGTCCACCAAATAATCCCTTGAGTTCCAATAACTGAATCATGGTGCTTGTGATGTTGAACTTGGCTCCGGGCGCTAATGGTGGTGGAATTATTTCTCCAGTGGCTCCGGCACCATCAAAATCATCATCATCATCGTCGAAAGCTGGCTGCAAAGGTTGGCGATCAAACCTATACCGAGCTTGTCGACCTCTTTGGTTGGCAGGTGTTGCAGTTTCAGCGACATGCCTTGGGTTTAGTAACTCATCATCTCCTAAATCCTCATCGTCAGGATTTGTTGCTCGCCCAGGATTATCAATGTTTTGTTGTTGGACTTGAGCAGCGGCAAGAGCAACTAATCTTGCTTGCTCGTGTTGAGCAACCATCCTGTCGATTTCAGCTTGTGCTTCCATTCTTCTAATTCGTTGTGGTTCAGGATTGATTGGTAATAACAGTTGACCAGAACTTCTAGTATGGGGCATGCACTAAAGTAAAAACCTGCAAGAAACAAAAACAAAAACTAAAAGTAAAAGTACGAGAATCTTTGACCAAAGGGTCTAGTAATTATCACGAACTTGATTGACACTCGTATTCCCTGGAAACGGCACCAATTTTTGATAACGCTCAATCTACAGCTCTCGTGGGAGTGTAAAGCGGTCGTTAGCAAATATAGAACCCAAACTGGGTTGGGTGTCGATCCCACAGGGAATAGCTTGACCAACAAGTAAGCAAAATTACTAAACGTTTGGTGCAAGTCTCGTAAAAGGGGGGATTGTAATGTGTAACGAAAACAATAAAGTAAAATCTGAAAATAGCAAAGTAAAGAGAGAAAGATTGTTACGTAAGTTGTAAACAATGAGAATTGAAGCGTTGGGGTTATGTCCACCTTCTGAGGTATACGTCTCTATTGGCTATGAGTGTGTAGAGTCTTGAAATGCAATTGCTTATAGAGAATTGTAGTCGATGGTAAATCCAAGCGTCTCTCGACCTGAACAAGGACTATTTCACTTTAACTCTCTTGAGCTTAAAGCGTGTCTAACGGTACGAATTCTCCAAGAGGTTAGTCCAGTTACGGCACTAGCTTTTTAATAGGAAAGGGTGTCCTACTACCTTGACATTATCTCTTTTCCAGACAAATAACCTTTCT
This sequence comes from Capsicum baccatum var. pendulum, assembly GCA_030864225.1. Taxonomy (NCBI): domain Eukaryota; kingdom Viridiplantae; phylum Streptophyta; class Magnoliopsida; order Solanales; family Solanaceae; genus Capsicum; species Capsicum baccatum. The sequence goes on from CM061560.1 coordinate 42,375,514, forward strand.
CTCGAACAAGTTAAATGTTAGACTGGCGTTATTCTATGCATCTGCAGCCACAAGAATTTGCATTAAGATGAAGAGAATAATGATATAAGCAATATACGTGTCTCGAACTCACAAACTCACAGCAATAGATAGTATGTCATTCGGCTTCCATAACCCCAACAGAGAAGTTTACTTACCCATGAGTGCGAAGGACATCACGATTTGCATTGTTATTGTTGAGTAATGGCATGTGGATTAGGTGATAGGCGTGTGGCGTGATTCCTTAGCAAGTAACTATTCTCTTGTTGTGGAATTTAAGAATAGAATTAATGGAAAGATTAGAAGAGTTGTAATTGAGAAGTAGAATGTGTCCCTCCACTAAGGGAGGACTTGCCTCTCCACTAAGGGAGGACTTTTCTGTCCACTAAGGGAGGACTTCATATTTAAAATCTCTAGCATGATAGGGTATTTATAATACTCCTACTATTCTAATGAAATAAATAACCAAATCCTACTAAACTAAGGAAATACTTAACCCATTTGTACTAGGTTAATGGAACATTCTCCTAATCCAAATAAACTAATGAAATACATAACCCAATTGTACTAGGTTAATGTATCATTGTCAAAATCCAGCTTTGTGTCTGTAAGCCCCCAAAGTCTTCAGAAATGCTGTTTTAGCCCGGGACAAATTTTCCATGCAGCAGTTTTGGTCCTTAGGCGTGTAGATTTTCTTCTCCTTCGTTCGTGAGCTTTCTTTTGTGTCAAGTAAGCCATAAAATGCTGTATTTTGCATCATTTATACCTGAAACTTTTCTAATCATGTTCGTTAGCTCATTTATAGGAAAAAGGACTAAAAGTGCATGAAATATATAGTTTGTTCTCAAAACTAGGCTAAAATATGGGCAAAATATATTGATATAGGCGTGTAAATTCGCCTATCATCACAAGACAACCTGTTGATACCCTTTTACCATTATCATAGAAGATATAAACGATTGAGAAAAAAATCATCTCATGTTACTGAGTCATAGATGAGTGTATTTTGAAGCATGTTTCTTTGTCAATGAACCTGAACTTAAGCTCATTCAACTCCATGTTTACTAGCACTCTCATAGTTGCACGTAATGGCCTACCCAAAATGATGGGCACACTAAAATCCACTTAGCAATCTAGGACCACAAAATCATCAGGTAGAATAAAATCGGCTACCTTTACAAAAACATCGTGAAGTATGCCCACAGACAACTTCACATATCTATCTACCATTAACAACCGCATATTGGTTAGGGTAGGATCCCCCAAACCCAATTTCTTCTCACAACCAGTGGCATTAAATTTATACTGGCTCCCAGATTGGATAGTGATTTTGTTAACTTCAGGAGGCCAATAGTACAGGGATGGTAAAGTCTCTTAGATTTGCCTTTTCATCCCTAAATAACTTGAAGAGATAGCATCACAATGAAGAATATTGTCCTCCAGCTCATGGTTAACCTTCCATTTCTTGGTTACAAGGTCTTTCATGAACTTTGCATAGCCTGGCATTTGCTCAAGTGCCTCAACCAAAGGGACATTAATCGTCAATTGCTTGAGCATGGCCATGAACTTACTGAATTTTAGCATTATCAGCCCTTTTCTTCAATCATTGAGGAAAGGGAGGTGCTAGTCTTGGGATAGATTTCAACACCACTTTCTCTTCCTTCCCTTTTTCTTTCTCTGAAGCATCAACAGAACTATCTAGCTTCTCAGACTCTACTAGTTAGCTTTCTTTGGATTCATCAACAAACAACTCACCATCTATAGATTTTCCCACAGAAGGTCCAGGTAAGATCTTACTACTCTTATTGGTAATCTCTATTCATGAGCCATCATTCCTTGTATTCTGAACCATATCACTAGGTAAAGTACCACTTTTTCTCTGGTTTAGGGTTGTGGAAATTTGGCTCATCTTTTGCTCCAACTGCTTGATAGAAGTGTAGTGTGAACTAACCAACTGACTTAGGGTAGAGAATTAACTCTTCATAGTGGTTACCCCCGAGTTGGTAGGCTCAACTCCCTTCATCAATTTGTCCATCATGTCTTCCATGGACATCTTACCAGATCTAGTTGGTGCAACATCCCAACTTCCATGAGAAACATATAAACAACTCTTATCATTATTGCTTCTCCAGTTTCCTTGCTCCCTATTTTTATAATCAGGCTTGTCATAAAAATTCTGACCTTGATTCCCTTGGATATTGCCTCAGAAACCCCCTGATTATTAACATAATTTGCCTCCTCTTCTACATCAATAGAAACATTGCACTGAGATTCCACAGCCTTAACCTTTTTAGTCTTGCCTAACAGCAAGTGCTTGGTCAGCAAGTCCATTTGACTCTTTAAGTAGGCCATGTCTTGGTCTCTCTCCTGATCTCTTCTATGCTACTCCACAATCATACCACCAGAAATAACCAGTCTAGCTACCACAGAATCCCTGGTATGCTAAGCCCAACTCTATTTATTCATTCTATTTAGCATGTCTGAAGCATCTTGAAAAGAAAGGTCAATGAACGAACCATCTGCAACATTATCTACAATTGTCTTTGTTACAAAGTTAAAAGCTATGTACAAAGTCTCCATCAAGTGCAAGTCCTTTATGTTATGGTTCGGATATTATGCAATTTTTTTCTTGAATCTCTCTCAAATTTTATGTAATGCTTCAGTTGGGAGCTGTCTGAAGTAACTGATTTCATCCCTCAACTGTACCCTCCTGTAGGGTGGAAAGAACAGTTCTAGGAATACCTCTTTCAACTGTCTTCAGTCAGTTATAGAATCGGGCTCCAACTTATTTAACCACATTGTTGCCCCCCTATACAGAGACAATGGAAACAATCTCAACCAGATAGCGTTTTGGCTCACTCCTAGATTATAAAAAGATTTACAAATAGTGAAAAAGTTCACCAAGTGCATGTTCGGATGATCACCAGGCAATCCTCCAAACAACCCCTTCAGATTCAACAGTTGAATCATAGTACTTGTTATGCTGAATTTTGCACTAGGTGCCAATGGTGGAGGAATGATATCACCCATTTCATGCTTCATCCATTCCTTCATCATTGTCATCAACATTGTAATGGATAGGTTGTTGGCCATACCTTCCTCTGAATGGATGGTTTCTATCAAAATTTCGCTGCACTGGTGTAGCAATATGCTCAGCTCACCTTGATTTTTGAGGATTCTGCAATTCCTCATCACTCAAGTTTTCATCATTACAGCTTGGGTGATGTACTTATTTACCCTGGTTCTGTACGTTCACCTGAGCCCTGGCCAAGGCTGCCAGTCTGTCAGCCTCTTACTGCTCTGTCATTCTCCCAATCAGCTGAAGTATTGGATTAATTAATAATACCGGTTTCTGAAAACTTCTTATTTTGGGTATAAATAAAAAGGAACCTGCAATAAATAAAAACAACAAATAAACATAAATCTAGGAAACCTAACTAATAGTCAATTAGCGTACACAACTTTAAGTTTACAACCATATTCCTCGGCAATGGCGCCACTTTTGATAACGCTCAAACTACACTCTTGAATGGGTGTAAGCTATTGTTTTCAATATAAAAACCAGCTAGGTTGGGTTTGAATCCCATAGGGAATATGGTGTGAACTCAAGTCATTTGTAATTTAATTCACCGATAGATTAACGTTTCCTATAATGAGGGTTTAAGTTTCACAAATGATTGTTTATCACTTTAATTTCGATGTTTGTAACCAAGATTTAATGAAATAACCAGAATTATGTTCACTACAGGTTACGGTACATGAAAAATTCTAAAGGTAACTCTAGATTCTGATAGTGGTTAGGATAACAAGCTATCTTTATTGATGATATGCTCAAATATCTCTCGACCTACTTAAGCATCTAATTTCCTAATCCTCTCATACTTAGGAAATCATTATTCACTGCCCAGATTTTACCTTAGGTTAATCAACCTTGTTACAGCGCTAATTATAAAACAAAGTATTTCCGAGTCCCTATTGATAATTCACTTCCTACTATATATGATTTCTTTCTCAAGAAAATCAAAGTAGGTGTTTCTACTATTTGCAACCAACAAACATTAATTAAAATCTCATAAATATCAAGAAATCCTAACACCTATTAAATCTTAAGTATTTAGCACCTCATCACGACCTAACCCTAGATCCCATAATTCAGGTTAATAGAGTTTAGCCACTCGTGATGCAAAGAATGAAACATATAATTGAATTCATAATTGAGAAGATTAACTTACAAAGATGAATTATAATTAGTGAATCATAGGTTACATCACAATAGAAAATCCCCAAAAGAGTTGTGTTGTTTGAATCCAAAAGATAAGAGAAAGAAATATCAAAAAATATTCTCCAATACTCAAAGTATCGAACTCTCTTTTGAATAATGATGATGATGAATGAATTTCCTCTATAAAACCCTCAAACAAAACTTTAAATAGTTCCACCTCAATAAGGAAATAAAATTAAAGTTGCAACATTTTCTTGGAATAGACGACGACATTTGTAACAGCTTGTCAGTAGTCTGACGACTTATCACTGATGTCGTCAGCTCCTCTACAATTTTGGCTTATGCTGTCTAAGGCTAATGACGACGTTGACGCCTTATCACCAACCTGACTTCTTATTTTGAACGTCATCAAAAAAATGTCTTCAACTCCTATTCAATGTTTAACGCTGACGGCATCCTTAATATCTTATCACCAGGCTGACGACTTATCATGAATGTCGTCAGCCACACTTGTCCTTTATTTTTCTTCACTTTTTAGCCTTTTTGCTTCCATTATTTTTAGTTCTCCTACATCTCAACATTTACTGTAAAAATCAAATTAAACTAATCAAAACCAACTAAAGTTTCTCAAGACCTTACAATTATTTATAGTTAAAAGGCTCAAATGTGTTAGCATAGGCTCACACATCTGTTAGTAAAAAAGCTACGTGTTATTATAGTCTTGCGGATTAATGTGTAGACGTCTGTAACCTATCTATAGCAGGCTACAGTGACAATTTAAAAAATCAATTCATGACTCCATATTGTGTGTCCACATTTCTATAAACTTTGATCACATTCTTTGGCTCTATTTTATCCCCGAAGAATGATGTTGTATTGTCGACAAATACAAACAAGACGCCAATATACATTTCTAGAATTTCAATGCAATATTATACTAGAGAGTTAGAGATAGATAATGAACATCTTCAATGGTAGCTAAAGAGGATTTAGGTAGAGTCCCCATCAGACTTACAGAGTCTGGTATGTTTCTTCGGGCCATGGAAACTATTCTAGATTATGAGGTACGGTATCTCAAAGTATTCTAGGATTTTGGTTTGGCTGTGTTATGATGAGACACTTGTTTAGAGAATGCCCCTAGTATGAGATAGGTGATAAGCGAGAGTTTTTTTGTATTCGCCGCCAACCTAGAATTCCTAAGATAGGCTGTGATTTGGGATGTTTGGACATAATTTTGTGAGTTTCTCTCACCATTACTTGGCCAACCATTTGGAGTTAGTTAGTGGTCTCACTATATTAATGCTTCAGGAATTACTATTACTACAGATAGACCGACTACTACTTTAGGTGTGTCCCTGACATGACATTCCAATCATTCAGATTAGTTATATTAGCTTGTGATGTTGTGACATCTTCAGTTAGAGATGGTGCGCTTAATGCCTTCATTGATGATTTAGTTGGTCAGTACGATTTAGACCCATTCAGATTTATTTTTCTTAAGCCCATTAGGCAAGTGACTATTAATGTTACCATAATTTGTGTGCTTTTATTTTTTCATATTTATATTTTATGCTGTGTATAGGGGTTTTCATACCCATTGATGATATTATGCCTTGATGAATTGATATCGGTTATTCTATGCCTGATTATTAAATTCATGAATATATATCTACTCTATGGTTTATTTCTTTTAGCAGTGGATGGAGTAGATTAATAATGATGTTTTTTCCCTATGTCTGTGGTTTTTGGTTTGGGTCCCATTTAACTTCGCACATTAGCCCTATTGTGACCCTTGAGTGGTACATGCTATTGATATTTATTTTGGTATTGCCCATTTTATATGTTGATATTGATATTGTTTCTGCTATTACTACCTCCGTGTGAGGTTATTGATATTACTTAATATTATTACTGATATTCTTACATCATGAATTAGATTCTCGCTAGATAGATGTATAGAATAGTGTTTTCTAGTTAGAGTTTTATTTTTTATGATATTATTTGGTGTCTTGAGTAGATATAGCCATATTTGAAGATTTCTTTTTCCTAGCACGACAAAGTTGATTGTGTTCCCTCTTGGTTAATTCTAGTAGATTGATTTTGAGGATGTATTGTGGTATTAAAGGTATGTTGACCTTTCATGGTACTTTGTGGTTTTTCATTCAACAATTTTTAATGTTGCCTATTTTTGAGTTCAAAATCCTTAGACTTGCCTACTGGTTTTTGAAGGATTTTATTTTTGCTATCCTTTCTGGTATAACCTATTTATGAGATGAACCAGTTTGAGGTTCGTTCTTTATTTATTGCTATTTAATCATTCAATAGCAATTTAATGTTGATGCTGAGATGTCGTGGATTTATTTTATAAGTATGTTAGGTTCGTTCCCTCATGATGGATTGCGTTGTTGTTAGAGTCGAGATTTGATGCTCTTTTGTCATTGTAATATTATTTTATATAGTGGTGTGGGAAAGATAGAGGAAAGTGTCCTTTCCTATGATCGCTTCTTAAGTTGGCACATTAGAAACTCTTTAGCTCAAGTTGTGGGTAATCTGGTGGTGGTCTCGACCATGACCTTGCTTTTGAGATTGGTATTTTTCCTCGAAGTTAAGAACCTATGTCTATTTCTTTGCCTAGATAAAGTATTGGATTGGTTAGATCCAGCTTAATTTGCATTTCTTCGAGTCACTAAAGTTTTTTCCTTCAATGGTGTGATTTTCAGCCTGAGAAGTTTTGAGTATTTTTTGATAGTTCATGCCCTCCAGTGGATATGGAGTGGGTTACATGCATTTCAGCTTGTGATTTTTTTTCTTTGGCATGATTCCTATTTTTTTGGCTATGTTTCCTTCCCTACAGCTGATATAGCGTTGGTTGCTTGTGTTATCAGTCTATGGTTATCTATGTAGGTGATTTGACTTCCTATATATTTCTCGATTATGGCTTAGTATGGTTTATCTTGGGCATGTTAAATTTTTGATAGTACATTCGCTTTTAGAAAGTTGACATTAAGATAGCCTTATTGGCCCAGTTTTTATTTTGACCCCTTTCAATAGCGATTTTGAAGTATGATCGATTTGGAGCATTATTGCCTACCCATTTTTAGTTTTGATTTAGATATTTGAATTGAGCGGTACAACCTTGGTATTGAGATTTTAGATTGGTGTTGCAAAGCTATCGTGCAACCTTCTTTTTGGAATTATTTCAGTTTAAATTTCATGTATAGGTTTGTTGATCCTACTCTATGGTTTCCTAGTCAGTCTTCTAGACTTTGATTTTATTATAGTTGATAAGTGTTCAAATGATAGCCCATGGTTCTCTTATTCGTTATTTTAGTTTTGTCCTCGAGTTTTAGTTTTCATTAAAAATTTTGGATGATTTACTTAGCCGGAGTAGTATTTTTAGTTGGATTTGGTATGTCTTCATTCTCGATGGATGCGACATCCTAGAGTGGAATATTCAGCGATGAGTAGTTATACCTTGGAATTTGAGATTTTCTTTCAATTTTTATTTGGACTCGTTATAGCATTGGCATGGATTGGATTCCCTGATTATCTGTATTTGTATAACTAAATAGAGCCTTATGAGCTTATTCTCATATTTGCCTTATGGACTTTCTGCAAACCAACTCCATTTCTTTTATGTTATTTGGCTAAATAATCATCGATGAAATTTTTGATGATTCCAATTTGATCATGTTATTTGAATTCCGGAACAGTTCCATGGTTCAAAAAATTATTTTTGTATTTGTTGTCATCTAGTGCCACCGCGAGAGCGGCCAACAGTGCACGATTCTGGGAGCGCAATCGCCGCCCATAGGACCGTGATAACGGCATCTCTTTAGCTTTAGGGGCTATATAAATGCCCCAAGAAGCGTTTGAGTCATTTCTCCTTCACCATTTAAACCTAGGAACCCCAAAATGAGTGTAATAACTCAAAATTGGTCTTGGAGGGTGACTTGGGAGCCTAATTATCATCTTGTATCGTGATTATCTTTAAGATCAAGGTAAGAATTTCTTGAATTCATGCTTGAATTTCATGTGTTGGACCCAAAACCCTAATTTATCTTAGGGCTTCATTTTAGCCCAAAGTATGCTTAATTTTCACCCATTTCTTGAGGGTTATGATTCCTTGTTAATGTGGGAACATTAGGTTGGTCTCGGAAAGTCATTTTCCATATGTGAAACCCACATAGGGTTTTACTGTTGTTTTTAGACCCAAAGAACAATAGTGAAATATGGGTATCATTAGACTCGTATTGATGAGTAGATTATGGTTTTTATAGTGTGATGGTAATTTGAGGATTGTAAAGTGAAGACGAGCATGTAGTGCATGAATAAAGGTTTCGCAGTTTGTCCTTGCGGTAGGCTTGCATCTACTGTGCTTCATAGATGATCTGATATATATGTTGCACGTTAATATGGATGTTAGGCCTGATCACGAGTAGGATAATTTGGCCTTAATTGTTGATGCTTGGGGAATTGATTAGGGTTTTGGACTCATAAGATGAAAAGTTTATAATCCTTTTGTATCCTATTGCCTTTACTAATTAGTTTAGATTAGTTATAATATGGATATGATATAATGTTATGCTTGGAATATGGTTTTAGTATTTGAAGCATGATTTGTATCTTTATCCTTATTGGGCTGGTATGGTAGTTTTGAAATCATAAGTTGGGTAGTGTTGACTTGAGTCCCCTTGTTTCTAGTAAAAGTTGTTATCTTAGGATTTAATATGGTTAACTTGACTTCTACAAGATTAACTAGATGCACCTGACTAGTTTGAGGCATTGTAACACCCCAAAAATAGGTCCTGAGATGTCACAACTGCCCAAGACTATGAGTAGCCTTGAGCTAACCCTGTAAGTCTTCTACTAAACCTGAAACTTAAAATAGGGAACTATATATATATAGTCCAAGATAAAATGCAAAATTTTGTCTGAGCTAGGATAAAATTATCTGAACATGATATCTGAAAGTACTTAACTTAAAAGTCTGGACAATCAACACTAGAAATCTGAATCATAACTAGCAGTTTGACAATCTTCTACTACTAACATCTCAAGATCCACTGGGTCAAACCCCCAACTGACTCAAACTGACTGAAAATACTGAATCAACTATTCTAATAAGCTGAAAAACTGAACAACTGGGTCCCCAAACTATGAGGACTTACCAATTATCGAGATGTTGATGGAGATGCTCGAAATCACTCATGCTGCTGAAAATGAGCGCCTGAACCTACAATATTAAAAAATGTAGCACATAGACATATATATGGATCAGTACTTCTGGAATGTACTGAGCATATGGGTGGTGAATGAATAAGTAAAACAATATCTCCACATTATTATAAATTTGTAAAAGAATGCATGCTAAGTGTAGATGACTCATATTAGCTTGAATAACTGATAACAGGGAATCATAATCACGAGTAGTAAAGCATGTTGTATAGATCTAGTGAGTCATAAAACTTAGTTCTAGAAACTGTACTTATATTCTATCTTTAAATGATGTTGTCTATGTGTAAAAATGACTCACTTTTATATCCGTAAACTAACAGCAGAAATCTTGTAGCTAATGTCTTATGTAATGAAATATATAAATATATCTGTGAACCTTAACACTTAGTTTCTAAATGTTTTTCTGTTAGGATTACTCTTTTCTGTAGGGAGGTTCTTCTAACCGACATACAGTATGTGAGCTATCGTAGTGTCAAACGTCTAGTTCCCCTATGGGAAAACCTCACATTGGGGAGAGTTGTCATACTCTTGCCGAATAGTTTAATCTAATATGAGTGATCACATCTATAACTATCATCCATATAGAAGTGTGTATAATCTGATAATCTAAACCTATGATGGCTAATAGTTCTGGGGCATATGAACAAATCCAACTCAGTTATAGAAACTACTCCCTTTTGTTTGTATGCTCATTCTATAGGAAAACCACTTTAAAACTAGTATAAGGGTTTTATAATGAAAACCAACAATATATATATTTAAAATTTATCAAAAACTGTAAAGTGGATTCCATATCCAAGCGAAGATCAAAAGATCAAATCTTGATATAAATCTAAATATATATGAATCATAGGATGCTTAAAGCATAGTAAATCTTGAAATATCCATATTCAAACTAGGGCTTAGTAACCCATGCAAAAAGTTCATGTCAAATCATCATAAAGTTCATGCTTGATAATGAAAGTATTAGTAATTCAATTGTAAATCTAGAAATCAATGTCATACGCATAAAATAGCAGACATGCAATTCAAAATCTAAATCACTTGTAATCTAATAATCTTAAAATAGTGATGAATGTGTATAAACCCTAAACTAAACTTCATATAATTATATATAAAAATCAACTTTAAAACTATTTTTGGGCACAAGGATTAAAGGATTATCCTTGTTCATAACTCCACATACCTTAATTGATGAATTGATGAAGAAGCTTGAACTTTGAGTTCCTATTTGTTCTCTTGAAGATTGTTTCTTGAAGTTCTTGAATGGAGAATCTTGAATTTTGGGATATTTTGAAAAAAGAATGGTGGAATTTGGATTTCTTAACGTTTGAAAGTTGAAGTTCTAGGGTTTCTTGGAGAGCAATCTTATGAATACTGAGCGTATTAGTCTTAGAATAGGTTTAATTATCTATTTTTCATGAATTGGAAGCTTGGTAAAAGAGTAAATTATTTAAGTTCGAAACTGTAAATCCCAATTTAGCACTCTATCGCGATGTGGTGCTATAAAAGAGGCTCACTGGAAAAAGAAAGAGTCCCATTTTGCACTTTGGTGTGACGCGGTGCTAGCGCATTGCTTCACTATAAAAGGAAGAGTTCCATTTTGCACTCTAACTCGATGTTGGGCCTGTTTCACCGCGATTTCTAACGTGACAGCCGCCAATCATGGTGAGATACTGGAAAAGGATGAACGGAATTTTGGGCTTCACCTCAACGCATCATTATCATGGTGCTTCTACACTTATCAAGAGTTATTAAATTTTAAATTTGACCCTTGATATTCTAGGAGCTAAAGGAAACTAGGAAAAGTACGGGGTATTATAATATCTCCCCATTAGGAACATTCATCCTCGAATAAGACTAGTTAAACTGAGAATACTGAGGAACTAAGACTATATGCTGGCATCCACAACTAAAACAAAACTGCATCACTGAATCTAAATCATACTAATAGACAAAACTAATCTACGAATGCATGAATTGACATGAAGATAATCACATAGCTGAAACTGAGACTGGAAAAGATTTGAATTAAGGAAGACTATTACCTTAGGTTTAATCTGAGTTTATGGAGAAAATATGAGGATACTTGGTTTGCATGTCTACTTATGCTTCGTAAGTGGCATCCTTAACCGACTGATTTCTCCATTTAACTCTAAACAAGGCAACATCTTTGTTCCTTAGTCTACATATGTGCTGATCAAGAATCTCTATTAGAAGTTCTTTGTACGAAAGGCTATTATGAATATCTGTACTTTCTAGAGGTACTAAAATAGTTGAACTTTCCATACACTACTTTAATAAGGATACATAGAACACTGGATAAACTAATGATAAGTCTTCGGGTAGCACAATTCATATCCTACCTTCCTCACACGGCTTACTATCCTGTAGGGACCTATATACCAGGGACTAAACTTCCTTTTGTCGCCTAACCTCTTCACCCCCTTCATCGGTGGAACCTTCAGATAAATAAAATCACCAAATTAAAAATCAAGATCTTTCTTTCTTATGTCTACATACAATTTCTAATGACTCTAAGCTACCTTCAATCTTTCTCGAATCAACTAAACTTTCTACATGGCTACAAACACTATATTTGGCACAATCAAAGTGACCTCTCCTACTTTTAACCAATTGACTGGTGATCTATACCTCCTCCAATAAAGAGCCTCAAACGCAGCCATCTAAATACCAGAATGGTAACTGTTATTGTAATCAAACTCGATCAATGACAAGTGGTCATCCCAACTGCCTTTGAAGTCAAAAACGCATGCCCTCAACATATCCTCTAGTGTATAAATAGTCCTCTCTACCTAACCATTTTTCTGCAGATGAAAAGATGAACTGGGATGAACTTGGGTACCAAGACCCTTTTGAAAGGCTTTCCAAAATCGAGAGGCAAACTAAGTACCCCTATCTGAATTAATGGACAAGGGTACTATGTGAAATCTAACCTACTCTCTTATATGAATCTTTGCATAATCTTTATCTATTTAGGATATGTGAACTGATAAGAAATAGGCTGATTTGGTCAATCTATCAACAATAACCTAAATCGAATCAAGCTGCCCACGCGAATGAGGTACTCCTGTCACAAAGTCCATATTCACCTCTTCCTGATTCTAAGTGGGAATACAAAACTCCATCAATGTGCCAAAAGGTCCTTTTTGCTCTACCTTAACCTGTTGACAAGTAACACACTTGACTACAAATTCTCTGATATCTTTCTTCATACTACTCCACCAATAGACTTCTCATAAATTGTCGTACATCTTGGTGGCTCTTGGGTGAATAGAGTAATGTGCACCATTTTCCTATGCCATAATATTCTACCTCAAAATATCAACACATGGGACACACAATCTGCTCTGGTATCTCAGCACACCTTCTCCCCTTTAGGAGAAAACCTCTACCTTTTGGTCTTTAGCTAACCTCTTCATTTGACCAAACTAGAGTCCTTATCTTACTTCTCTTTCGCTTTAGAAACTAGAGAAGATTCTGAACTACTCTGAACCCAAACATTTCTCTCAGCGAAGTCAACCAACCTCACACCTAATTTAGCTAACCGGTGATGTTTTGAACTAATTCTCTCTTATCATTCTCCATATGAGTAGCACTGCCAATATTAGTCTACTAAGGATGTCTTCCTTTATTTTGGCCTTTCCCGAATGATATAAAATACTCATATTATAATACCTCAACAATTCTAACCACCTTCTCTGATGAATATTCAACTCCTTCTGAGTAAACACATATTGGAAGTTCTTATGATCCGTGAAAACATCAACATGTACCCCATAAAGATTGCGCCTCAAAATTTTGAATGCATATACAATGACAGCTAGTTCAAGGTCATGGGTAGGGTAGTTCTATTCATGATGATTAAGCTATCTAGAGGCATAGGATATAAACTTACCTTTCTACATTAAAACACAACCTAGAACAATTCTAGAAGCATCACAATAGACGATGAACCCACTTGTACCATCAGGTAGTGCTAAAATTAGGGTTGAAGGGAGTCGAGTCTTCAACTCCTGAAAACTTTTCTCATAGGAATCTGACCACCAAACCATAAATTTCTTTTGGATCATTGTAGAAATAAGGGATGCAATAGATGAAAGCCCTTCAATAAAATGTCTATAATGGCCAGTTAAACCTAAGAAACTCGCGATGTCTGATGGAGAGATAGGTCTAGGCCAATGTCTTATTGCTTCTATATTTTGGGGATCAACTCTAATTCTATCACTGGAAACAATATGACTGATGAAAGCTATTGATCTTAGCCTAAATTCAAATTTGCTGCATTTGGCAAATAACTGGTGATCCCTAAGAGTTTGTATCATAATTCTAAGATAGTCTGCGTGATCATCCTCACAACAAGAATAGACTAGTCTATCATCAATAAAGACTATGCAAAACAAGTCCAAAAGCTATTTGAACAATCTATTCATCAAACCCATGAAGGATACTAGGAGATTTGTCAGCCCGGACGACATGAGTAGAAGTTAAAAATGATGATAACTTGTTCTGAAAACTATCTTTGGAATATCACATTCCCTTACTCTAAACTAATGATAGAAGGATCTAAGGTCTATCTTGGAGAAATAACTTTCACCTTGGAGTAGGTTGAATAAGTCAGCAATCCTAGGAAAAGGATATTTATTTTTTTATTGTGACTTTATTTAGCTGATGATAGTCAATTGAGATTCGTAAAGAACCATCTTTATTTCACATGAATAAGATGAAAGCACCCCAATGGAGAGACACTTAGCCTTATGAAACCTTTATCTAAGAGGTCTTTAATCTGCTTTTTTAACTCCTTTAAGCTCAGATGGAGACATACGATATGGAGGAATAGATATGGACTAAGTATCTTGAATAAGGTCAATACCGAATACTATTTCCCTATCGGGAGGTTCCCTTGGCAAATATTCAAGAAAACCCTCATGAAACTCATTGACAACATGGACTAACTAAATAGTTGGAGCCTCAGAGTTAGTGTCTTTGACTCAAACTAGATGATAGATGCACCCTTTTGAGATCAACTTTCTGTCCTTAATATAGGATATGAAATAACTCTTGGGAGACACTGAATTACCTTCCCACTCAAAGACTGGCTCATATGGAATCTGAAACTTCACAAATCAGGTGTGAAAATTTATTGATGGATAATAGGACTAGAACTAATCCATGCCTAGAATAAGGACAATGTCGAGCATATCTATCCCTATTAAATCTGCTAACATTATCTTATAAATAACAGTGATAGGATATTTTCTATATATCTATTTGGAAATAACTGACTCACCCACAGTGGTAGAAACTAAGAAGGGCTTAGAAAGATTTTCAGGACCTACTTCAAAATTCACTACATCTTTTGGGGTCACATAAGAGAGGATTGAGCTAGGGTCTAACTACACATAAACTTCAAGATGAAAGACACAAAGTATAACAATAACAAAATCTGGTGAGCCCTCCTGCTCTTGATAGGATAGTAAAGCATAACACCAATTTTAGCACTTACCCCCACCGGTGCTGGATGATACACCCTAAGAAGGGACTAGGTAACCTATAGAGGCTGGTGTGCTAGTAGCCAGAGTATGGGGATGAACATCCATGTTTCCCTGCTTAGAATGCTGACACTCTTTAATTTTATGATGACACTTACCCCAACCATAACAACCTTTTTATCCTAACAAGCACTCACCAAGATTATTCTTACCACACTTAGCACATGGAGGATAACTGAGTTTTCCACTCATACTATTCTGAGACATTGACATAAAAGTCTTACCCCACTACTCGTGCCTAGCTCTGGGGGTGGAAGCCCTGGAGGAAGATGGCACTGGCATTAATGAATGACTCTAAAACTAAGAGCAATTTCCCCCTCTAAACTTTCTCTTTCCATACTCAAACTGCCCGATTCTAGCCTTCTTATTTCCCCTCTCTCTTCCCTTAAACATTTATTCCTCAATGTTTTGAGCATGAATGATCATCCTAAAAATATCCAAATCCCAAATAAGCATTGCACTCCTATACTCCATGAGTACCAAACCAGATACTTCTGTAACAAAGTTATCCATACTCGATGTAGGGTCATCCATCGTATCAGGGGCATACTTAGAAAACTGGTTTAACTTAAGGCAGTACTCTTTTGAAATCATTGATCCCTGCCTTAAGTTCACAAACTCTTCTACCTTAGATTCTCTCATTTCACATGAAAAGAACCTATTTATAAATTTATCCTAAAACACCTACCAACTCATAAGAGTTTCATTTTCACCTCTACTATTCTTCTACAAAACCACCCGATCATACGCCATATCCTTCAGTCTATAAGATGCCAGCTCTACACTCTCCTCTTCAGTTACATGCTTAATCTGGGTGATCTCTCTCACCTCACCTATGTAATGTTATAGATTCTCACCTATTTTTTACATAAAAAACTCTGGTGGATTTATTCTCATGACGTAAAGAATTTTGGATGGTTCTAAATTCCTATCTGGTAAAGTGGGACTGCCACATGATAGTTGATATTAACAATGGCTGTCACTGCTTGGGCCAATGCCTAAAAGGCATCCCAAATTTCTGCATAAGATTCATTCTCAATAAGAGGGTAAGCCAGATGGGGTGGTTAGTTATTCTTTCTACATACAATATCTCGGTGAGGGTGCATATTCAAATATCATGTAAGAGCATGAGTTAAAAAGTAGATAGAGACACTGTGAGCATGATACATCATGAAAGAAAGGTGATTTCCTAAAATGTCCCATAGCCTCTTGCTGATAAATTTGGCGCTCTTCACACCCATGATCAAGACTTCACGTAACGCGACTTATAGAAATCCCTAAGACACTTATAGCATTAGGCTCTAATAAAATTTTTGTAACGCCCCAAAAATTGGTCCCTAGATGTCACACGATGCCCAAGACTACAAGTAGCCAGGAGATAACCCTTTAAGCATTCTACTAAATTTGAAACTCAAAATAATGAAATATAGATATACAATAAAAGATAAAATGTGCAATTTCTTCTAAGCTAAGCTGAAATTATCCGAACATAATATCTGAAAGTACTTGACTTAAAAGTTTAGACAATCAACACTAGAAATCAGAATCATAACTAGTAGTCTAACAAGCCTCTACTACTAAAAACTAGAGATCCTCTAAGATAAACCCCCAGTTGACTCGAACTGACTGAAAATACTGAATCAACTACTCTAATAAACTGAAAAATAATCAAATGGGTCCCTAAAATATTAGGACTCACCAATTTTTGGGATGTAGATGGAGATGCTCGAAATCACTCATATTGCTGAAATGGAGCACCTAA
Organism: Capsicum baccatum var. pendulum; assembly: GCA_030864225.1. Classification (NCBI taxonomy): domain Eukaryota; kingdom Viridiplantae; phylum Streptophyta; class Magnoliopsida; order Solanales; family Solanaceae; genus Capsicum; species Capsicum baccatum. The sequence continues at coordinate 42,392,327 of CM061560.1, forward strand.
GCCTACATTACTAAAAATTGTATCACATTGACATATATGTGGATCAATACTTTTGGAATGTACTGAGCATATGCGGGTAAATTAAAAAGTTAAACAATATCTCAACATTAACATAAAATTGTAAAAGAATGCATGCTAATTGTAGATGACTCAGATTAACTTGAATATATGAAAACTGAGAATCATAATCATGAGTAGTAATGCATATTGTATAGATCTAGTGAGTCATAACATTTAGTTCTAAAAACTATACTTGTATTATATATTTAAATCATGTTTTCTAAGTGTAGAAAGGCCTCACTTTTATATCTGTAAGCTGCCAGCTAAAATCTTGTAGCTAATGTCTTATGTAAAGCAATATCTGAAAAAGTTGTGAGCCTTTACACTTTGTTTCTACAAGTTTTTCTATTAGGATTACTCTTTTCTATAGGGAGGTTCTTCTAACCTACATACACTATTTGAGTTATCATAGTTTCTAACGTCTAGTTCCCTTATGGGAAAACCTCACATTAGGGAGAGTTGTCATACTCTTGCCAAGGAGTATAACCTAATCTAAGTGATCAAATTTGTAACTGTCATCCATATAGAAATGGAAATAATTTGAAAATCTCAACCTACGTTGGCTCATAGTTTTGGGGCATGTGAACATACCCAACTCACTTCTAAATACTACTCCCTTTAATTTGTATGCTCATTCTTTAGGAAATACACTTTAAAACTAGTATAAGTGTTTATAATGAATATATATTAACTTACAGGTGAGCCCTCATCCCTGGGTTTACTTGGTGCTGAGTCTTACTCCTAACTGAATAGACACTGAATTGATTTCCCAGTTGACTGAGCTCTTACTAGTACTGTTTAACTGAACTGAGTTTAATAAGTTTCATTGACTAAAAGAATACTACTGAATTCTATTAACTAACTGAATTTACTGAGGACTGAACTAAATAATAAATATGACTGAACTGATACTGGATCTACTGAATTTTCCTGTGTCATGTAACTTATTGAGTTCTATTGAGTTCTACTGAGTTCAAAAACTTGACTGAGAGTACTACTCATCATGGCTTGACTGAGGTTATCTTGAAAATTAATACTAGCTCTAGTCACATATCTAAATTATTGGGTATTAAATGCCCCTAGGACTCGATAGCATGAATATAAATAGGGCATGACACTTCTTGAACACATGAGCATAGTAAACAATTCTCAATACAACCATTGGGGGATTTCCGAAAGCATTTACAAGTCATAAGCTTACACATGAATAGGAATGCATGTTAACATAACAAAATTTCAAAATTCCATACTTATTAGCATTCCACCAAATCATAACAAGACATAGCTTATGCATGGGAGTCATTTGAACAAATGGGTACATCATGAGTTCATCATTGAGATCACAAATGGGTCATAATGCACAATTCTTATTCACCTGGGCATTTTAACAAACACATGGAACGCGTAACCTTTTCTAGGGCATAAATTAACAAGTAATACATCATGGATATATAAAGCACTTCAAATTTAAGGATTTCAATCCACAAGCAAATATAAAGTCATGAAAATTTTAAAAAAAAAATCAATCTTGGAAGTCATATCACAACATTAACATGTGTACAATCAAGCCCACAACATGGAATTCAAAATTTATATTTTAAAAAGGGTTTCTTGATCTCTAAGGGTAGAAAGGACCCTTGGATGTACACTTTACATACCTTGGTTGATGATTTCTTGAAGATTAGTAGAGGAAAGCTTGAGTTCTTGATTTGGAATTAATCACCTAGGGTTTTCTTGTTCTTGAGAGAATCTGAAATATTGAATGCATTTAGCCAAAAAGGGGCTAAGTTTCATTTTATAAGAGCTGAAGGTCGGGGGAAAAATACCTAACTACCATTAAGGACGCGGTCATTTAATGACTTAAAATTGGGCACCGATGCGTTTGTCGATGTGGCATGTTGATAGCATCAATACGATACTCGACGCATCGTTCCATGATTGCACCATGTCTCAGGAGTTTGACTCTTGCAACCTGTAACAATATTAACCAATGCAATAGGTGATGCGGCGTGCCAAGATCGCGTTGGTCCACTATTTTGAAATTTCGAACGTAGTCTAAGGTCGGTCCGAAAAATTCAAAACTTGTCTGGGAGCACCAATTGACCTTCCTGATCATGAATTAAAAAAAATATATCCCACTAAAGGACGTTAAGGTCACAAAATGAGATTGCCAACTTTCAATGGCTAATAATAAACTATGTCATCAAACCTAGCTAGAATTTTCTAAGCCTGGAACCTCTTGACAAGCTTAAAGGATGAATTAAGCTAGGAATTTTGTGGGGTCTTACATTAGTTATCTATACCTTTGCCCATAAATAGCCTCAAACAGAGCCATCTGAATACTAGAATGGTAACTATTAGTGTTGGGAAACTCGATCAAAGGCAAGTGGTCATCCTAACTGCCATTGAAATCAGGAACACATGCCCTTAACATATACTCTAGTGTCTGAATGGTTCTCTCTGCCTGACCATCTATCTGTATATGAAAATCTAAACTAAGATGAACTTGGGTACCAAGCCCATTCTGAAAGGCTTTCTAAAACTGAGAGGCAAACTTAGTATCCCTATCTAAAATGATGGACAAGGGAACTTCATGCAATCTAACCAATTCTCTGATGTATATCTTAGCATAATCTTCAGCTATGTAGGACCTGTGAACTGGCAAGAAATGGGATTATTTGGTCATTCTGTCTACAATAATCCAAATTAAATCATGTTACCAACACATATTGGGTAATCTTGCCATAAAGTCCATATTCTCCTTTTCCAACTTCTAGGTGGGAATACTAAACTAATTCATTGTTCTAATAGGTCTTTGATGCTCTATCTTAACCTGTTGACAAGTTGCACACTTTTCTACAAATTATGCAATATCTTTCTTCATACCACTCCACCAATAGACTTTTTGCAAATTGCAGTACTACTTGGTAGCTCTTGGGTGAATGATGTAATGCACCATGCACTTCTATCATAATCCTCTGCCTCAAATCATCAAAACATGACATACATAATCTACTTTGGTATCTCAACACACCATCTCCCCTTTAGGAGAAAACCTCTACCTTTCTGTCTTTAACTAACCCCTTCAATTTGACCAAACTAGAGTCCTTGTCCTGCTTCTCTCTCACTTCAAAATCTAGAGAAGATTCTTAACTACTGTAAACGCAAACATTTCCCTCAGCAATGACAACCAACGTCTCATCCAATCTAGCTAATCGGTGATCTTCCTGAACTAATTCTCTCTTATAATTCTTCACATAAGAAACACTGCCTATAGACAACCTACTAAGGGCGTCTGCCACTACATTAGCCTTGCCCAGATAATATAACACACTAATGTCATAATCCTTCAACAATTCTAACCACCTTCTCTGACAAATATTCAACTCCTTCTGAGTAAACACATATTGCAAGATTTTGTGATCCGTGAATATATCAATATGCACCTTTTAAAGATAATGCCTTCAAACTTTTAATGTCAATACAATGACATCTAATTTAACGTCATGGATAGGGTAGTTCTTTTTGAAGGCTTAAGATATTAGAACCATAGGCTATAACCTTACCTCTCTACATCAAAACACAACCCAAATTGATTCTAGAAGCATCATAATAGACAACAAACCCATCCATACCATTAAGTAGCACTAAAACTAGGGCTAAAGTGAGTTGAGTCTTCAAATCCTGAAACCTCTTCTCAAAGAAATCTAACCAATAAAACATAACTTTTTTTTCAGTCAATCTAGACATTGGGAGTCAATAGATAAAAACCCTTCAACAAAACACCTGTAATAACCAGCTAAACCCAAGAAACTCCCTATGTCTGATGGAGAGATCATTCTAGGCCAGTTTCTTACAACTTCTATCTTTTGGGGATAAACTCTAATGTCATCACTGAAAATAATATGACCTAATAGAGCTACTGATCTTAGTAAAATTCATATTTTCTGAATTTGTCTAACAATTGATGATCACAAAATGTTTGTAACACAATTCTATAATGGTCTGTGTGATCATCCTCACTACGAGAATAGACACGAATATCATCGATAAAGACTATGACAAACATGTCCAAATATTATTTGAATACTCTATTCATCAATTCCATGAAGGTTGTTGGGGCATTTATCTGACTGAAGGACATGACAAGAAACACGAAATAACCATTACGGGTTCTGAAAGTTGTCTTTGGAATATCACATTCCCTTACTCCAAGTTGGTGGCAGACAAGTCTATCTTGGAGAAATAACTTACACCTTGGAGTTGATTGAATAATTCATCAATCCTAGGAAGTGGATATTTGTTTTTTATGATGACTTTATTCAGCTGACGATAATCAATGCATATTCACAAAGCACCATCTTTCTTTTGCATGAATAGGATGGGAGCGCCCCATGGAGAGCCATTGAGACTTGTTAAACCTTTATATATGAGTTCCTTAAGCTTCTCTTTTAATTTCTTGAGCTCGTCTAGTGATAACGCTCAACTTACACTTTAATTTAGTGCAAGTCGGTCGTCGTCAATATATTTACCCAATTTTTGGAGTCGGGGTCGAATCCACAAGAAAAAATGTGAGTGGCGATTAAACTAATTTGAGGCTATAGTTATAAATTGAATTCAAACAGATGATACGAAAAGATAAAATGGGGGTTTTGGAGATTAGCCAATAAATTGTTAATCAGGAGTTTATGAAAAACCAGAATTATGTTCACTTGGGATTTTTTGTACTTGACAGATGCTAATAGTAGTTCAAGATTCTCATAGTAGATAGGACAACAAGTTATCTTTATTAAAGTTATGTCGAAATGTCTCTCGACCTACTTAGGAATTTAATTACCTAATCCTCTCGAACTTAGGGAATTTATATTCGCAGCCCAGATTTTACCTCAAGTTAATCAACCTTGTTAGAGTGTTAATTATTAAACAAAGTATTTCCAAGTCCTTGCTGATAATTCACTTCCCACTATATTTGATTTCTTTCTGAAGCAAATCAAAATGGGTTTTATCTATTTTTTACAACCAACAAACATTAATTAAAACCTCAAAATTATCAAGAAGTCCTACCACCTTTCGAATCCTGATCACTCAACAGTTTATCAAGCCCAAAGCCTAGATCCCACAATTCAGGTTAATGGAATTTAGCCACTCATAATTCAATAATCGAAACAATGAGTAGTATTCATGCTTTAAAAGTTAAACATACCACAAGAAAAATAATAATTAGTGAATCACAGATTAGATCACAAAGGAAATCCAAAAATAATGATAATAATCTCTTCAAAGTATTTGCCTTTTCAAGCTAAGAAAATAGAGAGAGAAAATATCAAAGTATCGTTTAAACTGAATGTGCGGATCTCTCTCGAATTCTCCTAAAAAACCCTAAAACAAAACATTAACTAGTTCACCCTAAATAAGGAAACAAAATCAAGGTTACAGCTTTTTCTCGGAATAGACGACTCTATTGGTGATACCTTATCAGGATCCTGACGACTTAACAAGAATGTTGTCAGGTCTTCTTCAAATCTGCACTAGTCCTTTCTAAGGTTCACGACAACTTCTGATTGCTTATCAGGACTGTAATGACTTATCATAAATGTCGTCACACTTTTGCTCCAATTCTCATGTCATGCCTAAGTCTGACGATATACCTGAAAACTTATCACCATGATGACGGCCTATTAGAAAATGTCGTCGATTCTACCAGCTAGAACTCATTCCCTATTTAAGGCTGACAATGGCCTTGATAGCTTATCACCAAGATGACGACTTATCATGAATATCGTCAGCTGCACTTATATTTTAATTGCTTCAGATGTCAGTCTTTTTGCTTCCATTATTGTTGATTTCCCAGCATCTCAACCTTTACTACAAAATTAAAGTAAAGCTAATCAAAAACGACAAAAGTTGCTTAAGACTTTGCAATTATTCTTAGTTAAAAGCCTCAAATGTTTTAGCATCTGCTCACACATCAAAACCTTCAACTTAAAACAATTGCTTGTCCTCAAGAAACCAAAATATAACTAAGAGGATACAAAGTACAATTGGCAGCTAATCACTCATATAATCTCAAAATATCATCACCTTCTCCAAGGTCAATCAATTCAACAACAATCGTGTCTACTATTTGAAAAAACCATGTAACACACCAGATTCAAGATATGGACAAATTCAGCAACAACAACCATGATTGTATCAATATTACACTACCCAGATAAGCTAGTAACATACTCAATGTGCCCTTACAATAAAGAAATCCTTTCTTCATTCATATCAGCAATCACATGTGTAGGTACAGGGATAATCAAAAGATACTCACTCTCAGAATAAGTTCCAATCAATGTATGCCAAATTCCATAGGCTTTCCCTTATATTAATTACCAAGGTTTTCCGGCAGGTCAGTTAGGATCACTATAGGTCTTTTTCTGGCTTGTAATGTAAGCTAGGGGCTGGTATGATATTCAAGGACATTTAGAGTGACTATGCCTTCTTGACACTATACTAACCTCTTGGGGTCTCACTTATGAAATTTTTTTTACTTTCTTGATTAAAAGACATTCAAGATGGGTGCGGTCTTTTCGACAATCATTTCTTCTTTTTTCACAAGTTTTCTTTTCTTCTTCTTTTTCTACCGCACCTAGTTTTTTTCTTTTCTTTTCTTTTATTCTACCTTTCTTCATACTTATTTTTTATCATGCACCCCTATGATAGACACTATCAACTTAAGCTATCAAGTATATCATACATAGCTACTTATCCAGTTCATGAAATTGTTTAGCAATGATTATCATGCCGCTAGAAGTAATGCAAAAATCGAGATGCACAGTGGTCACAAATAGATGTAATTTACATAGTTACCAGATATATAATTGGAGAGGTATTTATTATTCTAAGAAAAATTAACAAAAATATGTAAACTTCCCTATATACTTATTTTTCCTCCAGTTAACCATAACACATCACAAAAAAACACAATACACCTAAACATGCCGACTCTACTAGGAACAAGACTCTGGGGAAAAGAGGCATGACAAAAAAAACCCACAGAGGACATCAACACACACAAGTAGCCCTACCCTCAACTTAAAATTATGAAATATCCCCAATGCATCAAATCAAAACAAGAGATTTATAAACATACTGCTGGCACCACGGGTGCGAAGATCTAATGTCAATCACATAATATGAATATAAACAACAAAATACCTTGGGTTGCCTCCCAAGAAGTGCCTAATTTAGTGTCACGGCATGACTCAGTTATCTTGACTACTCAGACTTCATCAAGATACCTTGTTGATTATTATTTATGTCTCAACTTGGAGGATTTGAAATGTCGACCCAACTTTTGATCAATACATCTTCAAGGCGAATTGGGCAAACGTACGGATACAATGACACTTCCTTTATCTCACCACTTTGATGAGTTCAATCTCTTACCCAAATTCATATCAAATTTCATGATATGCTCATTGGGCATTGATGATATTATCAATAATCCACTTGATGGACATTGAATTTTGCCTTTACTGACCTTCAAGTGGGGGGGGGGGGGGGGGGTTTCATTTTGCTCATTTTGAATGCCAAATTCCTAAATACAAGGATTATGTTCCTCATCCTCAAAACACCTTAGTTGCTTGGGTAGGTGGACTTCCATATCATTCACCAAGCAGAATGTTGAAAATGGTTGGAATGAGGTCTTTTCCTTAATTTTGGAGTTGCATCCTCTTGTCATCTTCACTCTGAATTGGGCTAGAGTCTTTAGAAGAAATTTGCTTGGCTTCTTCTTTTGCCTCTAGCATCATTTCCTCAATCTTGAAATCATCCCTGATGGTTGGTTTGGTTGGTTAGAAAATAATCGAGGGTTGCTCAACATCAAGCACAACAGCGATATAGGATTCTTGTTCCTTATCTTCATACTCATTCATTATGTTAAATGATTCCACATACAAGATATCATCTAAATATAATGTGAAAAAGTGCTTTGAATGTTTGACCTCTATATCTATATCCTCCATCATTATTCTTTCCTCATTATTTTCCCTTATGACTTGATGTATATCATGTATAATATCATTCATTGTGTCCATACAATCCAACATTAGTTGAAGAATAGCTTCAATACCATTCTTTCTGGTGCTTTACTCTTTCTATTCTTGACCATAAGACCTATCAAAATCATAATATGAACTAAAATTTGGGTTAGCATATCGGGTGGAGGGGTCATATGGGCAATCACTCCAATAGACATCTTGACCACCACATAAAGAACATTCATACTCCCAGTAGGATAGAGATGGTGTACACATATCTCTCCGGGGAGCATATCTACAATCTTGCAAAAAGTGAGGTCAATCATAATATAGAGATGGATCATCAAGATATGATTTCCAACCAGCAAGCTCATATTCATTCCAAGATGCCACAGTAATAAGTAAACTAAAATAAAAATCTACCTAACACCAGAAATTAAGGAAAACTAAAAACAAATATTTACATGTTTAAATTCAAGAAAGTAGACTAAAATTCCAAACCAAACTAATACGCCAAAATTTTTCCCCAAAAACAACGCAATTTTTGATAATGCTCAACTTACACTTCAATTTAGTGCAAGGCGATCGTCATCAATATATTTATCCAACTTTTGGAGTCAGGGTTGAATCCACAGAGAACAATGTGAGTAGCGATTAAACTAATTTGAGACTACAGCTACAAGTTGAATTTGAACAGGTGTTACGAAAAGATAAAATGGAGGTTTTAGATATAAGCAGATAAATTTTTAATCAAGAGTTTATTAAAAACAAGAATTATGTTCACTAACGGTTTTTGGTACTTGACAGATGCTAATTGTAGTTCAAGATTCTCACAGTAGATAGGACAACAAGTTATCTTTATCAAAGTTATGCCTAAATGTCTCTCACCCTACTTAAGCATTTAATTACCTATCCCTTTCAGACTTAGGGAATTTATATTCACAGCCCAGATTTTACCTCAGGTTAACCAACCTTGTTACAATGTTAATTATTAAACACAGTATTTCCAAGTCCGTGTTGATAATTCACTTTCTACTATGTTTGATTTCTTTCTCAAGCAAATCAGAATAGGTTTTATCTATTGTTTGCAACCAACAGACGTTAATCAAAACCTCAGAATTATCAAGAAGTCCTACCACCTTTTGAATCCTGATCACTCAGCACTTTATAAAGCCTTAATCCTAGATCCCATAATTCAGGTAAATGAAATTGAGCCACTCATAATGCTAAAATCAAAACAATGAGTTGTATTCATGCTTTATAATTTAAACTTACCACAAGAAGAAGAATAACTAGTGAATCACACATTAGATAACAAAGAAAATACCAAAATAATGATAATAATCTCTTCAAAGTATTTGCCTTATCAAGCCAAGAAATTAGAGTGAGAAAATATCAAAGTATCGTCAAAACTCAATGTGCGAGTCTCTCCTAAATTCTCCTAGAAAACCCTAAAACAAAGCTTTAAATAGTTCACCCTAAATAAGGAAACAAAATCAAGGTTATAGCTTTTTCTTTGAATAGACGACGACAATTGGTGATGCCTTATTAGGATCCTGATGACTTATCAAGAATGTCGTGAGGTCTTTTCAAATCTACACTTGTCCTATCTTTGTTTGACAAAAACTTCGCACGGCTTATCAGGACTGTGACGACTTATCAGAAATGTCATCAGACTTTTGCTATAATTTTCATGTCCTTCCTAAGTCTGACAACATTCCTGATGACTTATCACCATTATAGCTAACTATCATAAAATGTCGTCGATTCTACCAGCTGAAACTCATTCCCTATTTAAGGATGATGATTGCCTTGATAGCCTATCATTGGGCTGACTACTTTTCATGAATGTCGTCACCTACACTTGTCTTTTAATTGATTCAGATTTTAGCCTTTTTGCTTCCAATATTGTTTGTTTCCCTGCATCTCAACCTTTACTACAAAATCAAAGTAAAACTAATAAAAAATGACAAAATTTTCTTAAGACTTTACAATTATTCTTAGTTAAAAGCCTCAAATATGTTAGCATCCACTCACACATCATCTAGATCTATACAATATGGTTGAATAGAGATGGGTTGAGTATCTGGAGGAAAATCAATACCAAATTCTATTTCCCTATCGGGATTTACCCTTGGTAAATATTCTGGAAATACCTCAAGAAACTTATTGACTACATAGATTGACTGAACAGTTGGAGCCTAAGACTTTGTGTCTTTGACTCAAACTAGATGATAGATGCACCCTTTTGAGATCAACTTTTTGTCCTTAATATAGGATATGAAATGACTCTTGGGAGACACAGAATTACCTTCCCACTCAAACAGTTGGTCATCTAGAAATTGAAACTTCACCACTCACGTGCGAGAATCTATAGATGCATAACAGGAATAGAGCCAATCCATGCCAAGAATAAGGTCAAAGTCAACCATATCTCACTCTATTAAGTCTGGTAACATGATCTTATGAAGGACAGTGATACGATACTTTATATAGATCTGTTTGGCAATAACTAACTCACCCACTAGGGTATAAACTGAGAAGGGCTTAGGAAGTTTTTTAGGACCTACTTCAAAATTTACTACAACTTATAGGGTCATATAAGAGAGATTCAACCCGGGGTCTAGCAACACATAAATATTAATATGAAAGACACAAAGCATACTAGTAAAAAAATTTAGTGAACCCTTCCTCTCATGATAGAATGGTAAAGCATAAAACTGATCCTAGTAGTGACCGGCACCAGTGTTGGATGACATATCTCAAAGAGGGACTGGTGACCTAGAGAGGCTGGTGCGCTATAGCTTGAGTCAGGGGATGAATATCCCTATTTTCCTACATAGTATGTGGACACTCTTTGATTCAATAACCCAACTTATCACAATAATAACAACTTTTTTGTTCCAATAAGCACTCACCATAATGATTCTTACAATACTTAACATATAGAGGATAATTAGGTTTTCCACTCATACTTTTATAAGACCTGGACATAGAAGTCTAACCCCATTGTTCCTGCCTAGCTCTGGGGGTGGAAGCAATGGCTGAAGATGGCACTGGCATAGATTAACGACTCTGAAACTAAGGATGATTTCCCACTTCAAACTTTCTTGTGCCATACTCAAAATACCCTATCACTCCTTCCTATTTCCCATCTCTCTTGCCTTTAAATTTTCTACCTTAATATGTTGAGCATAAATCAATAGCTTTAAAATATCTATATCCCTAAATAGTGTGGCAGTCCTGCACTCCTTGACTACAAAACTAGATACTCAAATAACAAACTTACTCATACTCGATCTAGGGTTATCCATCATATCAGGGGAATACCTAGACAACAGATTGAACTTAAGGTCTCACTCTTTCACTATCACCGATTCATGCCTCAGGCTCACAAACTTTTATACCATAGCTTTTCTTATTTCACTCAAAAATAACCTATCTAGAAATGCATCATGAAACACCTACCAACACATAGGAGCTGCATTCACACCTCTACCATTTTTCCACATAACCACGCAATCATATGTCATATCTTTTTGCCTATAGGATGCCAACTCTGCACTCTCCTTTTCAGTAGCATGCATAATCTGAGTGATCTTTCTCACCTCAGCTAAGTAAAGTTGTGGGTCCTTACCTAATTTTCACCTAAAGAACTTAGGCAGATCTATTATCATAAAGTTACAAATTATCGCTATTGCTAAATCCCCATTCTACTAAAGTAAGACTGTTGCGTTATAGTTTCCCTGAACATTGGTAGTCACAGCTTTGGCCAATGCCTCAAAGGCAGCTCGAAATTTATCATGGGATACATTATCATTTAGAAAGTCAGCAGGCTAGGGTGGATTGTTATCATTTTTGCGTGCAGTAGCTCAGCGAGGAGGAATATTCAACTGTCACATAAAGCATGAGTTAAAAGGAGATAGAGACACTATAAGCACTATAGATCAGGAATGAAAGAGATGATTTCCTAAACTGACCTATAGTCTCTTTCTCATAAATGTGGTATGATTCACACCCATTATAAATACTCTAAGTAACGTGGCTTGTCTGAATCCGTAGGACTTTTATAACCTTAGGCTCTAATACCAAGTTTGTAACATCCCAAAAATAGGTCCTGAGATGTCACATGGTGCTCAATACTACGAGTATCCTTGTGTTAACCTAGTAAGCCTTCTACTAAATCTGAATCATACAATAGGGAAACATAGATATATAATAAAAGATAAAATCCAGAATTCTTTCTGAGCTACGCTAAAATTATCTAAAAATAATATTTAAAAGTACTTGACTTAAAGTCTGGGCAATTAACAATTGAAATCTAAATCATAACTAGTAATCTAACAAGCCTCTACTACTAACAACTACAGAGCCATTGGGAAAAAATGCCAACTGACTCAAACTGACTGAAAATACTGAATTAACTACTCTAATAAGTTGAAAAATTGAACAATTATGTTCCCAAACTATGAGGACTCACCAACTGTCAATATATAGATGGAGATGATCAAAATTGTTCACACTATTGAAACTGAGGACTTAAACCTACATTATTAAACAATGTAACACATAGACATATATATGGATTAGCACTTCTGGATTGTACTGAGCATATACGGGTGAATACATGAGTAAAATAATATCTCAACATTATTATAGATTTGTAAAAGAATGTATGCTAAGTATCAATGAGTAACATTAGATTGAATAACTAAAAATTGAGAATCATAATCATGAGTTGTAAAGCATGATGTACAAATCTAGTGAGTCATACCACTTGGTTCTAAAAACTATAATTGTATTCTATCTTTGAATCATGTTGTCAATGTGTAGAAAGGACTCACTTTTATATTTGTAAATTGACAGCTAAATCTTGTAGGTAATGTCTTATGTAAATCAAGTTCTGATTAAATCATGAGCCATTACACTTAGTTTTTGCAAGATTTTCTGTTAGAATTACTCTTTTCTGTAGGAGGTTTTTCTAACCGGTATTCACTATATGAGCTATCATAGTGTCCAACATCTAGTTTCCTTATGGGAAAACCTCACATTAGAGAGAGGTTTCATACTCTTTCCAAGGAGTATAACCTAATCTAATTTATCATATTTGTAACTATCATCTATATAGAAATAGTAATAATCTGATAATCTAAACCTATATTGGCTTATAGTTATGGGGCATGTGAACATTCCCAATCCTGTGCCAAATGCTACTCCCTTTAATTTGTATGCTCATTTTATAGGATATCCACTTTAAAACTAGTATCGGGGTTTATAATGAAAACCAATTGTATATCTGTCTAATTTAAACTCTATCTAATAGTATAAAGTTGATTCCATATCAAAGCTAACATCACAAGATCAAATCTTGATCAAAATAGGAATATATATTAATCATAGTATGCTTAAAGCATAGTAAATCTTGAAATATCGATATACAAACTAGGACTTAATAACACATGCAACAAGTTCATGTCAAGTCATCATAAAGTTCATGCTGGATAATGAAAGTATTGATAATTCAATTCTAAATCTAGAAATTAATGCCTTACGTCCAAAAATACAAAAGTAGACATGCAATACAATGTCTAAATCACTTGTAATCTCATAATATTCAAATAGTGATGAGTGGGTATAAACCCTAAACTGTAATTAATATGATTTCATGTAAAAATTAACTTTAAAACTAATTTTTGGAACAAGGATAAAAGGATTATCCTTTTTCATTATGCCACATAACTTAATAGATGAATAGATAAAGAAGTTTGAACTTTGTGTCCCTATTTGTCCTCTTGAAGATTGTTTCTTAAAGTTATTGGATTAGGAATCTTGAATTTTGGGTTATCATGGAAAAAATAGCGGAATTTAGATTTCTTGATGTTTGAAATTTGAAGTTCTAGGGTTTCTTAGAGAGAAATTTGATTAATAATGAGTGTAGTAGGCTTAAAATAGGTTTAATTCTCTAAATTTCACAAATTGGGGGCTTGTGAAAAGACTAAGTTGCCCTTAGGAAAATTAAGTTCAGATTTGGAAATCTCCATTATGCACTTCACCGCAATGCGGTAATATCGTTGTGGCTCACTGGAAGAATGACGAGTGCCATTTTACAGTATGGCATGATGCGGTGCTATCTCTTTGCGTTACTAGAAAAAGACGAGTGCCATTTTTCACTCCAATGCGATGCGGGGCCTGTTCCACCGTAATTACTGGTACGACACTGGCCATTACAGTGATCTACTAGAAAGGGACAGAAGGGATTTTAGGCTTCATGGTGATGTGGCATAATCATGATGCTACACTGTAAAATGGAAAATTGTTAATCTGCACTTCACCGCGATGCAGTGCTATCGCGGTGAACTACTTCTTTTCACTAAAAGTGTCATAACTTCTCACCCGAGTATTAGATTAAGGAAAAATTGGTATTCTTGAAAAGCTGGCTCAATTATCTACATATTGATGGATCTAAAGATAGAAAATTCTACACATATCTAGAGTTATTCACTTTTATAGTTGACCCTTGACACACTAAAAGCTAAACGAGACTAGGAAAAGTATAGGGGTATTATAGGCATAGTGTTCCTAATTATGGAAATTTTTGATTAAAAATGGGATCATTTGTACTAATTAGGCCTAATTTTGTGTTACGTCTTGTGGACTTAGTGTGAATGAGGCATGTTTAAGAATTCTTCCAATAATTTCGAGCCCGATGTTTTCAAAAAAGTGCTTACTTCATAACTTGGTAACTTGTATTAATGTTTCATGATTGTGGATTTTGATTTGTGGTTATGATACTCCTTGTGGAAGTTATATTGTACATTTAGAGATAAAATTTCTCCTAGATACATTATGTGGTCTATAGTGATGCTATTTCATCTTAAACTTCATGATTGGCCTATAGAGATGCTATTTTCTCTTAAACTTGATTGTTGGCCAATGGAGATGATATTTTCCCTTAGACTTGATGATTGACCTATAGATATTCTATTTTCTCATAGACTTGATTATTGGCCTAAAGATTTGCTATTTCCTTTAGTCATGATTGTATGACTTGTAGAGACCATGTTTCTCTTTGATATGTAAATTGTCCAAGAGAATCTATATTCCTCATAGTCATGATCTATGAACTATTGATATATGATATACTATAGATGATTACACGTTAATATATATTATGCCTTCTAGCTAGGAGATGCCTTTAATGAAAGAGATGATTTCATGCTTATTGATATTATGCCTCATATATGTGAGATGAATCTTATATGTGAGATAATTAGAGGTATGCTAGGGCTTATAAATGTGATTATTAATATGAGTCCTATATATGTGTATGGTCCTAAGCCCGTGATTATGGTGTTGTGATTATCTAGAAAAATTAATGGGCCATGGGCCATGTTATGATATTGATTTAATAGACTAGAAGTATTTATCATTAGACATGATGAGGTGATTACAATTTATGAATATGAATATCTATATATTTGTATACATATCTCAACAGTATGGGATAGAGGAAGATGTGGTACAATGCTTTTTATTCCACTGATTGAATCCCAGTAATGGCATGCATAGATTTGGTACAATCATGATTATTACCATTATAAATGATGTGATTATAGCATGACTGTGATCTTATGACTGCTTTTCTTATTAGACGGTTAAGTTGTGTGGTAACTAGTTGTTTATTAGGGGATTATGGCACTTGATACATAGGAATATGATGTATTAGTTAATGAATCTTTTTTAGTTGAAACATGATAGCTACGATGGTTAATTACTTAATGGTGTCAGTTAATATAAGAATGTTGGGTGACAAGTAGTAATGTGTTGTCTAGTAATGATTAACAAATATAGTATGATTAGTTGATAATAATGAATGGTGGGTAAATAACGATTTTGGTCTAATGATGAACCTTGACTAGATGTTAGATGTTTACTATTAGATAAATAGTGGTTAATTGTTATCCCATGAATAAGGAATATGTAAAGGATATGGTTTAGGCTGATAACTATAGTTATGTGATGACTAGCAAACTAGTTATTTTGTAATAGTAAGAGTTCGTTATCTAATTATAAGTAGTTGGTAACTATTGACTAGATAGATATTCTATGGTGATATGTCTATTATTATGAGTATTTTAGTTTATCTTATTCGGTAATGTTAATTGTAATGATATTTGTACCCACTAAGGCCAAAGGATATTATTATGATGATATTAATACCCTGCAAGGCCAGAGGATACTATTGTGATTATATTGATACTCGAAAAGGCCAAAGGATACTAGTGTGATTATATTGATACCCGATATAGCTAGAGGATGCTATTGTAATGATGTTGCTACCCAGCAAGGCCAGAGGATATATTAATGATATGTTAATACCTGGCAAGGCCAGAGAATACTATTGATAATGTGTTAATACCCGGCAAGGCTGGAGGATCTATTAATGATGTGTTGATATTCAGCAAGGCCAGAGGTTGATAATGATGATGATAGTCCTGATGAGGATATTTCTGATATGTTATGATATTAATTGTGTACTTTGCATTTACTCATGCATATGCATTTCCTATAACCTGTATGCACCTATATTTATTAGCTGGCATAGGATAGATGCATATATATGGGTGAAGAATATGCCTTGTATTATTATATGTTGATTAAACCTTTTGATCATGGAGTGGTGGGGGTATGCATAGGCTCGCCTATGTATTTGGTTTTTTGGAGTAGCCAGTTATTCATTGTGTTATTACCATTATTGTGATAATTATTATGGCTATCTTATGACAGATTGGTCATTGATCTGGCATCAAAATTTGAGGTATGTCTTCATCCTCTCATATCTTATGATTGCATTATTATTTCATGTCTAGCCATATGGGTTAGAAAGCTCGAGTATGAGAGTATTTAAATCACGATAGTATTTTTTTAAGGTCTCAAAATAATAATATCATGATATAGGTTATTCTTTGAGATGAACTTATGTTTATATGTATATTTATACCAATATTAATCTATCTATTTAAAGATATGGTACTACCGTATATCCTTTTTTTCATTATTTATATTGTATAGTCATTTCTTCGCCTTGTATATTACTATGGATCTTTAGTTTGCTCTTTATTTGTATATTGACCTTGGATATACAATATAGCATTGATGTGTATTAAAGGTAGATGGAATAGGATAGTTCACCCTGATGCTTCCTTAGTCTTATTATGTTAGACTATTGGATATGAACATGATAGTTGTTCCTTATTTTCTTATTTTGTCATATTATTATGGACTATTGGTTGTAGTTTCCATTCTATTTATATACTATATATATCTACTTTATCTTTGGAGCTCAATTGGCAGTTGCCTACGTAGTACCATTTGTTTTGTACTCATACTGTACTTTAGCAACCTGTAGCTTATAGTATTGGTTATTGTCATTGATGTGTGCATCTTGCAAAGCAACCTTAGTTCAGAGACTTAGAGTGAGCTCTTGATGTTCAGTGTATTACTTATCTCTCTCTTATGTATTAGACTAGTCTTTAGTTGTATTTGTAGATAAGTTATATCAATATATTTCCCTTGATATTTCACTCTTGTACTCTTTTTATATTAGAAGGTCTTGTACTGATACCCACAAGTTTTGAGATTCATCTATGTATTGATCTTTATATCATATATTTTGTATTCCTTTCTTTATATTATTGAATGGTCCGTTACTAGCCATTCCAAACTATAGGTTGTCTTGCTTACTTATAGGTTATGGAAGGCTCCATCATGAACTAGGGAAATTGAGTCATGAAACTAATTCCTTCTTGGATTGGTTTATTCCTCAAGAGTTAAGGGAAGCTAAGATGGAGGAGTTAGTGAACCTCAGGCATAGGAGGATGTTAGTATAGAAATATGATATGAAGTACCATCAACTATCAAGGTATGCTCCTGACTTTGTGGCTGATATGAAGTCAAGAATGTGGAAGGTTGCTTGAGATTAGGCAACCTATGCTCAAGAATTATCATCCCTATCGGGGTTATTTGAAGAATGGAGGAACAAATGCATCAACTTTGGCTAGGTATGCCATTGGCTCAAGGCTTTTTTGGTTAATAAGGTTGCTACAAGGGACAATAAGATTCTTGTCGCTTCATCTTCTGCTCCTACACCTAGTGGTATGGCATCAGCTTGTCTTACTACTCCTGGTTCTAGTGTTAGTCGAAATAGGTTGTATGGTTTGGCATCCTAACAGTAATCTAAGGCATCACCTAATATCGTTACTGGTACATTACAGCTTTTGTCTTCTAATGTATATTATTTGCTTGATCCGAGGTGTACTCTCTCCTATGTGACTCCTTATGTGGCTGTATCTTTTGGGTTCAATCTGAAAGCTATTTCAGGTTCTTTTTCTGTTTCTACCCTGGTAGGTTACTTGGTTATTTCTAAGAGAGTCTATAGGGGCATATAGTAACTATTTGTAGTATGTAGACTTTGGTGGATCTATTTGAGTTTGATATGGTAGATTTTGATGTCATTCTAAGCAGTCCAAAGTCACCAAAAGTACTATGAGGATGTTAGGCATAGAAACTTGGAGCTTGAGGTAGGGGATAGGGTGTTCCTCAAGGTGTCTGCCATGAAGGGAATGGTGCAGTTTGGAAAAAAGAGGAAACTCAATCCTCGGTATATTGGTCTTTATGATGTTGTGATAAAGGCGAGAAATATTGCTTATGAGTTAGAGTTGTCATTTAGCGTAAGTTTGGTTCATCCGATCTTTCATGTTTCTATATTGAGGAAGTGCATTGGTGATCCTTCTTCAGTGGTTCCTTTGGAAAGATTGGGTATTTTGGATTTTCTGTCTTATGAAGAGGTCCAAGTTGAGATATTAGATAGGAAATTTATTGGTTGTGGATCAAGGATGTTGTGTTAGTGAAGGTTCTATAGTGGAACCATAAGGTGAAAGAAGCTACTTAGCAAGCAGAAAAGGACATGAAGTCCAAGTATCAACTTTTTTTTCTGCTCTTTTGATTCATGCGGAAGGTATTTGTCTTTAACACATCTTTATTTTTTAAGTTTGTTAAAGAAAAGATTAACATCTTTGCATCTTTGTTTTCGAACATTGTTAAAAGGATGTTTGATAATGTAAATGACTCTATGTGTGGTTACCCTTACCTCGTCCGTCATTCGGGGATGAATGTTCCTACAAGGGGAGACTAAAACATCCTGGGTTTTGTACCTTAGAAAATTTTCTAGAATATCCATTCTCCGGGCCCAATATGACTCATGGGTATGAGTTGTATATTGGGGTATGAGTGGTATGGTCCTATTGTATGCTACCTAGTGTTAGTTGTTGGGATGATTTTGGTCACTAGAATGGGTATGACATATGTTTATGAGTCATAGGTCTTGGTATTAGACATACCAGTGACTCGTATGGTGGGCAGTGTTTGATCCTTCTCGTATTTCATTCTTCCTAGATTACGGGTTATAGATACGAATCGTATGTTGTGTTTATTACTTGGTGGGATGAGTCATATACTGGATATTGTATGATCCAAGAGTTGAGGATTGGATACGAGTGGATGTGTGCTGATCATCTTAGGAGGGTACGACTCATATGGGTCAGTGGTATCTCTATGATAGGTTTTAAGGGATTTAAGTAGGCGTATTTTGGACATTTCCTTACTTAACTAAATTAGGAACCATGATTTCTAATACACAGGAGGTTATTTAAACTATTATTATATTCATTAACACTTAAAAACTATTCCAAAATACTTCATAATTCATTCAGGAGCTTTTGGGGCAAGAAGTCTAGGGTTTTATCTTGAGAATTGCTTTGAGGCTTGTCTTGGTGATTTTTGTCCATCAATTCTCGGTATAAGGCATGCTTCTCTTCCTCATTGTAATTTCAACTAAGACATGATTTATATGATTGATTTCATGGTTTTAGTATATCTTGATTATGTCTTTTAACTATCATGGGGTTTTTGATATTAAGTGCTTGTTTATGGTTTCTTATGGTTTTAATTTTGCTTTAATATGCATTAACAATGGATTTGGACAATTGGATTATATGGTAATGGTTTAATGGTCTTTGGAACTAGTTTTTATGATATAATGTCCCCAGTGTGCTCGATAAAATTCTTATAAAGATATGTTCATTGCAGTGACTTCTTTTATGGAACTATTACATGTTTTAAACATAGTAAAGGAATCATACATGGTTTAAATGGTTTGAAAAGGGATAAAGGCTAAATGGTTATGCTTGTGGGGAACATAGAAGACTCCCAATTTGTTTAATATGGTATATGAAAGGTACTAGAAAGTCTCCTTTACCTAAATGGTTTGGCTATGGATATTACTTACCAATAAGGGGTGGTATGATGATACTACTAATATTGGCCTTGGTTAATAAAATAGTAATTGGATTTTTTGGTTTTTTATAAATGGTTTTAATTAGGCATTAATTACAGGATGTGTAGCAAAGTCGTGGAAGATAGTGGTCCTAGGGGGACAAAAGCTGGAAACTCGTATTTACCGATATAACGATTGGTCTTAAAGGACTGTGTTCATGATGTCACACTATTTGGGGATGTACTAGTCTTGCCATGGGATACTTTCCTAATCGTGCATGTACACTCACTGGGGCCCTTTCGGCGGGGGCAGTTGAACCCATATAGCCCGTGGGTGGTTTGGGATGGCCAAGCTACATAGCCTAGGTAGAGGTGTATAATGCATATTAAACCCGGATACCCTTTCCCAACACTTATATATATATATATATATGGTTGTGTTAATTGGATAGTTTCACTTGGTTTTATAGTTGGCATTATTTTATCCTTATCCTCATATTCATGCTAGTGGTCACTTGGTAACCCGTCCACTGGCGGTTGTATACCAATGCTATGTAGGAACTGGCCATTTGACTCCTCTTACATAGTGATTGATTCGGGGACAACATTAGGACTGAAGTGGTGAGCTTTCATCCTTATGAAAGACATTATTTCACATTATGGATATTGTTAGATGTTTGGAATTTACTTTGGATTTTATTTTTTCCATGGTTAGGGGTATTTCCCGATCGGATTTATTTACTCTTTTGGATAGGTTCTTTATGGTACTTCTGGGGTTTGAATTGGTGGAATCGGTATTGCTGTCAGCCTTGGCAGTGGAATAGGTCGGTGCGTTGACACCACATCACAAGATTTCTCACAGTTCTATCAGATTACATTTTGGGACTAATTATATCATGTTTTGGTATTCACGTTGGTTATGGCTTGGTTTATGGTCTATGGTTGGTCGGTTGATTTGAATTGAGTGGACTTAGTTGGGTTGGTCATGGTTGTGACCCTATCCTAGATTCTTTATGAGAGCATTTATGTTATCTTGTTATATGATCTACATTTATACTATCTAAGGATAGATATAGGTGGTTGGGTTGGGTAACTAGGGAGGTCGTCGATTCTGGTTAGACATAGGATGCCCATTATAACAAAGCCTGAGGGTCGGGTCTGGTCAATCCCACAAGGATTTCCATTGGAGAAAATAGGATACCAGTTGCGACTTTTCTAGCTTCTGGACCAAGGGGTGCTGCTTCTGGCTCAGGCACTAGTCGGGACTATCTTAATGCTCTTCCTATCCTTACGAAATTTGTGGCATCTCCAGATATTGTTGCTGGTATGTTGAAATATTTTCCCCTTAATGTGTATTATGTACTAATCTGAGTTCCACTCTTTTATGTGTCCCCATTTGTGGCTGTGCATTTTCGTTTTGGTTCGGAGTGTGTTTCAGACGTTTTTTCTATTTCTATCATGATGGGTGATTCTGTGGTGGCTAGCAGGATCAAAGGGTTTTTTTTGGTATTTGTGAATGGTCTGGAGACGTTTGTGGGTTTGTTTAAATAGATATTATTTCTTTTGACATAATATTGGGGATGGATTGATTTTACTCGTGCTATGCATCTCTATATCGTCAGATCCTTAAGGTCATCTTTAAATACCCTGATGAGACGGTTATTAAATAGGAGGGTGGTTTCCTAGATCCTAAGCAGAAGTTCAAATCATATCTTAGAGCTAGGAGATTAATCTCAAAAGGGGTGTCTCTATTATCTTGTCTGGGTTAAGGATTCTAACTTGGAAGGTCCTTCTTTGCATATTGTATCCTTTTGATAAGGGTTTGTTCGCCTTAGTATTTCCCTTTAGGGTGCTTCTATTCTTTCATGCTTAAGGGAGGATGGTTACCCTTGGGAATGTATAGGATTGTCAGTGGGTGAATAAGGAATTTAGGATATCCTTCTTGTAGGATAGGCCATATATATTTGCATTTTCTATATTGGGTACTCTGGTAGTAGTGCATAATGGTTAATAAACAATGAGTTTGAACCACAGACAATTTTAGTGAAAGGAGTATGTTAGTTTGGGGATAGCAAAGCAAGAGTTGTAGGGGTAGATTGGTAGGCTTGGTGGGGTGTGTGGAAGAGACAAAATTTATTTTACTATGGGGAAGTAGGAGTGGGGAAAGTTGTGACATATAGGATAGAGGTTTAGGTTGAACTAAAGGATTGGGGGCTAAATCATTGAATAGGTTATGTCATGGAGTTTGTAAGACTATGTTGAACCCTAGAATGCATTAGGATGGATGAGGTTTTAAGTATAAAAGAACCAAACTTATTTAGTGTACGTCCTTAGTGATAACCCTTAGAGCGGAATGTTATGCTTATGGTTGTACTAATATGAAAGTTGTGGACTAATCTTCAATTTTCACCTTGTGGTGAGCTACAAGGAAAGGTTTGGGTATATTTACTCTCATTCAAGTGATTCCCTCTTATCTCAGTTAAAAGGGCACTCTGCTAGTTTTGCACATATTCTATTAATACTTATGCCTAAGGTTCGAATTTTGTATATCGCATACGTCCATTCTCCAACCCCATAACTAAAGGCCATAATGTTTCTTAGAAATTAGAGCCTTCAAGTATCCAAGATCTATGTAATTACATCTATGACCCTTATGCTCATGTCTTATGTTATGCCTAGTTCCAAAGAATAGTAGTTTCATTATGGAAATCCTTGGCTTGTTCCCTAGATATGAATCTTGACCTTACGTTACATTACCCATTATATATGCAGTCATGTTTCTTTTAGTTACCAATCCTAATGACTCTTACTACGGTATATGTATGTTAGGATGATCCTTCATCTATAACCCATGTGGTTACTATAAAGTACCTCGTGCTTATTGTACCGTGTCTCATTTAGGTGGGGTCATTCCTTGAGTAGCATGAGTAATTCTTGCACTTTAGTTCCTCCATAACCCTTATTATGTTAGGGTGGTAGCATTTATGGAAGCGTAGTGATGTTTTTGAAGAGGGAGTATGGCCTTGGTGGTAAAATTTTGGGGATGACTACTAGAGCTAAGGTTATAAGAGTAGATGAGAGTAAAATATAAACTTGGTCCTATCGAGTAAGTTTAAAAGGGAGGGTGCAGTAAGAAACCTTTGTAATAGTGATTAAAGTTTCTAGTTCCATAGTGGAAGATTCGTAAAGAAGGGGTAGAGAGGTAGGATTTTAATTTGGAGGGTTGTTATATACTCAACCATGGTGTTATGAGGCTATATCTCCTTGATTACGACCTAAGGTTTCTTGACTATAGTGGTAGACGGGGTGTTATTACTGGAGTGGTGCAAAGTATACGGTCCCATGGCTTCCACTAGCACCTTTAAACTTCCAGTTAGTCTTTAGCATGGGATGAATATGCGGTTATACACAAGCCCTCTAGTTATGAGTTTGTGGGTGACGATGGGAGGTTATATGGAAAAGTGTTGTCTTTTTATGGAAAGCTCGGTAGAGAGTGTACCCATATTTAGGGATATTAGATGTATGCATTGTAGAGGAAGAAGCTAGTTGGAATGCGGATGAGTACATAAACTCCTGGTATCCGCATTTGTTCTCCATCTAGAAACTTTTGCATATGGTGTGTATTCTTTGTAACATCTTTGTTTTCTAACTTAGTTAAAGAAAAGATTTGTTTTCTTGCACCTTAGTTTTCTAACTTAGTTAGAGGTTGGGATGGAGGTATTAGGGCGTAAATCGTGCTTGTACTGCCTTATCCATTATTTGATGATGAATGATCCAAGTGGGAGAATTGAAATACTCTAGGTTTTAATCCTTTGATGGTTTCTTGGGTTTGAGCTTCTGTACATCATACGACTTGTGGGTACTTGTTGTATGATATGGTATGATTTAGGGTCCCTCCACTCGTATAATAATCATTGTAGTTTGGTTGGTTTCGGTGAAAGGTACGCTTGAACATTTTTGCTAGTCGTATGCTAGGGCATGAGGGGTATTGTACTAAATAGTATGATCTCTTATGACTAGACTTGGTGAGTCTATTATACCTAGGGTATGGTTCTAGGGTACTTGTAGTATGATGGGATACCAGTTGGTCTTTGTAGTCATATGTTGGATAGTGTTGAGGTCCAAGTTGATTCCTAAGGTCGTATTAGGATCACTATAGGACTTTATTCGTCTTGTAATGTAGGCTTATGGGATGGTGTAGTACATTTGGGAATTAGTTACACACCTTTTTTGACACTACACTTATCTTTTGGATCCACTTCTCAACCAACATCCTTTTATTTCTCCCTTTCTCTTTTATTTTTTGTTCTAGTTCGGTGTTGTTTTTTTTTCTTTTTTTTTTGTTTTTCTCTTTTTCACTTTTCTTTCTTTTTGATTTTCTCTTCTTCCATTTTTCTCTTTTTTCACAAAACCCAACTCTACTTTCTTTTTATTATTCAAATCCTTCTTCATACCTAATTTTAACTATGCACCCCATGATAGCCACCTCAACTTAGGCTATTTTCCAGAGTTGAGGTGGACAATGTCCATATAGGGACCTGGGCAAAAAAATTTTAATTGAAATCAAATTGAGAAGGTTAAAACAACAAAATAGGTCAATGTAATCTCAAATCAGGGATCAAGAGATACTTTATTCATATTTTTATGGTTATTTCAGATAAGAGTGGATTAAGTAAAAAATAGCCTATGATCATGACCTAACCAACAATCCTACAACTTGGGCTAGATAACCGGGACAGTTCTAGATCAAATTCACAAAGGAAACTAGGTAAGTATCTCAGACATATGGTACATGGTTATATTATCAACTACTTCTATCCAGTTCATACAGTGGAAACCTAAGATTATTTTGTCCATAATCCCAATGCCATAACAAGTTTCACAATAGTCACACAGATATTTAAAGTTATTGTTTTTTTCTCAAAAATGTTTAAAAACAAATAGCATATGTCAACTACCCTTAGATTTATTATTTTTTGCCTAACTAATCATAACACATTAAATAACACAATATGACCTAAATATGCTAGTTCTACTAGTATACATTAGCCGACGAAAAAAAAGCACTACAAAAAAAACCCTCGGCTGTGTACACCCCTACCCCCAACAAAAGACTATGCATTGTCCCCAATGCACAACTATAATATAAATTAAGGGATGTAAAAATACTTGGGATGCTTTGGGAATCTAAATCAGACTCTCCCCTATCTAGGGCATGATGTGGCTCGACAGGAGGAGGTAGTTATGGTGCATGGCTAGAGTAGGCACCAACTTCCATATCGACGCGCCTCTTCTCATTAATCAAAGTTGATACCACTGAATCTTGAGTTGTAATTTTTAGGGACTTTCCATAGTCCATGGTAGGATCTTGTTACCCCTTTTCTCAACCTTTTTTGTCCCAATGACTGGGACCACATCATCATCGTAAATAAAAAATGTCATAGGTAGAGGAGGAGGTAATTGTTACGTGAAGGCTAGAATGACCAAAAAATTTATCTCCTCTAATAATCATACCTCTGAGCGCAATGTATCCATCTGCTCATGAAGGCTAGGTAAATTAAGAGCCTGGACATCGCAAAATAGTGCATTCACCTAGCCCTCATGTCCATCAATCCAGGCACACAACCACCCCATATATGCTTGTATATTCACCCTTAGCTTCACCTTAAATATATTCGTAGTTATCTCTAGTGTAGTCAAGATCCATATCAAAATTTGTTATAATGTGACTAACTAAGTGTCTGCCTAAGTCAGAAGGGTTGTCAACTCAATATTCCGCTCAACCATGCACTATAGAAACACACACACACCAATTAAACCAATAAAAATTGAGCGAGGGGAAAAGTAGATGGCTTGGCTGATTCTAAAGTAAAAGTCAGGGCTAGTGTGCATTTACTCGTAGCTCACTCTCTTCCTATTGTAATCACAGGTTCAGATCTCTAATCGCTCATCTTAACATCACTATTCACATTCTTCCTCACAATATGCTCGACTTGAATAAAGATGGGTCATACCAAAAGTCAAAGGTGGTTGCACTCTCCATGTAAAGATTGTATTTGTTGCATCCTTAATCAAGCTAATGTCTACCGTACACGTCACCTCTATCTAATGACTCACCTCGGAAATAGGTTGCACTCTAGTCATATTATAGAACTACTGAATCAAATAAATAAAAGAGAGGGTAGTGGTCACAATGAATGTTCTAATGTAGTTCTCTAGCCAGATCAATCTCATAAAATCTATGTCTTGGCAATCAATCAGGATGGCATTCAAGGAAACTCCTACACATGTAAGTATGTTGTCCGAAGAATTCAGAATCACTCTATGACTTACCATGGTCCACCAAACCTTTGAAGAAAAATGCAGTGACACCTTCTTTATCTCGCTTCTACCCTTAAACTATGGGGAAACAATGCATAACTTAGATATCTGGGTGACTATCTATTTAGCCAAATCATGTCTTAGTCATATTTTCTCCATATCCCTCATAGAGCGCCTATCCCAAACTAGACTCATTCAAAAATAAAACTTAGCGATTAACTTTAATCCTTAATAATATGGCCCAAATAACACTCAGCAAATGGCCATCTGTGAAATATCCACTCGCACCCCCTGACCAAAGTGTGGGTAAGTTGGGGGTACTTAACTCCTATACCTTTAAGCTAGGTAATCAAGTAGATCGTCTAATCCATATAAGGCATATAATTCCCAAACTAGAGTCGAGTTGTAATAACCTTGGGTTCTACTACTTGCCAACTAAAATCTATTCATACCTCAATTGTTATACTACACTTCAAGTGTCCCTACTTTTTAATGAAACTATCTCTCTTAAAAGAAGTTGTATCCTCTACACACAAAATATCAGAATAATCTCAATAATAGGCACACCCGAAACTTGTGGAAAATCAAAAGCTAGGGTAGGAGGTAGTGAAATAGTAGGTTGAGTTCCATGTGTAGCCAGTTTTGTACTTATATTGATGACGATTATATATTCTAAGGGAGTTGAGCTATACCATCCTTAGACTGTGGTGCGACAAGGCTCGATGCAGACTCACTAGTTGAATCAAATATATACTCCTCCACTATGGAACGTGCACCAATTTTGATCCACCCTTATCTCTAAAACTAGAACCTGAATTAACCTTTGAGTTATTCTCTCACTCTTTAGACTGACAAGTGTGTGGTGGTTAGTTCTAGGCCGTCTTCATCCACGACCTTCAAATAGGTCTAAATGGTGCAGTTTGGGCCACTATCTGTGGTGCAGGTTGAGAGCTCAGCTTCGTAAGAGCTAGTAAAAGCTAGGGGCTTGTCTGAATATGCTTTAGGGTAGGATAAGTACCCAGCTCAACAACAACTATTGCAGCTGCAACTATTATCTATGATCGGCCTAGTGTCTTTCGTGGGATAAAAGGTGTGCTAAAATTTCTTATAAGATACTCTTGAACGAAACGACACCATTCAGGAGACTTGCCTAAATGGTTAGACTAAAGTCCTTTCTTTTGTTCATCTATTGGTACCATCATACCTGACATAGTAGTTGTTATTTTCTCAAATACAAGAATAGAAAAAAAACTTTGAAAAAAAAAATTGACGACCCTGGGCGGGCTCCCTACGACCCCGACCTACGGGCTGTAGGCATTACTTACGGGAGTCATTGGTTCAGGTCGTAAGTACTTGACAATTCCCTGAATTCTCAGGGAATAAGGTCAGACACATATAAGGACATTTACACCATCATAGGTTCTAATTACGAAAACAGTAATTTCTTGCGTAAGTACCTTTCTTTGTGTAAGTAAATTTTTCACAACATTTTCATCCCTCATAGTTCCTATTTTAATTCTTAACCCAATTCTTTACACTACAATATGTATCGTTATAAGTTCAATAGGTTTTGCACAAGTATTCGGGTTTTCATCTAACTATTCAACTTCTACTTCTATGTATTTTGTGACCATAGGTTTTTACAAACATAAAAATGAAACAATATCAATTTTTAGCAATTTAGGTTCCACAATTATCAAGATTAATAAGACTTAATCAAATCCAAGGCTATTCCAAGCAATATCTCAAGTGTGATGTTGACGAACATGTAGTTACTAAAGTGGAGCAAAAAATTGTTACATGAATTTGAGAAATCTAGAAGTAGAAGACAACCAAAGTGAAAATAGCTTGAATTTTTAATGGATATAAATGTAAGTGAAAAGAGAAGTTGTTGTGTTTTGCCTTTATAGTGAAACGAAGAAGGTGGAGAGTTTAAAATTAAGTGGGAAGTTCAAATTTTTGAGTTGTGGGACATTGAGCGGATGTTTTAGGGTTATATAAAAGAGGGTAGACCGGTTTGTGTTGGATCATTGTGGGTTCAACCCAGAAATTTTAAATCTTGACCTAAATTATTTTAGCCACGTAGGGGGTTATTGCCGTAAGTACCATTTATGACCCATGTAAGTGGAAACTGTTTGTGGTTCGTGTAGGTTGTTCAATTTATATTTTGATATTCCCTGTAAGTAGGGTTATAAGTTGTACTTATGAACACCAAAAGTGGGTTCCGAAGTACAACTTCAGAGACCAAAAACATTCCTAGAATAGATCTGACACTAACGACACCACTTACCTATTGTAGGTTGGACCTACGACCCCGGTAACTGGATTCATAGGTCCAGTTTTCTTCACTTGTCAAAATTTTGCAATTTTTACCATCTTCAAAGTGCTTTCCCATGCTTTAAATCTACAAAAACATAAACAATGTGAACAATAAAACATTGGGTTTCTTCCTAATCAACTCTTGATTTAACATTACATCACGATATTGCTATGTTGGATACTCATACTTCACCAAAAAGCTCATGGGTTGTCTCCCATGATGCTCTTGATCTAAGTCATGGCACAACTCAATTGCCTTGGCTACACAGATTTCGCCAAGGCTTACAGCAATACAAACCTTAAGTTCCTCATGATTTCCATATAATGCTTAACACATTGCCCATTCAATTTGAATGATGATTATCAATCTCGGTTCAACTAAAATTCACAATGTGGGAATACTCTAACCACAATGATGGTCCATACCACCTAGACTTCAACTTGCAGAAGATAAGCAAAGTCTTATACTATACAATAGGACCATATCACTAGGCTGGAACACCCTTTTATCAATCTTTTTGTCATGATAAAACTTCATCTTTTCCTTGTAGAAAGGTGAAATCTCATAAGTTCAGGGTTTGAATTCATCAAAATAATTCACCTTATTCATCCTTAGGTTCGAAGCATCAGTCCACTAAAAGTACATTGCGCTCAAGTTCAACTGGCAAGTGGCATGCCTCATCTTACACAAGTTGATATGGAGAGGCACTAATAGAGGTTTTAAAACTCTATGGTAAGACCAAATTGCACCAGATAGCTTTGTTAACCAATCTGTTCGATTAGCATTCAAAGTATTCACCAATATGGACTGATCTCACTATTTGAGACCTCAACCTACCCACTTGTCTGTAGATAGTTAGGTGTTTCCACATTATACATTACACTATATTTTTCAAGCAGGGCATTAAATAGACTATTATAGAAATAGGACCGGCCATCATTAATAATACCACGAGCACTGACAAATCAATAAAAACTATTATTCTTCAAGAATGCGATAACACTTTAACCCTAAATATTGGGGAGAGAAACCGTCTCCGCCAATTTTGAAATATTGTTGACTGCCACAAGTATATACTTCATCTAATAGAATCACAAATGGATGAAATAAATTTTAAACACATCAAAAAACTCTAGCTCAAAATAGGTGTCATGGGTAGCTCATGTTTTCACAAAATAATTCCTTGTTGCGACCACTGGTCACAAGCCCGAGAAAAATCATGAACATCTTTGTAAATAGTTGCCTAATAATAACCATAATACAGAATTTTGTAGGTTTTACGTGTACTACCATAATGACCACCAACTGGTGATGAATCACAGACCTTAAGAATGTTTATCATCTCTACCTCAAGAATACACCTACGAAAAACTTCTTCTCCGCACACCCAAAATAGATAATGCTCATCCTAGAAAAACTTTCTTACCTTGTGCATGAATCATTTGGATTGCTGAAAAGATAAGTTTATCAGCACAAGATCACTTTCCAAATAGTTAGAAAAATTAGTAAACCAAGGTATTACTTCTTGTGATGCTATGAAGAGTTGATCATCTAAAACATTATCATCAATTTCAATCTGACCCCCTAATTTAATCATTGCCTCCTCTTCGAGGTGAGATATGTGGTCTGCAACCTAGTTTTAACTACTATTCAAGGTTTTCACCTTAAAGTCAAATTCCTGCAGCAATAGTACCCAATGAATAAACTTTGACTTATCATCTTTCTTTGATATAAGACACCTCAAAAATTCATAATCAGTATGAATAATGACTTTGGTCCCAATAAAAAGGAACAAAATTTCTAAAAAGTAAATACCACCACCAGTAGCTCTTGCTCAGTCACTGTATAGTTTTTGGGTAAGGTTGAGTTCTTTACTTAAATAGTATTTGGGTGAAGGATCATCTCATTTTACTGGACTATTAAAACTCCTAGAGCCATACCACTACCATCGTACATCACCTAAAAAGGCAAGGGCCAATCTAAAGACACAATAATAGGAGTCGGGATCAACCGCTCCATAAGTCACTCAAAGGCCTTGAGACAAGCATCATCAAACATGAAATTCAACTCCTTCTTTAAAATCTTGCATAATAGATTAGCAATTTTATAGAAGTCCTTGATGAACCTCCTATAGAACCCAATATGACCCAAAAACTTATAATACCTTTAACTGAAATAGGTAAAGGTAAATTTTTAGTCACTTCTATCTTTTCCTAATCAACCTCAATTCCCCTCTTTGAAATCCTATGTCTGAGAATAATCCCTTTATTCACCATAAAGTGGCACTTCTCCCAATTTAAAACTAGGTTGCAACAAATAGCAAATGAGTTTCCAATAATTGAAAAATTATCCATAAAGACCTCTATATTATCCTCTACCATAATAAAAAATATTGACATCATACAACACTGAAAGGTGGTGGGAGCATTGCAAAGTTCAAAGGACATCCTCTTAAATGCAAAAGTACCATATGTGCATATAAAAGTAGACTTTTCTTGGTATACAATGGAAAGAGAAATTGTATTATAGACCAAAAAATGATAAAGAAAATTGTACGAACCTCTACCTATAAGTCTTTCTAGCATCTGATCCATAAACGACATAGAAAAATGTGTTTTTGACATCTAGGTGTTCAACTTTTGATAATCTAGGCTTACTCTTTATCTAGTAACCGATCTCATATGCTCTAAATCATTCTTCTTATTGGGGACCAGAGTGATCCACCCTTCTTAGTTATGCATTGAACCAGGCATACACCATTGCTATCAGCAATATTAGAAACTAAGCCAAACAATGGGTTCAAATGATGGTAGTGCTTGATGTTGGGCACAGAATCTGGTTCATGCTAAATTTTATTAGTAAATATCATAGGTGGAAGCCCCACAATGTTTGCAATAATCTATTCATTGTCTATTTTAAATCTATTTAATACTTAAATCATTGACTCAGTCTGCCTATAAAAAAATCAACAATAATAATTACTGGCAAGGTATTGTCTTCCCCCAAAAATGCATATCACAACTGAGATGGGAGGGCCTTCAATTCTAAGAATGATGGATCCTCATCCGATGGACTAGGTGGCCGAGTTTCTCTATTCTTCAAATCATGGTCTAAATTCTCTAATGCATTAAATTAAAAACCTGTGCCATAGAGTGTTCTTTATTTCATCATACTCGTAAATACCATCCTTGTAAAGGTTCATGATAATTATTGTTTGTGACTCATCCCCAAGTTTCTCCTCAATAGGTACTGTCAATGCATAAGCATCAATAATGTCTACAACAGACACTGCTCGTATATCTTTCGGCCATCGCATCGACTGTAACACACTAAAAGTAAGTTATTCATTATTGAGTTGCATTTTTATCTTCTTCTTCTCCATGTCAACCAATGCTTGACCCATAGCTATGAAGAGCCTTCCTAACATAATAGGAACTTTGATATCCTTCTCACAGTGAAGGATCATAAAATAAAATTGAAATATGAAGGAAGCCACATTCACCAATACATCACATAATATGGCAACTGACTTCTTTACAGTAAGATCATCCATGAACAATCTCACAGATGTTAGCTTAGGTGCTCCTAACCCCAGCTTTTTGCACACTACAAAAGACATTAGATTTATACTAGCTCCCAAATAACATATTGCTCAATCTAAGTTGAAGGACCCAATAGTACAAGGAAGAGTAAATGCTTTGGTGTCTTGTTTTTTCCTTACCAACGATAGGAAAGAAATAGCAATATAATGGTGAATATTATCTGCTGGATCAAAACACACCATCCACTTCTTATTAACCAAATCTTTCATGAAATTTACATAGCCATGATTTTGATCTAATAATTCCTCAAGAGGAATATTAATAGACAGTTCCTTTCACATCAATGTGAACTTTGGATATTTTATTTCCTCTTGTTTCTTCTATAATCTCTGAGGAAAAGGTAGGGGAGGTCATGGAATGGTTTTCATTACATGCTTAGCTTTCGTACCCTTTACTTTTTCCTTTTGAACATGTTAATCCACACCATAAATTTTTTTGATTATTAAACACTAGTCACTACCTTTTCAGATTTCGTTTAGGGTCCCTCATCAATATTGATGACATTATAATTTACCTTATCAATTACAGGCATAAAGGGATCAATAAACCCCTTTCCTTTATAAGTGGTACTAGCTAAGTAGTGGTAGTCATTTTTTGAATCTTGCACATTGTTTATCAGAAGAGTTCCCAATTGATTCTCTTTCAAAGTAGCCAACATATGACTAAAATGCTTCTTAAACTACTTAACCATGGTAGGATGCAATTATTATTTCAAGCTCAGTCCTATAATTTCTTTCTTAATATCCTTAAGGAAGGTCTCTTGATTTCTTAACTCTTTAACCTGCTTAGAAAATAATGCTTTCATCCTCGAATTAGTATCACGGTTCCCCGGTGGAACATAAGAACCACTCATTTCTTTATATTATCTTTTACCTCCAGTCCTCATCTTTCCATCTTTTCCAATCCCTATATTTTTACCCATAATAGTTCCGACCTTGATTCTCTTTCCTCGAGTTCCAAGTGTCTTGATTTGACCCTTGGACCTTGGCTCAAGAACTTTCCATCTTTCTATATAGGTACTTTGCTTCCTTCTTAATTTAAGAATCATACAACCTATAACTTTTTACTTTATAAAATTCATAGTTGAAAATTATTTGTTCAGTAACCCTATCTCAATCCTTAGTTTTGCAACCTCTTGATCCACTCAATCACCTATGATTGTTTGCTCACTAGAAGTACCAATAGCATAGGTACGAGCTCCTCTTTCTGCCTGTCATGTATGCCACCCTCGGTTAGTGTTAGTGACCCAATCTAAAAATTTCTACAGCTAACACCAATGAAGGCTCATGAAAGCCCCACTATTAATAGTATCAACAAAAACATTGGTATTGGCATTCAAGGCTCTATAGAATATCTTTGTAAAAGTCCTTCCTAAAATTCTGTGATTAGGCACCATCATCAACTTCTTCTAGAACCTCAACCATGTCTCGTATAATGGTTTTGAATACAATTGCTTGAAATTATAACCCTCATCCTCCAACTACAATATTCTGGAGGGCGAGTTGAATTTATCCAAAAAATCAATTTCGACAACTCATTCCTATTATTGATCGACCCACAAGATAGTTCCCCTAACTATAATGTTACTACACCTATAAGATAGAATGGGGAGAAACCGAGTCTTAAAGCTTTTTGACTCACCCCAGATAAATTATATGAAGTACAGATCCCAACAAAAATCATGATGTACATATTTGTGATATATGTCAATAAACCAACAAACACACCCTTCAGATTGAATAGCTGAAAGATAACAGCCATAAAGTAAAAATTTACTCCTAGGGCCAACTCAGGTGAAATTATAGTTCTTATATTGATAGGCTCAATATACCCTATGTCTTATTTTTTATCATCATACACTAGAAAATATTGAAATGTAGGGGGAAGTTGAGCTGTATCGAGTGTTGCTCAATGCTATTATTGCTGTCTCACTTAGGCCTCTTGAGCTGCACTATCGGAAGCAACATCCCTCCTTATATTCTCTTCATCTAGTAACCGAGTAGTGGTTTACTTGGCTATTTCATAAACACCACACAAAGGTGGAGGTTTCAAGGCAAGTGGATCATCTTGAAGCCCCTCATGAAGATCTTTATGACCAAGTTTTGACATTCTACAAGACTGATGTAGGGTTCGTTCAAGCTCTATATCAAGTGGGATAAAGTGATTTCCTTAACTACAAGTACTGGGTATACACCAGTGTACACCCTAAAAATAGCAAAATAATAAAAACCAACAACGTCCATAAACTCTGTCAATCAATCCAAAACCACATTCCCCGACAACGTCATCAAAATTTGATGTCACAAAAATTATACCTCCAAGAGAGTACAATGTGGTTGCTGTAAAATATAGAACACAACAGATGTTTGGGTCAAACCCACATGAAAGATGGAAAATCTCTATTAAGAACTTGTTGATACAGTCAGAGAGTGTAGGAAAGTAAATGTGTAGATTTTGTGAAAACAATAATAGTAATAATAGATCGTGATCGCTATTGGTAGAAATCCAAATGAGATGAATACAAGGACTATGTTCCCCAAACTCCCTAATTCCATATACTTATCGTACTTTATCAAACTATCTCAGTGCCTTGCATATAGAATCATACAATAGATATATCACCAACCATCTTGTTAATGCCTTGATAAATGTCACTTATCATATTGTGAGTCTTAGAGAGTCTACTTACCAACCCTTTTCTTGAACGCCATATTAACTATAACATTCTGGGTACCAAGTTATTTATATGAGGGTTGATAGCCTTAAATTATTGTTATAATCTTTGTTTCTATATATCAATCTCTCTTGTGGATATGGTATCAAAAATAAGTAGGTGTTTAACTTCTACCGTCATTTAGAAAGAAATCAATACAAACAAAACCACTATACATGCAAGAACATCAAAAAAAAATGACTTTCCACTTCCTCTACTCTATTATTCCATAAATGTTCCCACAATCCTTGTTATGTGGTTTAACTGCTCATGTTTTAAAGGGCATTTGTTGAATTCAAGAGAGAAAGAATATGAATAGTCTTACAATAATTAAACAATAAAAACTAGAATCTCAAATTAATATCAAACCATAAAAATCAAGAATAATAGATTCCAAGATCAAAGGTCGAATCTCAGAATCAATATAGTGTTGTGTGTATATTAAGTGTGTAAACTAATGTAAACACATTAAAGGAGTATTTATAGAATACATAAAAAGCCTAAAAATTCTAACTAAATGAAAAAGGAAAACCGAGTCGGTAACAACTTACGAACCCACTTACGGGCCATAAGTACCGGCTTAGACCCTATGTGGGTCGTAAGTATCAAAGAAAATCTCTATGATGCAGAACACTCCCTTACGATGGTACTTAGAAGGCACGTAAATACCACTTATGCCCCACAAGTAGCCTCCGTAAGTCTTAGGACCATCATTAGATTCTCAGTAATTTTCTTATGACACCTATGAGGGAACCCGCGATGGACGTAAGTTCCACATACAACCCTTAAGTGGATCCATAAGTGGGTCTACTAATACAATTCAACTCTTTTTCTTCTTTTCAGCTGCAAATTCAATTTTCCTACAAAACAAACATAAAAACACCTCATATCTAACAAAATTGACCTAATTACTTGCAGAATTTAATGTTTTAAGCATCAGAAGTGCCACAAAACCATGTCACGTCATAACTTTATGCACCAATTTAAAATTTTATATTACTACTAACAAGAAAAGCAAAAATCATACTAAAACTCTATTACACACCACACAACACAGGTCACCTTGCAACATTCACCTATCATCGATTCAGAGTTAATCAAGCAACTAGAAAAACAAATACATGAATTTGAATAATTGTAAAATCAATCAATCATTCTTCATATCTCGTTAACTTTTAATCGCACACTTGAGGATCCAAAGTTGGCCATCTAACATGTTATACACAACACTTACATCCAAATACCAATTGGAACCTTTCAAGTTCTAATTTTTGTTGTTGGTATCCTTTCAAGAGTAGTTGAGTGACATCAACTTGCCCAATTGAGATATCGATTGGAATTAATAGTTACCAATATGACTCTACTCATACAATGAGGTACATAAACTGCATAAAAGTAGTGAGAAAAATTAAACAATTTCCCAGAATGCCTCACAGTTTTTCGAAGATTACATATGGATAGCAACACACCAATCCATAAAAGTATACTCCTTATTTGCTCTTGTACTGGGAGAATGGTAACCTACATTCAGATACTAAACTATCACAATCAAAATTATTGTTTCATAAGGGAACCTACTTCAATCCACCTAGATAGGAGAACCAATTAATATCCCTATAAAATATATATGAATGTTACCAAGTAAAATAATATGTCATTTCTTTATCACAACACATTCACAAACTTATCAATTAGAAAAGCGTTCTAATCAAATAGTAAATAAAAATAAGACACAACTTTTACTATAAAATTAAAAGAATGGAAGTTAATGGATATCGCTATCCGCATTACCTAAGAAACATCAACAAATCCTTCAATTGAGCTATGCACCAAAAAGGCTATAGAAGAGTAGCACCAATGCAAATATTATGGGTTGGTAGGTATAATCAACCGACCAGTGTTAGATCACATAAGCACAATGAAATCATAGGTAGAAAGCATAACCACTTAACTATAACTTCAATTATACATAAAATTTAGCCTTTCTCAAATAAGACCTAATAGTTCGGTCAAGTGTAGTCCGTAAGAACATTAAACCAAATCAAGAACTTGACTATCAATCACTAACCCAGTCAAAAACCATGTCTCCACAACAATATCCAAGTTAAAAATCCATAACCCTAAGAATATCCATAACTAAATTCAAACATAAGAATAGAAACCACAAAAATGGTTAGCATTTGTCAATTTAACTCGTATGAACTCAAGAATCCATAAATAAACAAAAATGAAAATTAACATACATCCTAATTTATAGAGAAATCACCTTTAGAAGTTAATCATATAGCCTTGAGTCACTTATGGAACCAATGTAAACAGAAAAAATAATAGTAATCATAAAATCAATCTATTCAAGGTATCATAGGACTGATAAATACCTTCTACACATATGTTAAGGAACTTATGGTTACGCACTAGACATGACCTGAAGGGGATGAGCTCTTAACCAAGTACATTATCAGTGTGGTACCAGATCAACCCAATTAATTATAGTATCAATCAATCTAATGATGATGTTGAAATAATGGTATACCCAATAATAACAGATATGACAACAATCACAACCATAATAAGAATAAGCACTGATACTTGTATAGTTAATAAGACTTTAATATAAATATATTATATATGATTAACACTAAGGATATCATTTAAAATTTCCTTCCTTAAGGATACATTACAACAATAGACAACCACCACAATAATTTGTCAAATAGATCTAATCAATACATCTAAACAACAATCAATCTTTAACACACCAAATCATGAATAGATATGATTCATTAGTTAATTAATTACAGTATGTCCAAAGACGAATGCACATCTTATTCAAGTAAGTATTACCAAGCCGTATTCATCAAGTTCAAGTAATGACTTAAAGAGTGCATATTAACCTAGAGGAGTTTAAACTCTAGTCTAACATTTATAAATTTATTCACTAGTCCAATATTCTTCATATATATCAAGATGTAGGATTTTTGTTATTATGTAGCAACCATTATATTCAACTTATTACTAGGTTCACGACCTACTTCATTAGCCAATCATTCAATTCTATTAAACTTGTAATCTAGTTTCAGTCACACACATTTATACCTTTTACTTCCTAACCTTTAGCCTGATCTAAATTTAGCCTTTTATGTTTTGTCATCACCTCCTCATACCATAATTAATTCTCATTACTAAATTTAAGAAAGATTATCCCATATTCCAACACACATAAAACCAAGTTAATTTTTTTATTATAATTAGGCTAAATCACTAGATTATAAGATCACACAATCTCATTATCATCTATATTCACATAATTCACATTACAAAAAAAAATGAAGTCATGCAAATACAAAATACCCACAAAAGATTGATACATTAACATATCAATACACAATTAGGTACTTTTTACATTAATTTTATTTTTTATCCATCCAAAATGTATGCCCACAGGACTAATCATAATTTGTCCTACCAGATCTATATTTTAGATATAATTACTAACCATAGTATACTATTTATAAATCATAACCTACCTGGGCACGAAGTTTTTGCAGCAAATAAGATATACATTGGATGGCCTACATTCCTCTACACATTTTTGAAGGCTAAATAATCTCATAAACAACAATTACAAGAATCAACTAAATACCTTAGGAAATTAAACCAATATCAACCTTTATTTATGGCAAGGGTTAATTAACCATCAACTTGTTCCTTTAAACTCAACAAAACTACATGAATGAAGTCTTTAGGGTAAATATTCTACCTTTATTGAATACAAGGTTCCCAACTATAAACTTCCATGTTTTAGAAACAGAATTACAAACTAGAAAGAGTTAATGCACAAACTAATGTCAATTCTCGATGAAAATAAATATACCCATTCGTTTTCCCTATAATGACTTGAACCTAGGTTTCGAGGCCATAATAATTCACCATAGATTCCCCATTTGAGTGGTTCTACAAGATGAATGGATTAATCAATGTTAAAAAGAACTAAAAATGTTACCTTGATACAGGATTTCCATCTAAACAAACAGAAATTCGCTTCTCTATGGCGTAGGAATGAAATTTTAGAGTTTAGCGATTGAAAACCATCAAAATATGGTTATAAATTACTTTAGAATCACTACAGTCAGACACATGTCACTATATATTACAACAACCTGAAGCTGCTATAGCTCCCTCAGCTTCTCAACAATAACAATCTTTAGTAAAATAATCATAACTTTTTATTTGGGAAACTGACTAATAAAAGGTTGGATACATTAGAAATAAGACTGAGAGATACTAAATTTGGTGGATAGTTTCCCTTACTATTCATTATATTCTAGTGGTAGTGCTTTGAATTTGTCCCTAGTTTAAACTCAACTCAAAACTAAATGGGTAAGGACATTTTAAACTTAAATTTATGCAAAGGGTATTGTATGATCTTAGTATATATTAAATACACTGCCATCTTATAAAATTGATCCTAAAAAATGTGGAAAAAAATATTTGTATAACTTTATCGAAGATTTTTTCAGTGACAATGTAACCAATCAATACAGAAATTTAAAAAAGATATTAGATGGTCGGTAAGTCAATCAGTTAAAATATATGCATTGATAGTGTAGAAGTTATCTATCTATATATATATATATATTATTCACTATATTTTTAATTTATCCTGTACGTAGTAAAATTATGTTTTGTCAATCAAATAACTATGGCAGAAATGTCTATCACGAGAACAAATGAATGTAACCATGACTGGGTTAGAGTTGTACTACGATGGGTGACTCTTTGGGAAATCCTCGTGTTGCATATATTTTTCTGTCAGAATCACCCTAATTTTATCCCTAAACCCGACTTAATTGTAATATACCGAGTATGTTGTTATCATTGGACTTAAGGTGTTAAGGAACCAATTGTGTATGTAAAGGATGACATTTCAAAGAGGGTCACTAATATTTAAACCAAAATAGTAGCAAAAATAGATATAACTAATCAAGTTAGCTTTACCTGTCATTCATCTATCTGCAAAATGAGCCAAAAATGATGTGTAACCTAAAGTATTAATAAAACACTATCAAGATAGTTCAAGGACATTTCCCTACAAGACTACAACTTCTTGGAATTCTATATTTGCATTCACACGCCTTTCTCCATACTCAATGAAACACATCTCAATGTATTATAGATAACCTTCCATAAATTATAACACAGTAGACAATTACCAATGGAATATAGAGCCTTAAAAGTTATCATGCTCTCACAATAATTTTATCGTAACTTATAAATAATATATGTGATAAATTTTCTCTCTATAATGATGTCTCTTCTCATCTAGTAAAAAAATATCAAAAAGTTCAAAACTTAGAGGGAGAGGTAACGACAAAATTAGCAGAAAAGGGTGGCAATTGGTAGATATGGAAAAATAAAGAGTCCCATAAATGGGTGATCCAAAGAAAACTCGAAGTCTTAGCATGATTAAGGGGTTTTTTCCTTCAGATTTGAATTAAGAATAAAGGGACTCACCTATGATAAATAGTTAACCGCGAGGATGTTCGAGTCTAGGGTCAACTTGTAGGGCTAAGAATGTATAAGAGGATTAAGAGTTAAGAATATAGGAGGTGGTGAATTCTGAAATTTGGAAAAAATATGGAGTGTTGCAGTAGGGATAACTCCACTGATGGAGGGTTTTGACTTAACTGGTGAGGAAAATTCAAGACTAAATGTAAAAATTGCACTTAATTATGTAAAAATGGAGCTCGCAAATTGGCATTCTTTTGTTGTACATTATTATGTACAAAAGGAGATTGCATACTGGCATTTATCATTATGTGTTTTGTGTTTGGGTCTAATCCACCTCTAATAGTCATTGAGGTCTTTTTCAAGGATATTTGGGCATTTATGAATGTGGATTAAATTTATTATGTTAATAATGGGGTGAATCTAGTTTTGTTTCATTGTATGGATATTCGTATGTATGAAGTACATCAGGGCATGTAAAATTTTTACCATAAAAAGGTGATAGGGAAGCCGTAGCAGCCGAATATGGAGCTTAGCGAGGTAATGGTAGAGTAGGTGCTAATATAGATAAGATTCAAAGGATTAGACTTAAAGTATTAGGGATGAAGTGCACTAACTAAGATAGTTGGGCCTATGAGGATGCTGACCAAAGCAATCCATACTACTGCTACTACAAAAAAATTGAGGTATGCAAGGTTGTTTGTGGAACTGCCTTTAAACCTAATGTATCCTGATAGGATAATATTTGAGAATGAACTAGGGTAGGTTGTGGCACAAAAGGAGGAGTACTAAAGGAAGACAACTTTGTATGAACAATGTAAAACTTTTTGTCATACTAAAGAAATCTGTTGTTGTTTGGTATAGAAAGACAGACAAAAGGGCACAAGCAAAAAAGAATTTAGTAGTTATTTCAGTTAATGATCTAGGAATACCATGATGCAAAGAAAACATTAGAGTCCCAAAAAAGTTACGGTACTACTGAAGGATAAGCCAAACAACTAAATAACACTTTTTCAAATTTGTAGGATGGAGATTCACTATATAAGGTTAAACAAAGGGAAAATAGCATTGAAAATGATGCAATAATAAAGCCTTATGAGTCCAACAATATGGGCGGGGTTCCTAATAAGATATAGAAGGGGAAACATGTCACGACCGAAACCCGATCCTGGCAGTAACGAGTATCTCAATCCCATCATAAGCTGGAGACCATCCCCTTAGCCTTATCTCAGGAGTACAATAATAATGATAAACAATGGAAGACAATAAAAAGATATATAATAAGGATATACGGATAAATGAAATGAAAAATAAGAGTCAAAATGACATCCAACCCACACTTATCCACAAAAGCCACTAAAATTGGAAAACCAACTAAGTCAGGACATGCCTCGAACTATGACAACAAAGGAAATACCAAAAATTAGAATAATAATGAAACAAGTGAAATGATCGGTCCTCTAAGAAGATGGAAGAGCAACACTTAAAAGCAAATCAACAGGACTACTCAGCCACCTAACGCTGCATAAGAGCACCCAAAAACTCTTCGAACACTACATCATTAAAATTGTAGCATCTAAGAAAGTTCAGTGGGACAAGCACAAGCATATAACCCAAGAAAAGTTATTAAATAATATCAATGAACTAAACCAGTCGAAACCATATACATAACAATTATATATACATACTACATAGGATGGAGAGATAGGGACAAGTGTCATGAACATGCGAGTTTAAACCATTAACCTGAATAATGTAGCTCGCTCCAACCTGAAGGCACCCATAGGTTATGTGGGTTTAGCTCCCCTGCTAAAAGGGGCCTAGTGCATATTAACTCTACATACCAAGGAATCTGAAGAAAGAGATAAAAATACCAAGGCTCTAGCCATTCTTAAATATAATGTGTGAACCAAATAGACGGTCATTTAGACCCCCCACAGCGGCAAATATGATTTCTAGTGTTAGTCCCTCCAGGGACTATACCTTGATGTTAAGCTACACAATTCTTTTTAAGCGTAATTTAAAATAGTTAGCACATAATCCTAAACATTAACCCAGGACTCTTATATTAAAGCATTTACCACTTAGGATCATCTTACCAATTATGCTTGAAAGCTTAAATAATCATACCAAACCATTCCATGTAACCATTCGACTCCGAAGTTCCATTTTAAAATCTAAACCATGGCCACCAAGGCCCTTTTAAATCTGTTTTAACCAATTATCTATTAATGCAATGCAATGTGTTGATAATTAAGTTTAGTTATGCAATTATCCATGTTCAAAAATAAAATTTACATAGTGGGTTGGGGTTGATGCTATTACCAAGTGAAAAAGTCATCAATTTAGGGAAACTTCTGTTCCCCATTACAATTCCCATACACCCAATTAGTCCAAAAATCATAAATTTAAAGAATAAACCATCAATTTAAATCACAGGAAAAGTAGTTCTTATTATAACAATCAAAATCCCTCAACCCAATTTCGAACCCATTAATTTAAACACGTGGATAATAACTAAATTAGATCCACAATGTATGAATTAAAGTTTGGGAATGAGATACATGCCTGAAATATACAAGAAATTGAAGACAATTTAAAGTTTGGAGCCCGAATAATGAATTCACTGTAAAACCCTTGAATGTTCTTAGGTTTTGAGTTTGAGAGATAAATATAATGATTTGATCTTTGAAAAATAAAGGAAATAGGGTTATTTTATGTTATAATGTCGTACAAGGGGTAAAAACCCAAAATCCCCTCATCCTTAGTAAAAAAACAAAAGCTAGAATAAATTAAAACATCAGTATGGCACACCATTATTGTGGAGGGTAGCCTCCATGCCATGCTAATATCTCAGAGGATAATCTGTATGGTACTTAAATATTTGAGACCCTCACTACCTCGGGGTCCCAAAATAACCTAAAACCCTACCAATAATTTTGAAACTGTACCAAATTACCCTTTTAACATCTATAATTTAAGTCAAAAATTAACATTACAAATATGGGAGGATAAAAATTAAAATTTTTGAAATTTTGAGGGGTCTTACATTACTGCTCACCCTTAGGATCATTTGTCCCTTAATGAGGAGTTACGCTACTTTAATCACAACATTGGTAAGAATACACCTGAATAAAATGACAAATTTAAAATGAGATAAGAAAAAAAAAACTCATACCTCAAGCACTCTCATCCAACATAATGATTTTTCATGAAAACATGGCACATTTGATGCTTAAACAGTAAAATTATGCATTAACTTAGGTTGTTTCATCAGATATGTAGTGTCTTTATGTGTTTTGCAACGAAATTTGGTAGAAAGTGGTGTTGGACTAAAAAAGAGAAAATGAAGTTCTAAAAAGTTAATTATAGGTCAATCTATGAGTCATTAAGTCACATTACGACTCATAGCAACACTCATAAAGATTACAGTAAGAAAAGTAGAAGCACAAAATAAGTTATAGAAGGCTATGAGTCGTAGGGTCAAGTTACAACTCATAGTGATAAGTCATATTACGACCAGTGTGTCAAGTCCTAAAGGTTGATACTCCAGTAGTAACGAGTGAAGGCCACTGGTCTGAAGTACTCACAACGACTCATGGTAAGTAGTCATAAGGAGAACATATTCAATTCCCCTGAATGTTAAAATCTACTAGTGTGACTATAATTGAAGCATACGACTAGGAGGGTAACACTAAGAGTCATAACCACTGAAGCTTGAACAAAGATCCAATAGCAGGAAATGAGTTGTAACTAGACCTAACGACTCTTTGCTAGAGG
Organism: Capsicum baccatum var. pendulum; assembly: GCA_030864225.1. Lineage (NCBI taxonomy): Eukaryota > Viridiplantae > Streptophyta > Magnoliopsida > Solanales > Solanaceae > Capsicum > Capsicum baccatum. The sequence goes on from CM061560.1 coordinate 42,436,991, forward strand.
TTTAACCACTGCCGACAAAGTTTTCCTATTTTATTTTAACTAGGATTCCTTTATTATTTTCAGATACAATAAATATCCTAGGATTATTCCTTTATTATATGACACACTTTTGATATTTTTCAGATACTTTGATTTGTTGATGCATTAAATATTTTTGTTCTTGGGTTTTTGGTTTCGTATTTGATTGGAGACTTTGGATTTCATTCTTTTACCTTTGTGAATTAATTATATATCTTATTCATTAATTTCTATGGGTTTTTGCATAAGCATGAGTGGATAATTAATTTTCTTATCAATGGTTGTGGGAACTGTGGCGGATTAACATCGTAGGGGAAGTAGGAGATTCATCTATTTTGTTGTGACTGCATTTATTTGAATCTCTTTCATATTAATTGTACCCCAAGTTACTGTAGAATCTTGGGAGTTTCTTGTATTTGAGATCATCCACATAAAGGATTTCAAGATTTGAATAGGTGGCTACGACAGTAATTCAAGGCTATTAACCCTCATCAAAAAAACTTAGTACAAATAAAGTGATAGTTGTACTGGGGTCCCAAGACAAGGGACAGTAATGTGATTCCATAAAACTCAAAAGGTGATGGGTGAGATATATCAATGTTCTTATAAGATTGTTGATAATTCAAAGCTTGCCCGACTTTACAAGAAGAGCCGTGGGATAGGTGAGTGAAACAAAATAATCTTACGAAGTTTAAATCCAAGCGGAAAACAATCCTAGTGTTCATCTTCTATTGTTTACAATCTCAAGCTCTCATCCCGGTTACTTGTTTTAATTGACTTCAAATCCCCCATTTACTTTTATGCACTGTCCGTAATTTTATCAAGTTAGATATATAATTCCAAGTATTTCCCAAGGGTTCGACCCTAAACTTCTTTAGTCACTACATTTAGCATCGACCATGGCTTACTTCTTTGGATGTTTATTTTTGGTGACATCAAATTTTGGTATCATTATGGGGGAGTATGGTGGAGTTACTAATTGGATTTGTTGAAGTATTGAGTTTTTATTTTCTATTTTAGTTAGCATACACAAGTATATGTGTAACACTAGGAGTCAAGAGAATCCCTTACTCCCATTAAATCCTGAACTAGAAATAACACTGCAGCTTAATCGTACGATGAGAAAGTATGTATGGACAGTCGATTTTAAAGGGGATTAGGGATAATCCTCATTCTATACCTCCCCATTTCTAGGTGATACATAGAATATTTCTAATACACAAAGAAAGTTAATGTTAGTAGAGGTAGCTAAATAGTAGGAAGAGCAGTTGAGGAAGTCCGGTTAGTTTAGTAGAAAGAGCTAGCCAGGCCAAGACCAGTAACTAATCATCGAGCAGAACTCGAAGGTTTTCAAGATAAAGCACAAGGTGTTAGATCTTGATTGATTTTACCTTACTAGTAACTACCACCATATGATGAAGATGAAGATACGAGATATGTTGTGTCTATAGAGACAAGAGTCATCATTCCCTAATAATACCCCCCAAATGTTAAGTTCAATATTACTAGCGGAATAATCTAGTTGCTAAATCTAAAACGTGTTTTTCAGGGTTGTCTACTGAGGATGCAAATAGTCATTTCACCAATTTAACTGGGATATGCACTTTGTTTTCCATCCCAAGAATGGATCAGGAAGAATTTTGTGTAAGACACCGTAAGATCCTAACTCAATTCATCTTACTATTTCATATTATAGGAGGGTCCAATACTTAGAAAAAAATTCACTAAGTGTTAACGCTTAGTCATTTCCTAATTTGCTTAAACTTTAATGATTTTATTATTGACCTTCCTGACGTTAGAAGGTAAGCTTTTAAGTTAATTCATTATTGGGGTTGTTGATAGCACATCTCGGGTAAGTTTTAAAACTTTTTGAGGAGGTTTGGACCGTGATTGGACGTCCAAAATAGAAAGGAATCATAATAGAGCCACACCGAGATGGGTAGCTGACCCAGGCTTAGGGTCGCTATGCATTGGCTACTTAACCCAGCAAAGGGTCACGCCGCATTGGGTGGTCTCCTTCATCTTTTCAAACCATCATCATTAAGGGCATTTCATTCAATTTCCCTCACCAAAAATCATCCATAACATAGAATTTAGGGTCCCTAGGAGCATTATTTTCCCCTTTATTCTCAAATACTCTCAAAGAAAACTTTTTCTCTCAAGAACAAACCCCAGCCTCTTCAAAATTTAAGCTCGAGCTTCAAGAAATCGCCAAGAACTTTCACTAATTCATTAAGGTATGTGTGATGTTTATCCATGGGCCCTTCCCACCCATGGAGTTGAAGGATCCTTCTTTTAAATTAAATTGTGAGATTTTATATGTTTTATGATGAATTATCCTCACTAATTGTTAGGAATTTTTATTATACATCATGGTTACAATTGTTTTTGATGGAATTAAACCTTACATGTTTGAATGATGATATTTTCATGTTAAATGTCTGAATTATGGTTTTTGTATTGTAGCCATATGATTATTACATGTTTTAATCTATTCCATGGTTTAATTCATGTGTGTGATAAAATGTTTAAGAGTCAAATTTTGAACAATTATCCCTTTTACTGTATTTAAGGCTTCATATGTCCTTATTGTTACTTTCATTCAATGTTGGGGGTTATGAATACCCGAAATTTAGTTGTTTATATAGTTTCTTGTAATTACAGAATGATTTTATATAGACCACGAACATCGTAATTAAGTTATTTCATATTTTTAGTCATGGCACAGTTAAACTTAGGTTAGTTTAGTAATCAATGTCTTCTAATTGGGAGAAAACTTAGCACCAGGTGAACATAGAGATGTAATCTCCCCCGTCAGTAGGCATGAGGCACTTTTCTATCCCTTTAGTGGAAATGAGACATTAGTAGCTATCCCTATGTTCTAGACCTACGATACCACTATAGAATTTGAGGGGTCCCTCATCAGTTAGACCTGACACACTTGTCCGTTGAGAAGTTACATTAGTTAATCCACACATCCAAGGATAGTATCCATGGCACAACACTAAAAACCTTCCTACTGGGTTATAAGTTTTACCCTGAAAGTACATTAGTTATGTCGGCTATAGGTAGCTCCCATAGTCTCAGTTTAGTAGTCAGGGCATAGTTCAGTTTCAGGTGTGCTTGACCATAGCATACTGTTATCAATCTTTAGTATTAGTATTTTAGTACTTTAGTTTACAGAATATTTTAGAATCATATTTTCTGGTTAGTATTTTCTGGTTGGTCATGCTTTCTCATATTTTAGATCTTTTATGCATTCATACTCAGTTATCTCATGCTATTCAATTAGTTATTATCTTATGAATATAACCCATGCATTTCAGCCAAACCTCATCTCATATACTAGTACATTTAAAGTGTTTATCACATACTCATTTCTTGTGCTATGATGTCTTATATCATTGGTTTAAATGCCTGGGTTCCCTACCTTACTTAGACATTCAAGCGCATCACCAGCAGTAGTCTATCATAGTTATTTGTGGGCTTGTCCCATCAACTCCTCAGTTAGTTATAGGCTTGTCAGACTATTTTAGACAGTTTGTCAGTTTATCGATTGTTATTATCAGTCTTCTTAGTATTGTTTATAGACACTTGCAAAACTATAATTTTAATCAAATTTTTCAATACTTTAGAATCTTAAGGCATTTTTAGTTAAATTTTGCACATGTTATTTTGTTATCTATTTTATTCAGTGCTCACAGCAGGTAACAGCTCATGGGTTCGCTTGTAGTCTCTTGTGACTGTATGCATCATGTGGTGTCTAGGGTATATTTTTTGGGCATTACAAACTTGATATGAGAGCCTAAAATTTTAAAGTGTCCTAGAGAGTCTGAAAATTGTGTTTAGAAGAGCCTTGTGCATAGGTATGAAGCGCGCCACACTTATGGATAGAAGGCTATAAGATGTTATAGGAAAAGCTTCCCTTCTTTCAGTATTCATGTTGTGCGAATAAGAATAAGCTCTATTTAGACTCTTTTTATAATTTGATATTCAATTTTTTTAAAATAACATGCCTTTCAAAATGACTAACGGAATAAGAAATAGGAATCAGCTCGTACCATCGCCTGTTCAGGAAGATCCCTTGAATACTCATGATTCTCATGCTGAGTTTAAAGCTGAATTCACTACTGTGGCTCACTCTGTATAAGCTTAAAATAATTAGTAGGCTTATAGATCAGCTAATCCAGTGGCTAATTCAGTTATAGCTAGGATTCAGGACTTCACCCTAATAAATCCCCCACAGATTTTAGGGTCTGAGTCTGATGAGGATCTGTATGAGTTCCTTGACATGGTCCATAAGGTAACAAACATTATGGGAGTAAATTTGAGTGAGATTATTGAGTTGGCTTCTTACCAATTGTAAGATATATCTCACACCTGGTATAAGTAATGGAAGAAGGATAGAGGCACAGATGCAGGTCTTGTAGAGTGAGAGAAGTTTGCTACAACCTTTTTAGATAGATTCTACCCATTGGAGTTAACGGAATCTAGGTGTTTGGTGTTAATTAATTTGAAGTAGTGTAGTATGAATGTAAAGGAGTATTCTCTTAAGTATACTCAGTTAATGAGGTATACTCCTCATGTGGTGTCTGATAATAGGTCTAGAATGAGTAAGTTTTTATCTGGTGTATATGATAGTGTTGTCAAGAAGTGTATGGTAGGAATGTTGTTTAAGAAGCTAGACTTGTATAGGTTTATGTTCCATGCTCAGAAGATTGAGGAGAAGAAGGTTAAGGAGAGAGAAAGAGAGAATAAAAGGGCTAAGATAGGTAGTTTTAACTCTGCTCAACCAATATTAGAGGGTGGTAACCGTCTTTAATTCTATCAGAAATCGTCTGAACTAGATCCAACTTTAGCTAGTGCGCCAGTGCCAAAGTTTAGAAATGGTAATCATGATAGAGCTCCAGGCTCAAAGAATCAGAGTAGTATTAATAATGGTCGAACAAATCCACTTTACTAGAAGTATGGTAGAAGTCGTCAAGGTATGTGTTGAGCAGGCAGTGATGTATTTTTTATGTGGAAAACCAGTCTAAAGGTCGAAGGAGTGTCCAATAGGTATGTCAAAAGTTAGAAATGATCGCCAGTAGGGTCAGGCTAACGCTTCATCAGCACCAGCAGGTCGCCCAACTTAGCAGGGTGCCACTTACAGTACCACCAGTGGTTAAAGCTAGAACAAATTGTATTCCCTCCTGTCCTGTCATGATTAGAAAAGTTCTACTAATGTGGTTACAGGTACGTTATAGATCTTTTATGTACATATTTTTTCTTTGTTAGATTCGGGGGCTTTACTCTTTTTTGTAACCCCTAATATAGTTATCAACTTTGAGGTCATTGCCAAAACCTTAGTAGTACCCTTCTCAGTGTCTACCCCAGCAGGTATCTCTATTATACCCAGGCATGTATACAAGAAATGTCCAATCATAATAACCCAGAAAGTCACTTCAATTGATCTTATAGAGTTAAAGATGACTAATTGTAATGTTATTCTTAGCATGGATTGGCTCCACTCATGCTATGCTTCAGTTGATTGTAGAAACAAAGTCGTTCATTTTCAGTTTCCAGATGAAGCAGTTATTGAATGGAAGGGTAGTATTTTAGCGCTTAGGGTTAGATTATTTCATACCTTAGAGTGAGAAAAATGATATCAAAGGGGTGTGTTACCATCTTATTTGAGTTAAAGACTCTAATATTGAGACTCCCAATATGGAGTCAATTTTAGTAGTGCAGGAATTTCTAGATTTGTTCCCTGAATAACTTCCCAGAGTTCCTCCCGACAGGGAAATTTACTTCAAAATAAACGTTCTTCTAAATACGCAACCTATCCCTATTCCACCTTACAGAATGGCTCCAGTTGAGCTTATAGAATTTAAAGAATAGTTGAAAGACTCCTAGATAAGGGATTTATCAGGTCCAGTGATTCCCCATGGGACTCTCCAGTTCTTTTCATGCAAAAGAAAGATGATTCTCGTAGAATGTGCATCAATTATCTTTAAATGAGAAAAGTGACCATAAAAAAAAATTACCCACTCCCCAGAATGGATGACTTGTTTGACAAACTTTAGGGTGCCTGTTACTTATCTAAGATAGACCTCAGATCTGGCTATCATCAGCTCAGAGTCAGAGAGTGTGACATTCTAAAAATAGCTTTCAGAACCCGATATGGTCACTTCAAATTTTTAGTCATATCCTTTGGACTAATGAATGCCCCAACAGCTTTCATTGACATGATGAACTAAGTATTCAAGCAGAACTTGGACATGTTCGTTATAGTCTTCATTGATAATATTATTGCCTATTCCCGTAGTGAAAATAATTATGGAGACTACCTCAGAATTGTATTGTAGACTCTTAGAGCCTATCAGTTGTTTGCCAAATTTGGTAAGTGTGAATTTAGGCTAATATTAGTATCTTTTCTTTTCCATATTATTACCAGTGATGGCATTAGAGTTGACCCTCAAATTACAAAAGAAGTGAGATACTGGCCTAGACCTATCTCTCCATCAGCTATTAGGAGGTTCTTATGTTTGGACAACTTTTAGTAATAGTTTGTTGAAGGGTTTTTGTGTATTACGTCCCCCATGTACGAAATAACCTAGAATAAAGTCAAGTTTCAGTGGTAAGATTCTTGTGAGAAGTGTTTTTAGGAGTTGAAGACATGACTCACCTTAGCTGCAATTATTATATTGTCAGATGGTTTCGATGGGTTTTTTGTTTACTATAATGCTTCCAGAGTTGGTCTTGGTTGTGTGTTAATGTATAGATGTAAGGTCATAGCCTATGCCTCTAGGCAGCTTAAGCCCTATGAAAAGTATTATCCTACCCATTATCTTAAGTTAGAAGTTGTTGTGTTTTACTTGAAAATTTGGAGGCACTATCTCTATGGGGTGTATGTTGATGTTTTCGTGAATCACAAAAGTTTACAGTGTGTGTTTTCGCAAAACAAATCTGAATCTTTATCTGAGAAGGTGGTTGAAATTATTAAAAAACTATTATATTCGTGTTTTGTATCTCCCGAGAAAAGGCTAATATAGTGGCAGATGCTCTTAGTAGATTGTTTATGGGTAGTGTTGCTCATGTTAAGGATGATAAGAAGAAGTTAGTCAGGGAGGTTCATCAGCTTGCTAGACTAGGTGCTCGTTCGGTTGATTAAGATGAGGGTAATATATGGTCCAGAATTGTTCAGAATCATCTTTGGTTGCCGAATTGAAAAAAATAAAGATAGGGATCCCAGTCTAGTTAAGTTGAAGGAGTCAGTCAGAGATCAGAAAGTAGAGGTTTCTCCCAATGGGGAGATTATGTGTTGGTGATGTCAGGATTGGCTATGTGTGTTGTGTGTTGATGGGTTAAGGCAGATAATCCTTGAAAAAGTGTATGGTACGTGTTACTCTATTCACCTTAGGGACATTAATATGTATCGTGACTTGTGGGAGATCTATTGGTGGAGTGGTATAAAGAGGGATATTAAAGTGTTTGTAGCCAAGTTCTCTAATTGTCAGCAACTTATGGTTGAGCACCAAAGTCCTAGTAGTACTATATAGGAGTTCAGCATCCTCACTTGGAAATGGAAAGAGGTAAACATGGATTTTGTGACAAAATTACCCCATTCGCGTCATTAGCATGACTCAATTTTGTTTATTATATACAGAATGACCAAATTAGCTCATTTCTTGCAAATCCATACTTCTTATCTAGTCGAGGACTATGCCAAGCTTTGTCTCAGAGAGTTGGTTAGGTTCCACGGAGTCCCATTGTTTATTATCTCAGATAGAGGTACTCAGTTTACCTCTCACTTTTAGAAGGCATTTCATAAGGGTCATGGTACCTAAGTTCATCTCAGTATATCCTTTAACCCTCAGACAGATAGTTAGGTAGAGAGAATCATTCATACCTTAGAGGATATATTGAGAGTGTGTGTTATTGACTTTAAGGGTAGTTGGGATAATCACTTATCTTTGATCGAGTGTGCCTACAATAATAGTTATCGTTCTAGTATTCAAATGGCTCTATTTGAGGCTCTCTATAGAAGGAAATTTAGATCTCCCATTGGTTGGTTTAAGGTGGGTGATAGTGTATTGATAGGGCCTAATTCAGTGTTTGATGCATTAGAGAAAGTTCAGTTGATCAGGTAGAGGCTTAAGATAGCCAAAGCCATTAGAAATCCTATACATATGTAAGGATAAAGGATCTTGAGTTTAAGGTTAGCAACTTAGTATATTTGAAAATCTCTCCCATGAAGAGAGTGAAGAGATTTGGTAAGAAGGGAAAACTCAGTCCCCAATATGTTATCCCTTACAGGTTCTTGAGTCATCATGGGAAAGTAGCGTTTGAGCTTGAGTTGCCCCCAAATTTGGCATTCTTTCACTCAGTATTCCATGTTTCACTATTAAAGAAGTGTATTGGTGATCAAGCTATAGTTGTTCCTTTAGAAGTACAAATATTCAGTATAGCCTTTCTTATGAAGAAATCCTAGTCGAGATCATAGATCATCAAATTCATAGACTAAGAACCAATGATGTTCCCTTGGTCAGAGTTCTTTGGCAGAACCAGTCTATTGAGGGATCTACTTAGGAAGCAGAAGCATACATGAGAACCAAGTATCTCTATCTCTTCTCTGCAAACTCAAACTCAGCTTAAGGTAATAGTTCTCTTTATATTTTCTCTTTTCAATTATGATTTCCAACCATGTAATCATTTTCATGTCATTGTATACACTCACGAATCAGTTCAATTATATACCATGTTTCAAACACAATCATGCAATCATTTTTTCAGTTATGCATATTTAGTAGGTAAGTTCCTCAGTATTCTCAACTTACTCAGTCTCATTCAAGGATGAATGTTCCCAAGAGAGAGATATTATTGGACTCCATAAGATCCTAACTCAATTTATCTTACTTTAGCTTGTTAGATAGTGGTCCAAGAATTAGTAAGATTTCACTAAGTGTTAAGACATAGTCATTTCCAAAGCCCGTTAAACTTTGATGATTTTATTTCCAACCTCCTCGATATCAAAATATAAATTTTTAAGTTGATTCATGATCAAGGTTGTTGATTGCATATATCGGGTTTGTTTCAGAACTGTTAGATGAGGGTTAGACTTTGTTCGGATTTCCAAAATGAAAGGCATTTCAATGGTGCTGCAATGCGATGGGTGGCTGACCCAGGCTTGGGTTCATACCGCATTGGCTTCTTGACCCAGCTAGGGGTCGTGCCACATTGGCTAATTGACTCAGTCAGGGGTCGCGTCGCGTTGGGTGGTCTCCTTCATCTTTTGAAGCCCTCATCATTAAGGATATTTGGAACAATTTACCCTACCCAAAATCATCTATAACACTAAATTTAGGGTCCCTAGGAGCATTATTTGTCCCTTTATTCACAAATCCTCTCAAACAAAGCATTCTCTCTCAAGAACAAACCCTAGCCTCTTTAAAATTCCAGCTCAAGATTCAAGAAATCACCAAGAACATTTACTAATTCATCAATTAAGGTATGTGTGATGTTCATCCATAGGCCCTTTACACCCATGGAGTTCAATAATCCTTTTTTTATATCTAATTGTAAGTTTTTATATGTTTTATGATAAATTATCTCCATGAATTGTTATGAATTTTAACTATACATCATGGTTATAATTTTTTTTTATGGAAGTAAACCGTACATATTGGAATGATGATGCTTTCATGTTAATTCCCTGAATTATGATTTTTTAATTGTAGCCATGTGATTATTACATGTTTTAAACTATTCCTATGCTTTAATTCGTGACCCTTATGTATTTGATGAAATGTCTAAAGAGTTAAATTTTGAACAATGATCCCTTTTATGGTATTTAAGGATTCATATGTCCTTATTGTTATTTCCATTCAATGTTTGGGTTATGAATACCCAAAATTTAGTTGTTCACATAGTTTCCAGTATTTAAAGAATGATTTTAGATAAACGATGAACATCGTCTTTCAGTTAGCTGTTATGTTCAGTCGTGCCTTAGTTAAACTTAGGTCATTTCAAAAATTAGAGTCTTTCAGTTAGGAGTAAAACATAGCACCCAGTGAACGTGGGGATGGTGTCTCCCCTATTAATAGACATTAGGTACTTTTCTCCCCCGTCAATATGAATGAGATGTTAGTAGTAGTACCTAGGTTCCAGACCTACGACGCCAAAGTAGACTTTGAGGGGTCCGCCCATCAGTTAGGCATGACACTCTCGTCCTTAGAGATGTATGATTAATTGATCCACACAGCCAAGTTAGTAACCATGGCATGGTAATAACACCCTTCCAACTGGGGTTACAGGTTGGACCCTGAAAGTACATTGGGGCATGTACGTTATAGCTAGATCCTATAGTCTAAGTTCAGTATTCAATATATAGTTCAGTTTCAGGTTTTCTTTACCATAGCATATAGTTTTTAGTTATTTAGTATCAGTATTTCAGTACTTCAATTTATAGACTATATTAGAATCATGTTTTATGCTTGGTCATGCGTTCTCAGTTTTACAGCATTTATGCATTCAAACTCAGCTATCTTATGCTATTCAGTCATTTATTATCTCATGCATATAACCTATGAATTTTAGACTAACCTTATATCATATACCAGTACATTAAAAGTATTGATTGTATACTCATTTCTTGCACTATGATTTCATATATTATAGGTTTGGATGTTCAGTTTCCTGATCGTACTTAGATATTCCAGCGCATCAGTATCAGTAGCAGTGGTGAGTTCTCATGTATCAAGGACTTTTTATATTTATTCAATTCTTTCAGCTCAGTAGTCAGTTAGAGTTAGTTGGGGGTTTGTCCATTAACTCCCTAGTCAGTTAGAGGTTTTTCATACTATTTCAGATAGTTAGTCAGTTTATCAATTGTTATTATCAGTTTTCCCAGTATTATTTTTAGACATTTTTAGAACTATGATTTTAATCGAATGTTTCAGTATTTTAAAAACTCATGGCATTTGTAGTTAAATTTCGTACATGTTATTTTGTTATCTATTTTATTTAGTGCTTAAAGTAGGTACTAGCTTATGGATTATCTTATGGTCTCTCATGATTGTAATCACCATATGGCATTCAGGGTGAACTTCCGGGGAGTTACATTGAGATTGAGGTTGTTCTTGTTTTCGTGGACCAATGAAGCAGTACTATGGTTAGTGGAACTTCCTAGAGGCTTAATCACCAAATGGAATAAGCTATGTAGATAGTTTTTGAATTGATTCTTTCTTCCTACTAGTATACTATTACTAAAATATAAGATTTATAATTTTTGATAGCTTCTTGCAGAGACTAGTTATGAGGTGTGGTTTCAATTAAAAAAGAAATATCAGCTATAGAGTGATGACAAATACTATATCTAGAGGCATATTTATGCGTATGCATTGGGATTTGAAGCAGGAAATGTTAGATGAAATCTCTTTCACTAATCAAGGAAGGCACTATCAAGAGGTTGATAGGATTTCTGGTATGTATTCCATTGGATTCTCTAGTGAGTATAGTGTTTGTGATGGTTCAGTAACACAAGAAATTTCATAGCTCAGAACGGATATTGGGTGATGTTCGGTGTATTTATTCATTCTAACGTCACCATTCTAGACTTTTCAGCCTTATTTTGAGGATGATTCTATACTATATTGGTAGATAATGTTATAAATGAGTAAAAATGTGTGGAATCATGTGTTCATAAGGTTCTAAGTTAATTACAAAAAAGTTTGTACTTAAAATTTTCAATTAGAGTTCATATTGGAAAACTAGCGTTACTAGCTTGAGCTAGAAGTTCTGTTTAGTTGATTTCGGTGGATTCTATTGTGTTTAACGTGTTCCAAATGGTTTTAAAGGGTTATTATGATTGGAATAACTTGTAGGGAATGATAAAGGTTCAATTTTAATGAGTGTACAGATGGAACAATAAGTGAAAGATCAATGAGAACTATCATAGTTTAGCCCTTGTTTTTATTCGTTGTTATGGACTTAGTGTTGTGGTTTTCCCTTAATTCATGTGGTGTGATGATGTATAATGCTTTTGGAGCTGAATATAATGATATTCCGAAGTTAATGAGGCTTGTAAATCATGGGAACGATGCCACAAGACAAGGGATGAAAGGAGAAAGGACCAACACAAAAATTTGGAAGACATATTCCAGTAGAATAATGTGTTTAGCATGCATCACATTCTTTATTCATGTGCAATACAGGGTGATATTCACTCTCAATTCCATAGGAATAGAGGGTGTGATGCATTCTCCACTCCACACCTGGGCATTTCAAGCTAATTTGACTCCTACACAGACTTGGCTTACCCTTATGCTATATATACATGTTGTATCACGTTTTTACACATCTTTGGACATATTTTGGAGATCTAGGGGCTGCTACGACTTCATTAATAGGTTTTTATTGAATAAAAGTCAGGTTATACATGTTTTTATTCGTTACAATATTGTGAGTCTGATTATGACTATGCAAGGCTAAACGTCCTCTTTCAGGGGTTGAAGCCAAGAACATGATTATTATTACTATGGATTAAGTTTGTTTGCTTTGATTATCAATATTGGTTATTTTTTTATTCTTATTATAAATATTTTAAGGATTCGCGACCCTTAGAAGACATCCATTGTCAACCTTGTGAACTCGGGAGAAGGAATAGGGAGATAAAACATGGGAATAAGTAGAATATGGTTCTGGATTCTTTATAAAATAAGAAACTTGAATTAGTATCTAGTATAGGAATGTACTTAGATACCTTAATTGATTCATATGTAGGATGATATTCGGAAAGAGCTTAATACTCAACGATATAGTTGTAAGGTTCAACTTAGGTAAAAGATTAGAGGTTGGGAGACCATAATCATGCAACTAACCCTATGAATCAAAAACCACAATAAAAAAGTTAACGAATGAAATCCAACAACATAATATGATCATTCAGAGTTCTTCAACCCTAGACTTTCTCCTTGTGACTGTCTTAAGATCTTTACTTTCCACATTGTTTAGTTTTAATTTATAATTTTTTTACTTTCGCATCAATTAAATCTAAACTGTGAACTAAAATCAAATCATTGTCAAATCTAGTCTCTGTGGGATAGAAGGAGACTATATTACTTCATAGACCACATACACTTTCGTGTGCGCTATCAAGTTATTGGCACCATTGTTGGGGACTTTTATTTTGGTAGTTGTTTATTTTAGTTTTACTTTTAGATTTATTTGGTGTTTTTACACTTTATCTTGGTTTGTTATTGGATAAAATGGGTTTTTAGGTTGATAAGATGGCAAGGGAATGCGTATTGGTAGAACCAAGCTCCGAACTTGAGCATGACATTCACCAATGTAGGAGACAAGAAATCCATCCCCCAGAATTCTTCAAGGCCAAGAAGACCAAGAGAATACTACTTCAATAGCTAAAAAACAACTAGCCTGAAGGACAGTTAGGGAAGTGGTAGTCCTACTTCTAATGAACTTGACTTCCCCAATTCAAAGACTAGTTGTTGGGGGAATTTAAAGTTGAAGCACAACATGGTGTAGTTTCTTATCAGTAGTGGAAAGTTTACAGGGCTTTCACACGAGGATCCACAAGTCCACTTACAGACCTTCATTGAGCTTACTGATAAATTCACTCTGACTAGGGTGTCTCCAGATTATGTGAGGCTAACATTATTTCCCCAATCACTTTTGGGGAAAGCTAAAGGTGGTTGAATGCTGAGCTGGCTAATTCAATCACATCATGGGACAACTTAGCCATAAAGTTCATCATTCAATTCTTTTTGTCAGGCAAGACTACGAGACTTCACAGTGAAATAGTAAGCTTCAAATAGAAGCCTGATGAAAACCTTTATCATGCTCGGGAAGGCGTCAAGGCTCTTCTTCAAGAGTTTCTACACCACCAACAGTCCAATGAGGTACTTGCTCATACTTTTGTAGAAGCTCTTGATCACAATACAAAGATTTTGCTAGATTCAGCCGCAGGTGGTAAAGTACTGGAATTGACTTATGATGAGTTGTACACATTACTAAACCACATAGCACAAGGAAATACAGAATGGCATTTAGATTCAATAAATTCCACAAAAAGAATTACGGGCGTACTGGAGGTGTACCAATTCACAGCCTTATCTGCATAGGTATCTTCCTTACAAAATTTGATCACCACTCATTTTAGCAGCATGAATTTAAGAGCATAACAACCTGAAGCCACAATCAATGCCATCCAAGAAGTTGTAGGTTGGTGTGAAGTATACAGAAACAGTGGTTATACGGCTACCATGTGTGCTTCAAATCCAAAATCTATGATGTATGTAGGCAGTGCTCAATGGTCTAACTATGGTAATGCCTACAACATGAAGAGGAAAACTTAGCCACCAAATCAGTCATGGTAATAGGAAGTACCTCATGCCTATTAATAGGGAAAAACTATTGAAACAAATCTTAGCTAGTCAAGCACAATTAGTTATGGATCTGAAAAGTAAAAAAAAGTAGATTTACAGAATCAGCAAGGAGAAAAAAATTTAGAGTTGCAAGTGGGCCAATTATCAAAGGTACTAAATACATGACCACAAGGTGGGTTGCCAATAGATATAGAAAATCCAAAGCAGGTCATGGCAATCACCTTGAGAAGTGGTAAAGAGCTTCAAGGAGAACCTCCCAATGAAACAAAGGAGGTTGATTATAATATGGTGTCCAAACAGGTTCTCAAAGAACTTGCTAATGTTGTTGAACCAGAAGAGAAGAAGACTGTCATTGCGCTTTCCTCAAAGGCAAATAAAAGCAAAGGAGGATGCCTCATTCAGAAAGTTCATTGATACATTCAAAGAGCATCATATTAACTTAGCTTTGCTAGATGTTTTGCAATGTATGCCTGAGTACAAAAAGTACATGAGCGATGTGGTGGCGAAGAAGGTAAAATTTCAAGATATGGGAGCAATAACACTCACTGAAGAGGGTAGTGTGGTAATAACATAGAAAATCCCTAAAGATTTGAAAGATCAGGGGAAGTTTTCCATTCCTATTCATATTGGGATTAAAGTGGTCCATGCACTAAGTGACTTAAGGGCAAGCATAAATTTGATGCCCTTATCGTTGTTTAAAACACTGGGCCTAGGAAAACCAAGATCGGCCATCATGGTGTTACAGGTGGCAAATGGGATGTTTACATATCCGAATGGAACAATTGAGGATGTCCTTATTAAGGTTGGTAAATTAGTTATGCCTGCTGACTTTAATATTCTTGATGTTGAGGCAAATGAACAGGTACCACTCATTTTGGGGTGTCCATTCTTACTAATTGAAGGGGCCTTGATTGATGTTAGAGTATGTACGCTCAAGATGAGAGTAGATGATGAAGAGGTGGTGTTTTATTTTTACAAAGCACCAATTGAAAATTACCAATATGAAGATTTATGCATGATCAATGTGATTGAAAGGTATGAGTGTATGGTGTTTAAGACACCAAAGATCTCTTCCGACTACCTGATTAATCGACCTAATATGAAACCACCATTTCCTAATATAGTGAAGGTTAAAGAAAAGAAAGATGTTAACCTTGGTAGTGCAAACTCAATAGGTCAGAGATGAATAAAAAATTAGCTCCCAAAAGGGAGTCAAAGGGTGAAAAAATATGGTTGATTTGAGTTTGGTCATGCCATAACACTAAATCAAGTGCTTCTTGGCAGGCAACCCAAGTTAATAAGTATGTTTTCTTTTAGTTCTTTTTTTAGTTTTTATTTCACATAATTTTTGTTTTTGGTTGAGTCACAGGCTAATGGGAAGTTTGAGTACCATAACCTTAAGCTTGAAGCCTGGTAAAGATGAAGACTGGGGTACCGTGGATCCCATGAATACAAAAGATGCTACTATCTAGGACTAGAGGCCTCAGGGAGTAATTCTATCGATTACCTTTAAAATTCACTTTGGGGACAAAGTAGATTTTTAAGTTTGGGGTTGGGAAATTCCCAATTTTGGGCTCAATTTAAAAATATTTAGGTTAGGAATAACTAAGATATTTGAGTTGCTACTATTTTTGATTGCTTGGTGCAAGTGTTTTGTTTGCTAAAAGCATGTTGATTGTGTGAATTACTATTTTGGACTCTTAGGCTCATGTTCCAGACTCTTGTACTAGTTAGCTTAATTTTGAATTTGTGGTATTGTTTGGTTGGGAGTCTATGATGATCATATTGAGTTAAGCATGTACCATGTAAGTGTAAGACTTTTTGTGTACTCCATGTTGTATGTAATGTCTAGAACTTACCCGGTGTATGTGTAAAGTGAAATAAAGAATGTGGGTTTAGGAGATGATAAAGGCATTTCTTTGATAGCCATATTTTATACCTTCTTTTACCAACCCATTATGCATTATCATAGTTAACCCCCATTTATCCTTTAGCTTTTTCTTTTGCACTCTTATAAGTAGCCTAATCCCTTCTTTGATAGACCATAATTTGATTCAAAAAGCTCCTAAGTGCTTTAGTTGAAAAAAAATTGAGAAAGGAGTTATGAAAATTGAAAAACAAAAAAAAGTAAAATTAACGCCCCAAGGTAATAATTATTGGTGTTGATGATTGACATGTGGAGGATGTATGTGATACAATTGATGTTATAAATATTTCCATGAGTGTGAAAAGGTGAAAAACTGATTCTTATTGTAGTATACTATACGTCCACCAAGTGTTTGTGAAATTTCTTAAAAGAGATGGGGCAAAAACAAAAGATATGGGTATAAAAAATGGTGTAATTTGGTTGTTGGAGAGTGATTTTAAATGTATAATTTAGTAAATTAAAGAGCTTAGATATGTTAGTCACTATTCCCAAATAGTTCCTACCCGTCTCTTAGCCTACATTACAACCCGGAAAATGCTCCCACCACCTTCCAGAGATATATGATGTCGATATTCTATGATATGGTAGAAGACACTATTAAGGTATTTATGGATAATTTTTCTGTGGTGGGTGATACTTTTGATGACTGTTTTGCCTATTCGATCAATGTTATGTGTAGATTTGAGGAAAGCAACATGGTGTTTACCTTATAGAAGTGCCATTTCATGTTAACAGAAGGAATTATTCTTGGGTACAAGATCTCAAAAGGGGGAATAAAGGTGGATACGTTTAAAATTAAAGTAATTGAGAAGCTGCTACCATTAATCTTGGTGAAGGGTATTCATAGTTTTTTAAGCTATGTTATCTTTTACAGGTGATTAATCATAGATTTCTCAAAGATTGTGAATCCTCTTTGCAATCTTTGTAAGAATGAGGAGAAGTTTGATTTGATGAAGCATGTCTGAAGGCTTTTGGCTGCTTGAAGGAGCAATTGGCGCCAGCCCCTATTATAGTTTCCCCCGACTAGTCCCTGTTATTTGAAATCATGTATGATCCAAGCGGTGTGGATTTACATATTGTCCTATGCTACAGGTGAGAAAATATACTTCACCTTGTGTACTATGCTACAAAGGCACAAAACCCGGCTCTAAATAACTATATTGTGATAGAGCAAGAGTTACTAGCACTATTTTTTTCCTTCGAAAGGTTTCAGTCCTATCTGATTGGGACTAAGGTTATTGTTAATGCAAACAATGCAACATTGAAATACCTAATAGTGAAGATATATGCAAATCTAAGATTAATTCGTTAGGTTCCCTTGCTAAAAGAATTTGATTTTTAGGTAATGAATCGGACAGGCACAGAAAATGAAGTTGCACATCACTTTTCCAGACTGAGGAAGAATCAATGCATAAAGTAGGGGATGGCCTTGAAATTGATGAAACTTTTCTAGACGAGTAGATTTTGGTATCATAGGAAGGCCTAATTCCCTGGTTTGCTGATTTTTCCAACTACTTGGCAAGTGATCTTGTCCTAGAAGACTTTTCCTTCCAGCAGTAAAAGAGATTTATGCATGAGGTAAGGAAGATATTTTGGAATGAGCCTTAATTATTAAGGATATGTGCAGATGGTATGATAGTGTATCTTGGAGGTATAGATGATGAGTATTCTTGAGGCTTGTAATGCTTCACTTGTAGGGGGTCACCATGGAGAAACCCGCATAGCCCACAAAATCTTGCAATGTCGGTATTACTGGCCTACTATTTACAAGGATGATAACAACTTTGCACTTTCTTGTGACCAATGTCAACGTCAAGAAAATATTTCACAGCACCATGAACTCCTTTTGACCCCTATTCTAGAGTTGGAACTATTTTATTAATGGGGAGTTTACTTTGTGGGTCCATTCGTGAGCTCCTATGGTATAAATACAATTTGGTTGCGGTTGACTATATGTCCAAATGGGTGGAAGAGGTAATAGACACTAGAGTAACAGTTAAGGTTCCAGCCCTCTTGGAGAGAGTCTAAGACCCATTGTCAATGGTTATGATTCATTAAGACAACTTATAGCCAGGACTGATACTGCGAGCCTAGCAGGTCAACCGATCAAAATTATGTGATTAAATAAAAAATCTAAGAGATCAAATGATTGGCATTCCAATTATTGAAACTCTCATACTCCCTCCATTATATTAAGCAACCCAACTCAAACAATCCCTAATTTTATCTCATCAAATACTCCAATATCCTAAATCCAAAATTCTCAAGTTAGGGCTCGAAATTTGCTAAAATTAAGCTCCACTAGAATCCAAGTAAAGAAACTAGTAAGTGTTCTATTATCATAATCTAAATTTTTAAAGTTATGGTTCAATTTGCAATATTTGTTTAGATGTCTTGCTCAATATATGTGTGCATATAAGTAAAAAATCCTTATTCCCGAGAAAATTATGAAAGAAAGAGAAAAGTGGAGTAAACCGTCTAATGTGGACAAATTTTTGTTGCTAGGGATGAATTAGGTATGCTTGATGTAGTTTAAAATATGTGTTTTTGTGTTGGCATTGAATTCGAAATAAACTACTCTAATCAATCTTGATACAGTGGCGACGAGACTCTTAAAGTCTCGCAGTTACACCTAATGAGTCGTTATGTGACTCGTAACTCTAGTAACATGGTTGATTAGAAGAATATGGGTTCTGTTAATATTAAGACTCTTCTCAGCGAGTCGTAGTCACACTATATGACATGTAGTCATGAGTCATAATGACTGAAAAGTGTTTTGCGTCAGGAATATATTTCTTGCCAGCTAACGAGTGTTGGTAACAAGTCGTAGTCAAACATTATGACTTCTTAGAAGGACTTGTTTTATGACAAGTGAATAATGATTAGGCATCATTCCACCTTACGAGTCTCACTACGACCCATAACTAGTGGGTATGACTCATACCCTAGGAGTCGTAGGGTGACTAGTACTTGCTACACGAACACTAAATTTTATTATTTATCTTTTTTTCATAGTAGTAACTAGTGGGTCTTGCTCAACAAATACTAATGGCTCCAAAATTTGATTTGTCAAAGAATCAATGATCAAAGACACAAACCCCAAAAAAGTGTGTCCTAAAAGTCTATTGTAAGCTTATAGATGAGAAACTGAGTTGTCAAGCAGCTCAATAGAGGAATATACAGTAAGGGGAAAGGTAGAGCCATGATAAAAGCTACCCCGAGATGCAAAAAATTAGTGGGGGAGGACACACCCCCTAGGTATATATCAAGAATAAAGAACACTATCACCTCACCAACTTTTCACCATCATCCTTCGATAAGGAAGGTGATAATAATACTGATGAAGAAGAAAATGGTGAGGATGCTGGTAAGAGGGAATCAGGTTAAAAGAAAGAGGAAGATGAAAATAGAGGTGATGATGAGAATGAGAATGATGACAAAGATAGATCTGCATCTAGACTAGATAGCAGTAAGGAGAGTGGTATTCCAATTAAAGAAGTACTACCACAAAAATTACTATCCACTCAACATTCCATTGAGGCCACTCTAGTGCCCATTATTGAACGATGGGGGTAACCCTGAATACAGACCCTGTATGAAAGGGAAATTGTCATAAATCCTAAAAACAAAAAGACCCTGAGAAATATTTATGTCGAGATAAAGTTGACCACAGCAGACATGTCTAACATGCCAATATTTGATGCCAAATTCAAACAATATAATTTTTGAATGGGTGACTAGGGTACCAAGGGAGTACAGTGTAGCATTGGTTTGTTAGTTTTATGTTGCAAAATTGATGGAGATAAAAAAGGAAAATCCCTCAGTACCAATTGTTTAAGGGTGTAAACCTAGTTTTAAATTTAGTAATTTAATGTTTTTTGGTGAACAGCTTAGCTCAGACTATCTCCAAAGTTCTACAATAGTGAGAATGTGCACTTCCAGCTAACAAGTAGAGAAAATTTTTCTAGTAGATAAGATGATAAATATTAAGGTGAAACAAATAGGCTTAGATAATAAACTTCTTCAGTTTGGGTTGATAGTTGGGATCATTACCATAGATCGAGAAAAATCTTCGTAGGCAGTTGGCAGTATCAGAAATTCACCATTAATTAAGAAAAGTACCATCAAATTTTAGGCTAAGCATGGTGGACCTAGATACGACAAAGGCTGATTCCCAAATTAACAGATAATTTTTTATGCCCGGATAAAGCAGCCCTAATCAAAAAAAGTATTGCTAGCTATGAGATTTACGTGGCCAAATAGATTGCTCAAGAGATCAATGATAGGGTAAAAGGTACTGATAAATAGATGGCCTTCTCTGGTCTCTTGATACAGATATGCATAGATACGAGAGTCTCAGAGTACCAAGGGATTAACTAGTTTTTAAGGCCTATGACCATGAGAGATTTGGGTTTAGTCAGAGATGCTGCTAACTTGATATCCAGGGTTGCTAAATTTAGGGGCGCTATGATCTAAAGAGCTTTTAAGGCATGTGGTCATGGAAGTTACACCGTTGGGTTCATTGATATAAGTGATTCCCATACTGTGACCGCCCATTTTTATCATTAGACTTCTGATGCAGGAGGAACCTCCCAGAATCAGCCTCCACTGATTGTTGTTCCATCATGACCATTCACAACCATAGCAGTCCCAATTGGATGCATTAGTGCTACAGATGTTCTTATCTGAATAAGGATAAGACTCGGTATAGTGGAGACAAAAGTAGGGTTGATTGAATCTGGAGAAAAGCTTTGGGTTTAAAATAAGATATGAGAGAAAATGAGACTATTGTAGACATGATTTGATGGCTTTAAGCAATGCAGCGGGAAAATTGAGGGTATTTATTCCCCAAACATAGTAAGTGTAAAGGTCGAGCAAGCTGCCCTCAAAAAGGCAGCTGATGAGCTACAGGAGAGATCGATTTTTCCTATAACCATCAGTTAGGAGATCCCAAAGAATGTGGAAGTTGAAGATATTTAGGGTGTTAGAAGTTCAAATCACAAAGTTGGTAGAGTTGATGGTGAGAAAGGAAAAAAGGAAAAAAAGAAGAAGAGATAGATAAACATAGAAAAAAATATTGAGATTGCAAAAGTGGAGAGTATAAAGAGTGAGCGAGATGATTAGATAAAGGTTAAAGAAATTGGGGTGGGGGCTGGTGGTTCAAGAACGACTGAGTTGAGTAGTAGTACAGCCCCGACGCCTAGTGATGTGTGAGCAATTGCTAACACATTTAAGGCCTTTAAGTGAGAATAATTGTGAAGTCTGAAGCAACTTTTGTCGTTTTTGTTTTGTATATGTTTTATTTTACAGTTTAAGCTGATTAGATAGAGAACCAACAAGAATGGAAGCAAAGAAGTTGAAATCTAGAGAAATCTGAAGAGAAATATGGCAGACGACATCTGTGATAAGTCATCACCCCAATGATAGGCTATAACAGTTGTCCTCAGACTTAACCAGAAACTTGTAATAAATTAAAGCCTATGATTACATCCGCTGATAGGACGTCAAAAGTGTGATACACCATCATGAATATCGTCATCCTTAACTAGAGAATTGGAGTGAGTTAAAGCCTTTGCTGATATTTTGTGATAAGGCATAAGAGTGGTGATAAGGCGTCAGGATCAACGTCATCCTTAGGCAAAAAAATCAAAATAGAAAAGGAGCTGACGACATCCATAATACGTCGTCCGTAGTACCCGTACTTTTCCTAGCTTGAAATTTTTCCCCAAGAATGTTATAAGCTTTCTTTGAAAGATTAATCCACTTTTATAGATGTGGTAGTTTCAATATTTTCACTTTTCTCATATGGGAAATTCAATAAGATTTCCATCGATATGAAATTCACCCAAATCCAACACTCAGGCGATGAGTGACAGCTTTTTTAGTAAGACAGTGTATCACATGAGCCTTTTGTATGTCGTGGAGATATCTCAAATGGCAATTGTATATTTTCAGTGTTTCTCAATGATAGTGACGCATCGCACAAACTTCCAGCTAATATCCAAAGGTTGTATCTATAGGCTAGTTAGATTCAAAGACACTAAGTCCGAAACTCCAACTATTTAGTCGGTCGATATTGTTAATGAGTTCCCAGATGTCTTTCTGAAAGATCTCCCAAGGGTACCTCCCAATAGAGATATAGAGTTTAGAGTTGATTTTCATCCCAACACTCGGCCTATTTCTATCCCCACATATAATATGGCACCTGCTGAGCTCAAGGAGCTAAAAAAGCAACTCAAAGATCTTCTAGATAAAGGTTTCATTAGGCCCAACATTTCTCCTTGGGGCGCACCTATTTTATTCGTGCGAAGAAGGATGGATCCTTGTGTAGATGTATTGACTACCGTCAACTGAACAAGGTCATGATCAAATATAGGTATCCTCTTCCAAGAATTGACGACCTTTTTGATCAGTTGGAAGGTGCAAGTTTTTTTTCCAAAATAGACCTTAGATCCGGCTATTATCAACTTAAGGTCAGGAAGTTTGATCTTCCAAAGACAACCTTCCAAACCCGTTATGGTCACTTTGAGTTCCTTGTCATGTCATTCGGAATAACCAATGCCCCGGCTTTTTTCATGGACCTTATGAATCGAGTGTTCAAGCGATATCCTGATATGTTCGTCATTGTCTTCATAGATGAAATCTTTGTGTACTCCTGTGATAAGAATGACCATACTCAACACCTTAGAATTGTCTTACAAACTCTTAGAGACTATCAGTTGTTCGCCAAATTTAGTAAGTGTGAATTTTGGCTAAGGTTTTCCTCCTTTCTAGGCCATGTTGTTTCAGCTGAGGGTGTTAGATTTTATCCCCAAAAGACTAAAGTTGTTAGAAATTGTCCTAGACCTATCTCCCCATCCGACATTAAGAGTTTCTTGGGTCTAGCTGGCTATTACCATTATGTTGTTGAAATTTTTTCTTCCCTTGCATCTCCTATGACTCGATTGACCCAAAAGAATGTTAAATTCTAGTGGTCCGAGTCCTTTGAGAAGAGTTTTGAGGAGCTGAAAACTCGGTTCACTTTAGCCCCTGTGTTGACTTTTCCTGATGGTTTTGTGGTGTATTGTGATGCCTCTGGAGTTGGTTTGGGATATGTGTTGATGTAGAGAGGTAAGGTTATAGCCTATGCCTCTAGACAACTGAAACCGCATGAAAAGAATTACCCGACCCATGACTTTGACCTAGCTGCTATGGTGTTTGCTTTGAAATTTTGGAGACACTATCTTTATGGTGTCCATATGGATGTGTTTACTTATCATGATAGCCTGCAGTATGTGTTCACCCAGAAGGAGTTGAATTTTAGGCAGAGGAGGTAGTTGGAGTTATTGACAGATTATGATATGAATGTATTGTATCACCTGGGAAAGGCCAATGTAGTGGCAGACGCCCTTAGCAGATTGTCCATGGGTAGAGTTGCGCATAGAGGGGAAGGTATGAGATATTTGGCTCATGATGTTCACTATTTGGCTAGTTTGGGTGCTAGGTTGCTTGATTCAGTAGAAGTGAGTACATTGGTGCAAAGTAGTTCCGACTTCTCTTTAGTCTTAGAAGTGAAGGAGAAGTAGGATAGGGATCCTAGTTTGGTCAAACTGAAGGAGTAAGTTAAGGACCAAAAGGTCGAGGTTTTCTCCCAAGGGGGAGATGGTATGTTAAGATTACATGGTAGGTTGTGTGTCCCGTGTGTTGATAATTTGAGGCAAAAGGTTTTGGTTGAAGTGCATGGTGCGCATTATTCCATTCATCCCGGCACTACAAAGATGTATCGCGACTTACAGGAAATCTATTGGTGGAATTGTATAAGAAGGACATAGCCGAGTGTGTAGTGAGGTGTGCAATGTGTCAACGGGTTATGGTAGAGCAGTAAAGACCTGGTGGCGTGATGCATGAGTTTAGTATACCTACTTAGAAGTGGGAAGCGGTGAATATGGACTTCGTGACCGGATTCCTATTTCGTGTCGTCCTCATGACTCTATTTGCGTAGTTGTGGATAGGTTGATAAATTCTTCAAATTTCTTTCCCATTTATACTTCTTATATGGCTGAGGATTATGCTAGATTATATATCTAAGAGTTGGTCAGGCTGCATGGAGTCCCTTTGTCTATCATATTGAATAGGGGTAATTAGTTTACTTCTCAATTTTGGAAGGTGTTTCAGTAGGGTCTTGGTACCCAAGTTCTCTTGAGTTCCACATTTTACCCACAGATAGATGGTCAGGCTGAGAGGACCATTTAGATCGTGGAGGATATATTGAGGGCGTGTGATATTGATTTCAAAGGTAGTTAGGATAGGCATTTGCCATTGATTGAGTTTTTCTATAACAATAGTTTCCATGCTAACATTGAGATGGTACCGTTTGAGGCCTTGTATGGTAGGAGGTATAGATCACCTATAGGTTGGTTCGAGGTGGGTGAGGCCACCGCGATTGGACCCGATGCAGTGTTTGAAGCTATAGAGAAAGTTAAGTTGATTAGACAAAGGTTGAAGATGGCTCAAAGTCGTCAATAGACTTATGCCGATGTGAGGAGGAGAGATCTTGGGTTTGAGGTGGGTGATTTGGTTTACTTGAAGATTTCACCCCTGAAAGTGGTGAAATATTTAGTAAAAAGGGGAAGCTGAGTCCTCGTTATATTGGCTCGTATAGAGTCTTGAGCCATCTTAGCAAGATAGCATATGAGGTTGAGTTGTCCTCCATTCACCCTATCTTTCATATCTCCATTCTCAAGAAGAATATTGGTGATTCTACTACGATTGATCCTTCAGAAAGTGTCAATATTCAGGATAGTCTTTACTTCGATGATATTCCCGTGGAGATCCTAGATTTTCAAATTCGTAGACTCAGGAACAAAGAACCTCCCTTAGTCTAGGTTTTATGGCGGAACTAATCTGTTAAGGGTGCTACTTGGGAGGAAGAAGCAGACATGCGATCCAAATACCCGCACCTCTTTTCCGCGAGTTCAGATCAATCAGAAGGTACTATTCCTCCTTAATTCAGCCCTTCTTATCTAAGGTTTAGCTATGCATCCATCCTTGCATGAGTTCTTGTAATATCTGGAGTTGTCATGAGTTTAAAAATATGTGGAACCGTTTAATAACTATTTCAATTATGTGTACTCTATTTTTCCTGTACCTCTAGCCTTACTAGCGACATTTGTGGATGAATGTACCCAAGGGGGAGATATTGTAAGACCCTGCAAAGTTTCCTCGTGTTTTGAACCTTTGATGCATGTTGAATGAAGTATAATTCCATCCCGAAGATATTAAGAAAGGACTCCCTAATTGATTAGTGTTTTAACCTTGTTTAGTTTTCATAAAAATGACTTCCAATGATGTGGGAAATTGAGTTATCTTTCGAACAATACCAATTTCATCAAACTTCGGTATCGAGGTGTGAAGTTATGGCCATTTTCCTAAGCATTGTCGGAATCACCCAGGTTTGACGGTCGATCCGACGGACCGTCAAGTCTTAGAAGGACCATCGATCGTCCCGTCAAACTAAGGCAGTGACTCCTTTTTCTAGCCATCGTGTGACGGCCAAAATGGTGAACCACCAAAAATTTGATGGACCGTCGCGGTGATCGTCAAGAAGAGGCAGTATGGCCTCATCCTAGCCCTCGTGAGATGGACGATCTAGCGGACCATCAAACATTTGATGGACCATCATTCCAAATATCCCATCGAGGCAGTGTGTTCTATTTTTATCCCTTGAGCGACGGACGATCTGGTGGACCGTCAAACTTTCGATGGACCATCATTTTAACCGTTGCAGACCCCGATCAACAATTTTTAACTCATTTTTAAAAGGGTATTTTGGTCCTTTATCCTCCTTTAAACCCTTATATATATTCGAGATGAACCATCTGTCCTAATTTTCTTATCTCTAACACTTACGGGCTATGGTTTTCTCCTCCAAATCATATCAAAACAAGAATTCTTCACCAAAAAATCTAAGAACTCACCAAAGATTGTGCTAGTGAGTTAAAAATTGAATCACCCAAGTTCAAAGACTTCAAGAACCCTCTCCCAAGAGAAATAAGAGGAAGATTAGAGGAAACTTGTTCATCCAATCTCCTAATCTAATGTATGTAGGTTTTTGAACAAGGGTAACCCTTTTACCCTTATGCCCAAAAGGCTTATTTAAATCATGATTTTCCTAAAGGTTATACATGAATTTGAATTGGGGGTTTTCACCTATTACTATTGAATGCATTATTTTGATATTCCCCATGAATTAAGAGTCAAATGGCATGATTTTTGCATGTTTCCTAGAGAAATTACAGATGGATATAAACCCTATGATTTTATTCCATGAGAAGTTAATATTTGCAATGTTTGAGATTTTGAAGCATATGACTAAATTAAGACTTTGAGATAAATTGCTAAAATTCCTAGATTTCCATAAGATTAATATATCTATATGCTTAAATTATGCTTTTGATGAACGTTAACATGATATTGAACTATCGGTTAGTAAGACCTATTTGAGACTTGTGAATTTATGAACTCTTGTGCTATAAGAACCCATGGTTTAAGTATTTTGAGATGATTGAGAAATGAATTGACCTAAGGGTGATGATAGGCGAATTTACACGCCTATATCAATATATTTTGCCCATATTTTAGCCTAGTTTTGAGAACAAATTATATATTTCATGCACTTTTAGTCCTTTTTCCTGTAATCGAGCTAACAAATATGATTAGGAAAGTTTCAGGTATAAATGATGCAAAATACAGCATTTTATGGTTTACTTGACGCAAAAGAAAGCTCACAAAGGAAGGGAAGGAAGTCTACACGACTAAGGACCAAAACTGCTGCATGGAAAATCTGTCCCGGGCTAAAACAGCAATTCTGAAGACTTTGGGGACTTACAGATACAAAGCTGGATTTTTACAAAGATACATTAACCTAGTATAATTAGGTTATGTGTTTTACTATTCTATTTGGATTATGATATTGTAACCTTACCCTAGTACATTTGGGTCAAGGATTTCATTAGTATATTAGGATTTGGTTATTTATTTCATTAGCTTAGTAGGAGTAGGATAGGAGTATTATAAATACCCTATCATGTTAGAGATTTTTATGCATTCTACACTTAACACATTCTTCAATTAATTCAACAATTAATTTTCTTCCATCTCTCTCATCTTCCACTACAAACACTTCTAATCTACTCTTCTATTCTTAAATTCCACAACAAGAGAATCGTTACTTGCTAGGGAATCACCAAAACCACACGCCTATCATCTACTTCTCACGCCATCAACCATGCAAATCGTGATATCCTTCGCATTCATGGGTAACTAAACCTCTTAGTTGGGGTTATGGAAGCCGAATGAGTTACTATCTATAGCTATGAGTTTGTGAGTTCAAGACAAGTATATTGCTTATATCATTATTCTCTTCAGCTTAATCTACATTCTTTGCGGTTGCAAACGCAAGAATACGCCAGTCTAACATTTAACTTGTTCGAGAGAAAGGTTATTTGTCTGGAAAAGAGATAATGTCAAGGTAGTAGGACACCCTTTCCTATTAAAAAGCTAGTGCCGTAACCGGACTAACCTCTTGGAGAATTCGTACCGTTAGACACGCTTTAAGCTCGAGAGAGTTAAAGTAAAATAGTCCTTGTTTAGGTCGAGAGACGCTTGGATTTACCATCGACTACAATTCTGTATAAGCAATTGCATGTCAAGACTCTACACACTCATAGCCAATAGAGACGTATACCTCAGAAGGTGGACATAACCCCAACGCTTCAATTCTCATTGTTTCACAACCTACGAAATACTCTCTTTTTACTTTGCTATTTTCAGCTTTTATTTCATTACTTTGGTTACTTATTACAATCCCCCCTTCTTACGAGACTTGCACCAAAAGTCTATTAATTTTGCTTACTTGTTGGCCAAGTTATTCCCTGTGGGATCGACACCCAACCCAGGTTGGGTTCTATATTTGCTAACGACCGCTTTACACTCGCAAGAGCTGTAGATTGAGCGTTATCAAAAATTGGCGCCGTTGCCGGGGAATACGAGTGTCAATCAAGTTCATGATAATTACTAGACCCTTTGGTCAAAGATTCTCGTACTTTTACGTTTAGTTTTTATTTATTGCAGGTTTTTCTTTTAGTGCATGCCCCATACTAGAAGTTCTGGTCAACCGTTATTACCAATGAATCCTGAACCACAACGAATTAGAAGAATGGAAGCACAAGCTGAAATCGACAAGATGGCTGCTCAACACGAGCAAGCAAGATTAGCTGCTCTTGCCGCTGCTCAAGTCCAACAACAAAACATTGATAATCCTGGGCGAGCAACAAATCCTGACGATGAATATTTAGGTGATAACGAGTTACTAAACCCTAGGCGTGATGCTGAAATTATAACACCTGCCAATCGAAGAGGTCGACAAGCTCGGTATAGGTATGATCGCCAACCTTTGAAACCAGCTTTCGACGATGATGATGATCTTGATGGTGCCGGAGCCACTGGAGCAATAATTCCACCACCATTAGCGCCCGGAGCCAAGTTCAACATCACAAGCACCATGATTCAGTTATTGCAACTCAAGGGATTATTTGGTGGACTAGCAGGCGACGATCCGAATATGCATCTCATCAACTTTATTTCTATATGCAAGTCTTTTGACAATCCTGGTGTTGGTCAGAATGCTATTCGATTACGTCTATTTCCATTGTCTCTGTCGGGGGAGGCAACACTATGGTTGAATGGGATGACTCCTGATTCAATTACAAATTGGAGGCAATTGAGAGACGCTTTCCTTGAAAGATTCTTTCCACCATCCAAAAGGGCTCAATTGAGAGATGAAATCAGCAACTTTCGTCAGCTTCCCTCTGAAGCTCTTCACAAAACATGGGAGAGGTTCAAGACAAAGCTAGCGAGATGCCCAAACCATCACATGACTAATGTTCACCTAATGGAGATCTTGTATAAAGCCTTGAATTCAATAACTAAACCAGTGGTGGATAACGCAGCTGGAGGTTCTTTTATGGACCTTACCTTTGGTCAAGCAAGCAATATGCTAGATTGCATGACAAAGCAAAGTAGAGCTTGGCATACCAGGGATTCTGAGGTAGCAAGCCCCACTTTATCTATTGGCATGTCTGCAGACCAAAGAAGAAGAGAAGAAGAACGTGAGCAAGTCATGGCGCACATGAAAACACAATTGGATCTTCTGACAAAGCACTTATTATCAGGGAAGACCGAAAAAGTGAAAGCTGTGGCTCTAAAAGGAAGAGACGAATCTGATTCGGAAAAGGAGGCCAACTACATGAACAATCAGGGGGGTTTCCGAGGGAATACCCAAGGGAACCTAGGTCGGAACTATTATGATAAATCTGGAAGCAAAGACCAAGGTAGTTGGAAGAAAAATAACGAAAATAGTGGTTTGTACGTTCCCCCTGGTAAACGTGATACCACCACATCTAATTCTATGGAAGACATGATGGCTAAGTTATTGAAAGGAGTGGAAGCAACGAGCGCAGGAGTTAAGGAGGTGATTGATGATTTGTCCTCCATGAAGCAACTAGTTGATTCTCATTACACTTCTATCAAGCAAATAGAGCAGCAATTAAGCCAACTTTCAGCAGCATTTAATCAAAGAAAGGATGGCACATTACCAAGCGATACTGTGCAAAACCCAAGGAATGATGGGTCATGCATGGCCATCACTACCAGAAGTGGGAAGGTGCTGGAAACTTCAGCAAAAGGCAAGCAAGTGGTTGACGTAACAGCAGACATTGACGCCACACCTAGCGACGTTACAAGAGAGGAAGCCACAACAACTACTTCAAACGTCAAGGATGTTTTACCTAGTGACGTCCAGCCTGAAAAAAATAATAAACAAAAGCAAGAGGAGAAGAAAGCCATGGAGAGAACACTTCCATACCCACCACCACCTTTTCCATAAATATTGAAGAAGGTGGCTGATGACACTAAGTTCAGCAAATTTATGACTATGTTAAAGCAGCTGACCATTAATGTCCCATTGGTAGAGGCACTTGAACAAATGCCTGGGTATGCGATGTTTATGAAAGATCTTTTGACTAAGAAGAGGGCAGCAAGTTATGAGCTGAAGGATGATGTGCATCATTGTAGTGCAATTGCTACCCGATTGATAGTTCAGAAGAAGGCCGACCCCGGAGCTTTCACTATTCCTTGCACCGTCGGATCTTTGGACTTTGCCAAAGCATTGTGTGACTTAGGAGCCAGCATCAACTTGATGCCATTATCGATCTACAAGAAGTTGGGGTTAGGAGATCCTACACCAACTAATATGAGGCTTGTTATGGCGGATAGGTCGGTAAAACGACCGGTTGGTATTCTATGTGATGTCTTGGTGAAGGTATCTTCATTCATATTTCCATGTGAAGCATATTCAGAGGTTTCCATAATATTGGGACGCCCTTTCCTTGCTATGGGAAGTGTGCTCATAGAATTGAGAGCTAATGAGCTTTCATTCCGAATAAATGACGAAGTGGTTTGCTTTGATGTTTGCAAATCAATGAAGCAACCCAAAGATCTGAGTGTATTTTCCGTGACTGATGTTGTCTTTGATGATGAGAACGAGTTACTTGCTGAAGAGCGAATTCTTGATGATCCTTTGGAGGTTTCGCTCATGAAAGGAGAGAATGATGATGCTGAAATTTCTGATGAAGATATTTGTGCTCTATCGGGATTAGGGACATATCGCTATACCCCCAAGAAGCTGGATCTTGATCTCAAGAATCGACCCACACCACCAGCTAAGCCATCTATTGAAGAATCACCCATGTTAGAATTGAAGGAGCTGCCTAGCCATTTGAAGTACACATTCTTAGGAAGCGGAAATACTCTTCCAGTCATAGTGGCAACCGATTTGGGTGAGCAACAAGTTGCAGCTCTTATTGCAACTCTACGCAAGTATATTAGAGCTATTGGATGGACCATTGCGGATATCATTGGTATTCCACCTGGGATTTGCACTCATAAAATTCAGCTTCAAGAAAAGTGCACACCCACCATTGAACATCAAAGACGTCTAAACCCACCAATGCAAGAAGTGGTGAAGAAGGAGATTATCAAGTGGTTAGACGCAGGAGTCGTGTATCCTATTTCTGATAGTACATGGGTAAGCCCATTACAATGTGTTCCCAAGAAAAGAGGTATGACGGTGGTTGCGAATGCAAAGAATGAGCTTATTCCACTTAGGCCCGTTACTGGATGGAGAGTATGCATGGACTACCGCAAGCTGAATTCTTGGACGCTCAAGGATCACTTCCCCATGCCATTTATGGACCAAATGCTAGATCGATTAGCGGGGAAAGGATGGTTTTGCTTCTTTGATGGTTATTCAGGTTATAATCAAATTTGTATTGCTCCCGAAGACCAAGAGAAGACAACGTTCACATGCCTATATGGTACGTTTGCCTTCAAACATATGCCATTCGGGTTATGTAACGCACCAGCCACCTTTCAACGTTGTATGATGTCTATTTTCTCCGATATGGTAGAAGATACTTTGGAGGTATTTATGGATGACTTTTCAGTTGTTGGTGAGTCTTTTGAAGCGTGTTTGGCAAACTTGAGCATGGCATTGCAAAGATGTGTAGAGTTCAACCTTGTGTTGAATTGGGAGAAGTGCCACTTCATGGTAAAAGAAGGAATCGTTCTTGGGCACAAGATCTCCAAAAGAGGAATAGAGGTTGATCGCACCAAAATAGAGGTAATTGAGAAGCTACCGCCTCCAATATCGGTGAAGGGAGTTCGTAGTTTTCTTGGCCACGCTGGGTTTTATCCTAGATTCATCAAAGACTTCTCCAAAATTTCTAGTCCATTGTGCAAACTATTGGAGAAAGATGCGAAGTTTGACTTTAATGACGATTGCTTAAAGGCATTCGAATGCCTTAAAGGAAAACTCATTGAAGCCCCTATCATGGTAGCACCAGATTGGACACTCCCGTTTGAAGTCATGTGTGATGCTAGTGGTGTAGTCGTTGGTGCTGTTCTTGGACAGAGAAAGGAGAAATTGTTTCATCCTATCTATTATGCAAGTAAGGTCATAAATGAAGCCCAAAGGAACTACACTGTTACTGAACAAGAGCTCTTAGCGGTTGTGTATGCGTTTGAGAAGTTTCGTGCCTATCTATTGGGTACTAAGGTGATCGTTCATACAGACCTTGTAGCTCTTAGGTATCTAATGACAAAGAAGGATGCAAAACCAAGGCTGATTCGATGGGTATTGTTGTTGCAAGAGTTTGATTTCGCAGTCAAAGATAGAAGAGGTTGCGAGAACCAAGTAGCTGATCACCTATCTTGACTTGAGAATGAGTATGTGGCGCAACCAGAAAATCAGATTGATGATGCATTCCCTGACGAGGAGATACTAGCGACAACAATGGAGAAATTACCATGGTATGCGACTTTGCAAATTTCGTGGTGAGTAATGTGTTACCGTCCAATTTATCTTACCACCAAAGGAGGAAGTTTATGCATGAAGTTCAACACTACTATTGGGACGAGCCTTATTTGTTACGAAGATGCGCAGATGGTATCATTCGATGATGTATATCCCATGAAGAAGTGCCTACTATATTGGAAGCATGCCACACTTCGCAAGTTGGAGGACATCATGCAGGGAATCGAATGGCAAGGAAAGTCTTGCAAAGTGGTTATTATTGGCCTACAATATTCAGAGATGCACACGACTATGTGAGAAGGTGTGACCAATGCCAACGTCAAGGTGCTATTTCAAAACACCATGAAATGCCCATGTCCAAAATTCTGGAGGTAGAACTCTTTGATGTGTGGGGTATTGATTTCATGGGACCATTCATGAATTCGTTTGGAATGAAGTACATCTTGGTTGCTGTGGATTATGTGTCAAAATGGGTTGAAGATGTAGCATTGGCCGACAACGAAGGAAAGCGTGTTGTAGCATTTTTAAAGAAGAATATCTTCTCTCGCTTTGGAGTACCTCGTACTATCATAAGTGATGGAGGGTCTCACTTTTGCAACAAGCTATTCAAATCTGTATTGGCCAAGTATGGAGTCAAGCAACACAAGGTAGCTACGCCTTATCATCCCCAAACCAGTGGACAAGTTGAGGTTTCCAACCGCGAAATCAAGCAAATCCTTGCCAAGACGGTTAATGCGAATAGGAAGGACTGGTCTCGAAAGCTAGATGATACACTATGGGCGTATAGGACTGCATTCAAGACACCCATTGGCATGTCACCTTATCAGCTAGTTTATGGGAAGGCTTGTCATCTACCCATCGATCTTGAATACAAGGCATTGTGGGCTTTGAAGCACTTGAATCTGAATTGGGATGATGTGAAGAACCTGAGGTTGGAGCAGCTTAACGAACTAGATGAATTTCATCTCCATGCATATGAAAGATTAGATTTATACAAGGAGCGGATGGAGAAGTATCATGATCAGCGGATTTTTCGACGAAACTTCCAAAAAGGTGACATGGTACTACTCTTTAATTCCAGACTCAAGCTCTTCCCAGGTAAGTTAAAATCGAAATGGTCTGGTCCATTTAAAGTCATTCAAGTCTACTCGTCTGGAGTAATCGAATTAGAGAATTATGAGGGTGTTATCTTCAAAGTGAATGGCCAACGTGTCAAGCCATATATTGATCCTCTTGACTCGATGAATGACATGGCCATCACTTATCTCGACGAAGTCTAAGTACTCGATATTACTAAGTCGAGCCACGACAATAAATAAGGCGCTAGATGGGAGGCAACCCATCGTTTTATCGTTTTATCGTTTTATCGTTTTATCGTTTTGTCGTTTTAGTATTTTTACTTTTTGATAAATGAAAATCCAAAAATAAGAGTCGTGCCACTACCAAAACTAAGGCGCTTGGTGGGAGGCAACCCATCGTACTAATCGTTTTCATTTTGTTTTGAGCAAAAATAGGTGCAAGAAGTATGCGACGAGGAGATTGATCTCAATCGACGATTTGGACGCATTGTATGGTAAAGTCGGTAAGTTAGGAATGGTGATGCATAAGGCTATGAATTGAGCCTTTCTCACGTCAAAATACGCTTCGAGGAAGGCTAGGCCTTGGTAAAAATAGGCCGCGAACGATGCACAACCTATTCTATAGCCTAAGGACTCGGAATCTAGTGTGCTATACACTATGCACCACCTATTCCTAGGTATGCTTTTGACTATGCGCCGCCTATGCTATCGCATTTGGTCTCAGAATCTCATGTGCCATAGACTATGCGGCGCATATGTCTACAAATGCCATAGACTATGCGGCGCATATGTCCCATTATGCCATAGACAATGCGCCGCATATGTCATTGATATGCCGAGTGATATGCGCCGCATATATGGTGTTTTTGTCCCCAAATCCGATTGTAAATGGGTCATAACCCGACCCATACTCTTCCTATATAAAGGGGACTTACTTTTATAACACAACCACATTAGAAACAACCCTAAAGGCACCGCATAACCCTCCAAATCTTCTCAAACTTTTCTTCTTTTGCTCTTCCAATTCACAACAACTTCTCCACAAGCTTCAAGAAAGTAAGTACTCTCTTATTCTTCATCTAATTATCGTAAGTACTACGTTTCTATGCTTATTAAAAATTGCTAAATCATGTGAGATTGGTGGTGATGTTCATGTGTTTGGATTATTGTTGCAAAATCATGTGAAGTGAATATATACGTAGGGATTTCTTGACTTGTTTCCGACTTGAATTTTGTTTCAAAAGCATCGTTATGATATTTGCTGAATATATATGGCTATGAATATTGCTTAAGAGTGTTGTTTGGATGCTTACATAATAGACTATCCCGGCCATCGGGATAAGATTATAGTGCCTATTGACTTAGGAGATTGTGTTTGTTGTACGAATAACGATTCCATGTGGTAACCCCTATGTCATAGTGTTGCTATATCCACCATGAAAGTAGTCCAATGGCT
Organism: Capsicum baccatum var. pendulum; assembly: GCA_030864225.1. Taxonomy (NCBI): domain Eukaryota; kingdom Viridiplantae; phylum Streptophyta; class Magnoliopsida; order Solanales; family Solanaceae; genus Capsicum; species Capsicum baccatum. The sequence goes on from CM061560.1 coordinate 42,472,266, forward strand.
GCAAATAAGTGATGCAATGCTGATTTTCTTGTCGGAATACAATCCTAAAACGTATGTCGACGAAATCTGAGTACTCGACCACTCTCACTTCATTGATTTGTGCTAATGAAACTAAGTGTAGGGGTAGTACCCCTAGTTCTTGCCTATAGATTGTATCAAGTGAGATTGTGCTGCAACTAACATTATTTCTAGTCTCAGGTACAATGGCACCTAAAGCGAGGCAAGGCAAGGAGAAAGCTACCACGTCCCAACAGGGCAAAAAGAGAAGTCGAAAAGACCAAGGAGAATCATCCTCAGCGCACCTACCACGCAGAATGTTCGGAATAAAATGGGTTCTTGAGGAAGAATCCAAAGCATGGTACAACAGCAACGAAGAAAGAAAGTATGTGCACGTCGACTTGATCAACAAGGAGACCTTAGCAAAGAAGGAGCCGCGTATGTTGGCAAAAATAATGGCTTTGTAGCTGGATTTCATCTTCTGCGACATGGGAGAGTGTAATCTTGACTTAACAAGAGAGCTTTACGCCAACTGGTCGCCGAACACAACAGATAACGAAATCAAAATTCAGGGCCAAGTGTTACAGCTTACCGCGGATTGGATCAACTCTTTTCTTGGCATACCTTCGGTCGACACTGCACCATTCAAAGAGCTGTACAGCAGGCCTCCTTACAGAGCAATACAACACACGCTTTATGGAAGAAGATCGATGGCAAGATGGGGCAGACATAAGGAAACAGGCCGTCACAACACCTTCCCCTATGCTCCACTAAATAGGGAAGCAAGAATCTGGATGCGCATTGTCAACTCATGCCTTATTCCTGGGACATAATACACCAAGATATCGAGAGATAGAGTGTGTTTGGTCTATGCTTTAATGACAAATTTCCCTATCAACTTTGGGGCAATCATTCGATCTACCATGAGGAAGGCCAGACTCCACAAAAGGTCCCATTTCACATTCCGCAATTTGTTGACAGCAATGTTGCGGAAGGAGGATGTCGAGGAGGAACCAGCTGACCACAAACTCCCACATAACCCAAAGAAGGTTGACCTCACCAAGGTCAAAGATGCTGAAACAACTCATGGAGTCAACCTTACCACTGCGGAGAGACATGCTCGTGACGAGAGTTTCTTCCGTCATCTCTATGGCATGACACGATTCACTATGATGAGTGGTGGACGTATTCCAACTGCTGAAGAGCTCCAACAGCTGGACCATGACTACCCAATGAACAGGCATGCATGGGAGATATGTGGAGTGGGCGTATATTTCGAGGAACCTCTAGATGATGACGTGCCAACTGATGATGATAGACGTTTGCCTGATTCTGATGATGAGGAGACCTCTGACGATGACTCTTATGATGATTCAGACGAAGGGGGTATGACCCCCGACATTGATGAAGGGTCCGACTAACCAGGTTCCTCGTATTTATTTTCCACTGAGGGCAGTGTCCCATCTAAGTGTGGGGTGGCAGAATCGCATGCTATACTTCTTCGTTTGCACCTATGTTTGTATGTTTGTTTGTTTAATTTGTTTTTTTTTGAGTCCATTTTTTTTGTTTTTTTATTTTTTTTAGGAGTAAAATTTTTCTAGCTACGCATGAAATTATTTTGATAGGCAGCATCAGATTAGAACAAGAGTATGTGCTACAATTGTGACTATTGAGACGTTTAGGCTCTAGTTGTGACTCATTATATGATATTGGTTGGTTCAATTCCTTCACTTGTTGGGTCGAGAGTCTATATTACTTCCAATTAAGTCGACCATGTGCCTTGTGTGTGTGAGATAATAGTATATTCTATGTTTGTGGCTGATGCTAGAACTTGCCTGGTATGTATGCAAAGCGAAAATAAGGAGTGTAAGTTTAGGATATTATTTAGGCATTTCTTTGGCAACCTATACATGTTTACCTTCAGTTTTACCTACCAATGGACATCATCCTAGTTAAACCCTTTCGAGCCTTTAGCCTATTTCTTTGACAACCTTGTATGTACGCCTAATCTATTTTTTTCAAGACCATAATTTGATCCAAATTCCTAAGTGTTTTAAATAAAAAAAGTCATGTGACAACATAAGAGAAAATTGGGTAAGTATGATGCTATAAATTGTAATGGTGCTTGAATGTGCTATGAAAAAGAAAGTGCTATCATAAGAGGTATGTTGTGAAAAGAAAAAGGAAAAGAAAGCTGAAAAGTGAGTTGTGCTTAAAATTGAAAAACAAAAGATGAGAACAAGGGTGGAAGAATAAAATAAAGAAAGGTTGAAAGAAAAAAGTGTCAATGATACAATGTGATGTATTAAAGTGCTTAGGAACTTAGTCACTATTTCTGGCCAAAATAGCTGATCCTACCCGTCCCTTAGCCTACATTACAACCATCAAAAGACCTACTTGATCCTAAGCTTAGCATTCTGACATTTAGTAGAGTACTACATTAAGGGTAAGCCTATGGTCATCAGTTGCTACATATGAATTCTTTGTCAGAGTGAGAGCAAGGACATTTTGATACCCATGTTTGAAAAATATGCTATATTTGTGAGTAATTATGGGTACTATATTGTGAGACACACATGGTTGATGAGCTTTGGATAGTTGTATATGATTCTATGTACCTTAACATTTGCATGCGAGTTGATCACCATCACTAGACTAAGCTAGAGGTTAAACTGTTTCTACTTATAATCGGGAAGCTACTCTTTGTTGATAATTTTTATGCTTGTCTTGCAGAATGTTTTGTGTTGTTGCTGTAAAAACCCTAAGTTGATGCTTAGAAGGACATGATATTTTGTTCGAGGACGAACAAAGCTGCAAGTGTGGGGTGTTGATGATAGGCGAATTTACACGCCTATATCAATATATTTTGCCCATATTTTAGCCTAGTTTTGAGAACAAATTATATATTTCATGCACTTTTAGTCGTTTTTCCTGTAATCGAGCTAACAAATATGATTAGGAAAGTTTCAGGTATAAATGATGCAAAATACAGCATTTTATGGCTTACTTGACGCAAAAGAAAGCTCACAAAGGAAGGGAAGGAAGTCTACACGCCTAAGGACCAAAACTGCTGCATGGAAAATCTGTCCCAGGATAAAACAACAATTCTGAAGACTTTGGGGACTTACAGATACAAAGCTGGATTTTTACAAAGATACATTAACCTAGTATAATTAGGTTATGTGTTTTACTATTCTATTTGGATTATGATATTGTAACCTTACCCTAGTACATTTGGGTCAAGGATTTCATTAGTATATTAGGATTTGGTTATTTATTTCATTAGCTTAGTAGGAGTAGGATAGGAGTATTATAAATACCCTATCATGTTAGAGATTTTTATGCATTCTACACTTAACACATTCTTCAATTAATTCAACAATTAATTTTCTTCCATCTCTCTCATCTTCCACTACAAACACTTCTAATCTACTCTTCTATTCTTAAATTCCACAACAAGAGAATCGTTACTTGCTAGGGAATCACCAAAACCACACGCCTATCATCTACTTCTCACGCCATCAACCATACAAATCGTGATATCCTTCGCATTCATGGGTAACTAAACCTCTTAGTTGGGGTTATGGAAGCCGAATGAGTTACTATCTATAGCTATGAGTTTGTGAGTTCAAGACAAGTATATTGCTTATATCATTATTCTATTCATCTTAATCTACATTCTTTGCGGTTTCAAACGCAAGAATACACCAGTCTAACATTTAACTTGTTCGAGAGAAAGGTTATTTGTTTGGAAAAGAGATAATGTCAAGGTAGTAGGACACCCTTTCCTATTAAAAAGCTAGTGCCGTAACCGGACTAACCTCTTGGAGAATTCGTACCGTTAGACACGCTTTAAGCTCGAGAGAGTTAAAGTGAAATAGTCCTTGTTTAGGTCGAGAGACGCTTGGATTTACCATCGACTACAATTCTCTATAAGCAATTGCATGTCAAGACTCAACACACTCATATCCAATAGAGACGTATACCTCAAAAGTTGGACATAACCCCAACGCTTCAATTCTCATTGTTTCACAACCTACGAAATACTCTCTTTTTACTTTGCTATTTTCAGCTTTTATTTCATTACTTTGGTTACTTATTACAATCCCCCCTTCTTACGAGACTTGCACCAAAAGTCTATTAATTTTGCTTACTTGTTGGCCAAGATATTCCCTGTGGGATCGACACCCAACCCAGGTTGGGTTCTATATTTGCTAACGATCGCTTTACACTCGCAAGAGCTGTAGATTGAGCGTTATCAAAGGGTCCTTGAGCTTTGAAATCCACTTCACTATATGAGATTATCGATTTGATTATTAGGTTTGTGGTGAACCATGAGGTTATTCTAAAAGTGAATTTTTATAAGATGAGCGTAGATAAACTAAAGGGAGTAGTATTTAGCACCGAACGAGTAAGTTACTATGGTTTCTTACCCCAAAACTATATGCCACTGTAGGTTGGGCCTGAGGAAGAGTTTATGATGATTATGATTGGGCCTGAGGCCGAGTTTTGTTTAGTGATCACTACACCTAGGTTATTCTTCGTGGAAAGAGTATGATGCTTCTCCCCAACATGGGATCTCTTCCTTAGTAGGACAAAAAATTGGACTCTATGCAGCTCACATGGTTTATGTCAGTTACAAGAACCTCCCTTGCCCTTTTAAAATTGAAAAAAGCTACTCCTTTGCAAACTAAGGTATTTTTCCCTCCTATGTATTATTTACACTAAACTAGAGCATTTTACCTTGAGATAGATGATTTCTCCTAAATCTTAAAGTGACATATTTTCCTAACTGGTATGATATGCCTCTATGTATGTTCTAAAGTCTCATTAGTTCGTATTTCTAGTATTTGAGTTTGAAGATATATAAAATCTTGAACATTAAAAGTTGTTTTACCCATTATCCCATATGCATGAGTTGATCATACTGTCTAAAGCCCTTTTTGCCATGAGTATTGAGAGTAAGAGAAGATTTTTGGTTTTGAGGTTGAAGAATGATGACTCATGAGATTTGTATAATATGCCTCATCTTATATGATTTATGAACTTTATATATCATACTTATTCAAGCCATGTGAGTCATCTCCTATTGCATACATGATTTAAAAAGGGACGACCCGGTTCATACCTACTCCATAGGTGTCGGGGAGGGGGGGGACCACTCCGGGCCGGACCTACGCGCCCTCACCCCAGCGTTGCTGGAGGGGCATTTCGAACCCCTGAACCTGGCACACCACGGTACATGATTTGAATGAAGAAAATTGATACTTTTTTATATACATGCATTAAATCCGGCATACTCAGTACATTCCCAAGTACTGATCCACATATATGTCTATGTGCTACATTGTCTCATAATGTAGGTTCAGGTTCTCAGTCACAGCCTCGCCCGTGATCTCCGAGTACCTCGTGTACCTTTCCTATAGTGGTGAGTCCTCTTGGTTAGAGGATCAATCTTCAAATATTCCAAGGACTGAAAGACTATGTTGTTAGCTATAGTTCATCCCGAATCAGTTGGGGGACTGTCCCATCAGCTCTCTAGATTATGGATTTGTAGAGACTTTATCCGACTCTTTAGTAGATTATGGTTTTGTTGGGATTTCTTTATCATAACCCTTTGGACCGAGTACCCCTTCTTTCCATTATTCCCTTCTATAAACATGGAAGTGCTAGTGTTTGAATTTAAAATTTCTCCTTGAATTAAGGGTTATCAGCAGGAATTGGCTCTATGGGTTAGCTTTGGGCTACTTATAGCCCTACGAACCACGTGACGCCTCGGGAGGCGATTTCAGGTAGTTATTTTTCAAGACACCCATTGGCATGTCACTATTTGAGCTGGTCTATGGAAAAGTGTGCCACCTACCAATAGAGCTGGAGCACAAGGCCTTATGGGCACTCAAAAGGTTGAATATAAATTGGAAGAAAACAACAGAGCTAAGACTGGGAAAATTGAATGAGATGGATGAATTCCATCTCAAGGAATATGAATGAGTAGATCTATATAAAGAAAAGATGAAAAAATACCATGATTGGAAAATAGAGAAATGAAAATTCCAAAAAGGTGACTTGGTGCTTCTGTTTAATTCTAGTCTAAAACTATTCCCAGGTAAGCTGAAATCTAAGTGGTCAGGTCCTTTTAAAGTTAGTCAAGTCCACTTATCTGGAGTAGTGGAACTTGAAAATGAAGATGGCAGTACCTTCAAGGTAAATGGGCAACGTGTCAAGCTTTACCTTAGCCCGAAAGAATCGATGAAAAGTATCACCATTATCTGTCTCGGTGAAGTCTGAAGTAATTGAGAAACCGGAGTCGAACCGCGACGTTAAATCAGTCACTTCATGGGAGGTAACCCATTACCCCCAAGATTGATCCATTCAAGGTATACTCTAACCCGTCGTTTAGTTTTTCTTTGATTTTAAGTTGAGGGTTTAGGGTAGTCTATTGTTGTAATATATTTTCTGGTTACTACGAGAAATACAAGTACAGAAAGCAGTTAACATATTTTGATTGATATTTGAATACTACTCTAATATTTTGTTTGCAAAACTGTGTAAATTACATTTACTTATGACCATTGTGAAATTTTTTGTGTCATTAGTTCTAGCTGCTTGACGATCATTGCTGAGCAATTGCATGAACTAGATAAGTGTTAGTCGGTGATATACTTGCGTGCTATGTGTGTGTGCAACTTCTTGATTCTCTCTATATGTTAAAGCCAAAACTTGTCTGGTTAGTCATAGCCTGGTTGAAGGGTAGGGGTTAGGAAAGGATCATAGGCCATCTTGTTGATTAACCCACTTTTAGCCTAAATAGCCTTCCATGTGTGCATAATACCACTTGATCCCTATTTTGAGCCTAAATTGACCATTTTTTCTTATGACACCTTTCACCTTCTCATTTATACCATAATGAACCTGTTTTGGCCCTGGTCCTCCTTGGACACTGTACACCTTGACCTAGGCAAAACAACCTAAGTTAATGGTAGCTATCGTAGGGATGCATTGTGTAAAATGAGTGTGAAGAAGGGTAGAATAAAAGAAAATGAATAAAAGTTTTGTGCTAATTTAAAAAAAAAAAAAGAAAAAGAAACACCCAACTTGAATATGTGTGATCCAGAGAAGACAAAAAGAGAAAGAGGTTAATAAGTCAACCCCAAGAGAGTAGTGTAGTGTCAAGGAGGCATAGTCACACTAAATGTCCTTGAATATAATACTAGCCCTAGCCTACATTACAAGCCTAAAAGAAGTCCTATAGTGATCCTAGCTGGCCTATCTGAAGGTCTTGGTAATGAAAATAAGGGCAAGCCTATGGTACTTGGCAAACACTGATTGGAACTTCGTTTTGAGAGTGAGCGTCTTTTGATGACCCCAACGTTTACATTTTTGGTTCCTAACATGAGAGGAGAGGGATTTCTTTATTTTGAGGACATACTGGTATCGTTGCTAGCTACTTACTTTTTTAGATAGTGTAGCATTGGTATATGAATGGTTTTTGTGGCTACGATTGATGCCATCACTTGAGACCTTTGTGTTACATTATTGTTTTTCAATGGTATACACAGTTGGTTTTAATTGATTGACCTTGGAATTGGTAACAATGTCCTGAGCTTAAATGGAAAATTGGCTGCTGAATGTCCTATGTATTCTCTTAGTTAGGCTGAGCTGCTTGAGGACAAGAAATTGTTTTAATTTGAGGGTGTTGATGTGTGAGTAATTGCTAACACATTTAAGGCCTTTAACTGAGAATAATTGTGAAGTCTTAAGCAACTTTTGTCATTTTTGATTCTTTTATGTTTGAGTTTACAGTTTAAGCTGATGAGATAGAGAACCAAAAAAATGAAAGAAAAGAAGTTGAAATCTGGAGAAATCCGAAGAGAAGTGTGGCTGATGACTTTTGTGATAAGTCACTAGCCCTATGATAGGCTATCCAAGTTGTCGTCAGACTTAACCAGGGACTTGGCATGATTTGAATCCTGTGATAACATCTGGTGATAAGACGTTAAAAACGTGATACGCCATCATGAATATCGTCATCCCTAACCAGAGAATTGGCATGAGTTAAAGCCTATGATGATATTTTTTGATAAGGCGTCAAAGTTGTGATAAGGCATTAAGATCAACGTCAGCCTTAGGTAGAAACTATCATAATGGAAGAGGAGCTGATGACATCCATGATACGTCATCAGGATCCTGATACATCATAACCTACATCGTCATCCATAGGCGGAGCTTGTCAATATTAAAGAAAATCTGACGTCATTCCTGATAAGGCGTCAGAGCTTTGACAAGGCATCACCTAATAGCATCACCTATCTGAGAAATTTACTTAAGTTGTCATTTTATTTCCTTAATTAGACTCAAGTGTAAATAGCAGCTTTTAGGGTTTTCTAATTATCATTGACATATCTTGCAATATATGTTGTGCATGATTTTTCTCTCTCCCGAGTTCCAATACTCTCTAGAACATAGTTGTTGAGAGAAGATTATCGTCAATATTTTGGGAGTTTTGTATTGAGATTCAGTTCAAGTTACACTTCTTTATTTTCATCATCTTTGTTACTTAATCTACCCAACTATGAATTTAACTTGTGTACTTGTATATTGCATCATGAGTGGCTAAACTTCATTAACCTGAATTATGGAATCTAGGGTTAGGTCTTGATAAGGTGCTTAGTATTCAAGATTCAATAGGTGGTAGGATTTCTTGATAATTCTGAAGCTTTAATTAATGTTTGTTGGTTTCAAACAGTAGACACACCAGCTTTGATTTTCTTGAGAAAGAAATCAAATATAGTAGGAAGTGAATTATCAAAAGGGACTCGAAAATACTTCATTTCATAATCAGCGTTGTAACAAGGTCGGTTAACTTGAGGTAAAATCTGGGCAGTGAATAGAAATTTCCTAAGTCCGATAGGATTAGAAAATTAAATGCTTAAGTAGGTCGAGAGACATTTGAGCATAACATCGATAAAGATAGCTTGTTATCCTACCCACCATGAGAATCTTGAATCACCTTTAGCATCTTTCATGTACCGTAAACCCTAGTTAACATATTTCTGGTTATTTCATATATTCTTGATTATGCACATCGAATATATAGTGACAAACAATTATTCGTGAAACTTAAACCCCCCATTTCAGGAAATATTAAACTATCAATGAATTAAATCGCAAAAAACTTGGGTTTATACTTTATTCCCTGCGGGATTCAACCCCAACCTTGTTGGGTTTTATAATTACAACGATCGCTTACACCCATTCAAGGGTGTAATTTGAGCATTATCACCTGGGCCATCTTTAATTGTACTAGCCATCATAGGTTCCACTGTTACTAAAAGTGTCTCACTATTTATTGGGATGACTAACATTCAGAGTAGGTCCCTGTCTGAGGTCTCACATGTTGATCGTACTTGATCTGGCGCCTAGGGCATTCAAGTAAGTCTTTACCACTTGTTTTATATTTCTAGATGCACTGAGGATAATGCGTAGGTATTTAATTAGGGGTAGGGGTGTACCACATATCCACCGTGGGTTGTTGTATTCGTTTTTCTTTTCCTATTGGTTGTGTTATGAATGCAGGAATGGCATGTTTTAAAAATTGTATGAGTTTGTGATGTTTGTATGATGTCTAAGTAGGAATAAATATTCTGTCAAAGGCAGTTGATGTAGTTTTTGGTGAAATTATGTTGAAATTACTAAAATTGTGTGAAAGAAGGTACCTCTCCCAAAATTGTAATAACCGTGTGATCTGGTATGCGTGTGATTGTTGTGAATCTAGTAATGGAAATAGAATTAGGGATGACACCTCTGTGGCAAACAATTATATAAAATGGATAGGTAGAAACTAGTAATATGAACCAGTACGATGTGAGTGTGAGGATTTACGTAGTTTCCGGTGTGTATAGAATCAAAAACTTGCCTTCTTGCTCTTACCTAGGTTATAGAATAGTGGTTTAGTAGATTATGATAGGCTATTTTTTATGGTTAACCCCACTCTAGCCCAAATTTCCCAACCAAATGAAATAAAAATCCCTTGATCCTGATGTTGAGCCTTAATAGACACAATTATTTTGTTTACAACAAGTCACCTTCCTATAACTACAATAAACTTGCTTTGGACCTAGTCCTCCTTGGAGACTGTGCACCATAACTTAAAGTAAATTTCCTAAGTTGAGTGTGGCCATCATAGGGGTACATAGTATAAAGAGGGTATGATAAAAGGGTGTGAATACGAAAAATGAGTAGGGTTGGGTGTGGCAGACAAAATAAAAAGAAAATCAAAATAAAAAACAAAGAAAAAGAAATTAAAAAAGAAGAATAGAATGAATAAAAGAAGTCACACCCAGCCTGAATGAGCCTAAAAATAATAAAAAGAGAGATATAAAGGCAGAATAAACATATTACAATTGATAAAAGAGTTGAACCTGAAGAAATCATAGTGCCCAGGAGGCTAAGTCACTAAAAATCATTAAATATATCATACTAGCCCCAAGCCTACGAGACAATCCTAATAAAAGTCCTGCAGTGACCCTAATCACATCTGTCCAAACATATAGGTAAAGAAAATATGGGCAAGCCTATGGCATTTTGTGTGCACCAAGTGGAACTTCATTGTTAGCGAGAGCACCTCTTGATGGTCCCTTGTGAATATGCTGATTAAATTAAGTGATTGGGACTTCTTTAACGATAAGGATGTATAGGTTGCATTGATAGATTGCTAATTTATCCAGGTCAGTGTACTTGGTATAATCCTAGTTGTTTGTTGCTAATTTAATGCCATCACCTAATTCTTTTATGTTGTATTTTCATACCTAATTAATATACAGTTGAATTTGAAAAGGGATAAAACTAGGGATAGGATAACAGGTTTTGAGAAAAGATTGAGTAGTTAATTGTCTATGGTATCTCAGGACCTTCCTCATTAAGCATCATTTATGTTTTTACTTTGTGTTTTTCCTGAGGACATGCAAATATTCTAAGTTGAAGGTGTTGATGTGTCGTGAAAGCATGGCACATTCAATATTTAAAATAGTAAAATTATGTATTAACTTAGATCCTTTTGTGTAATAAGATGTGTGTTATGTGTTTTGTAGGGTAATTAGGGCAAAGTGGTGTTGATCTAAAAAGGAAAAAAGAAAGATCTAAAAAGTGAATTATTGGTCAAGTTATGAATCGTTAATTCACATTACGACTCATATCAAGATTCGCAAAGATAACAGTAAGCAAAGCTGAAGTCCAAAAAGAAGTTATAGAAAGCTAGGAGTAGTAAGGTCAAACTACAACTCATAGTGAAAAGTTATATTGTAAATAGTGTGTCAAGTCCTGACGATTTATATTCCAGTAATAACGAGTGATACCACTAGTTGAAAAGATTGACTATGCCTCATGGTGAGTAGTCGTAAGGAGAGTTGATACAATTTCCCTAAAGGTGTAAAGCGACTGGAGTGACTATGATTAGTTGCATACGACTCGTAGGGTAACACTATGTGTCACAACCACTAAAACCTGAAGAGAGAGATATTTGTAGGCAATGAATTGTAACCAGACCTAATGATTTATTGCCAGAGGTATAATGAAACACCACTAACCAAACCTAATGACTCATTGCCAGAGGCATAATAAAATACCCTTGTGTATGTACCTTAGAAGATTTCTTGGAATTCTAATCTCTGGACCTAATACGAATCATGGGTATGATCTATATGATGGGATACGAATGGTATGGTCCAGTCATATGCTGACCAATATTGGTTAGTGAGATGAATTTTGGTCACTGGAATAGGTACAACTTGGTTGTATGAGTTGTATGGTTTGATATGAATCATTTGGCTCCTTCAATAAACCTTAAACTTGATAACTTAAGTTGGATCTGAGTACGAGTGCCTCACCAGGATCTGTAAGACAGGGTGCGAGTCATATCAGAGACTCGTATGCTGGAAGTGTTAAAACCTTCTATGATTTTATCTTGTTAGGGATACGGGTGAAGGGTATGGATCGTATGCTTTCAATATAGAATGAGTAGGATGAGTCATAAACTTGAAATTTTTGGGTTTAGTGGTTAAGTCTTAGGATACGAGTGGTGGGCACCACTAGTATCAAAGGGTATGACTTATGAGGGTCATCCGTACCCCTGTGATGGGATTTTGTGCAACTTAAGTGGAGGTAATCAGTACATTTCTCCACTTACCCTAATAATGTTCCACGACTTCTAACCATCTTGAGAGGCTATTTACCCTATTATTCTATTCATTAACACTTAGAAACTCTTCCTAAACACTATATAATTATCTCAAGAGCTTTTGGGAAAAGAAGCTAGTGTTTCAACTAGAGGACTAATTTGGGGATCTTGTTGGTGGTTTCTCTCTATCTACTTTGTTAATTAAAGCATGTCCTCATCCCTAATTGGAACTAACAAATGACTATAGATTTTACACAATATTTTTATGATTTGAATGTTGTATGATTTGGGGTTTCAAATATGATTTGTGGGTTTTGGTTATAAATACTTGGTTATGGTTTTACACAATGTTTTTATGATTTTAATTTTGTATGATTTTGGGGTTTCAAATATGATTTAGGGGTTTTATTTATAAATACTTGGTTATGGTTTTCCCATGTTTTAATTATGCTTTTAAATGCATTAATTGTGATTTTGGACAATTAGTTCTATGGGAATTGTTTATGGTAATGAATTTTGATTTTGGAAATACTATGCCCCTAATGTGCTTGATAAAATGCCTTTAACAATATTTTAACTATAATATTGGTTTCTCAATGAAACTAATGCATGGTTGAAACATGGAAATAGAACCCTAAATGATATGAATGGTTTAAATGGTTTTAAATGGATTGGAAAGGAAATGGTAGCCATGGTTTTGGTTAATTGGAAATCATGAAGGGTACATGGAATCCCTTAAACTTATATATGGTTGGATATGGACAAAATTTTCAAATATAGTTGGTATGACAATACCACTACTGATGGCCTCGATTGGTAAATGGTTAATGGATTGGTTGGTTGTTTGGTAATGGTTTCAATTTTGCAATAATAACAGGGTATTTAGCAAAGCCATGAAGGTAAAGGTCTAGAGGGGACCAAAATTTGAAACAGATATTTTCCAATGTAAAGTTTGGTTCAAGTGACTGTATGCATGATGTCACGTTTTATATTTAGGGGATGTACTAGTCATCCCATGTTTTCTTCCCTGGTCGTGCCGCTTCAAGCACTGGGGCCCTTTCGATAGGGGGAGCTAAACCCATATAACTCGTGGGTGGTTTAGGATGGCAAAGCTACATAACCTAGGTAAACATTTTAATAGCATACTAAACTCTGTTCCGTTTTTCGTCATCGATATATATATGTATGGTTGTGTGCATATGGATGGTTTTACTTGGTTTTGTAAATGGCATCATTTTATCCTTATCCTGAGTTCGTGCTAGTGTTAACTCTCTAACCCATCTTTGGGAGGCCGTATACCCACGCTATGTAGGAACTGGCTGTTCTACTCCTCCTATATAGTGATTGACTCGGTGACAGCAGTTGGATTGAAGTGGTGATCTTCTATCTTTTCGAAAGGCTCTATTTCATATTATGGATATTCTTAAACATTTTTATTTATTTTTGTGTGTTTTTTTGTGTATGTTTTAGGGCATGTCCCAACTGAATATTCTTACTCTTAGGGGTCATTTTGTTAGGAATATAGTAATACTAGGATTAGTTATGCTGGGATAAGTTATGATTGGATAAGTTATACTGGGATTAGTTATACTAAGATTATTTGTTATTGAGTGTTTAGTTTGTTGTATTCAAAGTAATATGCATAGTATAATTTGTAAGAATAAATTAATTGATTACCAAAACACCCTCCCTCTGATTTAACTTATATATATATATATACATATATATATATATATACATATATATATATATATATATATTTCTTTTCAAACTTAAAATATTTATTCTTAAAAATCAAACTTTTATCTTATTTAGCTTAATTTTTTTGTGTGTATCTTCACATGATTATGCCAGTATTTAAATTAAGTTTGACTTTCAACTTAAGTTTGTTAAAGTAAAAGAGGATTTGTTGTTTATGTCACTTCATTTAAATACATATTAATCACATAATATAGAATATTAAAATTCATTTAATTGATATATACAATATCAATTTTTTAGTGATTAAAAAACTATTTAATTTAAAATATGTAATTCAACAATGGAGTCGATATTTTTATTATTATTTGGGGAAATTAAAATATATAAATAACCATAATAATTATTCAAATAAATTTAACGTGTCACATATTCATAAATAAAATATTTCTTAAATGTGTATGAATCTCTAATATTTCATGTTAAATTACTTATTTTGTTCTAAATTTCATAAAATATTGATAATCTCATTTTTCGTTAAAAAATTCATCATCAAAAAATGTGAAAAAGAATCACTCTCATTTTTCATTATTTAGTATCACTAATCTTTGGAGAGTCAAATTATATTTTCCATAAAAATTAAATGTTCAAATATTTTTAGGTAAATGTAAAATATTTTTTTTATTTAATAACTAAGCATATATTGAGTTAGAAAGGAAAAGTCAAAATACTTTAATAACTTGTCCATGATTTTATAAAAATACCTTATATTTTAAATAAGAAAAATAAAGTAATATATATATATATATAGATATATATAAAGTGATAATCTAAGAATTTGGAGGGCAATTGTGTCCTTTTCTAATTTTATCCCAAGGATAAATAATGATGGGATTTTTATCCCATCAAATGGGTGGATAACTTATCCCGTTACTATTTATTAGTCCCGAGATAAGTTATCCCGAATATTGCCAACCAAACATGTATTAAAAAAATTATCTTGGGATTATTATTTTATCTCAAGATTATTATTTTATCCCGGAATTATTTGTTTTTGTACCTTAAACCAAACGACCCCTTATGGTTAGAGGCTTTGTGGTACTATTATGGGTTGGAATGGGCGGGATCAATATCGATGTCAATCTTAGCATTGGTATTGGCATTAAGGCTGATACCGATTGGTGATATTGTTAGTTGTTCCATCCTCTTTCATTTTGGGATTTATCATATTATGTTTTGGATCTCATTTGGTTATAGCCTTGGTTCAGTCTTGGTTTGGTTTCACTACAAAAAAAGGATAAAATTGTGGGGGCTTATTTGCGGGTGTTATTTTAAACTCCGTAAAATTACATGAAAAACATGGGTTATAACTGTCGCCAAAATTTTTACATTTGCGAGGGTTTTATACCCACTCTATTAATTGTGTGGGTTTTAAACCCCAGCTATATATCAAAAAAAATTCTTAAAAATTGTCGCTTATGCCAAAACAGTTTCCCGCTCTTTAATTAAAAAATCTCCCTTATTTACCCCAAATTACAATCTCTCTCTCTCTCATTTTCTCCCAAATTAATTGCATTGTAATGGAGCTTGTTCTATATAAAAAGGAACTCACGGTGGTTGTTTGTGATAGATTAAGGAAGTAGCTTCTCTCTATTCAAACCTTCAAAAGTATCAAAATAATAATTGGAGACTTAGAATGGTGGAGCCAACTGGAATGAGTTGATGACAACTTCAAGTCAAATTAAGAGCGTTGTTACAAAAAATGGTAAAACTAATGACAGAACAATCAAAGTTGATGTTTCTTCCGCTGCATCTCAGGTGATGTGCTAATTATCTTTCATATTTTCAATTGTCGGTTGTATTATATTTGATTATTTGTCCTCTAACATCGTCTTTTTGTAGAGATAATTAGGGCCTCTATCATTCTTCTTAAAAAGGGTTTATAATGTTCATGGTTATTTCACTTGTTGCTTTAATATTTTGGATTTAAAGTAATGAATTAAATTCTATGGTAAAGATCCAAATATGCACTTTATGTATTCAAAATTAAGTAGATATGTCATTAGTAATTAGCTCACATATTCAGATGATGTTTCTTACCTTATAGGCCAAGAATATACTGACTAGTGCTCACTCAAACATCATAGCACACTGATAAAATTATTCGTATTTTTAATTAGTTTTCAACCTAGCTTTGATTTGTATACCATGCCTTTTGCAACTTTAACATTGTTTTGTTAATACATATTACAAATATTCTACTTAATTACATTACTATAATTAAGTCATTTACCTCCCTAGAAAACTATATGCTTTTACAAAAAGGAAATTGAGGGTTTGTTTTTCGTTGTTTTCTTAGATAGTGGAAAATATTCTTAACATTGTTAATAACACTATTATAATTAGGTTATCAATCAAATGTTAACAAGTATATTGACCTTCACTTTTTGTTTCTTCATTCAGGGATTAAGAGTACATAGGAAGGATCTTCTTGCACCGGTACAGTTTGTTGTGATGTACTTTCCTGTCAATGTCTTAAGTTTTTTCTGCCAATAACTATTCCTTGTTTGTACTATCCTTTCTCCCTTGTTCTGATATTTGGATTGCTTGTTTGTACACCGAGTAATTTCTTATTTCATTTGTGTTGTGTTATCATCTTTTTTATTTGTAATAAACTGGTATTGTTTCGGTGTTTAAAAATTTTTAAGCATTCTTAAGTTGTACATTCAAAATTTAGCACATGCACTTGATTTTGTATTTCTATATTCTCAAGATATCATAGACAAACTAACTATCAAGGATTTCTCTGTTGCACAAGGTTCCATGATAAACATCAGAGAGAGTTTTGGTATGAGAAGTCAATTTCAAAAAATGGTTTGGAGAAATGACTCATTTGCAAGTTAATGAAGGTATAAGGACTCAACCTTTCTGCAATCAAAACATAAGAAAGTTTTTTTCATATGACAAGTTGATATGTATAAGTATAATATAGTTATAAGATAAAGGCATTAAGGGAAGAAAAAAGAAAAACTTATTGGTAGCGGCATTGAAAAATGTTTGTCTGAAAACATTTGGCAAAATCAAGCCAATTGATTGTATGCCAGAGATGTTAGCTATTGTAACTCTAGAGAGATAGCATGGTGTGGAAGTAGTTCTTCAAGAAATTTTTATAGATCACAGTGATCCTTATGTCCTTTTTAGTGCCAATATTTTGTTTGTCAATTTTAACCCATTGCCTATTCATAACTAATAATGTAAATATAGTTATTCTAACGGTGATGTAGGATCATTCGAATCCGAACAAAGTTAAATTGTGTATCTTTTCTCTTTCTCTTTAAGTTTGATGGAAGATCGATGGAGTTATGCTGGAGATTGGCTGGTGAATTAAAGTCCGATCGATAAGCTTGGGTTTTCCAATGGAGGAATCGTAGCACATTGATTTTTATATGCCTTTTTGGTTGTTTATGCTTACCTGATTAATATGTTACTACAGGCCGAGTTGAAAGAGAAATTATCAAGGATGTATGAGGTGAAAAATCCCAATGCAATCTTTTTTTTCAAGTTCAGGACCCACTTTGGAGGAGGCAAATCTACTGGTTTTGGGTTGATCTATGATTCTATCGAAAACGCAAAGAAATATAAGACAAAGTACAGGTTGATCAAGGTAATAATCATTTGAGAGTTCAAAGTTAGCATATTAATTCATTAAGTCAAGAATGTTTAGTGGTACCTGTTGGGTTCAAAGTATATGAAAAAGTGTTAATGAAACATAGAGGAAAAATGGCGGAGAGAAAGGAGACACTAATTTAGAAAGTGTACTCCCAAATTGGAAAGTTCACTCTTTCTCCCACATTGGTGGAAGAAGAGAACATGTGAGTGTTTAAAATAAGGAGCACTTACTCCACATGGTAAGTGAGGGAAAAAATAAGAGATGCCTCGCGCCGTCGTCGTCGCTCGCTCGACTTCGGCTTCGGCTTCGGATTTTATCAAATGATCGATCGATGAGATCTATATTTTTGGACAAAATTTATTTGATAGAAATTCCAAAATTCAGTTTGTAAATACAAACTTTTTCCTTTGTTTTGATACTCCATTCATATGCATGCATGTAGATTCCGAAATAGTGTTTAGAAACTGTACAGTGTTGAAACGAAGGGATGCAACCTTTCAAAAAAATGATGCACTGATTCATGATATGGTATACCTATTTGGAAAGACACATTCTTTGGATGAACAGCCATGGGTTTTCCAGAAATGTCACATATTTTAAGTGAAGCATTGCCACTTTTCAAAAGAGGCACATATTGGCTACATAAACTTGCTTTCATCCATAGGTTTAGGTATGAACTTTTTGAAATAAAAACTCTCTTCTTGTCTTGAAAAACTTTATGTGTGATCTATCAAACCATTGAGTGAGTTCACTGAATCCAACAATTTGAGGTACCACTACTGTTCGAATTGAAGGGCATTTAATCCTGGGAGGAAGATTCCAAAACCTCAGGTACAGTGAGGAGAATTATTCCTTAAGAACACTCCATGGATTTGGAGGACTTGGTCTTAAATTATGTTTCATCTCTTTTCTAAATATTAACACACTTTTTAGATAGATTATTTGTAATTTAGTGTTGAAGGTGTTACAAAAATTCATAAGTGTTATTGTCTTAGACTTAAACTAGTGTTGAAGTTAGTGATTCTTACATTCTGATTCTTGTACCCGAATACATAAATAATAACAGTACCAAAAAATTTTAATATATTTGATAAATGAAAAGGATCTAATATCACTTCATGGCTAATAATTTTTGGAATGGCATTTGTAGTTTTAGTGTCTTATTTCTCCTTGCTTGTTTTTTCTGCAAAAACCATCTTTTAGATGAATGTGTAGTAAGGGATCATTGTAAGGTTTCTGCCAACTCAAGAATCTTAATCGTAGATAAAGTTCAATAGTGTAGTGTAATCTGCTTCAGTAAATTGTGCTTACAAGAAATATTTGCACCGTAGTCCATGTTTCCTTGGTTCCTTGTACTAAAATTTTTAGGAATTTTAATATAAAAAGATTATTTCATAAGTTGATTATCTTTCACAACTTCACTAATATTTTTTTCTGCTCTTTTGCTATCAAAACTGTTGGGCTACATTACTTTTAGCTAGCTATGTTGTAGAAAAAAATGCATTAGTTTGAGCTTTGTTGTGTTAAAGACTATTAGACCATAAAAACATGTTTACATGTGCTAATAGACTATTCTGTTTGCAACTGTCCATATAGAGGAAAACAATCTAGTTTTCAGTAATTTGTAAGACATTTGTAAAGGAGAAAGAGACGTTCTTTTTAAATGAACAAAAAAAAAAGTAAGACAAACTAATTGAAACGGATGGAGTATATACCAAATTATTGGGATTCAGGGCTATTGTTGATATACTTATATTAAGTTAAGGGTTTGTTGGGAGTTTTAGGGTTTGTCAGGAGTTCTTTATTTTGGTTAGAGAATTGTATGTCTGTGTAAGGATAAGTGTGTGATTTAGTGTACTCCAATTCCAAAGAAAGAACTTTTACTTTTCCTAAAGGACCTTATTGAATGTTTTTATAAGGTGTACTAATATGGAGAAGAATAGTTAGTAATCTTCTTTTGTTAGTTTGTTGTGGGTGGCATTTTCACTAGAGGTCTCTTTCATCCATAATTTAAGGTCAAAGAAAAATTTGCTTTTGTTAATTTGTTATGGGATGACATTTTTCCTAACTTACTCTGTGCGTATACATAATTTCAGGTTCTACATGGTGGCTGTTAATGGGACTGTACTATGGTTTTAGGTTGGCTGCATCAGGTTACACTATCATGCTTAGTTTGACTTTCAATTTTACATTGGATTTTTGAGACTTACTCATTGACTATTTAACTATGTACTAAGTATTTTATACGCTCCCTTGGTAAGAGGGTAATAAGTATTAGCACAATGTAGTTGAGCTGTAATATAGCTGAGTTGTAATATAGTTAGTACGACTACAAATTTTTGGTGTACTGCTTGTTGTTGTTGCTCTTTCTTCTGTTCACTTCTTTAAATGTAGAGTCGCTTACGAAATATTTTGCATACACCACTACCGGGAAGATTGTTATTTTCGCGACTGGATGAATATCCATAGCTGTAAAGCCTTTGCGTAAATTCATCTTTTGTCCTCTCGCTGCATTTGATTTTTTTGATCTAATATATTTCATGGGATGCTAATAGGATTTAAGCCCCCTAGACTGCTAAGGAAACACTTAATGGAAGAGCAAGTCCTTGAACTTGAGACTAGGTGACTTGCATAGCTGCATAGTTTTAGGCAACCCTTCCTACATCAAGCTAGATACAACATTTACTAACTTCAATAAGCCCAGCCTTACCAAAACATCAACTCTTTCCCCCGTGCATTCATCTACACCTTCTGAAAAGAAGAGAGTCACTAGTCAGGTAAAGATGCGAGCAGCTGAATGCTCTATTGATTCAGTAGATTAATTGTTTTCCTGTATAAGAAAGTAACACATGTTATGCGTGAAATAAAATCGGACAAGGGAGAGGGTGTCAACTTTTTCCACTTCTAACTTCATAGGACATGTACTGTAATTGGATCTTGTTTATGGTATCATTGGATGTGCATATTTCCAACAAGGTATTAAAGCATGATGTTCATATAACTTATTGTTCATAATAAGGATTGAAAGTTTATCGATTAATTCTTTTACTCTTCCTTTTTATGTAGCCAAGTGATGAAGCTAGTGGACCCATTTCTCCTATGAATGCAAGGAGATCATGTGATGATAATTATCCTAATGACATTCTTTGATTTCATTGCATTTGTCTTGAATATTCAATTATGATGATGTACTTGTGTGGTTGGAGTGAATCTTAGAATATTGAAGGTTTTGTATTTAAATTTGATTTTGTAATTTGAAGATACTACTTAATGTTGAAAATTTAGAGTTTGAAGATGCTAATGTTGAAATTTAATTTTGAAGTTTAATGTTCAATGTATT
Source organism: Capsicum baccatum var. pendulum (assembly GCA_030864225.1). Lineage (NCBI taxonomy): Eukaryota > Viridiplantae > Streptophyta > Magnoliopsida > Solanales > Solanaceae > Capsicum > Capsicum baccatum. Next base: position 42,493,146 of record CM061560.1, read on the forward strand.
TTTGATATGCTTTTCAATTAAAATATTTAATTACTCTGTTGTATTAATGGTATATGAATTGGAAATATATTGAATTGTAGGTTATACCTAAAGGAACAATTAAATTTGAGCTTAAACTATAATCTATAATTACTTATTGAAAATTGATGGGTCCTACAATTTTTTTTTATAAAAAATAAAATAATTGTGGAGGTTTTAACCCTCGCAAGTTTTAAATAAAAATTTATTATAAAAAGAATTAAATTTAGAATAACGGAGTTCAATAACCACCTAAAATTAATTACGGGGGTCGTAACCGCCGCAAAATAACACCGACAAATTAATTATGGGGGTCGAAACAAAAACTACCGCAATTTGTTTGTGACAGCTCGTATTTCAAGGATTTTGGGAACCCCCTCAATTATATTTTGTGGGGGTTTTAAACCCCCACAAATAGCAAAATTAACCCCCACAGTTTGACCCATTTTTGTAGTGTTTGGTGGTTTTGTTGGTATAGTTTGGTAGATGAGATGACTTGGTATGATCTGAAAAGTGAATTATTAGTTAGTTTATAAGTCACTAAATCACATTACGACTCATAGCTAGACTCTCAAATATAGCAGTGAGCAAAGCTAAAGCCCAGAAAGAATTATAGAAGGCTACGACTTATAAGGCCAAACTACGACTCGTAGTGAAAACTCGTACTATAACTAGTGTTTCAATTCGTGAAGGTTGATACTCTAGTGGTAACGATTGAGACCACTAGTCCTAAGGACTGACTATGACTCATGGTGAGTAGTGATGATAGGCGAAATTACGCTCCTATATCAATATATTTTGCCCATATTTTAGCCTAGTTTTGAGAACAAACTATATATTTCGTGCACTTTTAGTCCTTTTTCCTATAAATGAGCTAACGAACATGATTAGTAAAGTTTCAGGTATAAATGATGCAAAATACAGCATTTTATGGCTTACTTGACGCAAAAGAAAGCTCACAAAGGAAGGGAAGAAAGTCTACACGCCTAAGGACCAAAACTGCTGCATGGAAAATCTGTCTCGGGCTAAAACAGCATTTCTGAAGACTTTGGGGACTTACAGACACAAAGCTGGATTTTGACAATGATACATTAACCTAGTACAATTGGGTTATGTATTTCATTAGTTTATTTGGATTAGGAGAATGTTACATTAACCTAGTACAAATGGGTTAAGTATTTCCTTATTTTAGTAGGATTCGGTTATTTATTTCATTAGCATAGTAGGAGTAGGATAGGAGTATTCTAAATACCCTATCATGCTAGAGATTTTTAATTAATTCCTCCCTTAGTGGAGAGAACAATCTTCTATTCAACAATTAATCTTCATCCATCCCTCTCTTCTTCCACCACAACAATTCTACAACTCTTCTAATCATTCCATTACTCACCAATTAAATTCCACAACAAGAGAATCGTTACTTGCTAAGGAATCACGCCTATCACCTAATCCACACACCTATCACCTAATCCACACGCCATTACTCAACAATAACAATGCAAATCGTGATCTCCTTCGCATTCATGGGTAACTAAACCTCTCTGTTGGGGTTATGGAAGCCGAATGAGATACTATCTATTGCTGTGAGTTTGTGAGTTCGTGACACTTATATTGCTTATATCATTATTCTCTTCATCTTAATCTACATTCTTTGCGGTTGCAAACGCAAGAATACGCCAGTCTAACATTTAACTTATTCGAGAGAAAGGTTATTTGTCTGGAAAAGAGATAATTTCAAGGTAGTAGGACACCCTTTCCTATTAAAAAGCTAGTGCCGTAACTGGACTAACCTCTTGCAGAATTCGTACCGTTAGACACGCTTTAAGCTCGAGAGAGTTAAAGTGAAATCGTCCTTGTTTAGGTCGAGAGACGCTTGGATTTACGAACGACTACAATTCTCTATAAGCAATTACATGTCAAGACTCTACACACTCATAGCCAATAGAGACGTATACCTCAGAAGGTGGACATAACCCCAACGCCTCAATTCTCATTGTTTACAACTTACGTAACATTCTTCCTCTTTTTACTTTGCTATTTTCAGCTTTTACTTTATTGTTTTGGTTACACATTACAACCCCCCCTTTTTACGAGACTTGCACTAAAAGTCTAGTAATTTTACTTACTTGTTGGCCAAGCTATTCCCTGTGGGATCGACACCCAACCCAGGTTGGGTTCTATATTTGCTAACGACCGCTTTACACTCCCACGAGAGTTGTAGATTGAGCGTTATCAAAAATTGGCGCCATTGCCGGGGAATACGAGTGTCAATCAAGTTCGTGATAATTACTAGACCCTTTGGTCAAAGATTCTCATACTTTTACTTTTAGTTGTTGTTTTTGTTTTTTTTTAGGATTATTTAGTGCATCAATGGAGGCACAACATGAAATTGAAAGGATGGCTGCTCAAGTGCATCAACAAAATATTGATAACCATAGGCGAGCAACAAATCCTGACGATGAGGATCTGGGTGATGAAGAGCTACTAAACCCACGGCATACTGCTGAAATGGCGGCACTCATGCAAAGGAGAGATCGTCAAGCGCGATTTAGGCCCGAACGCCGAGCTGTGCACATACCGTTTGATGATGATGATGATGATCTTGATGGAGCTGGTGCCACAGGAGCCATTATTATTCCACCATTAGAGCCCGGAGCAAAGTTCAACATCACTAGCACCATGATTCAGCTTTTACAACTCAAGGGATTATTTGGTTGACTAGCAGGCGATGATCCGAATATGCATCTGATCAACTTTATTTTTACATGCAAGTCATTCGACAATCCTGACGTTGGATAGAATGCAATTCGACTACGCTTATTTCCATTGTCTGTGTCTGGGGAGGCAAATCTATGGTTGAATGGGCTGACTCCTGATTCGATTACTAATTGGAGTCAATTGAAAGACGCTTTCCTAGAAAGATTCTTTCCGCCATCCAAAAGAGCACAGTTGAGAGATGAGATTACCAATTTTCGACAGCTTCCAACTGAAGCTCTCCACGTTACATGGGAGAGGTTCAAGACGAAGCTAATGCAGTGCCCAAACCATCATATGACCAATGTCCACTTGATGGAGATATTATACAGAGCTTTGAATTTGGGGACTAAGCCAGTGGTTGATAATGCGGCTGGAGGATCATTTATGGACCTCACCTTTGTTCAGGCAAGAAATATGCTAGACCGGATGACAAAACAAAGTAGAGCTTGGCATACCAGGGATTCTGAGGTAGCAAGCCCCACTTTATCTATTGGCATGTCTGTAGACCAAAGAAGAAGAGAAGAAGAATGTGAGCAAGACATGGCGCACATGAAAACACAATTGGATCTTCTGACAAAGCACTTATTATTAGGAAAGACCGAAAAAGTGAAAGCTGTAGCGCTAAAAGGAAGAAACGAATCTGATTCTGAAGAGGAGGCCAACTACTTGAACAATCAGGGGGGTTTCCGTGGGAATGCCCAAGGAAACCAAGGTCGGAACTGTTATGATAAATCTGGAAGCAAAGACCAAGGTAGTTGGAAGAAAAATAATGAAAAGAGTGGTTTGTACGTTCCCCCTGGTAGACGTGATACCACCACATCTAATTCTGGAGTATGGAAGACATGATAGCTAAGTTATTGAAAGGAGTGGAAGAAACGAGCGCAGGAGTTAAGGAGGTGATTGATGATTTGTCCTCCATGAAGCAACTAGTATATTCTCATTCCACTTCTATCAGGCAAATAGAGCACCAATTGAGCCAACTTTCAGCAGCATTCAATCAAAGAAAGGCTGGCACCTTACCAAGCGATACTGTGCAAAACCCAAAGAATGATGGGTCATGCATGGCCATCACTACCAGAAGTGGTAAGGTGCTGGAAACTTCAGCAAAAGGCAAGCAAGTGGTTGACGAAGTTGCGGACATGAACATTACACCTAGTGACGTTACAAAAGGAGAAGAAGCCGCAACAACTACTGCCAACGTCAGGGACATTTCACCTAGTGACGTGCAGCCTGAAAAAGTGGAAAAAACAGAAGCAAGAGGAGAAAAAAACCGTGGAGAGAACACTTCCATACCCACCACCACCTTTTCTCCAAAGATTGAAGAAGGTGGCGGATGACACAAAGTTCAGCAAATTCATGAATATGTTAAAGCAGCTCACCATTAATGTTCCATTGGTGGAGGCACTTGAACAAATGCCTGGGTATACAAAATTTATGAAGGATCTCTTGACAAAGAAGCGGGCAGCAAGTTATGACTTGGAGGATAATGTTCATCAGTGTAATGCAATCGCTACAAGATCGCTAGTTCAGAAGAAGGCAGATCCTGGAGCTTTCACTATTCCTTGCACAATTGGATCATTGGATTTTGCTAAGGCATTGTGCGATTTGGGAGCTAGCATCAATTTGATGCCACTATCTATCTACAGAAAGTTGGGGTTAGGAGACCCTACACCAACCAATATGAGGCTCGTAATGGCTGATAGGTCGATAAAACGACCTGTGGGTATCTTGAATGATGTGTTAGTGAAGGTTTCTTCATTCATATTTCCTGCCGACTTCATTATTCTAGATTGTAAGGAGGATTCTGAAGTTCCCATAATCTTGGGACGTCCTTTCCTTACAACCGGAAGTGTGCTTATTGACATGAAAGATAATGAGCTTTTATTTCGAATTAATGATGAAGTGGTACGGTTTGATATATGCAAAACAATAAAGCAGCCCAGCGATATGAATGAGTTATCTGTAGCTGATGTTCATCATGAGGATACGAAAGCATTATCTATAGTGAAACAGCCTACTATTGAGCCATTGTCTGTTGTGCCACTGAATGTTGAGCATAAGGATAATGAAGATTATGAAGAACTTATGGGTGATCTAACAGAAATAGAGTCTTATACTCCTAAGCAACTAGATTGTGATCTCAAGAATCAACCAAAAGCGAAGACTCCCTTTGACGAGCCACCAATGCTAGAATCGCAAGAGCTTCCCGATTATCTAAGGTATATTTTCTTGGCGGAAGAGTTAAGTGAACAGCACGTAGAGGCTCTCATCTCTGCTCTAAAGAGATATAAGAGAGCTATGGGTTGGACTATTGATGATATAATTGGTGACTCTCCGGGGAAACGTATGAGCCATCTCGAAGAAGATCGCATGCCCACAGGTAAGCCTCATTGATGTCTAAATCCTTTTAGAAAACGATCCACCATTTACCTCGACGAAGTCTGAGTACTCGAGGTAACCATGTCGTGCCACAACAATAAATAAGGCGCTAGATGGGAGGCAACCCATCGTTTTATTGTTTTATCATTTTATCATTTTATCGTTTCATCATTTTTCTTTCATTCTAGTACTTGTTTTGTTTTACTAAATGAAAAATCCAAAAATAAGAGTCGTGCCACGACCAAAACTAAGGCGCTTGGTGGGAGGCAACCCATCGTACTAATCGTTTTCGTTTGGTTTTGAGAAAAAATAGGTGCAAGAAGTATTCAACGAGGAGATTGATTTCAATTGACGATTTGGACGCATTGTATGGTAAAGTTGGTAAGTTAGGAATGGTGATGCATAAGGCTATGGATTGAGCATTTCTCACGCCAAAATAGGCATCGAGAAAGGCTAGGCCTTGGTAAAACTAGGCCACAAACGATGCACAACTTATCCTACAGCCTAAGGTCTCGGAATCTAGTGTGCCATACACTATGCGCCGCCTATTCCTAGGTATGCTTTTGACTATGCGCCGCCTATGCTATGGCATTTGGTCTCAGTATCTCATATGCCATAGACTATGCGGTGCATATGTCTACAAATGCCATAGACTATGCGGCGCATATGTCCCATTATGCCATAGACAATGCGCCGCATATGTCATGACTATGCCAAGCATTATGCGCCGCATATGTAGCATTTTTGTCTCCAAAACCGATTGTAAATGGGTCATAACCCGACCCATTCTCTTCCTATATAAAGGGGACTTAGTCTTGAAACATAACCACACTAAAAATTGACCCAAAGGCGCCGCACATCCATCCAAATCCTCTCAAAATTTTCTTTTTTTTTTCTCTTCCAATTCACAAGAACATCTCCAAAGGCTTCAATCACGTAAGTACTCTTTTATTCTTCATCTATTTCTAGTAAGTACTACGTTCCTATGCCTATTATGAATTGATACATCTTCAAAGATCATTGGTGATGTTAATGTGTTTGGATTGTTGATACACAACCATGTGAGTGAACATATACGTTAGGATAATCTTGACCGGTCTCCGACTTGAAATTGGTTTTAATAAGCATTGTTATACTATTTTCAGAATTGCCATGGCTATGAACATTTCTTAAGCTTGTTACTTGGATACTTACATGTTAGACTATCTTGTTCATCGGGATAAGACTTATAGTTGCCTACCGACATAGGAGGTTGTGATTGTTGAAAATAATTATACCATGATGTAACCCCTATGTAGTAGTGTTGTTATACGTAACATGAACATAGTGTAATGGCTGCAAGTAGTGATACATCACTGATCTTCTTCTCGGAAGATAGTTCCTAAAACGTATGTCGATGAATTCTGAGTAATCGATCACTTTCACCTCACTAGTTGGTGCCAACAACCTAAGTGTGGGGTGGTACCCCTACTGCTTATGTATAGATTGTATCCATTGGGATTGTGCTACCACTAATACTATTTCTAGTCTCAGGTATAATGGAACCGAAAGCAAGACAAGGGAAGGAAAAGGCAACCACTTCCCAAAAGAGCAAGAAAGCAAGGAGAACCCTCCTCGCTGCAAATACCTCGACTCCCGCTTGGAATTAAGAGGGATACTTATGCGGAACTTATGAGGATGATGACTCTTATGATGATCCCAACGCAAGGGGTATGACCCCAGATATAGAGGAGGAGTCCGACTGACCAGGTTCCTCGTATTTATTTTCCACTGAGGACAGTGTCCCGACTAAGTGTGGGGTGGTGGTATTGCATGTTATACTTCTCTATTCGCATCTATGTTTGTTTGCTTTTGTTTCATTTTTGTTTCGTTTTGTTTCGTTTTGTTTTTTTAGTAGTTAAAAATTTTTCTAGCTTCGCATGAAATTATTTTGACAGGCAGCATGAGATTATAACAAGAGTATGTGCTACAATTGTGACTATTGAGACGTTTAGGCTCTAGTTGTGACTCATTATGTGATATTATGTGGTTCAATTCATTCACTTGTTGGGTCGAGAGTCTATATTACTTCCAATAAAGTCGACCATGTGCCTTGTGTGTGTGAGATTAATAGTATCTTCTATGTTTGTGGCTGATGCTAGAACTTGCCTGGTATGTATGCAAAGCGAAAATAAGGAGTGTAAGTTAGGATATGATTTAGGCATTTCTTTGGCAACCTATATTTGTTTACCTTCATTTTTACCTACCCATGGACATCATCCCTAGTTAAACCCTTTTGAGCGTTTCGCCTATTTCTTTGACAACCTTGTATGTAAGCCAAATCTATTTTTTTCAAGACCGTAATTTGATCCAAATTCCTAAGTGCTTTAAATTAAAAAAGTCATGTGACAACATAAGAGGAAATTGGGTAAGTATGATGCTTTAAATTGTAAATGGTGCTTGAATGTGTTATGAAAAAGAAAGTGCTAGCATAAGAGGTATGTTGTGAAAAGAAAAAGTTGTGCTTAAAATTGAAAAACAAAAGAGGAGAACAAAGATTGAAAGAAAAAAGTGTCAATGATACAATGTGATGTATTGAAGCGCTTAGGAGCATAGTCACTATTCCTGGCCAAAATAGTCCTACCCGTCCCTTAGCCTACATTACAACCATCAAAAGACCTACTTGATCCTAACCTTAACATTCTGACATTTAGTGGAGTAGTACACTAAGGGCAAGCCTATGGTCATCAGTTGTTGCATAAGAATTCTTTGTGAGAGCGAGAGCAAGGACATTTTGATACCCATGTTTGAAAAATATGCTATATTTGTGAGTAATTATGGGTACTATATTGTGAGACACACATGGTTGATGAGCTTTGGATAGTTGTATATGATTCTATGCACCTTAATGTTTGCATGAGAGTTGATCACCATCACGAGTCTATGCTAGAGGGTAAATTGTTTCTACTTATAATCGGAAAGCTATTCTTTGTTGATAATTGTTGTGCTTGTCTTGATAAATGTTTTGTGTTGTTGTTGTAAAAACCCTAAGTTGATGTTTAGAAGGACATGATATGTTGTTCGAGGACGAACAAAGCTGCAAGTGAGGGGTGTTGATGATAGGCGAAATTACGCGCCTATATCAATATATTTTGCCCATATTTTAGCCTAGTTCTGAGAACAAACTCTATATTTCGTGCACTTTTAGTCCTTTTTCCTATAAATGAGCTAACGAACATGATTAGTAAAGTTTCAGGTATAAATGATGCAAAATATAGCATTTTATGGCTTACTTGACGCAAAAGAAAGCTCAGAAAGGAAGGGAAGAAAGTCTACACGCCTAAGGACCAAAACTGCTGCATGGAAAATCTGTCCCGGGCTAAAACAGCATTTCTGAAGACTTTGGGGACTTACAGACACAAAGCTGGATTTTGACAATTATACATTAACCTAGTACAATTGGGTTATGTATTTCATTAGTTTATTTGGATTAGGAGAATGTTACATTAACCTAGTACAAATGGGTTAAGTATTTCCTTAGTTTAGTAGGATTTGGTTATTTATTTCATTAGCATAGTAGGAGTAGGATAGGAGTATTATAAATACCCTACCATGCTAGAGATTTTTAATTAATTCCTCCCTTAGTGGAGAGAACAATCTTCTATTCAACAATTAATCTTCATCCATCCCTCTCTTCTTCCACCACAACAATTCTACAACTCTTCTAATCTTTCCATTACTCAACAATTAAATTCCACAACAAGAGAATCGTTACATGCTAAGGAATCACGCCTATCACCTAATCCACACTCCTATCACCTAATCCACACGCCATTACTCAACAATAACAATGCAAATCGTGATCTCCTTCGCATTCATGGGTAACTAAACCTCTCTGTTGGGGTTATGGAAGCCGAATGAGATACTATCTATTGCTCTGAGTTTGTGAGTTCGTGACACTTATATTGCTTATATCATTATTCTCTTCATCTTAATCTACATTCTTTGCGGATGCAAACGTAAGAATACGCCAGTCTAACATTTAACTTGTTCGAGAGAAAGGTTATTTGTCTGGAAAAGAGATAATGTCAAGGTAGTAGGACACCCTTTCCTATTAAAAAGCTAGTGCCATAACTGGACTAACCTCTTGGAGAATTCGTACCGTTAGACACGCTTTAAGCTCGAGAGAGTTAAAGTGAAATAGTCCTTGTTTAGGTCGAGAGACGCTTGGATTTACCATCGACTACAATTCTCTATAAGCAATTACATGTCAAGACTCTTTACACTCATAGCCAATAGAGACGTATACCTCAGAAGGTGGACATAACCCCAACGCCTCAATTCTCATTGTTTACAACTTACGTAACATTCTTCCTCTTTTTACTTTGCTATTTTCAGCTTTTACTTTATTGTTTTGGTTACATATTACAATCCCCCCTTTTTACGAGACTTGCACTAAAAGTCTAGTAATTTTACTTACTTGTTGGCCAAGCTATTCCCTGTGGGATTGACACCCAACCCAGGTTGGGTTCTATATTTGCTAACGACCGCTTTACACTCCCACGAGAGTTGTAGATTGAGCGTTATCAAGTAGTCGTAAGGAGAGTAGACTCAATATCCCTAAAGATGAAAAGCTGCTGGAATGACTACGATTAGTAGCATACAACTAGTAGGGTAACACTATGAGTTGTAACCACTGAAACCTGAAGAGACATACACTTGTAGGCAATGAGTCATAACCAGATTGATAACTCATTGCCAGAGACGTGATCATTGCCGACAAAGTTTTCCTTTTTTATTTTAACTAGTATTCCTTTATTATTTCGAGATACTATAAATATCCTAGGGTTAATCCTTTATTATTTGACACACTTTTCATACTTTTTAAGATACAATGACTTGTTGATACACTTAATATAATTTTTCTTGGGTGTAATACCTCGTACTTATACATTGCTTATAATCCTCCTGAAGATGTCAAAGACATGTTTTAAAGATGAATCCACTATTATACATATTTTAGTTTACACATTTTCACTTTTTATCATGTGAAAAATTGAATAAGCCTTCAATCGATACCAAATTTTCCCAAATCCGACACCCGGGCGAAGACTTAGAGCCTTTTTAGTGAGACAGTGTATCACCTGAGCCATCAACGCGTCGCAGAGCCAGCTTAAATGGCAATTGTCAATTTCCAGCATTTCTCAGCGATAGTGGTGCATCGCGGCAAACTTTCAGGTCACAAGCAAAGTGGCAACGCGATAGCTCCATGTCGCACCACCATGCAGATTTCCAATTATCTAGTTCCGGTGATTTGGTGCGATAGTGACGCGTCGCGCCAAGGATGAAAATCGAGAAATTTTCACAAATATTATAATACGCCTCCAAGGGTTAAAAGGGTCAATTTTTCTCCCCTATTTAAATCCAATAACACGTGATTTAGTCATTTTTCACCTAAAAAATAGTGTTTCTCTCAAGTTTCTCTCAAAAACAAGCTAGGATTTTCATTTGGGGATTCAAATTCAATACTCAAATTCAAGAATCTATCGATCAATATTCATAGAATCAAGAACTAAGGTATGCACAGTGTCCATTCATGGATTCTTTTCATCCATGAAGCCCAAGAATCAAGTTTTAAATCTTGTATTGTGAATATTTTATTGTGGTTTGATTATGTTCATGTGATTATGGTTGTATGATTCCAAAGTTGGAATTTTTATGTGTTGTTCATGAAACTATGATAGTATGTGTTTGAAACATCTGGAATTGATTTGAAATATAGAGTTTTGTTTTATTAATTTGATGGTCATGCCTATTCCCTAAGTAATCCATCCTAGATGTTTGATAAAATGCCTAAGAGAATAGAAATTATGTAATATAGCTTAATTGTGACCCAAGTGATAAATGAATGCTTTACCCTATGACCAAGAATGCACCCATGATATTGTGTGCATTATGAATGGTTGAGGGAATGTCCATGAGAATAGGTTTATGAAAGTATGATATGTTTATATGCAATTACATTCATGTACGAGACTATGATAACAATGTGCTTCATGAAATCACCAAATTGATGTATTATGAATTGTTGATATTGGTTATGTGTTCAAGAAGTGTCATATTCTATTAGTTTTATGCTATCGAGTCCTGGGGGCACTTGTACCCGACAATTAGAATTCAGCCAGTCATTTGACTCAGGAAAACTCCGTAAACTCAATAACAGTCCAGTACCATTCAGTAATCTCAGGAATCTCAGTGATCTCAGTCAGTCATCATGTCCCAGTAGTATTCAGTCCAGACTTTAGTAAACTCAGCCAGCTAGAAGAACTCAGTAGCATTCTGTCAATTAGCAGAATTCAGTAGTATTTCATTAGTCAACGGAACTCCATGAACTCAGTCTAGTCCAGTTCAGTTAATCATGTTCAGTGTCTATTCATATAGGAGTAGGAATTAGAACCGAGTGAACCTAAGGTTGGAAACTCACCTGTTATATGAGGGTGTGATTCTTAGAAGCAATCCTTGGGTTCCTAAATTATGTAGCCAGCGTAGGTTAATACATCATAGCCTGTTATATGAGGATAGATGAGGTATCTTAACCTGTTATATGAGGGTTCCCACCGTTCTCACTTGAGTTAACTGTTACATGAGGGTCGCTCATAAATTGTCCTTACCAGTGGCACGGTATTGACCCCCTTCCATTTGGGGTTACAAATTGGACCCCAACTCAGCTATAATGCGTTATTTGGGGCATGTCGGTTGGATTACTACTTACCATAGTTTTAGTTATAGAATCAAGACTATCAAATACAGTTATTCAGTCTCAGTAATAGAACTCAGATAGTTCTTTAGATTTCAGCATTCTGAGATACAGTTAACTCAGAATAGTACGGAACTTAGCTAGTTCCGTCATAACCTAGCTAGTTCCGTCATAACCTAAACTATCATATACAGTCACATGGTATTAGTTATTCTAGTTATACAATTATCAGTATCCCATGTTATTAATATTCAGTTTCAGGACTGTCAGATACCATCAATTAGACCAGTTCTTCATCATCAAAATTGTCAGAAACAGTCTTGCCTTTATTAATAATATAACATCAGTTCCTCAGTACTCTATAGAATCAATTATTTAGTATCCCAGTATTATCACTCAGATATCAGTAAATCCATGTTATCATAATTCACGAGTCAGTGTTATCACAAATTCAGTTACCGTCTCTTATTCATGCATGTATTCTCAATATCATGTTTTTCAGTGAGTTAGTATTGTTCATAAATATGAAACATTGCATTAATCCTACCTCACTTTCATAGTAGTACATTCAATGTACTGACACATTTGCGCTATGGTGTTTTAAACCATAGCTTTAGAAGAACGAGCTCCTGAGCATCCTTAGTAGATCAGACGTTCAGAAACCAGATTTACAGTGAGTCCTCATCATTCAAGGATAACATGATTATTTTATAACTTTATTATTTTAGTAGTTCGGAGTTAGTTGGGGACATGTCCTATCAACTGCATAGTTTTCAGACTGTTTAGAGGCTTTCAGACTACAACATGTTTCAGATAATTTATTTTAATTTTGGAAATTGTCATACCCCATTACAGACATTGTTTTATATTCAGTATTAGTTCAGTTTTGAACCTTATGGCCTTACAGGTTATATTCCACATATTTATAGTATATTATTCAGTACTCAGTTATAGATATCAGTCATGGGTTAGCTTGTGGTCCTTCGGAGTCATGAGAATCGTGTAACATTTTGGGTACCATATTTGGGGCGTTACATTGGGTTTTTTGGTTTCGTATTCAATTGGAGACTTCGGATTTCATTCTTTCATCTTTGTGAAATAATTTACATGTCTTCTTTATTATTTTCCATGGGTTACTGCATAAGTATGAGCGGCTAATTTCCTTGACTATGGTTGTGGGAACCCTAGCGGATTAACATCATAAGGGAAGTAGGAGATTCATCAATTTTGGTGTGACTACTTTTATTTTCATCTCCTTCATATTATTTGTACCCTAATCTACTGCAGAATCTTTGGAGTTGCTTGTATTTGAGATCATCCTTATAAGGGAGTTCGAGATAGTAATTCAAGGCTATCAACCCTCATCTAAAAATCTTGATAATCATACAGTTATAGTTCACCTAAGGGTCCAAGAAAAGATTCAGTAAGGCGACGCCCTGAAACTCAAATGGTGACTGGTGAGATTTGTCAACGCATTCACAAGATGGTTGATAATACAAATCTTATCTGACTTTGCAGGCAGAGAAGGGGGATAGGTGAGTGGAACACGAGAATCTTATAGAGTTAGAAGCCAGGGGGAACACAATCCTAGTGTTCATCTTCTATTATTTACAATATCAAGCACTCAATCCCGGTTACTTGTTATTATTGATTTCAAATCCCCCCATTTATTTATCTCCACTGCCCCTGATTTCATCATGTTAGGGATATAATTCTTGGTATTCCCTAAGGTTTTAATCCTAACCAGTTTTGGGTTACTACATTTTCCATCGATCATAGCATACTTATTTGGAGGTTAGTTTTGGATAACATGTGATACAAGAATGGGTATATGTCCTTCAAAGCTTTCTCAGCTTCCTATGCAGCTTCCTCCACCTTTTGAATTCTCCAAAGCATTTTCCAAAGCTACATCCTTCTTCCTCAATCTACAAACTTTCCTATCAAATATCTCAACAGGTAGCTCCTCATAAGACAAGGAATCCGTAACACTAACATCCTTAATAGACACTATTATGGAAGGATCACCCACAAACTTTTTCAGCATAGATACATAGAAAATTGGGTGAGTTGAATCCAAACATGCTGGTAATTCTAACTCATAAGAGACATTCTCAATCCTTCTTAATATCTGATCAAAACCAACATAGCGTGGATTAAGCTTCCTATTCTTCCCAAACCTCATGAATCCTTTCATAAGAGACACCTTCAAGAAAACCCAATCACTTACTTCAAATTCAAGCTCCCTTCCTCTCACATCTACATAACACTTTTGGAAACTTTAGGTAGTTTTAAGTCTTTCTCTAATAACATTCACCTTCTCAATGTCTTGGTGAACAAACTCAGGGTCGAATAACCTAGCCTCACATTCCTCAAACTACATAATAGGAGACCTAAACTTTCTAATATAAAGAGCCTCAAAAGTTGCCATCTGAATGCTAGAATGGTAACTATTGTTATACGAAAACTTAATAAAAGGCAAATGATCCACCTAGATTCCTTTAAAATCAATCACATAGGCCCTTATCATATCCTTCGAAGACTGAATAGTCCACTCTTTTTGTCCAGCTGTTTCATTTTTGAAAGTGATGCTAAGGTTCACCTAACTACCCAAACTAATCTGAAACGTATGCCAAAAGTAAGAAGAAAAATGAGCACCTCTGTCTGAAATGATGGATATGGGTGATCTATGTAATTTGACTATATCTTAAAAGAACAACTTAGCATAATCCTCTCCTGAGTAGTTAGTCCTCATAGGCAAGAAGTGAGAAGACTTATTCATCCAATAAACAATGAACGAAATAAATTTATACAGATTGTGAGAGGCAAAAGTCCCGTAGTGAAATCCATATTAATTATCTCCAACTTCCAAATGGAAAACTCTATCTCTTGAGATAAACCACACGGCCTCAAGTGCTCAACCTTGACTTTCTGACAAACTATACACTTAGCAACAAAATTTAACACATCTCTCTTCATATTATTACACTAATAGATCTTCTTCAAGTCATGGTACATCTTAGTTAAACCCGGATGAATTGTATATCGAGACTCATGAGTCTTAATTAAAATTCTTCCCCACAGCCCATCCATATCAGGAAAACATAACCTTCCTTAATTCCTCAAAATTCCACTTTCCCTAATCTCAAAGGTCATAACTTTTTTCTGACCCACATCATCCTTAATCTGCATAAGTATGGGACCCAAAACCTATTTCTCCTTCACCTCAGCACCAAGAGATGATTAAACCACTTCTTACATAATGACTCTCCCATCCGTAAAGTCCAAGTGAAAGAAAACTAAGTTGGCCAATCTGTGAATATCCTTTACCAATCCTTTTTTCTCCTTATACAAATGAGATAAGCTCCCCATAGATAACCTACTAGGAGCATCAGCAACAACATTAACTTTACCTAGATTCTAGTAAAGGATTATGTCATAATCCTCAAGTAATTTAAGCCATATCCCTTTCTTAAGAATTAATTCAATCAGTGTAAACACATACTAGAAGATCTTATGATTTGAATAGATATCCATATGCACCATATACAGATAATGGCACCACATCTTTAAGGAAAAGACCATAGCTGCCGAATCTTGATCATGAGTTGGATAATTCCCATCATGAACTTTTAGTTTCCTAGAATTACAAGCCACAACCTTATCATGATTCATCAAAATACAACCCAGTACCATACTATATATATCAAAATACACAATAAACCCCTTAGTGTCCTCGAGCAGGGTCAAACCTAGCACAGAAGGAGACTTATCCTTCAATGTATCAAAACTACCCTCACAAGCATCAAACCTCAAACATTTAACGTTTTTCTTAGTCAACCTTGTTAGCGGAGAAGCAATAGAAGAGAAACTATCCGTAAACTTCCTATAATACCAAGCTAAACCTAAGAAGCTCCTAATGTTGGTTGGAGTCATAAGACTAGGACATTTATTAACTACCACAACATTTTGTATATCCGTATTACTCCATCACTAGAAGAAACATGCCCAAGAAAGGTCACAACATTCAGCCAAAACTCACACTTACAAAATATGGCATACAATCTCTGATCCTTAAGAGTCTGCTACATAATTTGGAGGTTATTGGCATAATCTTCCTAACTCTTAGAGTATACAAAGATGTCATCTATTATCACAAAAAGGTCCAAAACCTTCCTAAACACTCGATTCATAAGAACCACAAAAGCAGTCAGAGAATTAGTCAACCCAAAAGACATAACAAAAATCTCAAAATAATCATACCAGGTTCGAAAAGTAGTCTTGGGAATATCAACTTCCCTAATTTTAACTTAAGATATCCTGAATCAAGATCAATCTTAGAGAAACACCTAGCACTCTTAAACTAGTAAAATTATCATCAACCCTAGTAAGACGATAATTATTATTCACTATAACCTTATTCAGCTAACGATAGTCTATACACATCTAAAGAGAACCATCTTTCTTTCGTACAAAAATTGTTGGAGCATTCCTCAAAAAAACAATAGGATAAATGAAACCCTTATCAAGAAGAACCTTTAATTTCCCATTAAGTTCCTTTAGTTAAGTCGAAGCCATCCTATAAGGGGGAATGGAACTAGGATGGATATCTTGTTGAAAATCAATCCTAAAATCTATTTCCCTATCTGGAGAAATTCCAGGAAGATCATTGGGAAACTCTATAGGAAATTTTTTAACCACAGGGACAAATTACAAGAAAGGAATTTTAGAATTAGAATCCTTAACTGAAACTAGATGGTGCAAACACCCTTTGGAAATAACATTCAGGCTCTAAGATAGAAAATAAACCACTCTTTGGGAACTACAGAACTCCCCTCCCATTCAATCAGAGGTTCATTAAGAAATTGAAAACTTTTCTTTTGGGTCCTAAAATTCAAAGAATCATAGCACGAATATAGACAATCCATCCCAAGATCATATCAAAATCCACCATATAAAGATTTACCAAATCCACCAGTGTCTCCGATGAAAGGTGGATACCACACAACCCCTATAAATTTTTCTAGAAATAACAAAATTACCCACCAAAATTGAAAAAGAAATGGGGCTGAAAATACTTTTATGATAAAAATCAAAGGGTACAGCCACATAAGGGAACTCAGATCAATAAAATAATAAACATCATGAGAGAAGATTTGTAACATACCTGAACAACATATGGGGATGCCTTATATTTTTGGAGAGTAGCAAGTGCATAGATATGATTTCGGCTAGTATGGATACCAGAAGTAGCAATTAGAACTTTATTAACTCTAGTGGCAACTTTACCTATAGGTCAATTTCTCTGCAGAAAACAATGCTGACCATAATTAAAACATAAGTTTCTCCCCTCCTTACCATATTTACAATGTAGCTATTTATAAAATTAACAAGGAGGATAAGATGGGGGGAACTAAGCTCTACTAGCTTGAGACTAGGTACCCTATACATTAAAACCTTTACTAATCTTAAAGTGACTATTTCCATAAAGTCTAGGATAAGGATAACTTGCTATCAAATAAGAAATCTCCAATTCTTCTTCTTAGTCCACTGTTCACCATCTCTCCCATAATTTTGCTTGCCTGCACCCTTCTCTAAATATCTAAACTTCTGATTTAGCCTCTCTCCCATCTCTACCTACTTTTTTTCTCATACTCTACTTACTGTATATAAACCACCATCCTGGAGATGTCTATATCATTATTCAGTATCGCAGGCATACACTACAATACCAAATCATGGGATAAACCAAAAGCAAGCTTCCTCATTGTGCATCTTATGTTAGCCACTAACTCATTTTGGATCTTATGTTATCCACAAACTTCCTTGAAGAATAATCCATGACACTTATCTTCCCTTGATTCAAGTTTTAAAACTCTTATGTCTTGGATTCCCTCAAGTCTTGAGGAAACAAGGGATCAAGAAAGGCACCCAAAAACTCATCCCATACTGCTTATTTAGCATAATCACCCCTCATTGCTTCCTATTCCTCAAACCACTAATAAGCTACATTTTATAATTAAGATGAAGTGAACTTTACACCTTCAGAATCAGTACCATGCATCACCCTAAAAATTTTCTTCATCTTATTAATAAAACCTCGAGGATCCTCCTCAACTTTAGAGTATGTAAAGGATCGAGGATTAAACCTTATAAACTAGCCAACCCGAGTGACCTCAAGTGAATGAGAAATAAAACCAATATGATCAAACTGACGATATTATGAGTTCACCAACTGAGTAAGCATATGAATAGATTGACAGAACTCTGCATTATAAATATCTCCCTGGGAGTCTTACTAAACGTATCACCAGCTCAAAAATCTTGAGGAGGACTATTAGGGTCTAGTGGAACGCCATGTGGAGTGTCACAATCAGGAGAAGGGACCCTAGACTGGGTCTACAACTCTATAAACATGGAAAGTTCCCTCCATATTTTCCTTAAGTACGATAGAGGGTCCAACAGAGTTTCTACAAATGTCTAATCTTTGGGGAGGCATTATCTAAAATGTGAATAACCCGAGAGTTAGAGAAGTGTCAAGAAATATTTACTCTATAGACCAAAATAGAATGAAAGAAAGGGAAACATTCCAAAATGCCTTATTTCCTACCCCTTAAAAGAGTGATACACTACACAATCATAAAAGGGACTCTACTCAACATGTCTTTATGGACACCCAAAGACCTAGAACCATGCTCTGTTACTTAGCTTTTCATGACTCGAACCTAGGCCTTGATGTTATGGTTATCTCAAGCCCATCTTGAGCTGGAGACCACCCTCTTAGCCTTAACTCAAGAGCACAATAATAATATTGGAATATGAAAGACAACCAAAATAAATTTAATAAGTATAGATAGATAAACAAAAGGAAAACTAACAGTAAAAATGTCTTCCAACCTACGCTTGTCCACAAAATCCTCTAAAATAAAAATACCAACTGAGTCGGGGCATGCCCCCGACTATGAACAAAAGGAAATCAAAAATACTAAAATAGTAATAAAACTAGTGAAATAATAGGACTTTCAAAAGATGCAGCTCACATCTTCACAGCAAACACACAAAAGTCCTCAGCCACTTAATACTGCACAGATCAATAGAAAACCCTTAGGACCCTACATCATGAAATGATATTTTATCCAAGGATGGTCTGTGGGATAAGAATTAGCATATATCTAAAAAAAATAATAAAATAATTCCATTGCCATACACCAATTAAAACCATATATAGAATGATTATATACAAATATATAGGACATCAGGATTTGGACAAGGGTAATGAACATGCTAGTTTAAAACATTAACCAAAACTATGTAGCTCATTCATTCCTAAGGACACCCATGAGCTATATGGGTTTTTCTTCCTTTGCTAAAAAAGAATTGCGTACTAGCCACACAAACCAAGAAAATTAAAGAAAGAGCTAAGGAAACCAAGGATCTAGCCATTTAAAAATATAATGTGTGAACTAATTACATGGTCATATATACCCCCACACCGGCAAATGTGGTTTCGAATATTAGTTCCCCCGTGACTTCACCTTGACGATGAGCAACAAAATTTCCTTTAAGCATAATATAAAACAACATAATTTCCTTTAAGCATAATTTAAAACAATCTGAACATAATCCCAATGATTAACACATGAGTCTTAAATTAAGGCATTTACCACTTGGTATTGTCATAGCAATTATTCTTGAAAGCTCATATAATCATAACAAATCATTCCATATAACTATTTGACTTCCAAGTTCAATTTTAAAACAAAAAACATGGAAACCAAGGCCCTTTTATATCTATTTTAACAAATTATCCATTAATGCAATGTAAGAGGTTCATAATTAAGTTGAATTATGCAATTATCCATGATCAAATACAAAATTTTAAAAGTAGATTAGAGTGGATGCCATTACCAAGAGAAAAAGTCATCAATCAGGAAAACCCATGTTCCTCATTCCAATTCCCATAAAATGCATCCAATAAGTCTAAAACCAATAAATTTAAAGCATAAATCATCAATTTAAATCATGGAAAAAGTAGTTCAAGTGATACCAATCAAAACCCCTAAACCTAATTTCAAACCCATTAATTTAAACGCATGGATGATGACAAAATAAGTGCCACAATGTAAAATTTAAAGTTTAGGAATGAGATACATGCCTGAAATACACAAGAAATTGAATTCACTTTGAATTTTTGAGCTCGAATGATGAATTCACTACAAAACCCATTAATGTATTTGGTTTTTGAGTTTGAGAGAGAAAAAGAATGATTTGATCATTAAAAAATGGAGGGAATGGGTTTATTTTATGTTATAAGGTCATACAAGGGGTAAAAATATCAAAAGCCCCTCATCCCAAGAGAAAAAACAAAAACTGAACAAAATTAAAGCATCATTATGGCATGTTGTTATCGCAGAGTGTAGCCTCTTTGCCACACTAATATCGTGGAGTCTAACTTCTGCGGCATGCCAATATCATGGACCCTTACTGCCTTGGGGTCCCAAATTTACCCCAAACCCCTTTCAGAATTCTAAAACTTTCCCAAATTACCATTTTAACATCCCAAATCATAATTCAAGTAAAAAATTAACACTATGAATGCAAGACGGTGAAAAATAAAACTATAAAAATTTTGAGGGGTCTTAAACAGCATGAGTTGCATGCCAGTGTATGCTAATATAAAAAAAGTGGGTCTAGGTATAGGAAGGGATATAGCTATTCCCTGAAATAATGAATAGCCTAGGATCCTAGAATGTCGAGGGTTTGAACATGCAAGATTAACAAAAAGAAATGTATTTGCTTCTCCACGACAATAAAATTGTATTGTTTGGGCTCTTAGGTACAATGATAAAGAATTTTATTGCTTCTATTAAAACTCTTAATCTTTTTGCAAGTTGGTCATTTAGTATAAATCTTAGATGTCACCCTTATGGTAGAATCTAGGTTTTATAGAAACCCAAAATATTTAATCTTAATCTGATGAGAATTTTTTGTTAGATATAATACATTTTTGGTATGTTTTGTAGGAAATCATGTTTTGGATTCTAAGTTCATGAAAAAAAAAGGTGTTTTGGCTACTTAATGGGGCAATTATGATTGTTCGAGACACTTTCTAGCTTGTTCGTGATCAAAGCATGTTAGGGAATTGAAGAAGATCTGAAAATATTACTCCCAACAATTACAAAGTAACATGTGGACCACAAGTAGGAAATGCAGACTTGTGCCCAAGTGCCAGGCCACAAACAAGCTAGAAAGGGCTCAAGTACCTGGCCCGAGGTCAAGGCGCAATTAGGGACCATAAATAACCATCGACCCTATTTTTACCTATTTTATTCGGTCTTTGATTTTACGGTTTCCTCATGTACTATAAATACTCTTTATTTGTTTTTGGGTAGGATTTACACACTTTTGATACTCACAAGCATATATTGATTCCAAGATTCAATTTTTATATTTAGATTCTCTTGTATTCACTTTAGTAAATTAATACAGATAGGATTTTGGGTTTTTATACATCTTCTCATTGTGATTTCTTCTATGCTTTCAAGTATGAATGATATTGATTTCTTTACAAGAATAAGTAGCTAAAAACCCTTAGCTAGGATTCTGGAAACCTTGGCGGATTAAAGAAGTAAGGAAAGTGCTATTATTGTTATGTATCGATACCATGCATGTATTACTTTTTCTTTAATATAATAGTTTTATTAATGGGTGCACACGTTAAGATCCTTCCTAGATATTGCTACATACTCCAAAACAAGAGTAATGACTAGAAAAAGATAAAGACAACAGTAATTTAGAGTTTAACTATAGATCCACATTTCTAGGTTTTATATAAGTACGATAATTAGATATCATCTAATAACTATAGAATCAAAAGGTAATAGTTAACTCGAATCAAGATAAAGGTTAGTAAGATGACATCCTAAGACCCATAAGTTAAAGGGTGAAATCCTTCTGCTTGTTCAAAAGACTATAAAAGATACAGTACTTATTGATTCTGCATTCAAACTATCAGGTTGCTTCAACAAAGCATGATAAGCCTATGGAGTTTAAAATCTAAGGGTAATACAATCCTAGTTTTCACCTACGATTGATTACACCAAAGATAATCTAGTTACTTTCTCGAGCTTTCTACACAAATCCCCTCATTTAATTTGAAAGTTTTGCCAGTTGACTACAATTGCTGAGAGCCATGATTCCATGTGTTCCCTTAGGATTCTACCCTAACCATTATTGGGTTACTATATTTTATAGCAACCATATCATCTACTGATAGAGGTTGTAGTTAGGATAGAGATGGTGACTACAGATGAAAAGCTGATTTCAAAAAGGAGTGAAACAGGTACACTACGCCTGGCAGATGAGATAAGAAATCGAGAATTGAAGAAATATTTTCTAAACTGGTGAAGGGTCAAAAAAATTGGGAGAATATACTTAAGTAGATTAAGGCCAAAATTTTAGGGTTTGGCCCAGAAGCTAAAGACTTATGCCACTTCTATCAAACAGTTGGAGCACCAGTTTGGGCAAATGTTTTCTATGATTAAACTAAAACAGCCTGTTACTCTTCCAAGTGAAAAATTTTAGAGTCCACTAGTTATAACTCATTATCTAGCTATCACTAATAATTGAGATGTCATTGCTGATAATCCCTCTATACCTGCTATTGAAAAAGTTAAATATTGATAGTGCTTAAAGTGGTGAGACACCTGATGTAGAGTTTGACAAGTCTACATTGGGTGATGATAATTTTAAATATAATAATAGTGAGGATTAGGTCGTAAAGCTCAATGATAATATGAACTCTTATAGTGTGGCCTCTTACTTATCATTAGTCAAAAAAAAGATGGATCCCAAAGCAGTCACTATTTTATGTTGTATTGGGCCTTTCAATGTCAAGCAGGGTTTATGTGACTTAGGATCATGAGTAAATGTGAGGCCAGTTGTTGTGTACAAGATATTGCAGATCGGGGAACTCAAACTTAAATTGATAAATCTATTGATAGCTGACTCATTCATGATGAAACCGGTGGGTATTTTGTACGATGTAGAAGTAAGGGTGGCATCCTTTATGTTCCCCATTGATGTTATGGTTTTTGGTTGTGAGGTGAATTCTCAATTCCCTATTATATTAGGTAGACCCTTTCTACCTGCTAGTAGGGTGTTGATTGATATTGACTTTGGGGATATCACTTTCAAAAAGAATGATGAGTAAGTAGCTTAATATATGTGTATGATAGTGCAGCAGCCAGATGATATACGAGTATTATCTGTGATAGACACTATCAATGTGGATGTTATTATTAAGACCAATATGCCAGATATACCAGTTATTGTAGATATAATATAGGTAATGAAGACTCGATTACCTATATAAGATTGAGGTGGCAATATTATACAAGAATATCTAGCCATGGGCCCAGACTATACTAGAGACGGTTGAGATTAGAGGATAGTCTGCGCAACAAGCTGCTATGTCTAAGTTATGTACTAATTTACATGTATATATTGATGCTTTTGAGAGATGTGTGGCCTACCAAATTGTAGAGATTAAGATGCTGAATCTAAGACATATGATAGAGGAGGTGGATATCTTGTGAGCAGAGGTTTGATCACTCATAGAGAGCCATATAACTGTCGCCCCTCCTATCATATGCTTAGTTGTTCAAACATCACCTCAGTATGGACCCAGATGCTTTGATTTATATATAGAGGATGATATAGCGATCCCTATAGTTGGAATGAATAGAGGCTAAAAGAGGGACCTGTAGAATCTACATAGTCCATATAGGCAAGCCCTAAAAAGTGCAAACCATGATTCGATAGAGACTGCGGTTGCTAATAGGAAGAGGTGTGCCAAGCTAGTTGCGGGTGTATCTTCTTATAGTACACTGCCACCACTAGTTTGCCAGTGGATATGCCCCCACTTGGGATGAAAATGAGACGAAAGCTTAGTCTATTTGAGGTATTTTCTGACTTCCCTCTGTTTTATTTCATTGTAGCACATTAAGGATAGTGGACCATTTTTAGTTTATCATAGGTATACCATGTCGCTGCGGGTTTTTATTGTCATGCTTCTTTTCATATTGGTCATCGTATGGTTGTAGAATCGACATGTCTTGGATAATTTTGTGTCGTATTGTATTTTATTTTGTATTATGTTGTGTTGTGTTTTAAGTAATTAGGAAATTTTTAAGTATTTAGGGAAGTAGTCATGTTTTGATTGATTTTTGATAGCCCTAAAAAATTTTATGTTTTAGAACTGTGTGAATGTATATATGTGTGAATATTGTGGATCCTGTTATAGTATTATCATTTGGGGACATGATAATCAGTTGCAAACAGTTACATGAACTAGATAGGTAGTAGTTTGTAATATTGACTCTGAGCCATGTGTGTGCTAGATACTACCTAGTTCCCTTTGTGTGTTTAATGCAAAACTTGTCTAGTTAGTCTTGCCTAGGTTGAAGGATAGTCGATTAGGAAAGGATCGCAGACCATTTTTAATTTTAGTCCATATCTAGCCTACAAGACCTTCCATGTGTAAATTATATCCCTTGATCCCTATTTTGAGCCTTATAAGCCTATTTTTCTTGTTTCACCATTCACCTTATCATTCATATTAAAATGAACCTATTTTGGCTCTGGTCGAACTTGTACATTGTGCAGCTCAACTCCCGCAAAATGCCTTATATAAGGGTGGTTATCATAGGGGTGCATAGTGTAAAGTGGGTATGAAGAAGGGTAAAATAAGAGGAAAAGTTAGTAGGGCTAGGTATGGTAAAAAATAAAGAGATAAAGAAACAGAAAAGAAAAATTGTGAAAAAGTGAAAAAGAAATAATAAAAGATCATACCCAACTGGACAGTGCAATAAAAATAGAAATGGAGAAATAACGGTGGAATAAAAAGAAAATTGGCTAGTAAGTGAGATCCAAAGGTTAGTTTTGTGCCAAGGAGGCTTAGTTACATGATATGTCTATATGTATTATACCAGCCCCCAACCCTACATTACAAGCCAAAAAAAGTCCTATAGTGATCCTATCTTGACTGTCTAAATACTAAGGTAAATAAAATAATGGAAAGCCTATGGTATTTGATGCACATTGATTGGAACTTCTCTTCTGAGTGTTTTGGAACTTCTCTTCTAGGTGTGTCTCTTGACCATTCCTGCATTCATATGTATTATTTCATATAAGTTAGTGGGACATCTTTGTTTTGAGGGCATTTGAGTTATATTGCTAACTATTTGCTTGTCTCGGGTAGTGTAATTCTTACATATGCTAGATTTTATATTAGTAATGTAATATCATGTCTTGATCCTATTGTGTCACATTGTTGTGCCTCATATTTATACACAGTTATTTTTGAAAAAGTAAGATAGGAGCGAGTGTTGTGATTTGAGCTTAAAGTTCTTGATTGACTGCCTTGAATATCTTAGATTCTCCTAGTTATGCGTCATTTTTGTTTTGTTGCGTTTTATTGCCGGAAAACATGCAAATTTTTTAAGTTGAGGGTGTTGATGTGCTATAGAAAATAGCACTTTCGTCACTTAAAATGAGGAAAATATGCAAGTTTCTAAGGTTGTTTTGTTATATATGATACTTTTTGGCTATCTTTTGCAGGAAATCATGTTTTTGATGCTATGTTTGCGTAAAAAGGGAAAAAAGTGTTTTGGCTACTTATTAGAGCAATTATGGATGTTCGAGACATTTTTTGACTTGTTTATGATCAAAGAATGTTCGGAAATTGAAGAATAGCTGAAAAGATGACCCCCAGCACTTACTAAGTCAATATGTGAACTACAAGTAGGACATGTGAAACACAAGTGGGTAAAGAACGTGAAAAATGTCCAAAATCCCGAGAGCTGACCTGCAAGAATTTATGGTCCTGGCACTAAGCCCACCCTACAGGTCGCAAGTGCTACCTAAGCCTAGGGTCAGGGCGCAAGTAGGGACCACATGTTGTCATTGACCTTGTTTTCTCCTATTTTTTGAGCTTTGATTTTAGGGTTTCCACATGTACTATAAGTACTCTTTACGTATTTCTTTTAGTAGGAATTATGCACTTTTTAATACTCACAAACATATTTTGATTCCAATATTCTATTTTGATCTTGGGATTCTCATGTATTGACTTCAACTGATTAATTAAGTTACGGTTTTGTGTTTTTATACTTCTTAACATTGTGATTTCATCTATGCTTTCAATTATGAATGTTATTGATTTCTTCACAAGCATGAGTGGATAAAAACCCTTAGCTAGGGTTGTGGAAACCTTGGCAGATTGATAATGTAGGGGAAGTGTTATTATTGTTCTGAACCAGTACCCATGGATGTATTATTTTATCTTCATTATAATAGTTTTCTTAACGGGTATACATGTTAGGATCCCTCCTAGATATTTATACTTACTCCAATAGAGGAGTGGTGACTAGGAAAGATAAAGACAATAGTAATTTGGGGTTTAACTATCAATTTACGCTACCAGGTTTTATCAAAGTGAGATGGCTAGATTTCATCTTATAATTAGAAACTCAAAAAGTAATAGTTAACTAGGATCAAGATAAAGGCTTGTAAGGCGACATCCTGAGACTCAAATGATAAAGGGTGAAATGTTTCTACTCGTCTAAAAAACTGTAGAAGATACATAACTTATCAATTCTCCATGCAAAGTATTAGGTTAGTGCAACAAAGCATGATAATCCTACGGAGTTTATAATCCAGGTGGAACATAATCCTAGTGTTCACCTACAACTGATTGCAATCAAAGTTAATATAGTTACTTGCTAGAGATAACTACATAAATTGCCCCGTTTAGTTTTCCAGTTCTTCCCGTTGACTACTACTAATGAGAGCCATGATTCTATGTGTTCCCATTGGATTCAACCCCAACCTTTATTGGGTTACTATGTTCGACAGCATCGTATCGTATTTTACGAGGAGAAGTAGGTTGGACGTCAGAATATGCATAAAAGATTATCCAAATTTAGTTATTTTCATATATCATGATTTAAGATCTTCGGTTCTTGTGATAGGTGAAGCATAGCTGGGAAAGACCATTCCATGGTACTAGCATGTATAAGATTATTGGTAGATTAAATAGGTTGAAATGCACCTTGAGAGAAATTAATGTTATATTTTAATAATTAGAGAATAGAGTAGATCAAGCTAAAGCACAATTTAATACTTGTCAAACTTCACTAAATAAGATCCTAGGAACAGGACTTTGATAAGTCAGAAGGCTAGTTGTTCTCTTGAGTTCACCGAGTAAACAAGGTTCGAATTATGTATCTGAAAAAAATGCAAAGCACACTAGTTGAATGATAGAGATCACAATACTTCTTTTTTCATAGTACACTTAAGGGTAGAAGTAACACCAATACAATTTTTGGCAAAAGGTATAAATAGGTTACTACCATTAAAGATCCACAAAGAATTGTTCAATCATTTCTGAACTTCTTCTATTCTCTGTTCGGTACATCATTTAAGAGTATGGTAAGTATTTGCAGCTCTGTAGAAAATAAAACGCCACTAGTCACAGCTATACAGAGAGTGTTGTTGATCAAGAAATTTATACAAAAGAGGTGAAGGTAGTTTTATAAGGGATTTCAGGAGAAGGACCCTGGATCTAATAGCTATGGAAGCTAAATTTTTAAAGATAGTTGGGAAGTATTGAGTGATCTTGGGCGTATTTATATGTCTAAGCACCAATATTCACCCAAATTTGGACTTGTTTTAAGAGCAAAAATGTAATATTCTTATTGAATTTAATCCTTAATTGGGATTTATATATAAGCAATTTGATTAGTCATGCAGGGTAGATTTCTAATGGATTTGGACAAAAATCGAATACATATTATGAAGCAAGTAGTGATTGATGTTAGGAGTTGATTATGTGGAGAATTGTCGACTTGGGAAGGAGTTATAAAGCAAGCTCAGAAGTTAGGATCAGGTAGCGGAGCAATTAGCTGAAAAGAACAAGTGTTGTGCTATTAAAAAATAGGGAAAAACAAAAATGAATTTTAGTTATGCGAGGCGATATGCCCGTATTGCGGGCTCCAAATCCGGGCAATCAGGACATAGTGAAAATTTTCAAGGTAAATTCCAATAGATCAAGGCAATATGCCCGCGAAGCCTCATGCGTAGCGGCGCTATGGCCAAGGCGGTACCTCGTTTAGAGCGGCGCTGAAAAGAGGGTGGCACCTCACTTGGAGTGGGGCTCCCAGGACTTAGTGAAATAAATCCAAGAAAATTCCAGTGGACTAAGGAAATATGCCACAACGCCTCACCTTGAGCGGTGCTATATCTAGGGCATCAGCCCGTCCACTCCACCCCGGAAAATTTTGACCCAGTATAAAAGAAAAATGTGAATAGAATTTCAACCACTCTTTTTGCAAGCACAACAGTAGTGAAGAAGCTGAAAATTCTCTCTTTCAGGGTTCTTAGACATTCATTTGAACTTATTTACTTAAAGATTACTTTTGGGCATGATTAATTACTTATTTTTTATGTTGAATTCAAACATGAGTGGCTAAACACCCTTTTTGGGGGGTTGGGCCCAGAACATGATTACTCTATGACATTCATTATTATAGTTTCTTTTTGAATTATCAACTGGTTGTTCCTAATGTCTTGAGATTACTATTTTTATGAGTGGACACCATTAGAATAAATCTATATTTATATGTGAATTTGGGAGAAGAATCGTAGGATAGAACGAAGAAATTAAGGAGCAAGGTTCTTATTCTTTTTTGAAATAAGGGGTTTGAATTAGCATCTAGGATAAAGATATACCTAGAAGTTTTACTTGATTCAATTACAAGAAGATAAATTTATGAATATAGAATAATTGTTGTATCTTTGTGCAAGTAGTTACAGTATTTAATAGATAGATGATTTGAGGTCGACAGACCAAGATCAGACTATAAACCTTAAAAATCAACAACTCGATAACCAATTAAAATGCGATAAGAAGATAGGAATGTATGATTGTTCGATGTGCCTCAACCCTATAATTCTAATCATTACTGTTTACAATCATTGTTTGCTTTGCGATTGTCAAAAATTATTATTTTTTATTTATTAATTTACATTCTTATTCTAAATTTCACAAAAATCTTGATACTTTACAACACTTAATACCACTTTTTCTAAAACTAAAAGTTTGTTAAATTTCTAGTTGCATAGTCCTTGTGGGAACGATATATGACTGTCTAAGTCACTATATTGCTTGTACGATCACATGCACTTGCTTGTGCGTTGGGACGCATCAAGTTTTTGGCGCTGTTGCCGGGGACTTGTAACTAGGAAGCTATCTTATTTTTAGTTTTTCTATATTGAGTTGTAATTATTTTAGTTTTTTTTAGTTTTTTTTAGTTGTTTTATATTCTCTTTTAATCACACTTCTTGACATGGCAACTTGGGAAAGATTGTTTGCGAGTGATGAAGATTTATTATGGTGTATGGTTTTTAGCAATAGTGGTCATTCTGAAGATATGTCTGTTGTCAATCCCGATTCAGAAATGTTTGTGGGCTATGATCAAATGCAAAATTATATAAACTATTACAATCAAACGGGGCAGAATTAGCCATAAATCCAATCATAGACCAACCAGCAGCAGTTTTAGCAGCAACAACCAAACATACTGGCCAGGATTCAAACGAGCAATTTGGAAGAGATGATGAAACAAATTTTAGTGTCTTAGGTTGAGTTGATACCGGACATGAAGAACTATCGGGAGGCTATAGATAAATTAAATAATCAATTTGTGACAGATGTAGACTTCACCTTCCAACCTATTGTAGATGAAGTAGTTGATAATTTGAGGAAGTCTTAGTACTCAAAAACTAAAATTGTTGAACAGGTTAAGGAGATACTACCATCACCATATGAATTGCAACCATTCAATTTTCATCTTTCTTTTGAGATTGAAATCGATAAGGTCAATGAAAATTAGTGTGTTATTGATAGTGCAAATCTAAAAGTGGGATTGGTTGAGCCTCATTCAAAGCACTTTTCGACATTATGTTTAGATGATATCTTATCTGTTGAATCATCTGAAATAGTGAAAGAGTGTTAAGATGAGGAACAAGAATACTATATTCTTAATTGTGGACCGGATAAGTAACATAAAAACACACCTCACTTTAAGGAAGAGTGGTTTACTATTCATCATCCATTACTTGGCTTATTAATCTTTGTACCACCACCCCATGATCGAGGCAAAAAGATGGATTCGTTGTTGGGGGTGAAATTTATATCCTCAAGGTGAAGGAAAAGATTGAGCTGGGTTGTACCACGACACTAAATTAGGTGCTTCTTGGGAGGCAACCCAAGTTAATTAGGTATATTTTTTTTAGATTTTTAGTTTTTATTTTACGTTGTTTTATTTTTTTGTTGAGTCAAAAGTTGATGTGAAGTCTGAGTACTGGAAACTTGAGCTAAGAAGCATGGAAAAAATTGAGTGTTGGATCCCATAGACCTCCTTTATGTGTAAAGATGCTACTAGCTAGGCCTATAGGTCTTAAGGAGTATTTCTATCTCTTACTTTAAAAAGTTAACTTTAGAGACAAAGTAGATTTTTAAGTGTGGGGTGGGAAAATTCTCAATTTTTTGGCTCAATTTAAAAAATTTTAGGATAGAAATAAGTGAGATATTTGAGTTGGTGCTATTTTAAATTCCATGGTGTAAGTGGGTTTTTTTGTAAAAGGGTGTTGATAGAGTGAATTACTATTTTTAAGACTCTTAGGCTCATATGTGTGACTCTTGTACTTGTTGGCTTAATTTTGAATTTATGATATTATTTGTTTGGGAGTCTATGATGATCCTATTGAGTTTAGCATGTTCCATGTGTGATGTGATTTTTTGTAAATTTCTTGTTTTATATGATGTCTAGAACTTGCCCAATGTGTGTGTAAAGTGAAAAAAAGAGTGTGGATTTAGGAGATGATTTAGGCATTTCTTTGATAACCTGGTTTTATACCTTATATTTGTCCTAGCCTTCGTGCATTATCCTAGTTAACCCCCATTAAGCCTATAGCCTTTTCTTTGGTTGCGTCATATGTAGCCTAATCTCCTTTCTTTTATGGACCTTAATTTGATCCAAAAAAGCTCCTTAGTGCTTTAATTGAAAAAAAATGAAAAAGGAGTTTGCGAAATTGAGAAGAAAAAGGTGAAATTAATGCCCCAAGGTAATAGGTATTGGTGTTTATATTTAATGTGTGGTGGTTGGGAGTGATGTAAATAGTGTTAGAAATATTACCATGGTTGTGAAAAAGAAAAAATAAATTGAATCTTGAAAGAATAGACAATACCCCCACCATGTGTTTGTAAAAATGCTTAAAAGAGATGGGGCAAAATAAAAAGATGTGGGTAGATGGAAAAGGTGTGAATAGGTTGTTGAAGGTGGTTTTATATTAAAAATTGTGATGTATTAAAACGCTTAGGAAAGATAGTCACTATTCTTGGCCAAAATAGTTCCTACCCGTCCCTTAGCGTACATTATAACCCGGAAAAGACCTATTTGATCCTAAATTTCACATTATAATATTAGTGGAGTATGACACTAAGGGCAAGCCTATGGTTCATTATGTGCAATTTGTGAATTTTTTGTGAGAGTGAGCATAACTTGATTTTTTTACCCATTATGATAATTGCATTATTGTGAGTGTTTATGGGTAACTCTCTTGGTTGTGAGGGCACATGTTTGATGAATGTGGTGATTTGTATGATGTCTTATATTGAACAATATGCATGAGTTTTCCATGTATGGATTCAATTCTTGAGGCTAGGATATTTGGGAGTAGGATTCTTGAGCTCTCAATTGTGTATACCATGCGTAGTTTTGTAAACTTGCATTCCATGTAGTCAATGTATTACGATCTTGAATTTCGGGAATGTAGAAGAAGTGTGGAGTCTCCTCAGCTCATGATGCTTATACTGAAGAGTTTTTCGAGGATGAACAAGGCTTTAATTGTGGGGTGGTGATGCTTGGCGTATTTATGCATTCTCGTGCCACTATTCTAGTCTTTTTAGCCTTGTTTTGAGTATGATTCATGAGATTTATGTTTGATAACTATTTAAATTAGCATATAAATGTTCAAGTGCGTAATTACAATGTTTAATGGTGTTTTCACATGTGTTTTAATTCAAATTGATCAATTAGAGTTCAACCGAGAAAACTAGTGTGACTATATATTGCTAGGTGTTTATCTAGTCTATCGTTTTGGGTTCTAATGTATTTAATGAGTTATTAATGTTGTTATAATGTATTTATATTTGTAACAAATTGTTGGTAATTGTCATGGGCAGATTGGATCAAAACAATAAGTTAGAAATCAAATTGAATGAAGCCTATGCTTAGCTCGTGTTTCTAGTTCTCCGTCTTGGATGTTGTGTTGTTTTGAGCTCTAAATTGTTATGTTAAATGCTATAGGATTATTTTTGAAAGGATAATGATTATATATAAAGGATATACAAGCTTTAAATCAAGTGGAAACAACTCATAAAGGCTTGGGATGGATCAATAGAAGGACAATACAAGATTTGGACTCAATTTAGACACCTGAAATATCCAGGGGAAGTAATATCGCGTGGGAACTCCTTTGGGTGCGTGAAACACTCCAAAATGTTTAGAAGGAACCAAAATAGTGAAGCAAGGTAATACAGAGGTGACGCCTTGCCTGGAGTGGCGCTCAACCCAAGGCGCAGCCTTGCCTGGAGGTGGGCTATATCCAGGGCGGCACCCTCTCCACTCCCGGGCTCAATAACTGAATGTTTCCAACTCCTACATAGGTTTTTCTTGCTCCTATATTATAAATACATGTTATATAACGTTTTTACACAATTTTGGACGTCTTGGAGGTTTAAGGAGGCTACCACAACTTCTTTTTACGGTTGATATCTCTTTACTTTAGTTTCTTTCATGGTTTGTATCTTCAATCCAAGGGATTGGATGATGAATATTTCCATTAAAGGATAAAACTCCTTTTCCGAGTTTAAGACCACTTTCATGATTACTTTTGTTTTGAATTAATTTTGATTGATTTTCTTACCATTATAGGTGTTTTTTTATTCTTGTTTTAACTATTTTAAGGATTAGCTTACCCTTAGAATACAGCAATTGTCAACCTTGTGATCACGGGAGAGGGAATAGGGAGATAGAACATAGAAATAAACAAAGTATGGTTATGGTTTCTTTATAAAATAAGGAATTTGAATTAGTATCTAGGATAGGTATATACTTAGATACCTTACTTGATTCACACATTGGATGATAGCATTAAAGAACTTAAGTGGACTATTACATCCCTGCTTAACGATGTAGCTGTAAGGTTCAAATTAGGTAAATGATTAGAGGTTCGGAAATCATAATCATGCAAATGAACCTATGAATCAACAACCAAGATAAGAAATATAACGAATAAGGTTCAATAACGTAGTATGATTGTCCATAAGCCTTGACCCTAGGTTTCTATCCATTGATTGTCCTAAGTGATTACTTTTCTGCATTAGTTTAGTTTCTTTTTAATTTACAATTCTTAAACCTCCTTATTTACTTTTTCCCAATTGTAGAACTAGAATTGAATAGGTGGAAAACACAAGTCCATGTTAGATCGATACTTGGGCTTTCTTGAAGCCACTTTACTACTTGATAAGAGCACGTACACTTACGTGTATGCTTGGGTGTTGTCAAGTTTTTGGCGTCGTTTCCAGGGACTATTATAATTAGTAAATTGCCATTTTTTTTATTTTTGATAATAAGTTAAGTGTTAACGACTTTATCTTAGCATCTGAATTTTTGTAGGATTAGCTGACTACAGGACTAGTGAGAGATAAAGAGTTGGTGGAGCCTTTTGTAGAACAAGAACTGGTAATTCAACAAAGGTGAAGAGCTCAATATCCCCTTCAACAGGTTCAAATGGCTCATCCAGTTTATCCAAATGACCCTATCAATCCAAATGCTAGAAATGTTCCAGCTCCGAATATCTAGTTATTTCTGCTCAACCAGCTGCTAGAACTATTCGTGAAGTGGCAATCCTACTTACGAACCATGATACTAACGGTATTCGAAAGCCCAAGCCAAGTGGTCGATTTAAAATTGATGCAGAATATGGTGCAATTGTTGAATTCAGTGAGGCAATTCTCTGACCTTTCATATGAAGACCCGCAACATCACATACATACCTTCTAGCAAATAAGAGATACTTACATTCCTGAAGGGGTGAATACTGATTATGTCAGATTGACACTCTTCTCTTTTTCTCTAAATGGGGAAGAAAAGAGGTGGTTACATGTTGAAACCCCACTCTCCATCACTTTATTAAAATATCTAGCTCATAAGTTCCTTATTTAATTTTTTCCATCAGGGAAGACTCAACGTTTGAAAAGTAAGATTCTAAGTTTCAGACAGAAGAAAGGACAGAATCTCTACAAAGCTTAGGAGAGATTTAAGATTATGCTCAGAAATTGATCTCACCATCATCAGTGTAATGATGTTCTTATTCATACTTTCATTGAGGATACCAAGATTCTCTTGGATTCAGCTGCAGGTGGACAAGATCTTGGGAAGACATGATGAATTGTACACATTACTGAAA
The DNA here is from genome assembly GCA_030864225.1 of Capsicum baccatum var. pendulum. Lineage (NCBI taxonomy): Eukaryota > Viridiplantae > Streptophyta > Magnoliopsida > Solanales > Solanaceae > Capsicum > Capsicum baccatum. Next base: position 42,527,629 of record CM061560.1, read on the forward strand.
AGGATTCCATAAGGGAATCCTAATTGGCATGTTGATTCAAGGAGTTCTCTTAAGAAGGTTTCAAGGGTATTGGAGGTATACCAGTTTACTACATTACAAGCGTAGATTACAGCAATGCAAAATCATATGATTACTCAGCTTAACAACATAAAGTTGGGGGTTCCACAACCAGCAGCTACAGCTAATGTAGTTCAATAGGAAAATTCTTGGTATGAGCTTTGTGGAAGTAGTGAGCATATTGTAGATTCTTGTACGACTAATCCAGATTCTGTTAACTACGTAGCAAATGTGAATCATCAGGGATAGCAAAATTTTGTTAACATAAATAATCCAAACTGGAAGAACCATCCCAATTTCTCATGGGGTGGAAATCAGGCATAGAACACAAATTAGTATAAGGTACCAGTGCAACAAAATTAATAGAAGGTCCAGAATAATCTAGATGCCACTCAAACAAGTATGTGGAGGAGATGTTGAAACATATTTTAACTAATCAAGCGCAGTTTGCAAAATAATTAAAGAGTCAATAGTTGGTTACTAGAAATTTATAGTTGCAATTCGGTCAGATTGCAGGAGAAAAAAATACAAGACCTCAAGGATCCGTACCTAGCGATATAGAGTCAAATCCAAAGCACGTAAATGCAATTACAATAAGGAGTGGGTTGAAGTTAAATGAGGTGGTACCTGAGCAGGTTAGCCCCATAACCACTGATGATGATCCTAAGGTCAATGAAGAGAAAGGGGTCAAGGAAAAAGCTGCACATAATGAAATTCATATAGAAAAAAATACTTTACCTCTGCCATTCCCTCAAAGACAAAAGAAGCATCAAGAGGATGCCAGTTACAAGAAATTTTTGGAAATTCTAAAGTAGTTTAAAGTAAAACTTTCTCTTGTTGATATTCTACAGAGTGTTCTAAAGTATGCAAAATACCTGACGGATATATTGGTGAACAAGAACTGGTTGAACGAGTTTTGCATAGTTTCACTTACTTAGGAGTGCACATTCAAGATTCAAAATAAACTGCCCATGAAACTGAAAGATCCAGGTAGTTTCACTTTCCAGATCACTATTGGGTAGACTATCAGTGCTCGTGGATTGCATGACTTGGGGGCTAGCATAAATCTTATTCCCACATATTTGTACCAAAAGATGGGTCTTGGGATTCCCAAGCCCACTACTATTGTTTTGCAGTTGGCAGATAGGTCCCTTGCTAGGACGGATGGAATTATTAAAGATGTTTTGGTGAAAGTGGGATCACTAATCTTTTTGGTGGACTCTGTGATTCCTGACTTTAAAGCTGATCCGATTGTTCCATTTATTTTAGGATGGCCCTTCTTAGCAATAGAACAATCATTAGTAGATGTAGCTGCAAGGAAGAGGACAATGAGAGCACATAACAAAGTAGAGGTTTTTGATGTGTACAAGGCGCTGAAATTGCTAGCTATATATGAGGAGTTTTCTGCTATATCCATTACAAATCTTGAGTCTGATCAGAGACTGTTATTATTAGATGATCCATTTGAGCGATCCTTAGTGGGTTGTGATCTTTATGAAGATGTAGAGGCATCTACATTAGGTGAATTCATGAATTCAGTGATCATTGAAACAAGAAAATTGCCTTTTGAGCCATTAAATAGGCCAATTGGTCCGTCCCCCAAAGCTTCAATTGATAAAGCTTCAAAATTGGAGCTTCAGGTTATTCCTCCTCACTAGAAATATGTTTACCTTGGTGAAAATGATACCTTTCCTATTATTTTGTATGCAGGTTTATCTAATATAAAGGTAAATGAACCAATGACAGTCCTGAAAAGATGGAAGAAGGCAATTGGGTGGCAGATGTTTGACATTATAGAAATAAATCCAACTTTTTGTATCCACAAGATACATATGGAAGAATGTTTCAAAACAAAGATGCATCAGTAATTCCCACTCACATGGTGACTGGATGGAGAATCTATATTGATTACCAGATGCTAAATGAATCCATAAGAAAGGACTACTATCTTATCCCATTCAGAGATCAGATGTTGGATAGGTTGACAGGGTTGGAGTGTTATTATTTTCTTGATGGTTACTCGGGGTATAATCAGATCATCATTGCATCTGAGGATCAAGAGAAGATGACTTTAACATGTCCATATGGAACATATGCATTCAGATGTATGCCTATTGGACTCTACAATACACCTGCAATGTTTCAGATATGCATGATGGAAATATTCTATAATATGGTTGAAGAATTTGTTGAGGTATTTATGATCAATTTCTCTGTTTATGGTATTCTTTTTGATCAATGCTTGAAGAATCTAGATCGAGTCCTACCTCGATGTGAAGAGACAAATTTGGTGTTGAACTGGGAAAAGTTCCACTTTTTAGTGAAAGAAAGAGTAGTCTTTGTCCATAAATTATCGTGTAAGGGACTGGAAGTAGACAGAGCAAAAAGTGAAGTAATCAAAAAGTTGCCACATCCAGTAATAGTCAAGGGAGTGCAAAGTTTCTTGGGGCATCCAGGGTTTTACAGGCATTATATTTAGGATTTTTTGAAGATTGCAATCTTGATATGTAATTGTTAGAAAAAGAGGCCAAGTTGAATTTTGGGGTAGATTGTCAAGAAGCCTTTCAGAAGCTAAAAAAGAAGTGGACAAAAGCTCTATTTTTATTTTGCTTGATTGAGAGTTTTCATTTGAGTTGATATGTAATGCCAGTGACGTGGCTATTGGAGCAATTTTGGGGCAAGGAAAATACAAGGTATTCACTCTATTTATTTTGATAGTAAAGTCTTGAATGAATACCAAATGAATTATACAATCACTAAAAGGAGATGTTAGCAGTGGTTTATGCATTTGATAAATTTAGAGCATATTTGGTGGGCTCCAAAGTTATTGTTCATACAGATCATGCAGCCATTAAATATCTCTTCTATAAAAAGGATGAAAAGCCATGATTAATCAGGTGGATTATGTTACTGCAAGAATTCGACCAAGAGGTTCATGATCGAAATGGAGTAGAAAATCCAGTTGCAAACTATTCCTTAAGGTTGGAGACTCATGATCATATGGTTGATGACTTTCTCTGCATTTGGAGAGAGATCCCAAATGAAAACTTATTGTCTATAGAGGTGTGTGAAGTTCATTGGTATGCGGATATTATGAATTTGTTGGAAAGTGACTTTTAACCTTCTAAAGCTACTATTCAACAGAGAAATAAATTGCTATATGATTCTCATGCAAACATATGGGACGAGCCATATCTGTTCAAGCAGGGTCCTGATGGAATTATACGCAGATGTGTTCTAGAAGCTGAATTCATATAAGTTCTACAAAAGTGTCATACATCGCCTTGTAGTGGCCATCATGGGGGTGAAAGAATAGCTAGGAAAGTTTTTCAATCTAGTTTTTTTGGCCTACTTTGTTTCGAGATGCATTAGATTTCATGAGGAGTTATGATCAATGCCAGCGATTAGGTACAATTTCAAGGCGTCATGAGATTCCTCTAAATAATATTCTTGAAGTTGAAGTTTTTGATGTATGGGGGATTGATTTTATGGGACCATTCCCACCGTCCAATGGTAAGTTGTACATTCTAGTAGAAGTTGATTATGCATCAAAATGGGTGGAAGCTGAGCTTGTCCTACTAATTATGCGAGAGTAGTGCAGAAGTTCATGAAGAAGCAAATATTTTCTCAGTTTGGAACTTCAAGAGCTATAGTTAGTGACGGAGGTATGCACTTTATTAACACTTGGTTTAAGAATCTTTCAGCTAAATATGATGTTAGGCTCAAGGTGGCCACTGTGTATCATCCACAAATTAGTGGACAAGTTGAGGTCACCAACCGGGAGATAAAGCAAATACTGTAGAACACTATTAATGGGCAACAGAAAGATTAGTCCTAAAAGCTAGATGATGCATTGTGGGCATACAAGACAGCTTATAAGATGCCCATAGGGACCTCCCCATGTCGTTTGTTTTATGATAAGCTTGCCATTTTCCTGTAGAGCCAGAACATCAAACTTATTGGACCGTGAAAAAGTTGAATCTTGACATGAAGGCTGCAGGAGAAAAGAGATTGTTACAACTTACTGAACTTCATGAGTTTCGTCTCCACGCTTAAGAAAATGCCAAGTTGTATAAAGACAAGACTAAAAAGTGGCATGACAGGCAAATTCAGGACAGAGTGTTCGAATTCAGACAACTTGTTTTGTTGTTCAACTCATGGTTAAAGTTGTTTCCTGGTAAATTATGGTCTAAGTGGTCGGGGCCTGTTGAGGTGGTGCAAATGATGCCTCATGGAATGGTTGAGCTATGGAACAAAGAGAATGTTGAGATGTTTTCGGTAAATGGACAACATGTGAAGCATTATTGGGCTGATCATGGAGATAAGCACAATGTATCCATCACTTTTGCTAATGAATGAGACTGAGCTAAGTCATGCCACAACATAAATTAAGGCTCTATATAGGAGGCAACCAAAAAATGTAATGTAATAGGTAATTTAATTTTTTAGTTTTTAAAAGAAAAAGAGAAAAATACAAAAAAGATGAATCATGCCATGACCAAAACTAAGGGGTTGAGTGGAGGCAGCCCACTTTTTCTTACATAGTTGGTTGTTTTTGGGTAGTATTCAGGATTGAAAAACATGAAAGCATAGAGGTAAATGAGAGATAAGTAAAATAATATTGGGGAAGCATTCAAGTAAGTAATATAATCCCTATGAAAATTCACTGGGAGAAAAAGAATTGGGAGATTGAAATATTGCTTATTGATCAAAAACACAAGCCAAAATTTTTTGTATTCCAGTGAGCCAGGGCGATAAGCCCGCAGCGCCTCGCCCATAGTGCCTCTACACAAAAAATGTTTGGGCATTCCAGTGAGAAATAGCGATATACTCATGTTGCCTCACTTGTAGCGGCACTATGGAGCCCGCATCGCATTGCTTAGAGCAGCCCACCCAAATTTTTAACACCTTTAAATACCACCCTTGCTTTAAAATCCCTGTTATTTCTAACCCTAGCTGCCCCTCCCTACAATCCCCCTAGCCAAATTCCTTATAGTTAGAGGTTTTCTCTCAAATAAAGAATTCTACTACTGCATCTTCTTTATCAATTAGTAGGTAAGTGCACATTTATCAAATCTTTAAACTGATATGGTGTACGAAATGATTCTCTTTGTTCTTTGAGTAAAGATTGAGTACTATTCTTGCCATGGGAACATGAAAGTGAACATTTTGAACTTTAAAACCCATTAAATTTGGCTTATCCTTGGCTAGTGCCCTATTATTCTTGAAATTGGGTGGCTGATCTCTTGTATGGTTTGTGTATGTCGATAATTTTTTAATTTGTATGGTTGGAGTAATTTGACCTTGACTAGTTTGGGAGCTTTGTTATGTGAAGTAATTCTTGTCATATGCACCTTTATTGTAGATGGAAATTTTGTATAATGGGGTCAAAGTTTTGTGAAAATCATATGGGTTTGTTGAAATGGTTGCACTAGTTTGTCTGTTGTATTTCAATATTGAGGGAAATCTGAATTTGTTAAGTGTGGGGTAATCTCTCCCCATTACATTCGATTAGGGACTACTCAACTGCTATATATATGTGTTTTTGGGTTGATTTCATTTGATTTTATGTTGGACTGATTTTATACAGAAATAAATGTGTAATTGTTGTCTTTTTTTGTGAGTAATCATGCACTTGTGTACTAATGTGAATTGAAGAAAAGGTAGATTTATATGTGTTATAAATGAGAAAATAGATAAATTGTTCTATGTTGTGAGAAATTATATGAATAATTGTGTTTGTATGGACTGTTACAAGGGGGAACGCTAATTACCCTTGTCATTTGTATCCATAATTAGGTACTAGCAACTAAGTATGGGGTGGCTTAACCACCACACACTACGTGTTTCCTAGCTGGACATAGTTATTTTTTTATATGGGTGTTGTATGAATTTTATGATAGGTAATATGTTAGTCACCAATAGAAAGGAAAGGCAAAGGCAGGATCTTCTGAGCCAAACAGAAAAAGAAGCAGACCAAGTGGTAATGTGTCGTAGCCCCGGGCTGTTCCACATGGGCATGCAAGAATTTATAGTATAAGTTGGGTGTTGGAGGCTGGCCAGAAATGGTATACAAAGCATGATGAGTCCAAGTATACAGCTGAACAATTCAGTCATATGGAAAATCTTCTTAGGGATTTTCCCCACATTGTGTGTAGGATAGAAGAATTACATATGGACTTCTTGTTTGCGCAACCTCATGAGTGTAATCTCAGATTCATTAGAGAATTTTATGCCAATTGGGACCCATGGGATCGAGATGCAGAGGTCAAAATACGAGGATATGTTATCCCTTTGAATGCTCATTCATTGAATCTTCTTCTCAGGAAACCTAAAGTTAATGATGAACCCCTGAAGGTTTATTTGTCTTGTAATGTCGGTTTCAGGCTTTTATAATACATAAAGCTCCTGGACACTACATATTTCTCTAGATCCAATTACTTTTCCACTTCTTCTTTTATTTTTGCCCTTATGTCTCCCTTTGTCTTTTAAGAACATTCTAATTTGGACTAGGTGTGGTTTTTTACCTTTTATTTTTCCTTTATTTTTCTTATGCTTTTCATTGTAGCTTTTCTTTTTTTTTACCACACCTATTCAAGTTACAACTATTTTTCTTCTACCCACTTTCCTCATAATTGTTTTCTCTCATGCACCCCTATAATAGCCACCCTCAACTTTGACGATTTGTCTAAGTTAAGGTGCACAGTGTCCAAAGAAGGACCAGGTCCAAAATAGTCTCATTGTAAGTTAAACTGGAAGGTAATAGGTGTTACAAGAAAAATTGGTCTATTAAGGCTCCAACATTTGGATCAAAGGTATTCAGTCATTTGTTTAGGGCATTTTAGGCTCAAGTGGACTAACACAAAAAGGGCCAATGATCACTTCTACCCAACTATCCTAGATCTACGTAGAAGCAACCGGGAAAGTTCTAGATTCCAACACATCGGGAACTCATTAGACCTCACACGCACTTGCACAGGGCTATACTACTAAGTACTAGTTATCAAACTATGCAACTGATTTGTCCCTAATTATTCTATCCCTAATCCTAATGCCATTACTATCTTTGCAAAAGTCTCACACAAGTATACAAATCACACAATAAAACAAAATTTTTTGGAGGGGGCTTAACTTTTTCAACTTCATTTTAGCACAATTTAACATGGATCTTCACAATAACATTTCGGATCAACAGTGTTTTAAAAAACCACATCAAAAAAAAATTCAAAACAAAAGCTTTCATTACAACTAAAATTTTACAAATTCGTCAAAATTCATAATAAAAAAATAATTAATCCGCTTCCATAGGTGCGCTAATTTTCTCCCTATCTCAGCTGTGTGCATCAAACCTACAAATAATAACATACTTTTAGTCTTAGCTACTTAAACTCTTTAGCTACTCCCATATTTTTCAGAATAACGCCTACCCCCAACTAAAAATCATTGCACTATCCCTAGTGCTAAAAAATTAAATAGAGTGAGGATAAAGGCCATACCTAGGAACTGAAGGCGTCAGAACATCAACATCAGCACAGAGGCCTTCAGATCGGTCCCACTCTCCTTAGATACTATCCAAACATCTGGGATTGAATCAACAATAATTGGGGTTATCACATTTACCCTCTAAACATCAACAACTGCTGCTCTCGATCCACCAGCTCCCAAGTCCATCTCGCGGACTCCGTCTGACTGTCCTACTTATCCATGATACTTTTAGCGCTGGCTCTCTTCTTGGTTGCTCTATTTTCTTTCCTCTTTCACTTCTTATCTCGTGTTAGTTATTCAATCTCCTCAACTGGTGTATCTTCTGGGACTACACAAATGTTAGGCATAATGATAGTAGGAATCACTGTCTGGACTACAGGCTCAACCACAGGTCTCTCATAAGTTGATGGTCCTCTTCTCTATCTTCTATAATATAACCCCGGGGCCTCCTACAACCAAATCAACATTTTACCCATTCATGGCTATACGCTCTTCAATCCATCAAAAAATTACCATCTTCTGCTCAGAACCTAGCGTCCGTCGAGTTATCTTCCTTATCTCTTTCATTTTGTAGTCCATCTCACTTGTGTTGATCGAAGCCTGATACTCTGATCCATACCATAATCTACCAATAGTTTGGGGTAAATATCAACTCGAACTCCCTGAATCAAAAGTGGCATGATAGGATCAGAGTATCCGGCTTCGATCAACAATTATCGATGTTGGTATCAAATTTAGGAGAAATTGGTATTGATGGAAAGCTTATACAATTATCTACAAATGGAGGGTCTAATTCTATAAAATTCTACATGTAAAAAAAGTCATTCATCTTTGAAGCTAGCCTTTGACATTCTAGAATCAAAATTAAGTTAGGAAAAAGTATGAGGTATTACAGTTTATTTTCTCTCTTAGATCTTAAAAGTTAATTTACAAGTGGTGTCTATATTATCTAGTTTCGGTTAAAGATTCTAACTCTTATAATCACTCTTTGCAATTTGTCCACGTGGTAATGAATTTCCTAAAGTTTTTTTTATGATCTTTCTGGAATTTCTCCAGATAGTGAGACGGATTTTAAGATTGATATTCTACTAGATATTGACCCCTTTCCATTCCTTCTTATAGAATGGCTCCGGCTGAACTAGAGAAACTAAAGGATAAGTTGAAGGATCTTCTTGATAATGGTTTTATCCATCCTAGTGTTTCATTGTAGGGTGCTCATGTTATTTTCATGTGCAAGAAATTTGGGTCTCTTCGAATGTGTATAGATTGTTGTAAGTTGAAAAAGGTTACAATGAAAAATAAGTATCCTCTTACTAGAATTGATGACCTATTAGATCAACTTCAAAGTCCTAGGTGTTTCTCTAAAATTGTCCTCCATTCGGGCTATCATCTGTTGAAAATTAGAGAGGTTGATATCCCCAAGACTATTTTCCGAACCTAGTATAACTATTATGAGTTTTTGGTTATGTCATTTTGGTTGATTAATGCTCCGACTTCTTTAATGGATCTTATGAATCAAGTTTTCAAATAATTTTTGGATTTGACTGTTGTAGTTATTATTGATAACATTTTGGTGTACTCCAAAAGTGATGAGGATCATGTCAATCACCTCCAAATTGTGTTGCAATTATATGCTGAATGTTCTAAGTATGAAGTTTGGCTAAGTGTTGAGACTTTTCTCAGGCATATTATTTCTAGTAAAGGGATTAAGGTGGATCTATAGAAAGTTGAGGCAGTTAAGAAGTTACCTAGGCCTACTACTTCAAAAGACATTTGGAGCTTCTTCGTCTTGGCTAGGTATACAGGAGGTTTGTTGAGAATTTCTCATCTATTCATGCTCCACTAATAAAGTTAACTCAGAAAAAGGTTAAGTTTGTTTGGTCCAATACTTGTGAAGGTAGTTTTGAGAAGTTGAAGGATAATTTACTTCTACTCCTATAGACCCTACCCGACGGTACTGATGGGTTTGTTGTGTATTGTGATGCATCTTCTTTGGGATTGGGTTATGATTTGGTGCAGCATATTAAGATTGTAGCCTATGCTTCCTGACAGCTTAAGGATCATGAGAGTAATTACCCAACTCATGATCTAGAGTTGTCGGTTATGATCTTTTATTTGATGATTTGGTGCTATTATTTGTATGGGGTACATGTGGATATTTATTCATACCATAAGAGCCTGTAGTATGTATTTGTACAGAAGGAATTAAATCTTAGGAAATGATAGTGGCTCAAACTTGTTAAGGATTACGACATGAGTTTTCACAACCATCAAGGTAAAGCTAATGTTGTTGTTGATACTCTTAATAGGTTGTCTATGGGGATACTTTCCTATGTTGAGAAAGAGAAAAGAGGATTGGTGAAGGTTATTCATAGATTGGCTAAATTTGCAGTTTTTGTTTTGGACTCTGAGAATGGAGGGGTGATTATTCAAGAAGTGGTTAAATCATATTTTTGTTCTAAGGTCAAGGACAAGTAGGTTTTAAATCTCATACTTATGGAAATAAAAGATAATGTGGGTCAGAAAAAGTTATGGCTTTCGAGATTAAGGAAAATTGCATCTTGAGGTATCAAGAAAGGTTATGTGTCCCTGATATAGATGGGTTTCAAGAAAGAATTTTGGTTGAAGTTTATGAGTCCAAATATACCGTTCATCCGAGTTTGACCAAAATGTATCATGACTTGAAGGAAAACCATTGGCGTAATAATGTGAGAAGAGATGTGGAAAATTTTGTTTCTAAGTTTATAGTTTATCAACAAGTCAAGGTTGAACATTTGAGGCCTGGTGGCATGTCCCAAGTGATAGAATTCCCCATGTTGAAGTGGGAGATAATTACTATGGATTTTCTTTTAGGACTCTTGTGGACTCACAATTAGTATAATTCTATTTGGGTCATTGTGGATAGAATAATTAAGTCTTATCACTTCTTATTTGTGAGGGCTAGCTACTCAGGAGAGGGTTATGCTAAGTTTGTCATTCAAGAGATAATAAAGTGTCATGGGGTGCCGTGTCCATTATTTTATACCGAGGTACATTATTTTCTTCTCACTTCTCGCATTCATTTCAGAAGGGTTTGGGCAATCAAGTGAACTTTAGCACCACTTTCAACCCTCTAACGGATGAACAAGCTGAGCACAACATTCAAACTTTGGAAGATATGCTAAGGTCCTGTGTGATTGATTTTAAAGGTAGTTGGGTTGACCATTTACCTCTAATTGAGTTTGCTTACAATAACAGTTGTCATTCTAGCATTCAAATGGCCCCTTTTGATGATCTTTATGGTAAAAGGTGTAGGTCTCCTATTGGATGGTTTGAGGTAGGGGGACTAGGTTTTTGGGATTTTACTTAGTTCAACAAGACATGGAGAAGGTAAAAGTGATTATAGAAATACTTAAGACTTCTCAAAGTTGACAAAAGTTTTATGCAAATGTGAGGCGAGGGGAGTTGGGTTTTGAAGTTGGCAATTAGGTGTTCTTAATGGTTTTTCCTATGAATTGAGTCATGATATTTGGGAAGATTGGGAAGCTCAATCCCTGATATATTTATCCATACCAAATTGTAAGGATAATTGGGAATGTTCTTATAAGGTTAAGTTACCAGCAAATTTTGCTTTGATTCATCCTATTCTATATTTGTCATGCTTAAGAAGTGTGTAGGTGACCCTTCTTTGATAGTGCCTGTTGAGGATGTGGGTGTTAAGGATTCGTTGTCTTATGAGAAAGTCCTAGTAGAAATATTGGATACACAAATTTATTGATTGAGAATGAAGGATATTGCTTTGGTGAAGTTTCTTTGGAGAAATCAGAAGGTAGAAAAGGCTACTTGGGAATCTGAAGAAGATATGAAAGCCAAGTACCCATTCTTGTTCCCCATGCCAAATGAATGTTCTTAAAGTATGAATTCATTTACCTCTCATCACATTTTGAAATTGTCCTTGGATTCTACTGTGTTCTTACTATTATCGTTCTAAAAGTGTCCTAACTCCTTATTTGGAGATGAAAGATACAAAGCAGGGATAATGTAAAACCTCATAAACTTTCAACCCTTTCATTTTTTACCCTCCCATTACGTAATGTAAATTTTTTACTTGAATTATGTTCAGGCATGTTAAAAGGGTGTCTTGGGGAAGTTTAGAATTTTTGGAAGTGGTTTAAGGCCATTTTAGGACCCTAAGGGAGTGGGGGTCCGTGATAATGGCATGTCACGCCACTTATGCTTCACTATAGGAGTGTGGCATGAAATCTAACCTCCGCGATAGTAGCATGCCATGCTGCTATATATTTTTCATCCAATTTTAGTTTATTTTTGTAATACCCCAAACTTTCTTCAAGTCAAGTTTTATCCTTAAGAAGAGAAAGGGATGAGTTCCAAAGTGAGAAATATTTTAAACTGTGTAGAACTTCCCTAATATCAACTTTTTTCATGTAGATAATTGAATAAGATTTCCGTCGATACTAAATTTGCTCAAATCTGACACTCGGGCGAAGAGTTAGAGCCATTTTAGTGAGATAGTGTACCACCTGGTACTTTGGTGCATCACGGAGCCAGCCAAAATGGCAATCATCAAAATCCAGTGAGCCTCTGAGATTCCACCGCATCGAGGTTTATTTCTAGTTCGCAACCAAGGTGGCAACATGATTTACACCACGTCACGACGTCAAGCAGTTTCCCAATTGTCCAATTTTTAGTAAGCTGGCGCGATTATGGCGCGTTGTGCCAGCATGAAAAATTGGGATTTTAAGATTCCGTTATTTAATTCCAAGGGCATCTTACACTTTTTTCATGACCCCTATCAGCACTAAACATGAAATAAAATGCCCAATAAGCCCTTATTCCATTATTTTCCTCACTTTTCTCTCAAGAACATTATATTTTCTATCAAAGGGGCCAGAACCCTAGCCAAGAAATCAAGAACAATACTAAGGATTATCTTCAAGAAACTTCAAGAAAGTGTCTTCTAAGGTATGTTAGATGTTTATTCTTGGGTTTCTTCCACCCAAGAAACTCAAGAATCCTTTTCAAAATTTTGAGGTTTACGTATTTATGAGATTTCATGATTTATGTGTATTAGAGTTCATGATTTTGTATTATTGGGTTTTAATTCATGATTTAGACTACCAATTTCAAGAGTTGATTCTAGTATATGATGAATTGTAAGATGTTCATGATAAACCCTCTTCAAGTTGCATGATATTGATGTATTCACAATGATTAAGTATAGAATCTATGGTATAACTTAAGCATGCTCCCCATATGTTTGATAGAATGCTTCAGTAAAGATAATAGTGCCTATTTAGTATGTTAAGCATGAAATCCTCAATTTTGTGATAACTAGTGCATGCCAAGCGTTTGTTGAAATGCCTTAGTGAATGTATTATGATAAGTTGCATGCATTCTTATCCATGTGTATTCCTTATTGAACAACTATGAGATATTAGTATACATTCCCTATACATTTATATGTGTATGACATTCAAGTGATTGACGAGATATCGTATTGATTGTGTTGTGAATGAAAGTCCATAGTCATGATTATTCAAGAATGGTTATGTTTTACTTTTATGTTATCGAGTTCTGGGGGTATTTATACTCGACAAATTAGCTGCTATCTAGAGCCAGTGTTAGTTTTCACGATAATCTCAGTCAAGCCATGATCGTTAGAACTCAGTCAGTTACAGAACTCAGTACTCTCAGACAGTTACAAAACTTAAGAAATCTTAGTAATCTAAGTATCATTAGGATTCCATCTTCAGTTCAGTACTCAGCCTAGATCTTAGTAGTATTCAAGAATTCAGTTTCAGACCTCAGTAGAACTTAGTATTCAATTAATCAATTCAGAACTTAGTATAATCCAGTCAGATAACGAGATTTAGAAGTATTTCATGAAATAACGGAATCAAGTAAACTCATTCAGATCAATCAAGTAAGATAATCAGTAACAAATTCAGCTTAGTCTAGTACAGTCCAAGAATAAGTTTAGTGTCTTTTAGTTAGGAGTAGGAACTAGCATCGAGCGAGTGCAGGGATGACAGCTTCTCTGTTAGAGAGGCAGAGTCATTAGTAATAGTCCCTGAACTCCAGAAATGCATAGCCAGTGCAGGACCAGGAGTCACCCATTAGAGTAAGGTTTTACCATCATATTGCCTTAGGCTTGACTTCCTGTTCAGGGTTACCCATTAGAGAGGCTTGACCATAGCAGAGGTCTTTACCCGTGGCATAGTATTGACACCCTTCTATCTAACGTTACTGGTTGGACCCTACTAGATCAGATTTGGGGTATGTCAGTTAAGTGAGAACTCCCACAGTTACAGTTTAAGTATCAGTCTTCAGAGTAGAACTTAGATATCAGTATTGTTAGATACAGTCACCCATATCAGTAAGAAACTTAGATAGTTCCATAGATTCATGGACCACCCTCTAGATAGACCTGGTCTCACATAAAGTTAATCAGTAGCAGAATTAATAGAACCAGAGATCACCTGTTAGATAGGCCTGATCTCGAACTCAGTCTATCATTTCTATTATTAAAGGATTCAGAGATCTTCAGCTAGAAAGGACTGATCTCAACTTTCGTACTTAGTTATCAATATCAGAATATTTAGTTATTCAGTATATCAGTATTAGTAGTGAGTTCAAATGTCAGTAAAGCAGTATCCGAGTATCAGTATTCAAAGTCACGATAATTTCAGTTATGGTTTGTGCATTCATGCATATGTCCTCATTCAGTACTCTCATGTTATTTAGTTAAGATATGTTCATGCATAAGCCCTTGTATTTAGCCTTACCACATCTAGCATACCAGTATATTCAAAGTACTAACACATACTTGTTTCTTGCACAATGGTGTCTTATACCATAGGTTCATAAGCGCGAGATCTAGAACACCCTTAGCAGTCCAGACTCAGTCAGCAGCAGTAGACATAGCAGTGAGTCCTCTTCATTTGAGGATGATCCTTATTTTATTACGGCATTAGACTCATTTTATTTTCACTAGACGGAGTTAGCTGAGAACATTTTCCATCAACTCTACAATTCAGACAGTTAGAGGTTTTTCAGACAGATATATCAGTATTCAGTGTTTAGTTTTGAGTATTTTAGATGTTTTGAACCTTATGTCAATTTTTTGCTAGTTTTTCCCATTTATTATATTATATTATGCATTGCTCAGGTACAGATATAAGTAGAGGGTTAGCTTGTGGTCCTTCGGGATCATGAGCACCATGTGGTATTCCAATTTTAGAAAATTAGGGCATTTCAATTTTTCTTGGGGAGGGGTTTTTTTGTCCTTTACACCTTAAAAGGATTTAAAACACCAAGTTGACCTTTTTCCATTTAGTTATCAAGATCAAATGCCATTATTTTCCTCTATAACTTCCAACCTAAGAAAGTTTAAGGGTTTTACAGGAAATCACTACTTCAGGCTCTAAACTTCAATCTCTTCTCAAATTCTTTGATATTTTGGGCATGTTTCTCTTTTCATATCCTAAATTTTACATTGTGCCATCAATTTATTGGATATTCATGTGATTTGGGTTGAGGGTTTTTGGTTGTTACTGCTTGAATTACTTTTTCTATATTTTGAATAGATTATTAATGTTTTAATTGATGGTTTTGGGACCGAATTGGTGCATTGTGTTTAAGGTCAAAATGGATGGCATGGTTTTCACGAAAATTGATAAATTATTTACTTGGTAATGGAATTAACCTCAACCCACATTGTAAACTAGGTTTTGATTATGTATTTTTACATAATTTGATTCATATTTTTAAAGTATTGCATTGCATAAATGGATTTGGAGCCCTTGGTGGCCATGGTTTTCGATTTTAATTGAGCTTGGGAGGCTAGTGGTTAAACGAACTGGGTTGGCATAATTTAATTACCTTGCATGCATATTGGTGATCACCAAGTTGGTAAATGCCTAAATAAATAAATCATTTGTTAATGGTTGGGTTTATGTCTGAACTGTTCTAATTTGGGCTTAAAAGAGATTTGCTTAGCTCTCCAAAAAGGTGTAGTACCGGAGGGACCAACACTGGAAACAATGTTTGTCAGCGTTGGGGGTCTATTTGACCAAAAAAATTATATTTTAGATAGTTATAGCCTTGGTTTCTTTAGTCTTTCCTCAGTACATACGGCAGTCATGGATTAGGGCCCTTTCGGTAGAGAAAGTGGGACTATTGGCAGTGGGGCAAAGGGTTTAGGGTGACCTCTCTATTGGGTGGAATTTATGATGATAGGCGAATTTACACGTCTATAGTGCGATATTTTACCCATATTTTAGCCTAGTTTTGAGAACAAATTATATATTTCATGCACTTTTAGTACTTTTTCCTGTAAGTGAGCTAACGAACATGATTAGCAAAGTTTCAGGTATAAAAGATGCAGAATTCAGTATTTTAGGGATTACTTGACGCCAAAGAAAGCTTCACGAAAGGAGAAAAGGAAGCTTGGACGCCTAAGGACCAAAAGTGATGCATGGAAAACCTGTCCCGAGCTAAAACAGCAATTCTGAAGACTTTGGGGACTAGCAGTAATTTATTATGATTAGGATAATGATACATTAACCTAGTACAATTGGGTTAAGTATTTCATTATCTTATTAGGATTTGGTTAAGTATTTCATTAGCTTATTAGGATTTGGTTAAGTATTTCATTAGCTTAGTAGGAATAGGATATAGGTATTATAAATACCCTATTTTGCTAGATATTTTAGAGGATCTTTCCATCCTTCTAATATACATTCACTACTACTTCTAATTCTTCCATTAATTCTACTTTTTATTCTTCTTCTATTCTTCTATTCATCTATTTTTCCACAACAAGAGAAACGTTACTTTCTAGGGAAGTTCACGCCTAACGCCTACCACACCATTATTACACGAAATCTTTATTGTGGAATAATAACAATGTCTATTGTGATTTCCTTCTAACTCATGGGTAACTAAACCTCTCTGTTGGGGTTATGGAAGCCGAATGAGATACTATCTATTACTATGACTTTGTGAGTTTGTGACACGTATGCTGCTTATATCGTTATTCTCTTCATCTTAATCTAAATTCTTTGTGGTTGCAAACACAAGAATACGCCAGTATAACATTTAACTTGTTCGAAAGAAAGGTTATCTGTCTGGAAAAGAGATAATGTCAAGGTAGTAGGGTCCCATCCCCTACTAAATAGTTAGTGCCGTAACTGGATTAACCTCTTGGAGAATTCGTACCGTTAGACACGCTTTAAGCTCGAAAGAGTTAAAGTGAAATAATCCTCGAATAGGTCGAAAGACGCCTGGATTTACCATCGAATACAATTCTCTATAAGAACTTGCATGTCGAAACTCAACACACTCATAGCCAATAGACACGTATAACTCTGGAGGTGGACATAACCCCAACTCTTCAATTCTCATTGTTTGCAAATTACTAAATATTCTTTCTGTTTACTTTGCTATTTTCAGTTTTTACTTTAATATTTTGGTTACACATTACAATCCCCCCTACTTACGAGACTTGCACTAAAAGTCTAGTAACCGTTGCTTACTTGTTGACCAAGCTATTCCCTGTGGGATCGATACCCAACCCAGTTGGGTTCTATATTTGCTAGCGACCGCTTTACACTCCTACGAGAGCTGTATATTGAGCGTTATCAAAAATTGGCGCCGTTTCCGGGGAATACGAGTGTCAATTAAGTTTGTGATAATTACTAGACCCTTTGGTCAAAGATTCTCATACTTTTACTTTTACTTTTTGTTTTTGTTTACTGCAGGTTTTTATTTAGTGCATGCCCCATACCCGAAGTTCTGGTCAACCGTTATTACCTATCAATCCTGAACCATAACGTATTGGCAGAATGGAGGCACAAACGAAAATCGAAAGAATGGCTTCTCAACAGGAGCAGGCGAGATTATCTGCTCTTGCCGCCGCCCAAGTACACCAACAAAACATTTATAACCCTGGGCGAGCAACAAATCCTGACGATGAGGATTTAGGTGATGACGAGTTACTAAACCCAAGGCATGATGCTGAAATCGCAACACCTGCCAATAGAAGAGGTCAACAAGCTCGGTTTAGGTATGATCGCCAACCCATGCAACCAGCTTTTGACGACGATGATGATGATCTTGATGGAGCCGGAGCCACTGGAGCCATAATTCCTCCACCATTAGCGCCTGGAGCCAAGTTCAACATCACAAGCGCCATGATTCAGTTATTGTAACTCAAGGGATTATTTGGTGAACTAGCAGGCGATGATCCGAATATGCATCTCATCAACTTTATTTCTATATGCAAGTTGTTTGACAATCCTGGTGTTGGTCAGAATACAATTCGATTATGTCTATTTCCATTGTCTCTGTCTAGGGAAGCAACTCGATGGTTGAATGGGCTGACTCCTGATTCTATTATAAATTGGAGGCAATTGAGAGACGCTTTCCTAGAAAGATTCTTTCTGCCATCCAAAAGAGCACAATTGAGAGATGAAATCAACAACTTTCGTCAGCTTCTAACTGAAGCCCTTCATGAAACATGGGAGAGGTTCAAGACAAAGCTAACGAGATGCCCAAACCATCATATGACCAATGTTCACCTAATGGAGATATTATACAGAGCCTTGAATTCAATAACTAAACCAGTGGTGGATAATGCGGCTGGAGGATCTTTTATGGATCTCACCTTCGGTCAAGCAAGCAATATGCTAGATCGTATGACGAAGCAAAGTAGAGCTTGGCATACAAGGGATTCTGATGTAGCAAGCCCCACCTTACCTATTGGCATGACTGCAGACCAAAGGAGAAGAGAAGAAGAACGTGATCAAGATATGGTGCACATGAAAACACAAGTGGATCTTCTTACAAAGCATTTATTATCAGGGAAGACCGAAAAAGTGAAAGATATTGTGTCAAAAGGAAGAGACGAATCTGATTCGGAAGAAGAGGCCAACTACTTGAACAATCAGGGGGGTTTCCGCGGGAATACCCAAGGAAACCAAGGTCGGAACTATTATGATAAATCTGGAAACAAAGACCAAGGTAGTTGGAAGAACAAGAATGAAAAGAGTGGTTTGTACGTTCCCCCTGGAAGACGTGACGCCACCAAATCTAGCTCTGGAAGTATTGAAGACATGCTGGCCAAAATATTGAAAAGAGTGGAAGCAACAAACGCAGCAGTAACAGAGGTAGTTAATGATTTTTCCTCTATGAAACAAATAGTTGATTCTCATTCCACTTCAATCAAGTAAATAGAGCAGCAATTGAGCCAACTTTCAGCAGCACTCAATCAAAGAAAGACTGGCACTATACCTAGCGATTCTGTGCAAAACCCAAGGAATGATGGGTCATGCATGGCCATTACTACCCGAAGTGGTAAGGTGCTGGAAACTTTAGCAAAAAGCAAGCAAGTGGATGACGAAGTAGTGGACATTGATGATAAGGCGAAAGGAGAAGAATCCGCAAAAAAAGGGCACAACGTCTATGATGTCAATCCCAATGAATTGCAACCTGAAAAATCTAAAAAACGGATGCAAAAGGAGAAGAAAGCCGTGGAGAGAACAATTCCATACCCACCACCACCTTTCCCTCAGAGATTGAAGAAGGTAGCGGATGATACAAAGTTCAGCAAATTCATGACTATGTTAAAGCAGCTGACCATTAATGTTCCATTGGTGGAGGCACTTGAAAAAATGCCTGGGTATGCGAAATTTATTAAGGATCTTTTGACAAAGAAGCGGGCAGCAAATTATGAGTTGAAAGATGATGTTCATCACTGCAGTGCAATCGCTACCCGATCAATAGTTCAGAAGAAGGCTGACCCCGGCGCTTTCACTATTCCTTGCACCGTTGGGTCTTTGAATTTTGCCAAAACATTATGCGACTTAGGATCCAGCATAAATTTGATGCCATTATCTATCTATAAGAAGTTGGGGTTGGGTGATCCTACTCCAACCAATATGAGGCTCGTAATGGCGGATAGGTCGGTAAAACGACCTGTTGGTATTCTATGTGATGTCTTGGTAAAGGTTTCTTCATTTATCTTTCCGATAGACTTTGTTATTTTTGATTGTGAGGCAGACTCAGAAGTTCCCATAATCTTGGGGCACCCTTTCCTTGCTACAGGAAGTGTGCTCATTGATTTGAGAGCTAATGATCTTTCATTCCAAATAAATGACGAGGTAGTTCGCTTTGATGTTTGCCAATCAATGAAGCAACCCAAAGATCTGAGTGTATTTTTGGTGGCTGATGTTTTCTTTGATGATGAGAAAGAATTACTTGAAGAGGAGCAACTTATTGATGACCCTTTGGTGGTTGTGCTCATGAATAGAGAGAATAAGGATGCTGAAAATTCTGAAGAAGCTATTTGCGCTCTATTAGGATTAGGGACATATCGCTATGCTCCCAAGAAGTTGGACCTTGATCTCAAGAATCGACCCGCACCACCAGCTAATCCATCTATTGAAGAGCCACCTACATTAGAATTGAAGGAGCTGCCAAATCATTTAATGTATGCATTCTTAGGAAGCGGAAACACACTTCCAGTAATTGTGGCTACAGATTTGGGTGAGCAACAAGTTGCAGCCCTCATTGCTATTCTACGGAAATATATTAGAGTCATTGGATGGACCATTGCGGATATTATTGGTATTCCACCTAGGATCTGTACACATAAAATTCAGCTTGAAGAGAAGTGCACACCCACCATTGAGCATCAAAGACGTCTAAAACCACCTATGCAAGAAGTGGTGAAGAAAGAAATTATCAAGTGGTTAAACGCGGGGGTTGTATATCCAATATCTGATAGTACATGGGTAAGCCCGGTACAATGTGTTCCCAAGAAAGGAGGCATGACGGTGGCCGCGAATGCGAAGAATGAGCTTATTCCACTCAGACCCGTCACTGGATGGAGAGTATGCATGGACTGCCGCAAGTTGAATTCTTGGACACGCAAAGATCACTTTCCAATGCCATTTATGGACCAAATGCTAGATCGATTAGCGGGGAAAGGCTGTTTTTGCTTCTTAGATGATTCTTCAGGCTATAATCAGATTTGTATTGCACTCGAAGACCAAGAGAAGACAACGTTTACATGCCCATATGGTACGTTTGCCTTCAAACGTATGCCATTCGGGCTATGTAACGCACCATCCACCTTTCAACGTTGTATGATGTCAATTTTTTCTGATATGTTTGAAGACACTTTGGAGGTATTTATGGACGATTTTTCAGTTATTGGTGAGACTTTTGAAGCGTTCTTGGCAAACCTAAGTATGGCGTTGCAAAGATGTGTAGAATTAAACCTAGTGCTGAATTGGGAGAAGTGCCAGTTCATGGTAAAATAAGGAATCGTTTTGGGCACAAAATCTCCAAAAGAGGGATTGAGGTTGATCGAGAAAAAATTGAAGTTATTGAGAAGCTACCACCTCCAATTTCGGTGAATGGAGTTCGTAGTTTTCTCGGCCATGCAGGTTTCTATTGTCGGTTCATCAAAGACTTCTCCAAAATTGCTAGTCCATTGTGCAAACTCTTGGAGAAAGATGCAAAGTTTGACTTCAATGAAGATTGCTTAAAGGCATTCAAATGCCTCAAAGGAAAACTCATTGAAGCCCCTATCATGGTAGCACCAGATTGGTCTCTCCTATTCGAAGTCATGTGTGATGCTAGTGGTGTAGCTGTTGGAGCTGTGCTTGGTCAGAGAAAGGAGAAATTATTTCATCCTATATACTATGTGAGTAAGGTCCTCAATGAAGCCCAAAGGAACTACACTGTGACAGAACAAGAGCTCCTAGCGGTTGTGTATGCGTTTGAGAAGTTTCGTGCCTATCTATTGGGTACTAAGGTGATCGTTCATACAGACCATGCAGCTCTTAGGTATCTAATGACAAAAAAGGATGCAAAACCAAGACTAATTTGATGGGTATTGCTGCTGCAAAAGTTTGATTTCGAAGTTAAAGATAGAAGAGGTTGTGAGAACCAAGTGGCTGATCATCTGTCTAGACTCGAGAACGAGCATGTGGCGCAGCCTAAAATCCAGATTGATGATGCATTCCCTGATGAGGAGATCCTAGCGACGATAACAGAAAAGTTACCATGGTATGCCGACTTTGCAAATTTTGTGGTGAGTAATGTAATACCTGCCAATTTATAATACCATCAAAAGAGGAAGTTTATGCATGACGTACAACACTACTATTGGGATGAGCCATATTTGTTTCGACGATGTGCGGATGGTATTATTCGACGATGTATATCCCATGTAGAGGTCCCTACTATATTGGAAGCATGCCATACTTCCCAAGTTGGAGGACATCACGTAAGCAATTGGACGGCAAAAAAAGTATTGCAGAGTGGATACTATTGGCCTTCGATATTTAGAGATGCCTATGACTTTTTTAGAAGATGCGACCAATGCCAAAGACAAGGTGCTATTTCGAAACACCGTGAGATACCCATGTTGAAAATCCTTGAGGTAGAACTCTTTGATGTGTGGGGCATTGATTTCATGGGTCCATTCGTGAATTCATTTGGAATGAAGTACATCTTAGTTGCTATAGATTATGTCTCGAAATAGGTTGAAGCTGTAGCGTTGGCCGACAACGAGGGAAAGCGTGTTGTAGCATTTTTTAAGAGGAATATCTTCTCTCGCTTTGGAGTACCACGTACTATCATAAGTGATGGAGGATCTCACTTTTGGAACAAGCTATTCAAATCCATGTTGGCCAAGTATGGTGTCAAGCAACATAAGGTAGCCACGCCTTATCACCCACAAACGAGTGGACAAGTAGAGGTTTCCAATCGGGAGATCAAGAAAATCCTTGCGAAGACGGTAAATGCGAATAGGAAGGATTGGTCTCAGAAGCTAGATGATGCACTGTGGGCGTATAGGACTGCATTCAAAACACCCATCGGCATGTCCCCTTATCAGCTAGTTTATGGAAAGGCTTGTCATTTACCCATTGAGCTTGAGCATAAGGCATTGTGGGCGTTGAAGCAATTGAATTTGAATTATGATGATGCGATGAATCTGAGGTTGGAGCAGCTGAACGAATTAGATGAATTCCGCCTCCATGCATATGAAAGGTCAAACCTATACAAGGAGCGGATAAAGAAGTATCATGATCAGTGGATTGTTCGATGAAACTTTCAAAAGGATGATATGGTGCTTCTATTCAACTCTAGATTGAAGTTGTTCCCAGGTAAGTTAAAGTCTAAGTGGTCTGGTCCATACAAAGTTATCCAAGTCTACTCGTCTGGAGTAGTTGAGTTAGAAGACACCAATGGTGTTATCTTCAAGGTGAATGGTCAACGTGTTAAACCTTATATCGGTCCCCTTGACTCGATGAATTATATGTCCATCACTTATCTCGATGATGTCTAAATACTCGAGGTAACTATGTCGAGCCACGACAATAAATAAGGCGCTAGATGGGAGGCAACCCATCGTTTATTGTTTATCGTTTATCGTTTTTCATTTTTAAGTATGTGTTTTGCTTTTGATTAATAAAAATCCAAAAATAAGAGTCGTGCCACGACCAAAACTAAGGCGCTAGATGGGAGGAAACCCATAGTACTAATCATTTTCATTGGTTTTAAGCGAATGTAGGTGCAAGAGGTATTCAACGAGGAGAGTGGTTTCAAATGACGATTTGGACGTAGTGTATGGTAAAGGTGGTAAGTTTGGAATTAAGATGCACAAGGCTATGGATTGAGCATTGCTCATGACAAAATAGGTATCGAGCAAGGCTAGGCCTAGGTAAAACTAGGCCACGAACTAGGCAACGCCTATAATATAGCCTAAGGTCTCGGAATCTAGTGTGCAAAGGCATAGGCGCCGCCCATGCTCAAGTATGCTATAGCATAGGCGCTGCCTATGCAAAAGCATTTGGTCTCGGAATCTCATATGCCATGCTAAAGGCGCCGCCTATGGTCAATTTGGGCATTGCACTAGGCGCCGCCTATGCTAGCAAATGCTTTGCATTAGGCACCGCCTATACCATGCATAGGCAAAGCTAAAGGCGCCGCCTATGGTCACTTTTGGTCTCCAAAACCGATTTTAAATGGGTCAAAACCCGACCCATTATTTTCCTATATAAAGGGGACTTAGTCTTGAAACATAAACACATTGAAATCTTGACCTAGGCGCCGCACATAGCATCCAAATCCTCCCAAAACTTTTCTTTTTGCTCTCCCACTTCACAAGAACATCTCGAAAGGCTTCAGTCACGTAAGTACTCTCTTGTTCTTCATCTATTTCTCGTAAGTACTACGTTGCTATGTCTATTATCAAATGCTACATCTTGAAGAAATATTGGTGATGTTAATGTGTTTGAATTATTGATACAAAACCATGTGAGTGAACATATACGTTAGGATGATCTTACACTATTTCTGACTCGAATTAGATTTTGATGCATTGTTATACTAATTGCGGAATCGCTATAGTCATGAACATTGTATAACCTTGTCACTTGAATACCTACCTGTTAGAAGATCCCGTTCATCGGGATAAGACTTATAGTTGCCTACCGACATAGGAGGTTGTCATTATTGGTACAAACTATACCATGATGTAATCCCTATGTAGTAGTATTGTTATACCTAACATGAAAGTATTGCAAAGGTTGCAATAAGTGATACATCTCTGATTTTTTTGTCGGAATATAGCTCCTACAACGTATGTCGACGAAGTCTAAGTAATCGACCACTTTCACTTCACTAATCTGTATCAACAATCTAAGTGTAGGGTGGTACCCCTACTGCTTGTGTATAGATTGTATATATCGAGCTGATGCTAATAGGAACATTGTTTACATCTCAGGTACAATGGAACCCAAAGCAAAACAAGATAAGGCTACCACTTCCCAAAAGGGCAAGAAAAGAGATCGCAAGGACCAAGGAGAATCATCCTCAATGCAATTACCACGCCGCATGTTTGGAATAAAATGGGTTCTTGAGGAGGAAGCCAAGGAATGGTATAGGAACAACAAGGAAGGAAAATATGTTCATGACGACTTGATCAACAAGGACAGCCTAGCGAAGAAGGAGCCGCACATGTTGTCAAAAATCATGGCATTAAATCTGGATTTCATCTTCCGCGACATGGGATAATGTATTCTTTATTTAACAAGGGAATTTTATGCCAATTGGTCGCCGAAAACCACAGGCAGCTAAGTCAAGATTCGGGGCCAAGTTCTACAACTCAATGCGGATTTAATCAACTCCTTTCTTGGCTTGCCTTCAGTCGATCCAGCACCATTCAAAGAGCCGTACACCAGACCTCCTTATAGAGAAATTCGACACACACTTTGTGGAAGTAGATCCATGGCATGGTGGAGCAGACAAAAAGACACCGGACGAAACAACACCTTCCCCTATGCTCCTTTGAATAGGGAAGCAAGGATATGGTTGCGTATTGTCAACTCTTGTCTTATTCTTGGGACCCAGTACACCAAGATAACAAGATATAGAGTGTGCTTGGTCTACGATTTGATGACAAATGTACCTATCAACATTGGGTAAATCATTCGCTCTACAAAGCGGAAGGCCAGGCTACACAAGCGGTCCCACTTCACCTTTGGCAACCTGTTGACAACAATCTTGCGGAAGGAGGACATCGAAGAGGAACCAGCCGATCACAAACTCCCACATAACCCGAAGAAGGTTGACCTCACAAAGGTCAAAGATGCTGAAACAACACATGGCGTCAACCTTACTACTGCGGAGAGACATGCTCGAGATGAGAGTTTCTTCCGTCATCTTTATGGCATGACTCGGTTCACAATGATGAGTGGTCGACGTGTTCCAACTGCTGCAGAGCTCCAACAGCTGGACCATGACTATCCAATAAATATGCATGCGAGGGAGATATGTGGAGTAGGTACATATTTTGAGGAACCTCTTGATGATGATGTGCTGACCGATGATGATCGACGCATGCCAGACTCCGACGTGGAGGAGAATTCTGATGACGACGACTCCTATAATGATTCCGACGAAGGGGGTATGACCCCCGACATAGAGGAGGAGTCCGACTGACCAGGTTCTTCGTATTTATTTTCCACTGAGGGCAGTGTCCCGTTTAAGTGTGGGGTGGTGGTATTTGCATGCTTTACTTCTCTATCCGCATTTCCATTTATTTATTTATGTTTGTTTGTTTGAGTTTTTTTTGTAGTTAATCATTTTTTTTTGTAGTTAAATTTTTTTTTACTTAGCCTCGCATGAAATTATTCTAATAGGAAGCATGATATTATAACAAGAGTTTGTGGTAAAATCATGACTATTAAGACTTTTAGTCTCTAATTGTGACTCACTACGTGATATTATGTGGTATAGTACCTTCAGTTGTTGGGTCAAGAGTCTATACTACTCCCAATAAAGTCGACCATGTTCCTTGTGTGTGTGAGGATATTGTATATTCTATGTTTGTGACTGATGCTAGAACTTGCCTGGTATGTATGTAAAGCGAAAATAAAGAGTGTAAGTCTAGGAGATGATTTATGCATTTCTTTGGCAACCTATGATTATTTACCTTCATTTTTACCTACCCATGGACATTATCCTAGTTAACCCTTTTGAGCCTTTAGCCTATTTTCTTTGACAACCTCATATGTAAGCCTAATCCATTTTTTTTCAAGACCATAATTTGATCCAAATTCCTAAGTGCTTTAGAGTGTAAAGTCATGTGACAAAATAAGAGGAAATTGGGTGACTATGATGCTTTAGAATGTATTGGTGCTTGAATTTGTTATGAAAAAGAATTGTTATCACAAGAGGTATGTTATGAAAATAAAAAGGAAAGAAAAGCTGAAAAGTTGCTTAAAATTGAAAGAGAAAAAGGGTGGTAGAATAAAAGAAAGTAGAAAGGTTGTTTGAAAGAAAAGGGTTAATGATACAATGTGATGTATTAAAGCGCTTAGGAACATAGTCACTATTTCTGGCCAAAATAGTCCTACTTGTCCCTTAGCCTACATTACAACCCGTAAAAGACCTAGTTGATCCTAAGCTTAGCATTCTGACATTTATTGGAGCATTACACTAAGGGCAAGCCTATGTTCATCAGTTGCTGCATATGAATTCTTTGTGAGAGCGAGAGCAAGGATATTTCTATACCCATGTTTGATAAATACACTATACTTGTGAGTGATTATGGGTAATATATTGTGAGACACACATGGTTGATGAGTTTTGGATAGTTGTGTATGATTCTTTGTACCTTAACTATTGGATACGAATTAACTACCATCACGAGTCTATGCTAGAGGTTAAATTGTTTCTACTAATGATTGGAAAACTACTCTTTGTTGATAATTGTTGTGCTTGTCTTGATGAATATTTTTTGTTGTTACTGTGAAACCCTAAGTTAATGTTTAGAAGGACATGATATTTTGTTCGAGGACGAACAAAGCTTCAAGTGTGGGGTGTTGATGATAGGCGTTTACACGTCTATAGTGCGATATTTTACCCATATTTTAGCCTAGTTTTGAGAACAAATTATATATTTCATGCACTTTTAGTACTTTTTCCTGTAAGTGAGCTAACGAACATGATTAGCAAAGTTTCAGGTATAAAAGATGTAGAATTCAGCATTTTAGGGATTACTTGACGCCAAAGAAATCTTCACGAAAGGAGAAAAGGAAGCTTGGATGCCTAAGGACCAAAAGTGATGCATGGGAAACCTGTCTCGGGCTAAAACAGCAATTCTGAAGACTTTAGGGACTAGCAGTAATTTATTATGATTTGGATAATGATACATTAACCTAGTTCAATTGGGTTAAGTATTTCATTAGCTTATTAGGATTTGGTTAAGTATTTCATTAGCTTATTAGGATTTGGTTAAGTATTTCATTAGCTTAGTAGGAATAGGATATGGGTATTATAAATACCCTATTTTGCTAGAGATTTTATAGGATCTTTCCATCCTTCTAATATACATTCACTACTACTTCTAATTCTTCCATTCATTCTACTTTTTATTCTTCTTCTATTCATCTATTTTTCCACAACAAGAGAAATGTTACTTGCTAGGGAAGTTCATGCCTAACGCCTACCACACCATTATTACACGAAATCTTTATTGTGGTATAATAACAATGTCTATTGTGATTTCCTTCACACTCATGGGTAACTAAACCTCTCTGTTGGGGTCATGGAAGCCGAATGAGATACTATCTATTACTATGAGTTTGTGAGTTCATGACACCTATGCTGCTTATATCATTATTCTCTTCATCTTAATGTAAATTCTTTGTGGCTGCAAACACAAGAATACGCCAATATAACATTTAACTTGTTCGAAAGAAAGGTTATCTGTCTAGAAAAGAGAAAATGTCAAGGTAGTAGGGTCCCATCCCCTATTAAACAGTTAGTGTCGTAACTGGATTAACCTCTTGGAGAATTCGTACCGTTAGACACGCTTTAATCTCGAAAGAGTTAAAGTGAAATAATCCTCGAATAGGTCGAAAGATGCCTGGATTTACCATCGAATACAATTCTCTATAAGCACATGCATGTCGAAATTCAACACACTCATAGACAATAGAGACGTATAACTTAGGAGGTGGACATAACCCCAACTCTTCAATACTCATTGTTTGCAAATTACTAAATATTCTTTCTGTTTACTTTGCTATTTTCGGTTTTTACTTTAATATTTTGGTTACACATTACAATCCCCCCTACTTACGACACTTGCACTAAAAGTCTAGTAACCGTTGCTTACTTGTTGACCAAGCTATTCCCTGTGGGATCGATACCCAACCCAGTTGGGTTCTATATTTGCTAGCGACCGCTTTACACTCCTACGAGAGCTGTAGATTGAACGTTATCACTTTATAGAAATTAGTAGTGCATGATAGTTGTGCCAGACACTAAGTTTAAACCTTAGATATTGATTGAGTGAAAGGATTATGTTAGCTCGAGGATAGAAATGCAAGATTTAAGGGGGTAGATTGGTAGGCTTGGTAAGGTGTGCAGAAAAATAAGTTTTTAAGTATAAGAGAGCCAAGTGTCCCTAGTAAAAGTCCCTATAGAAAAGTATTGTGATTATAGGTGTAGTAAGATAAAGATGAAAGTCTAATCTTAAATTTTCTCCTAGTGGTGGACTTCAAGAGAAAGTCGGGATGAATTTATTCCTATTCTAGTTATCCCTCATATTTTGGTTAAGTGGGAACTCTTCTAGTGTTGTACACATTCTAATAGTTCTTATGTTGTACCGACCCCTTGAACTAAGTGAATAATGGTTCCAAAAATCCAAGCTTCCAAGTGTTTAAGCTCTATGTGATGACACTCATGATTCATACATTCATCCTTTACATTGTGCCTAGTTTTAAGAAACATTAATTTCTAGCAAAATTCCTTGCCTTTTTCCCAAAATCTGAAACTCTACTTTATGATTATACTACCCATAATGTATGCAATTGTGTTTCTCCCATTGCCCAACCCTAAAGACTTGTGCTATGGTGTGTTTATGTTGGAATGATCCTCAATTTATAACCTGGGTGGTTGTTATAAAGTACCTCATGCCTATTGTACTATGTCTCCTTTAGTGGGTCTCGGCTTGAGTAGCACAAGTAGTTGAGAAGTAAACCCTCCCATATTTGATGATCATAATTTAGTTTCACAATGACCCTTCTTATGTTAGGGCGGTAGTGGCTATAAAAGCATAGTAATATTTTTTATGAGGGACTAGATGTCCTTGATTGTGAAATTGTAGGGTGATTGCTAGAGGTAAGGTTATAAGAGTAGATAGAAGAATAAAATATACCTTTTTCTATTAAATAATTAAGGAGGAGAGGTACGGTGAAAACCAATGTGTTATGCGACTAAAGCTCCTTGATTAAGACCTTATATTTCATGGTTATTGTATTAGGATAGGTATTTTTATCGATGTTGTGTAAAGTATACGGTCCCATGGTTTTCACTAGAACTTTAACTCCAAGTTAGTATTTAACGAGTATGTGGTTATACTCAGTCCCTTGTAGTTATCTATTCCCAAGAAGAGAGTCGAGAGCTTGAAATGGAAGAGTGTTAGCTTCATAGTTGATAGCTTGACAGAGAGTATGGTCCTACTTAAGGGTTATTAGATACATTCGTTAGGATGAAAGAGCTCTATGTTGAGCAGAGGGGATGTGGAGTCCGACTACACATTTTTGCTCTCTATTTCAGAAAAAATCATGTATAACGTATGCGTTATTCTTAACATCTTTGTTTTCTGACTTTGTTAAAGGAAAGATTGATTTCCCTTGCATCTTTGTTTCCTAAATTAGTTAAAGGTAATAGCAGCACCTTGTTGCACAATTCGAGGATGAATGATCCAAGTGGGGGAGAATTAAGACACCCTGGATTTTGGTCCTTAGAAATTTCCAGAGCTTTGATCTCACTGTCCTAGTGATGACTCATCTTACAAGTTCTATGGTTTGGTTATGGTTCTATGGTCCCAAGTTGTAAGTTAACCAGTGTGTTGTTGACCAAGTTCTGTCCTAGGTATGAGAGACTCCTAACGAGATGTGTGATCTTGAGACAAGTGGTTAGGGTCTAGTCTATATTGTGCAGTGTCTAAGCCCTTGGTGTTCTGTGTTGTTCACGACTAGACCATACAAGTGATATGGTCTACTGATCAGTGGTACTAGCACGTCGTAAGTTAGACTGTATGTGGTGTCCAATTCTCTATCTTAGTGATGACTCAATGGTACAAGTCGTAAGTGGTGGTGACGGGTTAAGGGCTTGACTCGTAACCAAAGACGAGTTTTTACAGCTTTAATCTAGGGTTACTTTGGACATTTCCCACCCCAAGATCTTAAGATCCCACATCTTATCACACGTTTTGGTCATTCGTTACACACTTTACAAGATTAAAACATCCTCTTTATCCTCTCAAAATCCTCTCAAGAAATATTGGCTAGGGTTTCTCGATAGTGGTCATCTCAAGGTTCAAGAGTTAAATTCTCTCAATGAATCTTTGTAATTTAGGCATGTTACTCCTTCTTCATTGTTATTTTACAAATATCATGTGTTTTAATGTTTGATTTTCATGATATTCTTATGGTTTTTACATAATGGTTGGGGGTTTTGGATGTTCATGGTTGAATAATGTTTCTCATGGTTTAATTATGGGTTTTTCTTGTTTAAATACAATTTTGAACATTGTGGGATGCATGGTAATGGTAAATGGATTTTGGGGTGCTATGGGTTCCCCAAATTTCTTGGTTATGGTTATGAAACTTATGTACCCTCAACTTGCTTGAGAAAATGCATATGAATATGATTTTGTCACATAGTTTGACTATTCTTGAAATCCTTGCATTGCATTGGAACTTGAATTAGTTTGAAATAATTTCAAATGGTTTTGGAAAGGCCTTGGTAGCCATGGTCATGTTGTATGGGTGGTTTTAGGATGGTCAAGCTACACAACACAGGTGGTTAAGGTCTTAAATTTATGTTATACCTTGTTACCTATCTCGGCACGATAAATATGTATATATGTTATTCCATATGGTTAATTTATTTGGCTTTGAATTATGGCATTATTTTATCTTACCCGTGATTATATGCTAGCGTTCACTCTGTTATCCATCTTCAAGAGTTGTATCCCCACCAATGCAGGAACCGTCCATACTACTATTTCTCTTGCTCAATGACTTGGATTCGGGGATAGCTTTTGAGTCAGATTGATTTGATAAGCTTCCATACTCCGAAAGAGCCTATTTTATGCTATGGACTTTTTTTCATTATTTTTATTTGTCCATTTTTTATTTTGGCTATAGTCAGGGGCATGTCCCAATTGGATATTCTTTGATTCTGGTAAGAGGCTTTGTCAGAATACTGTGGACATGGGTGTTATTAGTTGGTTTCTTGGGTTGGTGGTTGGTTTTGGTTATAGACTTATCCTAATATATTTAGATTGAAATCCCCTACCTTGTTATATGCTCGGAGTTCATTCGACAGGGGGTGTAGGGTGGTTAATGGTTTATGTAATGGGGTGGTCTCTGATCCTAGTTGGACTTGAGATACTTGTCACAGCCAGGACCCGGTTCGGGTCATGTCAGTACCAGACCCATATATCCCAACGGTAATTGGATTTTTGTAAAAAGATACATAGTTTAGCATTAAATTTTAAATGGTTATGTCTTTATGAGCCATGTCCCAGGTCCCCTACTTTAGTAGTAGTGTCATGAATGATAAAAATAACTTATGACTTGATTTAGAAAATGCTTATTTCCCTTTCCCTGAATGGTTGTATGCCGGGATTGACCATCTCGGATGCTATATCATTTCATAATATGGGTTTGGAGGAATTTTCCTGTTATTCTATTAAGCACTACGGTGTTCATGTTCTCTTGGACAACTGGTGAGAACTAGTGATCCCTCCATCATTTGAAAGGCAGTTGTACTTTTCACTTATATTTCTATTCTAGTATTTTATAGTTTTTATGATATAATCGGGGCCATATTCAAACTTAGGAGTTATTCTTAAAGTTGGAGGCTTTATAGTCGATATTGGGTAATATTTTTGGATCATATCTTAAGATTTGGACATTACTTAATTTAATATGTTGAACGTATTTACTTATATGTTTGATTCCACAATCTTAGTTATGTCTACACTTATGATATAATGCCAATGGGTCATCTAAAGCCTTCATTGGTTTGGGATACCTATCACTAACAGAGCCCAGTTTGGGTTATGATAGTCCATCATAATAGCGTACCATAATCATCACCTATGTCTTTCTCCCCTAAGTCCAAGACATCACCTGCACAATTCACAGCCCTTCTAAATGGACAACACGTTGTTCGTAGTCCTAGTTTGAGCAGGAAACAAGTTGGTCATTGTACTAAATCCTTTTGGAACTTTGTTGTCACGACTTGGAGGCTATATAAAAGCATAAACATGCAGGAAATAAAGACATAATAAGTTGGGTTATTCCACAACACAAAGTTACAATATACAATCCAAAAAGTCCTATTTTATATGAAAGAAATTATGTTCTAGTCCCAGTTGGAGTTGGAAAACTTGTGGAGCCTAAAAATAAACCTTTGGAGTTGTTGTACACTATTGGGAGTCTATAAATACATATTATACACACATAAAATGGTGTATCCACCATACCACACCAAAATAAAACACAACACAAGCTTGGAGAAGCAAACCAACACCTCAAGGATGCTAGAACTACTATTCTTTATTTCTAATTCTATCTCTCTTAGTTTTTACCTATTTAATTATTGTCTTATAATATTTATGTAATTTATGAGAGTGTAATAAAACCACCTTTTATAGTTCAATACTACAATCAAGATTGTATAGTTTTGTTTTATATATGATTTATATGTTTATCATGTCATTTTTTTGCTCATTTGGATAGAATAAGTTTTTAGCTACATTATCGGAGAAATCAGTGTTAAATGTTAATCTAGATTAGACTCTTTATAGTTATTTGATTGAGTTGTTCATAGTTTATTTTTGTTAAAAGCTTTCTTTTTATTTTCTTTTACTTTTATATCACCCTTATTGATATGTCAGCCTGGGATAGATGGCGCTCAAGTGGTGATGGCTCTTGTTGTTTTTGTGGAGGATCCTATCGGTAGTGTATTTGTAAAAAGTTTTAAGGAATCAAGTGGCTTTCACCTACTCAATATGTTGAATTAGATACATGCAATATATGTGGTGGTTAAAATTATCATTGTAATACCATCCTAACTTTTACTCTCCTCCCCTGTTTCCCTATTATGATTAGTCTATTGTTTGTGATGTTGATAGAAAAATAGAATGAAGATTGGCTTATGGAGAAAGGAAAAATATAAATATTCATGAGTGTCTCTGTGATGGTCTTACAACCATTACAATCTAATTAAAATAAGGGAGAGATGAGTGTATTTGAGAGATAGCTTAATTGTGTTTAGATATCTGTGACTTGAATATTCAACTAATGAAAAAAATTGATATGTCAGATATTTAATCTCCAACAATTGCAGAGACTAGACATTCTATGGAGAGGGAAAAAGAATTTCAACCATTTAACTATCATTATTTCACAAACGTTGATGTTGAGAGGGAGTATAAATGTGAGCATGTTGCATATAGTGCAAGTCGGAAAGTAAGATGTATTGGACTTTATTCAAATAAATTTTTTATATTATGTTTAGATGATGACATGTCTTTTGGGTCATCTAAACTAGTGAAGACGTGTATAGAAAAGGAACAAGGATCCTATATTCTTAAACTTTTACCAAAAAAGAAATCAAAGAGCATGCCCCACATGAAAGCCAAATAGTACTACATGAAACATAAAATACTTGATTTCTCCATTTTCTTATCACCAACCTATGAGTGAAGAACAAAGATGAATGTGTATATGAATACAGTTAGGGGTAAAATTCATATCCCTAAGGTGGAGGAAAAATATGATGGTTCATGCCATGACATCAAATCAGGAGCTTGTTGGAGGTAGCCCAACGTTTAGTAAGTATTTTATCTTTTTGTTAGTATCACTTTTGTTTTTGTTTTATTTTTTTTTCACAGGTTGAGGAGAAGCCTAATGTACCCCAAATCTAAGCTAAGATCATGGAAAAGACAAAGTTTGGGTTCTTTCGGACCCTTTGATGAAAAAGATGGAAATTGACATGCTTCTATCTAGGCCTAGAGGCCTCATGGATTATTTATATTATTCATTCTTAAATTGTACTTTGAGGTCAACATATGATTTTAAATGTGTGATGGGGAACCTTCCGATTTATATTAAGAGTGAAGTGTGCTAGAAGAGTCTTTTGTTTATTTGATTATGTTGCTAAAAAAATTGAAAATAGAAGAAAAAATTCTTTTAGTAGGTTTTAGATTTACTAGATAGTACCCACATGACACGCGGATAATATTTTTTAGAAAAAAATCATAAAAACTTATTTATAAAAAATTACTTAAATTCTCACATTCATCAAATGAACAAAAGTAAAAAAACTTCTCTTAACTAACAGATTATAATAAAATAGTTTTCTCGAAATAAATGGCTTCAGCAAGTTACAACATTGACAGACACCAAGACCACTGAGAATAATGAGTATTTAGTCATTTAGGTGACACAACAATGATACAGAGAGTAAATTATAAAGTTTAACTTCCTCAGTATATGATGTATGTGAGTTGCATGGGTTCTCAACCAGCAATAGGTCCATGTATCCTCCATTTTCCTATGTAATTACTCTTCCTCATCTGATAGTACACATGCTGAAATTGCCGATACAATTCGCTCCTAGCTATTCAATTCTGTTACATGCTACATCTGATACATGTGACAATATTTATAGATGTCGTGCGTAATGGTTGGCTAACTAACTAGACATATTGTCTTAATCCATTCAAAAATACTCTCTTTGAAACATCCGACCAGTGTAACAACATTTATAGACACCAATCAAAAAGGCTGGCCGACGACTCACAATAAAAGATGATCAACAAAGGCGAAAACCTAATTATGATCGGTCAAAGAACATAAGAAAACTCTATAGCACCTAAAGTTCAAGATACATAAAATAAATTCACTAAAATTTTCTAAATGGTTTTTGATTTCTCGATAAATTTGACTAAAATATGCCTAAAAAGAAACATTAGAAAGATTAGATGTTCCTTATCCCTTATAGTTTTTTGCATGAACTTCTCAATAATGCACCCTTTCTACAAAGCTCTGAATCATTACAAAACATCATCTGCTCACTGTTATTACTAAGAAACAGAAACTTCATCTTATTTTCTTGCTAAGATAAGATAAATAATCTCATGCACCTTAAAAATTCCAGGTAAAAAAATATATGAAAGTGCTATACAGTCCAACAAGTGATTTGGCAGCTGCCATTAGACTACCCTTTTGCATATAATTATGTATGTCCACCACTATAAATATTGTAATTCCATTTATTCTATTTGTCTTTCTGCTGCTTGTTTGCATATATGCAAAGATAGTTGTTGCATAATATGTTTAGATGGTTGAAACAGTAAGATGCCTTTCAAATGTGGAGCAAATCTAGGGCAAAATTTGAAAGGAATATGGTTGGTACACTGATAGTTTATTCCACTAACAACAAAAAGAACAATCTTCTTTGTTCCTCCCTCATACATTTCCCTTGCGATATACGGACAATATTTTAAGACAATCATAAAATTGATGTACAAAAAATAGTTTAAATTAGTACAATTACCAAATGAATAAAAGTAAAAATAAAAAAAAAATCTTAACTAACAGATTGTAAGACCCTTAAAATTTTAATTTTTTAATTGAATTATGTTTAGGGATGTTAAAAGGGTAATCAGGGAAGTTTTAAAATTTTCAAAAGGGATTTGGTGTTATTTAAGGCCTTAGGGTAGTGAAGGTCCATGATATCATCGTGTCTAGAGGTTACCCTCTATAATATTGGTGTGGCATGGAGGATAACCTCCACGATAATGGTGTGCTTCGCTAAGATAAAAATTTTGTGCAGTCTTGCTTTTATTCACATGGGATGAGGGGCTTTTAGTCTTCTTACCCCTTGTATGACTTTTAAAAATATAATAGTCTCATTCCTATCCATTTTCAGAGATCGAATCCCCTTATTTCACTCTCAAACACAAAACCCAATAACATTCAAGGGTTTGACTGTACATTCATCATTCGGGCTCCAAAAATCAAATTGATTACAAATTCTTGTGTGTTTCTAGCATGTATCTCTTCCCTAAGCTTATTTAATACAAATTCATGTGTTATATTATTTTTCATGTGATTTAAGTTGTAGGTTTTGTAATTGGGTTGAGGGGTTTTTATTATTTCTTATTGAATTACTTATCCCATGACTTGTATTTATTATTCTTGATTTGAAGTAATATTTTTAGGATTGAATTAGTACATTAAATGATTGAAATACGGAACATAGGTTTTTCCAAATTGGATTAATTTTTGCATGAACCTCAACCCACTTTATGAATTTGATTTTAATTATTGAAAATTTCATGGTCTAACTTGATTTTGAACTCAATGCATTGCATTAATGAATAAATAGTTATATAAATGGATTTGAATGACCATGGTGTCCATGGTCTCGATTTTAATAGAACTTGGGAGTCAATGTGAATTTTGTGGATTGGTTTGGCATGTGTAATTTAGCTTGCAAGCGTATTGGTATGATGATACCAAGTAGCAAATTCCTTAATGAATTAATCCCGAGTTAATAGTTGGAATTATATACTAAATGATTTTAATTTGGGCTTAAAAGAGGTTATGTAGCTCTCCATGAAGGTGGAGGTCCCAGGGGGAACAATACTGGAAACCACATTTTTCGATGTGGGGGTCTTTATGACCGTATACATAGTTCACCCATTATATACATTTTTTAATGGTTCGAGCCTCAGTGGCTTTTTCCTTTCCCCTATTTTTCTGTGGTTCATGCAGCCAACATGCACTGGGGCCATTTTAGCAGGAGAAGCTGAACCCACATAGCTAGTGGGTACTCTTAGAAAGGATAGAACTACACAGTCCAAGTTAATGGTTTTTAAACTCTCATGTTCATGACCATTACCCTACCATGGTATCCTATATATGTATATATAAATGTGTTCATTGTGGTTTTAACTGAATTTTGGACATAACGTTATGTTATCACTTTTCTTGTGTTATATGTCAGTGTTTATCTGACTAACCAATTTCGGATGCTACATCATTTCATGATGTAGGGTCCTAGGGGATTTCTCATTGTTTGTGTAGTGTTAGGTGATTTTGGTTTTTCCGGTTAGTCATCTTTAAAGTTGTGAGATTCCATTCTTCGAAAGTCCTATCATTTTATAGTTTTTTTTTCATTATGTGTAAACTATCTCTTTTGGATTATTTTAGTCATAGTTGGGGACATATCTCGTCTATTTGGTATTCTGGTTTTAGAGGATATTATGGATATATGTGGGTTGGTTTTGATATTGATTGACTCTTAATTTTTCTTGGAGTTATTTATTCTTCTTTTATTACAATGTTAATTGTGTTCTGCATTATCTTTATATCTATTTAGGTGCTTATGAGGTTAGGTGGAGGGGTTGGTCTCCAATCCATGCTGGGCTTGAGATACCCGTCATGGCTAGGCCCTGGATTGGATTATGACAAGCTTGGTATCTAAACATGGTTTAGATTCATTGGGTATCCATAAAGCTATGTAGAGTAGATTCTTTTTTATGGGTAAATAGTGCAACACACATATAAGGAGGAGGCTTTAATACATTTAGGAATGTTTTCCTTTGTTGTGTTCTATTTTCAGGCTATAGAGTATAGTGTTATGAAACCTCTCAAAATCCTGCCTTTCTTGCATTTTAGATCATGCCTCATCAAATATCTAACATTGGTAGAAACTCTATTGTGAACTCTGTCATACCAAAGGACAATATCATCGGGACTCTGTAATACCCCATACTTTTTTTAGCTTGAAATATTTCCCAAGAATGTTAGAAGATTTATTTGAAAGATGAATCCACTTTTGTACATGTGGTATTTTTAAGATTTTCACTTTTTGTCAAGTAGGAAATTTACTTAGCTTTCCAACGATACCAATTTCACCAAAATCCAACATCGAAGGAGAAGTTATGGCCAAAATACAGAAGGTAGTAAAACCGCTTAGGTGCGATGGTGAGGATGACGGACCATCGGAATAGTGACGGACCGTCGCCTACGACCGTCACAGCGAGTCAGTGTGACTACCTTCTATCTAAGAGTAACGGTCTAGGCCGATGGACTGTCGAACGAGCGACAGACCGTTGCTCAGGCCATCGAAAGGGAAACAATAAGGACACCTTCTAGACAAGGTGTGATGGGCAGGTTGACGGACCATCAAACCTGTGATATACCCAATTATTATTTACCACCCGTTTATATACCCAATTATAGCCAACCAAAGCCTAAAAAATCATTATTCTTCTACCACAATAAAATTAGGGTTTTCTCTTTAACGTTAATCTCAAAGAACAAAATCCAAATCTTCTTCAATAACTAAGAGATTCAGATTCTTCAAGTTCAAGAACTTAAAGAAAAACTCAACCCAGGTATGCATAGTGTTCATTCATGGACTCCTTTCTTCCATAAAGCCCAAGAATACTTTTTCTAAGTTCAAGTTTTATGGATTTCCTTTTTGAATTCTCATAATTTGGGTTGCTCTTATTCATGATGATAATGAGTAATTGAATTCTCTTCCATGATTGGGTGATAAATTATAGGTGGGTTTTATTAGTACAAATATTGATTCATGTTAACCCATACCTAAACCCATGAATGATGAAATTAGAATTGAATTATGATGTTTAATTGCTGTATAATGTTATTTACACATACTATGCATACCATGTGTTTGATTAAATGCCTAGACGAAGGAAAATGCCCAACTAGCATGATATCATAAAATCCCCATGTATGCACAAGTTTATTCAGATAACATGTTGGATGAAATGCTTCAATTAATGTATTATGGATTATGTTGTTAGTCATGTATTCAAGAAAGTCATGCTTTGTTAGTTTCTTTCCATCGAGACTTAGGGTACGTGTACCTAAAATATTAGATGTGTGGCTAGATCCATGTCATGTTTTCACAATACTCTCAGTCAAGCTATGATCCTTAGACTTTAGACAGTCTTATGACTCAGGAAATCTCCATGATCACTTGAACTCAGTCAGTTGTCAGATATCAGTAGTATTTCGTCAGTCAACGGAATTCAGTAACTCAGTTCATGTTTAGTTAAATAAATCATGTTCAGTGTCTATTCAGATGGGAGTAAAAATTAGCACTGAGTGAATCCAAGGATGGGAACTCACCTGTTATATGAGGGTGTGATTCTTATAAGCAATCCTTGCATTCCAGAACTATATAACCAGCATAGGTTGACATCATAGCCTTCTATATGAGGGTAGATGAGGTGGATTAGCCGACTATATGAGGTTTCCCACCGTTCTCACTAGAGTTACCTGTTATATTAGGGTTACTCACACATTATCCTTTCCATTAGCATGTTATTAACACCCTTCTAATCAGGACATAAATTGGACCCCAGCTCAGCTATTATAGCATATTTAGGGCATGTTAGTTAGATGACTGCTTCCCACAATTTCATTATCAGTATCAATCAAGAACTGAGATAGTTCTTTAGATTTTAGGACTGTCAGATATAGTCAACTCAGATACAGTGCAGAAATCAGCTAGTTCCATTAGATTCAGGACTGTTAGATATAGTCACTCATGTTATCAGTTATATCAGTTATCAGTATGTTATGTTATTAGCATTCAGATTCAGTAATCATGTTATCACGATATTAGTGTCAGTTTTTATGTCTCATATATGTACTCTCATGCTCATGATATTCAGTCTGTTATTATATTTGTTCATGCATATGAACCCTATGCATTTATCTTACCTCATATGCTTACCAGTACATTCAAAGTACTGACGCATTTGCGATATGGTGTCTTATACCATAGGTTCAGAGACAAGAGTTCTAAAGCATCAGTAGATTCCAGTCTCAGTAGTCAGATTAAGAAGTGAGTCCTCATCTTTCGAGGACACGGTCATTATTTTATTACCTCATTAATTAATTTATTAGTTGGAGTTAGTTGGGGACACATCCCATCAACTCCTTATTTAGAAAGTTATGTTTAGAGGCTTTTCATACTACAGTATGTTCAGATGGCTTAGTCCAATTTTGTTTTAGGTATTTGATACCCCATCTATATGTTATGATTTATCAGATCTTATGTTATAATTTTGAACCTTATGGACTTTTAGTTCATGTTTCTGCATTATACAGTATGTATGAAGTATACTGGTATAGATATCAGTCATGGGTTAGCTTGTAATCCTTTGGGGTCATGACCACCATGTAACATTATGAGTACCATATTTGGGGCATTATAAACTTAGTATCAAAGACTAAGGTTTAATAGTTTCCTAGGAAGTCGTAAAGCCGCTTCTAGTAGAGTCTTGTGCATGGGTGTGTTGCAAGCTACATTTATGTACAGGAGGCTATAAGATGTTTTAGGAACAAATTCCCTTCTTTCAGTATTCATTTCATGCTAGTGAGCATAATATCAAGACAATCTCTTGGTCCAATCCGTTTCTTCTTCTTATTTCAGAACATGTCTCCCAAGAGAAGAACCCAGCCTGTCTAAGAAGATCCCTTGGACAAACATTATTCTCATGCAAAGTTCAGGGCCATATTCACTACTGTTTCCCAGTTAGTTCTACTCAGAATGAATGACCAGCTGTCGTTCCGGCCAATCCAGTGGCCAATTCAACTATAGCCAGGATTTAAGACTTCACTCGAATGAATCCTCTATATTTTTTTAGGTCTAAGATAGATGAGGACCCTCAGGAATTCCTAAATTAGGTGTAGAAGGTTACAGACATAATGGGGGTTACTCCCAGTAAGAGTGCTAAGCTAGCTGCATATTAGTTACAGAATGTTGCTCACAATTGGTTTAAGCAGTGAAAGTCAGAGAGGGAAGATGATGTAGGCTAGTTGAGTGGGAGGAGTTTGCTTCGTCTTTCCTTGATAGATTCTTTCCCCTAGAGCTTAGAGAATCTAAGGTGTTGGAATTCATCAACCTCAGGCAGGGCAATATGATAGTAAAAGATTATTCTCTTAAGTTCACTCAATTAGCCAGATATGCCCCTCATGTGGTTGCAGATAGTAGGACCAAGATGAGTAACTTTCTTTTAGGGATAAATGATAGTGTGGTTAATGAGTGTAGATCCACCATGCTGAATAGTGACATGACTTTAGCTAGGTTCATGACTCATGCTCAGGTAGTTTCAAATTTGCTCAACCTAAGTTAGAAGGAGAAAACCATTCTGTGTATCGTCCTAAGTCATCAGTTCCATCTTTTTCTTCAGCTAGTGCTCCAGTTCCTAAGTTCAGAGAGGGTAGTAAAGATAGAGCGCGAGTCTCTAAGTCCCAGGGCAGTGTTAGCAGCGCCCGTGCCTATTCTCTTTGCCAGACTTATGGTAAGAACCATCAGGGTATTTGCTGAGCTAGAAGTGGTATTAGTTTTGGATGTGGCAAGACAGGCCACAGAGTCAGAGACTGTCCTTAACCAGGTCCTCAAGGTTAACAAAATCGCTCCTCAGCTCAGTCTGGTAACCCAAATCAGTAGGGTGCCACCTCCAGTCCTACTAGTGGGAAACGCACAAATCATCTCTATGCTCTTCAGTCCTGACAAGATTAAGAAAATTATCCTAGTATGGTTACCGATACATTACATATCTTTCATGTGCATGTTTACGCTTTACTATATTCGGGAGCTTCTTTGTCTTTTTTCACTCCTTATATAGCAATCGATTTCAGAGTCAGTTCCAAAATTCTAGTAAAGCCCTTTTTAGTTTCTACCCTAATGGGTAAAACCATCATAGCTCAGCGGGTATACAGGAACTGCCCGGTTATGATATCTTAGAAATTCACTTTAGCAAACTTAGTCGAATTAGAGATGACTGATTTTGATGTCATGCTTGACATGGATTGGCTTCATTCTTGCTATACCACAGTCAACTGCAGAAATAGAATAGTTCAATTTCAGTTTTTGAATAAACCCTTCCTAGAGTGGATGGGTAGTGTATCCACTTTTAGAGTTCAACATGTTTTCTACCTTCGGGCATGAAAAATAATATATAAAGGATATGTCTATCATCTTGCTTGAGTTAAGAATACTAGTTCTAAGACTCCTAGTCTTGAATTAGTTCCAGTTGTAAACATATATTCATATATTTTTCCCGAATATCTTCTAGGAATTCATCCCGAAAGGGAAATAGACTTCAGTATTGATCTTCTTTTGGATACTCAGCCTATCTTTATTCCGACATACAGAATAACACCATTAGAACTCAAAAAACTAAAAGAGCAGTAAAAGGATCTCTTAGATAAGGGATTCATCAGACCTAGTGTTTCCCCATGGGGTGCACAGTCTTATTCGTGCGCAAGAAAGATGGTTCTCTCAGAATGTACATTGATTATCGTCAACTCAATAAAGTCAAGTTCAAGAACAAGTATTTATTTCTTAGAATCAATGACTTGTTTGACCAAATTTAGTGTGCGCTGCTAGCTTTTTCTCAAAGATATACCTTA
This sequence comes from Capsicum baccatum var. pendulum, assembly GCA_030864225.1. NCBI lineage: Eukaryota > Viridiplantae > Streptophyta > Magnoliopsida > Solanales > Solanaceae > Capsicum > Capsicum baccatum. Next base: position 42,570,252 of record CM061560.1, read on the forward strand.
GATCCAACTATCATCAGCTCAGAGTCAGAGAATGTGATATTCCAAAAATACCTTTTCATACTCGGTATGGTAACATTGGATTCTTAGTTATGTCATTTGGTCTTACCAATGCCCCAGCTATTTTTATGGACTAGATGAATCGTATGTTCAAGCAGTACTTGGGCATGTTCATCATAGTCTTCATAGATGATATTTTGGTCTATTCCCGTAGTGAGCGAGATCATTCAGACCATATCAAAATAGTACTTTAGACTCTCAGAGATCATCAGCTATTCGCCAAATTCAGTAAGTGCAAGTTTTGGAGAAGATCAGTAGCATTCCTTGGTCATATCGTTTTTTGTGATAGCATTAGAGTAGATCCTAAAAAAATTGAAGCAGTAAAAAATTGGCCTCGCCCTATATCTCCATTGGATATCAAGAGTTTCCTGGGTTTGGCTAGATATTATAGATGGTTTGTTGAGGGATTTTCTTCTATTTCATCCCCGATGTTCAGATTGACTCAGAACAAAGTCAAGTTCCAGTGGTCAGATCCTTGAGAGAAGTGTTTTTAGGAGTTGAAGACTCGACTTACCTCAACTTCAGTTCTAGCATTACCAGATAGTTCATATGGGTTCGTAGTATATTTTGATGCATCCAAAGTGGGTTTAGTTTGTTTCCTCATGCAGCATAGTAAGGTCATAGCCTACGCCTCCAGACAGCTTAAGCCCCATCGGAAGAATTATCCTACTCATGATCTTGAGTTAGCCGCTGTAGTATTTACCTTGAAGATTTAGAGGCATTATCTATACGGTGTTCATGTAGATTTGTTCACGGATCATAAGAGCCTTCAGTATGTATTTTCTCAGCAAGATCTCAATCTTCATCAGAGGAGGTGGTTAGAGCTCTTGAAAGATTATGACATGAGTGTACTTTATCATCTGGGCAAGGCCAACATAGTGGCCGATGCTGTCAGTAGACTGTCTATGGGTAATGTTGCTCATGTCAAAGATAGTAAGAAAAAGTTAGCTCAGGAGGTCCATCAACTTTACAGACTAGGCGTTCTCTTAGTCAATTCAAAGAAGGGTCATATATGGGTTCAAAGTAGTTCAGAATTCTCACCAGTTTTCGAGGTGAAAGAAAAGCAAGATAGGGATCCTAGCCTTGTCAAATTAAAAGAGTCAGTCAAGGATCAAAAAGTAGAGGTTTTCTCCTAAGGGGGATATTGTGTTCTGCATTTTCAGGGTCGTTTGTGTGTTTCAGCTATAGATGACTTAAGGCAGTGAATTCTTATAGAAGTACATGGTGTGAGCTACTCTATTCATCCAGGGGCCACAAAGATGTACCGCAATTTGTGAGAAATCTATTGGTGGAGTACGATGTAGAGAGACGTTGCAGAGTTTGTAGCTAAGTGCTCTATAAATTAGCAGGTTAAGATAGAGCATCAAAATCCTAGTGGTCCTATGTAGGAGTTCATTATTCCTACTTGGAAGTGGGAAGAAGTGAACATGGACTTCGTGATGGGTTTTCCTCGAACTCGTCATCAGCATAATTTAATTTGGGTCATCGTCGACAAAATGACCAAATTAGCCCATTTCCTTTCAGTCCATTCCTTTTATTTAGCTGAGGATTATACCAAATGCTTCATGAGGGAGTTGGTCATATTGTATGGTGTTTTCCTATCTATTATCTCAAATAGAGGTACCCGGTTCACCTCTTATTTCTAGAAAGCGCTCCAAAAGGGTCTTGGTACCCAAGTTCATCCTAGTAAAACCTTTCATCCTTAGATAGATGGTCAAGCAGAAAGGAACATTCAGACTTTAGAAGTATGCTAAGGGCGTGTGCCATTCATTTCAAGGGTAGTTGGGATGACCACTTGCCTTTTATTGAGTTTGCATACAACAATAGTTATCATTCAAGTATTAAGATGGCTTCATTTGAAGCTCTTTATGATAGGAGATATAGATCTCCAATTGGTTGGTTCAAAGTTAGTGAGGCCTCAGTTATAAGGCCTGACTTGGTATTCGATGCCTTAGAGAAAGTCCAGTTGATCAGATAAAGACTCCGGCCTGCTCAGAGCCGACAAAAGTCTTATGCAAATGTTCATAAAAAAGATCTCAAGTTCGAGATTAGTGACTACGTCTATCTAAAGATCTCTTCCATGAAGGGAGTGAAGAGGTTTGGCATGAAGGGAAAGCTCAGTCCCTAATATGTTCGTCCCTTCAAGATTCTCAGTCGCTTTGGCAAAGTAGCTTAGGAGCTTGATTTTCCTTCATATCTAGCCTGAGTTCATCTAGTCTTCCACGTCTCTTTTCTCAAGAAATGTATAGGTGACCCAGCAGTTGTTGTCCCTATTCATAGCATCATTGTTCAGAATAGCCTCTCGTATGAAGAGATTCCAATTGAAATCCTAGACTGTTATGCTCATAGATTAAGGAACAAAGAAGTCTCTCTAGTTAAGATTCTTTGGCAAAATCAGTCCGTCCAGGGAGCTACTTGGGAAGCAGAAGCAGACATGCATACCAAGTATCCTCACCTCTTCTCCGCCGACTTAGATCAAGCTTAAGGTAACAGTTCTCCTTAATCTTACTCAGTTTCATGTTAAGTGTTCATCACAAACATGGTAATAAATACCATTGCATATTCAGTCATGCATTCATGTATCAGCTCAGTTATATAATTATGCATCAGACATGCATTCTCATTGTGAGATACTTTGTTCATCAGAACACCCAGTCATGCATTCATGACTCAGTTACATATGCATCAGATATGCATGTTCAGTACAATAATTTCAGTTATCAGCCATGTCAGTCATAAGGTCATGTTCCAAACATTCACGTTCTGTATGTATGTTAGTTATCATCTACCCTCACTCTCAGTCTCATTCGAGGATGAATGTTCCCAAGGGGGAGATAATGTAATCCCCCATACTTTTTCCTATCTTGAAATTTATCCCAAGAATGTTAGAATTTTTCTTTGAAACATGAATCCACTTTTGGACATGTATTTTTAATATTTTCACTTTTTTCATGTGGGAAATTGACTTAGTTTTCTAACGATACCAATTTTATCAAAATTCGATATCGGAGGAGAAAGTTATGGCTAAAATACAGAAGGCTGTAAAACTGCCAGGTGCGATGGTAAGACCAACGGACCATCGAACTAGAAATGGACCATCACCCATGACCGTCGCAGCGAGTCAGTGTGACAACTTTCTTCCTAAGAGCGACAGCTAGGCCGATGGACCGTCGGACTAGCAATAGACCGTCGCTCTGGCCATTGCAAGGGAAACAATGAGGCCACCTTATGGATAAGGTACAACGGGTAGGTTAACGGACCGTCGAACTTGTGATGGACTATCCCCCAAGCTATCACAGCCAAAGCAGTAAGACCCTACTCAGGTCCACATCACCGGTTAGAACAACGGACCATCGAGATAGCGACGGACCATCGAGATAGCGATGGACCATCGCAGGAGCTGTCGCAGGTCCTGTTCAATTATTTTAAGTCTTTTTTTAAGGGGAATTTTTGGTCTTTCACCAACTATTTATATACCCAATTATATCTGACCAAATCTCAGAAATTCAATATTCTTCTACCACAACAAAATTTGGGTTTTCTCTCTAATGTTAATCTCTAAGAACAAAATCCGAATTTCTTTAAGAACTAAGAGATTCAGATTATTCAAGTTCAAGAACTTCAAGAAAAACTCAACCCAGGTATGCATAGTGTTCATTTATGGACTCCTTTCATCCATGAAGCCCAAGAATCTCTTTTCTAAGTTCAAGTTTTATGGATTTCCTTTTTGAATTTTCATGATTTGGGCTGCTCTTGTTCATGTTGATAATGAGTAACTGAATTCTATTCCATGATTGGGTGATAAATTATAGGTGGGTTTTATTAGTATAGATATAGATTCATGCTAACTTATACCTAAACCCTTGTATGATAAAATTAGAATTGAATCATGATGTTTAATTGTTGTATAAGGTTGTTTACACATACTATGCCTACCATGAGTTTGATTAAATGCCTAGATGAAGGAAAATGCCCAACTAGCATAATATCATGAAATTCCCATGTATGTACAAGTTTATGCTGATCACATGTTTGATGAAATGTTTCAATAAATGTATTGTGAATTATGATATTAGTCATGTATTCAAGAAAGTCATGCTTTGTTAGTTTCTTTCCATTGAGTCTTTGGGGGTACTTATACCTAAAATATTAGTTGTTTGCCTAGAGCCATGTGATATTTTCACGGTAATCTCAGTCAAGATATGATCCTTAGACTTCAGAAAGTCTTATGACTCAGGAAATCTCCATGATCTCATGAACTCAGTCAGTTGTCGGATATCAGTAGTATTCCATTAGTCAATGGAATTCAGTAACTCAGTCCATGTTCAGTTCAGTAAATCATGTTCAGTGTCTATTCAGATTGAGTGGAAATTAGCACCGAGTGAACCTAGGGATGGGAACTCACTGTTATATAAGGGTATGATTCTTAGAAGAAATCCTTACATTTCAGAACTATGTATCCAGCATAGGTTGAGACATCATATCCTGCTATATGAGGGTATATTAGATGGCTTATCCTGCTATATAAGGGTTCCCACCATTCTCACTAGAGTTACCTATTATATTAGGGTTACTCATACATTGTCCTTACCAGTGATGCGGTATTGACATCTGATAACGCTCAATATACAGCTCTCACAGGAGTGTAAAGCGGTCGTTAGCAAATATAGAACCCAACCTGGGTTGGGTATCAATCCCTCAGGGAATAGCTTGGCCAACAAGTAAGCAAAATTACTAGACTTTTAATGCAAGTCTCGTAAGAAGGGGGGATTGTAATGTGTAACCAAAACAATAAAGTAAAAGCTGAAAATAGCAAAGTAAAAAGAAAAGGATTGTTACGTAAGTTGTAAACCATGAGAATTGAAGCGTTGGGGTTATGTCCACCTCCTGAGTTATACGTCTCTATTGACTATGAGTGTGTAGAATTCCGACATGCATGTGCTTATAGAGAATTGTATTCGATGGTAAATCCAGGTGTCTTTCGACCTATTCGAGGATTATTTCACTTTAACTCTTTCGAGCTTAAAGCGTGTCTAACGGTACAAATTCTCCAAGAGGTTAATCCAGTTACGGCACTAATTGTTTAGTAGGGAATTTAGGGGGTGACCCTACTACCTTGACATTATCTCTTTTCCAAACAAATAACCTTTCTTTCGAACAAGTTAAATGTTATACTGGCGTATTCTTGCGTTTGCAACCACAAAGAATGTAGATTAAGATGAAGAGAATAATGATATAAGCTACATACGTGTCAAGAATTCACAAACTGATAGCAATAGATGGTATTTCAGTTGGCTTCCATAACCCCAACAGAGAAGTTTAGTTACCCATGAATGTGAAGGAGATCACGATTGACATTGTTGTTATACCACAATATTGATTAATTTCGTGTAGCACAAGTGGTAGGCATTTAGGCGTGAATTCCTAGGCAAAGTAACGATTCTCTTGTTGCGGAAATTAAGAATAAATGAACAGAAGAAGAAAAATAGAATTAATGGAAGAATTCGGAATTGAGAAGTAGAATGTATCTCTCCACTAAGGGAGGAATGAATAAAAATCTCTAGCAAGATAGGGTATTTATAATACCCATATCCTATTCCTACTAAGCTAATGAAATACTTAACTAAATCCTACTAAACTAATGAAATACTTCACCCAATTGTACTAGGTTAATGTAACATTATCCAAATCCAAATAAACTAATGAAATACTTAACCCAATTGTACTAGGTTAATGTATTATTATCCTAATCCACATAAGTTACTGCAAGTCCCCAAATTCTTCAAAAATGTTGTTTTAGCCCGGGACAGATTTTCCATGTATCAATTTTGGTCCTTTAGGCGTTCAAGCTCCCTTTCCTTCCTTCGTGAGCTTTCTTTGGTGTCAAGTAAGCCATAAAATGCTGAATTCTGCACCATTTATACCTGAAACTTTGCTAATCATGTTCGTTAGCTCACTTATAGGAAAAAGGACTAAAAGCGCATGAAATATATACTTTGTTCTCAAAACATGGCATAAATATGGGCAAAATATATTGATATAGGCGCGTAATATCGCCTATCATCAACACCCCACACTTGAAGCTTTGTTCGTCCTCAAACAAAATATCATGTCCATCTAAACATCAACTTAGGGTTTCACAGTGACAACACAAAACATTCTTCAAGACAAGCACAATAATTATCAACAAAGAGTAATTTTCCGATCATTAGTAGAAACAGTTTAAACTCTAGCATAGACTCGTGATGGTGGTCAACTCGCATGCAAAAGTTAAGGTACACTGAATCATATACAACTACCCAAACTCATCAACCATGTGTGTCTCACAATATAGTACCCATAATCACTCACAAGTATAGCATATTTTTCACACATGGGTATCAAAATATCCTTGCTCTCACTCTAACAAAGAATTCATATGTAGCAACTGATGACCATAGGCTTGCCCTTAGTGTAATACTCCACTAAATGTCAAAATGTTAAGATTAGGATCAAGTAGGTCTTTTGATGGTTGTAATGTAGGCTAAGGGACGGGTAGGAGTAGCTATTTTGGCCAGAAATAGTGACTAAGTTCCTAAGAACTTTAATACATCACATTGTATCATTGACACTTTTTTCTTTCTTCCTTTCTTCTTCTTTTTTTTTCTACCACCCTTGTTCTCCTCTTTTGCTTTTCAATTTTACACATAACTCACTTTTCAGCTTTCTTTTTCCTTGTTCTTTTCACAACATACCTCTTATGATAGCACTTTCTTTTTCATAACGCATTCAAGCACCATTACAATTTAAAGCATCATACTTACCCAATTTCCTCTTATATTGTCACATGACTTTATACTTTAAAGCACTTAGGAATTTGGATCAAATCACGGTCTTGAAAAAATGGATTAGGCTTACATACAAGGTTGTCAAAGAAATAGGCTAAAGGCTCAAAAGGGTTTAACTAGGATGATGTCCAAGGGTAGGTAAAACGATGGTAAACATATATAGGTTTCCAAAGAAATGCCTAAATCATCTCCTAAACTTACACTCCTTATTTTAGCTTTGCATACATACCAGGCAAGTTCTAGCATCAGCCACAAACATAGAATATACTATTATCTCACACACACAAGGCACATGGTCGACTTGATTTGAAGTAATATAGACTCTCGACCCAACAAGTGAAAGAATTGAACCACAAAATATCACATAATGAGTCATAACTAGAGCCTAAACGTCTCAATAGTCATAATTGTAGCACATACTCTTGTTATAATCTCATGCTGCCTATTGGAATTATTTCATGCGAGGCTAAAAAAAAATTTAAAAACTTAAAAAAACATAGATACAAATAGAGAAGTATAGCATGCGATACCGCCACCCCACACTTAAATGGGACACTGCCCTCAGTGGAAAATAAATACGAAGAACCTGGTCAGTTGGACTCCTCCTCAATGTCGGGGGTCATACCCCCTTCATCGGAATCATCATAAGAGTCGTCAAAGTAAACGCTCACTCCACACATCTCCCGTGCATGCATGTTCATTGGATAGTCGTGGTCCAGCTATTGGAGCTCTGCAGCAGTTGGAACACGTCCACCACTCATCATAGTAAATCGTGTCATGCCATAAAGATGACGAAAGAAACTCTCATCACGAGCATGTCTCTCCGCAGTAGTAAGGTTGACACCATGAGTTGTTTCAGCATCTTTGACCTTTGTGAGGTCAACCTTCTTCGGGTTATGTGGGAGTTTTTGATCAGCTGGTTCCTCTTCGATATCCTCCTTCCGCAAGAGTGCTGTCAACAGATTACCAAAAGTGAAGTGGGACCTTTTGTGGAGTCTGGCCTTCCGCATTGTAGAGCGAATGATTGCCCCAAAGTTGATAGGGACATTCTTCATCAAATCATAGTCCAAACACACTCTATCTCTTGATATTTTGGTGTATTGAGTCCCAGGAATAAGGCATAAGTTGACAATACGCAACCAGATTCTTGCTTCCCTATTCAATGGAGCATAGGGGATGGTGTTGTGTCATCCGGTGTCTCGGTGTCTGCCCCACCTTGCCATGGATCTACTTCCACAAAGTGTGTGTCATATTGCTCTATAAGGAGGCCTACTGTACAGCTCTTTGAATGGTGCTGGGTCGACCGAAGGTAAGCCAAGAAAGGAGTTGATCAAATCTGCGTTGAGCTGTAACACTTGGCCCCGAATATTGACTTCGTTGCCTGTGGTTTTCGGAGACCAGTTGGCGTAGAAATCCCTTGTCAAATAAAGATTACATTCTCCCATGTCGCGTGAGATGAAATCCAATTTCAACGCCATTATTTTCGCCAACATACGCGGCTCCTTCTTCGCTATGGTGTCCTTGTTGATCAAGTCGACGTGAACATATTTCTGTTCCTTGTTGTTCTTGTACCATTCTTTGGCTTCCTCCTCAAGAACCCATTTTATTCCAAACATTCGGCGGGGTAGTTGCATGGAGGATGACTCTCCTTGGTCCTTGCGACCTCTCTTCTTGCCCTTTTGGGAAGTGGTAGCCTTATCTTGTCGCGCTTTAGGTGCCATTGTTCCTGAGATTTAAATAGTATTCATGTTAGCATCAACTCAAAGGAAACAATCTATACACAAGCCATCGGGGTACCTCCCCACACTTAGGTTCGTTAATACAAAATAGTGAAGTGAATTCATACGTTTTAGGAACTATGTTCCAACAAGAAAATCAGCGATGTATCACTACTTGCAGCCATTGCACTACTTTCATGTTAGTTATAACAACACTACTACGTAGGGGTTACATTATGGTATAGTTACTTTCAACAATCACAACCTCCTAAGTCGGTAGGCAACTATAAGTCTTATCCCGATGAACGGGATAGTCTAACATGTAAGTATCCAAGTATCAAACTTAAGCAATTTTCATAACCCTAGCAATTCTGCAAATAGTATAACAATGCTATTAAAACCAAATTCAAGTCGGAAACAAGTCAAGATTATCCTACGTATATGTTCACGCACATGGTTTTGTGTCAACAATCCAAACACATTAACATCACCAATAATCTTTCAAGATGTAGCAATTCATAATAGTCATAGCAACGTAGTACTTACGAGAAATAGATGAAGAATACAAGAGTACTTACGTGATTGAAGCCTTTGGAGATGTTCTTGTGAATTGGAAGAGCAAAAAGAAAACGTTTGAGATGATTTGGAGAGAGTATGCGGCGCCTTTAGGTCAATTTCTAATGTGGTTATGTTTCAAGACTAAGTCCCCTTTATATAGGAAGAGAATGAGTCGGGTTTTGACCCATTTACAAACGGTTTTGGAGACAAAAATGCCCTATATGTGGCGCATAATGCTTGGCATAGTCATAGTATAGGCGGCGCATAGTGTATGGCATTTAGGCACATATGCGGCGCATAGGTCATGGCATTTAGGGACATATGCGTCGCATAGTGTATAGCATTTGAGATACTGATACCTAATGCTATATCATAGGCGGCACATAGTGTATAGCACACTTAAGAATGGGCGGCGCATAGTGTATAGCACACTAGATTCCGAGACCTTAGGCTATAGTATAGGTTTTGCATTGTTCGTGGCCTAGTTTTACCTAGGCCTAGCCTTCCTCGATGCCTATTTTGGCATGATCAATGCTCAATCCATAGCCTAATGCATCCTTATTCCTAACTTACCACCTTTACCATACAATATGTCCAAATCATCATTTGAAACCAATCTCCTCGTTGAATACTTCTCGCACCTATATTTGCTCAAAACCAATGAAAACGATTAGTACGATGGAATGCCTCCCACCAAGCACCTTATTTTTGGTCGTGGAATGACTCATATTTTTGGATTTTCATTTATCAAAAGCAAAACAAGTAATAGAACGAAAGAAAGACAAAATGATAAATGATAAAACGATGCAACGATGGAACGATGGGTTGTCTCCCATCTAGCGCCTTATTTATTGTCGTGGCTCAACATAGTTACCTCGAGTACTTAGACTTCGTCGAGATAAGTGATAGCCATATAATTCATCGAGTCAAGAGGACCGATATAAGGTTTAACACGTTGGCCATTCACTTTGAAGACAACACCATTATTGTCTTCCAATTCGACTACTCCAGATGAGTAGACTTGCATAACTTTGTATGGACCAAACCACTTAGACTTTAACTTACGTGGGAAGAGCTTCAATATGGAGTTGAAGAGAAGTACCATCTCACCCCTTTGGAAGTTTCGTCAAACAATTCGTTGATCATGATACATTTTCATCCGCTCCTTGTATAGGTATGATTTTTCATAAGCATGGAGACAGAACTCATCTAATTCGTTCAGCTGCTCCAACCTCAGATTCATCGCATCATCCCAATTCAAGTTCAATTGCTTCAATGCCCACAATGCCTTATGCTCGAGCTCGATGGGTAAATGACAAGCCTTCCCATAAACTAGTTGATAAGGAGACATGCCAATGGGTGTTTTGAATGCAGTCCTGTACGCCCATAGTGCATCATCTAGCTTCCTAGACCAATCCTTCCTATTTGCATTAACCGTCTTCGCAAGGATTTGCTTGATCTCCCGATTGGAAACTTCTACTTGTCCACTAGTTTTGGGATGATAAGGCGTAGCTACCTTATGTTGCTTGACACCATACTTGGCCAGAACTGATTTGAATAGCTTGTTGCAAAAGTGAGATCCTCCATCACTTATGATAGTACGTGGTACTCCAAAGCAAGAGAAGATATTCTTCTTTAAGAACTCTACAACACGCTTCCCTTCATTGTCGGCCAAAGCAACAGCTTCCACCCATTTTGAAACATAATCTACAGCAACCAAGATGTACTTCATTCCAAACGAATTCACGAATGGACCCATGAAATCAATACCCCACACATCAAAGAGTTCTACCTCAATAATTTTGGACATGGTCATTTCATGGTGTTTCTAAATAGCACCTTGACGTTGGCATTGGTCGCACCTTCTAACATAGTCGTAGGCATCTCTAAATATCGAAGGCCAATAATAACCACTTTGCAATACTTTTCTTGCCGTCTGATTGCCTGCATGATGTCCTCCAACTTGGGAAGTGTGGCATGCTTCCAAAATATTAGGAACCTCTACATGGGATATACATCGTCGAATAATACCATCCGCACATCGTCGAAACAAATATGGCTCATCCCAATAGTAGTGTTGTACGTCATGCATAAACTTCCTCCTTTAGTGGTAAGATAAATTGGCAGGTATCACATTACTCACCACAAAATTTTCAAAGTCGGCATACCATGGTAATTTTTCCATTGTTGTCGCTAATATCTCCTCATCAGGGAATGCATCATCAATCTGAATTTCAGGTTGCGCCACATGTTCATTCTCAAGTCAAGATAGGTGATCGGCCACTTGGTTCTCGCAACCTCTTCTATCTTTGACCTCAAAATCGAACTCTTGTAGCAACAACACCCATCGAATTAACCTTGGTTTTGTATCGTTCTTTGTTATAAGATACCTAAGAGATGCATGGTCTGTATGAATGATCACCTTAGTACCTAATAGATAGGCACGAAACTTCTCAAATGCGTACACAACTGCTAGGAGCTCTTGTTCAGTAACAGTGTAGTTCCTTCGGGCTTCATTTAGGACCTTACTCGCATAGTAGATAGGATGAAATAATTTCTCCTTTCTTTGTCCAAGTACAGCTCCAATGGCTACACCACTAGCATCACACATGACTTCGAACGAGAGAGACCAGTCTGGTGCTACCATGATAGGGGCTTCAATGAGTTTTCCTTTAAGACATTCGAATGCCTTTAAGCAATCTTCATTAAAGTCAAACTTTGCATCCTTCTCCAATAGTTTGCACAATGGACTAGCAATTTTGGAGAAATCTTTGATGAACCGACGATAGAAACCTGCATGGCCAAGAAAACTACGAACTCCCTTCACCGAAATTGTAGGCGGTATCTTCTCAATAACCTCTATTTTTGCTCGATCAACCTCTATTCCTCTTTCGGAGATCTTGTGCCCAAGAACGATTCCTTCTTTTACCATGAAGTGGCACTTTTCCCAATTCAGCACAAGGTTGAATTCTACACATCTTTGCAATGCCATGCTCAAGTTTTCCAAGCACGACTCAAAAGATTCACCAACAACTGAAAAATCATCCATAAATAACTCCAAAGTGTCCTCAACCATATCAGATAAAATGGACATCATACAGCGTTGAAAGGTGGCTGGTGCATTACATAACCCGAATGGCATACGTTTGAAGGCAAACGTACCATATGGGCATGTAAATGTTGTCTTCTCTTGGTCTTCGGGGGCAATAAAAATCTGATTGTAGCCTGAATAACCATCCAAGAAACAAAACCATCCTTTCCCCGCTAATCATTCTAGCATTTGGTCCATGAATGGCATTGGGAAGTGATCTTTGAGTGTCCAAGAATTCAGCTTTCGGTAGTCCATGCATACTCTCCATCCAGTGATGGGTCTGAGTGGAATAAGCTCGTTCTTCGTATTCTCGACCACCGTCATGCCTCATTTCTTTGGAACACATTGTACCAGGCTTACCCATGTACTATCCGAGATAGGATACACAACCCCCGCGTCTAACCACTTGATAATTTCTTTCTTCACCACTTCTTACATAGGTGGGTTTAGACGTCTTTGATGCTCAATGGTGGGTGTGCAATTTTCTTGAAGCTGAATTTTATGTGTGCAAATCCCAGGTGGAATACCAATAATATCCGCAATGGTCCATCCAATGGCTCTAATATACTTGCGTAAGATAGCAATAAGAGCTGCAACTTGTTGCTCACCCAAATCGGCTGCCACAATGACTGGAAGAGTATTTCCGCTTCCTAAGAAGGCGTACTTCAAATGACTTGGCAGCTCCTTCAATTCTAACGTGGGTGGCTCTTCAATAGATGGCTTAGCTGGTGGTATGGGTTGATTTTTGAGATCAAGATCCAGCTTCTTGGGAGCATATCGATATGACCCTAATCCCGATATAGCACAAATAGCTTCTTCACAATTTTCAGCATCCTCATTCTCTCCATTCATAAGCACAACCTCCAAAGGGTCATCAATGATTTGCTCTTCTTCAAGTAATTCTTTCTCATCATCAAGAAAACATCAGCCACCGAAAATACACTTAGATCTTTGGGTTGCTTCATTGATTTGCACACATCAAAGCGAACCACTTCGTCATTTATTCGGAATGAAAGCTCATTAGCTCTCAAATCAATAAGCACACTTCCTGTAGCAAGGAAAGGGCGCCCCAAGATTATGGGAACTTCTGAGTCTGCCTCACAATCTAAAATAACAAAGTTTGCCGGTAATATGAATGAATAAACCTTCACCAATACGTCAAATAGAATACCAATAGGTCATTTCACCAACCTATCCGCCATGACGAGCCTCACATTGGTTGGAGTAGGATCACCCAACCCCAACTTCTTGTAGATCGATAATGGCATCAAATTGATGCTGGCTCCTAAGTCACATAATGCTTTGGCAAAATTCAAAGATCCAACGGTGCAAGGAATAGTGAAAGCTCCGGGGTCGGCCTTCTTCTGAACTATCGACCGGGTAGCAATTGCACTACAATGATGCACATCTTCTTTCAACTCATAACTTGCTACCCGCTTCTTAGTCAAAAGATCCTTCATAAATTTCGCATACCCAGGCATTTGTTCAAGTGCCTCCACGAATGGAACATTAATGGTCAGCTGCTTTAACATAGTCATGAATTTGCTGAACTTTGTGTCATCCGCCACCTTCTTCAATCTTTGGGGAAAAGGTGGTGGTGGGTATGGAAGTGTTCTCTCCACGGTTTTCTTCTCCTCTTGCTTCCGTTTTTCAGATTTTTCAGGTTGCACAGCACTGGGTGAGGCGTCCTTGACATCAGGAGTAGGTGTTGTGGCATCTTCTCCTTTTGCGTTGTCATCCATGCCCGCAACTTCTTCAACCACTTTCTTGCCTTTTGCTGAAGTTTCCAGCACCTTACCACTTCTGGTAGTGATGGCCATGCATGACCCATCATTCCTTGGGTTTCACACAGTATCGCTAGGTAAAGTGCCGGCCTTTCTTTGATTGAGTGCTGCTGAAAGTTGGCTCAATTGCTGCTCTATTTGCTTGCTTGAAGTGGAATGAGAATCAACTAATTGTTTCATGGAGGACAAATCATTAATTACCTCCGTAACTCCCACGCTCGTTGCTTCCACTCCTTTCAATAATTTAGCCATCATGTCTTCCATACTTCCAGAATTAGATGTGGTGGTGTCACGTCTACCAGGGGGAACGTACAAACCACTCTTTTCATTCTTGTTTTTCCAACTACCTTGGTCTTTGTTTCCAGATTTATCATAGTAGTTCCGACCTTGGTTTCCTTGGGTATTCCCACGGAAACCTCCCTGATTGTTCAAGTAGTTGGCCTCCTCTTCTGAATCAGATTCGTCTCTTCCTTTTGACGCCATGGCTTTGACTTTTTCGGTCTTCCCTGATAATAGATGCTTTGTAAGAAGATCCATTTGAGTTTTCATGTGCGCCATTTCCTGATCACGTTCTTCTTCTCTACGCCTTTGTTCTGCATTCATGCCAATAGATATAGTAGAGCTTGCTACCTCAGAATCCCTGGTATGCCAAGATCTACTTTGCTTCGTCATACGATCTAGCATATTGCTTGCTTGAACAAAGGTGAGGTCCATAAAAGATCCTCCAGCTGCGTTATCCACCACTGGTTTAGTTATTGAATTCAAGGCTCTATACAAGATCTCCATTAGGTGGACATTAGTCATGTGATGGTTTGGGCATCTCGCTAGCTTTGTCTTGAACCTCTCCCATGTTTCATGAAGAGCTTCAGTGGGAAGCTGACGAAAGTTGTTGATTTCATCTCTTAATTGTGCTCTTTTGGATGGCGGAAAGAATCTTTCTAGGAAAGCGTCTCTCAATTGCCTCTAATTTGTAATTGAATCAGGAGTTAGCCCATTCAACCATAGTGTTACCTCCCCAGATAGAGACAATGGAAATAGACGTAATCGAATTGCATTCTGACCAACACCAGGATTGTCAAACGACTTGCATGTAGAAATAAAGTTGATGAGATGCATATTTGGATCATCGCCTGCTAGTCCACCAAATAATCCCTTGAGTTGTAATAACTAAATCATGGTGCTTGTGATGTTGAACTTGGCTCCGGGCGCTAATGGTGGAGGAATTATGGCTCCAGTGGCTCCGGCACCATCAAGATCATCAACATCATCGTCGAAAGCTTGCTGCATAGGTTGGCGATCATACCTAAACCGAGCTTGTCGACCTCTTTGGTTAGCAGGTGTTATTTCAGCATCACGCCTAGGGTTTAGTAACTCGTCATCACCTAAATCCTCATCGTCGGGATTTGTTGCTCGCCCAGGGTTATCAATGTTTTGTTGGTGTACTTGGGCGGCAGCAAGAGCGGCTATTCTCGCCTGTTCCTGTTGAGCAACCATCCTTTCGATTTCAGCTTGTGCTTCCATTCTTCCAATGCGCTGTGGTTCAGGATTGATAGGTAATAACGGTTGACCAGAACTTCTAGTATGGGGCATGCACTGAATAAAAACCTGCAGTAAACAAAAACAAAAACTAAAAGTAAAAGTACGAGAATCTTTGACCAAAGGGTCTAGTAATTATCGCAAACTTGATTGACACTCGTATTCCCCGGCAACGGCGCCAATTTTTGATAACGCTCAATCTACAGCTCTCGTAGGAGTGTAAAGCGGTCATTAGCAAATATAGAACCCAACCTGGGTTGGGTATCGATCCCTCAGGGAATAGCTTGGCCAACAAGTAAGCAAAATTACTAGACTTTTAGTGCAAGTCTCGTAAGAAGGGGGGATTGTATTGTGTAACCAAAACAATAAAGTAAAAGCTGAAAATAGCAAAGTAAAAAGAAAAGGATTGTTACGTATGTTGTAAACAATGAGAATTGAAGCGTTGGGGTTATGTCCACCTCCTGAGTTATACGTCTCTATTGACTATGAGTGTGTAGAATTTCGACATGCATGTGCTTATAGAGAATTGTATTCGATGGAAAATCCAGGCATCTTTCGACCTATTCGAGGATTATTTCACTTTAACTCTTTTGAGCTTAAAGCCTGTCTAACAGTACAAATTCTCCAAGTGGTTAATCCAGTTACGGCACTAACTGTTTAGTAGGGAATTTAGGGGGTGACCCTACTACCTTGACATTATCTCTTTTCCAGACAAATAACCTTTCTTTCGAACAAGTTAAATGTTATACTGGCGTATTCTTGCGTTTGCAACCACAAAGAATGTAGATTAAGATGAAGAGAATAATGATATAAGCAACATACGTGTCAAGAATTCACAAACTCATAGTAATAGATGGTATTTCAGTTGGCTTCCATAACCCCAACAGAGAAGTTTAGTTACCTATGAATGCGAAGGAGATCACGATTGACATTGTTATTATACCACAAGATTGATTAATTTCGTGTAGCACAAGTGGTAGGCGTTTAGGTGTGAATTCCTAGGCAAAGTAACGATTCTCTTGTTGCGGAAATTAAAAATAAATGAATAGAAGAAGAAAAATAGAATTAATGGAAGAATTCGGAATTGAGAAGTAGAATGTATCTCTCCACTAAGGGAGGAATGAATAAAAATCTCTAGCAAGATAGGGTATTTATAATACCCATATCCTATTCCTACTAAGCTAATGAAATACTTAACCAAATCCTACTAAACTAATGAAATACTTAACCCAATTGTACTAGGTTAATGTAACATTATCCAAATCCAAATAAACTAATGAAATACTTAACCCAATTGTACTAGGTTAATGTATTATTATCCTAATCCACATAAGTTACTACAAGTCCCCAAAGTCTTCAGAAATGTTGTTTTAGCCCGGGACAGATTTTCCATGTATCAATTTTGGTGCTTTAGGCGTTCATGCTCCCTTTCCTTCCTTCGTGAGCTTTCTTTGGTGTCAAGTAAGCCATAAAATGCTGAATTCTGCACCATTTATACCTGAAACTTTGCTAATCATGTTTGTTAGCTCACTTATAGGAAAAAGGACTAAAAGCGCATGAAATATATACTTTGTTCTCAAAACATGGCATAAATATGGGCAAAATATATTGATATAGGCGCGTAATATCGCCTATCATCAACATCCTTCCAATCAGGGCACAGATTAGACCCCAGCTCAGCTATTATAGAATAATTTGGGCATTTCAGTTAGATGGCTACTTCCCATATTTTTAGTATCAATATCAGTCAAGAACTCAAATAATTCTTTAGATTTTTGGACTGTCAAATACAGTCAACTCAGATACAGTGCAGAACTCAGCTAGTTCCATCAGATTCAGGACTTTTAGATATAGTCACTCATGTTATCATATATATCAATTATCAGTATGTCATGTTATCAGTATTCAGATTTAGTAATCATGTTATCACTATATCAGTGTCAGTTTTTATGTCTCATGCATATACTCTCATGCTCACGATAGTCAGTCTATTATTATATTTGCTCATGCATATGAACCCTATGCATTCATCTTACCTTACATGAATACTAGTACATTCAAATTACTGACGCATTTCCACTATGGTGTATTATACCATAGGTTCAGAGACACGAGTTCCAGAGAATTAATAGATTTCAGTCTCAGCAGTCAAAGTTAGAAGTGAGTCCTCATCTTTTAAGAACACGAGCATCATTTTATTACCTCGTTAATTAATTTATTAGTTGGAGTTAGCTGGGGACATGTCCCATCAACTCCTTATTCAGACAGTTATGTTTAAAGGCTTTTCAGACTGCGGTATGTTCAGATGGCTTATTTCAGTTTTTTGGGGTATTTCATACCCCATCCATATGTTATGGCTTATTAGATCATATGTTTCAGTTTTGAACCTTATGGCCTTTTAGTTCATATTTCCATAATACACAGTATGTATGCAGTATACAGGTACAGATATCAATCATGGGTTAGCTTATGGTCCTTCGGGGTCATAAGCACCGTGTAATGTTTTGGGTACCAAATTTGGGGCGTTATAGAATCTCCCTACCTATTGAGTGCATATCAAGTCTATGGTCCCTACTCGTGATTGTACCACTCCATGTGGAGTTCCACCTATCCCCACTAGTCCTTGTTGGGCCTCTCGGGGGGGTGTTGCTTATGACCAGCTACCTCAGGGATATATCTCAAATGTTTTGTTCCACTAATTTATTTATTTTCTTATTTATTTGGTGACATCCCAGTATCATCAGTAGGATCGTGTTGGTTCAGTTGCTCCTTCATTGGGAGTCACTTGAGTTGGACAATTCATGAGGTTGAATCCCCCAACCTTTTCAGGATCTATGGTTAAGGAAGATCCTCGAGGGTTTATTAATAAGATGGAGAAGATTTTTAGGGTGATTCATGCTACTGATATTGAGGAGTGGGAGCTACAAGGGGTGTTGATGCTAAGTAGGCTGTGTGGGATGACATTTTAGGGGTCTTTCTTGATTATTTGATTCCTCAGTAGTGGGGGGAATCTAAGGAGAAGGAGTTTGTTAATTTAAAGAAATAGAAGATGAGTGTGAAGTAGTATACTCTAAAATTTCAGTAGTTGGCTTGATGTGATCCTGAATTGGTGTCTATCCAGAGATCGAAGATGAAGAAGTTTTCTTCTACGTTGTCCCTTAACTTAGTATTGGAACTTAGAATTGTAGTGTAAGGCAGCAGTCTTGAACAATGATATGAATATCTCCAGACTTATGGTTATATGCAGCAGGTTAAGGATGAAAAAATAATATCCAGAGATTAGAGAGAGGCAGAATAAGAAGTTTAGGTATTCAAAGTAGGGTTTGGGTCAGCAGAATTGTAAGACAGATGGCAAACAATAGACCAAGAAGAAGAACTGGGGCAATTGTTATTCGTCTGCCAGTTTTCCGTATCCTAAACCTTCAGGCGATCATTGCTCTCAGGCTAGTGGTGGTTCCAAGACATAGGGTGTCCAATATTATGCTAGTTGGTCTCAGTCACCCCCATCTTATCCTCATTGTAATTTTTGTGGGAAGCTTCATCATGGTTATTATGAGGAGTAGCTGAATCAATGCAATAATTGTGTTCAGTTTGGTCACATACAGAGAGATTATCCTTCATCCAGAGTTGCCACTAGGGATAATAAAGTTCTTTTTGACACATATTCAGATCCTTTACCAAAGGATGCTACATCTACTATAGTCACTAGCTGAAATCATCACTATTCTTCTACCACCCATTAGGAATCTTAGGCATCTTTAGATGTTATCACTGGTATGTTATAACTTTACCTCGTGGCATTTATTGCTTGCTTTATTAGTTTTCTACCCTTTATTATGTGACCCCTTATATGGATGTGCATTTTGGTTTTTGTCTCGAAAGTAATTTTGACCCATTTCATGTGTCTACTTTGAAGGGTGATTTTATTGTGGCTAGAAAAATCAGTAGGGATTATATGGTGTTTATCTTTTACAAGGAGACATTTGTGGATTGATAAAGTTGGATATGGTAGATTTTGATGTTATCTTGGGATGGATTGCTTCATTCTTGCTATGTTTCTATGCATTGTAGGGCCCGAAAGTTCAGTTTCCATTTTACAAATGAACCGGTGATCAAATGGGAGGGAAGTTCCTTGGTAGCCAAAGAAATGCTTATTTCTTATCTTAGAACCATGAAATTGATTTCAAAAGGGTGTTTATTTCATTTAGTTTGGGTTAAGGATTCTGACTCTGAATGTCCTTCTTTTTAATCTATCCCTGTGGTTAGTGAGTTTCCTGAAGTGTTTCTCAATGATCTTCTCATAATTTCATCCCAATAGGGAAATAGATTTTGGTATTGATATTCTACTGGATACCCTTTTATTTCCATTGTCCTTATACAATGGCTTTGGATGAATTAAAGGAGCTAAAGGAGCAACTAAAAGATCTTTTTTTGTAGGGCTTCATTCATCCTAATGTTTCCCCGTGGGGTGATCCTATACTCTTTGTGCAAAAAAAAAGAGGGTCTTTTTGGATGTGTATAGATTATCATCAGCTGAATGAGGTGACAGTGAAGAATAAGTACCTTCTCCCTAGGATTGATGACCTTTTTTATCAGCTTCAGGGTGCTACTTGTTTTTCTAAGATTAATCTCTGTTTGGGCTACCATTAGTTGAAATTTAGGGAGGTTGATATTCCCAAGACTACTTTCCAAACCCTATATGTTCACTACGTGAAACACCCTAGGTTTGGGTCCCTTAGAAAATTTCCTAGATTTTGTATCTTTGTAAAGGATACGACTAGGGGAAATAACTCGTATACTGGGATATGAGTGGTATGGATTAGTCGTATGCTGACTAGTGTTGGTTGGTGGGTTGGATTTGATTTCTGTAATAGATACAACTTGGGTGGTATGAGTCATATCTCTGATAACGGGTTGTCTGGTTACTTCACTTAATCTTAGACTTGGTATCCTAACTTGGATCTGAGTATGAGTGGATCACCATGAATCATAAGTATTGAACCGTACCATGGACTCGTATGGTGGATAGTGTTCAAACCTCTAGGGTTTCTACTCTACTAGGGGTACAGATCATGGTTACTAGTTGTATACCTGGATACGACATGCTTTATGGTGAGTCGTACCTTGGATGGTATTTGTTCCAAGGGAGATGGCCTTGGGTATGAGTGGTGGGTACTACTCATATTGGAGGGTACAACTGGTATGTATAGTCGTATCCCCTAATAGGATTTTGGTGCAGTTTAACTGAGGGTAATCTAAATAGTTATCCACTTAACCTAATACGGCCCCACGACTTTTATATCACCTGTGAGGTCAATTGCCCTATTATTCTATTCATTAACACTTAGAAAACACTCTCTAATCATCTCTAAGGTTCTTGGGAAAAGTAAGCTATGTTTTCATCTTAAGGATTAATTTGAGGCTTGTGTTGGTGATTTCTCTCCATTATATTTTTGGTTTAAGTCATGTTCTCTTCCCTCATTGTTAGTTCCAACTAAAGGCATGGTTTTATACAATGTTTTCATGGTTTTATTATTTTATTGTTTTGGGTTTTCAAATATATATTGGGGCCTTTGGTTATAAATTGTCATGACCTGAGCCGAGGCCCTGGCCATGACGAGCATCCCATACCATGAGGTCTGAACGCTCATATCTATCTAGCAATCATGCAAATTAATCATACAATCTGTAGAAATGCAAAAAGAATAACATAACAGAATCATAATCAATCTCATAGGTAAACTGGACAATTTGAAAGTAAGTACTAATCATTTGAAACACATAACACTAGTCTGCAGAATCTCTAATACATGAAAACTAACATCTATCTAAAAACTACAAAAAGGCCCCTAGTAGACCAAAAAAGGAAAGAAGTAATAAAATCTGAAAATCAGGTCTTCCAGAATAGAGAAAGTTCACCAACTTCAACTTTTGACACACATGGATCTACTATTGGAAGGAACCGCGAGACTGTGCCTCAAATCCTGAGATATAGGGGGTAAATACATATGTAATGGTACACAGAGAAATCCAAAAAATGTAATTTGATATATATATATATAAAACATAAGTGAGAGCATTTCACCAAAAGCTTTATGCATGAAATGATTTAAAACACATGGACAATTCCAAATGATCTTAAAACAATTCTACATATACAATTTCCTTTTTATTTATTTTACTTATGAGCTAGGTGGTACACCCTACCAGTCTACGACCCCACGGGATATATGGAGTCCGCCCTTGACTCGACAGCCAAGCCCTTAACCCAAGTTTGCAGCAAACGTTGGAGTTTCTGATTCTGATATGCTACACGGAACTAGGCAAACGTATAATCACTCTTGGGGACATAATAACCCGTATCATCAAAACATGATTTCGGTAAATGAGTTATCTAAACTCATTCCTTCTTTGGGTAACCACCTAATATCTATTAAGCCCATAATGCATAAGGTTTTCAGATTTCATAACATACTCAGAACAGAACATAAGTCAGATATCTTTCAGATGCATAATGCATAATTGAAATTATAAATCCAAAACCCTTTGTATATTCATGGTTTCTAAACATTTAAACATGATTAATAGAATTTCACCATGCCCATGTAGTTTAAGAAAACCCCACGTACCTTAAGTTTCCTATCTTGAAGGATGAAACCCTAACTTTAATACTTTCTTAAGACTCTTGAACTTGAAAGTCTTGAACTCTAATTTATTTGGATAAGAAGAGTTGAATTTTGTTCTTGGATAAAGGGGAAGGCTTTTATGTGAGTTGATTTGAAGAAGATGTGCAAATAATGCCCTTTTGAGTGTTATAATTCGTGCTTTGGATGTTTGGGGTTGAGGGGAAAGGACCAAAGTGACCCTTTACCCTTAAGAAGCTAAAACTATAGGGGAATAGCCGCCACATCATGACCCCAAGTTGGGTCAAGTATCCCTTAGGACGTGACCCCTATTTGGGTCAAGTAGCCCTCGCATCGCGGGGCTATCGCGATCCCTTACTGCCTCATACAAAAAATGGCATAACTTTTTACTCGGTTATCAAATTTAGGAAAAATTGGTATCATTTGAAATATAATTAGATTATCTAAAGTTTAGTGGGTCTTAACATTCCAAATTCTATATATAAAAAAATTATACTCATTCAAAGTGACCCTTCTAGAATCAAATTCCAAACATTGGGCAAATCAAAGGATCTTACCTCAACTTGGATCTAAATAATTTTTATGAACATTTTTAACCTCATGATCACTTCAAACCCTAGTATAAATATCATGACACATGTATTCAAAATAAATCATGGGATTAGAGTTTATAAACGTAAGAACAATGGTTTGATTTCTAGCTCAAAAATCTAGGGTGTTACATAAATGCTTGGTTATGGTTTTTCCATATTTTAATTATGCTTTTATATGCTTTAATGGTGGTTTTGGACAATTGGCTTCATGGGGATGGTAATTTGGTAAATTGCTTTGGTTTTGGAAATATTATACCCCCAATATGTTCGATAAAATGCCTATGAGAATATTTTTACTATATTTTTGGATTTTTAATGGAACTATTGAATGGTTTGAACTTGGTAATGGAAAAATAAATGGTTTAAATAGTTTGATGGTCATGGTTATGGTTAATTGAACTCCTTGAGGGTACATGGGACTTTCCCAAGCAAATATAATAATGGAACACTTGTGGGGTACATGGGACTCCCCAAGTTAACTTGGTAAATAGGTGCATGGGAATACCTTTACCTTAAAAGGGTTGGCTAAGGACAATACTTGCAAGTTATAGTCGGGATGATGATTCCACTATTTGTAGCCTCGGTTGATAATAATGGTTTAGTTGGTTACAAATGGTTTTAATTGGGCAATAAAGGAAGGGTGTGATAGCTAACCGCGAAGGTTGGAGTCTAATTAAAGAACACTGGAAACTCATGTTTGCGGCATGAGGGGTAGGTCATGGCAACCTTATATGATACTACGAGGTACATAGAAATCCTCTAAGTACACTGTACATATGTATCATGGAGGGTGAGGGTACTTAGGAATCCCTTACTCTTATGGTATTTCCAGTTTGTGTGTCTACATAAATTAGGGTCTGTTCAGAGGGTTACACTAGACTCATATAGCCTATGTGTAGTTAAGAATGGTTAAGATACACATACCCAAGTTAATGATTTTAAATTCATGCTAAACTCGGTTCTCTTTCACGACATGGTTATATATATATGTATAGTTTATATGCATATGAATGATTTAGTTGGTTTTATGCATAGCATTATTTTATCCTTATCCTGAGTTCATGCTTACATTTATTTGCTAGCCTATTTGCAAGAGGTTGTATCCCCACACGATGCAGGAACCGGCCATTCTACTTCTCTTACATTGTGATCAGACTTCAGGATTAGCTTTTGGATTGAAGTGGTGAGCTTCCACCTTTTTGAAAGGATCTATTTCATGGATGTTATTTTGTTCTTTGGTTTATTTATGGATATTGGCTTTTGCTATGGTTGGTATATGTCCCAACCAAAGATTAGTTTTCTTTTGGTTAGAGGCTTTTGTGGAACTACTATGGGTTGGCATGGGCGGTATCGATATTAGTGTCAGCCTTAGTATTGGTATTGGTATTGGGGCTGATACCATTGGATGAAATTTATCATTGTTCCATCTTTTTATATTATGTTATAGAACTTGGTATGGTTATTTTTTTTCTTTTGGTTTATGGTTTGGTTATGGTAATCGGTTGGTTTGGGACAATTGGACTCATTTGGGTCAGTCTCGATCATAGGCCTATCCATAGTCTAGATTAATGTAATCACATGCTATCTTGTTATATGTTTGGAATTTATCCAACTCAAGGTATATGTTGGACGGTTGGGTTTGGTATTAGGGATGGTCCCTGGTCCTTATTGGACTTGGGATGCCTATTATAACAAGGACTCCAATTGGGTCGTATCAAGTTGGTATTAGAGCTTTAGGTTCATGGTCAATTGGGATTCCATAAAGTCGTGTCTATTAGAGTCTCTTTTAGGGGTGTGTAGCGCATTACACTCTTATGGGAGAGGCTACAAGGCATTTAGGAATTTTCACTTTCTTGGTATTCTATTTCAAGCTGCAAAGTCTAAGGTCCTTTCTAATCTTGGTTTATTTGCTTTTCATATCATACCTCGATGGTCTGGAATGCAACAAAACTCTTTTGCCCCATCTTGGGACAACATTGAAGGGATATAAGGGATCCATACTCGGTCTAAGGGTACACTCCCTCATAGTTCTTGAGTTTCACTAGTTGCTACTAGTCCTCTTTAGGGTGGGGTAACATATGTGGAATTTTGTCAATCGATTCATACTATTACTCAGGTTGAGTGGGATGCATCTGGTGTTTGTTTTCCTAAGGCCACAAGGTTTGGACAGTTTAGGAAAATGAATCCACCTACGTTTATGGGTGTGAAGAAATAGGAGGATCCATAGGGTTTATTGGATGAAATGGAAAAGATATTCAGGGTGATACAGGTCACAAATATGGAAAGGGTGACTTTTTCAGCTTATCAGCTCAAAGATATTATGTCCAGTAGTACGAGGAGTGGGATAGAGATAAAGTTAATGCAGAGGAGTTGTACTTATAAGATACTTTCTCAAATATTTTTCTTGATTGTTTTTTTCTCAAAAGCTGAAGAAAGCAAAGGGGCAAGAATTCAACAATCTGGGATAAGGGAATAGGTCAGTCAAGGACTATGTCTTGAAATTTCATTAGTTGTTAAGGTATACTCCAAAATTAGAATCTGATATGAGAGCAAGGATGAGAAAGTTGGCTTTTGGACTATCTCAGGAATTGATCCTTGAAAGCAAAATTGTGTTGCTGATCAAGGATATAGATATATCTAGGTTGGTGGTTTATAAGAAATAGGTGGAGAAAGAAAAGAGAAAACGGGCTGAATTTGGGGAAAGGCAGAGGAAGAAGTTCAGGTCTTCTGAACAAGATGGTGGGCAACAGCAAGGTAGTCGAGATGGTGATAAGTGGCTAAAGAAAAAGTGAGGGATTTATGGTTCTTTCTCTTCTGCTAGTTCCCTTTACCCAAATCCTTTAAGTGATAGGCGTCTGCGAGGTAGTGATAATTTATGGGCACAGGGTGCCCAATCTGAAGCAAATAGGGCACAGTCGGCTTTTTCATGCCCTTCTTATTGGTTTGGTAGTCGCCTTCATCTTGGATTTTATGATAAAGGGAGGGACATGTGTTTAAAATGTTGTCAGCCAGACCATATGCTTCAAAATTGTTCGGTTAGTAAGGGTGCTTTGGGAGCGATCAAAGATTCGGTTGCTTCATGTTCTGCTCCTATGCCTAGTGGTGCTGCTTCGGTGTGTGCTCCTACTTCTGGTGTCAGTGTTGGACAAAATAGGTTATATTCTCTTGCTACTCGGCAGGAATCTAAGCCATCTTCTGATGTCGTGACTGGTATGTTACAACTCTTTTCTCGTGGCATATTTTATCTACTTGATCTGAGGTCCACTCTTTCTTATGTGACCCCATATATAGTTGTATTTTTTGGTTTTGATCTTGAGGTTTTCTTGGATCCTTTTTCTTTTTCTAGCCTAGTAAGTAACTCAGTTTTTACTAAAAGAGTCTATAAGGGATGTATGGTATTTTTTGGTAGTAGGAAAACTTTGGTGGATTTGTTTGCACTGGATATGGTGGATTTTGATGTTATTCTGGGGATGGATTTGTTACACTCTTTTAACTTGTCCTTAGATTGTTGGACCCATAAGGTTAACTCTAGGTTCCCTAGTGAACCGGTTATTGAGTGGAAGGGTGGTTCCCTAACTCCTAGGGGAAGGTTTATTTTTTATCTTAAAGCTCAGAGATAAATCTCCAAAGAGTGTCTCTATCAAATAGTCCGGTTAAAGATTCTAACTAGGAAGGTCTTTCTTTTTATTCAATTCTGGTGGTAAATAAATTTCCTAAGGTCTTTCTAGATAATCTTCCTGGTGTTCCTTCAGATAGGGAGATTGAATTTGGTATTGATTTGGTTTTGGACTCTTGTCTAATATTTATTCCTCCTTATAGAATGGCTCCGACTGATTTGAGGGAACTCAAGGAGCAATTAAGGATCTTCTGGATAAGGGGTTTATTCATCCTAGTGTATCCCCATGGGGTGCACCAGTATTATTTGTGTGCAAGAAGGATGGTTCCCTTTGAATGTCCATCGAGTATAGGCAGTAAAATAAGGTAATGATTAAGACCAAATATCCTCTTCCAAGGATAAATGATTTATTTGATCAGTTGTAAGGTTCCAAGTATTTTTCTAAGATAGATCTTCGATTTGGGTATCATCATCTTAAGATTAAGGTGGAGGATATCCCTATGATGGCATTTCAAACTCGGTATGGGTACATTGATTTCTTGGTAATGCCATTTAGGTTGAAAAATACCCCGACGACATTTATGGATTTGATAAATAGAGTTTTCAGGCAGTTTCTAGAACTTTTTGTCACTGTGTTCACTGATGACATCCTGGTGTATTCTAAGAGTTAGGTGGATTATGCTAATCACCTCTGTGTGGTGTTGTAGACCTTTAAGGAACAATAGTTGTATTCCAAGTTCTCTAAGTGTGAGTTTTGGTTGAACGCTATGACTTTTCTTGGTCATATTATTTCTAGCAAGGGGATCATGGTGAATCCTCAAAAGGTGGTTGTGGTTAAAAGGTGGCCTTGATCCACGACTCCAACCAATATTTTGGAGATTCTTGGGTTTGGTTGGGTATTATAAGAGGTTTTTGGAGGGCTTTTCTTCTATAGTTTCCCCACTTACTAAGTTAACTGAAAAAAAGGAAAAGTTTTCTTGGTCAAAGCTTATGAAGGGAGTTTTGAGAAACTTAAGGATAAGCTAACTTCAGCCCTGGTTTTGACATTGATTGAAGATAATGAGGGGTTTGTAGTTTATTTTGATGCATCTCAGGTAGAACTTGATTGTATTTTGATGCAACATAGGAAGGTTATATCCTATGCTTCTAGGTAGTTTAAGGTGCATGAGATGAATTATCCTACTCATGATTTGGAGCTTCTAGCTGTGGTTTTTTCATTAAAAATCTAGCAGCATACTTGTATGGAGTGTATGCAGACATCTTTTCTGATCATAAGAGTCTACAGTATATGTTCACTGAGAAGGAGCTAAATCTCAGGCAAAATAGATAGATGGGGCTTCTCAGGGATTATGATATGAGTCTTCACTACCAACCAGGTAAAGCTAATATGGTTTCTAATGCTCTTAACAGGTTATCCATGGGCAGTTTAGCTCATATGGAAAAGGAAAAGTGAGATTGGTGAAGGATATTCATCGATTGGCTAATCTTAGAGTCCATCTTCTAGACTCTGAGGATAGTGGTATGTTGATATAGGAAGTGATTCGGTCATCTCTTGGTGTAGAAACCAAGGAGAAGCAAGTGCTAGATCCTATCTTGATGAAAATCAAGAGTGACATAGGTGGGCATAAGGTAATAATATTTAAGATCAATGGTAATGGTACTTTGGTCACCAAGGGAGGTTATGTGTTCCTAACATGGATGGTTTACGTTAAAGGGTCTTGGCCGAGGCGCATGAATAGCGCTATGTTGTCCATCCTAGTTTGACAAAAATATATCATAATCTCAAGGAGGTGTATTGGTGGAATGGTATGAAGAAGAATGTGGCTAACTTTGTATCCAAGTACATGGTGTGCCAACAAGTCAAGTTTAAGCACATAAGTCTTGATAGGTTTATCAAGAAGTTGATTTGCCCAAATGGAAATAGGAGGTAATAAATATGAATTTTGTTACTGGTCATCCTTAGTCTCGAAATCAATTTGATTTGATTTGGGTCATTGTGAATAGGATGACAACGTCTGCTCAGTTATTATCGTTGAGGACTCGCTTTTCGGTGAAAGACTATGCTACATTGTATCTTCATGATATAGTAAAGTTGCATGGGGTACCTATTTTGATTATCTCTATTTGTGGTACGCAGTTTTCATCTCACTTCTGGTGGTCTTTTGAGAAAAGATTAGGCACTAAGGTAAGTTTAAGTACTGGTTTTCATCCACAAATGGATGGGAAGGTGAAAAGAACTATTCAAATATTGTAGGATATGCTTCGGGTATGTGTGATTTACTATGGTGGTAATTTGGTTGAGCATCTACGTCTTATAGAGTTTTCTTATAATAATAGTTACCATTCTAGTTTTGGAATGGTAGGTTCATTGGTTACGGACCAAGGATGAGTCCTCGATTAAGGTTCTATGGCGGAACCACAAGGTAGAAGAGGCTACATGAGAAGTAGGAGGGGACATGAAGTCCAAGTATCTGTATCTATTTTCTACTCCTGGGATTCATGCGGAAGGTATGTGTTCTTCAACATACTTTTGTTTTCAAACTTTGTCAAAGGAAATACTTATATCTTTGCATCTTTATTTTCTAACTTGGTTAAAGGTTGTATTGGTATTTGATAATAAAAATGAATCGTGCTTACGTTTACCCTACCTTATCTGTTATTTGGGGATGAATGCTCCTAGTAGGGGAGACTGAAACACCCTGGGTTTGGGACTATTAGAAAATTTACTATATTTTGGGTCTCTAGATAGGATACGACTTGGGGAAATGACTCGTACACTGGGATACAAGTGGTATAGATTAGTTGAATGTTGACCAGTGTTGGTTGAAAGGTTGGATTTGGTTTCTGGAATAGATATGACTTAGGTGGTATGAGTCGTATCGGTGGGTATGTGTTGTTTGGTTACTTCACTTAATCTTAGACTTTGTAGACTAACTTGGATCTGATTACAAGTGGCTCACCATGAGCTATAAGGCAGGGTACGAACCGTGCTTGGGACTCGTATGGTGGACAGTGTTCAAACCTCTTGGGATTCTATTCTACCAGGGTTATGGATCATGGTTACTATTCATATACTTAGACACGACATGGTTTGGGGTAAGTCATACTTTGGATACTGTTGGGTCCAAGGGAGATAGCCTTGGGTATAAAGGGCGGGTACCACTCATATTAGAGGGTACGACTGGTATGGATAGTCGTATCCCTCTAATGGGATTTTAGTGCAGTTTAAGTGAGGGTAATCTAGACAATTCTCCACTTAAATAAATAAGGACCAATGACATTTAACTCACTTGGGAGGTCATTTTCCCTATTATTCTATTCATTAACACTTAGAAAACACTTTCTAATATTCTCTAAGGTTCTTGGGCAAAGAAAGCTAGGGTTTCATCTTACAGATTAATTTAGGGATTGTGTTGGTAATTTCTCTCCATTATCTTCTTGGTTTAAGGCATGTTCTCTTCCCTCATTGTTAGTTTAAACTAAAGGCGTGGTTTTATACTATGTTTTAAGGTTTGATCATTGTTTGGTTTTGGGTTTTCAAATATATATTGGGGGTTTTGGTTATAAATGCTTAGTTATTGTTTTCCCATGTTTTAATTATTCTTTTATATGCCTTAATGGTGGTTTTGGATAATTGGTTGCATGGGAATGGTTATTTGCTAATTGGCCTTGGTTTTAGAAATACTATGTGTTAAATATATTTTATAAAATGCCTATGAGAATGTTTTCACTATATTGTTGGATTTGTAATAGAACTATTGCATGGTTAGAATTTTGTAATGGAACCTTAAATGGCCTAATTGGTTTAGTGGTCATGGTTATGGTTAATTAAACACCTTGAGAGGTCCATGGTACTTACCCAAACAAACATAATAATGGAACACTTATGGGGTACATGGGACTCCCCCAAGTTATCTTGGTAAATGGGTACATGGGAATCCCTTTACCTTAAAAGGGTGGGCTAAGGACAACACTTGTAAGTTATAGTCAGTATGATGATACCACTATGTGTAACCTTGATTGATAATAATAGTTTGGTTGGTTAGAAATGGTTTTAATTGGGCAATAAAGGCGGGTGTGATATATAACCGTGAAGGTGGGAGTCCAATGGAAGAAAACTGGAAACTCATGTTTCGGGCATAAGAGGTAGGTCATGGCGACCTTATATGATACTATGAGGTACACGAGAGTCCTCTAAGACATTGTAAATATACATCATGGAGGGTGAAGGTACTTGGGAATCCCTTACTTTTATGGTATCTCTAGTTCAGGCGACTACATGTATCGGGGCCTATTTAAGGGGTTACACTAGACCGATATATCCTGTAGGTGGTTAAGGATAATTAAGCTACACATACCCAGGTTAATGATTTTAAATGCATGCTAAACCCGATTCTCTTTCCCGACGTGTTTATATATATGTATGGTTTGTACGCATATGGTTGATTTTCTTGGTTTCACAGGATGGTATTATTTTATCCTTATCCTAAGTTCATACTAGCGTTCACCCACTAACCTGTCTTTGAGCAGTTATTTCCTCATGCGATACAAATACCGGCCATTCTACTTCTTCTACATAGTGATCAAACTTTGGGATTAGCTTTTATATTAATGTGGTGAGATTGATTTTTTTTGGAAAGCTCTATTTCATGGGTGTCATTTAGTACTTTAGTTCATTTACAGATATTGGTTTGGGCTATGGTTGGGGCATGCCCCAATCGAGCCCCAACTGAATATTGGTTTTCTTTTGGTTAGAGGCTTTTATGGAACTACTATGGGTTGGCATTGGCGGGATTGGTATTGGTGTTAGCCTTAGTATTGGCATTGGTATTAGGTTAACACTGTCGGATGAAATTACTCACTGTTCCATCCTTTTATGTTATGTTATGAAACTTAGTTTGGTTATTATTTTGGTTTTGGTTTACAGTTTGGTTATGGTTATCAATTGGTTTGGGATGGTTGGACTTATTTGGGTCAGTCTTAGTCATAGTCCTATCCCAGAGTCTGGATTAATGTAATCACATACTATCTTGTTACATGTTTGGAATTCAACCAACTCTGGGTATGCCTTGGACGATTGGGTTGGGTATTGTAGGTGGTCCCTGGTCCTGGTTAGACTTGGGATGCCCATTACGACAAGGTCCCCAGTCGGATCGAGTCACTATGAGTTTTTGGTTATGTCATTTGGATTGACTAATGCTCTTCCTACTTTCTTGGATCTTATGAATTGGGTTTTCAGATAGTTTCTGGATTTATTTGTGATAGTTTTCATTGATGACATCTTAGTGTATTCTAAGAGTGAGAAGGATCATGTCAATCACCTCTGAACTGTGTTGCAGACTCTTATGGATTAGAAGTTATATGCTATGTTTTCTAAGTCTGAGTACTGGTTTATTATGTGACTTTTCTTGGGCATATTGTTTCTAGAGAAAGGATCAAGGAGTATGGACAAAAAGTTGAGGTGGTAAAGAGATGGCCTAGACCCACATCTCCAACAGACATTAGGAGCTTCTTGGGCTTGGCCGGGTATTATAGGAGGTTTGTGAAGATTTTCTCTTCTATTGCTACTCCGTTGACAAAGCTGACTCAAAAAAAGGTTAAGTTTTTATGGTCCAATACTTGTAACGATAGTTTTGAGAAGTTGAAGGATAAGCAGACTTCTGTGCCAGTTTGGACCCTGCCCGGGGGTATTGAGATTTTTGTTGTATATTGTGATGCGTCTCCTGCGGGATTGGGTTGTGTGTTGATATAGCATGGTAAGGTTATGGCCTATGTTTTTAGGAAGCTTAAGGTTCATGAAAGTAACTATTTGACTCATGATCTAGATTTGACGACTATGTTTTTTGCTTAGAAGATATGGTGTCATTATCTATATGGGGTGCATGTGGATATCTATTCAGGTCATAAGAGCTTGTAGTATATGTTCACTTAAAAGGAGTTGAATCTAGGTAAAAGAGTGGCTTTAATTACTTAAGGATTACGGTATAAGTCTTTTCTATGGCTTGAATTGCAGTGCGAGATGACCAATATGGATTTCATTACGGGTCTTCCGTGGTATCGAAATTAGCATGGTTTTATTTAGGTCATTATGGATAGGATGAATAAGTGATATCACTTCTTGCTTGTGAGGACTAACTACCCATGATTGGATTATACTAGGTTGTAGAGATAGTAAAGTTGTATGGTAAGCCAATGACCATTATTTCGGACCGAGGTACGTAGTTTTCATCTCACTTTTGGAATTTATTTCAGAAAGGTTTGGGTACATAGGTAAACCTTATCACCACTTTGCACTCTCAAACAAACCTTAGCACCACTTTTCACCCCTAAATGAATGAACAAGTGGAACATATTATTCTGACATTGGAGGATATGCTAAGGGCCTATGTGATTGATTTTAAAGGAAGTTAGGTTGATCACTTTCCTCTTATTTAGTTTGCAAATAACAATAGTTATTATTCGAGTATTTGGATGGCATCATTTGAGTATATTTATGGTAGGAGGTGTAGATCTCCTATTTGGTGGTTTGAGGTCGGTAAGACTATGTTGTTTTTCCCTGACTTGGTTCACCAAGACATGGAGAAGGTAAAAGTTATTAAAGAAAAACTTAACACTGCTCAATGTCTCCAAAAGTCTAATGGAAATATTAAATAAAGAGAGTTGGGCTTCAAAGTGAATAATTGGGTGTTCTTGAAGGTGTCTTCTATAACAGGAGTTATGAGGTTTGGGAAGAAAAGGAAGCTCAGTCCTTGTTACGTTGGTCCATACTAGATTTTGAGGAGAATTAGGGACGTTGCTTGTGAGTTTGACTTACCTGCAAGTTTGGGTTCTATTTATCCCGTGTTTCATGTGTCTATGCTAAAAAAGAGTGTGGGATACTTCCTTGATTGTTCTTGTTGAGAATGTTGGTGTTATGGGTTTCTTGTCTAATGAGATCCTCCCAATTGATATATTGGATAGATAAATTCATAGATTGAGGACTAAGGATATAGCATTGGTATAGGTGCTTTGGAGAAATAAAAAGGTAGAAGAGGCTACATAGGAAGCTGAGAAGATATGAAGGCCAAATACCCATTCTTGTTCCCCGGGTTGATGAAAGTGCTTAAGGTAAGAGTTTTGTTTTCCTCTTGTCATTATCTAAGTTGTCATTTGATTCTTGTGTATTCTTGTTATTCCCGTTCTAAAAGTGTCCTAACTCATCATTTGAGGATGAATGATCCTAAGGGGGGGATAATGTAAGACCTTTAAAATTTTGATCATTTTATTTTTGACATTACTGTATTTGTAATATAAATTTTTTACTTGAATTATGTTTAGGGAAGTTAATAGGGTAATCAGGGAAAGTTTCAAAAAATTTTGGAGGGGCTCAAGGAAATTTTAGGACCCCGAGGAAATCAGGATCCATGATATCGCCATGTCATGGAGGTTAGCATCCACGATATTGGTGTGGCACGGAAGATAATCTCCGCTATAACAACGTGCCACACCAAGGTAAGAATTTCATGTAGTCTTGTTTTTATTTACTCTGGATGAGGGTCTTTTGGTCTTTTTACATCTTGTAATACTTTTAAACATAAAATAGTCCTATTCTCGTTAGGTTTAAAAGATCAAATCTTTTATTTCACTCGCAAACACAAAACCCAAGAGCATTCAAGCGTTTCAATGTGCATTCATCATCCAAATTCCAAACTTCAAATTGATTACATATTCTTGTGTGTTTCAGGCATGTATCTCTTCCCTAAGAAAATATTTTAGAAAAGCATGTGATAAATTGTTGTTCATACAATTTAAGTTGTGGGATATGAAATTAGGTTGAAGGGTATTGGGTTTTTTTAATGAATTACTTATCCCATGACTTGAATTGATTTAATGCTTTAAATTTGTATTTTTGGGATAGAATTGGTACTTTAATTCAATGGTTGGAATGGGAAACATGGGTTTCCCAAAATTGGATGAATTTTGGCTTAGAATTTCATGAACCTCAACCCACTTTATGAATTTGATTTAAACAGAGGAAAATTGCATGGTCTAACTTGCTTATGAACTCAATACATTGCATTAATGGATAAATAACTATTTAAATGTATTTGTATGGCCTTGGTAGCCATGGTTTGGATTTTAATTGAACTAGGGAGTCAATGTAGATTGTGTGGATTGGTTTGGCATGTATAATTTAGCTTGCAAGTGTATTGGTATGATGATACCAAGTGGTAAATTCCTTAATGAATAATTCTCGGGTTAATGATTTGAATTATTTACTAAATGAGTTTAATTGGGGCTTAAAAGGGTTTGTGTAGCTTAACATAAAGGTGAAAGTCACAGGGAGACCAATACTGGAAACGACGTTTGCCGAGTGGGGGCCTTTATGATCGTGCGTATTGTTCACACATTATATATATATTTTTAGAATGGTTGGAGACTCAATGGATTTTTCCCTTCCTCGATTTTTCTCCAATTTGTGTGGCTAACACGCAATGGGGCCCTTTCAGCAGTGGGAGCTGAACACATATAGCCCATGGGTGACCTTAGGATGGATAGAGCTACACTTTCCAAATTAATGGTTTTAAAAATCTCAGGTTCGTGACCCTTACCCTACCTCGGCATGCTAAATATATGTATATCTGTATGTATGTATGTATAAATATACATATATGTATGTATGTATATATATATGTATGTATCTCTGTGTGTGTGTGTGTGTGTGTATATATATATATATATATATATATATATAATGTGTGCATTGTAGTTTTGACAGGTTTTTGGACATGGTATTATGTTATCACTTTTCCTAAGTTACATGCTAGTGTTCATCCCACTAACCATCCCCAGACACTGCATCATTTCATGATATAGGGTCCTGGGGGTTTTCTCATTGCTTGTGCAGTGTTAGGTGATTCTAGTTCGTTCGTTGGTCAGCTTTGAAGTGGTGAGCTTCCATTCTCCGAAAATTCTATCATTTCATAGTTCTGTTTTCATTTATATTTAGA
Organism: Capsicum baccatum var. pendulum; assembly: GCA_030864225.1. Classification (NCBI taxonomy): domain Eukaryota; kingdom Viridiplantae; phylum Streptophyta; class Magnoliopsida; order Solanales; family Solanaceae; genus Capsicum; species Capsicum baccatum. Next base: position 42,605,666 of record CM061560.1, read on the forward strand.
CTATATCTTTTAGATTTTTTGGGACATGGTTGGGGGCATGTCCCGACCTATTTGGTATTCTAATTTTAAAGACTATTGTGGAAAGATGTAGGTTGGTTGGATATTTATAGAATCTTTGTTTTTCTTAGAGTTATCTATTCTTCTTTTATTACTTTGCTAATTGGCTTCTGTATTTTCTTCAAGATTATTTTTGGTGCTCATGAGGTTAGGCGATGGGGGTGGTCTCTGATCCATGGTGGGCTTGAGATACCCGTCATGTCAGGCCCTGGTTTGGATCATGAGACAAATTCGAATGAAAATAGCTTCCTCAAAACAAATGGTTTCAGTTGTAGGTACTAATACTATCTCTTCTAAATATTACTTGAATAGATAGTCACGCAGTACCAGACTACGTACATAATCATACCTTTTGGACTCATTGATTCAAGGCAAGCTACTAACCTTTTAATCTACGAACTTGTTCCAAATTTAATGTGTTGTTAGATGATGCTAGTTCATCAATAACGGGGTATGTACTTCCAGTTCTAATTCTTTCACCTGTTTAACTTAGAAAGACATGAAAATGAGTTTTGATTGAGAATATATGTTTAATCATGAGAAATTACTGTAATTTGTTTGAGGTACTAGTACAGAAAGAGAAAAAATCATGTCAAAGTGAATTTATACATTCATCCAACACCTCACATCATGATGCTAATAAAACTGAGAAATAAACAAAATGGACAGGATTTAGTAACATCCAAAAGTAATTCATGCAAAGCTCCTAGAATCCATTTTTAGTCTACCAACAAAGAACCATAAAAGTTCAACTTAGAGTGGATCAAGCTACAGCTAAGCAATAAAAAATTTTATAACTCCGTTCTGCAGCTCTTGATGGTGCTTATCACATTATACAGCAATGACACATATATTGGTGATAGTATACTATGTATACTTGAGCATCAAGAGACAGGTAAGGTAGCTCCAACACAAGCTCAAGGGCTCTAAACTCAAAAGGAAGACCATTTGGAGTAAAACACCACTTATCATCAAAAAAATGAAATTAACTTCTTCAGAGAAATACCATATATCAAAAGAAACATCGTACTGAAATAAAATGATTTGAATAGAGGGGAATAAAAATAGATGATACATCAAACGCACACTGAGAAATTTTGGATGGTCTACTTATTGTATCAAAATACATATGACATCAAGATAATAAAATGCAAACAAAGATATCATTGTCAGAATAATCAATATAAATTATATGCATCCCTCGAACAACACAACCACCATAGGTTACTGAACATGCTTAAGTTTCATTCATTTGCAATAGAGGATATCATCCAATGATTTTAATAGTTATATATACTTCCTTTATTGATAAATAAAGAACAACATATACTAAGTCCAGAATTTTTATTAAATTAAATAAAAAAATGTAAGACAGGCTATAATACAAAGCTAAGACAATGTGGAACAAAAGACATTCTAAGGCTAATTTTTGTATTTCTTTCTCCAATGATTTGGCCAAAAGTAGCATTTGGTTAAATCTCTTCATAAATACATGCTACATAGAGAAAAGAAGACGGATAACATAATTGTTATAGTAACCTTTATAATTTAAGAAAGATTATATTTGATAGAACTAACTAGTGCCAAGTACTGTTTGAATTTGAAGTACAGTAGCTAGAACTCAGTGGTCGAGTTCAAATTATAATTGATTCATGTGTTGCATGAATTTGAAGTACCATGAACTAATTTTAGTTATTTAATTTGTACATTTTATATTGAATCTTTTTTCTCTATCTAATACAATCCTGTTTCAAATAGAATTAACAAAATCCCTACAAATAAAGAGATAAAAGTAAAGACAGTGACAATAGCTTTTTCATCTGAAATTATAGCTTACATGCATGGATTCAACTAATTTTTCAATAGTATTAACAAATTACTTGAGGAAGCAAATTTTTTATCTGCGAAAAACTATATGAAACTCTTATAGATACCCCCTATTGGAATTACTTGTTGGCCGACACACTCTGGATGATAAAATCTATATACTTTTATCAATAGAAGAACAAAGAGATCTAATTATATTGTTAAACATTTTTTGAAATATTTGGAGTATCATAATAGGAGCTATGATTAGTTCCTTTTTTTCTTTTTCCTAAGGTAGATAATTCAATGGATGCGAAGAACTTCAAGATGCAACATTACACCAAAATATATAGTCTTTACTTAAATATGATTTTCTATCAAAAAAGTCAACCTTCTACACTAGCAGGAACCAATCTACATTAACAAAGATCGACGGGACTTACGCTTATGCTTAAAGTTAAAATTAGCAAAATGACTATCCCACATTAATATACTTTCAATCCTAAAAAAATATATAAAATTTACATGCATTTAGATGGAAGTCGTGGGCTAAGAGAACCTCAAGAAAATTATATTGAATAAGAGAGAGCATCAAGAGTGGACATAAAATATTGCTTAACCTTTCCTCATGAAACATGGTACGAAGAGGATGCACATTGAATCGGGTGATACACAGAGTTTCTACAGGCTATCCACTTTTAGAGCTTCAACATAATAATGCAGTAACCATATACTTTTCAATAAAACTATAACAGGTATTATTGTTTCACCAATAAAAATAAACTTTCTGGTAGATTGTCATTCCAAAGTACAAACTTGTTAAAAATGAATCAAATTCTTTGCAGAAAACTTAGGTACACTACTAATATGTATATATAGTTATAAAAGTAAGTTCCCGATATCATGTACAGCAAATCTATAGCAAAATATGAAATTCATATGACTGGTACACCAATAGTTGGTCTCACTAAGAACAAAAAGAAAATCTTATGTGGACCTCTCTCATACACTTTTCTTGTTGAGCAATCACCTATATATACCCTATATAATATCAAAAAGATAAATCAAGAAGATATGTATAGGATAAGTAAATCATTTATATATTTCGCTTGATATATCGATGCAAGTATCTCATTAAATATACACTTGGTTATGCTTTTAAACCATGAAAATGCTAAATAAAGCTAAACCATTCATGATCACAACACCTGAATCATGGAAGCTTAAAATAATATGTCAAATCAAATTAAAAAAAACTTTAATGTACACTACATTTCTAGCATCATTTTTTATTTTTCCATCATCATCATAAACTAATATCTTTCCGCCTTTCCTACTTGTCACGTATGAAAGAGCAACATACAACTGCTCATGAGTAAATAATGGCTTCTTCAAAAATAATTCTACATGAGATAATGGCTGGCCTTGACTTTTATTGATTGTTATTTCAAAAGACACAATAATTAAAAATTATTTGCGCTGAAACATAAAAGGTATTCTCACATCAGATGAAGTCAACGTCATTCTTGGGATAATCATTTTTTCTCCATCCATATTACCTAATAAAACCTTGACTTCAATAACTCAATTTTCAAGTCTTGTAATGATCAATCTTGTGCCATTACACAATTCTGATAACTGATCAATATTTTTCAATAACTTCACAGGAATACATACCTTTCGAGAAATAGAGTTATTTGAAATTCTAGAATATTTAATAGTATTTAGCAATTCTGGCGTATGCACTTGGTCCAAAGTTATAAAATCATGATCATACATACAAACTGAAACTCAAATAGGTCTTCTCAAGATTGTGATTGAGTGAAATTACGTATTCATTGAGAAATTCCACCATATAGAGAGTCGGGGCATGAATTTCTCTTTGTTGAAAGTAATCTATTCATTAGAATAACTGAGAAAATCAGGACAAGTACTTTCTACAAATGTAGATACTGGATCATCACAATTATATATGAGAATATCATCAGGTATTCGAACCTTTTTAATGCCATCGATAGAACTTCTAATACTTCTATGACCAATTTCCAAAATCCAATTTGAAATTTATTTTAACCCTTTTAAATGTGACCCTAACTGATTTTGTTGCAATATCATAATCCTTGTCAATTTAAAAACTACATAGTAAGCCCCAAATAAGAAGGGGATAGAGTAGCACGAACAATATCCTTGTAAGTACCTTTTGCTTGAGTCATTGGCAAGAATAACTATTTTACGTAGTAATAATCAATATGATTTAAAGTATTTTTAAATCTAAGAATATGTCAGAGAGTTTGATCAAAAGCTTCAAAACAATATCTATTTATCATTGGCACCTCAACCCTTATAATTGAATTCGTCTTGATGATCAATTTTGCAAGGGGACTACCTTACTTTATGTTATATGTGGCACCTTCATTTGGATTGAAGAAAATTACAAATCTTGAATGAGCAGTTTGATCTCTAAGTAACAAAAGAGATACAATCACACTTGATTCAAAAGATATTATAATATCTTCACTAGATCGCATACTAGAAGATAAGTCCTCAAAATAAATGTCTTGTCAGTTCTTCCATAATCATATAAGAAAAACAATCTACTATTGTCTTCATCCACTGCTGTCATAATTTTCTCATAAATGAATTTTTGTTCTATTATCAAATTCAGTAATAGACGTTGATGTTCATCCAACAAAGAGCGTTTATTATACCGCATATCATCAGTAACTAATTTGTTGTTATTGTCAACTTCTTTCTCATTGTAAAGAGGTCTTGGCATCGTTGGAAAAATTCAAAAACTTATTCCGCAATCTTTCAAAATTTTTTGAACTTTTGTAAACAATAATTTTTTACTTCATCATTGCATAGCTCTGCATCTGAAAGAACAATATAAAAATCAAAATTACATGATTGCACAAAAAAAATTATTATCTAATATAATGATCTTTATAGAATTTTATTTTGTTTCTTTGTCAAAGGAATATCTTGGAATAGTTTTTTTCAATTTTGGTTTATAGTTGTTGAGGAAACATTTAGATTCAATAATATTGTTTGATGTAGTAGTATAAAGCTCTTTATTCGATGGAGAAAATGAGAAAAAAATAAAATAGCATGGATTTAATGTTTTATTTATATATAACACATTCACTTAGTTTTATAGCTAAATATTATCTTACTTAACTGATTATCATTATGAAATAAGAAACTTTTGCATTTATCTTTCATGTAAGTAACTTCAAGCATCTTTGAAAATTTTTAAAGTAGGGAGAGATTAAGCAACAAATTATATACTCCACACAAAATATCAACAACAACAACCATAACTTAATTGAAAAGTGTATAAAAGTAAATCTAAATGAAATTTCAAGCATTAATCATTGAATTACAAATGCAAGAGAAGATATCATCACTCAAATCATTCAAGTTTTTAGACATTTGCTTATCACTAAAAAAGCAATTTATCTCAAAAAAACATATATTTTTTAATATTCTACAACTGAATAATCCATTTATATCACCACATGCACATTAAGATTATATAAAATATTGTCATAACTTGAAGATAAATGGTATATATTCATACCTGGACTAGTCAATAATATTTTTTATTTGTAAAGGATATCATCTGACAATAATCACTATGTTTCTTTCCAAACATTTTCTTGTCGTGACATCAAATTCGATAATAACATAGAAAATAATTGTCTAAGATACGATGGAATACTCCAACTACTTGCCTTTTTTATGACATCCACTTATTCTATGACATCATCCAATAAGCCAAGTGCATAATATGCATCTCTAAAAGTGGTATGATCATGATTGTTGATAAACTTAATATCCTTATAATATTTTTTGACCTTTAATGACATTCAACAATAATGTGAGGTAGTATAGCTCATCAGATTCTTGAGGAATAAAAAGAATCCATCCAATAGAAAATTCAAATTTCTTACTTAATCTTTTATAATTCGATTTGAAATCCTATCTTTACAAATTCAATTTCTATGGAAACCTAAGAGAAAATTCTGCATAAGTTAGTTGTCTTTCTTCATATAATCATTTATTTTCTGCAAACCAAATTAAAAAGATCAATTCTCTTACACATGACTTATTGACAATATGATCAAATGGATCATCATCAGATAATATGACATTTTGTTCATTTGAAAGATAAAGTGGCAGTCGCTCCACCAAAGGTTTCCTATAGTGAATAGGAAATCCAAATATCCTTCAAGCAGCTTCACAAGGTGATTTGTATCGATAATCATAATTCATTAATTTCATCAACATCTTGTGAAATATCCTTATGCACACTTCAGGAAAAAGCAGTAGTGGCATCATCATACCCTTTATTAGCATACTTAAATAAGTACTTGATGAATTTTAACTAATTACACCACTCCACATTTATGTGAGCTTCATACTTTAAAACAAAAAATGATTGTGTGGCATGACAAACCTATTGTCCAAGTAAATATAATCCTTCTTGATAGTTCTTTCACTATCTCTTCTTCTATAAACAGGATAACCATCATTGTCAATTGTGATTGAATATACAAACTTCTTGAGAAAGTGTTTTCTATATCTTCCATTTTGCATGCAAGAAGAAGATCTTCTAGCAGCACCACAAGGGTCATGCATTATGAAAATTTTCATGGTCTTGTAATAATGAGGATCAACTACTTTATCTGATATTTTTACTGTAATTATTCTATCATTATCTGTAACAGATGGATATTTGGTATGTTCGTGCAGGAACAATAATAAATGAGCATGGGGCAACCCGCATTTTTGAAACTCGATTGTATAAATCACTACACAAAAAAGTTTAAAGAAGTTAAGAAATAAATAAAGAATTTCAATACATTAAAAAAGATTCTCATACAAAATTAGAAACAATATTAAAATATTATTTGAAAAACTATATGTATACCTAATTTTACTTATCCAAAAACTTTATTGCCTCATAAATTCTATTTCATGCCATCGAATTTGATTTTGAAAGCCTTGTTTAAGATGTTTGGACAATCCTCGAGATTTAAGCCCTTGGTCAAATAAAAACTTTGAATCTCAAGCCTCTTGGAAATGCAAGTGCATGTGATAAAAAGATCAGGACATCCAACCCATTTGTATATTTTCATAACATCTTGATATTTTTGAATCATGTATCGTATACCTCTCGTGAAGGTTGATGGAAGAACAACTCTTTTACCTTGGGATGACGGATTAGTTTTTCCATGTAAAAAATCTTCTCGTAATATATTATATAATGCAACTCTCAGCAGTTTATGATGAGCCTTAATATATTTTAATCAACCTAATTCGATCATTGTATATGCATCAACTAAAAATTATTGAAATAAGCTTTTTGTAGACACAATTATTCCTACTTCATTCTTCTTTTCTTGAATCCTATAAGAAAAAGTCTCTCGTTGTAAGACCCTTAAAAATTTTGATTATTTTATTTTTCACCTTCGCGCGTGCGAAATGTCAATTTTGACTTGAGTTGTATTTAGAAATGTTAAAAGGATAGTTTGAAAAAGTTGTGAAATTTTTGGAAGAGGTTTTGTAATACCCCAAAAATCCAAACCAATACTAGAACAATGTTTCAATCTCATGTAAAATAAATTATAGTTCTTTGGTAGTATTATGAGTGAGTTTGATGTATATTAAGGTCTCAAATAACTCCTAGCTATTAGACGAATCAAAATATCCCTTACCGATTGAGTGTTTGAGAAAAATGTTGCTATTGTCAACTTCAAACATGCATATCTTTTGTTCTATTTAGAATTTTTTATCTCAAGACCCACCAAATTGTATTAAATTGAATCAACTTTCCATCGATATCAAATTTGACTAAATCTGATATCCGGGTGAGAAGTTATGGCACTTTTAGTGAAAGGCAATAGCCCATCGCGATTAGGCCGCATCATGGTGATGGAAAAAATCACGTTTTTCCTTTTCCAATGGAGCATCGTGATGGCGTTGCATCATTCCAAGGTTCCAAATTGGGATCGTCCATTTCCAATGGCGCAATGTGATAGCACTGTGTCGCGTCGTAGGTCAAAATTGGGATGGTTAGTCCGTGTTTTAAATTTCCAAGGGCATTTAAGTCCTTTTCCTTCACCCCATTCAGAATAAAACGCGAGATTTAAATCCCAAGAGAGACTTATTTGCTCATTCTTCCACAATTATCTAAAATTAAAGTAGCCCTCTTTCGAGAACAAAATCCTAACTCATCCAGCATTCAAGATCATGCTTCAAGAATTCATCAACTTTCTCAGTTTCACCAACTAAGGTAAGTTAAATGTTCATCCATGGGTCTCTTTCACCCATGGAGTCCAAGAATCTAATTTCAAATTCATAGATGTAATTTTTATTACAAGTTATTGTTATTTTAACCATGAATCCCGATGAATTATAATTCTCTATCATGTTTACATGAAATTATTATTGTTATTAAACCCCACACGTTTGAATAATGTTATTCATTAATTTAAATCATAATTAGTGATGATGATATTGAAATCATGCTATTACTACAATCTTTAAACTATTCTCATGCTTATCTTAAACTATGAATATCAAGTGTTCGATGAAATGCCTACAAGAAAGAATTTTGAATAAATGCCTTCACATTATGCCCTCAAAATTTTAGTACTATTTTGCTAGTATTGCTTTCGAGTCCTAGGGGTTATGAATACCCAAAAACATAGTTGTCTACTTAGTTTAAGAATCTTCAGAATAGTTTTAGATACATTATGAGCATTATCTCCCTTTCAAGTAGGGGTTCAACGGAGCTTTATTTAAAGAACATTAACCACCACTTCAGCCGATCATGAATTCTATGACGTTTTTAAGACCTCACTAATTAGCCAACCGACATAGAAATAAACTTGGCAGACAATCACTGTGCTGTGATATTGACTAATTATTATTATTATTATGAAATACCATATTCTATTAAGTCAGTTATTGTTGACTAGGAATCCAAAAATCTTTAAATCAAGCTAATAAGCTCGGATATTAATAAACTCTATAACAGAGTTATCTCTCGGAACAAGACTCTTACCGATCTATTTACAACAAGTAGATCTACATCGGGGGAATTAGTAATGTGTCAAGAGCATTACTAGTTCAGTCAGTCATCATAATCATTTAAACTTAGAACAGTTCAGTATTTTTAGTCAGTTTAGTTAACAGTAGAAATTAACACTGAGAAAACCCAGGGATAGGGGCTCACTTGCCAGTTGAGGGTGTAACATTTAATAGAAGACCCTGCATTCCATAACTATATATCCAATGTAGGTTGAGATGTTAACCTGCCAGTGAGGGTTGATCTTATAAGGGTACCTGCCAGATGAGGGTAACCCTTAGTACTTCAGGACAACACTTTAATGAATCCACACAGCCAATGTCAGTACCCATGGCATGGTACTGACACCCTTCCAATTGGGGTCACAAGTTGGACCCCAACTTTTTTATTGGGGTATGTCAGTTAGATGATGACTCCTACATTATCATTTCAGTTTTTAGTATACTTCAATTTAGGTTTGCATTGACCTTAGCATACAGTTATCATTTATTCAATTATCAAATTTTGTTATTTTTTGTTTACAAACTATTTTTAGAATCATATTATATTCTTTTCAAGCATTCTCAGATTTTACAATTGTCACGCATATATATTCAGTAAATCACATGCTAACCAGTCATCCATTACTTCATGCATGTTCACTCAGTACCTCATATTATTCAGCCATTTATTATTTCATGTTCAGTTATCCTATACTATTCATTCAGACAGTTATTATCATGCACATGAACCCATGCATATCATCCTAACCTTATTTAAAATAATAGCACATTCAAAGTACAGATCGCATACTCATTTCTTGTGATATGATGTCTAATATCATAGGTTCGGATGCTCAGTCCCCTGATCACGCATAGACATACCAGATTATAAGTTGTAGCAGTGGTGAGTCCTCATACTTTGAGGACATGGTTTATTTATCTCAGTTTACTTTATTAGTTTCAGTATTTTCTATTCAGTCAGAGTTAGTTGGGGGTTTGTCCCATCGACTCCACGGTTAGTCAGTAGAGGTTTTTCAAACTTAGTACAGACAGTTAGTCAGTCTCTAGTTTTTCGGTAGTTATTGTCAACCGTTTTTATCAATATATTTAGTATTATTTGATGGACATTATCATAACTATGATCTAAGACATTATGGTATTCCTTAATTAAATTCTGCATATGATCTTTAATTATTAGTTTTTACTCAATGCTCACAGCAGGTACCAGGTCATGGGTTAGCTTGTGGTCTATTAGGACCGTAAGCACCGTGTGGCATCAAGGGTGTACTCCCATGGTGTTACAAACATGGTATCAGAGCCTAAGGTTTTAAAATTTCCTAGGAAATCTAAAAGCCGCATCAAGTAGAGTTTTATGCATGGGTGTAAAGTGCACAACACCTATAGGCCAGAGTCAACAAGGCGTTTTAGGAAAAGTTTTCCTTCTTTCGGTGTTCATATCGTGTGAATGAGCATGAGCTCCAATCGAACTCTCTGACTAATTAAATTTTTCTATTTGTTTACAGAACATGCCTCCCAAAAACAAAAATGTAAGGAGAAATGGGAATCATCTCGAACCTCCGCCAATTCAGGAAGATCCCCTGAATGAGCCTGTCTCTCAAGTCGAATTAAGGGTTCCTTTCACTACCTTATATTATTTAGTAGTTTCTTAGAGCAATCTACAGGCTATTGTCCTATCTAGGCTCTTAATTTATGCTCAGCTAAGTGAGAGGGGAGAGCATAAGGAGAAAAAAAGAAAGAATAAGAGGGCCAGAACAAGTAGTTTTAAGCAAAGGTTAAGGGGTAGTAACCTCGCCCAATTCAATCATAAATTCTTAGCCCCATCTCTGCCATCATCCAGTGCCTAAGTTTAAGAATGACAGTTGAGATAGGGCACCAGGAAATAAGTCACAGGGTAGTGGGAAGGGTGTTCATGTGTAACACCCCGTGTCTGTACCCCGGATGCTACACGGTGCTCATAATCTTGAAGGACCACAAGCTAACCCATGTTTGGTAGTTGTCGCAATATCTGAATAATAATATTTTAATAATTGTGAAATTTAGGTGGAAACTTTCCATAAGTTTCAAATCTAAAATAATTACTATTTACGGATCGTAATACCAAAATTGAACATCAATACTAAAATCTTAACAATTGTTTGAAATACTCTAGTCTGAAAAAGCCTCTAAATAGTCTGAAATATGGAGTTGATGGGACAAGCCCCCAACTAACTTTGAATATTTAAAATAAACTAAAATGTTGAAAACAATCATGTCCTCAAACTATAAGGACTCACTACTAACTTTGTCTGCTGAGATTCTGAACTACTAAGGGTGCTCTGGAGCCCGTGCATCTGAATCTATTATATAAGACATCATAGCACAAAAGAAAAGCATGCATCAGTACTTTGAATGTATTGGTATGCTCAGTGAGGTTGGCTGAGATACATGGGTTTACACGCATGAACAAAGCTAACTGAATAAGAGTACATACATGAATACATATACTATAACTGAGATTGTGATAATACTAAATACTGAGTCTGAGTACTAAAATTAATTTACTGATATCTGAATAACTATATCTGACAGCCCTAATTCTGTAGAACTGTACTGAGTTTCATACTGTACTAAATGACTATATCTGATAGTCCTGAATCTGTAAAACTGAACTAATTTTATTCTGAGATTGAATCTAAAACTGATACTATAGGAGGTAATCATCTAACCGACATGCCCCTTTCTGAATAAATTGGGGTCCAACTTGTGACCCCAGTTGGAAGGGTGTCAATATCATGCCATGGGTAGAGACAAGCTGTGAGTTAACCCTCTCTAACAGGAAGCTCTTTTGTCAACCCTCGTTGGCAGGATAACTCAAATAAGATATATCAACCCTCATACTATCTTTCAGGAATATATTTCAACCTACGCTGGCTATGTAGATCTGTAACACAGGGATTGCTACTAACAATCAAACCCTCTGCTAGAAGGAATTCCCCCATCCCTGGGTTCACTCAATGCTGAATCCTACTCCAACTGAATAGACACTGGACTGATTTCCAGTATGTACTAGGCTGGACTAAACTATTACTGATATTACTATTTGACTAAACTGAACTGAGTTCATTAGATTTCATGGATTGATGAAATACTACTGAGTTTTGTTAGTTGACTAAGTTTATTGAGGTATAAACTAAATACTGAACTAGACTGGACTAATACTGGTTCTACTAAATTTTCCTGAGTCCTATAACTGACTGAGAGTACTAGGATCGTGACGTGACTGAGATTATTTAGTAACTCATACTAGCTCTAGGCAAACAACTAAATTGTCTGGTATTAGTTACCCCCAGGACTCGGTAGCATGAAAATAAAGCATCACATGATCTTGCTTAGTATAAATATACATATTGAATTCATAATGCATATATAGAGATATCTTATCAAACTCTTTCTTGGTATAACTTGCAAATAAGCTAGCATGCATGATTTCTTTCCCTTATTAGTTCACATGAACAATTCATCAAGAACTTAGTGAGCATAATATATGCACATAATAAGTTAGCCTAAATATTTGATTCAAATTTCAAAACTTGAAGGGGTTTAACATGGATTCGTACGAATCTACACACATAGTAATCAATCCCATATGAAACGTACAATAATTCATGAAATAGAAATCTAACTCACATACTAATCATGAATACAAATTAATTCAAATCATGAAAATCATGAATTCAAACTACTTGAAATATAAAAGAAATTCTTGGACTCTAAGGGTGGAAGGAACCCTTGGATGAACACTTCACATACCTTTGTTGCTAAATTCTTTAATATTAATGATGGAATCTTGAGACTTGAATTGAAATTTAAGCTCCTAGGGTTTTGTTCTTGATCAATTTGTGAAATAATGAATATACTTTGTTAAAGGAGGGCTAAATTTCGTGTTATGGGGGCTGAAGAACGTGAGAAATAGACTTAATTAACCCTTAGTATGCGTTTTTTTTAATGATTGTAAATTGAACCATCAATACGCAGACTGATGTGTTGCATCGTTGACATTAACGCGATAGGAAACGCATCATCTAACGGGTGACAGGTAACACCTGTACGAAGCCAAGCCTAATCTGACGGGTAACCCCTGGGAGGTAGTCAAGCCTAGCCAAATTAGTGACTCCTCATCCTGTACTGGGTACGCAGTTTTGGAGTTTAGGGACTGCTACTAACGACACTGCCTATCTGACGGGGAAGCCGTCATCCCTGCACTCGCTCGGTGCTAAATTCTACTTCCAACTAAAAGACACTAAACTGAGTATACTGAATGGTACTGGACTGAAATTAAGTTTACTAAGTTTTCTTGAGTACTATAACTAACTAAGTTCTACCGAGTTCAATAACTGACTAAGAGTACTACTGGTCGTGACATGACTGATACTATTTTGTAACTGACACTAGCTCTAGGTAAACAACTAAATTGTCAAGTGTTGAATACCCCTAGGACTCGATAATGTGAGAAATAAAGAAAAACATAAGCTTGATTAACACAACAATGTTCACTTGATCATAATTCATTCATAGAGACATTTCATCATACACTTGAAAGACATTAACTTGTACATGAATGGCATCACATAATAACATCTCATGATTTTTCTATCTACTTCACATAGTCATTTTAGCAAATACTTGAGGATCATGAGTATTTCACATGATAATGGTCATCACATAAACATCATGAATACCATACTTAATTGCAAATTCAAGGGTTTAGCATGTAATTCATATAATTTCCCCTAAATACTATTCCATTTTTCATGAATCTTATCATAATCATGGATTACAAACCAAATTAACATAATATATGCATAAATCACTTTATACGTTCAAGAGTTTATCAAGATAATCACATATTCACCACACATATTATTTAATTTCATGAACTTGTATTTAAATCATGGATTGGAACCCAACTAATATCATGAACATGAATTCAATCTAAATCAAATATAGAAATCATAAATCTGAGATCTTGTAGGTTTAGAAAGGGATTCTTGGACTCTATGGATGAAAGGAACCCATAGATGAACATCTAACATACCTTAATTTATGAGATTCTTGAAGTTCTTGAAGGATTTTATGAGCTTGACCTTGATTTTTTGAACTAGGGTTTCTGCCTCTTGAGAGAGAATGATTTTGTTCTTGAGAGAAAGTGAGGAAAAATGACATAGTAAGGTATTTACAGCATAATTTCATGTTTAAAGGATGATACTGATCATGGAAACAGACCCTATTACCCCTAGAAAGCTTTTAGTTTTCATCACTGAAAACCCAATTTGGGCACCTAGTGTGACACGGTGTTATCGTGCCATGTCACTGGAAGCTGATGATTGAGAACTGGGCTGATGGCGCGACGCGACGCCATCATGGTGCCTCATCGATTGCAAATTTTTCCTTTAGTGCAACGCGCCATAATCGTGGAGTCACACTGGAATGTGACAATTGGGGAAAAAGCTAGTGATGTGATGTAGTTGTATCACGTTGTCTTATTAGAAAATAACAAATGCCATTTGTACTACCTACGCGATGAGCTATAGTACCAAGTGGTACACTATCTTGCTAAAATGGCTCTAACTCTTTGCCCGAGTGTCGTATTTGGGCGAATTTGGTATTGATGAAAATCTTATTCAATTTCTCACACAATGAAAAGTCAAAATCTTGAAAATTCCACATGTATAAAAGTATATTCATCTTTAAATCAAGTCCTTGATATTTTTAGGATGAATTTAAGCTAGGTAAAAGTACGGGATGTTACATCAGTCCCGACAAGATCAGGAAGTTCTCCTGATGTGGTCACTAGTACGTTACAGATCTTTTATTTACATGTTAATGCCTTATTAGGTAAAGTAAATTCTCTATTTGTTGCAACTCCTTACATAGCAATCAACTCTAAAGTCAGACCAGAAATCTTAATAGAACCTTTCTCAATCTCTACCCTAGTCGGTCAGTCTATCATATCCTAAAGGGTGTACAAGAACTATCCAGTTATGATATCTTAGAAAGTCACTTCAGTAGACTTAGTAGAGTTAGAGATGATGGATTTTGACGTCATTCTTGGTATGGATTGGCTCCATTTATGCTGTGCCTCAGTTGAATGTAGAAGCAGAGTTATTTATCTTTAGTTTCCAAATGAACCGGTCCTTAAATGTAGGGGTAGTACTATAGCGCTTAAGGGTCAGTTGATTTCATACCTTAGAGTGAGAAAAATGATATTCAAAGGATGTATCTATCATCTTGTGTGAGTCAAAAACTCTAGTTCAGAGACTCCTAGTCTTGAGTCAGTTCCAGTAGTAAATGAATTCTCAGATGTGTCTCTCAAAGATTTTCTCGGAGTTCCTCCTGAAAGGAAAATTAACTTCGAAATAGAACTTCTTCCTAACACTCAGCCTATATTTATTCTGACATATAGAATGGCTCCAGATGAAATAAGAGAGTTAATAGAACAGTTAAAGGACCTTTTATACAAAGGGTTCATCAGACCCAGCGTTTCCCCGTAGAGTACACCAATCTTATTCGTGCGTAAGAAAGATGGTTCACTCAAAATGTTTATAGACTACCGTCGGTTGAATAAAGTTACACTCAAGAACAAATACACACTTCCTAGAATCGCTGACTTGTTTGAACAACTTTAAGGGTCCCGTTATTTCTCTAAGATAGACCTCAGATCAGGCTTTTATCAGCCTAGAGTTATATAATGTGATATTACAAAAACAACTTTCCAAACTTGGTATGGTCACTTTGAGTTTCTAATCATCCTTTGGTGTCACAAATTCCCCAACAACATTTATAGACTTAATGAATTGCTTGTTCAAGTAGTACTTGGACATGTTTATTATAGTCTTCATCGATAACATTCTGTTGCATTCCCATAGCGAGAATGATCATGCAGATCACCTCTGAACCATACTTCAAACTCTCAAATCCCGTCAGTTATTTACCAAATTCAGTAAGTGGGAATTTTCTCTAAGGTTAGCAGCATTCTTTGGTCATATTATTTCCAGTGATGGCATAATACTTGATCCTCAAAAGACCGAGGCAATAAGAAACTGGCCTAGACCTATTTATCCATCAGATATCAAGAGTTTCTTTGGCTTAGCTAGCTATTACCAATGGTTTGTTGAAAGGTTTTCATCTATTGCATCCCCCATGTCCAGATTGACTCAGAAGAAAGTCAAGTTTCAGCGCTTAGATTCTTGTGAGGAGTTTTCAGGAGTTGAAGACTCAACTCACTACAGTCTCAGTTTTGACATTATTCGATGGTTTAGATGGGTTTGTTGTGTACTGTGATAAATCCAAAGTAAGTTTGAGTTGTGTCCTAATGCAGAGAGGTAAGTTCATAGCCTATGCCTCTAGACAGCTTAAGCCTCATAAGAAGAATTAAACTGTCCATGATCTGGAATTCGCAGTTATTATGTTTTTTATTAAAGCTTTGGAGGCATTATTTGTATGGGGTGCATGTTGATGTGTTGATAGATCACAAAAGCTTGCAGTATGTGTTCTCTAAGAAAGATTTGAATTTGCATCAGAAAAGGTGGTTAGAGTTGTTCAAAGATAATGATATAAGTGTTTTATATTATTTGGGAAAGGCCAATGTGGTGGCAGATGCTCTCAGTAGGTTGTTTATGGGCAATGTTGTTCATGTTGAGAATGGTAAGAAGAAGTTAGTTCAGGAATTTTATCACCTTACCCGACTAGGTGTTCACTTAGTTGATTTAGTAGAGGGTAGTGTGTGGGTGCAGAATACTTAAGAATCATCTCTAGTTTTTGAAGTGAAGGAAAAGCAGGATAGAGATCCTAGTCTAGTTAAGTTAAACGAGTTAGTCAGAGATCAAAAAGTAGAGGTTTTCTCCTAAGGAAGAAATGGTGTATTGTATTGCTAGGGTAGACTATGTGTGTCATTTGTTGATGAGCTGAGGCAACGAATTCTTGTAGGAGCAGACGATGCACATTACTTGATTCATCTAGGGGCCACTAAGATATACAGCGATTTGCGGGAGATCTATTGGTGGAGTGGCATAAAAAGGGATATTGCAGACTTTGTAGCAAGGTTGTCTATGTGTCAGCAGGTTAAGATTCAGCACCAAAAGCCTAATGGGTCCATGGAGAAGTTCAGTATTCCCATATGGAAATGGGAAGAAATAATCATGGACTTTGTGATGGGTTTGCCTTGTACTCGTCATCAGCATGATTTGATTTGGGTTATCATAGACAGGATGACCAAATCCGCTTATTTTTTGTCATTGCATACTTCTTATTCAGTCGAGGACTACGCCAAAATCTATATTAGAGAGTTGGCCAGGTTACCCGGAGTCCTAATATCTATCATTTCAGATAGAGGCACCCAATTTACCTCTTATTTTTGGAAAGCCTCCCAAAAGGGTCTTGGCACCCAAGTACACCTCAGTACAGCTTTTCACCCTCAGACAGATAGTCAAGTATAAAGGACTATTCAGACTCTAGAAGATATGTTAAGATCATGTGTTGTTTATTTTAAAGGTAGCTGGGTTGACCACTTGCCTTTGATCGAATTCGCATATAATAACAGCTATCATTGTAGTATTTAGATGGATCCGTTTGAGGCTCTTTATGGTAGGATATGTAGATCTCAAATTGGTTAGTTTGAGGTAGGTGAGACCGTAGTAGTAGGTCTCAACTTGGTGCTTGATGCCTTAGAAAAGGTTCAACTGATTAGAGAAAGGCTTAAGGTAGCTAAAAGCCGACAAAAATCGTATGCAAATGTGAGGAGAAAGGATATTAAGTTTGAGATTAGAAATTTTGTGTACTTGAAAATCTCTCCCATGAAGGAAGTAAAGAGGTTTGGCAAGAAGGGGAAGCTCAGCCCCCGATTTGTCGGTCTTTATAGAATTCTTAGTCATTTTGTAAAGGTATCTTACGAGCTTGAGTTGCCTTCAGACTTAGCTTCAGTGTACCCAGTGTTCCACGTCTCTTTGCTGAAGAAATACATTGGTGACCCATCAGTTGTAGTCCCTTTAGAGGGTATAGATATTCATAATGATCTCTCTTTTGAAGAGGTTCCAGTCCAAATCCTTGATCGTCAGATTTGCAGACTAACAAAAAAAAAATTCTCATGGTCAAAGTTTTTTGGCGAAACCAGTCCGTTGAGGGAGCTACTTGGGAAGAAAAAGCAGATATATAGACCAAGTATCCTCACCTCTTCTCCGCATACTCAAACTCAGCTTGAGGTAATAGTGTCTCTTATATTTACTCAGTTCCATGTTCAATTACAGTTACAAACTTGGTATCAGTTGGCATTGTATATCATCTTCATGACAGTCATGCATTCATGAATCAGTTCAGCCATATAATCATGTTTCAATATGAAAACTTAGTTTATTAGTAGTTTCAGTCATGTAATCCTGCTTCAGTTGTGCATATATATTATGCAAACTCAGTCTATCAGTATTTCCCAGCTTAATCAGTCTCATTCGAGGATGAATGTTCCCAAGAAAAGATATTATAATATCCCGTATTTTTCTAGCTTAGTTTAGCTCTCAGTACATGAGAATGCCTATTTATATTTTCAAAAATACTCAGAATTTTCTAACTTAAGACCCATCATTATGTAGGAAATTCAGTATCTTTCCAACTATATAAATGTTGCCCAAATTCGATATCCAGGTATGAAGTTATGGCATTTTTAGTGAAACAATATGTCAAATTGAGAAGCACCGCATTGCGGTGAGGGTCAAATAGTATTCATCAGTTTCCAGTGAGACACCGCGATTCCAGCGTGTCGCGGTGAAGTTCCAGGAATTGTCAATTTCCAGTAGCCTGACGTAATTGTCAATTTCCAGTAGCGATGATGCCATTTTAGAATTGTCAATTTCCAGTAGCCTGACGCAATTCCATAGAGTCGCGCCAAAGCCTATTTTCATAATTTTCCATTTTCAAATAGTTTTATCCAACTTCAAGTGGATCACTGCGATGCCACCGCGTCGCGGTGAAGGCGAAAAATGAGATTTTTGGTGATAGAAATTTATTCTTTCTAGGGATAATTTGGTCTTTTTATCATGGCCCTAATCAGTTTAAACATGTTAATTAACCCCTAATAACCTAATTAGATCATCATTTACTCAATTTTTCTCAAATGAAGATCATTCTCTATCAAAATAGCAAAACCCTAGCCTTCAAGAATCAAGGTCAAATCTCAAGAACACTCCAAGAATCTTTGAGGAGTTAATTTCGCATGTATGTTAGGTGTTCATCCATGGGCCCTTACCACCTATGGACTTTAAGAACCCTATTTAAAAATAAAAGTTTCAGATTTATGATTTTCATGCGTGAATAAGATTGTATGTATGTTTATGATGTTGTTTGGGCTTCAATCCATGATTAATTACAATTTTCAAGAAATTAAGATAGCATGTCTGATGAATTATGTGATTCTCATGTTAAATACTTGAATTTATAAGTTAAATATTGTAGCCATGATATTTATAAATATTTATTACTATGTGAAATAATCATGCTCCCCAAGTGTTTATTAGAATGCCTATATGAATTGAATTGTGCAGTCATGAAATGTTAGCTTTTGTTCCCATTCATATATAAGGTCATGCCTTTCAAGTGTTTGAAATAACATCCCAATGAATAAATCTTCAAAAAGTGACTAGCTAGTATGCTTTCAAGAATGTGCCATGTTTTACTATTGATGCTATCGAGTCCTAGGGGTAATTAATACCCAAAAAGTCTAGTTGTTTACCTAGATCACAGTAGCTACAAAATGTCTCAGTAATGTCACGAATAGTAGTACTCTGTCAGTTACTGAACTCAGTGAAACTCAGCCCAGTTCATTTCAGTTTAATAATCAGTGTCATTCAGATGGGAGTACGATTCAGCACCGAGTGAACCCAAGAGTGGGGGCTCACCTGTCAATAGAAGGTGTGATCTTTAGCAGCAGTCCTTATGTTCCATAACTACGTAGACAGCGTAGGTTGAGATATAAACCTGCCAGTTAAGGGTTGATAAGGTAATTTACCTGCCAGTTGAGGATAATACTGTTCTCATTAGGGCACCTACTAGATGACTCTTTATCTTGTTAGTACCCATATCACAGTATTAGCACCCTTCTAACTGGAGTTACAGGTTGACCCCAAACCAGCTTAACATAGGGAATGTCAGTTAGATAATTACCTCCCACAGTTTCAGTCTTTGGTATAGAACTCGGTTCAGTTCTACAGGATTTGGACTTTCAGTAACAGTCACCTAGTTATCAGTAATATAGTTATCAAAAATCTTAGTTATCAGTTAGTTAGTTAGTTATTTAGTTAGTTATCCAAATTCAGTACTCAGTTTCAGTATAAATCTCAAACACAGTACATATGTATATGCACAGTATTGCATAATTAGTGTTCACAATAGCTTCAGTTATCCATGTACTCTCATTCAGTTATATTCATATCACTCAGTCAGTTATCATTCATGCATATGAACCCATGGATTTCAGCCTTACCTCATCTAGCATGCCAGTATATTCCACGTACTGATTGCATACTCTTTTCTTGTGCTATGATGTCTCATATCATAGGTTCGGACACTTAGGTTCCTGACCGTGCTTAGTCAAATTCAGTCAGCAGCAGCAGATTTAGTAGTGAGTCCTCATCTATTGAGGATAATTTTTTATTTCAATATTACTGTAGATTCAGTATCTTATTAGTCGGAGTTAGTTGGGAGCTTGTCCCATCAACTCCATATTCAGACAGTTCAATTAGAGGCTTTTCAAACTAGACCAGTTCAGACTGTATTTAGTTTTTCAGAGGTTATTATTAATTGCTATATTTATCAGTATTCATATTATGAACCTTATGGCATTTCTGCCTATCTTTCGCATAATTTTAGTATTATTATTCAATGCTTATAGCAAGTACCTTTCATGGGTTAGCTTGTGGTCCTTTAGGGTCGTAAGTACTGTGGGGCATCTGGGGTGCTGACTCGGGGCGTTATTGCCTACAAGAATGAATTTTGAATAAATGCCTCCATATTATGCCCTCAAAATTTTAGTACTATTTTTCTAGTATTACTATCTAGTCCTGGGGGTTAGGAATACCCAAAAACATAGTTGTTTACTGAGTCTCAGTATCTTTAGAATAGTTTCAGATATGTTATGAGTATTACCAATTTAGTAATTCATCATAATCAGTTAAACTTAGAATAGTTCAGTATTTTGAGTTAGTTAAGTTAGGATTAGGACCTAGCACCAAGCGAACCCAGGGATGGGAGCTCACCATCCAGTTGAGGGCATGACCTTTAATAGCAGTACCTGTGTTCCAAAACTACATAGCTAGCATAGGTTGAGATGTTAACCTGTTAGTTGAGGGTTGATCTCATAAGGGTACCTGTCAGTTGAGGGTAACCCTTAGTCCTTCAGGAGAACACTTTAGTAGATATACATAGCTTGTGTTAGTACCCATTGCACGGTACTAACACCCTTCAAATTGGGGTCATAGGTTTGACCCTAACTTGCTTATTGGGGTATGTCGGTAAGATGATGATTCCTACAGTCTAAATTTAGTATTTAGTATACTTCAGTTCTGGTTTGCATGAACCATGGCATACAGATATCAGTTATTTAATTATTGAATTTTAGTATTTTTAGTTTACATACTACTTTCAGAATCATATTATATACTTTTCATGCATTCTTGAATTTTAAAGCTGTCACACATGTATATTTGGTATATCTCATGGTAACAAGTCATCTTTTACTTCATGCATGTTCACTCAGTTATCTCACATTATTCAGCCTTTTATAAATTTATGTTCAGCTATCCCATTCTATTCATTCAGTCAATTATTATTCATACACATGAACCCTTGCAATTAGCCAAAACTCATTTAGCATACCAGTACATTCAAAGTATTTATCGCATACTCATTTTTTTTGATATGATGTCTAATATCATAGGTTCAGATGCTCAGTCCCCTGATCGCACATAGACATACAAGATTATCAGTTGTAGTAGTGGTGAGTGCACATACTTCGAGGATGGTTTATTTATCTCAGTCTACTTTATTTATTTTAGTATTTTCTATTCAGTCGGAGTTAGTTGTAGGTTTGTCCCATCAACTCCATAGTCAGCCAGTAGAGTCTTTTTAGACAAGTACAGACAGTTAGTCAGTCTTCAGGTTTTTGGTTATTATTTTAGCCATTTTTAATAGAATTTTCAGTATTATTTTACGAACATTATGAGAACTATAAGTTAAGACCTTATGTAATTCTTATGTTAAATTTTTCATATAATTTTTTATTATCAACTTTTACTCAGTGCTCACAATAAGTACCAGTTCATGGGTTAGTTTGTGGTCTATTGGGACTGTAAGCACCGTGTGGTATCCAGGGTGTACTCCTGGAGTATTACAAACTTGGTATCAGAGCCTAAGGTTTTAAAGTATCCTAGGAAGTCTAAAAGTCACGTTAAGTAGAGTCTTGTGCATAGGTGTAAAGCACGCCACATTTATAGGCAAGAGGATACAAGACGTTTTAGGAAAACTTTCCCTTCTTTATGTGTTCATACCATGTGAATGAGCATAAGCTCCAGTTGAACTCTCTGTCTAATTCAATTCTTCCATCTGATTATAGAATATGTATCTTAGATAGAACAACAGAAGAAGAAATAGGAATCATCCTGCACCTCCGCTTATTCATGAAGATCCCTTGAATGAGCTTATCTCTTATGCCGAATTCAAAGCTGCTTTCACTACCTTAGCTTCTTCAGTAGTTTATCAGACCAATTTATAGGTTGTTTTCCTATTTAGACATTTGATTTATGCTCAACTGAGTGAGGGGGGATCATAAGGAAAAATAAAGAAAGAATAAGAGGGCCAGAACAAGTAGTTTTAAGCCAAGGTCAAGGGGTAGTAACAACTCCCAATTCCATCAGAAATTCTTAGCCCCAACTCCTCCATAAGTCAATGCGTCAGTTCCTATGTTTAAGAATGATTGTTGATATAGGGCACAATGCTCTATGTCACAGGGTAGTGGGAAGAGTGTTCGTACTAATCCGCTTTGCGAAGATTGTAGTAAGAATTATAAGGGTATTTATAGATCCGACAGTGATGCATATTTTAAATGTGGTAATTCAGGCCACAGGATGTGGGAGTGTAGAGTAATGGCTTAGAGGGAAAGAAATTTGGGCCAACAGGGTCAATCCAACTGTCTTCCAGCCCCATCCGGTCACTCAACTCAACAGGATGCCACTTCCAGTGTAACTAGTGTCCACTGTCAGAACAGGCCATATACACTTCAGTCCTGACATGATCAGGAAATTTCTCCTGATGTGATTATGAGTATGTTAGAGGTTTTTCATATTCTTGTGTATATTTTACTAAACCATGAAGCTTCATTTTCTCTTGTACCCACCCTCTCTCCTCCTTCGTATAGCTGTCAACTTCAGTGATGGACCTGAAATATTATCACAGCCCTCTCAGTGTGTCTACCTCAGTGGGAAAATCTATCCTATCCAGATGAATATACAGAAACTACCAGGTTTTAGTATACCAAAAAATCACTTCGGTTAAGTCCAGAATAAAGAGTCATTTGGTTTCACTTTTTGAATTAACCAGTCATTGAATAGAGAGGTAGTACCTTTTTTCTTAGGAGTTAGACATTTCTTTAGATTCTTTTTTCAAAATCCTATAATAGCGTATGATTTAGAATTAGAGATGTGAAACCCAAAGTTTAGCAACAATAATAGAGCTAGGATAGTGTTATATAAATTTGAGTAGATTTTTAATCCATGGGGCTAATTGTATGAAAGGTAAATCAGTAGGCTAGAAGCAGTGTATGCAATAATTTAAGTTAAGTGAGTTGAAATGATATGTTGTTGATGTGGGTGTAGTGGTAACTCTCATGGTATAGGAGAAATATAAGTTTTGAGATATGATATTAGTAGGTTGTAAAGGTACTTGGTATGTTTTATTAAAAGGTTGAGAATATCCATGTTAAGTGTTAGAATCAAAGTTTGAATCTTTAAGGTTGAGCTAATAGAAAGAGGAGTTGAGAATTCTAAGTTAGACAATTTTAAGTTGTTACATGATGGCTATAGAAGGTTAAGAGTTCTATCTCAGAAGAAAGTATCAGCAGTAGGGTTTTAAACTTCCAGGTGCAATTTTTACGGGTGATTATAGTGTTTATATACAGTATTCTACCCCAGACTCTAGAGTAAAGTGGTGACAGTTCAGTTTAGAGTTATTGATTATGTGGTTCACAAACTTAGAATGATGGCTTTAAGCCAAGGGGGAGATGGTAGAACGAGTAACCAAGTCCGGCTCTCAGATTTTAATAGTGATGCCAGGGTGTTGTAGAACAACAATAGAGAAGAAGATGCCCGACCCATGCTTATATCAGTATTTGTACTTCAGTTATCACAAAATCTACTCATGCCTTACTTGTCATCTCTATGATCGTAGGTCATATTTGTGCACATTATAGAAAAATCATGTACTCTCTCAGTCCTTAGTATGAGGAGTTCCAGTTTACCCAGCAGTATGAATCATGTTCCAGTAATTCAAAAACTCCAAACACAGGTCATGTAGTTCATGACTCATGTATTCATGTTTTACCATATGATCAGTTTCAATGACTCATGCTACACTCTTAATGATCAACGAACTTTATATTTGTGTCATATATGTCCTCAGTTTAGACCTCTTTAGGGAATTCATATCATTTATAATCTATTCCTCAGGCCCTAGTTAAGTGTTCAAGTTATGCATGGTATTTTTTCTATGCTTCAGGATCTCATGTCCTAACTTTTAAGTGACCCTCCCTTATGAAATGATGGTGATGGTGAGTAATTTGTTTAGGTATGAGAAAGTAAATGCTTTATGTTAAGAAAAGATTGTTGCATGCTTGTTTTACATGAGGCTGTAATTGTGAAGATAGGTTTGAATGTCATGTTGGTGTGTAAGTGGATAAATGTACAACGCGTTAGTGAATGACTAGTAAAAGGTTGTATTTAGTTAGGGTAATTAGAATTATTCAGGAGATGGGAAGTTATGAAAATGCAAAGTGTATTGATTTCATGACTCAGACTAGTGTTATAGTGTTATGTATGTGTTTTATAGATTCAAGTAGGCTTGAACAAAGTGGGAGGATTCGGTCTAGCTCAGACCTCTGTAGATAGAGTTGTTAGTACCCATGTGAATATTTACAGTAGTCTCAAGTAAAGTATGGTGTTGAACTAGGAAGTATAGTTGAGGGAGTAGTTGAGAAGTGAGGCTAAGATCAGAAGTTAGTAGTTGCAGTGCATAAGGCTTAGTAACTCTATCCAAGCTGATGTTTCATAGGACTGTGTCCCATTTTATAGAATTTTAGCCATGTTGTGATTTCTTATTCAGATGTCTTATTCAGACCATACAAAAATTGTTTTCACCCTAAAGTCATTAGAACTTCATAGAAAGGGTGTCGAAGAAATATTCTAGTTTAGTATAAGCTTTCAGTATGAGTTAGTTTGTATATCCAATAATTCAGTTTAGCGGTCAGGCAGACAAGTTCCTATGGTTTTCATATCTTCTATTCAGGAGAAAATTCCTTCAATACCATGCAAATCATAACTTTAGTTCAGTTCATACATCAATTATCCATTTTAGATTCCATATATTCAGTCACGATTCAGTTCGTAAGTTCCCCATGCATAATCTTAGTCTTTCCTCGGTATTTTGGCCAAGTTAGTATCTTTCGGGGGACATAATAACCTAAGAGGGAGATGTACTATAGTCTCCCAAGTTTTTATGTCCTAAACCTTTCATCCTCTCTACACGTAACAAGATCCATCTGGAAGTAAAGGGTACTCATAAGGTGACTCTCTCGTTTACATCTCAGCCTTATAACCATTCTTATGTCATTGCATGTATTCTAGGAATCAATTCAGTTCATGATATTCAGTTCATATATAATAATTTAGACCCAGTTATGTTCTAATGTTCCCAGTCATGCATGATCAGTACATGATCTCAGTTACCTCTGTACAGTACTCTTTGTCTAACCAATCTTATTTGAGGATGAATGTTCCCAAGGGGGAGATATTGTAATACCCCAAAAATCTAAACTAATACTAGAACCATGTTTCAAACTCATGCAAAATAAATTATATTTCTTTGGCAGTTTTATGAGTGAGTTTGGTGTATATTAAGGTCTCAAATAACTCTAGCTATTAGATGAATCAAAATATCCCTTACCAATTGAGTTTTTGAGAAGAATGTTGCTATAGTCAAATTCAAACGAGCATATATTTTGTTCTACTTAAAATTTTCCCGCTCAAAACCCACCAAATTTTAGAAATTTAATCAGCTTTCCAACGATACCAAGTTTTCCTGAATCCATTACTCGGGTGAGAAGTTATGGCACTTTTAGTGAAAGGCAGTAGCCCATTGCGATTAGGCTGCGTCGCGGTGTTGGCCGAAATTATGTTCGTCCTTTTCAAGTGGAGAACTATGATGGCGCCTTATCACGCCAAGGTGCAATTTCGCATTCGTCCTTTGACATTAAGGCACCGCGATGGCACCGCATCGCCCCGAGGTGCTAAATCGGGATCGTCTATTTTTTATGGCACAATACGATAGCACCGCGTCGCACCGCGTCGCACCGTAGGTCAAAATCGGGATGGTTAGTCTGCATTTTTAATTCCCAAGGGCATTTAAGTCCTTTCCCTTCATCCCATAAGGTATAAAACACAGGATTTAAGTCCCAAGAGAGCCTTATTTACTAATTATTCCACAATTCTCTAAAATTAAAGTAGCCATCTTTCAAGAACAAAACCCTAACTCATCCAGCATTCAAGATCAATCTTCAAGAATTCATCAAGAACTTTGTAAATCTCACATTATTCATTCATTTATCACTCCATGTTTAGTTATCCCATGTTATTCATTTAGTCGGTTATTGTTCATGCACATGAACCCATGCATATCAGCCCAACCTCACTTAGAATACTATTACATTCAAAGTACTAATCGCATACTTATTTCTTGTGCTATGATTCTAATATCATTGGTTCAGGCACTCAGTCCCCTGATCGCATATAGACATACCAGATTATCAATTGTAGTAGTGGTGAGTCCTCATACTTCGAGGACATGATTTATTTATCTCAGTCTACTTTATTAGTTTCAGTATTTTTTATTCATTCAGAGTTAGTTGGTGGTTTGTCCAATCACCTCCACAGTCAGTCAGTAAAGGCTTTTCATACTAGTACAGAAAGTTAGTCAGTCTCTAGTTTTTCGATTGTTATTGTCAGCTGTTTTTATCAGCATTTTTAGTATTGTTTTATGGACATTATCAGAACTATGAGTTAAGACCTGATGGCATTCCTCAGTTAAATTCTGCATATGATCTTTTATTATTAGTTTTTTCTCAGTGCTCACAGCAGGTACCAACTTATGGGTTAGCTTGTGGTCTATTAGGACCGAAAGCACCATGTGGCACCAGGGTGTACTCTCGGGGTGTTACAAACTTGGTATCAAAGCCTATAATTTTAAAGTGTCCTATGAAGTCGGAAAGCCACATCATGTAGAGTCTAGTGCATGGGTGTGAAGCACGCCACATTTATGGGCATGAGTCTAGAAGATATTTTAGGAAAAGTTTCCCTTCTGTCAGTGTTCATATCATGTGAATGAGAATGAGCTCCAGTTGAACTCTTTACCAAATTCAATTCTTTCATCTGTTTATAGAATATGCCTTCAAAAAAAAACAACAAAAGGAGAAACAGGAATCAACCCGCACCTCTGCCTGTTCAGGAACATCCCCTGAATGAGCCTATCTCTCGAGTCGAATTTAGGGTTTCTTTCACTACCTTTGCTTACTTAGTAGTTGCTTAGAGCAATCTGTAGGTTGTTGTCTTATCTAGTCTTTTAATTTATGCTCAGCTAAGTGAGAAAGGGGAGCATAAGGAGAAAAAGGGAAATAATAAGAGGGCCAGAACAAGTAGTTTGAAGCAAAGTTCAGGAGGTAGTAACCGCTCCCAATTTTATCAAAAATTCTCAGCCCCATCTCCGCCTTCAACTAATGCATCATTACATAAGTTTAAGAATGACAGTCGAGATAGGGCACCAGGCTCTAAGTCATAGGGTAATGGGAAGGGTGTTCGTACTAATTCGCTTTGAGGAGAATGTAGTAAGAATTATAAGGACCTGTTTAGATCCAACAATGATGCGTGTTTTGGATGTGGTAAGTCAGGCCACAGGACGAGGGAGTGTAGAGTAATAGCTCAGAGGAGAAGATATTTGCACCAACAGGGTCAGTCCAATCATCCTCCAGTCCCACTCGATCACCCGACTCAGCAGGGGGCCGCTTCCAGTGCAACTAGTGGTCAGCGTCAGAACAGGTTATATGCACTTCAGTCCTGACATGATCAGGAAAGTTCTCCTGATATGATTATGGGTATGTTACAGGTCTTTCATATACTTGTGTATGTTTTACTAGACCACGAAGCTTCACTTTCTCTTACAACCTCTCTCCCCCCCTTCTGGTATAGTTGGCAACTTTGGTGTTAGACCCAAAATATTAGCAGAGCCCTCTCAGTGTCTACCTTTGTGGGTAAATCTATCCTAGCCAGACGAGTATACAGAAACTGCCCGATTTTAGTTTATCATAAAATCCTTTAGTTGATACCAGAATATAGAGCTGTTTGATTTTAGATTCTAAATTAATCAATCATTAAATGGAGGGATAGTACCTTAGTTCTTAGGAGTCAGACGTGTCTTTAGATTCTTTCTCAAAATCCTATGATAGCATATGATTCAGAATTAGAGATGAGAAACCCAAAGTTTAGCAACAGTAGTAGAGTTAGGGCAGTATTATCTGAATTTGAGTAGATTTTGTATCTATCGGGCTAGTTGTATGAAAGATGAATCAGTAGGTTTACAGGAGTGTATGCAAGAATTTAAGTTTGGTGATTCGAAATTATATGTTGTTGATATTGGTGTAGTGGTAATTCTTATGGTGTGGGAGAAATATAATATTAGAGATATGATATTAGTAGGTTGTAAAGGTAGTTAGTATGGTTCATTAAAAGGTTGAGAATAACCATGTTAAGTGTTAGAATCTAAGTTTGAATCTTTGAGGTTAAGCTAGTAGAAAAAGGAGTTGAGAATTCTAAGTTAGACAATTTTAAGTTGTTACATGATGGCTATAGAAGGTTAAGAGTTCTATCTCAAAAGGAAGTATCAGCAGTAGGGTTTTACACTTTCAGGATGAGTATTGTATTTATATACATTATTCTATCCCGGACTTTAGAGTAAAGTGGTGACAATTCAGTTTAGAGTTATTAATTAAGTGGTTCACAAACTTAGAATAATGACTTTAAGCCAAGGGGGAGATGGTAGAACAAGTAACCAAGTCAGGCTCTCAGATTTTAGTAGTGATGCCAAAATGTTGTAGAACAACACTAGAGAAGATGTCCGACCCATGCTTATTTCAATATTTTTACTTCAATTATCATGATGTCTACTCATGCCTTACATGTCATTTCTATGGTCGTAGCTCATATTCGTGCACATTATAGAAAAATCATATACTCTCCCAGTCCCTAGTATGAGAAGTTCCAATTCACCCAGCAGTACAAATCATATTCCATGAATTCAAAAACTCCAACACAGGTCATGCAGTTCATGACTCAAGTATTCATGTTTTACCATTTGCTCAGTTTCCATGACGCAAGCTACACTCTTAATGATCAGCAAAATTTAGATTTGTGTCATGTATGTCCTCAATTTAAACCTCTTTAAGGAATTCATGTCATTTATACTCTATTTCTCAAGCCCTAGTTAAGTGTTCAAGTTATGCATGGTATTTCTTCCATGCTTCAGGATCTCATGTCCTAACTTTTTAGTGACCCTCTCTTATGAAATAATGGTGATGGTGAGTAATTTGTTTAGATGTGAGAAAGTAAATGTTTCATGTTAAGGAAAGATTGTTTCGTGCTTGTTTTACATGAGGCTGTAGTTGTGAAGATAGGCTCGAATGTCATGTTGGTGTGTAAGTGGATAAATGCACTACGCGTTAGTAAATGGCTAGTAAGATGTTTTATTTAGTTAGGGCAATCAGAATTATTCAGGAGATGGGAAGTTATGAATGTTTTATCCCTTTCGGGTTTCATTTGGCGAGAAAATGGTTTATACCTTTTTAAAACTATTTCAAAGATTTAAAAAAATTCACAGAGTCGTCACTTAATTTTTATAGAAAAAAACAATCAAGAAAAACTTTTAAAAGAGTTTCAAAGGTTCAAAAACAGAAATAAACCTTTAAAACTAGAAATTCTGGGTAAGGATTTCAATTAACGACCTAAGAAAATTTTTAAAGCACTTAGGAGCGTCCGTTTAAAACGATTTACCAAAAGAACTAACTTAACTAACTAAAAGTGGTTAATTTTGCAAAGGTTTGATTTTATATATAATAAAAATATTAAAAACATTCATTTAAACATTGAAAAAATGACATTTATTTATTCAGAAGAGAAAAAATTCTATTTGAATTAAACTAAGTTGTAGTTTTTCAAACTTAAAAGGGAAATGGATTTTAATTTGGTAAAAGAAGAAAATTATGGAATTATTTTCTTATTATTAATCGTTATAGAAAAAGTTGATTATATTATAGATAATACCTTTGGAAAAATGTTAGGAGAGTATTATATTAAAAATATCTTATTAATCACGAAAAGTTAAAATTTATATGAAAATTTAGTTTCTTAAGTTTGAAGAAAATTAATTTAATCCTAATAGACTATTAGTCATATGAACAAAATAAATGTCATATTAAAATAAACTACTCACTTTTAAAAGACTTATTTTAAGGAGAAAATCGAAGAAAATAATTTAATCCATCTTAAACATACTATAATCACAATCTACTTATGAATTTATTTCTATAGAAAAGAGAAAAATAAACTGAACAAACTGGGAAGCCACTGGAGTTACACATTGTCTGTACAGATAATACTATTAAGATTTAGTAATTAGGAATTCATAAAAAATTTAAAGCATATTTTCAACCTTTTACAAGTGGGAAAAAGAGTAACCGAGGCATAAGATGATAATCAAACATGGCACAATCTGTTAAAAGCTTCGAGTTTTTCAATCCATGTCAATGATTAATTATACTTTCAATTCCGATACACATCAAACACACATATATTCCAATATAAACCCGTTTGACAAATCGTATAACTTGTTAAGCCCAATGAAGGATCGAAATGACAACACAGTATTCAATTTGCAATTACAATTTCCAAATACATAAAAATAAAAGTGAAGATAAATACAAAGAGAATGAAGTCCTTACCGGTTTCGGAGCAGGGAATCTGGACGACGAATGGACAACTTCAAACCAGTGTTTCTTCGAGAATTTTTGGTTACGTAGGATTAGAAGCTCACGCCTCCCAAACCCTCAATTTTTCTCCAAAAATCCTCTTCTTCCCTTCACTCTATATTCATGGGTATTTATAGGAGCTTTTGCACTTATTTGGGGGAAACGGAGGGGTAAAGAGGGAATATCAATTGAGATTTGAATTTCAAAATTGCTTTACTGTTGTTGCGTTGAAATTGTGGGTGTTATTGATGTTGCTAGTATGGGTCGCTGCTGTCGTTGTTAGTTGTTGCTGTTGTTGACTTTGTTCTGCGTTGTTGATGTTGTTGTGTTGAAATTGTCGTTGTTGATGTTAAAAGAGGGAAAGGCAAAAGGGTTACGGGCCGGGTCAGTGAAGGTTGGATTGGGCTGGTGTTATGTTTTAGGCTACTGGTGGGGAGCTGTTGTGGGAGGGATTTTGGGTTGGAGGTGGTGTTGGGCCTCGGGGCTGTTATGTGGTTATGGGCTGCTAAAAGGAAAAAAAGGGGCAGAATAAATTGGGCTAGTAAAGGAAGAGGTCTATCTGTAGTTTTAATTATAACTTTTATACAAATATATATGTATTACTCATAAATACATATGCACAACTGAAAAATACATATTCTTCTATTACTATGAAGTGGGTAAAATATTGTTACTTTTGCTATAAGTTGTAATTTTGAAAATGTGTTGCTATTTATTGTAATTATAGTCTTAAGGAGGCTAGTTTCTGTAATTTTTCCAAATTATAACCATTTATGTTAATAAAATGGCCACAATTCAATTAATTAAACAAAGTTGAGACGAAATTATCTTTTAATTAATTTAATAAATTTCTCAAATTTAATAATTTTAAAATAAATATTTAATGAAACACAATTTGATTTTTTTTCAATAATATTAATAATAATAATTAAGAAATTAATTATGTCATCAATTTCTTATTTTAATCGATCTTGAGAAAAGTAGAATATTTGCAATTTAATCAAACATTTCACTCTGAATGAATTTTAAAGCATTTTCTTTAACTAATAATTATATAATCATGTATAATTAAACACTAAATATATTAATTTCGCCTAAATTCAAAAGGTAGGGTTGAAATCTATTTCAAAATAACTAAAAATAAATATTTTAAAACTATTTAAAATTTAGAAATTTGAAAATTAATTTGGAATGTAGAGGGAAAAAATTAGGTGTCAACAATGAAAATGCTGAGTGTATTGAATTCGTGACTCAGACTAGTGTTACAGTGTTATGTGTGCGTTTTATAGATTCGAGTAGGCTTGAACACATGGACTATTCAGTCTAGCTCAGACCTCAGTAGATAAAGTTGTCAGTGCCTATGTGAATATTAACAGTATCCTCAAGTAAAGTGTGATGTTGAAGTAGAAAGTATAGTTGAGGGAGTAGTTGAGAAGTGTGGCTAAGATTGTAAGTTAGTAGTTGTAGTGCATAAGGCTTAGTAACTCTATCCTAGCTGATGTTTCGTAGGCTTGTGTCCTATATTAAAGAATTTGAGCCATGTTATGATTTCTTATTCAGATATCTTATTCAGAAAAGATTCTTTTCTCCCCAAAGTCATTAGAACTTCATAGAAAGAGTGTCGAAGAAATACTTCAGTTAAGTATAAGCTTTCAGCATAAGTTAGTTTGTATAGCCAATAATTCATTTTAGCGGCCAGGAAGACAAGTTCCTATGGTTTTCATCTCTCCTATTCAGGAAGAAATTCTTTCATGACCATGCAAGTCATAACTGCAGTTCAGTTTATGCATAAGGCATCCGTTTCAAATTCCAGATATTCAGTCAAGATTCAGTTTGTAAGTGCCCCGCACATCATCTCAGCCTTTCCTCAGTATTTTAGCTAAGTTAGTATCTTTCGAGGGACATAATATCCTAAAGGGAAGATGTACTATAGTATCCCGAGATTTTATGTCCTAAAACTTTCATCCTCTCTTCACATAACAAGATCCATCTTGAAGTAATGGGTACTCATAAGTTGACTCTCTCGATTATATCTTAGCCTTATAACCATTCTCATGCCATTGCACGTATTCAAGGAATCAGTTCAATTCATAATATTCAGTTAATGTATCATGTTTCAGACCCAGGTATGTTCTCATGTTCCCAGTCATGCATGATCAGTACATAATCTCAGTTACCTCAGTACAGTACTCTCAGTTTAACCAATCTCATTCGAGGATGAATGTTCCCAAGGGGGATATATTGTAATACCCTAAAAATCCAAACTAATACTAGAACCATGTTTCAAGCTCATGAAAAATAAATTATATTTATTTAGTAGTTTTATGAGTGAGTTTGATGTATATTAAGGTCTCAAATAACTCCTAGCTATTAGACGAATCAAAATATCCCTTACCAATTGAGTTTTTGAGAAAAAATTGCTATAGTCAAATTCAAAAAAGTATATCTTTTGTTCTACTTAAAATTTTGCAGCTCAAGACCCACCAAATTGTATGAAATTGAATAATCTTTTCAACGATACTAATTTCGCCTAAATTTGATACCTGGGTAAGAAGTTATGGCACTTTTAGTAAAAGGTAGTAGCCCATCGCGATTAAGCCGCGTCGCAATGATGGCCAAAATCATGTTCATCATTTTCTAGTGCAGCACCGCGATGGCGCCGCATCACTCCAAGGGGAAATTTCACGTTCATCCTTTTTCCATTGGGTCACCGTGATGGCGCCGCATCGTGCCAAAGTGCAAAATCGGGATTGTCCATTTCCAGTGGCGCAATGTGATTGCACCGCATCGTGTCATAGGTCAAAATCGGGGTATTAGTCCAAGTTTTTAATTTCCAAGGGCATTTAAGTCTTTTACCTTCACCCCATTCAGTTCAAAACACAAGATTTAAGTCCCAAGTGAGCCTTATTTGCTCATTATTCCACAATTCTCTAAAATTAAAGTAGCTCTCTTTCAAGAACAAAACTCTAACTCATCCAGCATTCAAGATCAAGCTTCAAGAATTCATTAAGAACTTTCTCATTTTCACCAACTAAGGTATGTTAAATTTTCATCCATGGGTCCCTTTCACCCGTGGAGTACAAGAATCTAATTTCAAATTCAAAGATGTGATTTTTATTACAAGTTATTGTAATTTTAACCATGAATCCCCATGAATTGTGATTCTATACCATGTATACATGAAATTGTTGTTGTTATTAAACCTCACACATTTGAATAATGTTATTCACTAATTTAAATCATAATTTGTGATGATGATATTTAAATCATGTTATTACTACAAGCTTTAAACTATGCCCATGCTTAGCTTAAACTATGAATATCAAGTGTTCTATGAAATACCTACAAGAATGAATTTTGAATAAATTCCTTCACATTATGCCCTTAAGGTTTTAGTATTATTTTGTTTGTATTTCTGTCGAGTCCTAGGGTTATGAATACCTAAAAATATAGTTGTTTACTTAGTCTCAGTATCTTCAGAATAGTTTCAGATACATTATGAGCATTACCAGTTTAGTCAGACGTCATAATTAGTAAAAATATAAATAATTCAGTATTTCGAGTCAGTTCAGTTAGGAGTAGGACTTAGCACCGAGCGAACGTAGGGATGGGGGCTCACCTGCCAATTGAGGGTGTGACATTTAGTAGTAATCCTTGCGTTCAATAACTATGTAGCCAGTGTATGTGGAGTTGTTAACCTGCCATGTGAGGGTTAATCTCATAAGGGTACCTACCAGTTAAGGCTAACCTTTAGTCTTTCGGGACAACACTTTAGTGGATCCACAGAACCAGTATCAGTTCCCATGGCATAGTACGACAATCTTCCAACTGGGGTTACAAGTTAGACCCCAACTTGCTCATTGGGGCATGTCGGTTAGATGATGACTCCACAGTCTCATTTCAGTATTCAGTGCACTTCAGTTCAGGTTTTCATTGACCATAGCATATAGATATCAGTTATTCAATAATTGGATTTTTGGTTTTTTCAGTTTACAAACTATTTTCAGAATCTTATTATATGTTTTTCATGCATTCTTAGATTTTCCAGTTGTCACACATGTATATAAAGTAGATCTCATGCTAACCAGTAAACCTTTACTTTATGATTGTTCACTTTGTCATCTCACGTTATCCAGCCATTTATCACTTCATGTTCAATTATCCTATGTTATTCATTCAGTCAGCTGCTAGTCATGCATATGAACCCATACATATCATACTAACCATATTTAGCATACCAGTACATTCAAAGAACTGATCGCATACTCATTTCTTGCGCTCTGATGTCTAATATCATAGGTTTGGATGCTCAGTCCCCTGATCACGCATAGACATACTAGATTATCAGCTGTAGAAGTGGTGAGTCCTCATACTTTGAGGACATTGTTTATTTATCTCAGTGTACTTTATCAGTTTTAGTATTTTCTATTCACTCGGAGTTAGTTAGGGGTTTGTCCCATCAGCTCCACAGTCAGTCAATAGAGGTTTTTCAGACTAGTACAGACAGTTAGTCAATCTTCAGTTTCTTGGTTATTATTGTCTGCCATTTTTATCAGTATTTTCAGTATTGTTTTACGAACATTATCAGAAATATGAGTTAAGACCTTATGGTATTTCTTTGTTAAATTCTGCATATGATCTTTTATTATTAGTTTTTACTCAGTGCTCACAGCAGGTACCAGCTCATGGTTTAGTTTGTGGTCTATTGGGACTGTAATCACCGTGTGGAGTCCAGGGTGTACTCCCAGGGCATTACAAGTTCAGAATTATTTTGGGAACCAGAGGTAGTGATGGTCCACGACATCAGCGTGTCATGAAAGTTACCCTCTGCGATAAAAACATGGCACGGAGGAGAACCTCCATGGTAATGGCATGCCATGCCAAGGTGTTAATTTCGTCCAATTTTATTTTTTTCACTTAGGGGTGAGGGATTTTGGTCTTTTTACCCTTGTCACGACTTATAAATATAAAATTGACCTTTTCCCCTTTAGTTAAAAAGTTTAAACACTCTTATTATCTTCTCCAACACCTAAACAAAGAAATCTTCAGGGTTTTTCAAGAAATCACTACTCCGGGCTCCAAACTTCAAATTCTTGTGTGTTTCAGGCATGTTTCTCTTTCCTAAAATTAAATTTTATATTGTGGCATTAATTGAATCAATTTTATATGATTTAAATAGTGGGTTTAAAAACTGGATTAAGGAGTTTTGGTTGTTACTGATTGAATTACTTATCTCATATTTTGAATTGGTTATTTATGCTTTAAAATGATATTTTTGGGACTGAATTTGTATATTATTTATATGGTTGGAATGGGGGACATAGATTTTTCCATATTGGAGGAATTTGTTTTGGAATTATATGAACCTCAACCCACCTTATCAGTTTGATTTTAATCTGGAAAATTGTATGGTTTAACTTTCTTTTGAACCCAATGCATTGTATGAATAGATAAATGGATATGTAAATGTATTTGGATGGCATTGGTTTGGATTTTTAAGGGAACTTGTGAGTCAATAGGTCATGTGAATTTGTGTAACATGTTTAATTTAGCTTGGAAGCATATTGGTATGATAATACCAAGTTGTAGATTCTTCAATGAATGACTCTTAGGTTAATGGACTAGCTTGTGTGTGAATTAGTTTAATTTAGGCTTAAAGGGGTTGTGTAGCTCACCGTAAAGGTATAAGTCCCTAGGGAACAAATACTAGAAACTACATTTACCGATATTGGGGGTCTATATAATTGTATACTTAAAACATACTTTATATATAAATAGATAGATAGATGGATAGATGGATAGATATAGATATTGATATATATGGGATCGCTATTACCATTGGTGTCTTTAGTTTGTCCTTAATTTTTCTTGGTTCATGAAGCTAACATGCACTGGGGCCTTTTCAGCATGGGGAGATGAAAGATATAGCCTATGGGTTCCTTTAGGATGGATTGAGCTACACAGTCTAGGTTAATGATTTTAAA
The DNA here is from genome assembly GCA_030864225.1 of Capsicum baccatum var. pendulum. Classification (NCBI taxonomy): domain Eukaryota; kingdom Viridiplantae; phylum Streptophyta; class Magnoliopsida; order Solanales; family Solanaceae; genus Capsicum; species Capsicum baccatum. The sequence continues at coordinate 42,642,968 of CM061560.1, forward strand.
CTCTCATGTTCATAACCCTTACCCTATCCAGGCATCTTTTATATATATACATATATATGTATGCATGTAGTTTTGTGTAATGCCCTGAGTCTACACCCTGGATGTCACATGGTGCTTACAACCCCAAAGGATCACAAGCTAACCCATGACTAGTACTGCTGTGAGCACTAAATAATAATACTGAAAATATATGCGGAAGTTAGTCTGAAAAGGCCATAAGGTTCATAAACTAAAAACAAATACTGAATACTGATAATAATACTAAAAATACTGATTATCTATATGAAGTAATCTTGTTTTAAAGCCTCTAACTGTCTGAATATGGAGTTAATAGGACAAGACCCTAACTAACTCCAACTACTAAATATACTAAATCTACTGAAATGTTGAAATAAAATAATATCCTCGATGGATGAGAACTCATTACTGAATCTAGAAATGATATCCTGAGGTGCTAACTATGATCAAGAACCTGTGCATCTGAACTTATGATATGAGATATCATAGTGCAAAAGAGAGTATGCATAAGTATGTGAAATTTACTAGTATACTAAGTGAGGTAAGGCTGATATACATGGGTTCATATGAATGAGATGATAAATGAATGAATGAACATCATGAAGTAACTGGATGAGTGTGCATTTAAAACTGTAACTGTTGAACATACTGAGCATGCAATACTGTGCATGTAGATATACATTATGTATCTGAGATTATACTGAAACTGAGTACTAAATTCTGATGGCTGAGTAACTAATAATTGATAGCCATTGTTCTATATAACTGTCTGAGTTCTTTACTAAATACTGAGACTGAAATTGTAACGGTGGGAATATTCATCTAATCGACATAACCCGATATAGATTGGTTTAGGGTCCAACCTATGACCTCTATTGAAGGGTGTTAGAACCTTGTCATGGGATACTAACAATGTTGGGTCAACCCTAATCTGGTGGAAAGACTCATGAAATATATATATATATATGATGGCGTCAACCCTAGTCTGGCAGGAGGACGACTTACCCTATGCTGGCTACATAGTTCTATAACACAGGGACTGTTACTAAGGGCCAAACCCTCTGCTGGAAGGAATGCCCCCATCTCTGGGTTAGCTCGGTGTTGAATCCTACTCCCAACTGAATCGACACTGAACTGATCACTAAATTGTACTAGGCTTGACAAAACTGACACTGATTATGTTGACTGACTGAATTGGACTGAGTTCACTGAGTTCTATTACTAAATGAGTACTATTATTCTTAACCTTCACTGGGACTATTCTATAACTACTACAACTAAGTAAACAACTAGATTTCAGGTAATAAATACCCCCAGGACTGTATAGCATCAATAATAAAACATAACAAATCTTGAAAGCATAACAATAGTCAATTGTTCACAATTCATCCACTAAGACATTTTGTCAAAAACTTAGAGTTCATGAACTTGTACATGAATGAGAACACATGCTAACATGTCATGATTACACTATTAAATTAATATGGACATCCTACCAAACATTTGGGGAGCATAATTAATGCACATGATAATGAACCATATAAGCACCATGACTACAACATAAACTTGCAAATCTCAAGGGTTTTGACATGGGAATTATACCAAACAACATACATGCTATCTTATGTTCATGAAAATTATAATTAAATCTTGAATTAAAACCCATACAACAACACAAACATGAATATAACTCAATTTGCACATGTAAATCATGGATATGAAAACTTGTAGTTTTAAAAAGGGTTCTTAAACTCCAAGGGTGGAAGAAAACCAAGGGATGAACAACTAACATACATTGATTATTGATTTCATGAAGATTGTTGGTGAATTCTTGAAACTTGATCTTGAGCTTGATGAACTAGGGTTTATTTCTTGAGGGAATTTTGTGAATAATGAATGTATTTGCCCCTTTGGATCCTTAATTTCGTGTTTTAACTGAATTAGGTGAGGGGAAAAGGACCTAATTGCCCTTGGAAAGTTAGATTTTAGGGAGAAAAATATTCCCAACAACGTAATACCTGATGCACTCAGTTGATTCTGTCGACGCGATTGTCGACGCACTACGTTGATACTGTCGACGCAATTACTGATGTGTCACGGCCTGATCGCGTCGATGCATTATTTTGGGCATCCAAACATGACTTTAATGATGTTCAAAAATTCTAAAACTCGCCCAATATGACCTATTGACATCTCTGATCATGAATCAACTTAAAAATCAACATTCTAAGGAAGTAAGGATCGAAAATAAGATCACCCAATTGTGAAGGCTAAAAATGCTTCTAAGTCTTAACACTTAGCTGAATTTTTCTAAGTCTGACACCTCTTTTGACATGCTATATAGGATTGAAATGACTAGGACTTTGCGGGGTCTTACAATATATCCCCCTTGGGAACATTTGTCCTCAAATAAGATAAACTGAACTAAAAGAAACTGAGGAACTGTACTTACACTGACATGCATAACTGAAGCATTCCTGAATTCTGGAGACATGACACATAACTGAACTGTTTGATGAATGCATGAATGATATGATAATGTTATACAGCTGTAACTGAGTATGGAATAGAGTAAATCTAAGGAACATTTTTACCTTAGGCTGAATCTGAGTTTTCAGAGAAGAGGTGAGAATACTTGGTTCACATGTCTGCCTCTTCTTCCCAATTAGCTTCCTCAACGGACTGATTTCGCCAAAAAACTTTAAACAAAGAAACATTTTTTTTCTTAGTCTGGAAATCCAATGATCAAGGATTTAGACTGGGACTTCCTCATAAGAGAGATTGTTCTTAACATCTACATTCTCTATAGGGACTACAACTTTTGGTCACCAATGCACTTCTTTAGCAAGGAGAAGTGAAACATTGGGTGCACTAATGCTGAGTCTATAGGTAACTCAAGTTCATAAGCTACCTTACCGAAATGACTCAGGATTTCGTAAGGACCAATATATCGAGGACTAATCTTCTCATTCTTACCAAATCTCTCCACTTCCTTCATGGGAGAGATTTTCAAATACTCATAATCACCAATCTCAAATTCAAGATCTTTCCTTCTTACATCTACATAAGATTTATGTCAGCTCTGGGCTACTTTAAGCCTCTCTCTAATTAACTGCACTTTTTCTAAAGCATCAAATACCAAGTCAGGCCCCACTACCACGGCCTCACCTACTTCAAATCAACCAATGGGAGATCTATGTCTTCTCCCATAAAGAGCCTTATACGGAGCCATCTGAATACTAAAATGATAGCTATTATTATATGCGAACTCAATCAAAGGTAAGTGGTCATCCTAACTGCCTTAGTTCTAATGACACATGCTCTCAACATATCTTATAAAGTTTGAATAGTCCTTTCTACTTGACCATCTGTCTGGGGGTGAAAAGTTATACTGAGGTGAACTTGGGTACCAGGACCTTCTGGAAGGCTTTCTAAAAGTGAGAGGTGAACTGTGTACCTCTATCTAAAAAAATAGACAATGGGACACCGTGCAACCTAACTAACTTTTTAAAATAGAGCCTGGCATAGTCCTCGGCCTGTATAAGAGGTGTGAATTGGCAAAAAATAGGCCGATTTGGTCATCCTATCTATAATGACCCAAATCCAATCATGATGTCAATGAGTACAAGGCAAACCCATCACAAAGTCTATGTTCACCTCTGCCCAATTCCATGTAGGAATATTGAACTCTTGTATAGACCCACTAGGCTTCTGATACTTAATTTTAACCTGCTAACACGTAGAGCACTTAGCCACAAACTTTGCAATGTCTTTCTTCATTCCACTCCACCAATAGACTTCCCGTAAGTTGCAGTACATCGTAGTGGCCCCAGGATGAATTGAGTAATGCGCATCATGCGCTTCTTCAAGAATTTGTTATCTCACACCATCTGTACATGGCACACATAATCTACCCCAACAATGCAACACACAATCTCTCCCTTTGGAGGAAACCTCAACCTCAGGTCTCAGACTAACTCTTTCAACTTAACTAAACTGGGATCCTTGTCCTACTTTTCTTTTACTTTGGAAACCAAAGATAATTCCAAACTATTCTGCACCCAAACACTACCCTCAGTCGAATCAGAGAAATGAACACCTAGTCTGGAAAGCTGATGAACTTTCTGAACTAACTTTTGCTTACCATTCTCAACGTGAGCAACACTACCATGGATAACCTACTAGAGCATCTGCCACTACATTGGCCTTGCCTGGGTGATACAGAACACTCATGGCATAGTATTTCAACAACTTTAACCACCTTTTCTGACGCAGGTTCAAGTCTTTCTGCAAAAACACATACTGCAGGCTTTTGTGGTCTGTGAACACATTAACATGCACCCCATACAAATAGTGCCTCTAAATCTTTAAGGCAAACACAACAGCTGATAACTCTAGATTATGGGTGGGATAATTCTTTTCATGGGGCTTAAGTTGTCTACAGGCATAGGCCACAACCTTACCTCTCTGTATCAAAACACACCCCAAACTAATAATAGAAGCATCAAAATACACAATAAATCCATCTGAACAATCGAGCAAAGTCAAAACTGGGGTTATAGTGAGTTGAGTCTTCAACTCCTTAAAACTCTTCTCACAAGAATGTGACCACTAGAATTTGACTTTCTTCTGAATAAATCTGGACATGGGAGATACAATAGACAAAAATCCTTCAACAAACCACCAATAATAGCTAGCCAAACCTGTAAAACTCCTAATATCTGATGGAGAGATGGGTCTGGGTCAGTTTCTCACTACTTTAATCTTTTGAGGATCAACTCTAATGTCATCACCAAAAACTATATGACCAAGGAATGCTACTAATCTTAGCCAAAATTTGCATTTACTAAATTTGGCAAACAACTGATGGGCTCTGAGAGTCTATAATACTATTCTGAAATGGTCTGCATGATCATATTTATTGCAGGAGTAGACAAGAATGTCATCGATGAAGAATATGATGAACGTGTCTAGTACTTCTTAAACATACGGTTTATCAAGTCCATAAAAGCTGCTGGATCATTGGTAAGACCAAATGGCATAACTAGAAATTCAAAGTGACCATACCGATTTTTGAAAGCTATTTTTAGAATGTCACATTCTCTGACTCTGAGTTGATGATAGCCTGATCTGAGGTCTATCTTAAAGAAGTTACTGGCACCCTGAAGTTGGTCAAAAAATTCATTGATTCTAGGAATTGGATACTTATTCTTGATGATGACTTTGTTCAACTGATGCTAGTCAATACACATTCTGATAGAACCGTCTTTCTTTTGCGTAAGTAGAACTGGTGCGCCCCACGGGGAGATGCTAAGTCTGATAAATCCCTCATCTAGGAGATCCTTCAAATGTTCCTTCTACTTCTTAAGTTTAAATGGAGTCATTTTGTATGGCGGGATAGAAATGGACAGAGTATCAGGAAAAAGGTCTATTTCAAAGTCAATTTCCCTTTCGGGAGGAACTCTAGGAAGATCTTCGAGAAACACATCTGGAAATTCACTTACTACTGGAACTGGCTCAAGATTAGGAGTCTTAGAACTAGAGTATTTAACGCACACAAGATGATATACATACTCTTTTAATATCATTTTTCTCACTCTAAGGTATGAAACAAGTTGACCCCTAAGTGTTGAAGTACTACCCCTCCATTCTAGGATAGGTTCATTCGGGAACTAACAATAGACAACTCAGTTTCTACAATCAACTGAAGTGTAGCATGAATGAAGCCAATCCATGCCAAGAATGATATTAAAATCCATCATCTCTAACTTTACTAAGTCTACTGAAGTAACATTCAGCGATACAATAACCAAACAGTTCTTGTATACCCGCTGGGATATGATAGATTTACCTAGTGGGGTAGAGACCAAGAAGGGATCTGCTAGGATTTTGGGACTGATCCTGTTTGGACAAAAATGCAAAGAGCCTATTTGGGCGTTACCCACTGGTGGCACTGGAAGCGGCACCCTACTGAAATGGGCGAACACACTGAGATAGGGGACGATTATGCTGACTCTGTGAACCCACCTAAGGACACTCTCTGATACTATAGCCTAGCTTACCATATCCAAAACATACATCACTGTCAGGTTTACAGATACCCTGATAATTTCTGCCATATTTTTGGTAAAGAAGATTTGTTCGGGCACTGCTAACACTACCCTGGTATTTAGAGACTGGCGCCCTATCCTTATTACCATTTCTAAATTTTAGTATCGAAGCACTGGCTGAGGATGGAGCTAGTACTAAAGATTTTAGGTAAAACTAAGGACGATTACCACCCTCTAAATTAGGCTGAGTGAAGTTGAAGCTACTTCTTCTAGCCTTCTTGTTCTCTCTCTCTTTCTCCTTAGTTTTTTGTTCCTCAATCTGTTGAGCATGGACTATCAACCTAGCCAAGTCTATTTACTTAATCAGCATTGCGGTCTTACACTCCTTGACCATACTATAAGACACACCAGACATAAAATTACTCATCTTAGACCTGTTATCAGCTACAACATGAGGATCATACCTGGCCAATTGAGTAAACTTAAGGAAATACTCTTTCACTATCATGCTACCCTAATTTAGGTTGATAAAATCTAAAACCTTAGCCTCTCTCAATTCCAATAGAAAGAACCAATCTAAAAAGACAGTAGCAAACTCTTTCCATTCTATAGGCCCTGTATTTGCAGCCCTGTCTACCTTCCACTGCTTACACCATGTATGAGCCACATCCTACAATTGATCAGCAGCTAACTCAACACTCTCACTAATGGTTACCCCCATAATGGTTGTTACCTTCTGCACCATGTCAAGGAATTTATGTGGGCCCTCTTCAAACTTAGACCCTGAAAATAAAGGAGGGTTCATTCAAGTGAAGTCCCAAGTTCTAGCTGCAGCAGTATTAGGCACTGGGTTGGCCTGAACAGCTGCTGGACGTTCATTCTAGGATACTATAGAATAATATAAGGTGGTAAAAGTTGCTATGAATTCTGCATGAGAAACATGCTCAATCAGGGGATCTACTTAAATGGGTAGAGGTGCTGGCTGGTTTCCAGTTCTTCTTCCATTGGTATTTTTGGGAGGCATGTTTTGTAAATGAAAGGAAACGTTGGATTAGATAGAGAGTTTTAATTTTAACTAATGATCACTCACACGATATGATCACTGAAAGAAGGGAACTTTTTCCTAAAAATGCCTTATAACCTCTTGTCCATTAGTGTGGCGGCTACACACCCATGCACAAGACTCTACTTAACATAGCTTTCAGACTTCCAAGGACTCCTTAGAACCTTAGGCTTTGATATAAAGTTTGTAATGCCCCGAGTCCACACCCTATATGTGACACGATACTTACAACCCCAAAGGATCATAAGCTAAGCCATGACTGGTACCTGTAGTGAACACTGAATAATAATACTAAAAATTTATGTAGAAGTTAGGCTAAAAATGCCATAAGGCTCATAAAATTAAAACAAATACTAAATACTAATAATAATACTGAAAATACTAAACATCTATCTGAAGTAATCTAGTCTGAAAGCCTCTAACTGTCTGAAAAATGAGCTGATGAGATAAGTCCCCAACTAACTCTAACTACTGAATATACTAAATCTACTGAAATTTTGGAATAAAATAATATCCTTGATGGATGAGGACTCACAACTAAATCTATTGATGATATCCTGAAACTAAGTATGATCAAGAACTCGTGCATCTGAACTTATGATATGAGACATCATAGTGCAAAAGAGAGTATACATCCGTACATGGAATGTATTGGTATGCTAAGTGAGGTAAGGCTGATATAAATGAGTTCATATGTATGAGATGATAACTGACTAAATGAACATCATGAAGTAACTGGATGAGTCTGCATGCAAAACTGTAACTATTGAACATACTGAGTATATAATACTGTACTTGTAGATATACATTATGTATCTGAGATTATACTGAAACTGAGTACTGAATTTTGAAGGCTGAGTAATTTATAATTTATAGACATGGTTCTGTAGAACTATTTGAGTTCTTTATTGAATATTGAGATTGAAATAGTAATTATAGGAGTGTTTCTCTAATCGACATACACCGATATAGACTGGTTTGGGATCCAAATATATGACCCCAGTTGGAAGGGTGTTAGCATATTTTCATGGGATACTAACAATGTTGGGTCAACCCTAATCTGGAAAGAAGACTCATGAAATATATATATGATGGCGTCAACCCTAGCCTGGCAGGAGGACGACTTACCCTACGCTAGCTACAAAGCTCTGTAACGCAAGGACTGCTACTAAGGGTCAAATCCTCTGTTGGTAGGAATGCCCCAATACCTGTGTTTGATCGGTGCTAAATCCTAATCTCAACTAAATCAACACTAAACTGATGACTAAATTTTACTAGGCTTGACTAAACTGGCACTGATTGTGTTGACTAACTAAACTGGACTGAGTTCACTGAGTTCTATTACTGACTGAGTACTACTATTCTTGACCTTTACTAGGACTATTCTATAATTACTACAACTAAGTAAATAGCTAGATTTCGGTAATAAATACCCCAGGACTCGATAGCATCAATAATAAAACATAACAAATCTTGAAAGCATAACAATAGTCAATTGTTCACAATTCATTCACTGAGACATTTTGTCAAACATTAGAGGTCATGAACTTGTACATGAATGAGAACACATGCTAACATGTCATGATTACACTATTCAATTCACATGAATATTCTATCAAATACTTGGGGAGCATAATTTATGCACATGATAATTAACCACATAAGCATCATGACTACAACTTAAACTTACAAATCTCAAGTGTTTTAATAGGTGAATTACATCAACAAACATACATTCTATCTTATGTTCATAAAAATTATAGTTAAATCTTGAATTGAAACCCATACAACAACACAAACACGAATACAACTCAATTTACCCTTGTAAATCATGGTTATAAAAACTAAGAGTTTTAAAAAAATTTCTTGAACTCCAAGGGTGGAAGAAAACCCAAGGATGAACACCTAACATACCTTGATTATTGATTTAATGAATATTGTTGGTGAATTCTCAAAACTTGGTCTAGAGCTTGATGAACTAAGGTTTGTTCCTTTAGAGGATTTTGTGAATAATGAATGTATTTTCCCCTTTGGATCCTTAATTTTGTATTTTAGCTGAATTAGGTGAGGGGAAAGGACATATTTTCCCTTGTAAAGTTGGCGTTTAAGGATCAAAATGTGCCCAGCAATGCGATAGCCGACGCACCGCGTCGATGCTATCGATGCGATTGTCGATGTACCGCATCATTGTTGTCGATATGATTACTGATTTGTTAAGGCCTAATCGCGTCGATGCATTATTTTGGTCATCTAAACATGAATTTAATAATATTTGAAAATTCCAAAAATTTCCTAATATGACCTATTGGCATCCCTAATCTTAAATCAACTTAAAAATCGACATTCTAAGATCGTAAGGATTGAAAATAAGATCACCCAATTACGAAGGCTAAAAATACTTCTAAGTCTTAAAACTTAGGTAAATTTTTCTAAGTCTGGGAACTCTTTTGGCATGCTATATAGGATTGAAATAACTAGGACTTTGTGGGGTCTTATATTTTGACTAATTTTGGACATGGCATTATGTTAATATTTTCCCTGAGTTACATTCCAGTGCTTATCCCACTGGCTATCGTAGGACACTACATCATTTCATGATGTAGGGTTGAAAGATATTTTTATTGCTCATGTGCAGTGTTAGGTGTATTAGCACGTTCGTTGATTTGTTGTAAAGTGGTGAGCCTCCATCCTTCAAAAGGCTTTATCATTTTATTATTTTTTTATTTACTCAATACTTTTGGATTCTTTTTGGCCATAGTCAGTGGCATGTCTCAACTTAGATGTTATTCTAGTTTAGAGGCTTTTGAGGAAAGATATGGGTCAGATGTTGTTTGACTCTTACTCTTCTTTTGAGTTATTTATTCAGCTTCTTATTAATAGTTAATTGGTTTTCGGATTACTATTATTTTTGTGCTCTTGAGTTTAGGCGATGGTGGTGGTCTCCAATCCATGATGGACTTGAGATACCCATCACGTCCAAGCCCTAGTTCTGATCATAACAAGCTTGGTATCAAAACACAGTTTAGAGTTATTTATAATTTATATACCTTCACAGTCATTTTCCTCTTCATTTTCATTATCTAGGATTGATTGCATATTATGACATGTTATATATGAAAATAATATATAATGAACTTGTATGCATGTGTTCATGTTAAGTGATGTCACTCTAAGGGAATTTTAGCATAGATATCACATAATTACCTGTAAATGCCTATTAAATGAAAAAGTCAATATGTCCTAGTGACATATCTCGCATATCAACATCAATATATTCAACCTCAGATTAAAATAATTATATAATTATTTCTTGTAACTTTCAACATAACATATTATTCAATGTCTTAGTATAAGAATTTCAATATCAACCTAGCAAAATTACAGAAATATTTAAGTCTAGCAGAATTCGATGTGTGCGAATATCTGGAGGGGGAACCTGAATACCTATCATTAATTAATTTTATATAAATACAGGTCATACTAATAGTCAAATAAGGTAAATCACAATTAACATGGCATACTAATCTAGCACATTCAAAGTTGGATTCTTCAAATGTTGTTAAGAGATTCAAACTTTGCCCTTATTACATGGATAACCATTTAAATCAAGCAATTATCTTCTCTCCGAATATCTATGAAAATACTATAAAAGGTAAAAGGATTATTTAATAACTATGACATACATAGTAGAATCAATTGTGATGTTTTAGGATGGAATATGGATAAATACTGACAGATCATGAATTGTCAATATTTATCAATACCAAATATTATTTAATAGGAAAAACTTCAAATGCTAACCTTGCACCATCGAAGGAACATTTAAATTAGACAGATATTTATTTTTCATCATATTTTAAAAATTTTAAACGCCTATCACCAAATTATATAGTATAATCAAGGTTAATCGAATCATCTGATAAGATACCATTTGACTTAACCACATTGTCAAGTTAGTATATTGAAAATCTAAGAAGTTTCAAAGTTTACGTTCATCACCTGGTTCACCACTAAAATCAGGCAGTACAGCTCCACCATGAATACCTATCATAAATTTATTTATTATTGATAGAGTAATTACTAAAGTAAAAAGGTATAAATGAAAGTATTATTTGAACAAATCTGTGTTAAAACTAAATTTTACTCAAAAAAAGTTAGCAGCTTGCTAAAAAATATGAATCATCTTATGAAGTAGCACTATTAAACTTTGGACTTCCATGTTGCATACTGAAATGACTCAAATCTGGAATCTAAAGACTATCCAATTTGCCTTTACCCTTCTGTTGTTTTGAATTTGCAGATAAATAATTTTTAAATTCTATCATTAATAATTTTTTGAAATGACCAAATTATTTAAACATTTGATGAAACTTTACTCAAAAATATGATACAAATTAATAAACAAAGTAATTTGAAACAAACCATTGCTCAAATCTCACAGTGGAAAAGAATTTTGGAGTGTGTGCGAGAGTTTCCTATGATGTAACTTTTCCACACCTTATTTTTGGGATACTCTTTAGAGGTTTGTAATGTTTACATGATGAAACAGTATCTAGAACATATGTTGTTGCTATTACACTTTTGGGGTTCTCGGTGATTCCATATGTTTTAGTCCTTTCTAATTCTACTTAATATGAACTATTTTTGAATGTTTTGTGATATACAGGTGTATCAAATAAAACTTTTGAGTGCATCACATTCTTTTTTTTCTCATTTCATTAACAACAACACTCAGAGGACAATACTCTTTGCGTCTAGATGAGGGAACTGTTCACGAAAAAAAATTTGTTAAGGTAAGTTATATATCCAGAGAGATAGTGGAATATTTTACCTATTTGGAATTGACCATTCGCTATATCACGCAAAGTGTAACTATTTTATTCTCATTCAATTCTACTCCCTCTGTCATTCATGGGGTTACCATTCTCTGTATAAGAATTATTATTACAGCCAAATATGTTACAGAAGTATGCAACTGGGAAATAAATCACCATCATGACTAATTTAGCACTTCTCTTATCAAAACAAATTAAAACTAAGTAGTTAGATATGGTGACTATTAGTTGCAACCAAATGTAGTGGCACCCGAATTAGTATTTTTATGGAAACTATAATCTCAACATAGTGGATATATATAGGGATTGTAATAAATTTACACTATACCCCAAATAGAATTACACCACAACTATCTTACAACACAACTTTCGATGAATCACCAATGTTTAACTTAAAAAAGTATTCTCCCAATAATTTTGGGAGTTTGTATTGTAGACACCTAATTTTTTCCCTTCCGAAGTCTAATTTTATTCATTTTTAGTTCACCTTACCATGTGTCCATCCCCATGTAATTATATCCCACAAAAATACAAAAATAAACAAAAACAACACCTCTAACTAATTTATTTTATCCTAACAACCTACCTAATCAAAAGCTTCCACCTTCCTACCCACTCACATTTTTATCCTCACAATAACAAACTAAAAGAAGGGGGACCACGGGTACACCTAACAAAAGAGGACTCATTTTGTCACCATCTTCTTCTACATATATTTGGATATATACGCACCAAAGAGGATTCATTTTTTTTGGTTTTTGAGGGAACAAGAATGACATACACAGACTCCATCCCCCCCCCCCCTTTTCTTCTTCACTGAGAATGCCATCATTACTTCCTCTATCATGTTTTTTTTAAAATACACCATCAGATTTATCCACTTGTACATCCTTATATACCTACAGCATATATACATACACACTCACAGAAATTGGGGGAACTCAAAAACTCACTAGAAATTCGAAGATACACACAGAGTAACCAATTTAGAGAGGACCCTCACCAAAATAATCAAGCACCAAACAATTCCACACACACTAACACACAGAAATAGAGAGAGATTCGAGAATAGGAGGGAGATAGAGTAAAAGAGATTGAGATCCGTAACGAAGAAGGAAGAGGGGTTGATTTTGAGTTACTGTTTCGGTAGTAGCTTCACCAGAATCATCCCTTCCGTTTGTCGTTCGTATATGATAACGCTCAAACTACAGCTCTTGTAAGAGTGTAAGTGGTCTTCGTCAAATATAGAACCCAACTGGGTTGGGTGTCGAATCCCACAGGGAATACTTGGTCACTAAGTAAGCAACGATTAGTAGACTGTTGATCGAAAACTCTACAAAAAGGGGGGATTTAATTGTAGCGTGAATTAAGAGTATCAAAGTAACAAAGTAAAAATGGAATGTTTGGTAGGTTTTGATTAATGAGAATTGTAAGTTAGGGTTATGTCCACCTTATGAGTTTTATGTATCTATGGCTATGAGTTATGCGGAATTCTGACATGCATGCGCTTATAGAGATTCGTATTCTATGGTAAATCCTAGCGTCTTTCGACCAACACAGATTATCACACTTTAACTCTTTCGATCTTAAAGCGTATCTAATGGTGCAAGTTCTCCAAGAGGTTAATCCAGTTACGGCACTAACTTTTAAACAGGGGTTGGTGCCCTATTTCCTTGTCATTTTCTCTTTTCCAGACATGTAACTTTTCTTTTGAACAAGTTAATGCTATACTGGCGTATTCTATATGTTTGCAACCACAAGAATTATATTAAGATGAAGAGAAGAATGATATAAGCAACATACGTATCAAGAATTCACACACTCATAGCAATAAATAGTATCTCATAAGGCTTCCATAACCCTAACAGAGAAGTTTAGCTACTCATGAGTGCAACGGAAAACACAATAGCAATTATCATCATACCAAAATAAGAATCTCACGTGAAGTATGTTTTCGTAGAACTTGTGGCGTGAATTCCTTGCAAATAGCGTTTCTCTTGTCGTAAAAATTAAAAGTTGAATAGATTAAAAATAATGTCAACAACGAATTAGTGAAGAAGGGAAAGAATCGAATAGGGAGGAATAAGGATGAGGGTGGTGGAAAATTGGTTGCTGAAAAGTTCAGCAAAATAGGATTTTTATAACACCCATATCCTATTCCTGCTAAGCTACTGCATACTTATCCTAATCCTACTAGGTTACTGTATCCTTTTCCTAATCCTACTAAGTTACTGCTGGTCCCCAAGTCTTTGGAAATACTATTTTTGCCCAGGACAAGTTTTTCATGCATCACTTTCAGTCCACAAGCTTCCAGAAGCTGCCTTCCTTCTCACGTGAAATTTCCTTTGGCGTCCAATTTCCATCAAATGCTGAAATCTTCATTATTTATACCTGAAAACTTGCTAATCACGTTGGTTAGCTCACTTACAGGAAAAAGGACTAAAAGTGCAGGAATTATATATTTTGTCCTTAAAACTTAGCTAAAATATGGGCAAATTATAGTACTTTAGGCGTGTAAATACGCCTATCATCAGTATAAAATGGTTAAACCTCCCTCCATTGTTCTTTTATTTTGGAAAAAATCCATCTGACGACTGGTTGTTCTGGTCGTCCGCATCACCGGGGACTTATTGAAGTTCGAACCCTGTGGGTTTTTGATTTTTCGTTGGATTTTAGCGAGCTTTTTGAGTCATCGGTCTTTTGGGTTCTATTTCGAATCACCGAGTTGGGTCCAATTTGAAGTCAAAATTCTGTTCGAGTTTGGTCGTTGTTAAAGTCGGCTTGAGGTTCTGGTCATGATTTTAATCGGAATAATACATCGAGTATGAAAGCTACGAATCGAGGTCCAACTCTATTCCCCTTTTTTATTTAATGTTTATTATATTTTGGTGTGTTGGAGTGAATATTCTATGTGGTTGATGATTATGATATGGTGATATGTTTCTATATTGTGTTTGAGCAATCGTGATTACTGTGGTTGATATAGATTGATTGATTCACTTGAATAAAGGAATTGAAAGATTTGAATTCATGTGGGAATAATTGGGGCAAGAATTGAAAACTTGATATAATTAGTGAATTTTGATTAGTTTGATTCATTAGTTGTTTGACTTGAAATAAACATTAATTGAATTTAGTAGTATCAAGATACGCCGATTGGAATAGGCAAGACGTAGGTCAGGTAGACAAATCTAGAGATTGTGGGTTGATTGAATGTTTAAAATTTGATTGAATGGTTTGATTTTATCACTTTTGAATCAATTGTATAATTTGGCCGAGGAATGGCCCAAAGTATCGGTATATATTTATTTATTGGGGAATGCCCCGAGGTATCATGTACCTGGAGGATGTTCGTGATGAAGGCCCGAGGCATCGGGTAGAGCATTAGTCAAGAATTAATTTAGAGCAGGTTTATAGTTTCGTATTTTTTGTATTGGACTGTATAATTGGACTGGACACTAAATTTTGGATTTTTTTGTTTGTTGATTGATTGATTTGCGTGCTTTTGTGTGGTTTATATAATCGTAGCGTCAAAATTAGCCGATATGCGTCACCAAGAGACCGTGGTCGAACCACGGGACCGAGGGGTGCCTAACACCTTCCCCTCAGTCAACAGAATTCCTTAACCGGATTCTCTGTTTGTGGATCAGTTTAAAAGAGTCAAAATCATTTTGAAAAGGATTTTCCAAAGGTGACTTGGCACACCGGATTATGCCAAGCGGCGACTCTTAGTTTTGAAGGTAAAAATAATCCTTTTTCGAAACAAATTTTCATCTTTTGTCACTTTAATAATTAAAACCCTTTCGACCCTTAAAATATATCTTTTTGGAGTTAAAAAAAAAGGGTGTGACAGCTCTGGCGACTCTGCTGGGGATCTTTTTAGAATTTGGTCTTATTTTTGGAGTCATATCAGTTTTGTTTGGCATTATGGGTGTATAAACACTTTTTGTGATTAATGTTTGTGTTATTGTTATCACTGTTGTGCGTTTTCATGCTCTTTGTGTACAGTATTTATCCTATATGTTACTACTTTTATATCTGGCATCATGTGTCTACCTCAGGCCTTCTTTCTGCAACAAGTCCATCGTACACGTGTTGTACACGATCTCTAGTTGAGTCACCCTTATTTTAGGGGGGGATCCATCGGTGTTAAGGAGTAGATGGAAATCAAAGCAGCCACTATCGATCATACGCTCCCCCGAACACCCTTGTTGGTGAACCCCAACGTACGTCAGCCTTTAGGTCATGCTTATGTGCATCATATTGAGACCTAGCGGGGCCCACTTGGTCCATTGTAGGAGACTCACCTCTAAAACATCCCTAGGTGTTAAATGTTCCATCTTTGAGGATAACGTGGTTATTTGACAGACTGATTTGGGAAAAACATGTGTTAGAAGTAAAGTGTGTAGGTAATTAAAAAAAAACAAGAAAAAAAAGAGAGTTTCGTAGTTTTTAGAGTTTTTTATGGCTTTTATTTTTCAAAATTCCAAAATTCAGAAGGACATTTTTACCAACCGCACTCATTTTCTCAAAAACATCAAAAGATTTTCCTTTGTCTCGTTTAGCATGCATTCACAATTCGAAAACTTCAAAAAGATTTGTTCATTCATAGGATGTGTTTATAAAAGAAAAATGCAAAAAAAAAATGTTAGAAATTTTTTACATTTCGTACAACGAAAATACCAAAAAGATTTTTCTTTCATAGTTGTTGATGTCATTTTTCTGTGAAGTATCAAAATGAAAACTCAAGAGATTTTATTAACATGGTTCATCGTCTGTCTTTGGTCGTATCTCTTAAGTCAAGGTCTAGCTTGTTATTTAATCATTAATTGTCCAATCTGGACGAACTACGCACCCCTGATTCTCCTCTTTCGGGATGTGAGATACGTAGGCAGCCTATTGTTAGTTCGGGGATCTTATTTAAAAAATCCAAAAAATATTTTCTTCACTCTTAATTTAGAGTAGGTGTTTCATACATGTCTTGAAAATAAAAATACAAAAAAAAATAAAAAAATTTCTCAATAGTCGTAGGTTTCATTTTTGGTTTATCTTATTTCAAAAATCTAAAAATATTTTTTTCACTCTTTATTTAGAGTAGATGTCATATCCATCAATAAAAGAAAACTACAAAACATTTTCCTTTAATATGTTCAAGCTTCATTTTCGTATGAAGTGCAAAATTGAAAACCCAAAAAGAGTTTCTTTGGTAATCATAGGTTTCATTTTTTATAGGTTATTAAAGCTGAAAATTTCAAAAAATATTTTAGTCTATTCTTTTGACAATTTGTCATTTTTCTTTTCTTCTTAAAGTTTTAATAAAAAGAAAAAGAAAGGAAAAGGAGTTTAATTGGCCATTTTGGCAAGACTATACGAACTACGCACACCTGACTCTCCCCTTTCGGAGGTAAGATATGTAGATGCCCTTCTAGGGTTTGGTGATTTTTTTTTTCAAAAAAAAAAGTGGTTTTAAAAAATGTTGAACTCTAACATATTTGTTGCCTCTTGTTCAGTTAGTTTAAGGTGGTTGGTTTGTGGTTTCCTGGCTGGTCCTCTATATCACACCAAATCCAAGGAAGGGTTAGTTGTGTCCAACAAGGATATAGAGAGTGGCATCATGGATGAAAAAAAGAGATAGGAAATTGAGAGTTTAAAGGAAGAGAATTTGAGACTGAGACAATAAATGATGGGAATGTACCGAGCTTGGGCCAGTGGGATGCCTTCACCTCCGTTCCCCACTTTTGACCCTGCAAATACCTTGAGTCTTCCACCAAAATCTTAAAGTCAGTTTCCTACTGTTGTTGATGCACCGCAGCATGCCTCAGAATCCATTCCACGTCAAATACACCTCAACACTTCCACCACTTTTTCTTTATCTCCTCATTATAAGTCTACCACATTCACAGCACCACATACTGTCTGTACTGTTGTTGCTCAACCTTTTACTAAGGCTTTCACTTTGTCTATCAATCCAACGATTATGCTTCCCCAGTCCACTAGTGACTCCACGTTCAATACTGTTGATGATCATTGGTATACTCTTGAGCCTATAGTTAAGTTAAGTGAACCGCCAAAATTTCTTACTAAGAAGCCTAGCGTGCCAAAAGAGCCAGAGAAAATGGTTAAGAAAGTGAAGAGTGTAGAAAATGATATGAAAAATTCCCCTGGACTTATGGGCTATGAAGATATGTCATATAAAAACTGGGGCATGCCTTCAAGTGTTAACCTTCCTCCCAGCTTTGAGACATCAAAATTTGGGGAGCCTGATGGACAGAAGTATTCTGTGAAAGATTCGGGATGACATTGCAATCAACCAAGGGAAACTGAAGAAAAGAAGAAAAAAAATACACCTATTGTCATGACAGGGCCAAAGCTGAGTTTGAGAGGTCCAACCCACCAATACTATCAGCCTCAATCGAGAGCTTACATATCAGATCCACATAACCACTTGCAACAAGGTTTCTTTCTCTGAAATCCAAGAAATCCCATTCCACTTCCTCGATATCCTGTGAACAATGCACAATTGTATGCTCATCCATCTTCTTATTTGCAATGGAATGTACCTGTCCCTAAACATCGTCCTCGACCCCCACAAATTTACCAAGGAACCTCTAAATCTAAATTTCATCCGCGGCCAGAGTTTGCAAAGAAGAGGAAGGAAAAAAAAATTCACTCCTATTGGGGAATCCAATGCCAGTTTATTCTAGAGATTGGTACAGCAGGGCATGATCACTCCTCTCCTTGAGTATACTCCTGACCCGTATTCAAGAAGCTTTGATCCTAATGTGCGATGTGCATATCATTCTGATGTTCAGGGTCATAGTACTGAAGATTGTCGCACTTTGAAAAGAGAAATAGAAAAGATAATTTAAGATAAATTGATTGTGGTGCAAAACATTGGCCCTTCGACCATCCCACAGAGTTCTTTACCAGCACGCAGTACTGCACAATATATGGGAAGCAATGAGTTAATCATGGGGATCCAGAGCTTATTTGTTGAAGAAAATATGTCTGATAGTGGTGAAAGCTCCAGTCATGTTGATATGCAAACCAGTGGCTAATATGTCAAGGTGAGCAATTAAAAAGTCACCTCTCTCCCTACTAGGAAGAGGTATGGTAGTTTGTTTTGTTTATTTTCTGTTTTTTGAATTATTTCAGGGTTGTAGTTTGGGATCTATCTTGTTTTGTCCCTTTGTCATTTATGTTCAAACCCTTTTATCTTTTATTTTAACTAAATGAAGTGTCCCTTTCCTTTTGTGTTTAAAATATATGTTGTTTGTTTGTTTTCTTTATACAGTCACTTTATGTTGATTCTAGTGATATGACATGTCTGCAGAATTTTCAGTCAGATCTTAAAATCCAACTTAATCATGAAGCATTGAATTAGAGGGTTAAATATAGGAAAAGAGAGCATCTGAGAAAATAAATAGAGTGTTGGGGCATTTGGTGATCAACATGAAGCCTTCTTTGAAAATTGAGACTTTTTGAGAATCGCAAGGATAACTTGGTCATCAATTGAAAGACATGTCTTAATTAGGTCAAACAGTGTCTACGTGATCCTATCAAGAGGAACAGGAAGAAAATTAGATCCCCGAAGTCATGAGTCCTTCGGCATGAGGAGTGTACAACAAAGTGGAGTTGTATGTTGGGCAAGTGTAGAAAAAGAGGTGGCACACATGCTCAGGGCAAGTTAGTATTGTAAAACATTTCATAAGTGATCTTGATCGTGCACTTTCTCATTGCATGCTATGTACTAGCATTTTCAAGCATTGATATGATGAAGGCATTTCATTCTGCTATCCAAACACTGTGTCATCCTTTGTTTACCCTCATTTGGGCCTTAGTGTTATTTTTTTTCATACTCCTCTTTTGGAATCAAGATAAGAGTCAACGAAATTCAAAAAACTATGTCGAAAAAGAAAGAAAATATGAGTTTCAAGAAATATAAAGTCAGAAAAGTCCCAAAGACAAAAGAGTCAACAAAAGAAAAAAATAGAATCAAGTGAAAGAACAAGCTGCCAGAACTACGCATGACCTGATTCTCCTCTCTCGAGGGTGAGATACGTAGGCTGCCCTACTCAGGGCTCGGTCCAACCAAATAAACAATTTAGAGTCACCCAGTCAAAAGAAATTGGGGCATGAGTTAGTCCTCATTGTTTGAGTCTATTCCAAATGTTGTAAGTCCTACCCCACTTCAAGTGTCGTTTGGGCCCTATGCCATTATTTCTTTCTAACCTTATCCAAAAGCCAAGTTACAACCAAAGAAAGACCTTCAGATCAATCTTTGAGGATGTTAAGGCAGAGCATGCAAGGGATATGATGATGTATTTGGAAACTATTTGTCTTCCTCAGCATAGAGAATCAAGAGAGAAATAAAAATGAGAAAGTCTTATTGGAGAAAACCCTTACGGGCACCATAAGGCGATGGCAAGTTGAGAGAAATAAAAATCAGAGAGTCTTATTGGTGAAAACCCTCACGGGCACCATAAGGCGATAGTAAGCCAAAAGAAAATGAAAGAAGCTTATTGGTGAAAACCCTTCAAGGCGCCACTAGCCGAATGGGGTCTTAAATGCAATTGACCTGAGAAAGCAACTCAGTTTCAAGGCCATTAACTCAACACAATGGATAGAAAGTTTGGATGAAAAGATCAAGCTGCTTAATCCAAAATGCATGGCATAATCATTAGTGTTGACTATCATTTTTAGATGAATTTTTTGTTTCTTTTTTTTAAAAGGGGACATTCATTGTCTTTTCTTTCTTCTCTTTATTTTAATTTTATCTTTCTTAAGTCAGTTATCAAAACAAAAATTGTCATTCTTTTTTGGTTTCTTGTCTTTAAGTCAAGTCCGTGTCAAAACAAGTGAGAAAAGATTTCAAAACTAGCTACCAGCTTCTTTAATTGCACAAAGCAAGGCAAAAGCTAGCACATGAAAGAGACATGATTGTGAGCTCAAAAAAAGGCATGCAGGAAGTTTTGTCAACAAAGAAGTCGGGGAACTCATGGAAATACCAAGGTTCAAAGGGATTATTTGAGAAACACGACAAAACAGAAATACTGTGTTTGTTTCATAGTCACTCTTAATAAGCTGAGTTTGAGTCAATGATATAGCAAGTCAATGACATATGCTAATGGTTGAAAGCAAAGCTAAATGTGACGGGGGAAGGAGCAATTTCCTCAAAAGCCAGAGCCACAAACTAGCCACCATGTTTTTAAAATCACAAGTTTTCTTTGTATGTAATAGGAATACATGTTACATTCAGATCAAGGATTTTAGAGCCTAAACATCAAAGGCCGTAATTTCTCACCTCAAAAAATGCAAGAGGCAAGGTTGCTGCACAGGTTAGGTAATCAAAACCATGGTAAAACTCACAATTCAAGATCTCTAGGAGACGCACTTCCTTGTTTTGATAATTCAAGCAGTTTTGGTAAGGAGACGCACTTCATTGTTTTGATAATTCAAACAACATTGATAAGGAAACACACTTCCTTGATTGGGTGATTCGAATTTTGCTTCTTAGGTAATGCACTTCCTAACTTAAGTCTTGATTCCTAGAAGACATACCTTTTAGTCGAGTCATTCACCTTGACTCCTAGAAGACGTACCTTTTAGTCGATTCATTCCCTTTGATTCCTATAAGATGTACCTCTTAGTCGAGTCATCCCCTTTGATTCCTATAAGACGTACCTTTTAGTCGAGTTATTCCTATTGATTCCTATAAGACATACCTTTTAGTCGAGTCATCCCCTTTGATTCCTATAAGACGTACCTTTAAGTCGAGTCATCCCCTTCGATTCCTATAAGACGTACCTTTTAGTCGAGTTATTCCTATTGATTCCTATAAGACATACCTTTTAGTCGAGTCATCCCTTTTGATTCCTATAAGACGTACCTTTTAGTCGAGTTATTCCTATTGATTCCTATAAGACGTACCTTTTAGTCGAGTCATCCTCTTTGATTCCTATAAGACGTACCTTTTAGTTGAGTCATCCCCTTTGATTCCTATAAGAGTACCTTTTAGTCGAGTCATCCCCTTTGATTCTTATAAGATGTACCTTTTTGTCGAGTCATTCCTATTGATTCCTATAAGACGTACCTTTTAGGCGAGTCATTCCCTTTGATTCCTGTAAGATGTACCTTTTAGTCTAGTCATCCCCTTTGATTCCTATAAGACGTACCTTTTAGTCGAGTCATCCCCTTTGATTCCTATAAGACATACCTTTTAGTCGAGTCATTTCCCTTGACCCCTATAAGTCGTACCTTTTAATCGAGTCTTTCCTATTGATTCCTATAAGACGTACCTTTTAGTTGACTCATCCCCTTTGATTCCTATAGGACGTACCTTTTAGTCAAGTCATTCTCTTTGATTCCTATAAGGTGTACCTTTTAGTCGAGTCATTCAAGTTAACTCATAGAAAATTCATTTCTTTGTTTGAGATAATTTTGTTTTTAGTTTTGATGTGATTTCAGGAGCATGCCCAAAGCACAGGGCGAATAAATGGAAAACCAGGCAACAAGATGAAGAAATTGAAAGTTAAATAGATTGAAAAATAGCAAGTCAGGAGCCCGCCTACAAAATAAGGTGAAAAAAAAAGTTTGAAAGCATAGAAACAAGTTGATGAAATAGCAAGTCAGGAGCCCACCTGCAGAACAGGGTGTAGAAGTTGAAAGCATGGCAACAAGTTGATGAAATAGCAAGTCAGGAACCCGATTGGAGAACAGGGTGAAGAAATTGAAAGACAAGCAACAAGTTAAAGAAATAGCAAGTCAGGAGCCCACCTGAAGAATAGGGTGATGAAACTCAAATCAAGAGTCCAAAAGAAGCTGTATAGATAGGATTTTTGAAATTTCATTTATGCTTTAACTTGTAATTTTTATTTTTAATGTAATGACAGAGCCGTGGATTGGAACCTCACTCAACTCTCCAACTTGGTATAGTCCATCCCTTTCCAATCATTTGAAATACCCGTGACTTGATTCTCTCATAACTTGGGTAGGTAGGTTATCATAGGCGTATTTACACGCCTAAAGTGCTATAATTTACCCATATTTTAGCTAAGTTTTGAGGATAAAGTATATAATTCATGCACTTTTAGTCCTTTTTCCTGTAAGTGAGCTAACAAACATGATTAGCTAGTTTTCAGGTATAAATGATGAAGATTTCAGCATTTTATGGATAACTTGACGCCAAATGAAGCTTCACGAAAGAAGGAGAGCAGAGCTTGGACGCCTAGGACTAAAAGTGACGCATGGGAAACCTGTCCCGGGCAAAAACAGCATTTCTCAATACTTTGGGGATCAGCAGTAACTTATTAGGATGAGGATAATGATGCAGTAATTTATTAGGATTAGGATAAGTACGCAGTAGCCTAGTAGGAATAGGATATGGGTATTATAAATACCCTATTTTGCTGAAGCTTTTATTCATTCTGATTATTCTCATTATTCTCATCATTCACATTCTAATTCATTCACAACTCTAAACAATTTGCTTTCAATTAATTCTTATTTACTTTCTCTTCATCTATTCGACTTAAAATTTCCACAACAAGAGAACCGCTACTTGCAAGGTCTTGACGCCACAAAGCCCTACCAACATATACTACATGTGAGATCCTTATATTGGTATGATGATAATGACTATTGTGATTTCCATTGCACCCATGAGTAGCTAAACTTCTCGGTTGGGGTTATGGAAGCCTTATGAGCTACTATCTATTGCTATGAGTTTGTGAATTCATGACACGTATGCTGCTTATATCATTATCCTCTTCATCTTAATTTAAATTCTTGTGGTTGCAAATATATAGAATATGCCAGTATAGCATTAACTTGTTTGAAAGAAAAGTTATATGTCTGGAAAAGAGATAATGTCAAGGTAATAGGGCACCAACCCCTGTTAAAAAGTTAGTGTCGTAACTGGATTAACCTCTTGGAGAATTTGTACCGTTAGATACGCTTTAAGCTCGAAAGAGTTATAGTGAAATAATCCTTGATGGTCGAAAGACGCTTGGATTTACCATAGAATACAATTCTCTGTAAGCACATGCATGTCTGCATTCTGCATAACTCATAGCTAATAGATACATATAACTGATAAGGTGGACATAACCCCAACTTCCAATTCTCATTGATTAAAAATCTTACTAAACATTCTTTCTTTTTACTTTGCTATTTTTCGTTTTTACTTTGTTATTTTGTTACATTATTGCGCGCTACAAAATCCCCCCTTTTTACGAAACTTTCACCAAAAGTCTAATAATCGTTGCTTACTTAGTGACCAAGTATTCTCTGTGGAATTCGACACCCAACCCAGTTGGGTTCTATATTTGACAACGACCGCTTACACTCTTATGAGAGCTGTAGTTTGAGCGTTATCAAATTCTGGCGCCGTTATCGGGGAATACAGTTGTCTACTAAGTTTGTTATAGTTACTAGACCCTTTGGTCAAAGATTCTCGTACTTTACTTTTAGTTGTTGTTTTTGTTTTCTGCAGGTTTTTATCCAGTGCATGCCCCAAATTCAAAGATCTGCTCAACCATTATTACCTTTCAATCCTGAACCACATCGTATTGGCAGAATGGAGGCTCAACAGGAAATTTAAAGAAGGGCTGCTCAACAGGAACAGGCTAGACTAGCTGCTCTGGCTGTCGCTCAAGTGCATCAATAGAATATTGATAATCTTGGGCGAGCAACAAATCCTGACGATGAGGATCTAGGTGATGATGAGTTACTAAACCCTAGGCATGATGCTGAGATGGCGACACCAGCCAACAGAAGAGATCATCAAGCTAGGTTCAGGCATGAACGCCGAGCCAGACCATTCGATGATGATGGCGATGATCTTGATGGAGCTGGTGCCACAGGAGCCATTATTCCTCCGTCATTGGCACCCGGAGCCAAGTTCAACATCACGAGCACCATGATTTAGTTATTGCAACTCAAGAGATTATTCGGTGGACTAGTAGGCGATGATTCGAATATGCATCTGATCAACTTTATTTCTACATGCAAGTCATTCGACAATCCTGGCGTTGGACAGAATGCAATTCGGTTGCGCCTATTTCCATTGTCTCTATATGGGGAGGCAACTCTATGGTTGAATGGGCTGACTCCTGATTCTATCACTAATTGGAGGCAATTGAAAGACGCTTTCCTAGAAAGATTCTTTCCGCCATCCAAGAGAGCACAATTGAGAGATGAAATCAGCAATTTTCGACAGCTTCCAACTGAAGCTCTCCACGAAACATGGGAGAGGTTCAAGAAGAAGCTTATGCGGTGCCCAAACCATCATATGACCAATGTTCACTTGATGGAGATACTATATAGATCCTTGAATTCAGTAACTAAACCTATGGTGGATAATGCGGCTGGAGGATCATTTATGGACCTCACATTTGTTCAGGCAACTTATATGCTAGACCGGATGACGAAGCAAAGTAGGGCGTGGCATACCAGAGATTCTGAGGTAGCAAGCCCCACTTTTTCTATAAGCATGACTGCAGAACAAAGGAGAAGAGAAGAAGAACGTTATCAAGATTTGGCACACATGAAAACACAAGTGGATCTTCTTACAAAGCATCTACTATCAGGGAAGACCGAAAAAGTCAAAGTAGTTGCGTCAAAAGGAAGAGAGGAATCCGATTCTGAGGAAGAAGCCAACTACGTGAACAATCAGGGGGATTTCTGAGGCAATGCCCAAGGAAACCAAGGTCGGAACTATTACGATAATTCTGGAAACAAGTACCGAGATCAAGGTAGTTGGAAGAACAAGACTGACAGGAGTGGCATGTATATTCCTCCTGGATGATGAGAGGCCACTGCATCTGGTTCGGGAAATATGTCAATGGAAGATATGATGGCTAAGCTGTTGAAAAGAATGGAAGCAACCAGCACGGGAGTAACTGAGGTAATAAATGACTTGGCCTCAATGAAGCAATTGGTTGACTCACATTCCACTTCAATAAGACAGCTGGAACAATAATTGAGTCAAATTTCAGCCACATTAAATCAAATAAAAGTTGGCACCCTACCGAGCGACACAGTGCAAAACCCAAGAAACGATGGAACATGCATGGCTGTTACTACCAGAAGTGGTAAGGTTCTGGAAAATTCATCCCAAAGCAAGCAAGTGGCCAAAGATATCGTAGGTAATACAGAAGAAGATGACGCCGTCGAAACTGATGAAGACGTTCATGACGTCAGTCCCCGATGTCCACAGCCTGAAAAGATCTCCGAACCTAAGCATGATGAAAAGAAAGTCGTGGAGAAAACAATTCCCCTTCCAACACCTTCTTTTCCGCAAAGATTAAAGAAGAGAGCTGATGATACCAAGTTCAATAAATTCATGTCAATGTTAAAACAACTGACCATTAATGTTCCCTTGGTTGAGGCACTAGAACAAATGCCAGGTTATGCAAAATTTATGAAGGATCTTTTAACAAAGAAGCGAGCAGCAAGTGGTGAGTTGACAGATGTTGTTCATCATTGTAGTGCAATTGCTACCAGATCACTAGTTCAGAAGAAGGCAGACCCAAGAGCCTTCACTATTCCTTGCACTGTCGGATCTTTGAATTTTGCCAAGGCATTATGCGATTTAAGAGCCAGAATCAACTTGATGCCATTATTCATTTACAAAAAATTAGGGTTGGGTGATCCTACTTCAACAAATATGAGGCTTGTGATGGCTAATAGGTCAGTAAAATGACCTGTTGGTATTTTATGTGATGTATTGGTGAAGGTTTCTTCATTCATCTTTCCAGCGGACTTCGTTATTTTGGATTGTGAGGTAGACTCTGAAGTTCCCAAAATCTTGGGGCATCCTTTCCTTGCAACAGGAAGTGTGTTTATTGATTTAAGAGCTAATGAGCTTCTATCCTGGATGAATGACGAAGTAGTCCGCTTTGATGTATGTAAATCAACGAAGCAACCCAAAGATCTGAACGTGTTCTCGGTAGCCGATGTTTATATTGATGATGAGAAAGAATTACCCGTAGAGGAGCAGCTTGTTGATAACCCATTGGCAATTGTGCTTATGAATGTTGAGCATAAGGATTCTGAAAATTATGAAGAAACTATTTGTGCTCTAACAGGATTAGGGTCATATCCTCATGCTCCCAAGAAGCTGGACCTTGATCTCAAAAACTGACCAACACCACCAGCTAAACCATCTATTGAGGAACCACCCACGTTAGAATTGAAGGAGCTTCCTAACCATTTAAAGTATGCATTCTTGGGAAGCGGTAACACACTTTCGGTTATTATGGCGGCAGATTTGGGTGAGCAGCAAGTTGCAGCTCTCATCACGGTTCTACGAAAGTACATGAGAGCCATCGGTTGGACCATCGCTGATATCATTGGTATTCCGCCTGGGATTTATACACACAAGATTCAGCTTGAAGAAAATTGCTTACCCACTATTGAGCATCAAAGGCGTTTGAATCCACCTATGCAAGAGGTGGTGAAGAAAGAAATTATTAAATGGTTAGATGCAGGGGTTGTGTATCCAATATCCAACAGTAAATGGGTAAGCCCGGTACAATGTGTACCAAAGAAAGGTGGCATGACGGTAGTTGCGAATGAAAAAAATGAGTTAATTCCACTCAGACCTGTCACAGGGTAGAGAGTATGCATGCACTACCATAAGCTGAATTCGTGGACCCTTAAAGATCACTTTCCAATGCCCTTTATTGACCAAATGCTTGATCGATTAGCTGGGAAAGGATGGTTTTATTTCTTAGACGGTTATTCCGGCTATAATCAGATATGTATCGCCCTCGAAGATCAAGAGAAGACAACGTTTACATGCCCCTATGGTACGTTTGCCTTCAAACGTATGCCATTTAGGCTATGTAACGCACCCATCACTTTTCAGCATTGTATGATGTCCATTTTCTCTGATATTGTGGAAGATACGCTGGAGGTATTCATGGACAATTTTTCAGTTGTGGGTGAGTCGTTTGAATCGTGCTTGACAAATCTAAGTATGGCATTGCAGAGATGTGTTGAATTCAACCTAGTGCTGAATTGGGAGAGGTGCCACTTTATGGTGAAAGAAGGTATTGTTCTTGGGCATAAAATCTCCAAAAGAGGAATTGAAGTGGATCGAGCTAAAATCAAAGTTATCAAGAAACTACCACCCCCAATTTTGGTCAAAGGAGTTCGTAGTTTCCTTGGTCATGCAGGATTCTACCAAAGGTTTATCAAAGACTTCTCCAAAATTGCTAGTCCATTATGCAAACTTTTGGAGAAAGATGCAAAGTTTGACTTCAATGGGGATTGTATAAAGGCATTTTAATGCCTCAAAGAGAAGCTAATTGAAGCTCTTATCATGGTAGCACCAGATTGGTCTTTACCATTTGAAGTCATGTGTGATGCTAGCGGGGTAGCTTTGGGTGTTGTACTTGGTCAAAGAAGAGAAAAGTTATTCCATCCAATCTACTATGCGAGTAAGGTCTTGAACGAAGCCCAGAAAAACTATACTGTCACAGAACAAGAGCTTCTAGCAGTTGTGTATGCCTTCAAAAAGTTCCGTGCTTATTTGTTAGGAACCAAAGTGATAGTTCATACAGACTATGCAGCCCTTAGATATCTGATGACAAAGAAAGATGCAAAACCAAGGCTAATTCGATGGGTATTGTTGCTGCAAGAATTCTATTTCGAGGTAAAAGATAGAAGAGGTTGCGAAAACCAAGTGGCTGATCATCTATCTAAACTCGAGAATGAGCATATAGCACAGCAAGATCGTGAGATTGACGATACCTTCCCTGATGAAGAGATTTTAGCCACAATAATGGAGGAGTTACCATGGTATGCAGATTTTGCAAACTTTATGGTAAGTAATGTGCTGCCCACAAATCTATCATTTCATCAAAAGAGAAAGTTCATGCATGACGTGAGACACTATTTTTGGGATGAGCCATATTTGTTTAGACGATGCGTGGATGTTGTTATCAGGCGATGCATATCCCATGTTGAGGTGCCGAATATATTGGAAACATGTCACACTTCCCAAGTTGGGGGACATCACGTAGGTAATCGGACAGCAAGGAAGGTATTGCAAAGTGGCTATTATTGGCCTTCGATATTTAAAGATGCCTACGACTTTGTGAGAAGATGCGACCAATGTCAGAGACAAGGTGCAATTTCGAAACACCATGAGATGCCCATGTCGAAAATCCTTGAAGTAGAGCTCTTTGATGTCTGGGGTATCGATTTTATGGGTCCATTCGTGAATTCGTTTGGAATGAAATATATCCTCGTTGCTGTAGATTATGTTTCAAAATGGGTTGAAGCAGTAGCATTGGCTGATAATGAAGGAAAAAGTGTTGTTGCATTCTTGAAGAAAAATATCTTCTCTCGTTTTGGGGTACCACGTACTATCATAAGTGATGGAGGATCTCACTTTTGCAACAAACTGTTCAAATCCGTGTTGGCAAAATATGGTGTCAAGCAACATAAGGTAGCCACGCCTTATCACCCACAAACTAGTGGACAAGTAGAGGTTTCCAATCGAGAGATCAAGCAAATCCTTGCTAAGACTGTAAATGCGAATAGGAAAGATTGGTCTCGGAAGTTGGACGATGCACTATAGGCTTATAGGACTGCATTCAAAACGCCAATTGGCATGTCCCCGTACCAACTAGTTTATGGGAAAGCTTGTCATTTACCTATTGAGCTCGAGCACAAAGCATTGTGGGCGTTGAAGCAACTGAATTTGAATTGGGATGATGCTATGAACTTGAGGGTGGAACAGCTGAATGAGATGGATGAATTTCGTCTACATGCATATGAAAGATCATACCTCTACAAAGAGCGAACGAAAAAGTATCATCATCAGTGGATTGTTCAACGAAACTTTCAAAAGGGTGATATGGTACTTCTTTTCAATTCCAGACTAAAGCTATTCCCAGGTAAGCTAAGGTCCAAATGGTCTGGTCCAAATGGTGTTGTCTTTAAGGTGAATGGCCAAAGATTAAAACCATATATCGGCCCCCTTGACTCGATGAACTATATGGCCACCATCTATCTCGACGAAGTCTAAGTACTCGAGGTAACTTTGTCGTGCCGCAACAATAAATCAAGCGCTAGATGGGAGGCAACCCATCGTGTTTTTATCATTTCCTTTGCATTTGTTTTTACTAAATAAAAATCCAAAAAGAAGAGTCGAGCCACGACCGAAACTAAGGCGCTTGATGGGAGGCAACCCATCATTCTAATCGTTTTTGTTGTTTTTGAGTGAATGTAGGTGCAAGAGGTGTAAAGGAGGAGATTGATTTCAAATTTTGATTTGGATGTATTGCATGTTGAAGGTGGTAAGTAGGAATGAAGAAGCAAAAGCCTATGGGTGAGGCATTGCTTATGAAAATATAGGCAAAGAACAAGTCAAGGCCTATGTAAATCTAGGCCACGAACAGGGCAAGGCCTATGCTATGGCCTAAGCTCTCAGATTCTAGAGTGCCATAGCATAGGCGTCGTCTATGCTCAACAATGCCATAGCATAGGCGCAGCCTATGCAAAAGCCTTTTGTCTCTGAATCTCATATGCCATGGCATAGGCGCCGCCTATGCCTAACAATGCTCAACAATGCTTTGCAAAAGGCGCCGCCTATGCCAAGAATAGGCAAAGCATTAGGCGCCGCCTATGGTCACTTTTGGTCTCCAAATCCGATTCCAAATGGGTCAAAACCTGACCCAAGCTTGTCCTATAAATAGAACCTTAGTCTTAAATCAAAAACACATTGCAATTCACCCTAAAGCGCCGCCTACCTCTCCAAATTCTCCCAAATATTTTCCTTTTGCTCTTCTATTTTGCAAGAACATCTTCCAAGGCCATCAACCAAGTAAGTACTTCTTTGTTCTTCTTTTATGTTCCGTAAGTACTACACTACTATGTCTATAATGAATTGTTTAATCTTGAAGTAGTATTGGTGATTTGAATATGGTTGAGTTGTTGTGGTGAAACTAAGTGAGTGAAAGAATACGTAAGGATGCTCTTGACTTGTTTCCAACTTGTATTTGATTTGGATACACTGTCATACTTTTGCGGAATTGACATAGTCTAGAACATTGCATAACCTTGTAACTTTAAAACTTGCTTGAATGACTTGTTTATTGCGATGAAAATCAAGGTTAACTACAAACATAAGATGTTATGATAAATTGATACAATATCTATGTAGTAGTTGTATTCAAAGTGATGCATTAGTCCAAAACATGAAAGCATTACCAAGATTACATGATCTAGAATTGAGAAAGGATAGTTAAGATGATACGAAAAGTATGACTGCACTGATTATATTGTTGGAACATAACACCTAAACGTATATCGATGAAATCTGAGTAATCGACATCGGTCACTTCACTAGTTTGCACAAACAAACTAAGTGTGGGGTGGTGCCACTACTACTTGTGTATTGATTGTATCCACCGAGAGGAATCTAACATGACTATTATTTTAATCTCAGGTACAATGGCACCAAAACCAAAACAAGGGAAAGAAAAAGCAACCACTTCACAAAAAGGCCAAAAAAAGGGGACGAAAAGGGCAAGGAGAATCCTCCTCGCTGCAAATACCTCGCCGCATGTTTGGAATTAAATGGGTCCTCGAGGAGGAAGGAAAGGAGTGGTATCGAAACAATAAAGAGAAAAAATATGTTCATGTGGAGTTGATACACAAGGAAATCCTAGCAAAGAAAGAACCCCGTATGTTGGCTAAGATAATGGCGTTACATCTTGATTTCATCTTCCGAGATATGGGAGAGTGCAATCTTGATTTAACACATGAATTCTATGCCAACTGGTCACTGAAAACTACAGGGAGTGAAGTAAAGATTCGGGGCCAAGTTCTGCAACTAAATGCGGAGTTCTTCAACTCCTTTCTAGGTTTGCCATCTGTTGATCCATCACCACTCAAAGAGTTGTATAACAGACCTCCGTACAGGCAAATTAGACACACATTGTGCGGAACAATATCTATGGCACGATGGAGCAGACACAAGAACACCGGTCGGCACAACACCTTCCCATATGCTTCCTTGAATAGAAAAGCTCGAATATGGATGCAAATAGTCAACTCTTGTCTGATTCCAGGGACCCAGTACACGAAGATTACATGAGATAGAGTGTGCTTGGTGTACGTGTTGATGACGAATGTTCCTATCAACATTGGGGCGATTATTCGATCTACAATGCGAAAGGCCAGGCTACACAAAAGGTCCCACTTAAGCTTTAGCAATCTGTTGACCGCAATATTGAGGAAGGAGGACATTGAAGAGGAACCGGTTGATCATAAACTTCCACACAACCCAAAGAAGGTTGACCTCACAAAGGTTAAAGATGCCGAAACCACGCATGGCGTCTACCTTACCACTGCGGAAAGGCATGCTCGGGATGAGAGTTTCTTTTGCCATCTTTATGGCATGACTCGATTTACCATGATGAGCGGAGGTCGTGTTCCAACTGCTGCAGAGCTCCAACAGCTGGATTATGACTACCCAATGAATGAGCATGCAAGTCAAATGTGTGGAGTAGGTGTGTACTTTGAGGAACCTCTTGTTGACGATGTGCCAACCGATGATGATCGTCGAATGCCAGACTCCAACGTGGAGGAGAACTCTGATGGCGATTACACTGATGATGATTCCGACGAAGGGGGTATGACCCCAGACATAGAGGAGGAGTCCAACTAACCAGGTTCTTCTTATTTATTTTCCACTGAGGGCAGTGTGTCCCGTCTAAGTGTGGGGTGCTGGTATTTGCATGTTAACCTTCTTTATCTGCATTTGTATTCATTTATGTTCTGCATTTGTATTCATTTATGCATTTGTTCTGCATGGTATTACGACAAGATTCTGTGATAAAATCATTGCTATTGAGACGTTTAGGCTCTAATAGTGACTCATTATGTGATAATTGTGTGGTTCAATTCCTTAATCTATTGGTTCAAGAGTCTATACTGCTTCTAATAAAGTTGACCATGTGCCTTGTGTGTGTGAGATGATAGTATATTTTATGTTTGTGGCTGATGCTAGAACTTGCCTGGTATGTATGTAAAGCGAAATAAAGAGTGTGAGTTTAGGAGATGATTTAGGCATTTCTTTGGCAACCTATGATTGTTTACCTTCATTTTATATACCCATGGACATCATCCTAGATAACCCCCTTTGAGCCTTTAGCCTATTTTCTTTGACAGCCTCATATATAAGCCCAATCCATTTTTTTTCAAGACCATAATTTGATCCAAAGTCCTAAGTGCTTTAAATTGTAAAGTAATGTGACAAAATAAGAGGAAATTGGGTGAGAATAGTGCCTTAGAATGTATTGGTGCTTGAATTTGTTATGACAAATAATTTCTATCATAAGAGGTGTGTTATGAAAATAAAAAGGAAAAGAAAAATAAAAAGTTAATTATGTTCAAAATTGAAAAACAAAAGAGGTGAGAAAGGGTGGTAGATTAAAATAAAGTAGAAAGGTTGTTTGAAAGAAAGCATAAATGGCATAATGTGATGTATTAAAGCGCTTAGGAACATAGTCAGTATTTCTGGCCAAAATAGTCCTACCCGTCCCTTAGCCTACATTACAACCTGTAAAGACCTATTTGATCCTAAGCTTAGCGTTCTGATATTTAGTGGAGCATTACGCTAAGGGCAAGCCTATGGTCATCAGTTGCAACATATGAATTCTTTGTGAGAGTGAGAGCAAGGATAATCTTATACCCATGTTCTAGATATATACAATACTTGTGAGTGATTATGGGTGACTTATTGTGAGACACACATGGTTGATGAGTTTTGGGTAGTCCTATATGAATCTTTGTGCCTTAACTTTTGAATACGAATTAACCATCATCACGAGTCTATATTAGAGGTTGAATTGTTTCTAGAAGTGATCAGAAAACTACTCTTTGTTAATAATTGTTGTGCCTATCTTGATGAATATTTTGCTTTGTTACTGTGAAACCCTAAGTGGATGTTTAGAAGGACATTATATTTTGTTCGAGGACGAACAAAGCTTTAAGTGTTGGGTGTTGATGATAGGTGTATTTACACGCCTAAAGTGCTATAATTTACCCATATTTTAGCTAAGTTTTCAGGACAAAATATATAATTCATGCACTTTTAGTCCTTTTTCCTGTAAGTGAGCTAACAAACATGATTAGCTAGTTTTCAGGTATAAATGATGAAGATTTCAGCATTTTATGGATAACTTGATGCCAAAGGAAGCTTCACGAAAGAAGGAGAGCAGAGCTTGGACGCCTAGGACTAAAAGTGACGCATGGGAAACCTGTCCTGGGCAAAAACAGCATTTCTCAATACTTTGGGGATCAGCAGTAACTTATTAGGATTAGGATAATGATGCAGTAATTTATTAGGATTAGGATAAGTACGCAGTAGCCTAGTAGGAATAGGATATGGGTATTATAAATACCCTATTTTGCTGAAGCTTTTATTCATTCTGATTATTCTCATTATTCTCATCATTCACATTCTAATTCATTCACAACTCTAAACAATTTTCTTTCAATTAATTTTTATTTACTTTCTCTTCATCTATTCGACTTAAAATTTCCACAATAAGAGAACCGCTACTTGCAAGGTCTTCATGCCACAAAGCCCTACCAACATATACTACACGTGAGATCCTTATATTGGTATGATGATAATGACTATTGTGATTTCCATTGCACCCATGAGTAGCTAAACTTCTCGGTTGGGGTTATGGAAGCCTTATGAGATACTATCTATTGCTATGAGTTTGTGAATTCGTGACACGTATGCTTCTTATATCATTATCTTCTTCATCTTAATTTAAATTCTTGTGGTTTCAAACATATAGAATACGCCAGTATTGTGTTTGCACAATCATGATTACTGTGGTTGATATTGATTGATTGATTCACGTGAATGAAGGAATTGAAAGATTTGAATTCATGTAGGAATAAGTGGGGCGAGAATTGAAAACTTGATATAATTAGTGAATTTTGATTAGTTTGATTCATTAGTTGTTTGACTTGAAATAAACGTTAATTGAATTTGGTAGTATCAAGATACGTCGATTGGAATAGGCAAGACGTAGGTCGGGTAGTCAAATCTAGAGATTGTGGGTTGATTGAATGTTTGAAATTTGATTGAATGGTTTGATTTTATCACTTTTGAATCAATTGTATAATTTGGCCGGGGAATTCCCCGAAGTATCTGTATATATTTATTCACCGAGGAATGCCCCGAGGTATCATGTACCCAGAGAACATTCGTGATGAAGGCCCGAGGCATCAGGTACAGCATTATTCTAGAATTAATTTAGAGTAGGTTTATATTTTCTCATTTTTTGTTTTGGACTTTATAATTGGACTGGACACTAAATTTTGGATTGTTTTGTTTGTTGATTGATTGTTTTGCGTGCTTTTGTGTTGTTCATATAATCGTAGTGTCAAAATTAGCTGATATGCTTCACCAAGAGACCGTGGTCGAACCACGGGAGCGAGGGGTGCCTAACACCTATCCCTCAGTCAACAGAATTCTTTAACCGGAATCTTTGTTCGCAAATCAATTTAAAAGAGTCAAAATTATTTTGAAAAGGATTTTTCAAAGGTGACTTGACACACCGGATTATGCCAAGTGGCGACTCTAAGTTTTGAAGGTAAAAATAATCCTTTTTTGAAATAAATTTTCATCTTTTGTCACTATAATAATTAAAACCCTTTCGACCCTTAAAACATATCTTTTTGGAGTTAAAAAAGGGGTGTGACATGCATATTGATATGTTCAGCTATATAAATTGGGGAATTTTGGAGATCTATAGCTCTAATAATAAAAATAATAAGTAAAATAGATCAAAACTTTAGTTTGGTGTTCAATGTTCATACCATTGCTTCCGAAAGAGTATTTAGCCTGTTTCGATCATAGCGTGCATACTCTATTTATTCTCACTTTTTTCTTCCCCTTATTATCCATTTTATGTGTTAATGAAGTTGGATTTTATATGATTCTTTATATTTTATGGTATTTTATTGAAAGAGAGAGATATGCCAAGCTAGAAAATGGTAAAGAGCCTGAGAGAAAGATAGAGAGAGCGGCTTTTATACTTATTTTGTGATATACATATAATTTTATGGAATGTTTGAATGTTCAAAATCCTATAGTTGCAGAGACTATCCATCTGTGGAGAAGGGAGAAGAATTCAATCATTCAATTATCATTCTTTGATTGAGGATGACGTTGAGAGGGAGTATTAACGTAAGCATGTTGCATATAGTGCAAGTGGGAAAGTGAGATGTATTGAACATTATTAAAATTACTTTTCTATATTATGTTTAGCTGATGACATGTCCTTTAAGTCATATAAGCTAGTGAAGGAGTGTATATATGATGAACAAGAATCATACATTCTTATACTTGCACCAAAAAAAAAACAAAAGAGCATGTCTCACTTCGAAGCTAAGTGGTTCTACATGCACCATTCAATACTTGGTTTCTTTATCTTTTTACCACCTTCCTATGACAAAGCAAAAAGATTAATCTGCATATGAATATACAATTGGGGTGAAATTCATATCTTCAAGGTGGGGGGAAAGTTGATGGGTCAGGCCGTGACATTAAATCAGACGCTTATGGGAGGTAATCCAATGTTTTGTAAGTATTTAATGTTTTTGTTAATAATACTTTTTTTATTTTATTTTATATTTATATGTTGACGAGAAGTCTGATGTACCCTCAATATGAGCTAAGAAGTATGAAAAAGACAAAGTATTGGGTCCTCCGGATATTTGATAAAAAAATGTGGAAACTGACATGCTTCTTACTAGGCCTAGAGGCTTCAGGAATTATTTATATTCCTCATTCTTATATTATAATTTAGGGACAAAGTATGATTTTAAGTAGGGTGGATAACCTTCCGATTTATGTTTAGATTAAAGTGTGTTAGAGGAATCTTTTGGTTATTCGCTTATGTTGCTAAAAAATTTGAAAATAAAAACTGATTTTATTTTAGTGGTTTTTATATTTACTTTCTTTTTGTTTGTTTAGGAGCACACTTCATTCAGCAATTGGTTTTTCTTTTTGGTTCTTTTTGTGAGGGGGTGACCTTTGACCCGACAATCTTTTTTTTATCTTTTAGAAGTAATTTTAAAAAAATTTAGTCATAGTTTAGGAATTTTTCCCAACAATGGATGGATGTAAACCGTATTGAGGGAATATGAGTCATTAGTATTTAATAAGAACTTTTTCATTAGTTGGATAATACGTGCTCTTGTTAGGCTACATGACTGTATAATGCAACTGTTATGAATTGAGAAGCATGTTAAGAAATTATAGGACTACTTTTGAGATACCATGGCTCATTTGTTTCTCTTTTGTTATTTTGGCTTAAATTGAATTATTGTTATTGCTTGATTGAGAGTCTATATAGATCCTTATTTATTTGAACATGGGCCATGTGTGTGATGTTTATATTATATTCGATATTTGGATATTGATATCTAGAATTTGTCTGGTTTGTTTGCAAAAAAAAAATAAAGAATGTCAAGTTTCAAAGATGACATATGAATTTTTTTGATAGCTAAGTATTATACCTTCTTTATCTACCCATCATGCATGATCTTAGTCAGCTCCATTAAGCCTTAAACCTATTGTTTTGTAGCCTTATATGTAGCTTATTCCTTTTATTTCATCTTACTATTTGGTCCAAAACTCTTAAGATCTTAAGTTAAAAAATTAAGATGTTAGGAAGTGTAAAATTGGAGGAGGAATAAGTGAAGTTGAAAACCCAAAGTAATAACTATGGGTGAGTTTTAAAAGTTTATGTGTTGTTGGTGAGGAGTAGTGTAATGAAAAAAATTGATCAAAAAAAGTGAATCATTTATTGATAACAAATACTCCCTGCTAAAGATGTGTTAGTTATCCCAAAGAGATGAGTAAAATAAAAGAGAGTTGTGAGGATAAAAGTGGTGAAAATAGGTTGGTTGAAGATGAGCTCAATGAAAGTGTGGTGTATTAAAGCGCCTGGAAAAGTTAGTCGCTATTACTGAAGATAGTAGCTCCTACCCATCCCTTAGACTACATTAAAATCCTTCATGTCTTACTTGATCTTGAACTTTAATATTCATATATTAGTAGAGTACTTCACTAAGGGAAACCTTATGGTTCATCTTCTTTTGCATCTAAATGTCTTGTGAGAGTGAGTGTAATTCTATTATTACACCCATTCTTGTGATGAATTATATATTAATAAGTGATTAAGGGTGACTCATATGCTGAGGGGGCATGTTTAATGAAGTACAAGTGAATTATATGATCTCTTAGTTGATTAATGTACATGAGTTTGCTAATTTTATAGAGTCAATTCTTGAGGTTTGGAGGTTTT
This sequence comes from Capsicum baccatum var. pendulum, assembly GCA_030864225.1. Taxonomy (NCBI): domain Eukaryota; kingdom Viridiplantae; phylum Streptophyta; class Magnoliopsida; order Solanales; family Solanaceae; genus Capsicum; species Capsicum baccatum. The sequence goes on from CM061560.1 coordinate 42,681,291, forward strand.
ATGTAGTCATTCATGTGTTTAAATCTTTATCATATATTCTAGTTGTTGTAGTTATAGATTGAGTGACTTGCTTCAATTAGTAATGTTGAATTCTCTTTTAATGAACATGAATGAAAGGAGTCATAAACCTAGAATCAATCACTAGTCCAATTTGAGTACCTCTATAGTATAGACCTCAATAGAAAACTAAAGAGTGAGGACAGCAAGTGATTGATCTTAGTAGTTCCTCATATAAAATTATTGAGTGACGATATATAGTAATATAGAGAAAATAAATTCTTTAAAGAACCTATAGAACCGAAAGTTCCCCTTCTTCCAAAGAGAGTAGGATAGGTTATTCACATTTCATTTGATGGGCAGAGGAAAATTAAAAGCTAAGCAGTGGGAATTTAAAAGATTTCCTGCTGAAAAGTAAATATGTCTCCTCCCTTACGCATAATATGTGGAAGTATCGACCTATAGTTGTTCGAGGAAGAACAAGACTCTAAGTGTGGGGTGGTGGTGATAAGTGCATCTACATATTTATTTTCCAACTTTTACTCATATTTAAAAATAGTTTTAAGGATAACTTAGTGTGTTTGTTGTAATACCCTGTACTTTTTCTAGCTTGAAAAGTTTCCCAAGAATGTTAGAAGTTTTCTTTGAAATATGAATTCACTTTTGTACATGTGGTATTTTTAAGATTTTCACTTTTTGTCATATGGTAAATTCAATAAACTTTCCATCTATACCAAATTCGCCTAAATCTAACACCCGGGTGAGGAGTTAGAGCCTTTTTAGTGAGGCAGTGTATCACCTAGGCCTTCAGTGCATCGCGGAGATAGCTCAAATGGAAATTGTCAATTTCCAGAGATTCTCCACGATAGTGGCGTGTCGCGCCAAACTTCCAGGTCGCAGATAAGGTGGCACCGTGATAGCTCCGCGGCGCGCCACCATGCAATTTCCCATTTGTCACATTCCAGTGACTTGGCGCGATAGTGGCGCGTCGCACCAAGGATGAAAATTCAGAAATTTTCTTAGAAATTAAAGACGCATCCAGGGCTAAAAGGGTCAATTTCCCACCCCTATATATACCCAATAACAGGTGATTTAGTCATCATTCACCCAAAATATAATAGTTTCTCTCAAGAACAAGCTAGGATTTCTATTGGGGATTCAAATTCAAGAAGATTTCACTATCAATCCTCAAGAAATCACATCCCAGGTATGCATAGTGTTCATTCATGGACTCCTTTCGTCCATGATGCCCAAGAATCTCTTTTATAAAGTCAAGATTTTAAATTTTCTTTATGAACTTCGTGTTGGGTTTATTTTGTTTATGTTGAGAATGATCAATTGAATTCAAATCCATGTTGGGTGATTAATGTTATGTGGAATTGATTTGTATAGATGTATATTCATGTGAACCTATGCTTAAACCCTAGGATGATGAAATTAGATATTGAATCATGATGTGTAATTTTTGTATAGTGTTGTCTACATATATTATGACTATCATGTGTTTGATTAAATGCCGATATGAAGGAAAAGTGCCCAACTAGCATGATATTATGAAATCCCCATGTTTGTACAAGTTTATGCATATCACATGTTTGATGAAGTGCTTCAATATATGAATTATGAATTGTGTTATTGGTCATGTGTTCACGTAAGTAATGCTACATTAGTTTTTTTCCATCGAGTCCTGGGGGTTCTTGTACCCGACAATTTAGTTGTGTGCCTAGAGCTATGTCATGTTTTCATGATACTCTCAGTCAAGCTATAATCCATAGAACTCAGTCAATCATGTGACTCAGGAAAACCAAGAAATCTGAGTAATCTCAGTAGTTCAATAATCTCAGTGATCTAAGTACTTAGTAATCTCAATAACCACAGTATTCCCAGTCAATCTCAGTACCTTCAGTATTATCAGTCACTCATCAGAACTCAGTACATTCTGTCAGTCAACGGAACTCAATAAATTCAATTTAGTTTAGCTTCACTAAACAATACCATTTATATCAGTTCAGTTCAGTTAATCAGTTCAGTGTCTATTCAGTTGGGAGTAGGATTTATCACCGAGTGAACCCAAGGATGGGAACTCACCTATTTTATGAGGGTGTGATTCTTAGAAGCAATCTTTGTGTTCCAGAACTACATAGCCAACGTAGGTTGAGACATCATAGCCTGCTATATAAGGGTAGATGAGGTGGCTTAACCTGTTATATGAGGGTTCCCACCGTTCTCACTAGAGTTACCTGTTATATAAGGGTTACTCACAGATTGTCCTTTCCAGTAGCGCGCTATTAACACCCTTCCAATTGGGGTTACAGATTGGACCCCAACTCAGCCATAATGGCATATTAGGGGCATGTCGGTTAGATAACTACCTCCCATGATATCAGTTACAGATCCAGTCTCAATAATAGAACTCAATTCAGTTCTACAAAAATCCAAGACTATCAGATACAGTCAACTCAGTACAGTGCGGAACTCAGCTAGTTCTATCAGTATCAGGACTATCAGATGCAGTCACTCATGTTATCAGTATTCAGACTCAGTAATCATGTTATCATAAACCCAGTTAATAGTATATTAATTTATATGAAACTCGTGTTATCATTATTCAATTTCAGGACTGTCAGATACAGACAATCAAACCAGTTCTTTATAATCAGAACTGTCAGAAATAGTCATTTCTTTACCTGTAATATGACATTATTTCCTCAGTACTCAATACACTCAATCATTCAGTATCCCAATATTAGTACTCAGATATCAGTAAATCTACCTTATCAGAATTCATGAGTCAGCGTTATCATGATCTCAGTTATAGTTACGTATGCATGCATGTATTCTCGCGTTCATGTTAATCAGTCAGTTAGTATTGTTCATGCATACGAACCTATTGTATTCAGCCTACCTTACTTGCATACCAGTACATTTAAAGTACTGACGCATTCGCGCTATGGTATCTTATGCCATAGGTTTAGAAGCACAAGCTTCAGAGAACCAGTAGCATCCCAGTTCAGCGATCAGAGTTAGCAGTGAGTCCTTATCCTTCTAGGACATGATGATCACATTAATATTTTATTTTTCAGTTTATTTCAGTAGTCGGAGTTAGTTGGGGACATGTCGCATCAACTCCTTATCCAGACAGTTTAGAGGCTTTCAGACTATAGCATGTTAGATAGTTATTTCAGATTTGCTTTGGTATTGTTATACCATTTTCAGACATTGTTTATCAAATGTTCATTCAGTTTTGAACCTTATGGCCATTCAATTCATGTTTCTGTATATTTGCAGTATAATTTTCAGTGATCAGTTACAGATATCAGTCATGGGTTAGCTTGTGGTCATTTGGGGTCATGAGCACTGCGTAACATTCTGAGTACCAAATTTGGGGCATTATATTTGTGTGCACAGATAGTGATATTTATGTAATTGTACTCTGAGACTCATTTTATTTGGTTTATAGTGCAACTAAATCAATACGAGAGTCAAAATGTCAAGGAAATGTTAGACGGGATAATTAGTTAAATCAGCCTAAGCTATGCTTGTTCTTGTGTTGTTTTGACAAGTTGTGAGTATTATATGGTGTAATTCATGTGTTGAGATATTGTAGGAGTTTGTTGGAGCTTCTTTAGTTAATAAATGAACTGCACATGAGCCACAATGGGTGAGGAAACTAGAAAAAAAAGTTGGACATGGACCAAGGGATAAAACTGGGTGTAATTGTGTTGTTTGGTAGACTTCTCCGCGCCGCACAATATCCACCACACATCCAGCATTGTGTCACACCATAAAGTCAGATTTTCTAATTGATTGACTCCCAAAAAAATGTCACATAACCCTAAGTCCCAGTGATTACCTCCGTAATGCATACCCCTTCTAAACGGGCAAAAAAGTGGCTCCAAGACCTAGTTTTAGTGGGAAATAAGTTGGTAATTGTATCGAATCCTCATGGGACATCATTATCATGACTTGGAGAATATATAAACACCTAAGATCATAGAAAATAAGGAGATATTAGGTTGGTGTTAGTCTACAACACGAAATCACAACATACAACACAAAAAGTCCTATTCTACTGGGGAAAATTGAATTCTAGTACTAGTTGGATTTGGAAACTTGTGATACCTAAACCTACTTATTTTGGAACTTTTTGTCATGACTCGAACCAGGATCCTAGCCATGATGGACACCCTAAGACAACCAATTCTTTACATGGCCCCTTAGCCTTTAATCATAAGTATAGTAAAATAAGATACATGCGAAAGCCAACCCATTAAATAAGGAGTTTGATAAATCATAAAAAGAAGTTTGTAAGTCAAAACTAAATCCAAAATGCAATAACCTAAATAAAGTAGTGACCATTTATTAAGAACAAAACTCTAAACAACAACCCACACCTTCTATGAAGCCTTTTACTTTATGAATAACTCATAAGTTGGGACATGACTCTAACTGTACTATAAAACCAGAAATACCATTATAGAAATATATGTGAAAAGTACAAATGCCTTTCAAATTACGGAGGTCTAACCATTTCTCACCAGTCTCCCACTAGGATAACGAACAACCTACGGTGCACAGGGTCATAAGAAAAAGCCTTCAAACCTAAGTTATAAAATGATGTAGCGTCTGGGCATGGTCAGTATGGCGAGTATAACATGCGACCCAAGGAAAGGGATAAAAAATACATTACAATAACCATTATAAAACATATTCTTAATAACCATCAATATAATAGAATATCGAGGTTGGAGCAAGGAACATGAGACATGACTATTTAAAAGTTAATCCTGAATTATGTAGTATATATCGACCTTCAGGCACCCACGAGCTATATGGGTCAAGCTACCAATACTGGAAAGGCCCCAGTCCATGTTAACCGCATGAACTGAGAAAAATTGGCTAAAGACATCGAGACTTCAGCCTTCAAACATATATTTTCTAAATTACACACAAGGGTCATATACCCCTAATACTAGAAAATATAGATTGCAGTGTTGGTCCCCCGGGACTATACCTTCTCGGTGAAGCTACACAATTCCATTTAAGTCCAATTAAAATAGTTTTCTACATACCATTAACCATGGACTGTTACATTACGGCATTCCCAAATTGGTATCATCATACCAAGAGAATTGCAAGCCATTATAATTATGTCATATTGTATTTATTTAACCATTTAGACTCCAAATTCCATTAAAAATCCATAACCATAGCCCCAAGGGCGTTTCAAACTCCATTTACCTTTTTAATAGTTTATGTTATGCAATTTTTTAGTGAATAGTTTAGACACTATAAAATCCTTATTTAGAAACAAAATTATGATTTGGGTTGTGGTTCATGTCATTATCATCATGCAAAAATCCATAAATCTTATGAAACCATATTGTCAAATTTTCACCATTATAATTAGACACAAATTCACTTTACAATCCACTATTTAAACCATGAAGAAACTATTAAAACCATAGAAAATCAATGCAAGTGAAAAACAACCAAAAATCCTTAGGCGTAGCTTCAATCAAACAGTCAAGAACAAGGAAATATAATGTAAATTGATGAAATTATACAATATTTAAAATAGGGGGTGTCCAACATGCTTTTTTTACGAAAGAAATTTCGAAAAAGCTTGAATCCTTAACATTGAAGCTTGAACCCTAACTTGAAATTGATATGAAGACTTGGATTCATTTTCCATACCCTTGATGATGAAATTGGTGAAAAAACATTGATAAGAAATCATAATTTTGACCTTTCTATAAACTTTAGATTTGGAGCTTGGGATTTTTTGGAAAGAAGATGAATTAAGGATTAGAAAGTGATTATCATGCTTTGGGACAAATTTGGGGATAAAAATGGATTCAGGGAGTTATATGGGGATGAAAGGATCATATTGACATTGATTTAATTTTGGAAAAACATGTCTTTACTTAAGATTAGTAGGGGGTCGCGCCGCAGGACCAATCACGGGGTAGAAGCTTTGCCTTATGCGGCCCATCGCGCACTTGGATGGTATATCACTAAAATGCCCATAACATTTTACTTTGAATTTGGATTGATGAACGGACAATGGTGTTGGAAAAGAGACTTGAAGGATTTAATTTGGATATAACTAGCCACCTAACTTATTATATTCTATGATTAATAGTCTATGAAAGTTGACAAAGTAAAAACATGTACTAAAACTCAATCAGTAGAAAAGTTCCCAACTCAACTTTAAGCTAGGATATTTTTTTGACATCATTTAATATCCAAAGATGTTCCCAAACTAAATAATTTATCATCCCACTTATTTTTAGATAGAAATAATTGGGTTTGAGTCTATACACGTTTTGAGGGACGGTTCAAATTCTAGCCCAAAAATGTGGTTACATTATCTCCACCTTGGAATCATTAGTCCTCAAATGATGGATAGGAAATTATTGAAGCTCTATAAGTACAGAATAAGGGATGTAACTTCAGTTCAGTAACCCTCGCTCAAAACATACATAGGCATACCAAAAGAGCTCTATGAAAACCCCAAGTTAATCATGTAAGTACGGATAATGAGATAATGAGATTTAGCATAAACATGGTATAGGACATGAGTTTATGGAACATGATCATTTTAATGTAAGGTATGAATTTTTCAAAAATCATCATCCTGGTTAAGATTGATACAAGACATGAAATAAGATATTCGCGGGGCATAAGAATAGAAGCACTCTTCACCTCCAATGATTTGTCTAATAACCCTTAAATATAGCAATACTTCTCAACTATGAATTCAACTATGAATTAAACACTTCACCATTTCAATCTTATGATTCCTCCTCAAAACACATAACTACAAGAGCCAGAGTCTAACTCCATATTTTTTCCATGTTAAAGTCTATCCTGGAATTAAAAGGTGCTATCTTAAGCTATGGGACCCTATACTCTACAACCCTCCACTAATACCCTTCCATATTATCACAATAATCAAACAACTTCATGTCTTAGATCAAGGAGTACTAGCCATATAACACGATGGTTTGTGTATCTATGAATCACTACATTCAAGCCTATTTTTGTTACACCTACTTCATGGATCTCCCCACCAAGAACCCAGCAAATTCAATCACTTTCACAAATATTTTCACCACATATCCCCTTTCTAACTATTTCACATAACAAAAGTTCATCTCACTCCTCCTACTTCATCTATAACCTTAGCTCAAGTAGTCATACTAAAATTTCACAATAAAAGACATCTACTCTTTTATCTAAAATATTACTGCGTTGTCATAACCACTATTATCCTAACATAAGAAGGGTAATTAAGGGACTAGAGTACAAGCTTCTGGAATAGAAGTGAAATTATTAAATTATAGCATATATTTATTGCACTACTCAAGGTGGGGTCTGTGATATAAGATATGATTCAATAGTCATGAAGAGATTCATCTATCCAACACCTAGATCATAAATAAAGGGTTGAATCAAGGACATAGGTTGCATAGAGAACATGGACCTTAGGCATAGGAACAATTTAAATACATAAGATATTGGTAGATTGTCCTCTTAACCCTAAGTAGGAGGAATTTGCTAGAACAAGAATATATTTATCATGACTCTTCCTTAAAACTCACCACCATGAGAAAATTCAAGATCAACCTTAGTTTATAATCTCCCCCTTAGATCAAAGGTCACTATCCTAATCTTGTAAACATATTCTCTCATTAAACTTATAATCACAACACTCAGCACCATGGGATATCTCTATAGACATGAGTGCTAGACTTTCCCTAATAAGCTATATAGGAGAAGTTCTAACTTCCTAATATGGTATTACTCCTAGGGGAACTACTCTTAACTACCTCTACTCTCCAAGCTTGAACCCCAGCCTTAGAGATCTCAAGTTGAGTTTTAAAGAGAAGTATAACCATTTCAAGTGATTATAGATATTTGAAGAATTAGAAAAAGATTAAGTGAAGGTGGGGCAATTTATAAGTCATAAGAAAGCCCAAGTACCCTTAAAAATATTTAAAAACATTGACCCATCAATAAAGGGAAGAAGGGTCATGGAGCGAACCCCAATGTGATGCCTAGCTTTGTGGTGTCGAGCCCATCTTGAGGCCCTCTCTTTGCAGTGTAAAGGGGAGGTAGTGAGTCCTTGCGGGTCCCCTCGTAGTGTAGGGCCATTGCGAATTGGCCCTCATGCGACGCTTGACTAATTTTCCATGCCCAAATTTCCCCTAATGCATCAGAACTTATCCTGGGGCGTTCTATACTTGATCTAGGGACCACATAGGCTCTTTTTAATCTTAATTTAAACTTACCAAATATCCAGAGTGTTACAAAATCATTGTTCCAAAACTAGTCCTTATATATATGTTACAATTATCCTCTCAAATTTTTTATAAATCATCAACCTAAGATCTTTCACACATTATATCAAGCCTACTAATCCACTCCCTTAAATTTTGCACCACAATTCTTGAGTTACCCTTTTTTATCATCACAATCAACATCTAAAGTTCAAACTTAACATGTATTACCATTCATGAATTGCCAATGAAATATCCCACATACTGTACTAGTCTATCAAAATATGTGATGAACTAATGAATCTAAATTCCTTATTTCACTTAACTTTGGCCTACAAGCACATCTTGTCCACAACATTACTACTACACTTAAAATTTGCTACTTATTTTCTAACCCACTAAAAGTCTTACAATCACTAGATAAAAATCAAGGGATCCTCAATATAGTAAAACGACATAACAAGGATAGTTGATCTTAATCTTATAACCTAACTCATTACGTTCTATAGAGCATTCACCTCCCATACATCCCATCCACTTACCTATGCATATATCCTAACTACCTTCAAAATTCTTTAAAAATCACTAAGCCACTTTTTCTAAGATCTCACCTACTGAATGCTAAATTTATAAATTATTAACCGACCAATCCTTCCACTCATAATCTATGATAGATTTTAATACTATAATTATTAGCCGGCCAATCCTTCCACTCACAATTGATGAGAGATTTTACTACTAAAATATCTAATCCTCATGAGTTTCTTTCTTATTTCAAATAAAGACAATTATTTTAAGTAACCACTCGGTCTTTACCGGCTACTTTAATTTTGCTAATTTTGGTACACCTTAACCAATACCATAAGGACATGAAAACCCCAACACACACTTCAAGGTTACACAAATAGAACTACCCCCTTTTTCATTGAAAAGTTAACCTCACTTTAACTTCTAGACTTAGGACTTCATATCACTAACCTTGGGATCGTCTTACTATTCATAGATAATAAAATCCTATTTATACTACCTCTCGAGTTGAAATACTATCCCAAAATTCAAATACGTATCTTTCCCCCTTAAGTGAGACATCCGCATTAAAGTTTCTAAAAGGGACTAAATCCACATTTTACCTTAAGCTGAAAAGCATGATTCATGAAGATAGAGGTATACACTTGAATCAATACACTTTGATGAACTAATGGAATCCTTTCAAGTCCTTGTGATATTTCATAACCTTTGATGACTCATTTTGAAAGGACCACATTGTTAGGAATCTAAGGCTTTGCACTTATATTTCCTGGATAATAGGAAATAACCAACAAAATTAGTGCAAGAAAGGAATTTGGAGAATGTTCATATGGAAAACACTATTTCATGATCTAGAGTATGAAAGAATGAGAAATATCTCCTAAATGCTCTGGAATCCTCCATATAATAATGTAACCCCGATCATTCCTTAAGCTTAAATCTGTCTTTTGAATGGATATGTATGACTTCCAAAATGATTGATGTTTAATTCATATTGTATTTCTCTAATTCCACTTTTTCATGTAGATCATTGAATAAGCTTTCCATCGATACCAATTTCATCGAAATATGATATCGGATGAGTGAGTTATGGCCATTTTACTGAATGTTATTGGATCGCCTAGGTTTAACGATCGACCTGGTGGACCGTCAGGTCCTTGGTGGACTGTCAGGTCCTTGGTGGACCGTCAAGTGTCTCGTCAAGCCAAATAATTAGCTCCCTTTTTAGGATGTCGTGTGACGGTCAAAGTGGTGGACCATCACAAAGTTGATGGACTGCTAAGGTGTCCGTCAGACCGAGACAAAATGTCTCATTTCTGGCCCTCAAGTGACGGACGACTTGGTGGACCGTCACTATTATAACGGATCATTAGTTTAATCGTCATGTTAAGGCAGAATATTTCAGTTTTGGTGTTCGAGTAATGGATGACTTGGTGGACCGTCAGTCCCACTGACGGACCATCAGGTCGATCGTCACAGGCCCCGATCAGCAAGTTTCAACTTTTTTCCAAAGGATCACCTTGGTCATTTCCGCTCCTTAGCCTTATATATATATATATATATATATGTAGAGAAGAGAAGATCATTTCTATCCATTTCTCTCCAAATTTGTTTCAAGAATTCTCTAAAAACCTAGGGTTTCTTCCAAATCTAAAAATCAAATCATCTCCAAGAAATTCAAGAAATTTCCCATAAATTTCTTCAAGTTGTTCAAGAACTAAGTTCCTCAAGTCAAAGGCAGCAAGGTCTTGGTCTAAAAGTGTGAGAAAGAAGTTTCAAGTAAGTTTCTATATCTTCAAAATCAAAATCTAAGGTATGTGGGGTTTGAACAAGAACACTTCTTTCGTTCTTGTGCCTAAAGATTTACTTTCTATTATTGATTTACATGATTTTGCAAGTGGGTTTACACCCAAATTTCTTTATGTATGATTTATGAGACTTGAGTTGAATAAGCTTGATATTTATGATTATTTCACCATCATGCTTCTTAAATTGAGTATTTATCCCATGAGTTGTATATTGTCATTATATATATTGATGATTTCTAAGTGATTTATGATAAGTGTCAAGATTTGTGTTTTTCTATGAGAGAGTTAACTATTGAATACATATCGATACTTGAGATTGAAATTCAAGAATAAGTCTGATGAGGTTTCCTTGAAGCTTTGGTATTTAAAATGATTTGATAAGCAAGGATACTTGATGTTGAGAAAGATTGTTTGATTTTGAGTTGAGTTAGGAATCCACAGTCGTAAATGATTTATCGATGAGATATACAGTTGCTTTGGTCATCATGATAGACCCATGAGTTGATATTGATTGAGATGGATTTCCTAACGTGTTCGGAGCTGAGTCTAGGAGAAGTATTTAGCACCGAGTGACAAATTTGATATTTTCCCAGAACTACGTGCCACCATAGGATTGATGTTGATAATTGTGGATCAAAGGCTGAGTATGAGATTGTGATGATGAGATTGAGGTTGTACTCCCTGGCAAGGGTACGACACCCCTGCCAATGTGGGGTTCTCTCCTTAGGAGGGCAAAATATTAGACTCTATGCGGCTAACATGGAGTAGTTATGTCGGTTATACGAAACTCCCAAACCCATAATAATCTAAATACCTTGAATTACGGAGTCACTCTAAGTCATGAGTCAAATATTTTGAGTTGAATTGAATGATTTATGAGATTTATGAAGCATGTGTTATTACTGATTATTTATAGAAACAATGTTTCAGATAATTCAAGCATAGAGAGTTATTATTGTCAGCATGCTTGATTTTCTTATATACTTATGATATTATTTAAAATGTTCCATCCACCCCCACATACTCAGTACATTCCCAAGTACTGACTCTCATACTCTTTTGTATTCTATATTTCCTCGCGATATAGGTTCAGGTGTTCAGTCTTAGTCCCGACAGTGATCTACGAGTACCTTCATCTACATTCCTGCAGTTGGTGAGTCCTTATGGTTCGAGGACCTATGTTCATGATTTTTGTGTTGCTAATTGATGGTTGTTTATTTTCCGTTCGGTATGAGTCAGTTGGGGATCTGTCCCAATGGCTCTTCAGTCTTATGTAGTAGGGGCTTTGTAAGACTAGAGTACCAGTATGTACAGAAAGTTAGTATTTTAATTGTACAGGACAGTATTACTTTGTATCTCAGTATGTTCATGGCATGATTATTCTTCCTTATTACCACTCGATTATTGTCATGGTGAATTATAGGAGTAAAGATAGGCTCAGAGGGTTAGCTTAAGGCTGTGCGTAGCCTTAAGCACTGTGTGACGTCTCAGGATAGGTTCTTGGGGTATTACAAATAAGTTTGGTATACAATACACCCATAGGCAAGACTCTACTAGACACGATATTGTAGATACCCTGGGACCCTGAACTTGACTCTGATACTAATCTTGTCATGACCTGAATCGGGGACCTAGCCATGATAGGAACCCCAAGCCAACCAAGGCTTGATATGACCCCTTAGCCTTTCATCATAAGCTTAGTAAAATAAGATACATGTGAAAGCCAACCCATTATATAAGTAGTTTGATATATTATAAAAAGAAGTTTGTAATTCAAAACCTAATCTAGAAATAAATAAACCAGATAAAGTAGTGATTGTGTCCTAAAAACAAAATTCAGAAAAACATCCCGCACCTTCTATGAAGCTTATAACTTTATGAATAACTCCTAAGTTGGTATATGACTTTGACTATACCATGAAACCAAGAAATACCAATATAGAAAAATATGTGAAAAGTATAAATATTTTTAGAATGATGGAGAGATCATAACTTCTCACCAGCTGCACACTGGGATAATAAATAACCTACGTTGTACAGGATCACAATAAAAGGCCTCCAAACCTACGTTATGAAATGATGTAGTATTCAGGGATGATCAGTACGGCGAGTATTAGCATGCAACTCAAGAAATAGGATAAATATACATGTACCAAAAACAGTCATAAAACATATGCTCAACAACCATCAAGATAATAGAATACCTAGGTAGGGGCCAAGAAACATGAGAAATAACTATTTAAAATTCAATACTGAATTATGTGATACCGACCTTCAGGAACCCACGGGCTATATGAGTCCAACTCCACCTATCGGAAGGGTCCCAATCCATGTTAGCTGCATGAACTGAGAAAATTTGGATAAATACACCGAGGCAATAGCCTTCCAAAATATATGTATAAAGTAAACATAGTGGTCATAGACCATCAATACCGACAAATGTGGTTTGCAGTGTTGGCCCCCCGGGACTACACCTTCTCGATAAAGCTACATAATTTTCTTTAAGGCCAACTAAAATAGTTTTCCACACACCATTAACTATGGAGTCTTGAATTAAGGCATTTTCAAATTGGTATCATCATACCAAGAGATTTGCAAGACATTCCAATTATGCCATACCGTACCTATTTAACAATTTAGACTCTAAATTCCATTTAAAAATTCATAACCATAGCCTCAAGGCCATTTCTAAACCTTTGATCTTTTCAATAGTTGATGTTATGTAGTTTTCTAATGAAAAATTTAGACACTATGAAATCCTTGTTTAGAAACTAAAGTATGATGTGGGTTGAAGTCATGACATTATCATCATGCAAAAATCCATAAACATTATGAAACCATATTGCCAAATTTCCACCATTACCATGAGATACAAATTCAGTATAATCCACCATTTAAACCATGAAAAAATTATTAAACCCAGGAAAAATCAATGCAAGTGTAAAACAATCAAAAACCCTCAACCCTAGTTTCATCAAACATTCAAGAATGCGCAAATATTAAGTAAATTAATGCAATAATATAACATTTAAAATAAGGGGTATCCAACATGTCTTTTTGATGGAATAAATTCATGAAAAGCTTGAATACATAACTTTGAAGCTTGAACCCTTGCTTGAAATCGATATGAAGACTCAGATTTGTTTAACATACCCTTGATGAAGGAATTGGTGAGAAAATATTGAGAAGAAATCATAATCTTTGACCTATCTTGAAACTTTAGATTGGGAGATTGGGATTTTTGGGAGAGAAGATAAATTACGGATTAGAAAGTGATTATCATGATTTGGGACGAATTTGGGAATTAAAAATGGATTTGAGGAGTTATATAGGGTGAAAGTACCATTTTTCCCTTGATTTAATGTGAAAAAAAATATATTTTTAAATCTGATTAGGTGAGGGTCGCACTGCAAGCCCAATCGTGGGGCAGAATCTTTGCCTTACGCAGTTCATTGCGCATCTTAGACAGTGTCTCACTAAAATGCACAAAACTATTTACTCCAAATTTAGATTGACGAATGGTCTGTGGCGTTTATAATGAGAAGACTCGACGATCTTTAATATAGTATATAGTAGGCTACCTAACTCAGTATATTCGAAGACTAATATCGTTGGAAGATGGCCTAAGTAAAAACATATACTAAAACTCAATCAATAGGGAAGTCCTCAACTCAACTTTGATCTAGGAGATTTTTGTAACATCATTTAATATCCAAAGATGTCCCCTCACCAAATAATTGATCATTCCACTTGTTTTTAGATAGAAATCATTAGGTTCAAGTCTATGCATGTGTGAGGAACAATTCAAATTCTAGTTCAAAAATGTGGGGTGTTGCAGTTTTATGTGAGTGGGATGCTATAAATTAATATTATACATGCAACAAAGAGTGTATCCATCATACCACATGAAAATACAATACAACACAACACAATCTTGGAGGAGCAAAACAATACCTCAAGGAGGCTAGAACTAGGGTTCTTGATTTCTAATTTCTTCTCCACTAAGTTTTCACTTATTTAATTGTTGTCTTATGATGTTCATGTAAACTATGAGAGGCTAAGAAACCTTTCTTCTAGGGTTCAAGGCTACAAACAAGATTGTTAATTTGGTTTTTTATTTGGTTTATATGTTTATCACGTCATATGTTTGTTCTTATGTTCTTGTGCTTACTACTTTGATGATTAACTACCCATAAACAAAATTTAATAGTATCAAAGTGAATTAACCATAAGATCGGAGGGACTAAAAGAAGAAAATAAGGAGTGCGGATCACATCTTAGAGAGATTTAGGAGTTATTTGCGGTAGGATAGAGATATACCTAGTTGCCTGGCTTGGTTATGAAACGGGGAGATAACTTAATGCATTCTAATTAGACTCTCACATCTCCACTTAACGATGTAGTTGTGAGACTAATTGGGTAGAATCTTAGAGGATGACCATTCCCAAGTTATAATTTCAACCTCGTAAATCAACAATCACGGTAAACAACTTAACCGGCTAAAAATCGTAGTTATGCATCATTATAAGTATGTCTTGACCCTAGAATCCTCCTTGATATTGTTTCAACCCCAAATTTATCATCTTTAGTATAGCTTAGTGTTTAATTGTATTTTTTAAACTTCATACATTTTTGGTTTTATTGCTTGAATAAATAATAAGAATTGGTTTGGTCGAAGTGAATAGTTAAAAGACAAATTCCTGTGTGTTGGACATTTGGCTCCCAAGAGCCATTACGTTATTTGTAAAACCACATATACTTGCATGTGCATTTAAACACAACACAATAGCTAATGTGTATGAATTATGAATATTTAAAAGGATTGTTAACATTTAATGAATGGGCGCAAAAGAATGTGCAACTTGGATCCTCTTATATATTTATCATAATAATGACACTTACATCACAAGGTAGTCCCATGCATGTGCAACTTGGATCCTCCTATTTATAATTTTAGACTTCAAATAATATTTCTCATCAACCCAAAAAGAAAAAGGTGAAGTGTGCAACATACAAAAAGAAAACCTACACCACTTTCATTTCTCTTTCACTATATTTATTCTTAGTCTTTTCACCTTCTTCTTTCATGGATCTCATTTCAATTTTGATCAATGGTATTCCTTTGTTTTACCTACTCTATTTGATATGGAAGATTCTAGATCGAAAGAGACACCAAAATTGTTACATTTTGGACTACGAATGTCACAAGCCAACCGATGATCGAATGCTTAGCACAAAATTTTCAGGCGAAATAATTAGGAGGAACAAACACCTTGGCTTAAATGAGTATAAGTTCCTCTTGAAAGCTCTTGTTAGCTCGGGCATCGGTGAACAAACGTATGCACCACGAATGGTGTTTTATGGCCGTGAAGCATGTCCTACTTATGAAGATGGGATCTTGGAGATGGAAGAATTTTTCCATGATAGTATTGACAAGCTCTTAAAGAGGAACAAAACTTCCCCAAGTGAAATCGATGTCCTAGTGGTGAATATATCAATGTTAGCTTGCATGCCATCATTGGCTGCAAGAATAATCAATTACTACAAGATGAGGGAAGACATCAAGGTGTACAACATCACTGCGATGGGGTGTAGTGCCACCCTCATATCCATAAATATTATTCAAAGTATTTTCAAGAATGAAAAGAACAAGGTTGCACTTATGGTGACATCCGAGTCCTTGAGCCCAAATTGGTACACGGGGAAAGATAAATCTATGATTCTTGCTAATTGTTTGTTTAGGTCAGGGGGTTGCGCGATTTTATTGACAAACAAATTGGCTTTAAAAAACAAGGCCATACTCAAGTTGAAGCAACTAGTTAGGGTACACCATGGTGCAAAAGATGAATCCTATAATAGTGTTGTACAAAGGGAAGATGCTCAAGGTAACCTAGGGTACCACCTTGATAAAACACTACCAAAGGCAGCAACACGTGCACTAGTCGATAATTTGAAACAAATTGCACCCTTGATTCTTCCGGTGAGGGAGCTACTTCGATTTGCAATCGTGTTATTTGTGAAAAGAATGAATCGGGGCTCAATAAATGGAGGACCTAGGCCAGTGATCAATTTCAAAACAGGTGTGGATCATATTTGTCTACATACGGGAGGGAAAGCAGTGATTGATGGAGTTGGTGCAAGTTTGAAGCTAAGTGAGTATGATTTAGAGCCAGCAAGAATGACATTGCATAGATTTGGTAACACTTCAGCAAGTAGCCTTTGGTATGTTTTAGGGTACATGGAGGCCAAAAAAAGGCTTAAAAAAGGTGATAAAATGCTTATGATTAGCTTTGGAGCAGGATTTAAGTGTAATAGTTGTTTGTGGGAAGTGTTAAGAGATATGGGTGATGGAAATGTGTGGAAAGATTGCATTGATAATTATCCACCAAATACTTTGGTGAATCCTTTCTTGGAGAAATTTGGATGGCTACACGATCATGAAGATGCAGATACATTCCATATTCCAGATGACTATGTTATCCCATGAGTTTTTGTTTTCCCCAAAAAAAAGGTCTCATATTTTTTCTTGCTTAATAATATCCAGCTTCTTTTTCTTGTACTTTTACTTTACATTTATTTTTCTACATTTGGTTTCTTTCTGGGTTTGGGATAATTTAAAGATCTCATTGCTTCTTTTATTATTGTTTTCGATATATGTAATAGTGAAAGTTGTTCTTGTTGATCCATTGGTGGATTCATTTCCCAGTAATTAGGCGTTTGTCTTATATCAAACGAAATTGTTCCATGTATGTCTGTACCAAAACTAATCATTTTATTGTTGTTCTTAGTATTTTCTTCATTTTATTTCTCTGGTTAGTTAGACGCATTGTTGTTCGTTTAAGTCAGTTCAAACTTCAAAGATAATGTAAGTGATATTCTCCGTTTTGAATCACATCACTAAGAGATGCCACTATGCCCAGCAAATGGTCGACCAGTAAGAAACTTCTTACCTAAGAGCTTAATTTGGTTGTATTGGCACCTGTCAAATGAATCACTTAATTGCCCAGTATTCACCCACTTGCAATCGTTAATGCGCAAAACATATGAAAGCAAGCCAATAGGTGCGCTAGGGCTATAAAATTCTGCAGAAATATCCCTCTGCAGCATTCTATCGAACACCTTGCATTCAAACTCTAGTGGTCCCTTAACTGAGAAAGAGACATTTGAGAATTTGAGCTCGGTAGCATCAATAGAAGCACATTGCGGTATTGTATTTTCAACACCAAGAAGAGGAAGCTGTGAATCCAGATGGGATTTCACCATATCAGCCTACTCGGTGTCACTATCATTGTAAGCTGACTCTAGCACAGAGGTGATATTTATAGCATTTGAAATCTCTAAAGTATCAATGGAAGTGGATTCCAATTGCATCTCCTCCTGCAACAATGAACGCACATGGCAAATAGAAGAGAGCATACGTTTGCTACGTTCTTGCGACTCTATCACTAAATCCTGCACGATTTTGAGGGAGGTGTAGATTTTCTCCAAAATTGCAGGTGGATAGGTAGGGCTCGGTGATGAAGGTGCAGTAAGATAATGCTGGTTGTATGAGGCTGGAGGAGTTTGACAGGAAGATGATACCCATTTGGTAGAGGAGGGAAATGAAAGCACCATTGTAACGTTGGGGAATCATATTGACAAAGAGAACCATATTCACATACATTGAAATAAAAATTCATCACAGAAACAAAAGGAAAATAGAGAAGGGAGGTTTTAGAATGCTAAAATCTTAGCTAAGAAAATAAAAGACAACTTCATAACATAAGTCCTAATAAATTATATTCCTCTACTATATATAGATATCTTTTCGGAATCCCAAATGTAATCTGACATCTTCACAAATAGGACCTCCATCTTGGTTAAATTCATAACAGATTCCCTAACTTAATTATATGCAACTTTTACTTTAATATATATTTAATATATCCTTCATTTCAATTTATTTATCATATTTTTCTATTTTGTCCTATGTAATGTATAACTCTTAGTCCTTTCTTTTAAAAAAAAAAAAAAAAAAGTTACCCCGTTATGTCAGGCCTTCCTTTGTATCAAAACCAAAAGATGTACAAGAGCAGTTGAAATAAAATATCCTTTAAGCAATACAATAAGGATCTACAATTTGGTAGGATGGATTATTTTCATAATCCATGGATTAAATTATAGAATTATTTAATATATTATTTGATAATAATTTTTGAAGCAATGTATAATTAATATATGGATTAGCTATATACCTTACATAGTATTATAGGATGTATAACTAATACATCCAATTTGGTGGGATTACTTATCCATGGATACATAAGTGTAAAGATAAAAATATCCTCAAACTTCTTTAATTTTTTTCTAAATCTTTTTCAATTTATTCAATGTGAGTTACCTCTTTTCAATTTATCAAGATAATAATATCCCTCCAAATAATTTTAGTCATAAAAAAACTATTTCATTAACTTAAAAAAATACTTAATGGCCAAAATCCGAAAATAAATTGCATACAAGCTTTAACTTTGTAAATAGGATATTCATAAATATAAATAATTTTTCTACTTAACTTTAACACTCAACGGAGCATAAATTTATGTTAATAATGATTATATTGTTTCATTCAAAAGTTACACGCGTATCTTCCTCCAGCTTAAGAACACCACAAAGTGGAAATAACAAATAAATGATAAACAAATATAGAAAAGATAACAACAAGAAAAAATTGCAAATGCTTAAATCTTAAAATTTCAAAGTAAATAATTAGTTATATTGTTAATCTTTTTTTATTTTTAAATAAGAATAATAAAGTTTTGCAAAGAAAATACATAAAGTTATAATATGGCGAGGTAATTTTTGTAAACAAACAATATTCTTTTTAAAATATAACAATACATATTCTTTCAATACATCAAACCAAACATGGCATAATAAAAAATTACAGTATTACTAATCCCTGTCATACTAATTCCAATATTACTAATACAACCTATTCAATTTTATCGTGTACACTCTACCAAAAGACCCCTAATTGTCTTAATAATAGCTCATTAAAAGGATTGTACAGTGAGAGGTATAATATCTAAGCAATAAATTAGCTTCCAAAAATTAGAAAAAGTGAACAGTACGGTGCTCTAAAATTTCTACTATATTCAACAGGGACGGAGCTATATACAAGGCAGGGGGTCATTCAAATCTCCTTCGATAGAAAATTATATTATATGTACATGGTTAAAATTATTGTTTATGTATATATAGTAAATGTCGAACCCTACGGGTAGTTCGTATATTCACTTGTGAACCCTCTTGGCGTCAATCTTAGCTCAGCCACTGATACTCAGGATTCAGGAAAGAGCTCGACCACCATAATTTATTGTACCAAGCCTTACTTTGCATTTGACAACAAGTTTACCCATTGCTCCAACACTCTTCTCCCTTCCAAAAATTAAAATCAACTATAAATATATATGTTTTTTATGCCTGTGTCTGACAGCAGCCAAGCTTGCCTCAAGAATATACGTCCCAGCGGCATGTTTAGGAAGATCCCTAACTTCACAGAAATTTTCACTTTGTTCCTCAATACTCCATTTAGCTACCGCATCCGCAACTTGATTAGCCTTTTTGTAACAATGTTGAATAACATTAGTATATGGAAAAGCAGATAGATGAGGAATCCTTGATGATTAAAATTTACACGCATTTGGGCAATGTTAGACTTTCTGTTCAATCATATTAGTGATGATTAGTGAGACACATTCCAAATAATATTCTGGAAACCATAGAAAATGTACCACTGTACGCCTGTCTTGGCCGCTTTTGCTTCTGCTTGATAACTAAACATGGGGGAGTTGCCAAAAAGGCCATTTTCCAAACTTTTTTTTGATATTTAGACACCAAATTTTTTTAATTGAAAAAGTAGACACTTTAGTGGGACCACAAAAAGAAAATGCAATCCTACCACAACACTTACAAAATATACACTTCTTTCCCATTTCAGCCCCAATTTTTTTAAAATTATACTTTAGTCCATGTCCAAAAATATAAATATTGGATAATTAATTTTAAAAAAAATATATTTCAAAGTTTCTCAACCAATCCACTACCAACCACCCAATTTTAGTGTCATTTCCTCGATTTTTCATCAAATTTTTCGACATTCATCGGAAAATGACATTATCTTCATTGTTTTAAGCCATTTTCGCTTATTTTTAGCTTCAATTTTTCTTTCATTTTCATACAAAAAGCTTGAAAATAAGTTCCACATTTCGAAATCGATTCTTGGCTCAATAGCAACATTCCAACACTCCTTAGGTTGTTTGTAAGTTGAAATTCTTTGGATTATTCCGGTGGTCGCCGGAAAAGGATCGATCGTGCACTGTACGGCCAGCAGCTAAGAAGAAGAAGACTTCAGTCAACTAAGTCTAGGCGCATAAACTACTATTCAAGTCTATTAAATACTATTATCGAGGTATATCATATCTATTATAGATTACGTGGTTGTTGGTGGTATATTTTCTGGTGAATGGAAGGAGACTCCTAAATGTTGGGTTTGAAAAACCGCGTCTAAGGAGACAGTGTCCATTGTCTTTCATCGCAATAGTTCATACGCCGATATGGTTAAAAGCGTAATGGAGAGGGGTGAATTAAGTTGTGATCAAAGCGAGGTGATAATTAGTTACTTGATGAATGGGAGGGAGAAAATCCATCCAACGTTCATAAGGAATGATAGACACGTGGAATTATACATGCTTTGCATTGATTCTGATAACTCCAGACCTATATTGCGAGTTAAAGTTGTTGGAAGGTCCCGGGAAGAAGCTTCTACATCAGTCCCACCCCTACCCCCCACCCCTGGCAGTGGATGATACGTCAACGAAATACGATTGCATGGGGGGTGATGAAAGAGATAATAGTGAAGATTATGAAGAAGAGGAGTGTGGAGATGGTGAGGACGAACAGTTCGGACCACAAGGAAGCCACTCTTTCTCGGACGGCATTAGTCATTATGTAGGACAAACATTCAAGGATAAGAATGTTTATGTAATTTTAAGTAAGAACAGATTGAAGAAATACTAGACTGTGAGAATTATTTATTATATACTAATGCCATCGTTGATTTCTACACATGATAGATAGATTATTAATTTTTTGAGAAGTCGATTATTCACCAATTTGTGGGTTTATGATCAACTATTTGAATATATGGACAAGTTAGAATAATGACCAAAAAATAGAAATTAAATTAAATTAAATTAAAGTATAAAAATTAACACCTTTCAAACATTGTAAAATAATTTAGTGTAACACCCCATATTTCGGGCTAACACAAAAATCGTCATTTCTATGCGTAGATGATCCAAAAGCCATAAATTCTATTCAAATTTTCCATGTTAATCAATTATGTAGTGTGAAAAATTTAATGAGCTTTCCGTCGATATAAGATTAGCCCAAATCCGATACCCGGGCAAGAAGTTATGGGTAATTTTAGTTATAGTCGAAAAATACCGTCATTTTGGTACTTGGCGCATCACGGAGGTGGTCTATTTAATAATTGTCAAATTCCAGTAGCCTAGCGTGATTGTGGCGCGACGCGCTGAAGTTCCAGGTCCCAACCAGTGGGACAACGCTATGGCTCCGCGTCGCGGTGACCCCAAGAATTCCATTCGTCATTTTTCAGTGAGACACCGCAATAGTGGCGCATCACGGTGGCCCATAAAATTGGGCTCCTAGTTATATTTTATTTCATCTCTTAAGGGTATGTTGGGTAATTTCCACCCCCTTTATCAGCTTAAACATGAGATTTTTCTCCCAAGTGACCACATTATTCATATTTTCTTCAAAAAAAATTACAAGAAACTCTCTCTAGGGTTTCAAACTAAAAACCCAAATATCCTAAGATTTCACCGTGGGTTTTCAACAATTCTTCGAGATTCGAAATTTCCATTGCGAGGGCTACAAGAAGCATCCATCAATTGTTTGAATAGCATCCCTAAAGCACTAGTTCATTCAAGAGTCATAAATTAAGGTACGCGGGGTTTTCCTACTCATTGCATAAAAATCATGATTTTAAGAATGAGGTTTTGGATTTATGAATATAATCATGTTTTAGAAATTTGACGGTGTTGTTTTGGTCTTTAGACCTTCCCCCAAATTGATTGGAAATTGTATATATATGTAAGCACGCGTTTTAAAGATTGATGATTGAATTGAGAGCATGACTCATGAAAAATCCCTCTCTTGTTATGATTTTCCTTTACTCATGATATACTATGGATTATTTTGAAATGCATCTTGAAGAGCATGATATGAAATGTCTTGATTTATACTACGCAAAATGACTTTCTGGACCCCTGTACTATGTTGTTTTTATAAGTTGGATACTCATACTTACATTTTGTCATCTGTACCCTTGAACCCATCAAACAGCAACATTTCGCACCCTCTGATCGTTGACCTTGCTTATATGGCATTGGAATGGTGACTAGGACAAAGAGAGCGTAGCCACTTGCCTGGGGTGCAAGTGGGGGTCAATTTTTGGCCAATTTTGTATTAAAATAATTGAAATAAAAATAAAAATCATATTAATTTTTTTTTTAAAGGGTCCTTTTTTTCCCTCAATATTTTTAAATTTAAAAATATTTTTAAAATTTTTAAAATAATTTAAAAATATTTTTTAAAATTTTAAAAAATAAAAAAAGGGTCCTTTTTTTCCTCCAAAAATATTTTAAAACATTTAAAATTAATTTAAAAATATTTTTAAAAATTTAAAAATAATTTTAAATAATTTTTAAAAATTTAAAAATAATTTTAAGATATTTTTTTCCCTCCCCACCTCTCCCCAACCCGTCCCCACCCCCACACCCCACCCATCCCCATCCCACCCCACCTCTAGCCCGCCCACCCCATCCCAACACCCATTCAGCCCTTCCTCACTCCCACCCCAGCTCGTCCCCACCCTCCACACCCTACCCAGTCCTATCTCACCCTACCCCTGCCCCGTCCCCCCTTCCCTCCATACCTCACCAGCCCTTCCCTACCCTACCCCAACCCCCATATCCCTCCCAGACCCGTCTCCACCCCACCCCTAGCCCCTTCTAGCCCCTACACCCTACCCCAACACTCTTTCAGCCCCCCTCCCCCTCCACACACACACGTTCACTTTTTATTTTTTATTTTAATTTTTCCTTTCAATTAAATTCTTTTTTAATTAAAATTTAAATTTGAAATCTTTTTATTTTTTGGGGATTAAAATTTAAATTTAAATTGAAAGTGAGTGATAGTGAATATTAAAAAAATTATCGAATTTCGTTTGAAAAAAATTAAACTTTTTGTGAATTTGTTAAAAATATTCAAATATAAAAATAAAAAAATTATTATGTTTGTATATATGAATTTATAGTTAAAAATTTAAATTAGTTGGAGAAGAATTTTAATTATTTGGAATGGATTTGATGTTTAATTTGTGAGAAAAAATAAAAATATGATTATTCAAATTTTTCTACAATTTATAAATTTTTCTTATTTAATTAAATTAATTTTAATTTTTAATTGTTATGTAGCATTTAAAAAATGACTTGGAATTTAATGTTATATATTTTTTTATTTTTTAATTATTTTTTTTAAAATAACTTGGTAGATGACGTGACAGACATGTCAGGCGTGGTAGACGTGATAGGTGACGTGGTAACTGACATGGGGGAGAGTGTGTTATACTCACCAAAAGGGGGTTTAAAATATTATTTTTTAGTGGGTTCAGGGGTCTAGATGACAAACATGTAAGTAGAAGTGTCCAACTTACAAAACCGACATAGTACAGGGGTCCAGAAGGTTATTTTGCCTTAATACTATAACTTAAATATGATTTTGAAATAAAGAGAGGGTTATGCATGTTGATAAATGTTGAATATACATATAATGAAAGAGTGCATGTTTTTGCCAAAAGCACATAACCACCATATGTTTGAAGAATTCTTGCATAGTTTTGACTTATATTTCGGAAGATGAAATCATCTCATACTATTGCAAATATTGGGTGGTCTGAATTGAGTTTTAATGAAAGAATTATGCTTGGTAAATTATGGCTCAGAATTACGACTTGCAAGTCTTGGTATGACGATACCAAAATAGACAATGCCATAATAGACTCAGACAAACATAGAAACCATATTTTCATGACTTAAGATTTCAGGATGATATATGTTTAGAAATGGATAAAATTGGGCATAAAGAGATGTTAGGTGGTCCCCCGAAGAAGGCACGAGTTCAGACAACTCATTGTCCAAAATTGTGATTTACCGATCTGGATATATTATATTGCGCTGGCCTAGTGCCCTGTGGCGTATTAGACTCAGACACTTCAACTCTTGCGGCACACTTAGGTTGGGGGATTCCCTGCCGAGTCAATGGCGGACTCCATATAGCCCATGGGGTTTTAGACTTGTAGGGGCATATCACCTAACTCAGAAGTAATACGAAGATCAAAAATTACATTAGCAGAAAGGTTTTTATGATTATCAAAATGATGCTTATGTGTTTTGAAAACTGTTTTATGTATGATGTTTGGACAAATTGCTCTCCATTATTTTATTTATATAAAAGTTTTATTTTGGATTACTTTGTGTACTAGTACATTTGTATTGACCCACTTTCTCCAAAGGTCTAAAGCTCAGTTCAGAGGTCCTGCTATGCCGTAGAGTTTTCAGACAACAGTTATGTGTGCAGTTGGTGAGCCTTCTTTATTATAGAAGGCCTATGTCTTTCATATTATGTTATTTATTTTGATTTAGGTCGACTGGGGGCCTTGTCCCAGATTCTGACAGTTGTCATTTTTAGATGTAGTAGAGATTTCATAGATTGGTTCAGATGTTGTGTAGTTGATATTGGATTTCATTTTTCATAGTTTTATTGAACTCAGACTATGATCATGTTTCCATAATGATTTACAATTTTGTATCTTCTATTATAACTTATGAATATTGTGCATGATTACCAGAGAGAGAAGGGCATCTGGGCCTTCATAGTTTGAGATGCTCGTCATGGCCAGGACCTCTGTTTGGGTCATGATAAACTTGGTATCAAAGTACGGTTCATGGTCCTATGGTGTCTACGAAATCACGTCGGGTAGAGTCTTATTTATTGGTGTGTAGCGTGCCATACTTATAGGCAGGAGGCTGTTAGACGTTTAGGAATGTCTCTCTTTCTTCATGTTCTAGTTCATGCTATAGAGTCAAAATGTCGCTCTTACATACTCTAAATTATGCTATGGTGTCGCCCATACGAAAGTAAAGTCATCCCAATTCTTTTCTTACTTTGATGTGCTTTGATATGTCTCATTATTAGGGCGATTCAAGTATAGATGTTTAGAGTTTAAATAGTATGGTCCTTTCTAATTAAGTCATATAAGAGTTTAAAATTTGTGCAAGGACTTGAGAAGAGCCCGTTAGTACTCCAAGGTGTATTGATTCTAATGTGAACTTTGATTCTGATGAAATTATGTTTTTCAGCCTGCAGTATTAAGTGTATTCAATCCTTTTCAAAATTTATATTACAGACGTCATGCTTCAGGGGGAATGATGTATAGCAGAATATTGGAACTATATTTCCACCTGAGTTGTAGTATAAGTTAAAGTGATGGTGTCATGACCAATTGGTAGTGATATTAGACCAAGAAGTTGGTGATGTGAAGTCGCAAGGCTAGAAATTAGAGTGAGGGTGACTTTTGTGTAGATAAATATATTTAGTTGAATAACTGATGTTTGAGAATAATTTACCATTTATAGTGATAGACTAACGTGGTAGCTAGTCGCATGTGTGAATTGTATGGTAGTCTGTGGGGGGAGTGTTTGACTCAGATATTTCTTATGTAGAGTAAGATGTGTATTCTTAGATCATGAAATGATGTATGCCAAGTTTCTATCTCTTGTAATCTTGTTATCATTGTGTTATTGAAACTGAAAGTCTAGTGAAGTCGTGTGAGGTTCTTTCAATTCACTAGCATAGTTGCTTTTTCATTCATATCATTTCTTGTTCAAAACACGAAATGAAAGTCTAGTGGAGCCGTGTCGGGCCTATTTTGATTCACTAGCAACTTATTGTTCATCTTGTTGTTTTTGTGTTGGTTGGAACTGGGTTTTAATGGCCTAATGGCAAGAAAAGTGTTCAGGGAGATTTATTGAATATATGTATGGCTAAATATTTTTGCATATGATTGAGTTGGTAATGAAGTGATACATCCTAGTGTGTTATTTTAGTAGAAGGTAAGGTAGAGAAGGAGTTATTAGTTAAGGTAAATTATTGTTTACTTGAAGTATGAAAAGAGTTGTCGACAGTGTTTGTCGTGCAAGGAAATTATAGGTTATTGATAAAGGCACTTGGTGGATGAGTGGTGTTAATTTTAATGCCTCTGAGGTTGCAAGAGGGAGTTTAGGTGGGACTTATAGAGCCATGAACTAAGTTTAGTTGTATAAAAGGGGTAGATAGTAATGATGTGTAGAAGAAAGATGTGTTAATCGATTTTAAATAAGATAGATGATAGAATTGTGATTGATCCTTACTGTTATGAAGTTTTGACGGATTAATGTTTCCAGATGTTTTGGCATGTAATAATATTGTATGAAGTGGTGGTTCATCATAGCTAGAACTAGACACTAAGTTGGAATAGTAGATTGTGATCAAGGTGGATATAATGACTTAATGTGGTGGGTGTTAGTTGTGGAAAGTGATCTAGTAGGCTTGAACATTGTATACAAGGGATTAAGTTTATTTAATTTGTAATCAATTCTGATGTTGTAAGTATGATGAAGAAGTACGCCCAAGGTGATATGGGGCTGCATTATTTTCAAGGATCATTGCATGTTGTGTGGTTAGTAGTACCGTTGAGTTGCTAGGTGGAGAATGAGTAGTTAGATAATATGTGATGTTCTTGATAGCTAAGTTATGGAGTTATGATTAATAATGTTAAGCCTTTTTGCATAATCTTGATTCTCATGGTTTAGAAATATAAGTTTGGAGTCGTGGTGCTAGTATACTATGACAGAAGTGGTATGGTCCGTTAAAGGTTTGGAGATATCCATGATTAGTGTTAGAAGAATCTGAGTAGGTGAATGTTTAAGATGTTATATGATGACTTTTGGGGCTATAGAAACCTAAGGGGTTGAATCTTAGAAGGAGGTATTAGCATTGGTTGCTATACATGAAGATACCGTCTTACAGGGTAAGTTTAGTTTATGTGTATTGTTATATCCCCGACTCTAGAGTAAAGTGATTTCAGTTTATACCAAAGTGTATATAGTGGTTCACAGACTTAGAGTAATGGCTTAAATCTAAGGGGGAGATGATAGAATGAGTAACCAAGTCAAGTTTTCAGATGCTAGTAGATGTGCCAGTAAGTTGTGGAATTGACCATGAGAAAGAACAATGCTCAATCTATTCTTATTTCAGCAGCTTAATTTAGTTATTCCGATACATACTCATGCTTTATATTTCAGCTTCATGATCATAACTCGTGTTCATACATATGATAAGGAATCATGTACTCTACTAGTTCCTAGTATGATGAGTTCCCAGTTTGTTCAGCAGTCAGAATCACTTTCCATAAGTTATGAATTCCAAAAATTCAGGTCATCCAGTTCATGATGCTTGTGCATATGTGATACTCTTAATGATCAGTGAAAATTCAGATTCATATTAGGTACGTCCTCAGATTAGATCTCTTTAATGAGTCCATGCCGTGAGTGCTCTATTCCTCACGCCTCAGTAGGGTATTAAGTTATGCTTAGTACTCCCCTTATGTTTTGGATCCTGATATTCCAATTTGCAGTAATGTTTTCCCTTAGGTCGAGATAGTGATGATGAACAGTTGTTTAGATGGGAAAGAGTAAACATTTCTTGTTGATGAAAGATGGTTGTATGCTTATTTGAGTTAAGGCAGTAATTGTGGAGTAAGATTAGGGCCGGCTCTTTGATGCGTGTCAAGGTTAGTTGAAGTTTTATGTGTTATATTTGGGAAAAATTGTTGTGTGCTTGTTTTACGTAAGCTTTTAAGTTTGAAAGAA
Source organism: Capsicum baccatum var. pendulum (assembly GCA_030864225.1). Taxonomy (NCBI): domain Eukaryota; kingdom Viridiplantae; phylum Streptophyta; class Magnoliopsida; order Solanales; family Solanaceae; genus Capsicum; species Capsicum baccatum. Next base: position 42,709,944 of record CM061560.1, read on the forward strand.
TTTTGAGGTGAAGTTTCATTTATGGTTTGATTAGTTGAGAATATTTTATGTGTATAATCTAAGTAGTGCAGGAAAGTTGTTATGGATGGAAGTATTAGAGATTATGAGAAAGATGCTTTATGAGTGTTTGTTTAGAAGTGTATATGTGGGTATGAGGATAGGCTTGAATATCATGTTTGTATACATGCGGATGGATGCTTTGAGTGTGTGTGAATGTCTAATAGAAGTTGAAGGTGAGTGTTGGAGTGGCAAAAAAAATTAGGCTTGAGATGAGGAGTTATGAAATGCAGGGTGTACTAAATTTATGATTCAGACTAGTACTAAAGTAATATGTGATGTGTCTTGTGATTTTGAGTTAGGCTTGAAGATGAGTATGAGATTTAGCTCAGTTTAGACATTAGTAGATGGAAATATCAGTGGCCATGTGAGAAAAAATAAGTGGAATCAATGAGCATGGTGTTTAAGGGGAAAGTATAGTTGAGAGAATATTTTAGAAGTGTGGCTAATCTTGAAAGTAAGAAGTTGCATTGCCTAAGTTTTGGTAATTCTATCCTAGTTTATGAGTTATATGTGAATATTCCACCCCATAGAGTAGTATCATTGTCGTAATTCCTTAGTTGGATGTTTTGTGTATCTCATGCCAGAGATTCTTTGTTCCCTAATGCTACTAGGACTTCTTTAGAAAGAGTGTTGAAGAGGTACTTCAGTTAAGTATAAGTTTTAAGTCTGTGTAGCTAGTAATTCAGCTTAGCAGTCAGGCAAACAAGTTACTGCGGTTTCCTACCTTTTTAACCAGTCCTACTATCCGAAGTCCAATACGTATGACCATTCCAAAAGATAATCTATTCCATCTGTGTAAGTTGCGAACTCAGCTCAGTCCAAGCATTATGTTTCAGATTCAGTTATTTAGTCATAACTCAGTTCATAAAAGTTCAACACACTATCTTAAATTTTTCCAGCTATTTTAGCTCAGACAGTGTAATACCTTTGTACGATCTAAATCTTGTTACCTCATGATTCGTACCTACACAAGTTATCACTTCTAAATCCAATGTGTGTGATTTAAGCATAAACACTTCGGTGGGAATCACAAACTCTCAGCATGAATCAGCTCTTTGAAGCAAGTAAAGTCAAGTCAGCTCAGAATTCAGTTTCACGATAGAAGTTTAAATGTTTCAGATCAGTTATATACTTTCTTAGAAGACACATCAGGTTTGTGTTATTCCATACCTTTAAGCTTCAACGTTCCTACCCATCATTCGAGGACGAATGATTCCAAGAGGGAGATAATATAGTATCCCATATTTCGAGCTAGAACAAAAACAGTTATTTCTATGCGTAGATGATCCAAAAGCCATAAATCCTATGCAAATTTTCCTTATAAATCAATTATATAGTGTGGAAAATTGAATGAGCTTTCTGTCGATATAAAATTCTCCCAAATTCGATACTCGGGCAAGATGCTATGGCTAATTTTAGTCCTAGTCGAAAAACACCGTCATTTTGGTACTTTGCGCATCGCAGAGGTAGTATATTTAACAATTATCAAATTCCAGTAGCCTAGCGTGATTGTGGCGCGTCGTGATAAAGTTTCAGGACCCAACCAGTGGGACAACGCGATGGCTCTGCGTCGCGGTGACTTCAAGAATCTCATTCGTCATTTTCTAGTGAGCCAACACGATAGTGGCGCGTCGCGGTGGCCCATAAAATTGGGCTCCTAGTTATATTTTATTCCGTCTCATTAAGGGTATGTTGGATAATTTCCACCCCCCTTATCAGCCTGAACATGGGATTTTTCTCCCAAGTGACCACATTATTCATATTTTCTTCAAAAAATTTACAAGGAATTCTCTCTAGGGTTTCAAACTAAAAACCCAAATATCCTAAGATTTCACCGTAGGTTTTCAATAATTCTTTGAGATTCAAAATACCCATTGTGAGGGTTACAAGAAGCACCCATCAATTGTTCGAATAGCATCCCTAAAGCACGAGTTCATTAAGAGTCATAAATTAAGGTACGCGGGGTTTTCCTAAATCTCATGGGCATAGAAATCATGATTTTAAGAATGGGCTTTTGGATTTATGAATATAATCATGTTTTAGATGTTTTGACGGTATTTGATTTGGTCTTTAGACCTTCCCCCAAATTGATTGAAAATTGTATATATATATTTAAGCACGCATTTTAAAGATTGATGATTGAATTGAGAGCATGACTCATGAAAAATCTCTCTCGTGTTATGATTTTCCTTTACTCATGATATACTATGGATTGTTTTGAAATGCATCTTGAAGAGCATGATACGAAATGTCTTGATTTATACTATCACTTGAATATGATTTTGAAATAAAAAGAGAGGGTTATGCATGTTGATAAATGTTGAATATACATATAATGAAAGAGTGCATGGTTTTGCCAAAAGCACATAACCACCATATGTTTGAAGAATTCTTGCATAGTTTTGACTTATGTTTCGGAACATGAAATCATCTCATACTATTGCAAATGTTGGGTGGTCTGAATTGAGTTTTAATGAAAGAATTATGTTTAATGCATTATGGCTCAGAATTACGAATTGCAAGTCTTGGTATAAAATACCAAAATAGACAACGCCATAACAGACTCAGACAAATATAGAAACCATATTTTCATGACTTCAGATTTCAAGATGATATATGTTTAGAAATGGATAAAATTGGGCATAAAGAGATGTTAAGTGGTCCCCCGAATAAGGCATGATTTCATACAACTCATTGCCCAAAATCGTGATTTACTGATTCGGGTATATTATATTATGTTAGCCTAGTGCCCTATGGTGTATTAGATTCAGACACTCCAACCCTTGCAGCACATTTGGGTTGGGGGCTTCCCCACCGAGTCAATGGAGGACTCCATATAGCCCATGGAGTTTTAGACTTGTAGGGGCGTACCACCTAACTCAGAAGTAATACGAAGATCAGAAATTGCATTGACAGAAAGGTTTTTATTATTATCAAAACGATGCTCATGTGTTTTGAAAACTATTTTATGTATGATGTTTGGACAAATTGATCTCCATTATTTTATTTATATATCTCCATTATTTTATTTATATAAAAGCTTTATTTTGGATTAATTTGCGTATCAGTACATTTGTAATGACCCCCCTTCCTCCCAGGGTCTAAAGCTCAATTCAGAGGTCCTGCTAGGCCGTAGAACTTTTAGACAACAGTGATGTGTGCAGTTGGTGAGCTTTCTTTATTCCAGAAGGCCTATGTCTTTCATATTATGTTATTTATTTTTATTTAGGTCCACTGGGGGCCTTGTCCTAGTTTCAGACAGTTGTCATTTTCAGATGTAGTAGAGATTTCGCAGACTGGTTTAGATGTTGTGTAGTTGATATTGGATTTTATTTTTCATAGTTCGATTGAACTCAGAGTATGACTATGTTTCCATAATGATTTACAATTCTGCATCTTCTATTATATCTTATGAATATTGTGCATGATTATCAGAGAGAGAAAGGCGTCCGGGCCTTCATGGTTTGGGATGCTCGTCACGGCCAGGGCCCCAATTCGCGTCGTGACATTTAGATACATTAATTGTGATACCAAATCATTTTTAAACATAATCAAGTGATATTTAAGGCATTCTATAGTCGTAAATCAGTGAGATGAAACTAAAAAGGAAGGAAATAAAATAAAATATATAAGCACCATCCAAACAATGCAAAACAACTAGATAATGTCAAATAAGACTAGACACATCTAATGAACATAAGGAAGAGTGATAGTTGTGACTTGTGGGTTCATGGGACAAGTAGTGTTTGAGAACAAGTAATCCTTCTCAATGCAGACGTTTGTTCTGAGTAATTGGTTGTTACTACCATCACTCTTCCTTATACTCATTTGATCGAGTGTTCAATTATTTTGTATTCTCATATAATGATATTTAGTCATTTTTTATTGCTTGAATGATGTTTATTTAATATAATTTATTTTATTTTATTTATCTCTTTTTAGTCTCGTCTTACTTGTCAGTAGAATTAGATGATTGATGCTAGACCTATAAACATATCGTGCATATATTATATATAAATGTATGCATCTATACTAGACTAAATTAACAGTCATGTATCGACCAACTGAGTCTAGTGGAAAGTAAGACGAGACTAAACAAGGGAGAAGTAAAATAAAATAAAATAAATTAACATCATTCAAGCAATGAAAAGTGACTAAATATCATCATATGACAGTACATAATAATTGAACACTAGATCAAATGAGTATAAGAAAGAGAAATGATAGTAACAATCAATTACTCATAACAAATATCTGCATTGAGAAGGACTACTTATTCTCAAACACTATTTGTCTCATGAACAACCACAAGTCACAACCATCACTCTTCTTAATACTCATTAAACACGTCTAATCTCATTTGATGATATCTAGTTGTTTTGCATTGCTTCAATAGTGCTTATTTATTTTATTCCTTGCCTTTTTAGTTTCATCTCACTGATTTATGCCTTAAATATCACTTGATCATGTTCTAAATTATTTTACAATGTTTGAAAGGTGTTAATTATCATATTTTAATTTAATTTAATTTAATTTCTCTTTTTTGTCATTATTTTAACTTGTCCATATATTCAGATAGTTGATCCTAGACCTATGAGTAGGTGAATAATTGACTTTTTAAAAAATTAATAATCTATCTATCATGTGTAGAAATTAATAACGGTGTCAGTATATAATAAATAATTTGCATAGTCTAGTATTTCTTCAATCTTTCTTTACTTCGTCAATTTTAAGAAGCTTCAATTATGTCTTATTTAAAATTACAACTCTTTCAGGCATACAATGATAGAGTCTATAGTAAACCTTGATAATCGATTATAGAAGACGTAAATATTCTTTAGAACTTTTCCAACGGTCACTTTTTTAGTAACCCTATTATATAAATGACATAACTTTTTTGAGCTCCTCCATGTTCATTTATTCATTCATTTCTCATTTTGACTCAACAATATCAATGTCTCTCTTTCTCATTTGAAACACTCCTTAGCTTGTTGAAATACTTTAATCCGTTGTATAATTTCGGTGGTCGTCGAAAAAGCGATATCAAGTACTGTACGAAAATCAGGTAAGAAGAAGCACTACTAAAAAAACGGAAAAACCGACCACCCAAAACCGACCACAAAAAGTGGTCGAAAAAAAACAACCACTTGTGGTCGATTTTTTAATTTTTTTTAAAATAGAAAATTTATTAAAAAAAAGCTACCACATGTGGTAGCTTTATAATTATAAAATACCAAAATAAATATTTCAATTATTTTTATATTAATTATTATATATTTTAAAAATTAAAATTAAAAAAAAAATGGCCAAAAATGGTCGGTTTTTAAAATAAAATTAATTCAAAACTATTTTCAAAAAATCGGCCACAAGTGGTCGGTTTTTAAAAATTCTTTTTAATTAACATTTTAAAAACCGACCACTTGTGGTCGGTTTTTAAAATGTATTAAAAAAATAAAATATTTTTAAAAAAGCCATTACTTGTGGTCGGTTTTTATTGAAAATAAAAAGAAATTAATTTTTTATTAATTAATTTAATAAAAAAACTACCATTGGTGGTAGATTTTTTATTAAATTAATTAATTTATTTAATAAAAAACCACCACTTGTGGTAGTTTTTATTGAAATCACAAAATAAAATAAAATTTAAAAAATGACCACTTGTGGTTGTTTTTTAATTTAAATAATACTAATAAAAAATTTAAAAACCAACCAAATGTGTTTTTTTTTGAAAATAAAAAAGGATAAAAACTAAATAATTATTTTTATAAAATAATTATATAAAACATTGCATATTAACTTTATGTAATCTAATTATTGTTATTAGTAAAAATAATATATTACATTACATATATAATATAATACAATATATTTACTTTATTAAAAAATAATCTAATATGTTATTATTTTTTAAAATTATACTGATTTCATGTAGTCAATAACCGATATAATAATAATAAAAATAATCAATCTAACGTGAAAAAACTTACACTAAAAATATATCAAATATAATATACAAATTATGTATAACGTAATCTTTATGTTTTACTTATATTTCAATATATAAAATAAATATTTTCCTTTATACATAAGTTAAATGACGTTAAACATGCATAATCTTTATATAAATAATATGTGTGTGTGTGTGTATATATATATATATATATATATATATATATATATATATATATATATATAATATTAAAAGTGTGAAGGGCCTTAGAAATATGATTTGAACTTTTTTTCCTTTATTAAAAGTTTTTGCTTTAGACAAAATCGTCTTTTCACTATTTTTTCTAATATTTAAAAGTTGAAAATTAATTAAATATATTTATGATAAAACCTTTTCTTATTAGAAGACATCAAAATTAGAAACAACTAATATTTTTTTCATTAGTTTAAGTATTCTAGATCAACTAAAAAATAAAAACCTTTAATAATTATACATAAATACTAATTTATATTAATCCTAATACTCTAATACTATATTTAAAGAAAAATCCAAAAGAAATTCCCCTACATTCCAAAGCATTGTGGTTTTCTGAAAAAATTTCCTGACAAATCCTTTTCGTATTTTTCTACTACCTTCTAAGGTTTTTTTTTTAAATTTTTAATAAAGGACTTATTATAAGTTAAATAGGAGTTCAAAATTTAATATTTTTTTGATTTTCTAAGAAATTATTAAAACTCCTATATTCCTCACATAAAATTCTAATTATACATAAACACTAATATATATTACAAAAATTATAATACTCAAAAATGCAAAATCGTGTAGAGCCAAAAAGGCAAAACATACCTTTTTAAATTTTGTTCACTTCCTTTACCTTTTATAGTTCCAAATTCAATGGTCTTTTCCTACAATTCTAATAATACATAAACACTAACAAATTAGTTAAAGTCGTTATTTTATCTAAGTAACAAATCATAATATTTAAAACTCCTAAATTAATTAAAATTTTACCTTATATTAAAAAAAAATCTACAAATCTATTTAACTAATATTTTGATCATGCTTAACTACAAAAATACAACCTTCATCTCCTTCTAATTTTCTTTTTATTTAAAATTTTATTGATTTTAATTTTAATTCAATTTGTCTTCGTGCATTCATTATCGTCATCCTTCATTCTTTATTCTTTTTAGTTAATGAATTTAAAGATTGTATATGAATTATGCATAATTAACAATTGGCATGTGTTGTCCTCTTTTAACAATTTTTTGTGTTTCACTTTTAGTTGCAATTTTTTGCTAGAAAAATTTGACAAAACAAGTGTGTTGTCACCAAATGAAGTAGCCAAAAAAAATTAAAGATTTATCTCACCGAAAAAAATCAAGGTTTATATTACATGTTTGGTGATTTTATTTTGATTGTAGAAAGTTTTACTCCTTTTAAAGATATTTGATAGTTTATACGCAAATTTAAAAGGCTACACTATATAACACTATTATCATAGCTATTGTTTTTTTTTCCTCTCTGAAGCGCTTTATTAAAAATCTTTGCAATAGGCAAAATCATCTAATTTTAAATAATCAAAAGTTACACGTGCGAGGCACGTGTATTTAAACTAGTATATATATATATATATATATATAGATAGATAGATAGATAGATAGATAGATAGATAGATAGATATCATATCGTTGATATAGACCATTGAAATTTGCCGTATACGTAATTGAAAGATGAAAACTGATCTTTATAGTACGTATTTGAAAGGCGATGTTTTATAGTACGTATTTATAGGCATAATAATGTAATATATAACTGATAATTCATCAGAATATAAAGAACATGTTTTATTATAAGGTACTATATACTTGTGGATGTGATATATATAGTACAAATTCAAAAGTTTATATATATATATATCTGTATATATATATATATATATATTATATAATTTTGGATATTTATATATGATGTAGTGATTGATTAATTAACGATGTAGTCAAAACCTAGTTTATTAAGCTAATCAAATATAATTAATCAATCACTCATCTGAGTACGTAACAAAAACATCTCATTATTTTATTGGATAATAATATACTTGTGTACGTATGTGTGATATATATAGTACGTATTTAAAAATTGATATAGTCGATAGTGTGTATATGTGTGTGTATGTATAGGTTTATGTATATACTCTATACATATTATACAGTAAAGGTATATTAATGTCATAAGATAATGTAATCTATAATTCATTCTAGTTTTTGTGAAATACGTTGTATATTATTATGTGGTAGTAAAATCGTGTATGTGATGTTTATGTGCGTATTTTAAAGTTGATAGACAATTGAATATATGTTTATATACGTATATCTCATGTAGTGATGTATGTGGTAATCAAAAGCTAGATAACTGAATCTATATATCAAAATAGTTTGACTGATATATTGATATATATCAAACTATTGAGGAAGTATAGATATACTATTTTCGGTCAATGTAGACACGCGTATGTTTTAGAAGTTGTAATAACGCAAGACTAGTATTACAAGTTATATGAGAGGGGGAGGAAGGAAGCAGGAGAGAGGGAGACAAAATTTTGAACGATCGTGCCAAATAACGTAACACATTTAATCGATAATTTATTTGATTAACATGTTGTATTACGAGAGAGGTTTATATATATATCAATAACTTTTGTAAATTACGATAAATCAAGTATCTGATTTCTACATATTCACATTGCGTTAATATAGTGATAACATAATTAATTATATGATTTAATCATTTTATTAAAATTGTGCACATGTGATTATTTTTCGATAACAATTTGTATAAAAGTAAGTCGAACACTTATATTTTACTTTGTGATCATTTTTGTAAAATTTGAATTAACTTAATTAATTAATTAATTTTTTAAACTAAATTATAATTTTGTTTAACTAATTAATATTTTTTTTCCTAATTAATGAAAACTGACCACAAGTGGTCGGTTTTCATTAATTAGTGAAAAAAAAAACTCAATAAAGTGTAAATCACATAAATCCCGTGTAATACGAAAGTATTTACAGAAAATCCCTTTAGGTTTTCTCTCTCCCTATTTTATAAAATATACTTATACATTCGTGAGTTTGTTATACATTCGTGAGATGTATGACAAAACTATTTTGCCTACAATTAAGGAAAAGAGCTATCAAAAAATATCTTTCAAATCCTTAAATTACTCCATTAAATACCTATATCCTTAAATTACTCCATTAAATACCTATAATTAAGTAGTGTATGAGTTAATATAGTAAGTAAAATTTAAATTTCAAAAAAACACTTAAACATTACTGTTAATTTTCATAACTATTGATATACGTTCTTGAGAAAAAAAAAGGTCGACTACTTTTTTTATTTCTGAAAAAAAAAAAAGATGAGCATCCCCATATTGTTGCATCATTCCGATATCTGGGAGTCGGAAATCAGTTATACATCGTACAAAAGTGATGTCATTATTGTTTATGAAAGTATTAACTTTCTGAAATTGATTGCTACGATCGTCATGGAATTGAATCTCGACAAAGTACGCAAAAAATTGAAGTGATTAAATCGAGTTTGAAAGAGAAACAAGGGTTGTACTTTGTATAGAAGGTAGTGAATATTATTCGATTGCGTTACGGTCGTTGTAACAAAGGTATGCTAAATAAGTGTTGTCTTTATTTGTTGATGGTTTAATGTATGGTAATATGCTATCAGATGTTTTGAAAAAGTTCATGTTTTGAAGTTGGGTTCTGGGGAATTTAATCATAAAATTTCGAATGTATAAAAATATGATTATACATTCAAGCGAATGTATAATGAAACTGTGTCAGGCCCAAATTTTTTATTTTTATTGAAATTATAATTTGTAAAACTTTTGTATAGTATAATGACTCAGTGTAAAAATTTGATGCAGATATGTACTGCACTGTTGTAACATAGACTGCAAGTGGGTGTTGAAGGCGTCTTGTAGGAATCATTCGGAAATGTTTTTGATAAAAAGATTTGATTTGAGGCATACTTGCAGTCTTAGCGATAGAGTTGCTGAATAATTTGGTTGTGACAACAGATTTTGTGAGTGAATTTACAGCACCAAAATTAATTAATCACAAGAGAATACACACACTAGCGGACATAATTGAAGAAATAAAGGTTGTTTACGGAGTTGATATTAACTACATGAAAGTTTGATGCGCAAAAGAGAAGGCGATTGAGATGCTTAGAGATGGACCAGCAGATGGATATCGAGAAATGACCCGTTATATCTATATGCTGAACCAAATGTATTCGGAATAGCACATTCGGATGCATAAAACATTAGATAACGAGTTTAAATACTTGTTTATTGCCTTATATCCCATGATAAGGAGTTTTGAATTTTGTTGACCTGTCGTGCGTGTGTATATACTATGTAATTTGGCAACTATTATAGTAAATAGTTGTTGAAACGTAATGTGTATTACACAATTATACATTAAACTTTCATATATAAGTAATGCATGATATACTATTATACTTTATTAACATGCATGATGTTTTACTGACAACAATGACTTTTAACTGACCACATATATTATTTTTTTATTTAAACAACATAATGGCAGACTTATTAACATAATTCGTGAAAATTTAAGTTGCCTTTTTCATTTTGTTTTATGTGTATGGTTATAGATTATACTTTTGTGTAAATGTATAATACATTCACAAAGTATTTAACATAAAAAATACATTAAAAGTATGTTAATAATATATGTTATAGTGTTATAGTTTTTAAATATGTATGACGTTAAATATTTTCTTTATTTTCTATTAAGTCATGAACGTTTAGCAACATGTATGATGTTATGTAATACATAAGTTTTTAATGTATGAGACACTTTTTAATGTATTATTAAATTATAACATAATTTACCTACAACTAAAAATTCAATATGTTGATATACAATAACACATTATTTTGTAATTTAATTTTATATGTTATATATAATAAAATGTATGGCAAACTCAATAACTACCAAGCTATATTAGTAACATTACAATATAGTGTAAATAATTGCAAACATTTCTTCAGAAGATATGTATTTATAATAAAAATAAGGACATCCATAAAATGTGAATTAATATTCAAAACGTAACATTGTAACCGTTTAACATCAAAAAATTAGTTATTTCAATGACGACTATTATAAAAAAAATTCTACTCTAAAGTAACAAGTGCACTTTCATCAATTGTTCGGAGATAACTATTCCTCGGCCGAGGAGGATCCTCATTATCACCCGTGTACCCTTATTTTTTCCTTTGTCACTTCGTAATGCCATAATAAATAAAGTATAGTGTGCATATTCAGTTCCAACATCAAACCCACATGAATGAACTTGTTGTCCTTCACTTAATATTTCTGCATAGGCAGACACAAAGACGCCACAATCCTTGATTTAAGGAAAAAACGATGAAGTAATAGTCCGTTCAAGAATTATAACATCGTTATACATGTTAAAAAAATCAAATTTACTTAAACGGTTCAATCGGTATTTCATGTCCTGGAAAAATAAAATCAGTCCCTAATTACACAACAGTTACACATGTGTGATGATAACTAATACATTTAAAAAAAATAAATCAAACCATAATGAAACAACAGTTAGACATGTATGAGGGTAACTTATGTATTTAAATAATAAACTGCAGTAATGTATAATGTCATAATACACAATTTCACCAATATGTATGACCTATAAGTTTGTTAGATTGTATAATGTTACCTTTCAAAATAAGTAATGTATAATGACTGATATATTTTAACTTATACATTATAATGTAATATTCCACAGTGTATAATATCACACTATTAAGTGCAAAACTTTGGGTAAAATAAGAATGTATAATGTCACCTTATACAATATTAAAAAGTTCAAAACTTTGGCCAAAGTAAGAATATATAATGTCACCTTATACAATATTCAAACATTCACAACATATAATTTCACTTATTACAGTAACTGCCTCTTTTATGTACATCTTTTTATTGTATAATATAATTGAATATAAAGCAGAAGACTAATATTATACATTAGTCTGATAAATAAGGTAATGTATAATCAAATAATATAAATGTATAATATCAAATATGCCAGGAACAAAACCAACGAAAATATTTTGTTCTTGAGCATCTAACTGGCTAAGTCCTAAACTAAAGTTAGGACAAGAATCCATTATCAAATTTATACTATATTGATTAAGCAGTCGCAACTATAAACAAGAAATTAAAAGATCTGACTTTTATTATATGAATTTTTTTTTGGAAAAAATCAACTAACAAACTAGAATGGGATTGCAAAATAAGGTAATTTCATAAAAATCAACATGCAATCAAACAAGAATCCGAATAAGAACTAACAACTTTAAAACAAATAATACAAAGACCTGGCTTTTAATAATTGAAAAAAATGATATTATCAAACTATCACATTGAAATGGATTTGCAAAAATAATTAATTTCATAAAAAATAAACATGCAACCAAAAATCAAACCAGGTTGTGATTTGGTAAAGTTGAAAAAAAAATTAGTGAATAAAATCAGTAAGTTCAATAAATGTTTGATAACTTACAAATTGGTAACCTCTAAGTATACGATTGTTTGAATTTGAGCGTGAAAAAAGGTATTCAATAATGGAGGAACAATCGGTTGTTTAATAGATAAAAAAATGAGCAAATATGGTAAAGAGAGAGAAAGTAAAGAATTATTAAATGGGAGGAAAAAAGGGAGGGAAAGAGAGAGAAAGTAAGGAATTGTTTAATGGGAGAAAAAAAGGGAGCAAATATGGGGAAGAGAGAGAAAGTAAAGATACAGATCTTTATTTTTGGATGTATAAGAGGAATGAGAGAGAAAGTAAAAAAAAAATAAGAAATTTTAGTAATAACTTTGGAATTTATGTAATTACTTTGTCAATATGGGATTTATTGTAATAATGTAAAGTTACCTTGTGTATATATGTAAATTTTAGTTCAATAAACCAACCCGACCCGGCCCATTTGATTTTAAACCTTTTAATTAAAAAAACTCAAATCAATCCCCCCTACAAAATTAGTTTACCCGATCTCCAACTTTTCCAAATTCCCCAAATCCTCAAATCCATAAATCCAACCTATTTCCGCCGATTTCCGCTGCCCCTAGCTCCGGTAAGTTTCAAAAACTTTAACTCTTTATTTTTCTTGTTAGATACTAGCTGAAGTATGTATTTTAGTTTGCTCAAAGTATATATTTTTCATATTTGGTAGTAACTAAAATTTCTTTGATAGTAATTTTAGTTAGCTCAAAGTATATATTTTTCATATTTGTTCTAATTATTATGCTTCGTTACATAATTTTAGTTAGTTGAAAGTTAAAAAAGTAATGAAATTTAATTTTAGTTAGTTCAAGATTCAATTCTAGTTCAAGAAATTTCCTTTTAGTTAGTTCAACATTCAATTTTAGTTGAAGAAATTTTCTTTTAGTTAGTTGAAGATTCAATTTTAGTTATTATGATTCATTACATAATTTTAGTTGGTAATTTCCTTTCAATTCTAGCAAGTAATTTAGGATTTGTTTTTATTGATACTCCATTGTAGTTTTAGTGTGTTGGTGGTTTGTGTATGGTTATTTTAAGTTACAATACGAGAAAATAAGGATGCCAAGATTTTTGTTATTTTGCATAATGATCAAGTTTTTTAAATTCTACTAGCCTAATGGGTTGGAATTTGATGTTACCGTTTGACAGAATTCGAATTCAGGAAAAAGATTACTTTGCTATTTTTTCGGTGACCGCTTATCTCTTTCACTATAATTTAGGCCAAGCTAAGGTAAGTTGACTTCTCTTTAATTTGTTATAATGAAACCTTGTTATTTTTCATATTGAAGTCTAGTGAAGCCGTGTGTGGCCTTGTTCGATTCACTAGCATTGTTGTAATCTTCTTGTTAGTGTTCATATTAAAGTCTAGTGAAGCCATGTGAGGCCTTGTTCTATTCACTACCATTGTTGTTGACTTCTTGTTGGTCTTGTTGTTGCTTGTTTCTTGTATTGTGAGGATTTTTTTGTTTTGAATGTGGTTTTATTTTGAGACTTAGTTGCTTGAAAATGGTTAAGTGTAGGAACTTTAAAGGAGATTTTTTTGTTTTGAATGTGGTTTTGTTTTGACACTTCTTTGCTTGAAAATGGTTAAGTTTAGGGACGTTGAAGGGAATTTCGTGTTTTGAATGTGGTTTTGTTTTGAGACTTAATTGCTTGAAAATGGTTAAGTGTAGGGACTTTAAAGGAAATTTTTTTGTTTTGACACTTAGTTGCTTGAAAATGGTTAAGTTTAGGGACTTTAAAGCAGATTTTTTTGTTTTGAATGTGGTTTTTGTTTTGAGAATTAGTTGCTTGAAAATGGTTAAGTGTAGGGACTTTAAAGAAGATTTTTTTGTTTTGAATGTGGTTTTATTTTGACACTTAATTTCTTGAAAATAGTTAAGTTTAGGGACTTTGAAGGGAATTTTGTATTTTGAATGTGGTTTTGTTTTGATACTTAGTTGCTTGAAAATGATTAAGTTTAGGGACTTTAAAAGCTCATTTTTTTTGTTTTGAATGTTGTTTTGTTTTGAGACTTAGTTGCTTCAAAATGGTTAAGTGTAGGGACTTTAAAGGAAGTTTTTTTATTTTGACACTTAGTTGCTTGAAAATGGTTAAGTTTAGGGACTTTAAAGTAGATTTTTTTGTTTTGAATGTGGTTTTTGTTTTGAGACTTAGTTGCTTGAAAATGGTTAAGTGTAGGGACTTTAAAGAGGATTTTTTTGTTTTGAATGTGGTTTAGTTTTGACACTTATTTGCTTGAAAATGGTTAAGTTTAGGGACTTTGAAGGGAATTTTATATTTTGAATGTGGTTTTGTTTTGATACTTAGTTGCTTGAAAATGGTTAAGTGTAGGGACTTTAAAGGAGATTTTTTTGTTTTGACACTTAGTTGCTTGAAAATGGTTAAGTGTAGGAACTTTAAAGGAGATTTTTTTATTTTGAATGTGGTTTTGTTTTGAGACTTAGTTGCTTGAAAATGGTTAAGTTTAGGGACGTTAAAGGGAATTTTGTGTTTTGAATGTGATTGTGTTTTGAGACTTAGTTGCTTGAAAATGGTTAAGTGTAGAGACTTTAAAAAGGATTTTTTTGTTTTGACACTTAGTTACTTGAAAATGGTTAAGTTTATGGATGTTGAAGGGAATTTTGTGTTTTGAATGAAGTTTTGTTTTGATGCTTAGTTGCTTGAAAATGGTTAAGTGTAGGAACTTTAAAGGGAATTTTTTTGTTTTAAAAGTGGTTTTGTTTTGAAACTTAATTGCTTGAAAATTGTTAAGTGTAGGGACTTTAAAGGGGATTTTTTTATTTTGACACTTAGTAGCTTGAAAATGATTAAGTTTAGGGACTTTAAAGCGATTTTTTTTGTTTTGAATATGGTTTTGTTTTGAGACTTAGTTTCTTGAAAATTGTTAAGTGTAGGGACTTTAAAGGAGATTTTTTTTGTTTTGAATATGGTTTTGTTTTGAGACTTAGTTTCTTGAAAATGGTTAAGTTTAGGGACTTTGAAGAGAATTTTAAATTTTGAATGTGGTTTTTTTTTTATACTTAGTTGCTTGAAAATGATTAAGTGTAGGGACTTTAAGGGAGATTTTTTTTGTTTTGACACTTAGTTGCTTGAAAATGGTTAAGTGTAGGAACTTTAAAGGAGATTTTTTTATTTTGAATGTGGTTTTGTTTTGAGACTTATTTTCTTGAAACTGGTTAAGTGTACAGACTTTAAAAAGGATTTTTTTTGTTTTGACGCTTAGTTGCTTGAAAATGGTTAAGTTTAGGGACGTTTAAGGGAATTTTGTGTTTTGAATGTGATTGTGTTTTGAGACTTAGTTGCTTGAAAATGGTTAAGTGTAGGGACTTTAAAAAGGATTTTTTTGTTTTGACACTTAGTTACTTGAAAATGGTTAAGTTTATGGACGTTGAAGGGAATTTTGTGTTTTGAATGTAGTTTTGTTTTGATGCTTAGTTGCTTGAAAATGATTAAGTGTAGGAACTTTAAAGGGAATTTTTTTGTTTTAAATGTGGTTTTGTTTTGAGACTTAGTTGCTTGAAAATAGTTAAGTGTAGGGACTTTAAAGGGGATTTTTTTGTTTGGACACTTAGTTGCTTGAAAATTGTTAAGTTTAGGGACTTTAAAGCGGATTTTTAGGTTTTGAATGTGGTTTTGTTTTGAGATTTAGTTGCTTGAAAATGGTTAAGTGTAGGGACTTTAAAGGAAATTTTTTTATTTTGACACTTAGTTGCTTGAAAATGGTTAAGTTTAGGGACTTTAAAGAGGATTTTTTTGTTTTTAATGTGGTTTTGTTTTGGTACTTAGTTGTTTAAAAATGGTTAAGTGTAGGGACTTTAAAGGAGATTTTTTTGTTTTGATACTTAGTTGCTTGAAAATGGTTAAGTGTAGGAACTTTAAAGGGGATTTTTCTGTTTTAAAAGTGGTTTTGTTTTGAGACTTAGTTGCTTGAAAATTGTTTAGTGTAGGGACTTTAAAGGGGATTTTTTTATTTTGACACTTAGTTGCTTGAAAATGGTTAAGTTTAGGGACTTTAAAGCGAATTTTTTTTTTTTGAATATGGTTTTGTTTTGAGACTTAGTTGCTTGAAAATGGTTAAGTGTAGGGGCTTTAAAGGAATTTTTTTTATTTTGACACTTAGTTGCTTGAAAATAGTTAAGTTTAGGGACTTTAAAGAGGATTTTTTTATTTTGAATGTGGTTTTGTTTTGACACTTAGTTGCTCGAAAATGGCTAAGTTTAGGGACTTTAAAGAAGATTTTTTTGTTTTGACTGTGGTTTTGTTTTGACATTTAGTTGCTTGAAAATGGTTAAGTTTAAGGATTTTAAAGAGGACTTTTTTGTTTTGAATGTGGTTTCGTTTTGACACTTAGTTGCTTGAAAAGGGTTAAGTGTAGAGACTTTAGAGGTGATTTATTTGTTTAGAATGTGACTTATTTGGTGGATTAGTTACTTGAAAATTGTTAAGTGTAGGGACTTTAGAGGTAATTTTTTTGTTTAGAGTGTGACTTGTTTGGTGGATTAGTTACTTGGAAATGGTTAACTTTTTGTGACTTGATCAAATTAGTTGAATCTGATTGATTGCGTAGATGGAACCTTATTAAGCAGGATATATCATCGGAACAATGATAATAGAATGGGTATTAGAGAGGAATTTGTTGAAGGTGTCAAAAGATTTATTGAACATTCTAAGACACTTGAGGTTTGGACACATTTTCGGGTTATTCATTGTCCTTGTGTTAGATGTGATAGTATAAATCTTGTAAGTCAAGAAGATGTAAAGGAACATCTTTATAGAAAGGGGTTAAACGTGGAATTTTTAAGATTGCGTGGTATTCATGGTGATGTTGCACAAACTAACTTTGTTGTTGAAGAAAGTAGTAGGTCTGCAGGGCATAATGAATATCAAGATACTAGGATGACAGAAATGGTGCACGATGCTTTTAGGATGCAACACGGGGTTGACTTTAGAGAAAATGTTGAAGATGTTCCTAATAGCAAAGCGGGCAATTTCTACAAAGAATTGCATGCTGCTAGTCATCCTTTGTTTGACGGGTGTTTGCACTCTCGTTTATCTGTTGCTGTTAGATTATTAAGTGTTAAATCTGACTGAAATACTGCTGAAGGAGGAATGGACTCAATGATAGACCTTATTAAAGAGTTAGTTGACCCAGGCTTAGAGGTTTCTGATTCTTTCTATAAGGCAAAAAGATTAGTTTCAAAGTTAGATCTCTCTTCGGTTAGAATTGATTGTTGTGAAAATGACTGCATGTTATACTTTAAGGAAGATGCTAACGTAGAGTTCTGTAAGTTTTGTCAGCACTCTCGATATAAGCATGGTTTTACTGGAAATAAAATTGTTATTAAGGCGATGCATTATTTACCTCTTATACCAAGGTTGAAGAGGTTGTATGCTTCAAACAGCTCAGCTCCTCATATAAGATGGCATAGTGAAAATAGAAGGCCCATTGGTGTTATGTGTCATCCATCTGATGGAGAGGCTTGGAAGCATTTTGATACAACTTATTCAGATTTTACAGCTACACCACGAAACATTTCATTGGGATTATATGCGGATGGGTTCTCTCCGTTTCCAGTTGCTGGTGCGCTATATTCATGTTGGCCTGTATTTATCACTCCTAATAATCTTCCTCCTGAACTATTGATGACCAGTCCCTATATATTTCTGAATTGTGTTATTCCTGGCACGCGTAATTCAAAAAGCGGAATAGATGTCTACTTGCAACCATTAATCGATGAACTTCAAATTTTATGGCATGAGGGGGTTGAAACTTGGGACATCTCTCTTAAATAGAATTTCAATCTGCATGCATATCTAATGTGGACTGTTAATGATTTTCCTGCTTATAGAATGTTGTTTGGGTGGATGACAGCTGGAAAGCTGGCTTGTCCATACTGCATGAAAAAAATAAAATCTTTCACACTGAGACATGGCAGAAAAAATTCATGGTTAGATTGTCATCGTTGTTTCTTATCACCTGATCATGAATTTAGGAGACTTAAGAATGTATTCAGAAGGAATAGAAGGGACTATGATGGTCCACCTCCAAGGCTGTCTGGTCATGACGTCTGAGAAATAGTTCAGGATTTGCCTCAAGCCAGCGAGGAACGATTGTACAGGTTTGATGGATATGGCGTTTCGCATAACTGGACTAAGCAAAGTATATTTTGGGAGTTAGAATATTGGTCAGATAATTTACTTACATATAGTGTTGATGTCATGCATACTGAAAAGAACTATTTTGACAACTTATTCAACACAGTTATGGATGTCACCCGCAAAACAAAGGATAACCCTAAGGCCAGATTTGACTTACCAACAAGCTGGAGAAGATTTTCCCGCCAACGTTCTTCGATGTGATGGAACATCTTCCCATTCACCTTGTTGTTATTTAAAAACCGCTTGTGGTCGATTTTTAAAAACCTACCATAACTTTACCGATCACGAAATTCGATCGATTTTGTGGTCGATTTTTAGGAAAAACCAATCATTTGTAGTCGATTTTTGTGGTCGGTTTTACTCTTTTTTTAGTAGTGAAGACGACTACAGTCTATTAAGTCTAGGATCATAAATGAACTTGTTCTCATTGCCAGATTTATGGCACACTAACCGATGAAATTCAAAAAAAAAATTATCATACAATCGGCAAGGACAGTCATATCCATCAACAATCAAACAAATATCAACTTAAAAGCATAGATTTTCAGTAAAATTAAGTTCTATTTTTGAAAAAAGATTTCAGTTTTTTCTATCCAAACCAAACAAATACCTAATCAATCGAACGGTCTATTAACAGAACAACATTCGAATTTCGTGACACATTAACTGATTAAATTCACGAAAAAATTTCATCATGTAATGGACAAGGACAATCATAATCCATCAACAATCAAACAACTATCAACTTAAAAACACATATTTTCAATAAAATCAAGTTTCATTTTTTAAAAATATTTTAGTTTTTTCCATTCAAACCAAACAAATACCTAATCAACCGAACGGTCAATTAACATAACAACATCCAAATTTCTTGGAACATTAGATAATTAAATTTGTGAAAATTTTTTACCATGCAATCGACAAGGACAACCATAATCCATCAACAATCAAACAAATATCAACTTAAAAACACAGATTTTTAGTAAATTCAAGTTTCATTTTTTAAAAAGATTTCAGTTTTTTTCATTCAAACCAAACAAATACCTAATCAACCGAACGGTCTATTAACAAAATAACATTCGAATTTCTTGGCACATTAGCCGACTAAATTTGCGAAATTTTTTTACCATGCAATCGTCAAGAACAATCATAATTCATCAATAATCAAACCGTTACCAAATTAAAAACAAAAAAATAAGTAAAATCAATCCCTTTTTTCAAAATAAAAAGATTCTCCCAAATCAATTCAATTACCACAAACTAAAATCGAAAAAAAGTAAAAAAAAACATCAATATGGAGCACAAATTACTCGGGAGATGAAGAAAAATTATTTAAAGAGGAAGATGACAGATCTTAGAACTTTAGAGAAGATAAAAATGGAAAATGAAAGTTGGGGGAAAAGAAAAGAGAAATAACCATGGTTTTGAGAGTGGGAGTGAGGAGAGAGAAAAAACTTTTTGATATTTAATAGAAAAGTGGGGTTAAAAAAGTATTTAATAAATATATAAGGGGTGGCAAAAGGTTTTTTTTTTTTAACACTTTAACCCATACCCCACAAAATGCTAAAAAATTAGGTCAAACCAAAAGGGTGTCTATTTTTCAAAATAAGTTTTCAATGTGGCCTTTTACCTAAATTTTCTCCAGATTAATCCCTAATAATACCACCTAATATATATATATATATATATATATATATATATACATAAACAAAATTCAAATGGATATTTTGGTCCATTAGTGGCATATGTAGGATTGGGTCAATCAAATGATATTGAGCATGTTTTTTAAGAGCATTTGATAGTGGCAAAACTAGGATTTTTACTAAGAAAATTCAAAATATGAAAAAATAAACACGAAGAAACCAATAGATTCAACATCGACATAAAATATAATTTGACAAAATGACCTTCTGGACTCCTTTACTATGTCGGTTTTGTAATTTGGACACTTCTACTTACATATTTGTCATCTGGACCCTTGAACCCATCAAAAAGCAATTTTTTGCACCCTTTGACCGTTGAACTTGCCTATGTGGCAAGGTCATGGTGACTACGACAAAGAGAGTGTAGCCACTCGCGTGGGGGTGCGAGTGGGGGTCATTTTTTGGCCAATTTTATATTAAAATAATTAAGAAAAAAATAAAAAAATATTAAAACTTAAAAAAAATTTGAAAAGGATCCTTTTTTCCTCCACCTTTTAAATTTAAAAATATTTTTAAAAATTTAAAAATAATTTAAAAATATTTTTAAAAATTTTAAAATAATTTAAAAATATTTTTTAAATTTTAAAATAATTTAAAAGTATTTTTAAAAATTTTACAAAAATAAAAAAGGGTCCTACCCTTTCTGCCCTTCTCCACCCCCACTCCAGCCCGTCCCCACCCCCACACCCTACCCAACTCCATCCCACCCCACCCCAGCCTCTCCACCTCACCCCAACCCCCGTCCCCACCCCCCACACCTTACCAGCCCCATTCAGCCCCTCCCCACCCCTACTCCCACCCCCGGCCCCCATACCCCTCCCAGCCCTGTCCCCACCCCAGCCTCTTCAAGCCCCCCCACCCCACCCCAACACTCTTCCAGCCTCCTCCCCCCCTCCCCCCACACGTTTACTTTTTATTTTTTATTTTAATTTTCCCTCACAATTCAATTCTTTTCATTTTTTAATTAAAATTCAAATTTGAAATATTTTTCTTTTTTGGGAATTAAAATTTAAATTGAAAGTGAGTGATAGTGAATATTGAAAAAAATTAGTGAATTTCGCTTGAAAAAATTAAACTTTTTGTGAATTTGTTAAAAATATTCAAATTTAAAAATAAAAAATTTGTTATGTTTGTATAAATGAATTTATAGTTAAAAATTTAAATTAGTTGGAGAAGAATTTTAATTATTTGGAATGAATTTGATGTTTAATTTGTGAGCAAAATTAAAAACATGATTATTCAATTTTTTCTACAATTTATAATTTTTTCTTATTTAATTAAATTAATTTTAATATTTAATTTGTTATGTAGCATTTTAAAAATGACTTGGAATTTAATGTAATTTTTTTTAAAATGACATGGCAGACGTGTCAGACGTAGCAGGCGTGGCAGCTGACATGATAGCTGATGTGGGGGAGAGTGTGTTACACTCACCAAAAAAGGATTTAAAATGTTGTTTTTTGGTGGGTTCAGGGGTCCAAATAACAAACATGTAAGTAGAAATGTCCAACTTACAAAACCGACATAGTACAAAGGTCAAAAGTTCATTTTGCCATATAATTTTAAGCCTTAATTTACAATGCAACTTCACTAAAGGAAGTTGGGATGAATTGGACTTTGGACGTTTTCTGAATCTTTGGTGAATCTTCTAGGAAAGAAAACAGCTACGTATCATAAACTCAATTTTCCTTACCCCACTGCCCTTAATAAAATGTCAGTGTGAATTTATTCTGTGTTCAGGACTTCGGTGCATGTCCAACTAAGACAATTTAAGATGCACATGAGGAACAATACTTCAATATCAAAACCTAGTCCCAACAGTGACCTGAAAGCTCCCGTGTGCAATTTGGTATGAGGAATAAGGGATAATAAATTTGAAATAAAATACATAATTATTTTATATTTTGTTGTTGAGATATTAGTTACTGTGGAGATTATAAATCTCACAATTTGTATTAAAATTATAAAATAAGCTATTCCATATAAATAATAGGATGACTAATCCCATGAGAGATCCCAAATAATCTGTCAATCTCATCCCCGTCCCAAGTGACCCCTAGAAGTTGTGTCATGGTCCTATGTATTCTCTGAAATTTATGTAATATTTGACGTTTAAAACCTAATCTCATCGCCCAATTAATCCCCGTCCCAAGTGACCCCTAGAAGTTGTGTCATGGTCCGACGTATTCTTTGAAATTTATGTAATATTTGACGTTTAAAACCTAATTCATCCGCCAATTAATTATTTTTCCCTTGAAATGCTTTTGGTTTTACGGCTATATCCTTTTTAAGTTCTTTCGCAAGAAAAATTCGATTAGGAGGTCGATCGCCTTTCCCAAGGTGGCATAGTCCCATTTATTTTTATTATTATAAGGTTAAAGTTCTCATTATTACTACTGAGTATAAATGTGAGTAAGCACACAACTTATCATTGTCATGTGTGTTTTTTGAAATTGTTAGTTAGTTTAAGGGTAGTTTAGGCATTCTGTATGTTTTGGTGCTTAAAGTTACTATACCTACATGCTATATACATGTGTTTGGACAATAAACCCTTGCCCCTTGGATATTTTTGTTTATTACAAAAAAAAAAAAAAAAAAAAAAAAAAACTGCCTTTTAGCTTTTCCATACATGTTGGTCCCACCTTTTTAAAATTGTCTTTCCATTAATTATTTTCTATTTATTTATTTCAATTTTCTTCAATATATTCGTGGACCCTACATTAATTTCTATTGACTTTTTCCTTTTTGTGTTTAGTTAAGATTTTTTTGAGAAAAATAATTAAAAAGTGTTATTCAAAAATTTAAATATTGTGAAAATATATTTTAAAATAATTGTGGCCAAATAAGTATTTTAGAATAAAGTGAAAACGTATTTCAAAATATTATGAATAATATCTAGGGTTGAATGTCTATCATAATTTTACAATGTCTTTTAAAATATTTGGCTCTTGAAATTTCATTTATTCCATACATTGGGTCAAGAAAGTAACATATATTACTTGAAAATTACATAAAATATATTATATATCACAATAATTAACAATTTTAAATATTTTTAACTCTCAAAATTCAATCAAAAAATCCTATAACAAATTTAATTAACTCTCAAAATTCAATTTGTACCGTATAAATTGGAACAAAGTGAAAATAACATGGAAAAAATTATTTAACATAATAATTAATAATTTAAAATATCTGCAGACAATATATATTTTTTTCTGACTTTCAAAAAACAACATGTGTTATGTGAAATTTAAGTAAATTAACAATTTAAAAAATTTTAAAATATAAAAAGTTAATTGCAAATTTTATTTATGTCATATAAATTAGAACTAAAAAAATAGCATTGGGCCGTGCTGGCACGAACTTCTTAAATATTTTCTTATTATAAAATTTTCATCTCTTCTTAAAATCAAATTTAGAATTCTTAAGCTAATGAAAAAAGTATCAGTTGTCATTCATTTTAATGACTTCTAATAAGCAAAGATTTTATCATAAATATATTTAATATATTTTCAACTCTTAAATTAGAAAAAAATATAAATTTTGATGATTTTAATAAGGGAAAGTTTTACCATAAGTATATTTAATTAATTTTTAACTTTTAAATATTATAAAAAAATAGTGAAAAACTATTTTGTCTAAAGCGGACACTTTTAATGAAGGACAAAAAGTTCAAACAATATTTCTAAGGGCCTTCACATTTTTAATATATTATAGATATAGATTATAGATATAGATATAGTTTTAGATAGATATAGATATATTTATAGATATATTATAGATATAGATTATAGATATAGATATAGTTTTAGATAGATATAGATATATTTATAGATTACACTTATAGATATAGATTATAGATATAGATATAGTTATAAATTATAGATATAGATATAAATATAGATATAGATATAGATGCAGATATAGAATAAATTATAGATAAATATTTTAGTATATTTATATTTATATAGAGTGCAATCTTTCATATGGTAAGAGATCTTTGTCAATTTATTATTAATACTGTACAGGTTTCCTTTATATGTTGTCATTTTACAATTTCGGACAAACGACAGCCCATATTCTATTTATTATTACTTGGGAAGACTTTTTTTTGCCATGAAAATCATAATTTTTTTAAGTTGGAGTTGAAGTTAGAGTTGAAGTTAAAGTTGGAGTTATGTTTGGTCATATATATAAATTAAAGTTGTTTTTGAAATTTTGTGAGAGAAGTATGAGTGAAAAAAGTAAAAATAAGTAAAACTTGTTTTCGCTTTTTCAAATATAATTTTAAAATTGTATTTGTAATTCTCATGGACAAATACCACACCTTTCACTTTTTTCACTAAAAGTGAAATAATTTTTTTTAAAAAGTAAAAAATTACTCATGGCCAAATGACTTATAGTTACCTTTTCTGTCGTATGGATCCCAGCTGAGGGCTTTTTCTGTATGATATGACTTGTATTCTCTTATATAATAAGAGGGAATAAGTAGCTGAAGCTAGGGTTGGGCATATTTTGGTTTAAATGGAAAAAATTGAAAAATCAAATCGAAATTTAATTTTGGTTTGGTTTTTCGATTTTTCGGATTGGTTTGAGTTTCAAATTTTAGAAATTTGGTTAAACGGTTTGATTTTTGGATCTACAAAAAAAAATCGGATAAACCGAAAAATCAAAATTATATAAATAATATATTATAATATATATATAATTTAATATATATGTAAATATACATAAAATATAATATAATCTGATATAACATATAAATATATAAATTATAATCATTTAATAACCCTAAATCCTAATATACTGCTTTGCTTTAGACCCTAACATTAACGTGAAGGCTTTGGCGGCGCTCAACCATCCTTAGTTCGTCATTTCATTTGAAATTTCAACATTGCCAACGACAGTCGTTTTCTCAGTTCATTTGCTCAGTTCGTCACTGCCATCGGCAGTCGCTGCCGAGTGCGGCCACTACCGTCATGCCAATGGTGATGACTCAGTGAGGTCGATATTTATGGTTATTTCATGTGTGTTGAATTAATTATATTTGGAAATGAAAAATAGGTTTGAAAAAAAGATTATTTTTCTAGAAAAATCACCAATTTTAAATATTCACTACTTTAATCTTTAAAAGTGAAAAAAAAATCTGAAATAACCGAACCGAATTTGTAAAAATCGAACCGAAATGAAATAATTTTGGTTTAGTTATGGTTTTCATTTTCGTCAATCCAAAAATCAAAAAACCGAATCGATATTCAACAATCAAACCGAATGCCCACCCCTAGCTGAAGTAGGCGGTCGACATGCCTGCTTTAGCTACTTCAATTGTGATTTTACTGTATCACTCCTAATTAATTATTATAAGTAATTAATATATTAAAAATTAATAATATTAATAAAAAAATTAAAGTTTATGACATGTCTGCTTCAGTTGCTTCAGACATAATTTTACTATATCATCCCTAATTAATTATTAGACCCCTAATTGAATATTATAAGTCATTTACATATTATAAAATTAATAATAATTAATTACGAAAAAATAGATATTTATGGCATGTCTTCTTCAACTGCTTCAACTATAATTTTATCATATCGCCTGTAAAACCCCACAAAATTCTTACCTTAATTCAATCCTTTAAGCTTGTTAAGAGGGGGTCCCAGACTTAGAAAATTCTAGCTAAGTATTTAAACTTAGTGTTATTTTTTCCTTCGAAAGTTGGCAATCTTATTTCACGACCGTTACATCCATTAAATGTTGATATTTGAGTTAATTCATGATCAGGAATGTCAATAGGCGTTCCCGGACAAGTTTTAGATTTTTCGGACTTCGTTGATGCACCTTTGGAATCCTAAATCTGTGAATCAATGAGATCTTGATGCGTCGCGTCGACTATCGCATTGATAAATATTTTTTTCAGCTCCCAGCATCCAATTCCAGTGAATCGATGTGGACTCGACGCGGCGCGTTGGCTATCGCATCGATGCCAACGATGTGGCGCGTCGGCCTGCGCGTCGATAGTTCAGTTTACAGTCATTAAACATCTGTGTCCTTAGGGTTAATTAAGTCTTTTTTCCACGCCCTTCAGCCTCCATAACACGAAATTTAGCCCTCTTTTAGCAAGTTGTATTCATTCTTTCACAAGTTGCTCAAGAACAAAAACCCTAGGTGAATTAAATTCAAATTCAAGGCTCAAGATTCCACCGTTAACTTTCCAGAATTCACCAACTAAGATATGTGAAGTGTTCATACAAGGGTTCCTTCCACCCTTAGGGTCCAAGAAATTCTTTTAAAGTTCATGTGGAGTGATTTCATGATTTTCCATGATTTGAATTAAAGTGTATTCATGATTATTACTTAATTGAGTTTCTATTTCATGATTTATTATGAGATTCATGTAGAAATAATTGATATATGTGCTTTATATGTGAGTTCATGTTGAAACTCTTGGAATTTTGTAATTGAAATTGAATCACGACGCCTATATGTTGTTTTAGTATTATGTGCATATATTATGCCCCACAAGTGTTTGATGAATTGTCCGTGTGAGTTGAATAGTGAAATTATATCATGTTAGCATGTATGCAAGTTCATGTCATGCAAGTGTTTGCTTGAATGCCCAAATGAATGGATGATGACTAAGTAGTTAGTTACCAAGTCTCCAGATTATGCCATGTCTTTTAAGTTTATGTTATCGAGTTCTGGGGCTATTTAATACCCGATAATTTAACGGCTTGTCTAGAGCCATGGTCAGTCACAGAGTAGAATCAGTCATGTCTCGATCAACAGAATTTAGTCAGTTACAGAACTTAGGAAAACTAAGTGAACTCAGAATCAGTCCAGCTTAGTTAAAAAAAAATCAGTTCAGTTCAGTTAATCAGTACAATCAGTAACAGTTCAATCAAGCCTAGTATGAACTAGTAAATTAGTTCAGTGTCTATTCATTTGGGAGTAGGATTCAGCACCGAGTGAACCCAAGGATGGAGGCTCACCTGCCAGTAGAGGGTATGGTTCTTAGAAGCAATCCTTACATTCCAGAACTACGTAGCCAGCGTAGGTTGAGATATCTCCCTGCAAGACTAGGGTTGATATAAATCTTATTTGAGTTTTCCTACCAGCGATGGTTGACGGAAGAGCTTCTTGTCAGAGAGGGTTAACTTATATCTTGTCTCTACCCATGGCACGGTATTGACACCCTTTCAACTGGGGTTACATGTTGGACCCCAAATCAGTTAGAGAAGGGGCATGTCATTTAGATGATTACTTCCCATAGTCTCAGTTTCATATTCAGTCTCGGTATGGAACTCAGTTCAGTTTCACAGATTTAGAACTGTCAAACACAGTCACTCAGCTCAGTATGGGATTCAGTATAGTTTCACAGAATCAAGACTGTCAGATACAGTCATTCAGTTACCAGTAATTCAGTATCAGTATACTCAGATATCAGTTAATTAGTATTCAGATCCAGTATTCAGTATTATCACGATCAAAGTTATAGTATACGTATTCATGCATGTACTCTTATTCAGTTATACTCATGTTATTCAGTTAGCTTTGTTCATGAATATGAACCCATGCATCTCAGCCTACCTCACTGAGCATACCAGTACATTCAAAGTATTAACGCATGCTTTTCTTTTGCGTTATGATGTCTTATATCATAGGTTCAGACGCACGGGCTCCCGAGCACCCTTAGCAATTCAGATTCTTAGCATACAGAGTTAGTGGTGAGTCCTCATAGTTCGACGATGTGATTATTTATTTCAGCATTTCAGTTCATTTTCAGTAGTCGGAGTTAGTTGGGGACTTGTCCCATCAACTCCACAGTTCAGATAGTTTAGAGGCTTTTCAGGCTAGAGTATTTTCAAACAGTTGTTCAGTTTTTAGTATTAATGTTCAGTTTTGGTATTGTGATACCATATCCAGTATTATTTACACTATTGAACCTTATGGCTAGTTTTTTGCCTACTTGTCACATATTTACCATATTATTATTCAGTTATTGCAGCAGGTACTTGTCATGGGTTAGCTTGTGGTCTTTTGGGATTATGAGCACCTATAAAATAGATATTAATCACATGACTACTTCAGCTGCTCAGTCGTAATTTTACTATATCACCTATAATTAGTTATTAAAAGTCATCTAAGTATTAATAAAAAATAAAATAAATATAAAATAATAAATTAACTCTTGATCTTTTATATTAACTTGGCGTCTTATATGGGTCCACTTAATTTTTGTATAGGTATGTTTTATAATAATTTTACTATGCACTTCTAATTAGTAGAATAGAAGAAAAATTATTATAAATCACAATATTTAAAATTTGAATAATTTAAAAAATATAATTGACTTTCAATACTACAAAAGTTTGAACAAGAAGAGTAACATATATTATTTAAAAATTACACAAAAAAATTATTAAAATTACAATAATTAACAACTTAATATCTAAAAATATATTTTTCATATTATAAATATGATAAATTATCTACATTTTATTCGTGTTACATAAATTGATGCAAAAAATAATTTATTAGCACATGCCCTCGATAACTAGTGCTTAAAAGGAAATTGTATGTGTTTGCTTAATATGTGTGTACTGTTATAAAAAAACAAAGAATAAAGAACAAGAGTAGGGAGAGAAGAGAGAGTATTTGTTATTTCTCATAAGGGATGATTTATAATGAAGGAAGCCCTTCTATTTATAGGGAAAATTTGCTCCTAGTCTCACACTAAAAGATAGATACATCAAATCCTTATAGACATCAAATAGATCTTGATAGACATTCACTATAATTAATATATGTCATAACACTCCCCCTTGAATGTCTAGCAATATGCATATAGGCTGCCTCATTAAAAACCTTACAAGGAAAATTCAGTGGTACAAAACCTCGTAAGGGAAAAAGAGTACAACGCATATTAACTCCCCCCCTAATAAGAACATCCTTGAACCTTTGTATTCCGATCTTGTGCACCATCTTATTGAAAGTTACAGTTGGAAGAGACTTGGTGAATAAACCAGCCACATTGTCACTTGAACGAATCTGTTGTACGTCAATATTATCAATCTTTTGAAGCTCATGTGTATAAAAGAGCTTTGGCGAAATGTACTTCGTTCTATTTCCTTTTATGAATCCTCCTTTAAGTTGTGCTATGCATGATGCATTATCTTCATATAAAATCGAGGGTACTTTATCACATTTCAAGCCACATTTTTCTCAAATGAGATGTATTATGGACCTCAACTATACACACTCTCGGCTTGCTTCATGAATAGCTATAATCTCAGCGTGATTCGATGAAGTAGCTACGATAGACTGCTTTATTGATCTGCAAGTTATGGCAGTACCCCCCCCCCCCCCACGAACACATAACCTATTTGAGACCAAGCTCTATGCGGGTCAGATAAGTACCCAGCATCAGCATAACCAACAAGATCGGAACTGCAATCTTTAGAATAAAATAGGCCCATATCGGTTGTCCCTTTTAGATACCGTAATATATGTTTGATCCCATTCCAATGTCTACTAATAGGAGAAGAATATACCTTGCTAACAAATTAACTGAAAATGCTATATCAGGCCTTGTAGTATTTGCAAGATACATTAGTGCATTAATTCACTAAGATATGGTATTTCAGGACCAAGGAGTTCCTCATTCCTTTCTTGAGGTCAGGATAGATCCTTATTCACATCAAGTGATCTAAAAACCATCGAAGTACTTAATGGATGTGCTCTATCTATATAGAATCGTTTCAACACCTTTTCTGTGCAGGCAGATTTGTGGACAAAGATACCGTTTGTGAAATGCTCAATTTGCAAACCAAGGCATAACTTTGTCTTTCTGAGATCTTTTATCTCAATTGAAGCTCTATTGGCGTTCCAATAAGGTTTATGTCATCGACATAGACAACAAGTACAACAAACTCCGACGTTGTTTACTTTATGAAAACACATAGGCAAATTTCATCATTCGTATAACCTTTCTTATATAAATATTCACTAAGACGGTTATACCATATACACACAGATTGCTTCAAACCATACAATGATCTTTGCAATCTAATGGAATACATTTCTCGAGGCTTTGAACTACATGTTTTTGTCATTTTAAATCCTTTGTAAATATTTATGTATATCTCATTATCAAGTGATCCATATAGATAGGTTGTTACCACATCCATCAAATGCATTTCAAGTCTCTCATGGACAGTAAAACTAATAAGATAACGCAATGTTATTGCATTCATAAATGCTGAATATGTCTCGTCATAATCGACACCAGATCGTTATGAAAAACCTTGTGTAACAAGGAGTGCCTTATACCTTTGTATTTCATTTTTCTCATTTCTTTTTTGCACAAAAACCCATTTATAGCCAGCATGCTTAACACCATTAGGTGTTTGAGTTATAGGTCCAAAAACTTCACGTGTGGCAAGCGAATTCAATTTAGATTGAATTGCTTCTTGCCATTTTGGCCAGTCATTTCTTTGTCGACATTCTATGACAGATTGAGGTTCAAGATCCTCACTATGTTGCATGATTTTCATTGCAACATTTTATGCAAAAACATAATCCACTACTATTTCAGATCACTTCAAATTAGTTTCAATATCACTTGAATTTATGGACAGTTCCTTATTTTCTTGAGTCTCAGGCTCATTAATTCCTTCAGGAATATTAACGTTGCTTAAATCTTGAACTTCCATATTAGGATCTTTCGTAGTGTCATCTTGACCATTTGTTTTTCTTTTTTTAGGATTTCGATCCTTAGAACCTAATGGTCTACCACGCTTCAAGCGTGCTTTAGATTCATTATCTATGTCACTAGTGGATGATCTTTTAGGGACATCAATTCAAATTGGGACATTCTTTGCAGGAATATGTGATTTAGTGATCCTTTTCAAATCTGCAAATGTGTCTGGCATTTGATTTACAATTTTCTGCAGATGAATAATCTTTTATACTTCTTGCTCACAAATAGAAGCACGTGGATCAAGATGAGATAGTGATGGATTTTTTCATAAAATTTCTCTTTTGATGTCACTATCTTCTCTCCCCTAATTTTGAAAAAATTATCTCATCAAACCGACAATCTGCAAATCGAGCAGTGAACATATCTCCCACTAATGGTTCAAGAAAGTGAATAATGGAGGGTGATTC
This sequence comes from Capsicum baccatum var. pendulum, assembly GCA_030864225.1. Classification (NCBI taxonomy): domain Eukaryota; kingdom Viridiplantae; phylum Streptophyta; class Magnoliopsida; order Solanales; family Solanaceae; genus Capsicum; species Capsicum baccatum. Next base: position 42,741,625 of record CM061560.1, read on the forward strand.
AAACCCAACATAAATTTCTAACTTTCTTTGGAGGCCTATCTTGATGCGGTTTGGTGGTGCTATAGGCACATAAACACCGCACTAAAAAATTCTCAAATGAGATATATTAGGCTCTTGACCCAAAACCAATTACAATGGAGAAAATTTATGATAATTTGTCTGTCTAAGACGAACAAGTGTTGCAGCATGTAAAATTGCATGACCCCAAACAAAAGCAGGCAACTTAGTTTTCATAAGCAATTGTCTTGCTATCAACTACAAACGTTTAACTAATGACTCAGCAAGACTATTTTGAGTGTGAACATGGGTACAGGATGTTCCACTCTTATCCCAATCGATAAGCAATAGTCATTAAATACTTGGGATTAAAATTATGCAGCATTATCAAGACGAATAGACTTAATTTAATTATCGGGAAACTGTGTCTGTAATTGTATTATTTGTGCCAATAATTTTGCAAATGCTAAGTTGCGAGATGACAAAAGGCACACATAAGACTATCTAGAAGAAACATCTATTAGGACCATGAAGTATCTAAACGACCCATTAGGTGAGTGAATGGGTTCACAAATATCGCCATGTATACGTTTCAAGAACGCGGGGGATTCAATCCCAACTTTTGTTGATGATGACCTCACAATCATCTTGCCTTGATAACAAGCATTGCATGAAAATTCTCCATTCGAAAGAACCTTCAAGTTCTTTAACGGATGCCCATTTGAATTTCTATGATTCGTCTCATCATTATAGATTCAGGATGTCCCAAACGATCATGCCAAAGTACGAAAGTATTGAAATTAGTAAACTTCTTGTTTACTATAAAATGTGCCTCAATTGCACAAACCTTTATCCAATATAGGTCAGAAGATAAAGCAGGGAACTTTTTTATAACACATGTCTGCCTAGAGATATTCTTGGTGATACCAAGATATTCAAAATTTATCTCATCAATTATGTTGATATGATAACCATTTTCATGGATATCTTTAAAACTCACCAAGTTTTTCCGAGACTTAGGAGAAAACACAACATTATTTATGATGAGTTTAGTTCCTTTGGGCAAGATTATAATATCTTTTCTGAAGCCTTCAATCAAATTAGCACTACTAGAAATTTTAGTAACATTAATCTTGCCCATGTTTAGATAAGAGAAATATTTCTCGTTTTTGAATATCATATGTGTAGTGCCAGAATCAATCAAAAAAATATCTTCACAATTAGACAACTTACTTTAAAAATTATCCATATCTTCAAATAAAATGACATACACCAAATAAAATATGTCCATTTAGTACTATAAAAAATTGTCAATCACACTTTACTAAGCAAAAAATATGTCCATTTAGTACGTGATTAGCTTAACTTAATATTTTATTTTTCAATAATTTTAATAGTTTACTAAGAAAAAAATTGTATTTTGTTCAGAATGTTAACATGCAAACAATATGATATTATTATATTATATATTTGATAAAGAATGGAATAATATTATTATAATTCAATAATATGGAACATAAAGAATATAATAAAAAAAATAAGGGCATAGGCGGGGTACAAGGTTGCCCAGCCAACAATCACTCCTTTTTTTTTTTCTTTACATATTACCATTTGCTTAATTTTCATTTCATTGTATCGTGTTTTTTTATATATATAAATAATGACAAAATTAAAATTTAATTTAATTTAATAATAAACTACAATAATGTAATTGATCTAATCAATATAATCAAAAATTACTAATCATGCAAACAACTACTTTTACATGATTTTTATTCACTAACTCTTATAAAACAATTAAAAAAAATCAATCATTCTTCCATGTTTACGGAGCCATCACTAATCAAGTGATCAATCTTTCCTTCAGGGTGCTCAAAGAAGTTTGCTTCATCCAAACTTATGATGCCAACATTATTTTCAGAGAGAAAGTTAGCCTCGAGATTTCTCTCTTTCTTCTTTAGTGATACTTGATAATGATCAACCAAGTGCTTGAGAGCATGACAGTTACGTGAATAATGTCCTTTTCTACCACATTGGAAACAAGTAATTGCTTCATGTTTCTTATCTTTGTTTCTTTTTGTTCGATGAATGATTAACACCCGGAACAGGATTTCTTTCTTGGTCATCATGACCACGACTACGACCACGTCCACGACCAGGGCTGCGACCTTTTCTATGCCTAGCATGGTGAGCGTGCACGTCATTCACCTCAGGGAATGGTGCAGATCCAGGTGGTCGGTTCTCATGATTTTTCATCAACAAATCATTATTTTGTTCAGCCACGAGAAAATAAGAACTCAGTTCAGTATACTTCTTAAAACCTTTTTCTCGATATTGTTGTTGTAAGAGCATATTCGAGGCATGAAAAGTAGAGAACGTCTTTTCCATCATATCAATATCATTGACCGTCTCTCCACATAGTTTCAATTGAGAAGAAATTTTGAACATGGCAGAATTGTATTCATGAACAAACTTATAGTCTTGAAATCTTAGATGTATCCACTCATATCGTGCTTTCGGGAGGATGACCATCTTTAAGTGGTCAAAACTTTCTTTTAGGCTATTCTAAACTACGAGTGGATCCTTAGTAGTAAGATACTCAATTTTTAAAACTTCGTTAAGATGATGACATAAGAAAATCATAGCCTTAGCATGATTTTGACTAGATGCTGTATTTTCATTCTTTATGGCGTTTGCAAGACCCATAGCATTAGATGGATTTCGGCATCCAACACCCATGAAATATAGTTGTTGCCCGAACTTTGAAGGGCAACAAACTTATACTTCATAAAATTGTTAGCCATATGGAAAAGGAAGGAAATAAAAAAAATAATACGTTAGCCTTCAAATCTGAGACGGTAGAGTCTCGTGATGATAACGTGTTATAAAACAAGAAAGAATAAAGAGCAAGAGTAGAGAGAAAAGAGAGTATTTATTATTTCTCTTGAGGGATGATTAACAATGAAGGAAATTCTTCTATGTATAAGGGAAATTTGCTCCTAATTTCACACTAAAAGACAATACATCAAATCTTGATAAACATCAAATAATTCTTGATAGATATTCACTATAATTGATATATATCATAACATGTACTTTTTTATTATTGGACAAAAACTTATAGTTACCTCTTTTTTGTGTGGGTCCCAGCCGAGGGCGTTCTTCATTCTGTGACTCCTGTGCTTAAAGGGAATTTGTGTTTGCTTAATATGTGTGTACTTTTTATTATTGGACAAAATAACCAGTAGATGTGTGCCTTATTTCCTTCTGTCCCAGCCGAAATAGATAAGCTTTGTTATAGACGTGGGCCCATCATGTTTTCCTATTTGAACTCCGTCCTTTAGTTTTAGATGAAGGTTTAAATTCATTTCTCCAATTTTTTTTAAAAAATTGTTATATCTTTAAAATTATATAAGAAACTATAAATTTCAATTAACATCTTAAAATATTCAAAAATAATTAAAAAATTAGTTGATTCTTAAATTTTCATCTATATCAATATAGAAAAATAAAGCAACATATATCACGTAAAACTTATTTTCTAAGGGTAAATCATAATAATTAAGAACCTAAGTAAGCAGAATTCTTATAAATGATTTAATTGACATTCAAAATTTCATCTCCATCACAAAAATTGAAATAAAAGGAGTAACATATTTTGTAAAAATTGCGTAAAAGATATGGTAAATAACAATAATTTATCGCTTAAATATCCAAAAGGAACATAAAACAAATTGATTGGCTATGTAAATTCATTTATGCTACATCAACTGGGACAATGGGGTAACATATATTATATGAAAATTAGTATTGTAAATTATAATTATTAACAACAAAAAATATTTTTAAAAAATATAAAAAAATCTGTTGACTCTAAATTACCCTTTTGTACCATGCAAATATAATGAAAAAAGTAACATATATTGAATCCGTGCTGGCACAGATCGTATATTTAGTTTAACTAGTAAAGTATATGTGTATTAAGATTAAGAGCAAAATCAAGATATTTCTATTAACAATTGCAAAAATGATAGAGTTCGATAGCTAATTCGGCGGTTTTTTTTAAAAAATAAGTTGACCGAAATTTGACAAAATAGAAAATTATTTTAAATAATAAATCAATTGCTTCAGTCGATTTTACTATTTTCTAAATTATGGTATTAAAATTGACTGAATTGTTGTTAATAAATCTTCTAAAATATACTAAAACGAAAGGGGAGATGAGAGAGACCTATAGATATAAGAGAAGATTTTATTTTCTTCTACTTTTGTGTGTATTTACAATGGAGTAAGGAGTGTCTTTTATAAGCAATAGTATGGGTAATAGGTGTAGTATGTGAATGATGTACACAAGAGTAATAACTTCATTACATGCTCTAACATTATGTGTAGTAGATGTAGTATGTGAAGTATGGTATGTGAACATCCACAAAATAAATAAATTATTTACAATACTCCCCCTTGAATGTTCATGTCAAAGAGAAATTCTAAAGGAAATAAGATATACATAACGGTTTGTAATACGTCTTGTTTACTTCCTCATTAAAAACCTTACTAGGAAAACCCAGTGGGACAAAACCTTGGTGAAGGGAAAACGAGTGCAATGCTTATTTACTCCCCTTGATAAAAACATCACTTAATATCTAGGAGACGACGCATCCCAATCTTGTGTCACAACTTCTCAAAGGCTGATGTTGGCAATGCTTTAGTGAATATATCTGCTAGGTTATCCCTTGAACAAACTTGTTGAACATCTATTTCACCTCTCTTTTGAAGATCATGAATAAAGAATAATTTTGGTGAAATGTGTTTTGTTTTGTCTCATTTGATGTACTCTCCTCTTAATTGAGCTATTGATGATAGGCGAATTTACACGCCTATATCAATATATTTTGCCCATATTTGTGCCATGTTTTGAGAACAAATTATATATTTCATGCACTTTTAGTCCTTTTTCCTGTAAGTGAGCTAAAGAACATGATTAGCAAAGTTTCAGGTATAAATGATGCAGAATTCAGCATTTTGTGGATAACTTGACGCCAAAGAAAGCTCACGAAGGAAGGAAGGGAGCTTGGACGCCTAAAGGACCAAAAGTGATGCATGGAAAATCTGTCCCGGGCTAAAACAGCATTTCTGAAGACTTTGGGGACTAGCAGTAACTTATTAGGATTAGGATAATGATACATTAACCTAGTACAATTGGGTTAAGTATTTTATTAGCTTATTAGGATTAGGATAATGATACATTAACCTAGTATCATTGGGTTAAGTATTTCATTAGCTTAGTAGGGTTTGGTTAAGTATTTCATTAGCTTAGTAGGAATAGGATATGGGTATTATAAATACCCTATCATGCTAGAGATTTTTATACATTCCTCCCTTAGTGGAGAGATACATTCTACCTTACAAGGAATTCCTCCCTTAGTGGAGAGATTCATTCACTTACTATTCCAAAAATTCTAATTCTTCCATTAATTCTATTTTTATTCTTCTTCTATTCTTCTATTAAATTCCACAACAAGAGAGACGTTACTTTGCAAAGGACTTCACGCCATCCTCACCCTTACACCTAACATGCAAATCTTTAGTGGGGTACAATGATCATGTTTATTGTGACTTCCTTCACACTCATGGGTAACTAAACCTCTCTGTTGGGGTTATGGAAGCCGAATGAGATACTATCTATTGCTGTGAGTTTGTGAGTTCGTGACACGTATGCTGCTTATATCATTATTCTCTTCATCTGAATGCAAATTCTTGTGGCTGCAGACGCATAGAATAACGCCAGTATAACATTTAACTTGTTCGAAAGAAAGGTTATTTGTTTGGAAAAGAGATAATGTCAAGGTAGTAGGGTCCCATCCCCTATTAAACAGTTAGTTCCGTAACTGGATTAACCTCTTGGAGAATTCGTACCGTTAGACACGCTTTAAGCTCGAAAGAGTTAAAGTGAAATAATCCTTGAATAGGTCGAAAGACGCCTGGATTTACCATCGAATACAATTCTCTATAAGAACATGCATGTCTGAATTCAACACACTCATAGCCAATAGAGACGTATAACTCAGAAGGTGGACATAACCCCAACTCCTCAATTCTCATTGATTCACAACCTAGGAAATATTCTTTTTTTTACTTTGCTATTTTCCGTTTTGCTTTAATAATTTGGTTACACATTACAATCCCCCCTCATTACGAGACTTGCACTAAAAGTCTACTAACCGTTGCTTACTTGTTGGCCAAGCTATTCCCTGTGGGATCGACACCCAACCCAGGTTGGGTTCTATATTTGCTAACGACCGCTTTACACTCCTACGAGAGCTGTAGATTGAGCGTTATCAAAAATTGGAGCCGTTGCCGGGGAATACGAGTGTCAACTAAGTTTGTGATAATTACTAGACCCTTTGCTCAAAGATTCTCGTACTTTTACTTTTTGTTTTTGTTTTTGTTTTATTCAGGTTGTTCAGTGCACCAATGGATGCACAACGTGAAATTAAAAGGATAACTGCTCAAGTGCATCAACAGAATATTGATAACCCAGGCCGTGCAACAAATCCTGATGATGAGGACCTGGGCGATGAGGAGGTACTAAACCTACGACATACTGCTGAGATGGCGGCACCTATGCAGAGATGAGATCGTCAAGCTAGGTTTAGGCCTGAACGCCGAGCTATGCAAATATCGTTCGATGATGATGATGATGATCTGGACGAAGCTGGTGCCACAGGAGCCATTATTCTTCCACCATTAGCGCCCGAAGCCAAGTTCAACATCACTGGCACCATGATTCAGCTTTTGCAACTCAAGGGATTATTTGGTGGACTAGCAGGCGATGATCCGAATATGCATCTGATCAACTTTATTTCTACATGCAAGTCATTCGACAATCTTGGCGTTGGACAAAATGCAATTCGACTACGCTTATTTCCATTGTCTCTGTCTGGGGAGGCAACTCTATGGTTGAATGGGCTGACTCCTGATTCTATTACTAATTGGAGGCAATTGAAAGACGCTTTTCTAGAAAGATTCTTTCCGCCATCCAAAAGAGCACAGTTGAGAGATGAGATCACCAATTTTCGACAGCTTCCAACTGAAGCTCTCCACGAAACATGGGAGAGGTTCAAGATGAAGCTTATGCGGTGCCCAAACCATCATATGACCAATGTCCACTTGATGAAGATATTATACAGAGCTTTGAATTCGGTGACTAAGCCAGTGGTTGATAATGCGGCTGGAGGATCATTCATGGACCTCACCTTTGGTCAAGCAAGCAATATGCTAGATCGGATGACGAAGCAAAGTAGAGCTTGGCATACTAGGGATTCTGAGGTAACAAGCCCCACTTTATCTATTGGCATGACTGCTGAACAAAGGAGAAGAGAAGAAGAACGTGATCAAGGCATGACGTACATGAAAACACAAGTGGATTTTCTTACAAAGCATCTATTATCAGGGAAAACCGAAAAAGTCAAAGCTATTGCGTCAAAAGGAAGAGACGAATCTGATTCGGAAGAAGAAGCCAACTACTTGAACAACCAGGGGGGTTTTCGAGGTAATACCCAAGGAAACCAAGGTCGGAACTATTATGATAAATCTGGAAACAAGGACCAAGGTAGTTGGAAGAACAACAATGACAATAATGGTTTGTACGTTCCTCCAGGAAGACGTGACGCCACTGCATGTAGTTCCGGAAGTATGGAAGACATGATGGCTAAACTATTGAAAGGAGTGGAAGCAACCAGTGCGGGAGTAACGGAGGTAATACATGACTTGTCCTCGATGAAGCAATTGGTTGACTCACATTCCACTTCAATAAAGCAAATAGAGCAGCAATTGAGCCAACTTTCAGCAGCACTAAATCAAAGAAAGGCCGGCACTTCACCTAGCGACACTGTGCAAAACCCAAGAAATGATGGGTCATGCATGGCTATCACTACCCGAAGTGGTAAGGTGCTGGAATCTTCATCAAAAGGCAAGCAAGTGGTTGATGAAGTAGCGGACATAGTTGATAACGCAAAAGGTGAAGAATCCGCAGAAGCTGTCCACGACGTCCATGATGTCAACCCCAGCGTTTTGCAGCCTGAAACCACCAAAATTCGAAAGCAAGAGGAGAAGAAAGCCGTGGAGAAAACAACTCCATATCCACCACCACCTTTTCCTCAAAGATTGAAGAAGATTACGGATGATACAAAGTTCGGAAAATTCATGAATATGTTAAAGCAGCTAACCATTAATGTTCCGTTGGTAGAGGCACTAGAACAAATGCCTGGGTATGCGAAATTTATGAAGGATCTTTTGACAAAGAAGCAAGTATCAAGCTATGAGTTGAAGGATACTGTTCATCACTGCAGCGCAATCGCTACCCGATCACTAGTTCAGAAGAAGGCTGACCCCGGTACTTTCACTATTCCTTGCACTGTTGGATCTATGAATTTTGCCAAGGCATTGTGCGATCTGGGTGCTAGCATCAATTTGATGCCACTATCCGTCTACAGGAAGTTGGGGTTAAGCGATTCGACACCAACCAATATGAGGCTCGTGATGGCTGATAGGTCGGTAAAACGACCTGTGGGTATCTTGAATGATGTGTTGGTGAAGGTTTCTTCATTCATATTTTCTGCAGACTTTGTTATTCTGGATTGCGAGGTGGATTATGAAGTTCCCATAATCTTGGGACGTCCTTTCCTTGCAACTGAAAGTGTGCTTATTGACATGAAAGCTAATGAGCTTTTGTTTCGGTTGAATGACGAAGTGGTCCGCTTTGATATATGCAAAGCAATGAAGCAAACCAGCGATATGGATGTGTTCTCCGTAGCTTATGAGGGTAAGAAAGCATTATCTGTAAAGAAACATCTTACTGTTGATCCTTTGGCTGCTGCACTGCTGAATGTTGAGCATGAGGATGATGAAGATTATGAAGAACTTATGGGTGCTCTAATAGGAATAAGGTCCTATTCTCATACTCCTAAACATCTAGACCTTGATCTTACGAATCAACCTTCACCAACAGCAAAGACTTCCAGCGAAGAACCACCAATGCTAGAATCGAAAGAGCTTCCCGATTATCTAAGGTATGTGTTCTTGGAAAGTGGAAGTATACTTCCGGTAAGTGTGGCGGATGATTTAAGTGAACAGCACATGGAGGCTCTCATCTATGCTCTGATGAGGTACAAGAGAGCTATGGGTAGAAAGATTGATGATATAATTGGTATCCCTCTTGAGATATGTATGCACAAGAGTCATATCGAAGAAGATTGGATGCCTACAAGTAAGTATCAGCATTGTCTGAATCCATTCAGAAAATGATGCCCCATCTATCTCGATGAAGACTAAGTAATCGAGATAGCTATGTCGTGCCGCAACAATAAATCAAGCACTTGGTGGGAGGCAACCCATCGTTTTAAAATGTTTTTAATTGTTTTTTGTCGAGCCACGACCAAAACTAAGGCGCTTGATGGGAGGTAACCCATCGTTCTAATCGTTTTTGTTGTTTTTGAGCAAATGTAGGTGCAAGAGGTATTCAATGAGGAGATTGGTTTCAAATGACGATTTGGACGTATTGTATGGTAAAGGTGGTAAGTTAGGAATAAGGACGCATAAGGCTATGGATTGAGCATTGCTCATGCCAAAATAGGCATAGAGGAAGGCTAGGCCTAGGTAAAACTAGGCCACGAACAATGCAAAACCTATACTATAGCCTAAGGTCTCGGAATCTAGTGTGCAAAGACATAGGCGCCGCCCATGCTTAAGTGTGCTATACACTATGCGCCGCCTATGATATAGCATTAGGTCTCAGTATCTCAAATGCCATACACTATGCGGTGCATATGTCCCTAAATGCCATGACCTATGCGCCGCATATGTCCCTAAATACCATATACTATGCGCCGCCTATACTATGACTATGACAAGCATTATGCGCTGCATATAGGGCATTTTTGTCTACAAAACCATTTGTAAATGGGTCAAAACCCGACCCATTCTCTTCCTATATAAATGAGACTTAGTCTTGAACCAAAAACACATTGGAAACCTAGCTTATGCACCACCTATATTCTCCAAAACCTATCAAAAAGTTTCCTTTTGCTCTTTTTCGTCACAAGAACATCATCCAAAGGCTTCAACCAAGTACGTACTACTTTGTTCTTCATTTATATTTTGTAAGTACTATGTTACTACACCTATTATGAATTGCTAAATTTTGAAAAAGTATTGGTGATGTGAATGTGCTTGAATTAATGTGATACAACTAAGTGAGTGAATGAATACGTAAGGATGATCTTCACGTACTTCCGACTTGAATCTGATTTTAATGCATTGTTATACTACTTGCGAAATTGCTATAGTCATGAACATTGCATAATATTGTCACTTGAATACTTGTATGTTAGAAGATCCCGTTCATCGGGATACAACTTATAGTTGCCTACCGACATAGGAGGTTGTAATTGTTGATAGATGCTATCCCTTGATTCAATCTCTATGTAGTAGTCTTGATATATCTAACATGAAAGTATTGCAAAGATTACAAGAAGTATGACTGCTCTGATTTTATTGTTGGAATATAGCACCTAAAACGTATGTCGATGAAGTCTGAGTAATCGACCACTTTCACTTCACTAGTCTGTACCAACAAACTAAGTGAGGGGTACAATGGCACAATGGAGATGATGCTAACATGACTCTATTGAGATCTCAGGTACAATGGCACCAAACGACAAGAAAAACAACCACTTCACAAAGAGGCCAGAAAAGAGGAAGAAAAGAGCAAACTGAATCCTCCGTGCTGCAAATACCTCGACACACTCTTGGAATTAAGTGGGGTACTTATGAGGAACTTCTGAGGATGACGACTCTGATGATGATTCCGATGCAAAGGGGTATGAACCCAGACATAGAGAATGAGTCTGACTAACCAGGTTCTTCTTATTTATTTTCCACTGAGGACAGTGTGTCCCGTCTAAGTGTGGGGTGATGGTATTTGCATGCTATACTTCTCTATCCGCATTTGCATTTATTCATGTTTGTTTGCTTAGTTTTCTCATTTTGTTTTAGTACTAAATTTTTTTTTAACGTAGCTTCGCATGAAATTATTCTAATAGGCAGCATGAGATTATAAAAAGAGTATGTGCTACAATTATGACTATTGAGACGTTTTAGGCTCTAATTGTGACTCACTATGTGATATTGTGTGGTTCAATTCCTTCACTTGTTGGGTCAAGAGTCTATACTACTTCCAATCAAGTCGACCATGTGCCTTGTGTGTGAGGGATTAATAGTATATTCTATGTTTGTGGCTGATGCTAGAACTTGCCTGGTATGTATGCAAAGCGAAAATAAGGAGTGTAAGTTTAGGAGATGATTTAGGCATTTCGTTGGCAACCTATACATGTTTACCTTCGTTTTACCTACCCATGGACACCATCCTAGTTAAACCCTTTTGAGCCTTTAGCCTATTTTCTTTGACGAACCTCATATGTAAGCCTAATCCATTTTTTCAAGACCGTAATTTGATCCAAAATCCTAAGTGCTTTAAAGTGAAAAAGTCATGTGACGAAATAAGAGAAAATTGGGTGAGTATGATGCTCTAAATTATAGTGGTGCTTGAATGAGTTATGAAAAAGAAAGTGCTATCATAAGAGGTATGTTATGAAAAGAAAAAGGAAAAAGAAAACTGAAAAGTGAGTTATGCTTAAAATTGAAAAACAAAAGAGGAGATGAAGGGTGGTAGAACAAAAGAAAGAAGAAAGGTTGAAAGAAAAAAAAATGTCAATGATACAATGTGATGTATTAAAGTGCTTAGGAACTTATTCACTATTTCTGGCCAAAATAGTCCTACCCGTCCCTTAGCCTACATTACAACCATCAAATGACCTATTTGATCCTAATCTTAGCATTCTAACATTTAGTGGAGTATTACACTAAGGGCAAGCCTATGGTCATCAGTTGCTGCATACGAATTCTTTGTGAGAGCGAGAGAAAGGATATTTTGATACCCATGTTTGAAAAATATGCTATACTTGTGAGTGACTATGGGTAATATATTGTGAGACACACATGGTTGATGAGTTTTGGATAGTTGTGTATGATTCTTTGTGCCTTAACTTTTGAATATGAGTTGACCACCATCACGAGTCTATGCTAGAGGTTGAATTGTTTCTACTAATGATCGGAAAACTACTCTTTGTTGATAATTGTTGTGCTTGTCTTAACGAATGTTTTGTGTTGTTGCTGTGAAACCCTAAGTTGATGTTTAGAGGGACATGATATTTTGTTCGAGGACGAACAAAGCTTCAAGTGTGGGGTGTTGATGATAAGCGAATTTACATGCCTATATCAATATATTTTGCCCATATTTGTGCCATGTTTTGAGAACAAATTATATATTTCATGCACTTTTAGTCCTTTTTCCTCTAAGTGAGCTAAAGAACATGATTAGCAAAGTTTCAGGTATAAATGATGCAGAATTCAGCATTTTGTGGATAACTTGACGCCAAAGAAAGCTCACGAAGGAAGGAAAGGGAGCTTGGACGCCTAAAGGACCAAAAGTGATGCATGGAAAATCTGTCCCGGGCTAAAACAGCATTTCTGAAGACTTTGGGGACTAGCAGTAACTTATTAGGATTAGGATAATGATACATTAACCTAGTACAATTGGGTTAAGTATTTCATTAGCTTATTAGGATTAGGATAATGCTACATTAACCTAGTACCATTGGGTTAAGTATTTCATTAGCTTAGTAGGATTGGGTTAAGTATTTCATTAGCTTAGTAGGATTTGGTTAAGTATTTCATTAGCTTGTGACTTCCTTCGCACTCATGGGTAACTAAACCTCTCTGTTGGGGTTATGGAAGCCGAATGAGATACTATCTATTGCTGTGAGTTTGTGAGTTCGTGACACGTATGCTGCTTATATCATTATTCTCTTCATCTGAATGCAAATTCATGTGGCTGCAGACGCATAGAATAACGCCAATATAACATTTAACTTGTTCGAAAGAAAGGTTATTTGTCTGGAAAAGAGATAATGTCAAGGTAGTAGGGTCCCATCCCCTATTAAACAGTTAGTGCCGTTGCTGGATTAACCTCTTGGAGAATTCGTACCGTTAGACACGCTTTAAGCTCGAAAGAGTTAAAGTGAAATAATCCTCGAATAGGTCGAAAGACGCCTGGATTTACCATCGAATACAATTCTCTATAAGAACATGCATGTCTGAATTTAACACACTCATAGCCAATAGAGACGTATAACTCAGAAGGTGGACATAACCCCAACTCCTCAATTCTCATTGATTCACAACCTACGAAATATTCTTTTTTTTTACTTTGCTATTTTCAATTTTGCTTTAATAATTTGGTTACACATTGCAATCCCCCTTCATTACGAGACTTGCACTAAAAGTCTACTAACCGTTGCTTACTTGTTGGCCAAGCTATTCCCTGTGGGATCGACACCCAACCCAGGTTGGGTTCTATATTTGCTAACGACCGCTTTACACTCCTACGAGATCTGTAGATTGAGCGTTATCAGCTATGCATGCGGTGTTGTCTTCATACAATATTGTTGGAATATTCTTATTCAAAGTAATTCTAGATATTTCCTGAATGTGTTGAGTTATCGGCCTCAACCGGACACATTCTCGGCTTGCTTCATGAATGACTATTATCTCTGTATGATTTGAAGATGTAGCAATCATGGTTTGTTTTGTTGAACGCCATGATCTAGCTGTACCTCCACATGTAAACAAATAACCTGTCTAAGATCGACCTTTATGTGGGTCAGGCAAATATCCTGCATCTGCATAACCAATTAATTATGAATAGGACTCATTTGAATAAAATAGTCCCATATCAATAGTTCCTCGGGGGTATCTGAATATATGCTTAATACCATTCCGATGTCTTTGTGTCGAGGAAGAACTAAATCTTGCTAATAAATTTACAGCAAAAGATATATCTGGTAGTGAATTACTAGCAAGATACATTAATACCCCAATTGTACTAAGATATGGTACCTCAGCACCAACAAGTTCTTCATTATTTTCATGAGGTCGAAATGGATCTTTATTAATATCAAGTGATCTCACAACCATTGGGGTACTCAATGAATGTGCTTTATCCATATAAAATCTCTTTAAAATATTTTCAGTATATGTGGATTGATGGACAAATATTCCATTTGTAAAATGTTTAATTTGTAGACCAAGACAAAATTTTGTCTTTCTAAGGTCTTTCATTTCAAATCCTTTTTTCAAACATTCTATTGTCTTTGGAAGCTCTTTAGGAGTTCCAATGATATTCAAATCATCAACATATACAACTATTATGACAAATTCAAATCCATACCTTTTAATAACGACACAAAGATAGATTGGGTTATTTTTATACCCTTCTTTAAATAGGTATTCGCTAAGACAATTATACCACATGCGTCCTGATTTTTTTAATCCGTATAAGTATTTCTGAATCTTGATTGAACAATTTTCTCGAGAAATTTTATATGCATCAAGCATTTTGAATCCTTCAGAAATTTTCATATAAATATCACTGTCTAATGAGCCATATAAGTAGGCTGTGACAACGTCCAAAAGATGCATATCAAGTTTTTCATGAACTGCCAAATTAATAAGATACTTGAAGGTGATTGCATCCACCACCGGAGAATATGTCTCCATATAATCAATGCCAGGTCTTTGCGAAAATTCTTGTACCATAAGTCGTGCTTTATATCTTACGACTTCATTTTTCTTATTTTGTTTTTGTACAAAAACCCATTTGTGCCCCACTAGCTTTATACCTTCAGGTGTTTGGATTATAGGTCCAAAAAACTTTATTTTTTTCAACCGAACCCAATTCAATTTTGATTGCATCTTTTCATTTTGGCCAATCATTTCTCTGTCTACATTTTTCGACAGATTTTGGTTTAAGATCCTTATCTTGTTGCATTATTTTATTAGCAATATTATAAGCAAAAATATTATCGACAATTATATCATTTCGATTCCATATTTTTCTCGATGAGACATAACTGACTGAGATCACTTTATTTTCATTATTCTCAGGTACCTGAACCTTTTCTGAGGTTTCATCAATTGTTTTATCTTACTGCTCTTCATGAGTAGCTTCCTCCATATTATGATTATTTTGATCATTTGCTCCTC
Organism: Capsicum baccatum var. pendulum; assembly: GCA_030864225.1. NCBI lineage: Eukaryota > Viridiplantae > Streptophyta > Magnoliopsida > Solanales > Solanaceae > Capsicum > Capsicum baccatum. Next base: position 42,756,784 of record CM061560.1, read on the forward strand.
TTCCTTTTTGAGGATTTTTATCTTTAGAATCGATTGGTCTACCACATTTTAAGTGTGGTTTAGACTCATTTGCATTACTCAATTATCCTATCGGGACATCAACTCGAATAGGAGCATTAGCAGCTGGAATGTGAGATTTTATAAATTCTTGATAGGTCAGCGAATGCACCTGGCAGTTGATTTACAATAACTTCTATTTCATATTTATTTGTATGAGGATCTAAGTGAGATAATGATAATGCCTTCCAGTCTATCTCCTTTTCCAACTACTTATTTTCTCCCCCTAATATTGGATATATTGTTTCATCAAAATGACAATCAGGAAATCTTATCGTAAATAAATCTCCAGTCATAGGGTTCAAATATTTTATAATAGAAGGAGATTCATATCCAATATATATTCCCAATCTTCTTTAAGGACCCATTTTTATGAGTTGTGGTGGAGCAATTGGAACATATACCGCACATTCAAAAACTCTTAGATGGAAAATATTTGGCTCTTGACTAAAAATTAATTGTAATGGGGAGACTTTATGATAACTTGTGGGCCTTATCCATACAAGAGCTGCTGCATACGAAATAGCATGACCCCGTATCAAAATGGGAAGTTTTGTTCTTACAAGCACTAGTTTAGCGATTACTTGGAGGCGTTTAATCAATGATTCTGCTAGACCATTTTGAGTATGAACATGGGCAACCGGATGTTCAACTGTTATTCCAGGTTATATACAATAGTCATTAAAACCCTGAGATGTAAATTCATCCGCATTATCAAGACGAATTGTCTTTATTGTATAATCTGGAAATTGTGCTCTTAACTTTATTATTTGAGCAAGTAATCTTGCAAATGCCAAATTGTGAGTTGATAATAAACACACATATGACCATCTTGAAGATGCATCTATTAAAACTATATAATACTTAAATGATCCATATAGAGGGTGAATAGGCCCATATATATCACCCTGTATACGTTCCAGAAATACAGGGGATTCAATCCCCACTTTTATTATTGATGGCCTAGTAATTAATTTTTCTTGAGAACATGCAACACAAGAGAATTCTTTAAATTGAAGAATCTTCTGGTTCTTCAGTGAATGTCCATATGCATTCTCAATTATTTTGCGCATCATATTAGAACTGAGATGGCCCAACCGATTATGCCAAATAATAAAACTTTTTGAATCAGTAAACTTTTGATTTACTATGGCATGTGTTTCAACAGTGCTAATACTTTTTTAGTATAAGCTGGAAGAAAGAGCGGGTAATTTTTCAAGTATATATTTATTACCCGACATTATTGTAGTAATATAAAAATATTCAATTTTTCCATCATTTGCAGTCTTAATATGATAGTCATTTTGGCGAATGTCTTTGAAACTTAATAAGTTTCTTTGAGACTTACTACAATATAATGCTTTATCAATCATCAAATTTTTTCTTTCGGAAAGTAATAAGTTAGCTTTTTCAAAGCCTTCAATTAATCTGGTACTACCACATGTTGTATTAATATTGGCTTCTTTCATCACCAAATAAGAGAAATATTTCTTATTTTTTAGAATAGTATGTGTGGTAGCACTATCTATAAGACATATATCATCGTAACTTATTTTGAATTCAATTGATGATAGGGGAATTTCCATATTCTTTAAATAAAAAAAATATATTATAAAAAATTTGAAAAACTAACATAAGAAATGTAGAAATTGAAAATACATGGTACTTTAATAAAACAGAAAAACATAATTGCAAACAAAAGAAAATAATAACTTTCTTTATAATTTATTCTCAACTAAGGTGATCAATTCTTAAATCAATAACCTCATAGAAATCTTCAGCTTTCAAATGGGTAATATCTGAGAGACCCTTAAAGTCATCATCATTGTAAGCAAGATTTTCCTCAACATCATCATATGTATTTGATGGAGCTGCTTCATCATCATCACCTCGAAAGGTCAAGTGTACTTCCACATCATTTTCTTTTTTTTTAAGGGAAGCTTGATAAAGTTTGACAAAATATTCAGGCGTACGACAAACACGTGCTCAATGAACTTTCACACCACATCGGTGACAAATATTAACATTAACCTTTGAAGGATTATTTTGAAAACCTTTATTATTCTCTTGTTTATTTCTACCATTATGACGATAATTATATCGTTCTCTGCCACGTCCTCGCCCACGTCCATGACCATGGCTTCGACCATGACCGCAATAATAATTTTGCCTTATTTCAGGCTGATCATGTGCTGCTACAACATTCGCTTCAGGGAATGGAGCAGATCTAGTGGGACGAGCTTCATGATTTTTGATTAACAAAGTATTATTCTGCTCTGTCACAAGTAGGAATGTAATCAATTCTGAATATTTCTTAAATCCCCTTTCACGATATTATTGTTGTAGCAATACATTAGAAGCATAAAACATGGAAAAAGTTTTCTCTAGTAAGTCCTCATTAGTGATAGTTTCTCCGCATAATCTTAATACTGAACTTACTTTATGAATAGCAGAATTATACTCAACCACAGTTTTAAAATCTTGAAACCGAAGGTGTATCCAATCATATTTAGCTTTTGGTAATACAATCAATTTTAGGTGGTGATATCGGTCCTTCAAGTTGGTCCACAATTCGAGTGGATCTTTCACAGTTAAATATTCAGTTTTTAATACTTCGTGGAGGTGATGACGAAGAAAAATCATGGCTTTCTCCTTTGCTTGACAAGATGCGTTATTTTCTTATTTGATAGTATCCCCAAGACCTCTAGCGTTAAGGTGAATTTCAGCATCAAGGACCCATGATAAATAATTCTTTTCGGTAATGTCCAGTGCCACAAACTCAAGTTTTGATAAATTTGACATAGTGAAATTATCATAAAAAGATTAATGTGTTAGATATAATGATATTTTCAAAATAAGATAACCATCTCAAATAAATTTAAATAGAATCATATATTGTTAATAGATTATTATCAAAAAGGTTGTTTTCTTTAGCAATTTATATTTGTATGTGTGTGTAGAGTCTGGAAACAAATAGTTACATAATAAATATGTACCTTATAAGGGATCTCGTGCTGATAACATGCTATAAATAAATATTCTGAAATATACTAAAATGAAAGGGGAGATAAGAGAGACCTATAGATATAAGAGAAGATTTTATTTCCTTCTACTTTTGTGTGTATTTACAATGGAGTAAGGAGAGCCTTTTATAGGCAATAGTATGTGTAATAGGTGTAGTATGTGAATGATATACACAAGAGTAATAACTTCAATACATGCTCTAATATTATGTGTAGTAGGTGTAGTATGTGAAGTATGGTATGTGAACATCCACAAAATAAGTAAATTATTTACAATATGAATCAATAAATTTATTATTTCTTGGATTTTCACGTTGAAAAGATGAAATTAATTTGATCAATTTCTTCAAAAAGATACTTTGAAATTGGTTCGATCAGTTCTAAGGGCACACTTTTAGTAGTAGATATATGCAGTTTGAATGCACCTAGGAATATTAAAATTTTATATTATGCTTAAAATACTTAGTAATCGTTTGTATTCTGTTTAAATTTATAAATTTTGTCTTTATATAAATTTAAAATATCAAATTCAAATAAAATTAAAATTAATTTAATATGGTATTAATGAATGTTATAAAAATCTAGTGAGTGATGGAGCACTCACTTCTAGCTTACTCCTAAAATTAGTAAAGACTAATTCTTACATGGGTTGGATATGTATGTCAGCTAGCTGGTCCTTAGACCTCACAAACTTTGTGAGTAACTGCCCTCTTGCTACTTTCTCCCTTACAAAATGATATTCCATTTTCACATGCTTTATTCGAGAATGTAAGACAGGATTGACTGTTAAATACAAGGCACTTGGATTGTCACAAAATAGTGTAGGAACTATTTTTAGATAAACATCAATGTCATGAAGAACATAGATGATCCAGGTAATTTCAGCTGTAGTGGATGCCGGAGCCCTAAATTCAACATGAACACTTGGTCTTACCGCAATAGTTCTTTTTTTGCAGGCCCAAGAGATGCAGTTTTCATGAATATATATGTTGTATCCAGTAGTTGATTTTCTATTATGAGAGCATCCTCCCAGTCAGTATCATAGAAGCCATACAATCTGCATGGTGACTGTGAAATAAGTTTAAGACCATTATTATAGAGTCCCTTTTAATGTATATATAGATCCTTTTTTCACCTTGTATATGCTCACTATTTGGACTCTATATGAACTAGCTAGCTAGGTTCACTGCAAAAGTGATATCAGGTCTAGTTAATGTCAAGTATTGAAGGCTTCCTACAATGTTTCTACACATGGTGGCATCAATAGAATTCCTATTAGCTTCTTATAGTCCATGCTATTATTCCAATGGTGTGTGCATTTCTTGATCCATTGCCTTATATATTTTGTCAAAAAGCTCAGCAACATACTTAGTCTGACTCAAGTGAAGTTCCCTCGGAAAATATCTAACATCAATACATAGGAAGTAATTGAGAGGACCAAGATATTTTATGGAAAATTCTTTTCCAAGCTTTGTGATAATATCTAAGAAAAACTTAGAGTTGTTTACTATGATAACAATATCATCCATATATATTAAAAGAAGCGTAGTGCCTCTTACACAGTGCAAAGTAACAAAAAGGAATTAACTTTGCTACATAGGAAACCAAGGTGAAGTAAAAGAAGGTTGAACATATCAAACCATGAACTCGGTGACTATATAAGACCATATAATGCTCTTTTTGTTAAGCACACATGAGTTGGATACTTTTAATCAATGAAGCTTAGAGGTTGATTCATGTACACCTCTTTCTGTAGGTGATCAAGTAAAAGCATTTTTGACATTTAGCTGCCTGATTACCCATTTTGAAATAATTCCAATAGAGAATACTATCCTTATGGTTGTGTCCTTAACTACAGGGTTAAATGTATCCTCAAAATCAGCTCCTTCTGATTGAGAGAAACCTCTAGCAACTAGCCTTGTCTTGATCTGTCTATAGATCCATTTGCCTCGAGCTTAATGTTAAATAACCTTTTGGAACCATCCATGTTCATTTTTGTAGTTTTAGGAACCAACACCTAAGTCTTACTGTGATGAAGTGCATCAAACTCTACTTACATTACTGCAAACCAGTGTAGAGATGTCAAAACTTTCTTTGTGGTTGGTGGCTCCTTGATTACTTTTACTCTATTTGTAGTAAGAGACAAGATTGACACATGTTGTTCTTTTGCCTTGTTCCTAGTTACCTTATGATGTCCTTGTACCTCACTAGTGTCTGAAGTACTTACTATTTCAATGTTTATTTGCTGATTAATAGGAGACTATTTCAAAAAATCAACTGCCAAGTTATGATCAAGTCTATACCTTGAGAGTCAAATAAGGAGATATCATCTGAATGAAGAGGTTCAAATTGTTTATAAACAACAGTGTCTCCTGGTTCACCATCAATTAAAATAATAAAATCTCTTTGTTCACCATCAATCATAATAATAGTATCTCCTGGTTCATCATCTATCACAATCTCATTATCAATAGTGTCTTTTGGTTTATCATCAATCATAGTGCTAACAAGTATATCATCAAGACTTAGTGTAGGTGGTCCAACCTTAGTAGACTCATCATAATTGTGCAACACTTCCCCTGAATTAGGCACTTCCAGCTTAGAGAAAATTCAACATAATTAGCTAAGTGAGTTGAATTATTAGGTTTTGCTTGTGATTGAATTGAGTAATCATAAGGGATTGTGGTTTCATCAAATACCACATATCTAAAAACATATACTCTTCTTAACTGGGGTGATGTAACACCCCGAGTTTGTACTCCGGATGCTACACGGTGCTTATGACCTTAAAGAACCACAAGTTAACCCATGACTGATATTTGCTGTGAGCACTGAAACATGATACAGTAATAAATACGGAATAATAGGCTGAAATGCCATAAGGCTCAAAATATTTGAAATACTGATAAAATATATCGTCTGTGATAATATCTGTAAAACTGAATACAGACTGAAAAGCCTCTAACTAAAACTGTCTGAAATTGGAGTTGATGGGACAATCCCTCAACTAACTCCATCTACTGAAATACCAAGTCTACTGAAATAATGAAATAAAAGAATATCCTCGAATGATGAGGACTCACTACTAATCTACTGCTGCTGGCTGAATCTGAATCTATCTATGCGTGGTCGGGAACCTGAACATCCGAACCTATGATATGAGACATCATAACATAAATAAAGAGTATGCGTCAGTACGTGGAATGTATTGATATGCTAGATGAGGTAAGGCTGAATGCAAGGGTTCATATGCATGAACAATAACTGACTATATGATATAGAGTAACTAAACATGAGAGTACATGGATAACTGATACTGCTATAAAACTAAGTGTGCACTACTGTGCATATAAATAAATACTGTGACTAAGCTTATCTAAAGCTAAGTCTTGAGTTCTAATACTGAGTAACTGATATCTGACGTTACTGATAACTGGGTTACTGATACTGATTGACTGTATCTGACAGTTCTGATTCTGTAGTTCTGGACTGAGTTCTATTTTAAAGATTTAAACTAAGACTGTGAAAGGTAATCATCTAACCGACATGCCCCAATAAGATAAGATAACTGAGTTTAGGTTCCAACCTGTGACCCCAGTTGGAAGGGTGTCAGTACCGTGCCACGTGTAAAGACACTGGAGAGTTACCCTCATCTGGTAGGTACTCTAATTAGAACGGTAGAAACCTCATCTGACGGGTTAAAACACATCATCAACCCTCAACTGACAGGTTTGATGTCTCAACCTATGTTGGCTAGGTAATTCTGGAACGCAAGGATTTCTTCTAAGGATCACACCCTCTACTGGCAGGTGAGCCCCCATCCTTGGGTTCAGTCGGTGATGAATCCTACTCATAACTGAAAGACACTAAACTGAGTATACTGAACTGGACTGGATTGAATACTGAGTTTACTGAGTTTTCCTGAGTTTTGTAACCGACTGAGTTCTACTGGGTTCTGTAACTGACTGAGAGTACTACTGACCGTGTCATGACTGAAATTCTGTAATTGACACTGGCTCTAGGTAAACAGCTAAATTGTCGGGTATTAAATATCCCCAGGACTCGATAGCATAAAAGAAAGGCATAGCAAAATCTTGAAATTCATAACAATGTACACTTGTCCATAATTCACTCAAAGAGGCATTTAATCAAAAACTTGTAATGCATCTACTTATACATGAATGGTGAATACATGCTATCATGTTATAATGACACTATTTCATTCACATAGGCATTTTATCAAACACATGGGGAGCATGCTTAGTTACACAATAATCAAAACATATAGTTATCATGGCTACATCAATCAACTTACAAATTGAAGGGTTTATCATGAAGATCATGTAATTCAACACATACAATGAATAATTTCATAAAAGCATGTAATTTAATCATGGACTAAAACCCAACAATAACATGAATATGAATTCAATTCAATTCAAGCATAGAAGTTTATAATTGCACAATCTTGTTTTTTGAAAATGGATTTGTGGACTCTATGGGTGAAAGGAACCCATAGATGAACACCTCACATACCTTGGATTGTTAATTCTTGAAGGTTCTTAGAGAGTCTCTTGATTTTTTCTCTTGTTTCATAAAGCTAGGGTTTAGACCCTTTTGAGAGAGAATGACTTAATCTTTGAATGAAGTGACTAAATGATTTGATAATGGGTTATTTAGGGGTAAATTTCGTATTTAGACTTATTAGGGCCGTGGATAAATACCTATTTACACCTGAAAATGACTTAAAAATGCATACTGAAAAACCTAATACTGGGCTTTGGTGCGACGCGCCGCTATCACGCCAAGCCACTGGAAAATAACAACTAAAAATGTGGTTGGTGGTGTGACGTGGTGGAATCGTGTTGCAATACTGGATGGGACCTGGAAGCTCAGCGTGGCGTGGTACAATTGCGTTGGCTCACTGAAAATTGAAAAATGTGAAAATTAGCTTTGGCGCGATGCGCTGGTATAGCGGTACCTCACTGAAAACTGACAATTGTCATTTTGGCTTACTCCGCGATGGGCTACTAGCCTGAATTATGGTGTTTAACGACTAAAAATTAAAATAGCCATAACTTCTTACCCGTTTATCGGATTTAGACAAATTTTATATCATTGGAAAGCTAATTCAATTTCCTATGTAATATAAGATTCTAAACTGAAAAATACTGAGCATTTCAAATATTTTATATTGGATAACTCATGAACTGAGAGTTAAGTTAAGCTTGAGAAATATGGGCTATTACAGGTGATAACATTTATAACCCTTGTGCGGATTGTTATATCTAATGAATATGCACAAATAAGTCTTAGGGCTAAATTTTGTACTACCTTTCAAGTATGGAAAATATCTACAACCAAACACCTTAAGACTGCTATAGTCAGGTTGTGCACCATTTAATTGAATAAAGAAAGTTGTTATCTTTAATAATGAAGAAGGTATCCTATTTATGAAAAACATAGCAGTCAAAAACACTTCAAATTAGCATGAAAAAGCAAGGTCAAACTAGTCTCAACTATATATCTATATTTTTTTATGCAATGCCATTTTGTTCTTGTGTGTTAGGACATGACATATATCTGATTATTCCGCAATTCACCAAATGTGTAGTGAACTTTGTACTTATGAACTCACTTTCTTCATCACATTGAAAAATTTAGTCACTTCTATGAAGTAGTTTTCTACCATTTTCTGAAATTTGAGAAATGTTTTCGAGAAATATAATTTATTTTTTAAAGGATTAAAACCATGTAAAACCTTGTGTGATCATCAATAAGCAGTACATAATTCTTCATATGTGTGAGAATTCAACAGGAGTACGTTCCCAAAGATCAAAGTGTATTCCTAAGAAAGGCTCTTTTCCAATTTTTTTCTCAAAAGTAGATGATAGCTTGCAACCTTTTTCCAAGCAACTATTAAAACAAAAAGAAGACACTATTCCAACTACTAATATCAATGAAGTTATTCCTACTCAAAAACTTTATAAGACTATAAACTTGGATGTCCTAATCAATATGTCATATGTTGTTTGAGCTCTTCCGGTCTTGAGTAGTTGTCAAGGCATAGAGGTTGTTGTCTTCTAATGCATAGAGTCCTCTTTCCTAGATTCTTGGTCAGTAATGTCCTTGTCTTCTTATCCTTAAAAAACAAAATTGGATTCATTAAATATAACAGTGCATGAGTTATATTTTTCAGTCTTACTTAGTGAATGTAGATTCTTGGTGATCTTAGGAACTACTAATACTTTTTGTAACTTCAATCCTGATTTAGTTATATTTCCAACATATGTGATATATAGTTTTTAACCATTTTTCATAATGATCTTATTATGTCCAAAATAGTCTCTAAGATTAGATAAGTTACTTGAATTATTGCTCATGTGACTACTAGCACCTAAGTCCACATACTTGTTGGCATTCTCTGAAGATGTGTTCAGAAAGTTCATACCACCAAGTGCATGTGGTAGTTTATCTACAGTCATGTATGAGTAGTCCAACCTATAAAAAATACTTTAAAGCACTGTAACTATTTTTATCACATATTTAACATGCCTAAGATGTTGAATTTTGTTGATTTCCTTTTGGCTGATTTTCTTGAGTATTCAGGTTATTGTTTTCTTGGACAACTTGCCTGAAATCTCAACTTCTTGAATTGAAGTTGTTGTTGTATCCTCTACCTCTTTGTAGGTAGATTCCTCTTCCTCAACCCCTTTGTGTAGAAATTGCCATGTTATGGCTAGGTTGAGGCAACTTCTCTTCATCCTCTCTCATATCAAATCTCTTGAGTGCATTGACAAGCTTATCTAGTAGGGATAAGATGCCTTACCTAGTATGACAGTTTTGAAAGTGTTGTACTTGAGGCCTAAGCCTCTTGAAAAGTTGACAACTTTACTATCCTTACAAAAAAACTTGTGTATGGATGCAAGTCCATCACAAATTCCTTTATATAATCATTAAATTTTCTCTACCTAACTTAACATTTTGCAGTTGTTGTTTAAGTTGGAATTCCTTGTTGTTGGGTGCTATGTAGTTTTGATGATTGACAAACTGACACATGAATGAAACATGTTACTTGAGTTGGTCCACGCATAGGAAAGCAGATTTTCAGTTTCACTGATAGATGCAGACAAGATTGCTTAAAGATAAGAACAAATAAGCAAGCCTAATTCTAATATACTCAAGCTACTGATCATGTGGGGGAATATAAAAAGTTGAATTTGATTCAAACACTTAATAATAAGGGAAAGCAATTTGAGTTAAAAAAGGAGTCCTACATGAACAATGAGTTTCACTACTGAGTATATCTTGAAGAGTCCTATGTGTAGGAGGAGAAAGATTCCGATAAATAAACATGTGCTAATTTAAAAGAGTTGGAATTTTACTACAACACTAAGGAAACAAGAGTTGAAATTAGAGAAAGAGTCTCACTCGAAGTAGAACTCTATACAATGAGAGTTCTAATTAAAGGAGGAGTTTGAAATAAAGAATGACTCTTTGAAGAGCTGTGCTTAAATAGAAGATGCATCAGTCAAAATAATTCACGCACTTACAAAGCAGAAAAGCACAATCGACAGATTGACTTCATGAAGTTCTACTTAATCACTGAAGAAACACATTGAAGAACCTGATCCTAAGTATAGAATCCAGCTAAGATTTTTAGCTTTGATTTTTAGAGTTGTTCATTGTGTTTGAGCTATTGATGTAATATTAGTTTCAATGTGTTATAAACTGAATTAGGAGATAGTTTTCGAGTTGGGGAAAACTCATGGACTTTGGAAACGCATACCTTGGGAGGTGTGTGTGTAGTTAGGAATTAGAGTTTATAATTTCTAGTTGTTGAGTCAAAGGAATTAGAGTTTATAATTCCTAGTTGTTGAGTTATAGGGATTAGAGTTTATAATTTCTATTTGTTGGTTACAAGAGTTTTGTAATCAGTCGTTGTTGAGGCTCAGAGTTATTTAGTAAAGTTGGGGTTAAATCCTGTAGAAGTGCAGGTCGTGGTTTTTTACACCTTTTGAGATGGGTGTTTTACACGTAAAAATCATGGTGTTCTATACTTTCTATTTTACTGCTTCCTTGGAACACGTCAGGCAACCCGTTCCATCAATAAGCAATAGTTAGGTCAAAATAAGATAATCAGTAGGGCACAAATTCTTAACAAGTGGTATCAGAGAGAGGTTGTCTTAAAAAGGGCTAGCACCTAAGACAAAGATCAATATGATGAATTCTGCACCACCTACTAGTCACATGAAGGTCAATCCACTATTAGACCTCCACTCTTCTATGGTTCTCACTTCATTTGGTGAAAAGATAGGAGGAAACATTCATTCAAGGGGAAGACTATGAGTTATGGAATAGGATTACTGATGGTCCTACTATTCCAATGAAGTTAGAAGATGGGAAACAGGTCAATAAAGTAAGAAGTGAATTCACTCCTGATGACTTATTGACATTAAAGAAAAATGCTAAGGCCAAAAACATTTTGGTCTGTGGATTAGGACCTGCTAAATACAACAGGGTATCAGCATGCACCACTTCTAAGCAAATTTGGGATGCTCTAGTAAATGCTTGTGAAGGCACATCTCAAGTAAGAAAATTCAGAATTTCTCTTCTTTTCACTAAGTATGAGGCATTTAAGATGAAGGAGAATGAAACCTTGCATGAGATGATGACAAGGCTTACTGCCTTAACAAATGAGATGACCTCCTTAGGAAAAGCTATATCTGAACAAGAACAAGTCGAGAAGGTACTAAGGGTATTACCAAAATCAAAGTAGAATGTTAAGGTAACTGCAATCAGGAAAGCAAATAAGGATCTTGCAGGCATGACCCTGGATGAATTAGTGGGGAATTAAGAACTTATGAAATGGAAATTGATGGAACTAAAGTGCTAAAAGCCCCAAAGGATACCTTAGCCCTGAAGGCATCTTATAGTGATGAATAAATTGAACTTGATAAAGAACAAGTTGCCTTTATACCTAAGAACTTCAGCAAATTCTTCAAAAAAAAGAAAGGAATAGGTAAAAAAAAATGGTCAAATGACAATCTAAATGGATGCTACAAGTGTGGTATGACTGATCATCATATCAAGGATTGTCCTATCTGGGAAATAAAATGGAGAAAGGAAAGGGCTGAAAAGGAAATGAAAGAAAAAACAAAAAGAAGGAAGAATATGCAATGGTAGCAGCTTTGGGATTTGACTCAAATAATGATGAAGCAGCACTCATGGCTCTTGGAGATTTTGAATTGGAGGAATAAGATGATGCTTCTGAGGTAAGTATACTTTAACTTAAAGAAAATTTGTATTTGTTTTCTAAAACAAAACTTATTTCCTTAATGAGTGCACTACTTGATGACTTTCAAGAATCAACTTCTGATAGGGATGAGCTGTTCAACAGTCTTGCAAGAATCAAATTTGATTTTATTGATTTAGAAGCTTACAATAATATGGTTGAACAGGAAAACTGCTCTCTCAAGAAACAGGTTGAGCAACTTGATTATTCAAATAATGATCCTAAGTCTAAAGTTCTAAAATTGACACTCTCTGAAAAAGGAAAAAACACCAAGAGTAAAGAACAAGAAAAACTTGAACTTGAATTGGTCAAGAACAAAGAAGAGTGCAATAATGCAACAGAAATGGTGAATAAACTAAGTCAAGAAGTCTCTAAACTAAAACTTGACCTTGAAAGAGCAAACATGTGGAGAAATTCCTCAAGATTTTTTTCATAAGTTGAGTGAAAGATATCATAGTGAAAAAGTTGGTTTGGGTTTTCACAAAAGTCTTGATGCTTATCAAGACTTGTGCTATATTTGTGGAAACCTTAGACATCCTTCCACTAAATGTCCAGTTGCTGCCAAAAGTAGATCCAGCAGTCTAAATCTGGCAAATAAACTATCTCACACCAAGAAAAGGATAACTAAACCTAGTCAGAGAAACAGGTCACGTAACCTGTTGCCTGCATGGGCTAGAAGAAATCTGATTCATCTATTTACTCATAAGAAAGGACCCAAGCTTATCTGGGTGCCTAAAGTTAACCCCTAATTTGTTTTGCAGGTGAGAGTGAAAGGAGGCAAGAAAAATTTGTGCATAAATAAGTCTTGCTCAAGGCATAAGACTAGAAGAAAATAAAGTTTCTTTCACTCACCATATTTAAAAGGGGAATGGATTATTTGAAACATGTCCAGATTTATAGTACTCGTGTAAGGAGGAAGTAAGGGAGATTTTAAAAATAAAAAATAAAAAAAGAATGACAATAAAACTGATGAGCATGTACAGGAATATGTTGTACTACCTGGTCTAACTGTTGTACAGACTGAGGGCATATTAACAGGGGGAACAACAAATAAAGAAATGGATGCATCAATAAAACCAACATAAGTTGCTGGTAATTTTGTTGGTAGTTTATAAGAATTGGTGTTGTCAAAATGATCTTGAGATATCCCATGGAAATCAATGGTTTGATACTATGGTATACAAAGGAAAAAAATTTCACTCTTGAGGGCTATAAAAATGTTGACTATGTAAGCACCAAAGGCACTAAGTAGAGAGCATTTCGAAAGGAATATGTTAGACTTGGGGATGATTAAAATTGCATGAACTCCCCTCAATGATTGACTAGAATAATCATTTTTTTTTATTAATCTTATTAGCTAAAAAGTTATTCTATTCAGTCTTGCACATTTAGTTGTGTCCCAATTCTAGATTTTTGACTTTTCTAACCTAATTTTATATTAGATTGTGCAGAAAAATAGGTACAAGCAAGCAATTGTGACCACAAAGTTCTTCTTAACAGGTATAGTCTTCACTGACATAAGTATAGGCTGTCTAAATTGAAATAGTTGAGCACACCTGTTCAATTCCTCACACTTTATTCTCCCCTTGTCTTATAAAACTGACAAATTGGTTGACCAAACTTTCTTTGATTCTCTCCAAATGGTTGTGCACAAATATGCTAATCTTACACCAGAAATTCCTTCTTCTCTCTCAACCAAAATATCAGTTGTGTACCATGGATTTACTAAGCTTGATCATCAATCACATACAACATAAATTTTCTGAGAAATGAAAAGGGATATGATCTCCCTTTTAGTTCTTAATTGGTTATTTTTTTTTGAATTTTTTAGTCCTAGTTCAGGTTGACTTAGAAAACAACAATAGATGTTCTTGCACAGATGAATCATGTTTCTCTACCAGTTTCAATAAGGAGGGCTAACACAAAAAAAAATTGAAAAAAAATATTTGGCTAAAAAAATATCTGAACTTGAAGCTGCACAAGACAGTCATGAAGTGGAATAAGTGGTCCTTCAGTCTTAGATCATGACTTTGAAGCTTGACCTTGATTAAGTGAGGGATGAAAATATTGAAGTCATTCGTCAATTGACACAGTTAATATCACATGTTTCTCCTTTCTCTTCACTATTTGTATCCTTAGTCATGTCCCACTTTTATACCATATTTTTTGATTAACGCTTAGTTGTTTTGTTTTGTTCAGTACTAGCTTAGGTTAATGTGGAACATGCTTTGTCAGTTAAATGGAATGGTTATCTTTGTTAAATTGACTCATTTTTGCTCTCTTTAATACATTACTACGTTGGCTAAAGTCTTTGTCTGATTGTTTTGGTGATAGCCCCAGTGGCCATGGATAATATAACAAATCACTTTGACTAGTATATTATTGCATTGAAATGGTTTTTCAATGATGCCAAAAGGGGGAAAAATAATAGGGTTGTACAATGTTTATAACCCATTGACTAACTTGTTTCATTCTAGTGTTTTATACTTTAGTGCCTACAGGTGAAGCTGGTTGAATGCACAAGACAAGAGGTTTGTCATCATCAAAAAGAGGAAATTTGTTGGGTACTATGTAGTTTTGATGATTGACAAACTGACACATGAATGACACATGTTACTTGAGTTGGTCCACACATAGGAAAGCAAATTTCCAGTTTCACTGATAGATGCAGACAAGATTGCTTAAAGATAAGAACGAATAAGTAAGCCTAATTCTGATATACTTAAGCTACTGATCATGTGGATAATATAACAAGTTAAATTTGATTCAAAGACTTAATGATAAGGGAAAGCAATTTGATTTGAAAAAGGACTCCTACGTGAAGAAGGAGTTTAACTTCTAAGTATATCTTGAAGAGTCCTATGTGTGGGAGGAGAAAGATTCTGATAAATAAACATGTGTTGATTTAAAAGAGTTAGAGTTTTACTACAACACTAAGGAAACAAGAGTTGGAATTAGAGAAAGAGTCTCACTTGAAGTAGAAACCTATGCAATGAGAGTTCTAATTAAAGGAGGAGTTTGAAATAAAGAATGACTCTTTGAAGAGATGTACTTAAATAGAAGATGCATCAGTCAGAATAATTCACGCACTTACAAAGAAGAAAAGCACAATCGACAGATTGACTTCACAAAGTGCTACTCAATCACTGAAGAAACACATTGAAGAACCTGATCCTAAGTCTAGAATCCAACTAAGAGTTTTAGCTTTGATTTTTAGAGTTGTTCATTGTTTTTGAGCTATTGATGTAATATTAGTTTCAGTGTGTTATAAACTGAATTAGGAGATAGTCTTCGATTTGGGGAAAACTCAGAGACTTTGGGAATGCATACCTTGGGAGGTGTGTGTAGTTAGGAATTAGAGTTTATAATTTCTAGTTTTTGAGTTAAAAGAATTAGAGTTTATAATTCTTAGTTGTTGAGTTATAGGGATTAGAGTTTATAATTCCTATTTGTTGGTTACAAGAGTTTTGTAATCAATCGTTGTTGAGGCTCAGAGTTATTTAGTGAAGTTGGGGTTAAATCCTATAGAGGTGCAAGTCGTGGTTTTTACACCTTTTAAGCCGGGTGTTTTCCACATAAAAATCATGGTGTTCTTTACTTTCTGTTTTACTGCTTCCTTGGGACACGTCAGTGGAATACGTCAAGCAACTCATTTCATCGATAAGCAACAGTTAAGCGAAAATAAAATAATCAGTCGGGCACAAATTCTTAACACTTGTCCTTGGTTGTTTGAAGGTAAGCTTCTTCTTGGTATTCCCACATCTTCTTGGCAGTAGAGCACCCTACTATTAGCTAAATGATTTCTTCAATTACAATGCTTGAGATCCAACTTCTAAGCAGGACATTTTTCTCTTCCCAATCCATCATTATCACTTTGTTTAAATTCAACTTCCTTTCTAGAAGTAGTTTCACTAACCTTTGCAGATGGGAGACTAGTCTTTGGAGATGTTGAAGTTGAGATAACCTCCTTAACGAGATATGTTAGATATAGAAGTTTTATAAGTTGCAACATTGTGTTCTCTAAATATAGTAGTTACTTGGATTGAGTTTGATAGGATATAAGGCACTCAAATGATGCAATGATGAGGTAGAGAGAGCATTGGTTAAGATTGTTGTTTTATTTTTTTTGGCTTAGAGATTAAAGCAGTGAGAAGAGTTCTCAATACTCTGATGCGATGAAGAATTCTAAAGCTACTATGGAGAAAATTGTTCTATATATTTAATGATAAAAGACCGAATACAAGTATTGCTTCTTATAGAAGAAGACTTTAAGAGATATTTTATAATAAAAGAATTATATGCTAGCTTATAAACAGTGTAGTCATAGAGTCATAAATCAACTCTAATACATAATAACATAGACTCCTAATCAACTTATACAAGCTAGGTGATGAGCACAATCTTGGGTGCTCATGCTTATCTTCAATAAATAGGTCCTTCGGTTCAGATCTCAAGGTGTTCATCTTGATTTTGAGTAGTTGGAAAATAAGAATAAAAAGGGGTCAAGGATAAAAAAGTGAAAAGACAACTCTTTGATGTCACAATTATGACAGTGGCTCGCAATTGCGAGATCCACATGCAAACTTTTATTTCACAATTGCAAAGTCAGCATACAAAAATTAGAAGTTTTAAACACGAACTTAAACCTTGAAATTGCAAAGATTGATTGGAAAGTATGAATATCACAAATACGAACTAAACTTTACAAATGCAAATGACAGAGTCCTGACCCGGACAAAATTAGGATTTCACAATTATTTTGGCCCACACCTATATAAGGTGTTCCAATTGCTTGTATAATAGATATTTGACATCTTGAGCACAGCAGTATACGTTTTTAGTGTTCAGGGCATCGAAATTGATGAAAAACATAGGTCTTAAGGAAAGGGTTCTACACAACCATTAAGATTAATTGTATTTTTTCTTTCTCTATTGCTTTAGACATTAGTTATTTTCCATAGTAATTTTGTATTCTGAAAACTTGAATCTTATTCATTAGTTTTTTAGCTTTGGCCACAAGTTTTGTTTTACTTATGTTTGTGTCACACCCCCTTTTCGATTAAGGGTCGAGTCAAAGGATTTTTCCAATTAAAGTAACGATGTTGAATAGAGATAATTTATTTACAGAGTCGCCACTTGAAATTGAATTTTGGTGTTTCAAGTCACCTTTTTGAATTCCTAGTCAAAAGGAAATGACTTTTTATCATGGTCTGAAAAACAGAAGACTGAATAAGGAATTCTGTTGACCGAAGGAAAGGTGTGAGGCACCTTTCGAGTCCCGTGGTTCTATCACGGTCGCTTTTATTGACTTATCTTCACTAAAATAATTTTTTATAAATTATGTTAAGGCCTAAAATTACTCATTTTTATTATACTAAAAACTTGTCTATTATCTTATATTTAAATAAATCGGTGAAAGTTAATTTTTAAAAATATTTGTCAAGGTGCATTATTGCATCCTAGAATTATTTTTAAATGTCTCATAAAGATGCGTACACCACATTCTTAATTGAAATGAATATTTTAAACGTACTTAAAATATGCCTAGCTTTAAAAACCATTGATTTATCTCTTGAAAATTCCAGATCATTTTATCTCACATCTTCTCTATTTTAGTTAGTCATAAAATAATAGTATTTTTCATAGCAAAAAATAAAATAAACAAATAAATAAATTAAAGAATGTTATACTTCATAATAAAAAATAAATTAACTTTGAAATTTATTTTATTTTAACTTTAGTTAGAAAAAATATATGGCAATGCAAATATTTCTTATTAAATTTTTAATCACAATTTCAATTTATTTTTCTTTTTCTGAGTACTAATGAAATTCATCATGAAAATGCCATTTTTCTATATTTTAAATACACTTTTAGAATAACATTACAATACAATAATAACTATGCAAGCAAACTACAACAGTAAACACACACTTTTAAAATAACAATGTATTAAAATGATAATTATTCAAACAAACTACAATAGTAACAATACAAGTTAGTAACAACTATCCAAACAGACCACAACTGTATAAATTGAAGTTCAAATTGGTTGGCCCAAAATGACATGACTACAAATATTGGACGGTTTATCTTGCTAAGTTCCGATTTTTCTCAACATTTAATTCTAATTCCATAACTTAAGAATAACCATTGTAAGTCGAAATTGTTAGATTATTTAGCAATATATTTCATGAAATTTAAAACTTATGAAGGATTTAATATCTAATCTTTACTTCTTTGACTTGAATAAATAACTAAACATGTTATTCATGATAATAAAACTCACATAAGAAATCAGTCCGGCCTACTGAATAATACACAAATTCACTTAATAACACCATTCATACTTTGATTCACAATGAACTTATAAAATAAAAGTATAGGAATTGGATAAAAACCTGAGTAATGAATTAACTAAAGGATAAACACGAGTGATGTCACCAAAAATTCGATGGGAACCAAGATCCAAACCCCAACCTAAGAATATTCAAAGTATTCTCTCCGTTTTTCTTTTGCCTTTTGTTGTCTTTATTTCTTCAATATTTTTCTCCTTTTTTCTGTGTATTTTTCAGTGTCTGATATTATAGAATAATACGTATGTTCTCTCCTGAGGGTGAGGAAATTCCTTAAATAAAGAAATTTGGGGGTGGGGGACAGTTAAGGGGGAGTCAGATAAGGGGAAAAGAGGTTGGATAGTTTTAGGATTCAAATTTTATTTTTTTTAATTAATTGTATTAATAATAATAATAAAAATAAAATTGAATCAATAAATAAAATAACAAAATAATAATATCATATTAATTTTTATATTTTAAGAAAATACAATAAATGTTTATAAATATTCAAAAATAAATATAATTAAGGATGTACTAAAAATACTAGCTTATTTATTTAAAATTTAAAAAAGAAAAATATATTTGAATTTTCGTATTATTTAAAATAAAAATAAAAATAAAACATTTCAAAATATAACTTTATTTATTTATTTATTTTTAACTAAAAATTTATTAAATATGAAATAAGAATTAAAATAATATCGGACCAAATATAAATATTTAATATCAAAAAATAGGTTAAAATTCAGGGAGGATAAAAAATCACGTGTCTACATTTTTTTCCTCTTTGTGTGAAATCTCGGAGAGTTTTCAGACAAAGAAGTAGACAGATATGATTTTTGATCATCTGATTATTCAAAAAGTAATGATAAACTAAAAAAAAAGATGGGACCGAATCCTGGTTTTCGACCGCCTACATATTTCGGGTTATAAGAGAATCAAGTCACGTGATGTTCAATTGTAAGATAGTGAGAGAACGAGTTAGAGGTCGAGTGAGGTTTCGTCGAGTTTCCGCTTCATGATTTCTGCTTTTACATCCACATGAATAACAAAAATCAAAAATGAAAAATACAAGTGAAAAATCCTATCTATTCAGCTTTTCCAAAATCTAGACTTGAATCTTCATGACTTGAACTTGAAAATTCACCCTATTCTTCAGGCGGGCTCCTGACTTGGTACTGATAATATTCACCCTATTCTTCATGCGGGCTCTTGGACTTATACTTTTTCTTTACCCTGTTCTTCAAGCGAGCTCTTAGACTTACTTTTTCTTCACCCTATTCTTCAGGCGGGCTCCTAGACTTTCTTTTTCTTCACCCTGTTCTTCAGGAGGGCTTCTGGAATTACTTTTTCTTCACCCTGTTCTTTAAGTGGGCTCCTGGACTTCTTTTTTCTTCACCCTGTTCTTCAGGCGGGTTCCTGAACTTACTTTTTCTTCACCCTGTTCTTCAGGTGGGCTTCTGAACTTACTTTTTCATCACCTTGTTCTTCAGGAGAGCTTCTGGACATACTTTTTCTTCACCCTATTCTTCAGGCGGGCTTTTGAAATTATTTTTCTTCACCCTGTTCTTCAGGCGGGCTCCTGAACATAAAAATAAAATCCCAATAAACACGAACAAAATCTTTTGCCCAGTTTGCATTAGAAAATTTTGTGAGTGTCATCATATCACAATTTTTTGAAAAGTATAATAAAGAGTGTGAATCAAGGCCTTGTTAAATAAATTTGTCTCTTCAGAGTAAAAGTAATGACCAAAATTAGGAATGTGTCTCTTCAGGGTTAAATGAAATGATTCAACTAGAAATTACATCTATATCTTATAGAAATCAAGGAGAATAACTGGACTAAAAGGTACGTCTTATAGGAATCAAGGAGAATGACTCGACTAAAAGGTACGTCTTATAGGAATCAAGGGGGATGACTCGACTAAAAGGTACGTCTTATAGGAATCAAGGAGAATGACTCGACTAAATGGTACGTCTTATAGGCATCAAGGGGGATGACTCGACTAAATGGTACGTCTTATAGGAATCAAAGGAGATGACTCGACTAAAAGGTACATCTTAAAGGAATCAAGGTTCAATTTAAGAAGTATATCACCTAGTAATTGAAAACTGAAATACCTAGACAAAAAAGTAAGCCTCCGAGGGATATAGGATGATGAATTTTTACCATAATTTGATTATCAAACCTGTGCAGCAACATTGCTTCCTGCATTTGTGGAAATCAGGCATTGTAGACCTTGATATTTATGCTCTGTTTCCTGTTTCATCAAAGAAAACTTGTGATTTCAAAAATATGGTGGCGGATTTGTGGCTTTAGTTTTCGAGGTAATTTCTCTTGCACATGTCATACTCTGCTCCATTTCAAATCATTGATAAGTATCGTTGACTTATCGTATTCTTGACCACCAATTCTGACTACTAAAACTCTTGACTCAAATCATATTTCTCTTGTCAGATGCCTCTAAGTTTAATTTCTAACACACCTTTTATCTTTTCACGAGTCCAAAACTGTCAGATCATAAACATTCCTGAGTTCCTAGCTTTATTTTTGAAATATGTTATCTTTGTGCGTCAGTCCTTTGTTTTGATTTGTACAATTGAAAGAGTTGGTAACACGTTTTGAAATCCTTCCTCACTTGTCTTGACATGAATTTGACTAAAAAATATGCAAAAGATGACAATAGTGATTTATTATTTGACAACAAAGATACAAAAATAAAAAATAAAATTAAAAATAAATAATAATAAAAAGAAAATAAGAAGACAATAGGCCTCTATTTTTCGAAACGACAAAAAAAGAAAACTTATTTGAGTGTGGTAGCTGATTCCAATGATTACAATATATATTTTGAATTAAACCACCTGATCTTTCCATACTAATCATGATCAATTTTTGCCCTTTTACTAAGCCACTGTTGAACTTGTTCTTTCCAAATTACAATCCTTCTTCGGCTAGTGGCATCTCAATGGGTGTTTACTAGCGAGCCTATCTCATTTTCATTTATTTCTCAACTAACTGTCTCCTTATGGTGTTCAAATGAATTTTCACCAATAAGACTCTCTCATTTTTGTTATTCTCACAACTCACTGTTGTCTTATGGTGACCAGGAGGGTTTTCACCAATAAGACTCTCTTCTCTTTTTTTTTCTTTTTTCTTTTTGAAAGAAAATGGTGCCCAAAGTATGAAATATCATGCACTCAAACATGTTTAGCCTTGACATTCTCAAAGATCGATTTAAAGGTCCTTCTTTGGTTGTAACTTGACTTTTAAAAATGGTTAGAAGAAAAGGACAGCATGAGGCTAAAAAATATACATGACATTGGGTGAAGTT
Source organism: Capsicum baccatum var. pendulum (assembly GCA_030864225.1). Taxonomy (NCBI): domain Eukaryota; kingdom Viridiplantae; phylum Streptophyta; class Magnoliopsida; order Solanales; family Solanaceae; genus Capsicum; species Capsicum baccatum. Next base: position 42,778,832 of record CM061560.1, read on the forward strand.
TAAAACTTTCGGAATTGACTCATAAAGAAAATAATTTTTTGCCCCAGTTTTATTTTATACTGGGTAACTTGATTTTTCACTTGGTTGGACCAAATTCTAGAGTAGGGCTGCCTACGTATCTTGTCATAGCAAGAATCAGGTCAAACGTAGTTCAGACATCTTGTTCTTTTGCTTGATTTTCTTTTCTTTTTTTCTTTTCTTTTTCTTGACTTTTCTCTTCTTTTTTTTTTTGAATTTCTTTAGACTCCATTTTGATTCCAAAAGAGGTGTATGAAAGAAAATAAAACTAAAGCACAAAGAAACTAACAAAGGATGACACAACATTTGGATAGAAGAATGAAATACCTACGTCATATGAATCCTTAAAAATGCAAGTACATAACATGCAATGAGAGAGTGCAACATAAAAATCATGCCCATCTTTTCAACATTGGTCTTGACTGAGCAAGTGCACATATGTCACTTCTTTTAAGCTTGTGAAATATTTAGACCCATTTGTGTTGTACTTTCCTCATAACAAATGACTTTTTTTTTGCTTCTTCTGACCATTGAGACTATAGATCCTCCGATTAATCTTCATTCAAAATGCTTGATATGGACCTTGTCATTTATAACTAAGTTATTTTCTAATTCGTAAAGTGATTGCCTCAATCCATTCAAATGAGGCTTTAATTCGATCCTCAAGCATCTCAACACTTTACTTATTTTCTTATATAATTTTCTTTTTTCAATTGTAACTTCTTGGTTCAATACTTTAGTATTAGATTGGATTTAAATATTAGTCTGGCAATTCAACATGTATATCACATCACTAGAATCACCACATAAAGAGCTCTCTAAAGAAAAGAAAGACAACCAAACAATATATAATGAAAAATAAAATAAAAATAAAAATAAAAATAAAAGGGACACACATTTGTTGACAGAAAGATAAAAGGATTTAAATAGAAATGATAATAAAATAATACAAGATAAATCCCAAACTCCAATCCTAAAATAATTCGGGTAGTAGAAAAAAAAAAAAACAAACTACAAAAATCCTTCCTCGTGGGGAGTAGATTGACTTCTAAATTGTCAAACTTAATATTTTAGTCACTGATTTGCACGTCGGCCGAGTCTCCACAATCTTTGCTACATCATCTATTTTTTTCTTTTTGAACCCAATCATTTTGAATTTATCACCATCAAACTCTCTCTAAAGTAAGCCGTCAATAGTTTCTCTTTCCCCATACTCCTCTTAATTGATTTCAAAAATCTTTTTAGATGAGCCAAAAGATCACCATGGCCCTATTACATGTCCAACTTTGATGTTTTAGACTCTAGAGGCAAGTGAACATTGAAACATGTAAAAATTCTTGTGAGAACTCTCATTTTCTCTCTCAGTATTTGCATGTTTCTCATATTTTGCTCTAAATTTCTCACTTTTCAGGTCATTTTTTCTTCTTCCTCATTTCTAAAAATTTACAACAACTAATCTTAGACCCTATATCATTTTTTATGGTTCATCTTGCCTGTTCTTTGGACATGATATTGTATAGGTGAGATGCCAATTTAGCTACAAACCAACCACTAAATATTATTTTGATTTTGGAGAAAACTAATGTGTCAGAGTTCAAAATATTTTTTTAAGACCACTGAATCCATGAAGGACTGCCTACGTATCTCATTAAGATGAGAATCAGGTGTGCCTAGTTCTTGAAATATATGTCATACAAAACTCAGCTTCAAGACCCCTAAAGGTTCAGGGCTATTAAGATTTATATATATATTTTTTATTTTGTAAAATCATAGCCTCATGATTCCTAAAGATTCAGGGCTATTAACATATATAAAAAAATTGGACTTGAGAATTAGAAAAGTAATTATGAAAGTAATCATATTTTCAAAATATTCTTCAATAAATGTATGAATAATTTTTCAAAAGATAGGGTAATATTCTGAGAAGGACTTCCTTCGTATCCCATTAAGATGAGAATCAGACCCTCGTAGTTCATGAAGACCATAAAACTATGTTACTATATATTTATTTTTTAAAAATCTTTTATAAATAAATTTTTTCTTTGCAAAATGTTCACTAAATATAATCTCTTGCATTTCAAAGTTGCCCAAAAGCCGGTCAACAATCAAATAGCTTTCTAAATAAATATCAAAGAGCACGTTGAATGCACATGTTGGTCATTGTAAAGTGGGTCACCTATCCTAAATAGACCCGGCTCCTGTGCCGAGTCCCTCTAAGTTAAATACACATGATGCAAATAAAGCGGAACCTAATAGGGATAACCAGATTCTGAGTTTCAGTTCTTCTAAGTTTAGTATAAAAGGAATAGGTGTCTAGACTGACTTACCCGAGCGGACACTCGAGTCGGGGAGGGACAACTTGTTCGGTAGTAGTGCTACTATGCCTTCGTTGTCAATCTGAACCCCGCCTAACATGGGTGACTATAATCCTTTACCAGGTGCCTTGACACTCCGAATATCTAAAAAATAAAGTAGGATGCATACGCTGCATTCTATCTATTCTATTTCAGAGACTCAGAGGGGGTGCGCAAGAGAAGACAATTTATAAAACAGTTCAATCAATATCAAAGCAGTAGATGAGCGACAAGTAGCACATAAGCCCAACAAACACAATATCAAAATAATTAAAGCAAGTAAAGTCAATATGAAAAGTTTGAATTCTTATGCTATTCCCCAGCAGAGTCGCCAGAGATGTCACACCCTTTCTTTGGTCGAGACTCGAATTAAAGGATTTTTCCAATTAAAGTGACGATGTTGAATAGAGATTAATTTATTTACAGAGTCTCCACTTGGAATTACATTTTGGTATTCTGAGTCACCTTTTTGAATCCCTAGTCAAAAGAAAATGACTCTTTATTATGGTCTGCGAAAACAGAAGATCGGATAAGGAATTCTGTTGACCAAAGGAAAGGTGTGAGACACCCCTCGAGTCCCGTGGTTCTAGCAAGGTCTCTTTTATTGACTTATCTTGACTAAAATAATTTTTTTATAAATTATGTTAAGGCCTAAAATTACTTATTTCTATTATACCAAAAACTTGTCTATTATCTTATATTTAAATAAATCGGTGAAAGTTAATTTTAAAAAATATTTGTCAAGGTACATTATTGCATCCTTGAATTATTTTTAAATATCTCAGAAAGATGCGTACGCCGCATTCTTAATTGAAACGAATATTTTAAACGTACTTAAAATATTCCTAGCATTAAAAAGCATTGATTTATCTCTTGAAAATTTTATATTATTTTGTCTCACATCTTCTCTATTTTAGTTAGTCATAAAATAATAATATTTTTCATAGCAAAAAATAAAATAAATAAATAAATTAAAGAATGTTATACTTCATAACCAAAAATAAATTAACTTTGAAATTTCTTTTATTTTAATTTTAATTAGAAAAAATTTATGGCCATGCAAATATTTCTTATTAATTTTTTTTTTATCACAAATTCAATTTTTTTTTTCTGAGCACTAATGAAATTCATCATGAAAATGCCATTTTTCTATATTTCAAATACACTTTTAGAATAACATTATAATACAATAACAACTATGCAAGCAAACTACAACAGTAAGCACACACTTTTAAAATAACAATGTATTAAAATGATAATTATTCAAACAAACTACAACAGTAACAATATAACTCAATAACAACTATCCAAACAGACCACAATAGTATAAATTGAAGTTTAAATTGGTTGGCACAAAATGCCATGACTACAAATATTGGACAGTTTATCTTGCTAAGTACCGATTTTCTCAAGCTATTCTCAATATTTAATTCTGATCCCATAACTTAAGAATAACCATTTTAAGTCAAAATCATTAGATTATTTAGCAATATATTTTACAAAATTTAAAACTTATGGAGGTTTTAATATCTAATCTTTACTTCTTCGAGTTGAATAAATAACTAAACATACTATTCATGATAATAAAACTCACATAAGAAATCAGTCCGACCTACTGAATAATGCACAAATTTACTTAATAACACTGCTTTGATTCACAATGAACTTATAAAATAAAAAGTACAGGAATTGGATAAAAACCTGAATAATGAATTAACTAAAAGAGAAACACGAACGATGTCATCGAAAATTCGACGGGAACCAAGATCCAAACCCCAACCCAAGAATATTCAAAGTATTCTCTCCGTTTTTCTTTTGCCTTTTGTTGTCTTTATTTCTTCAATATTTTTCTCCTTTTCTTTGTTTTTTTTTTCTCTGTGTATATTTTTTAGTGTCTGATACTGTAGAATAATACGTATATTCTCTCCTGAGTGTGAGGAAATTCCTTAAATAAAGAAATTTGGGGGAGGGGGGAACAATTAAGGGGGAGTTAGATAGGGGAAAAGTGGTTGGGTAGTTTTAAGATTCAAATTTTTTTTCTTAATTAATTGTAATAATAATAATAATAAAAATAAAAATGAATGAATAAATAAACTAATAATAACTAATTAATTTTTATATTTTAAGAAAATACAATAAATGTTTATAAATATTCAAAAATAAATATAATTAAGGTTGTACTATAAATACTAGCTTATTTTTTTAAAATTTAAAAAGAAAAATATATTTTGAATTTTTGTATCATTTAAAATAAAAATAAAAATAAAACATTTCAAAATGTAACTTTATTTATTTATTTATTTTTAACTAAAAATTTATTCAAAATGAAATAAGAATTAAAATAATATCGAATCAAATATAAATATTTAATATTGAAAAACAGGTTAAAATTCGAGGCGGATAAAAAATCATGTGTCTACAATTTGCATGATTCTTTTTCATTGTTAATTGAATTCTTGATCTTTTTAATTAATCTTATTCTTGGATATTTTCAAAGCGATTAGCTAACCTTGCACTCTCCTATATACTTCAAAGTTAAGCTTGTAAAAGAAAAGTTGTGATTGAGAAGATTAACTAACAAGAATTTGAAGGAATAATCCTTATCTAATAAATTCTCATAAGGGGTAACAATATTTACTGGACACATAATTAATCACTCTAATTTAAATAACTCGTATAGCTGAAAAAGTCACATTATATTGAGATGAATTACTCACCTCTTGGAAAAAATAATTGAGTATTGACATAGGGTTTGAGTAGATATTTCACCATTATTAATATAATCCTGACATGCATTGGATCGTTACTTTAGCGTGTGTTCCTGAGTATTTTTTTCTTTGTGCCCATTGATCAATTAATTATAATCATATCTTCACCATCATTGATTTATAGTATTGCATAGTTAGTGATAATTGTAGTCTACTCTGAACGCCCTTATATTGTTCTATATGGAATTCAACCCCATTTTGTTGGATTAATATATTTGTATATGATTGTGTTACATCATCTTAAGGTGTAATTTTAAGTAAATCAAATTTTAACGGCGTTGACAAAAAATAATTAGCGTATTTTGGATCGCCTGAAAATAAGTTAACTTGCTTAATTTGATCTAGGTTTGTAAATACTTGTGTATATAGAAACTTTTTAAATTTTTTATTACTATAGTGGGTTGATGAAAGCATGGAATGTAAATGAGCTTTGGGGTTTCAATCTATATCTTTATGAACCTTGTCTATATTGTGGAAGACTCTGCAAAATAATTTTGAAAGGGAGAGGTACACACTATCTCCACCTTACGATCCCATTTGTTTGGTGGTCAAGGTAGAGATATTAGAGTGACTGTCAGAATTATTTCCCCCCTACCCTTGCTAACCCAACAAAATTTCAAATTGTGCATCTAAACTTGACAAGTACGATATTATAAAAATCGAAAAGGGTCAAAAATACCTTTAAAGTATTTAAATTGGTTTAAAAATATCTTCAGTTAATCTATTGGGCCAGAAATATCATTCAAGTATTGAAATTGGTTCAAAAATATCCCTCTATCTATCTTTAGACTCAAAAATACCCTTGCAGCTAGAGATTTTTTATATCATAATTAAAAATTCGAAAAAGGGTCAGAAATACCCTTCAAGTATTAAAATTGGTTCAAAAATACCCTCTATCCACCTTTATATCATAGAAATAGCCTTGCAATTAATGTTTTTTTAAAATCACAATTAAATTTTTTATTAAATGCGTGACATTTTCTATTGGTCAAAACTAAATTAATTAAAATGCTAAGCCAATTCGGACTCAATTAATACTACCCTATCCATACCCTACAAAATTAATCATAATTTTGATCAGTGTGTGACATGAAGTGGTCTCGCACGAGAAATGCACTTTCCAGTGGTGGCAAGACAATTTGATGTATATAAACAAAAATAGTGACAACTATTAAGGAAAGAATGTAGTATTTTTTTTGATACAAACTAAATGTGTCACGTAAAATAAAATGGAGGAAGTAATAAGATAGTGTTGCCTAAAACGTGGCAAAATCAAGACATCTCAAATAGTTTTGCTAGCTAACACAGATAAATATACATCACAAAGAAATATCAAACTAGCATTATAATTAGCAGATAAAATTCTCCACAATGTTATATTAGATTGACAGACTCTAAGTCAACAAAGTTCCTACATCCGATAACAAAAATTACTCATACTATCAGGTAGTTTTAGTTGGAAAAAATTTTGTACGGTTTGATTTGGGTAGTTTGAGTTAGGTCCGGATTGGATTTAACATTTTAATTAATTTAGTTTTAACCAATAGAAAACTTCCACATATTTAATAAATTTTTTAATTATGATTTTAAAAAAAATCGTTAGTTGGAAGGGTATTTTTGAGCCATAAAAGTGGATGGAGGGATAATCAATTCCAATACCTTAAAGGCCTTTCTGACTCTTTTTCGAATTTTTAATTATGATTTTAAAAATCGTTAGTTGCAAGAGTATTTTTGAGTCACAAAGGTGAAAAAAGTGGTATTTTTGAACCAATTTCAATACTTGAACGGTATTTCTGGCCCAATAGATTAACAGAGGGTATTTTTGAACTAATTTCAATACTTTAAGGATATTTGTGGCTCTTTTCTGTATAAAAATTAAAAGACAGGGATAACACATACAGGGGCGTCTCAATAAAATTAGTGGCCTAAAGCCAAATTTTAATAGGAGATCTTACATATATAAACATACATACAAAAATACTACTGTAATAATTTAGAGTTGCCTTATTTGTTCTTTCATAGTAAGTTGTTTCAATGTAATATCTATAATCTATAATATATTAAAAGTATGAAGACCTTTAGAAAAGTGATTTGAACTTTTTACCCTTTATTAAAAGACTCTTCTTTAGACAAATCTGTTTTTCCACTATTTTTAATTTATTATTTAATTATTTTTTATTATATTAACTAGACTTCCTAAAATATATGACACTCCTAAAATATATGGTAGGAGAATTAATTAATATTTTTTTTACTACACTTTCTAAAATATATGGGACTCCTAAATATATGTCAGGAGAATTAATTAATATTTTTCTTTCTATTGCTCAATTAGAAAAATACTCCTAAAATAAGACTCTATTAAGAAAATTCTTCTATAAATATTGAGATGTACATTAAACTAGAGAACAAATCAGTTTGCCTATTGGGAGAATATGATTGATGCTCATCTAACTTGATTCGATAGTGGATGCTTGATTTTCTAACCCTCAACTTCTTCACTTTTTTTGTCAGCATAATAGAATTCAACATGTGTGTATATATATACCTTCTTTGTTTTCATTTAAAATCATTCTTTAGGGTTCGCTCAGACAAGAATTGGTTGGATCAAAATCGAAGCTTTGTAATCACTATTATATTTTTTTTATAGTTTAAAGGTCTTAATGAATGTTGGTTGACTTTGAAGAATTTCTTGTGTAAAGTTTAGATTTAATTGTATTGTTTTGATATCTTTATTATCTTATTGTTTTATTTTAATTTACAGATGCTAGATGAATATGGGTCGACTTTGAATTTTTTTTAAGGTAAAGGTTAGGTTTAGTTGTATTATCGTAATATCTCTATTAGTTAGTTATTTTGTGGTATTTTACTGTTTGTAGATGAATCTCGATCGGCTTTGAAAAAATTTTTGTGTGTAAAATTTAAGTTTAATTGTATTGTTTTGATATCACTTTTATCGTATTATTTTATTGCAGTTTATAGGTGATAGATAAATGTTGGTTGGATTTGATAATTTTTTTATGTAAAGGTTAGGTTTAGTTGTATTATTCATATATCTCTATTATCGTATTATTTTATTATTGTTTAGAGGTGGTAAATGAGTGTTGGACGACTTTGAGAAATTTTTTGTGTGTAAAAATTAGATTTAATTGTATTATTTTGATGTCTATCATTGTATTATTTTGTTGCAATTTACAGATAGTAGATGAATGTCGATCGACTTTTAAACATATATTTGGTAAAGATTAGGTTCAATAAATAAATTCTCCATCTTTATATACTCAAAAGATATAAAATTTAATTATTATATTCATCATTATTATTTAATCAAATATTCTATTTAATGTAATGCTTGAACTCATTAAAGTGAGGTACACGCGCAAGGCGGGTACACCTAAACTAGTTTTTAAAAAAACAACCTTTAACTTCACATATTAATTTTTAAAAGACACTTAACCTTTAACTTCACATATTAATATGATTATTAATAAAAGTAAGGATTAATTCTTGTTAATAAGATGTTAGCCATTTGTTTGCAATGCATTAACTTGGATGTTGTTGTTAAAACTTTATTTATTAATATAAAGTTTGAGTAGTTTAGTTCAAAGTTCTAAAATATTTCTTGTAAAAATGAGATAGCTTTTTCTCCTTTTTATTATTATTATTTCTTAGATATTTTTTTAAAGATGTATTTCACAATCTTCATTATTATTTCAAGTGAAGTTGAAATTATAGAGTTCACTATTAAAAATTTTAAGGTCTCAAAAATTTTGAGGCCTAAAGCGAAGACTTTATTGGCTTTACCCTTGAGCCACCCCTGAACACATATGATAGAATTCAACATTAATCCTGATATTTTAAGATTGAAAAGCTACTGTTGAGATAGAGTTAAATTGCATCCATCAATTTGTATTGGAAGAATGCGAGGTGACAAAAAGAATGAAGGATACGGAAAGCACATGGGGGAAACAATGTTGAAATTAATAGAGAAACACACCATAAATTCACGTAAACCAAGAACACCTATAAGTAATGAAATATGAGAGAGGAAAGGTGCATACCTTTGTCCGCCATTGCTTACACATAACCGAAGACAAACTTAACTGAGTCTTCCTCTTATTTTCTTATGACGGTTGGCAGCTTATGAGAGTACGTCTTATGTTAAAGCCAGGAGACGGGACCTAACCTTATATTTATAGGCTTAAAAGCCTTAACCTAGTGCACCCCCCATTATGGGCTCACAGGTCTACTACAAGCCTACACTATTGCCAGCCCACACCAATAACATGAAATAGATACAGGCCCATATGGAATCCACATAACTACACAGCCTGTGTCTTGTCCACCAACTAATAACATCAACCTGTTTTATTTACTGTAATGAAAACTTAATGTTAAGTTCACATAAAATAAATAATTCTAACATTCTCCCACTTGGACAGTGTTAACTTGTAAAGAAAAATTTTGGAAAACTTATTTTTATGAAAATGGCTCTTGGGATGAATAGACAATGGCCATAAATATTTAGTGGTAGAACACCATCTCCAACATAGTTCAGTCAAGAAAAACATCACTGTTGAACTACAACAGTAGTTGCGTTAACCAACGATACAATACTAGTCCAGAATTACTAATACTGAAGTTTTATAGACATAAACCAAATGATGTGGTAGTGTAGCAAGAAATATCCAACATGGACTCAAAATCAAGGCTATTTCATTGTTAGTCCTTCAACGATTTTTCATATCAATATGTACGCTTAAAATCAACATGCGTACCATAGAAAAATCGTCATCGCAATTTTTTGTTACAATATGTGTGAGCACTAAAACAACATGTGCTCCACAAGAAAATCTTGATTTTCAAGGTTCAACACGTGCACCAACCAGAAAATTCACAAGGTAGATTGATATACCATATATGTCTCTAAAAGAAAGATTCAATAAAACAACAATATGATCTTATCAATATAAGACATAGCCGACAGGTAAGACAAAAAACCTAAATATAATAAAATAATATTAAAGTGTGCACAATAATAATCAATAACATAAATGACAACAAAATCTAACATAGCATAAATTTCAATTCAAGAGATTATATCACCATAAGCCCTAAATAATAAGGTGAATAGTCTAATAACAAATAAATAACAATATTAAATACTCCCACTAACCCAGCAAATCAAATGACTCAAGACCACCCATATTTTGAACATGTTGCATAAAAACTATGGGTTTTATCCCCTTGGTTAGTGGATCAGCAAGCATCAAATCGGTAGGTATATGTTCAATGACAATGTCCTCCCCTTTAACCATATCTCTCATAGCCAGATATTTTATTTCCATATGCATAGAAGCTGAAGAAGATTTATTATTATTTGAGTAAAACATAGCTGCCTTATTGTCACAATAAATCTTCAAGGGCCTAGAGATGAAATCAACTACCACAAGCCCTGAAATAAAATTCTTAAGCCAAACGGCTTGTGTAGCTGCACCATAACAAGCTATGAATTCTTCTTGCATAGTGGAAGATGCTGTAAGAATTTGCTTCACATTCTTCTAAGATATTGCACTCCCTGTAAACATAAAGATAAAGCAGAAGTGGAACTCAAGTCATTAGGACACCCAACAAAATCTAAGTTTATGTAACAAATTACTTTAAGGTCGTCAACCCTTTTGTACACTAACATATAATCTCTTGTCTTCTTCAAGTACCTTATTACTTTCTTAGCAACAACCCAATGACTTCTTCCTGGATTAGTTTGATAACGTCCAAGAGCATTGATAATGAAAGAAATGTCAGGATGAGTACAAACTTGTTCATACATAAGACTTCCAACAACACTTGGATAAGGCACATCTTTCATAGAATCTTTCTCAAGATTATTTTTGGGACACAAGTCTAGGCTTAACTTATCACCTTTCACCACAGGGACATCACTGGGCTTATAATTTTTCATTTGAAATCTTTTCAAAATACAATCAATATAGGCCTTTTGTGAAAGCCCAATAACTTACGAGATCTATCTCGTCGAATCTCAATGTCCAGAACAAATGATGCATTTCCTAGATCTTTCATATCAAATATTTTGCTCAATAAATATTTAGTTTCGTGCAATAGTCCCAAATTATTACTAGCAAATAAAATATCATCAACATAAAGAGTGAGAACGATGAACTTACTCCCACTGATCTTGAGATAGATGCAATGATCAATCTTGTTCTCCACAAACCCCATAAAAGTGATAATTTCCTCAAATTTCAAGTACCACTGTCGAGAAGCTTGCTTTAAGCCATAGATAAATGTTTTCAATTTACACACAAGATGCTCACTGCCTTTACCAACAAAACCTTGGGATTGTTCAATGTAAACCTCTTCATTAAGATCACCATTAAAAAAGGCTATCTTTACATCCATCTGATGTAGCTCAAGATCAAAATGGGATACCAATGCCATAATGATCCTAAAAGAATCCTTAGATGACACTGATGAAAAAGTATCATTGTAATCAATCCCTTCCCGCTGTGTGAATCCTTTAGCAATTAATCTCGCCTTGAATCATTCAACGTTTCCATTTGAATCCTTCTTGGTCTTAAAAATCCATTTACATCCAATAACCTTCTGGCCTTTAGGAAGCTCTGATAGCTCCCACACATTATTTTTACTCATGGATTTCATCTCTTCAGACATGGGATCAAGCCACATCTTTGATTGAGCACATGATAAAGCTTTAGAAAAGGTTATAGGATAAAATATGTCACCTTCAGCTAGGTATACTAAATAATAATCCGATAGAGGCGATCGTCTTGGTCTATTTGATATCTTTAAATTCTGAACCTCTTAATCAAAAACAACAGGTGCCTGAACTACTTTATCAACAATAGGTACCTGAATTTCTGCAGGTACAAAGTCATCAGCTTGCACATGTATATGAGGTTCATCATGTATAGGTGCAGACATAAATGATTCTGAGGTAATAGTAAGAGGAATTATGACAACATCAATACTTTCAGTTGGCTCACGAGCAATATGCTGAGAACAATTCTTATCTGCAACATCAAATTCAAGAAGTTTTGCATTTTAAGATTCAACTATTCTTATTTCCCATATAGGGTAGTAGAACCTGTATCCTTTAGAATGAGTTGGATAACTAATGAAAAAACAATGCCAGGTTCTAGGTTCAGTTTTATTTTCTGAAGGATTATATATCCTTACCTCCGCAGGATATCCCTAAACTCGAAAATGATTTAAACTGAATTTTCTATTGGTCCATAACTCAAAAGGGATTTTAGGGACTAACTTGGAAGGGACATGATTAAGAATATATGAAGATGTTGTAATAGCTTCAACCCAAAGAAACTCAGGTAAGTTAGATTTACTCATCATACTTCTCATCATATCTTTTAAAGTGCGATTTTGCCTTTTGGCTACACCATTTTGGTCAGGACTGCTAGGCATGGTGTACTGGGCAACTATGCCACAATCTTGTAGATATTTGGCAAAGGGTCCCATCTATTTCCCAGTCTCAGTGTATCTACGATAGTACTCACCCCCATGATTAGACCTCACTTTCTTAATGACTTTTTGCAGTTATTTCTCTACTTCAGTTTTAAACACTTTGAACATTTCAAGACAATATGATTTTTATTTAATAAGAAAAATATAACCATACCGAGAAAAGTCATTAATAAAGGTGATAAAATAACTTGAACCACATATTGTAGTAGAATACAAACCAATTATGTTTGTGTGAAGGATTTCCAACAAACCAAAACTACGAGTAGCATTCTTTTTTTGTTTTAGTCAACTTTCCTCTAATGGAATAAATACATATTCTTATGTCCCCAAAATCAAGAGAAGGTAAAATATTAGACTTAAACAATCTATCAACTCTATCTTTAGAGATATGACCTAAACGTCTATGCCACAACATGCCCGATTTTTCATTTAAAATTGGTCATTTAGACCCAACAATTTCAAAATTAAAAGAGTTGTATTCAAAATCAGAAGTCAAGAAAATTTTAAATAAACCATCAGATAAGATTCCATGACCAACAACTCATAATATCAAAAGCAAATTAATTTTTCGATTAAGAAAATTAAAACCATAACCAAATCTGTCTAAAACTGGAATAAAAATCAAATTTCATCTTAAAGACGGTACATAAAGAGTGTTTTCAAGAGAAAGCTTATATCCAGTTTCTAAGTCTAAAACTACAGTTCCTATGAACTCTTCTTCAACTTGGACATCTGTGGTGACTCTAATTCTTGACTCTGTTTTCTTTGGCTTTCTTTTGTTTTTGAACCCTTGCAAGGAAATGGCAACATGAGCAACTGCTCCACTATCAAACCACCAAGAATTAATAGGGACATCTACAAAGTGTGATACAAAACAAACAAGAGCTAGATGATTACCTTATTTTGACTCTTTTTTTTTATCCAAGAATGAAATTTGGTGCAATCTTTCTTCTTGTGACCAGGTTTCTTACAAAAGAAACAATTATTATTTTTATTAAAAATCATGTTTATTGGTCCCAGGATGCCCATTTTGATCTTTACCATGCCTTTTGTTGTCCTGACCCTTCTTAAAAGTATTATTATTAGATCTTTTAAACTTTCTATGTCACTTGCTAGAGCTTGCTTTAATCATGAGAAGCCAACATGGCAACCTCACCCTTCTCCTTTTTAATTTTTCCCTCTTTAACAACACATTTAGAGATAAGATCATTGATTGACCAAGATTCATCCTGAGTATTATATATCATTTTCATTTGGCTAAACTCAGCATACAAAGAGTTAAGAATAGAGTGAATAATGTAAGTATCAGGAAGAGTAATTTCAAAAGTTTTCAATTTGAACTGAATATGGACCATCTTAAGTATGTAATCTCTAACACCGCCAGTAAAGTCATACCTCATCTCTGCAAGTTTATTTGTTAGATCTCTAGTCTTAGCCTTATTGGATACAAGATACCTTTCTTCCACTTGGGCAAGAAACTTAGGCAGGCTACTTTTAAGGTGCTCTGCAATTGACCTCCTAAAGGAAAGAATGCATAGCCTATTAGATCTCTCCCACTTAGCATAAAGTTCTTTTTCAGCAGCTGTACTAGAATCAGTGAGAGCTGGAGGCTCATCCTCATACAAGTCTTGATCTATGTCAGCCATGCCCAAAGTAAATTCAAGATCTTCTTTCCATCACTTAAAGTTAGAGCCCAATAAAACCACAACTTCAGCATTGTTATTGTTCAAATAAATGGTAACTGTTCACAACACAAAATGAATGAATTTATCAAAATAGCAAGGTATAAGAATAATAATCTTATCACAACGATTAGTCCTACAACATCAAGAAGTATCCCTCCTTTGGACAGGGAAAGAAAATATTTTCAATATTAGAAGCCTATCCCCTTTGGGCAGATAAATTTACTAAAATCAAAATATTTTCACATAATGGGGATCATCACAATATTAATTTAAAACACATAATAAATCTCTTTTGGGCAGATCATTGAATGTTCTAACTTAAAGATATCCCACAAAATGGATTAAACAAGTTTTATAAAGCAAAGCAAAAAGGTCACTTTGGTGTACACTATTTACCTAATTTATAAAACAAATTTAATCTCAGGGATTCAACATGCCATTGCTTAATTTTCTCATGTGACACAACACGTAACCACACAATTAAAAATATTATAAATAAAATTAACACTTTATCACAACAGAGCGAAAAAGAAAATTAAATTAGTGATAATATTAAACAAATTTCAAAACTCAATCATGCTGAGGTTCTCAAAATATACATCATAGTATTCAGTCATAGGGTTCAAGATCTATGTGAAAAGCTCTTGATACCAAGTGTTGAAATTAATAGATAAACACACCACAAATTCACATAAGCCAAGAACGCCTATAAGTAACGGAATATGAGAGAGGAAAGGTGCGTACCTTTGTCCTCCATTGCCTATAAGTAACCAAAGATAAACTTGGATGAGTCTTCCTCTCCTTTGCTTATGACGAATGACAACTTATGGGAATACGTCTTATGTTAAAGCCAGGAGAGAGGACCTAGCCTTATATTTATAGGCTTAAAAGCCTTAACCTAGTGCATCCCCCATTATGAGATCACAGGTCTACTACAGGCCTACACTGTTGCCAGCCCACATCAATAATGTGAAATAAATACAGGCCTATATGGAATCCGCATCAATACATGACCTATGTCTTGTCCAACAACTAATAACATCAACCCATTTTATTTTAATGTAATAAAAAGTTAATGTTAAGACCACATAAAATAAATAATTCTAACAAACAAAACATCTTTATCACCAAAATAAAAGTTGTGAAAGAAAGAAAGTAGCCAAATAAGGAGAGTTAGTGAATGTCAAAATATAAGAAATAATAAACTGCATCTTGGGTGATTTATGTCTCACTCCAAGTATTTTTCTACATTAAATTCGTGTGGTCATACGGTAACTGATCCACATAAATCCGTAGGAGTGTAAAGAGGAAAGACGAGCCATACTTTTTGGTAATTTGAAAGTGAAAAAATGTAGAATGACATCTCACACTCAAAATCTATGAAGTCAAAGGTAAAAAAACAAACAATGTCTCATTTGTTTATCTACGTATCACTTCTGTAATACCCCAAACTTTCCTAAAGTCTAAATTATATCTCTATAAGATTAAGAAATGACTTTCAAAGTGAGTAGTGTTTAAATCAGATGGAGTTTTCCTAATTTTGAAATTTTATCATGTGAAAAATTGAATTAGCTTTCCAACGGTACAAATTTCGTCCAAATCCAGCATTAGAATGAGAAGTTATGGCCATTTTACTGAGAGCTATTAGAATCGCCCAGGTGAGACGGGAAGGTTGACAGACAATCGAGATTACAACGAACCATCGCTCGAGCCGTTGCAACCTAGGTAGTAAACCCATCCACTGGCCAAGTGCGATGGTCAGGCCGACGGATCGTTGCCCAAGCCGTCACTACTAAGGCAGTAAGCCCCTATTCTGGTCCAAGTACGACGGTCGGAACAATGGACCGTCGAGCATATGATGGACCATCGCATGATCCATCACAGATCCTATTCAATATTGTAAAGCCATTTTTAAAAGGGATTTTTGGTCCTTTTCCTCTCTTTTTAACACCTAGATATACCAAAATGATGCATAGAACTTCAGAATCATCCAAAGCATCAAGAACTAGGGTTTTCTCTCAAGATTAACCCTCAAGAGAAAATCCAAATCTTTCTACAAGAACCTTAAGATTCCGCCATAGTTTCTAAAAATTGAGTTAAGATTCCAGGTGTCACACCTTAAAACCTATTGGGGCAGACTGGCACCCGTAACCGAGGAGGCCCGAGAGAACCAGCTCATAACCTTATACTTTCCATGCATACCTCCATGACAACCCAAAATTCAGACAGCATCATATCGCATATAAAAGGAAATAATCACCTGTATAAGCTCGAGCACACATATATATGTATATACAATACTTGGCCGTTAGAGCCATCACGTCTATTAATAAAACACCACCTTGACTGTACATTAGGTATAAAAAGCCTCTAGACAATACATAGAGTTTAACTAAGGTCGGGACACACCCCGCTATATAACTAACTTCTATACAATACCAAAAGTGACTGGATATGACACGGAAAACCCCAAAGAAAACTGGAGCTTACCAAAAGCAGCTGGATAATCCTGGCTTCTACTTGTGCGGTGTATGAGCTGAGGTACCTGTGCCTGCAGCATGAAATACAGGTCTCCCGTGGGGGACGTCAGTACGAAATATGTACTGAGTATGTAAAGCTGTAGATAATCACATATGATATAGGAGCTCAATAGAATTCAGAAACAAGTGAATAAATCGTAATACTAGTGGACCACACTTATTAGAACTTGTGACAACCTGTACATTGTATTTATTCAATCACTTTACCTTCATTCTTATCATCTTTGTAATCATTATTGTACTGTACTGTGACTATTAGGCTGCCTCCAGTACATATCAACTGGGATCGACCCATGATAGGCTTATGCCCCTGGGATACCACCCATAAACACATAAATAGGGATCAACCCATGATAGGCTTATGCCCCTGGAAGACCACCCGATAAGAGAAAACTTACATCACTTAGTTCAATTAATCTTTGAGATTGTTATTTCGGTCGCCACTACATTTTTGATACTTTGAAACAATGATATATCAATAAGAGACATATAAATTGACCATCAATGCAGTAACACTGAAGTAAGAACTCATTGGCACATCAATGAACTGTTTTGGAGTCATCAATGCCATAACAATAAAGTAGGAACTTATTGGTATATCAATGACATGTTTTGGAGTCATTAATAGCACATGGATCTTGTTTGAGTAACTGAATACCTTATAACATTCATTAGTGCAATAAACATGTAAGATTTGGAAGACAAGTAAGTATTGGAATGTCTTGACATCTTGTAGGGTGGAAACAAGTTCATTGGTAACGTAGGACATCATACAAAACCATTATGGATCACATGTTATTGAATAACTTTGGAAACTTTCTTAATAGAACAATTGTTCACTTTCATGCCAAAGATATGGTATAGAGTATGTTTTACATACCTGACTGTCAACCTTCATTACTAGTCCCAAATGGACTTTCTGTCTTTTCAGATTACTTATCTACAATGAACATATATAGCAATCTAGTATTAGCAACCAGACGTCACAAATCAATTATTTGAATTCACCAAACTAGTGGTTAATTATTAATCCTTAATTACACCATAAAGGGTGTCACTTTAACCCTCTTATACTCCAATTACATTTATATTCCATGCATATTCATACAACATCCTCCAATATCATGTTTGGATTAATTTATCCTTCCAACCAATCCATTAAACCAAATTGAGCCATAGACATAAATAATCATCAATCCAATAGTATATTACCATATCCACCTTCCATAACTCAATTACCATATCCACCTTCCAGAATTCAATACAACCAAACCATGCAAAATAGTCCATAACACTATTTCCATCACCTTTCAAAAACAATCAATACATATAATCCTCTATCACACATATACATATGGAAAAGAACAAAGACAAACAATATTCATACCTTAGAATTCACCTCTTGATTATGCAATCCTGTTTGCACAAATAATAGGTGCCGTTCGAAGCTCTCGAGATGACAAACGCAATTATCAGATTACTTTGGAATTTCTACGGTTGAATCAAAAGTAATTTAAAGGTCAAATTTGGCTAGGGTTTGTTCTTTCTCAGTGATTGATGATGAAAATAATTTTTTGAACTCATATACATTTATATATACACATATTCCCATCCATAATATAATAGGAAATGACCAAAATGCCTTTAAAATTTAAATAATGTTAAATCTGTCCTTTGGTGGACTGTTTTGATAAGATAAAGTAGATCGACCATAACTCTTTGCTCCGCTATCAGATTTGGGTGAAATTTGTATTGTTGGAAGGATAATTCAAAGAGATTTCATTTTATATAAAGTAGGCCACCCAGTTCGCCCTTCACTAGATACAATATAACCCAAAAATGCCATCGACTTTAACCAAAACTCACATTTAGAGAACTTTGCATAAAGCTTACAATCACGAAGAGTCTGCAATGCCTGTCGTAAGTGATTGGCATGGTCCTCTTCTGATCTAGAACAAACTAGAATATCATCTATAAAAACTATCACAAATACGTCCAGGAAGCTTAAACACCATATTCATCAAATCCATAAAAGTTGCGGGTGCATTTGTTAGCCCAAATGACATAACTAGAAACTCATAATGACCATACCGTATTCGGAAAGCTATCTTGGGGTATCTCCTTCTCTTTGACCCTCACTTGGTGGTAACCTGACCTCAAATCAATCTTAGAAAAACACTTGGCGCCCTGTAACTGATCAAATAAATCATCAATTCTAGGGAGAGGATATTTATTCTCAATAGTCACCTTATTCAATTGTCGATAATCAGTACACATTCTCAGCGAGCCGTCCTTTTTGCACACAAATAACACTGGTGCTCCCTAGGGGGACATACTAGGCCTTATGAATCCCTTCTCTAGCAAATCTTTCAATTGCTCTTTCAATTCTCGTAATTCTGTTGGGGCCATTCTATACGGAGGAATGGAGATTGGTTGGGTGCCTGGTATTACATCAATACCAAACTCTACTTCTCGTTCAGGAGGCAAACCTGGAAGATCTTCAGGAAATACATTAAAAAATTTATTTACCACCGGAACAATGTGAAGAGTTGATGGCTACGCTTTTGTATCCCTTACTCTAACTAAATGATATATGTATCCCATGGAAATCATTCTTCTTGCCTTAAAATAAGAAATAAATCTACCTCTTGGCGCGCCAATTTTACCTTTCCATTCAAGGACTGATTCATTTGGAAAATGGAAATATACCTTTTTCGTGCAGCAATCAATTGTGGCATAGCAAGACGCCAACCAGTCCATACCCATTATAACATCAAAATCTACCATTTCTAACTCCATGAGATCATCCATCGTATCACGACCACAAATAATTACTATGTAGTTTCGGTAAACTCTTCTAGCTATAATAGATTCCCCAACCAGTAAGGACACTTCAAATGGCTTAACTAACAGTTCGGGTATTCTTTCAAAATTTCCAGCAACCAATGGAGTAACATAAGGTAATGTAGAAGCGGGATCAATTAAGGCATATACATCGAATGAAAAGATAGACAACGTACCCGTAACCACATCTGGGGAAGCCTCTAAATTTTGTTGATCCGCTAGAGCATACATATGATTTTGAGCCCCTCTAGAACTTGTGGCTCCTCTATTACCTCTAACACAACCCATTGGTTATGCACCCTTCCTGAATAAGGCATCGATGATGATGATGCAACAAATGACCCCGTAGGTCATGCCATACCCCCTATACCCCTTCGTGGGTATTCTCTCATCATATGCCCCGACATACCGAACCAAAAGAAAACATTAGTCCCCATCTGACATGTGCCCAAATGATACCTTCTACATTTATTGCATGGCTCTCGAGGAGGTCTTGATTGGCTCATATTCCCTTTCCCTTGATACCCCACTATCCGCGAACTCTCACTCTCACTTCTGTGCCCAAATTGATTTCCTCTGGACCCTTGGAACTGTGGTGGGGCACTAGCTATAGAATAAGAAGATAATGGCCTAGGTGGTCTAGCAGAAAACTATGGTATGAACCTTCCTTGGGATGCCATGAACTGCCCTGTAGATCTGACCCTCTTGGAATATCCTCTTTCTAATTCTTCTGTTCTTTTCCTCTGCCTCTAATCTTCCATTTTCTGTGCAAAATATTGGATCCTCGCTATGTCCATATCTTTGTTCAAAGCAGCAATAGTATAATCTCTAACCAGATATGGATCCAGCCTATCTACATATTGATGAACTCTGTTATCCATAGTAGCTACAACATTAGGAGTATATCTCGACAAGGAATTAAATCGGAGACTGTACTCCCTCACGCTCATATTCCCTTGATAAAGATTTAAAAACTGATCTACATGGGCCTGACGAATCTCGAATGGAAGATAATGATCAAGAAATACCTCTTTAAAATCTTTCCAAGTAGCTGAGGGTGCATCAATACCCCTTAATCATTTCCAGTACTCGTACCAATATATAGCCTCCCCTTTGAATCTATACGCCGCTAACTCCACTATCTCTCTACCCATTACATGCATAATATCTAAGGCCCTTTGAATTTAATCAATAAAGTCCTATGGGTCCTCGTTAAGATCTGATCAAGTAAAAGTGGGAGGATTCATCTTAAGAAAATCCTGTGTTTGAAGGTTAGCCGCCCTATCTGTACCACTAGGACCCGTGGTAGGAATGACTTGCCCTTGAGCTTGCCCAACAACTATATGAGTCAAAAGTTGCACTACATTTCTAAGATCTTGATCAGCAGCATTTATAGATGGCTCTGGGGATATAGTTCTTCTCCCCCTTATTTCTTTCGGAGTGGAAGAAGTTTCTGATGCATGCTCAACTGGTATAGTGGGTGACTTACTTGTCCCCTCTCCGGTAGCCACATCTACTTGCTTACCGATATTTTTGCTTCTGGTAACCGGTATCATTACTATAATAAGATAAACAAACGGATTCAGTGGTCAACTATGACTTCTTATACAATATAGGCTCTATCGTACGATCTAAGAAATGAAAAAAAAGAAACAATTCCTAAATGTCCATATCCTCCTGTTTATAGATGCGGTGCATGACACACCGATAAACAAGACTCTATGTAGACACAGCTTTATAGACTCACTAGGACGAACTGCTCTGATACCACTTTTGTCACGCCTTAAATCCTATTGGGGCGGACTGGCACCCGTAACTGAGGAGGCCCGGGAGAACCAGCTCATAACCTTATACTTCCCATGCATACCTCTATGATAACCCAAAATTCGGACAGCATCCTGTCGCATATAAAAGGAAAGAATCACCTGTATAAGCTCAAGCACTCATATATATGTATATACAATACTCGGCCGTTAGAGCCACCACGTCTATTAACAAAACACCACCTTGACTTTACATTAGGCCTACAAAGCCTCTAGACAATACATAGAGTTTAACTAAGGTTGGGACACACCCCTCCATATAAATAACTTCTATACAATACCAAAAGTGACTGGATATGACACGAAAAGCCTCAAAGAAAACTAGAGCTCACCAAAAATAGTTGGATATCCTGGCTCCTACTTGTGCGGTGTATGAGCTGAGGTACCTGTGCCTGCAGCATGAAATACAGGTCCCCCGTGGGGGACGTCAGTACGAAATATGTACTGAGTATGTAAAGCTGTAGATAATCACATATGATATAGGAGCTCAATAGAAGTCAGAAACAAGTGAATAAATCATAATACTAGTGGACCAAACTTATTAGAACTTGTGACAACCTGTACATTGTATTTATTCAATCACTTTACCTTCATTCTTATCATCTTTGTAATCATTATTGTACTGTACTGTGACCATTAGGCTGCCTCCAGTACATATCAACTAGGATCGACCCATGATAGGCTTATGCCCCTGGGATACCACCCATAAACACATAAATAGGGATCAACCCATGATAGGCTTATGCCCCTGGAAGACCACCCGATAAGAGAAAACTTACATCACTTAGTTCAATTAATCTTTGAGATTGTTATTTCGATCGCCACCACATTTTTGATACTTTGAAACAATGATATATCAATAAGAGACATATAAATTGACCATCAATGCAGTAACAATGAAGTAAGAACTCATTGGCACATCAATGAACTGTTTTGGAGTCATCAATGCCATAACAATAAAGTAGGAACTTATTGGTATATCAATGACATGTTTTGGAGTCATTAATAGCACATGGATCTTGTTTGAGTAACCGAATACCTTATAACATTCATTAGTGCAATAAACATGTAATATTTGGAAGACAAGTAAGTATTGGAATGTCTTGACATCTTGTAGGGTGGAAACAAGTTCATTGGTAACGTAGGACATCATACAAAACCATTATGGATCACATGTTATTGAATAACTTTGGAAACTTTCTTAATAGAACAATTGTTCACTTTCATGCCAAAGATATGGTATAGAGTATGTTTTACATACCTGACTGTCAACCTTCAATACTAGTCCCAAATGGACTTTCTGTCTTTTCAGATTACTTATCTACAATGAACATATATAGCAATCTAGTATTAGCAACCAAACGTCACAAATCAATTATTTGAATTCACCAAACTAGTGGTTAATTAGTAATCCTTAATTACACCATAAAGGGTGTCACTTTAACCCTCTTATACTCCAATTACATTTATATTCCATGCATATTCATACAACATCCTCCAATATCATATTTGGATTAATTTATCCTTCCAACCAATCCATTAAACCAAATTGAGCCATAGACATAAATAATCATCAATTCAATAGTATATCACCATATCCACCTTCCATAACTCAATTACCATATCCACCTTCCAGAATTCAATACAACCAAATCATGCAAAATAGTCCATAACCCTATTTCCATTACCTTTCAGTAACAACCAATACATATAATCCTCTATCATACATATACATATGGAAAAGAACAAAGGCAAATAATATTCATACCTTAGAATTCACCTCTTGATTATGCAATCCTGTTTGTACAAATAATAGGTGTCGTTCGAAGCTCTCGAGATGACACATGTAGTTATCGAATTACTTTGGAATTTCTATGGTTGAATCAAAAGTAATTTAAAGGTCAAATTTGGCTAGAGTTTGTTCTTTCTCAATGATTGATGATGAAAATGGGTTTTTGAACTCATATACATGTAGATATACACATATTACCGTCCATAATATAATAGAAAATGACCAAAATGCCTTTAAAATTTAAATAATGTCAAATCTGTCCTTTGGTGGACTGTTTTGATAAGCTAAAGTAGATCGACCCTAACTCTTTGCTCCGATATCGGATTTGGGTGAAATCGGTCTCATTGGAAGGATAATTAAAAACGCTTTCATTTCATATAAAGTAAGCCAGCTAGTTCGTCCTGTACAAGGAGTTATGATCGTTTTAAGTTGACCCTAAAAATTCGGCTGGCCTCAGATGTTGGATTTGGATGAAACCAATTGCATTGGAAAGAAGACTCATAGATCTTTCTTTTGCCCAAAAATTATTTTAATTACAAAGATATATGATTTTACAGGTTTCTTATGAAATTGAAGTATTGGTTCATACCCTATTTTATTATTTCTTGAGATTATGATGGTCTCAATGTTTTAGAAATTGAATCACATGAGTATATTGAGATTATAATACATATTGATGAAAATTTCTTAATTTCTATATGATTTATGAATCTTTATGATATTGGGTATGAATTTTGATACGTCTTAACGTGAGATTGCTATATGGGTCATTAAGCCATACTTGAGATTGGAATTTTAAGATTTTTTATGCTATAAGCACCTATAATTTGAGTATTTGAGATTATTGAAAAAGTTTTGACCTTGACGGATTTTTTATGCTATAAGCACCTATAATTTGAGTATTTGAGATTATTGAAAAAGTTTTGACCTTGACGATCATAGTAGCTTTGAAATCCACTTTTATAAATGAAATTACAGATTTTATAGTTGGGTTCTTTATGAATCATGAAATTATTTTAAAATGGACTTCCATGAGATGAGCATAGCTAACTAAAGAGAGTGGTATTTAGCACTGAGTCAGGTAAGTTACTATGGTTTCATACCCCAGAACTACATGCCACCATAGGATTGAGATTTTTGGGCTCGAAGTTGAGATAGGGATCACTAAGTTGAGGTTATACTCCCTGGAAAGAGTATGACGCCTCTTCCCAATGTGAGATTTCTTCTTTAGAAGGACAAGACGTTGGACTCCTTGTAGCTCGCATGTTGTATGTCAGTTAGGAGAACCTCCCTAATAGCAAGATTTTTCAAAGTAGTTTCTTAAAGTAAAAATTTCCCAAGAAGAAAGTGGTTTTCCCTATTAGTAAGAGTAAGTAATCAGTTTCTAAAGTAAAGTATGTTCCTTGAGATGAGATTTACACTATGTGTTCCATTATTTATAATTATTGAGATATGTATTTGCAGATTATTCGAGCTATGTGAGTCAGTTATATTAGCATGCATGATTTCTGTAAAGATTGATGATATTATTATTGTAAGTATCGCATACACCCCCATATACTCAGTACATCCTCAAAGTACTGATCCATATATATGTTTGTGTGCAATAATATCTCATAATGTAGGTTCAGGTGCTCAGTCTCAGCAGCGTCAGTGATCTCCGAGTACTTTGATCTACACCTCCATAATTGGTGAGTCCTCATGGTTTGAGGACCTGTTTTCCCTGATTTCAGTCTTCATAGTAGTTGGTTTATTTCTTTTTAGTTGAGTATAAGTCAGTTGGGGATCTGTCCCAATGGCTCTCTAGTTCTTGAGTAGTAGAGGCTTTGTCAGACTAGACTATTAGTGGTGTTTTAGAGTTTTCAGCATGCTGCTATTCAGACAGTATTCTTTTGTTATTTTACTTGAGATATGTTATGCCAGTGCCATTGTTTTGCTTTATCTATCTTAAAGTAAGTATTAGAAGAGTAACAGGTTCAAAGGGTTAGCTTAGGGCTACTCGTAGCCTGAAGCACCGTGTGACATCTCGGGATAATATTTTGGGGTGTTAGAAACTTGGTATCAGAGCCTAAGGTTTAAGTATTCCTAGGGATTTCTACAAGCCGCATTACATAAAGTCTTGATCATCGGTGTGTAGTGCACCATTCAATGAGCAAGAGGCTACAAGACATTTTGGAAAAAAATGGGTCACCTCTTTCTTTCATAATCTATTGTGATTACAATTTTCTCTCTCTGGTATTAATTCTTACTCTTTTATGAAAGAAAATGCCTCCCTGAAGATCTAATGCCTCCCCGAAGAGATAATGCCCATTTGAATGATAACAACAACCTTAGCCTATTGATCCCCTGAATAAAAATGTGTCTCACGTTGAGTTTCAGGCAGCTTTTCTGGCGTTAGCCCAGGCAGTCACGACTAATGTTCAGACCTTCATTCCATATCAGCAAAGAGGTGATTTAGCTGCAGCCAGGATTCAAGATTTTATGAGGATGAATCCACCAGAGTTTTATGGATCGAAGGTAGGAGAGAAACCATAGTTATATCTTGATGAGGTAAAAAAGATCACCCAGGTTATGGATGTAACTGAATAGGAGAGTGTGGAACTGGACTCTTATCATTTGAAAGATATTGCTTATGATTGAGTTATGGCGTGGAAGAAGAGTAGGGAGGATGATGCTGCTCCTATGACTTGGCAGGTATTCCAGGATGCATTATTGGATAAATACTTCCCACTTGATATAAGGAAAGCGAAGATAGAGGAGTTCATAAACCTGAGGCAAGAATCTATGATTGTTAAAGAGTACTGCCTCAAGTTCAACTAGTTAGCAAAGTATGCTCCTGACTTGGTAGTGACACCCGATCTAGTATGAGTAAGTTCGTGGCTGGTGTGTCTGGTTTGGTGCTGAAAGAGTGTAGAACTGCTATAGTCAATAGAGATATAGATCTGTCCAGGCTGATGATACACGCTGAACAGATTGAGGTAGATAAGATAAGGGAGAGAGATAGAGTAAGGGAAAATAAGAGGGCTAGATCGAAGCAGTTTGAGCATGGCCACACTAGATCCAATAGAGGGAACCAACCCCAGTTTTAGGATCGTTTATCTATGACATCGCCTTCATCAGCTAGTGCTCCCGCAGTCAGAAATAGGCAAGAACAGGGGAATAAGCCTTCTATGTCCAGGTCCCAGAACAGTGTAAGTAATAGACCTCGTTATCCTCCATGTACTAAGTGTGGTAAGGACCATCCCGGTGAGTGCTTAGCTGATCAGAGAGGTTGTTTTGGTTGTGGCATGATAGGCCATAGACTTAGAGTTAAGTTCCTGTGGTCAGATTCTTACGATAAAAGTTTTCAGGAGTTCAAGACTCGACTCACTTCAGCCTCCGTATTAACATTTCCTGATAGTATGAATGGTTTTGTAGTGTATTATGATGCCTCTAGAGTTGTTTTGGGTTGTGTGTTAATGTAGAGAGGTAAGGTTATAGACTATGCCTCTAGACAGTTGAAGCTACATGAAAAGAATTACCCAATCCATTGATGTTAGGCATATTTACACGCCTAAAACACCTTAATTTACCCATATTTTAGCTAAGTTTTGAGGACAAAATATATAATTCCTGCACTTTTAGTCCTTTTTCCTGTAAGTGAGCTAACCAATGTGATTAGCAAGTTTTCAGGTATAAATGATGAAGATTTTAGCATTTTGTGGACTGTTGAACGCCAAAGGAAACTTCACGTAAGAAGGAAGGAAGCTTCTGGAAGCTTGTGGACCGAAAGTGATGCATAGAGAACTTGTCCCGGGCAAAAATAGTATTTCTAAAGACTTGGGGATCAGTAGTAACTTAGTAGGATCAGGACAAGGATAAAAACCCTATTTCAGTAGGACAAGGATAAAAACCCTATTTCAGTAGGACTAGGACAAGGGTGTTATAAAAACCCTTATTTGCTGAATTTTTCAGCATTCAATTCACTCAATCAATTCATTCTCTTTCAATTCATTCTCTTTCAATTCTATTCTTAAATTCGTTATTGACATTATTTTTCATCTATTCGACTTTTAATTTTCACGACAAGAGAAACGCTACTAGCAAGGAAATCACGCCACAAGTGACGTAAATACATACGTATCGTGATATTTTTATGATGATGATATCCTCGTTGTTTTCCTTCACAATTATGAGTAGCTAAACTTCTCTGTTAGGGTTATAGAAGCCTTATGAGGTACTATCTATTGTTATGAGGTTGTGAATTCTTGGTACGTATGCTGCTTATATCATTACTCTCTTCATCTTAATTGAATTCTTGTGGTTGCAAACATATAGAATACGCCAGTATAGCATTAACTTGTTCGAAAGAAAAGTTACATGTCTGGAAAAGAGAGAGTGACAAGGAAATAGGGCTACCAACCCCTGTTTAATAGTTAGTGCCGTAACTGGATTAATCTCTTGGAGAATTCGTACCATTAGTTCTACGCTTTAAGATCGAAAGAGTTAAAGTGAGATAATCCTTGATGGTCGAAAGACACTAGGATTTACTATAGAATACGAAACTCTATGAGCGCATGCATGTCTGAATTCCGCATAACTCATAGCCAATAGATACATATAAGGTGGACGTAACCCTAACTTACAATTCTCATTGATTAAAATCATACTAAACATTCCGTTTTTACTTTGCTATTTTGATAATTTTACTTCACGCATAAAATCCCCCTTTTTCCGTAGAACTTTCACCAAAAGTCTAATAATAGTTGCAATACTTAGTGACCGAGTATTCCCTGTGGGATTCGACACCCAACCCAGTTTGGTTCTATAGTTGACAGCGACCGCTAACACTCTTACGAGAGCTGTAGTTTGGGCGTTATCAAATTTTGGCGCCGGTGCCGGGGAATACGGTTGTCAACTAAGTTTGTGATAATTACTAGACCCTTTGGTCAAAGATTCTTGTACTTTAATTTTTAGTTGTTGTTTTTGTTGTCTGCAGGTTTTTGTTCAGTGCATGCCAAATACTCGAAGTTCGGGACAACCATTATTACCCATAAACCCTGAACAGTAACTTATTGGAAGGATGGATGCACAATGTGACATTGAGAGAAGGGCTGGTCAACAGGAGCAGGCTAGACTAGCTGTGTTGGCCGCTGCCCAAGTACATCAATAGAATATTGATAACCCGGGGTGGGCAACAAATCCTGACGATGAGGACCTAGGTGATGACGAGTTACTAAACCCTAGGCATGATGCTGAGGTGGAGACACCGGCAAACAGAAGAGATCGTCAAGCCAGATTTAGGCCTGAACGTCGAGCTATGCAAATGCCTTTCGATAATGATGATGACGACCTGGACGGAGCTGGTGCCACAGGAGCTATTATTTCTCTGCCCTTGACACCTGGAGCCAAGTTTAATATTACTAGCACCATGATTCAGCTATTGCAACTCAAGGGGTTATTTGGTGGACTTGCAGGCGATGATCCAAATATGCATCTGATCAACTTTATCTCTACATGCAAGTCATTTGACAATCCAGGCGTTGGATAGAATGCAATTCGGCTGCGCTTATTTCCATTGTCTCTATCTGGGGAGGCGACTCTATGGTTGAACGGGCTAACTCCTGACTCTATCACTAATTGGAGGCAACTTAAAGACGCTTTCCTAGAAAGATTTTATCCACCATCCAAGAGAGCACAGTTGAGAGATGAGATCAGCAATTTTCGACAGCTTCTAACTGAAGCTCTCCACAAAACATGGGAGAGGTTCAAGACGAAGCTTATGAGGTGCCCAAATCACCATATGAACAATGTCCACTTGATGGAGATATTATATAGATCTTTGAATTCGGTGACTAAGCCAGTAGTTGATAATGCTGCAGGAGGGTCATTCATGGACCTTACTTTTATTCAGGCAAGTGATATGCTAGATCGTATGACAAAGCAAAGTAGAGCTTGGCATACCAGGGATTCTGAGGTAGCAACCTCTACTATATCTATTGGCATGACTACAGAACAAAGGTGAAGAGAGAAGGAACGTGATCAAGATATGGCGCACATAAAAACGCAGATGGATCTTCTTACCAAACATTTATTATCAGGGAAGGCCAAAAAAGTCAAGGCTGTTGACACAGGGAAGAGATGATTCTGAGTCTGAAGAAGAAGCAAATTACTTGAATAATCAGGAGAGTTTCCGAGGCAATGCCCAAGGAAACCAAGGTCGGAAATATTATGATAAATCTGGATACAAGGACCGCGATCAAGGGAGTTGGAAGAATAAGACTGACAGGAGTGGTTTGTATGTTCCTCCTGAAAGTCGTGAAGCCGCTGCATCTGTCTTTGGAAAGATGTCCATGGAGGACATGATGGCTAAGCTGTTGAAAGGAGTTGAGGTGACCAACATGGGCGTAACAGAGGTGAAGAATGATTTGTCTTCAATAAATCAATTGGTTGACTCGTATTCTACTGCAATAAAACAACTAGAGCAGCAATTGAGTCAACTTTCAGCGGCATTCAATCAATAAAAAGCTGGCACTTTACCTAGCAACACCGTACAAAATCCAAGGAATGATGGATCATGTATGGCTATTACTACCAGGAGTGGTAAAGTCTTGGAAAGTCCATCCAAAGGCAAGCACGTAGTTGATGATGTAGCGGATAATGTTATTGATGTAGAATATGAAGAGGCCGAAGAAGCTGAAGAGTGTGTTCATAACGTCACCCCTAGACGTCTGCAGCCTGAAAAGGTTGATAATCGGAAGAAAGATAAAAAGTAAGTGGTGGAGAAAACAATTCCCCTTCCACCACCACCTTTTCTGCAGCGATTGAAGAAGAAAGCTGATGACACCAGGTTCAGTAAATTCATGACTATGTTAAAGCAGCTGACTATTAATGTTTCTTTGGTGGAGGCGCTGGAACAGATGCCTGGGTATGCTAAATTCATGAAGGACCTTTTGACAAAGAAGCGGGCAGTAAGCTATAAGCCGGTAGATAATGTTCACCATTGCAGTGTAATCGCTACAAGATCGTTAGTTCAGAAAAAGGCAGATCCTGGTGCTTTCACTATTCCTTGCATGGTTGGATCTATGAATTTTGCCAAGGCATTGTGCGATTTGGGAGCTAGAATCAATTTAATGCCACTATCTGTCTACAAGAAGTTGGGGTTGGGTGACCCTACACCAACCAATATGCGCCTCGTGATGGCAGATAGGTCGGTAAAATGACCTGTGGGTAACTTGAATGATGTGTTGGTAAAGGTTTCTACCTTCATCTTTCCTGTAGACTTTGTTATTTTGGATTGCGAGGTGGATTCTGAAGCTCCCATAATCTTGGGTCGTCCTTTTCTCGCAACTGAAAGTGTGCTTATTGATTTGAGAGCTAATGAGCTTTTATTTCAGTTGAATAACGAAGTGGTCCATTTTGATGTATGCAAAGCAATGAAGCAACCCAGCGATATGAATGTGTTCTCTGTAGATGATGTTTATTATGAGGATGAGAAAGAATTATCTATAGAGAAGCAGCTTACTGTTGAGTCACTATCTGATGTGCTATTGAATTTTGAGGAGGCTGAAGAACATGAAGAAACCGTTTGTGCTCTAACAGGAATAAGATCCTATTCTCATGCCCCTAAGAAGCTGGACCTTGATCTTAAGAATCAACCTTCACCAATAGCGAAGACTTCCATTGAAGAGCCAATCAAAAGAACTCCCCAGTCACCTAAGGGATGCATCCTTGGGAAGTGGAAAGACACTTCTGGTGAGTGTTGCGGCTGATTTAGGTGAACAGCACGTAGAGGCTCTCATCTCTACTCTAAAGAGGTATAAGAGAGCCATGGGTTGGACTATTGATGATATAATTGGTATCCCTCCTGGGATATGTATGCACAAGAGTCATCTTGAAGAAGAATGCATGCATACAAGTAAGCATTACTGTCGTCTGAATCCATTCAGAAAACGATGCACCATATATCTCGATGAAGTCTAAATAATCGAGATAACTATGTCGTGCTGCGACAATAAATCAAGCGCAAGATGGGAGGCAACCCATCGTATTTAAATTGTTTTGTTTTACTAGGAGTTTGTTTTTGTAGTCGAGCCACGACCAAAAGTAAGGCGCTTGGTGGGAGGCAACCCATCGTTCTAATCGTTTTTGTTGTTTTTGAGTAAGTGTAGGTGCAAGACGTATAAAGGAAGAGCTTGGTCTCAAATTTTGATTTGAAAGTGAGCAATGTTAAAGGTGGTAAGTGAGTAATGAAGGAGCAAAAGGCTTTTGGTTAGGCATTGCCTATACAAATCTAGGCAATAGACAAGGCAAGGCCTATGTAAATCTAGGAAATGGACAAGGCAAGACCTATGCTATGGCCTTTGGTCTCTGAATCTAGAATACCATAGCACAGGCGCCGCCTATGCCAAAGCCTTTGGTCCAATAATGCCATAGCATAGGCGCCGCCTATGCCAATGCCTTTGGTCTCTGAATGTACAATGCCATAGCATAGGCGCCACCTATGCTCAACTAGGCAAAGCATTAGGTGCCGCCTTTGCCTCTCAAATCTCTCAAAACTTTTATTTTTGCTCATCTAACCTTGCAAGATCATCTTCCGAGTTCAACACCAAGTAAGTTCTTCGTTTATATTCCGAAGTATTTACAATCTTACGCTTATCATGGTATTTTAGATCTTAAAGTGGTGTTGGTGATTAGAATGTGTTGATTTGTATGATACATCTAGTTGAGTGAAAGAATACGTATTTGTATTATGGACTTAGTACCAACTTGTATTTGATTGTTATACATTGTCCTCTTTTTGAGAAATCGAAATGGTGAAGCTAATTGCATAATCTTCAAAGTTGAATGCTTGAATGTTTGAATGACTCGCTCATCGAGATAAAGATCATGATTGAATACAAGCATGAGATGTTGTGATTATTTCTATGCCATAACATGATACGATCTCTATGTAGTAGTTTTGTTCAAAAGGTGCATTAATCCACACATGAAAGTATAGTCAAGATTACATGAAATAGAGTTGGAAAGGATAGTAAGATGACATGAAAGTATGACTGTGCTAAGCATATTGTTGGAACATATCCCCTAAATGTATGTCAATGAAGTCTGAGTAATCGACATCATTCACTTAATTAGTTTGTGTCAACAAATTAAGTGTGGGGTGGCGCCACTATTGTCTGTTTGTCGATTGAATCTTCCGAGATAAAGCTAACATGACTCTATTAGGATCTCAGGTAGAATGGCCTCAAAAGGATGACAAGGAAAACAAAAAGCGCCCACATCACAGAAAGGTAAGAAAAGAGGATGAAAAGAGCAAGCTGAATCCTCCTCGCTACAAATGCCTCGATGCACTTTTGGCATCAAGTGGGGTACAATTTGAGGAAACTCTGAGGATGACGACTCTGATGATGATTCCGATGCAGGGGGTATGACCCCAGACATAGAGGATGAGTCCGACTAATTAGGTTCTTCTTATTTATTTTTCACTGAGGGCAGTGTGTCCTGTCTGAGTGTGGGGTGCTGGTATTTGTATGCTGTATTTGTTTGCTTACCTGCATTTATTCATGTTCATTAGTTTGATTTTTAGTAGTAGTTAAATTTTTTCGAAGTTAAATTTTTTCAAATTTTTTTATTTTTTTCTAAATTTTTTTCTCTTTAAGTTTTTTTTTTTAGATTTTGCATAAAGTGCATGAAATTGTTCTGATAGGCGGCATGGTATTATGACAAGAGTTTGTGCTAAAATCATTACTATTGAGATGTTTAGGCTCCAAGTGTGACTCACTATGTGATAAGTGTGTGGTTTAATTCCTTCATCTGTTGGGTCAAGAGTCTATACTGCTCCCAATAAAGTTGACCATATGTCTTGTGTGTGTGAGATAATAGTATATTCTGTGTTGGTCACTGATGCTAGAACTTGCCTGGTGTGTGTGTAAAGCAAAATAAAGAGTGTGGGTGTAGGAGATGATTTAGGCATTTCTTTGGCAACCTGTGTTTGTTTACCTTCGTTTTACCTACCCGTGGACATTATCCTAGTTAACCCCCTTTGAGCCTTTAAGCCATTTTCTTTGACAAGCCTCATATGTAGCCTAATCCATTTTTTTTCAAGACCATAATTTGATCCAAATTCCTAAGCACTTTAAATTGTAAAGTCATATGACAAAATAAGAGGAAATTGGGTAAGAGTGATGCCTTAGAGTTTATTGGTGCTTGAATTTGTTATGAAAAAGAGTGGCTATCATAGAGGTGTGCTATAGAAAAGAAAAGAAAAAGAAATCGAAAAACAAAAAGATAAATTGTGTTTATGATTAAATAAAAAGATAGTTAAGTTTGAATGGAAAAATAGGTGAAAAAGGGTGATAGATGAAACAAAGGTAGAAGGGTTGATTAAAAGAGAGTGTTAATGGCATAATGTGATGTATTAAAGCGCTTAGGAACATAGTCACTATTTCTGGCCAAAATAGTCCTACCCGTCCCTTAGCCTACATTACAACCTGTAAAAAGACCTATTTGATCCTAAACTTAGCATTCTGATATTAGTAGAGCATTACACTAAGGGCAAGCCTATCGTCATCAGTTGCAACATATGAATTCTTTGTGAGAGTGAGAGCAAGGAAAATCTTATACCCATGTTTCAAAAAATGCAATACTTATGAGTGATTATGGGTAACATCTTATGTGAGACACACATGGTTGATGAGTTTTGGGTAGCTCTGTATGATTCTTTGTGCCTTAACTTGTGGATACAAATTAACCATCATCACGAGTCTATGTTAGAAGTTAAATTATTTCTAGTAGTGATCAGAAAACTACTCTTTGTTAATAATTGTCGTGCCTGTCTTGATGAATATTTTGTGCTGTTACTGTGAAACCATAAGTAGATGTTTATATGAACATGATATTTTGTTCGAGGACGAACAAAGCTTTAAGTGTGGGGTGTTGATGTTAGGCGTATTTACACGCCTAAAGCACCTTAATTTACCCATATTTTAGCTACGTTTTGAGGACAAAATATATAATTCCTGCACTTTTAGTCCTTTTTCCTGTAAGTGAGCTAACCAACGTGATTAGCAAGTTTTCAGGTATAAATGATGAAGATTTCAGCATTTTGTGGACTGTTGAACGCCAAAGGAAACTTCACGTAAGAAGGAAGGCAGCTTCTGGAAGCTTGTGGACCGAAAGTGATGCATGGAGAACTTGTCCCGGGCAAAAACAGTATTTCTAAAGACTTGGGGATCAACAGAAACTTAGTAGGATTAGGACAAGGATAAAAACCCTATTTCAGTAGGACAAGGATAAAAACCCTATTTCAGTAGGACTAGGACAAGGGTGTTATAAAAACCCTTATTTGCTGAATTTTTCAGCATTCAATTCACTCAATCAATTCATTCTCTTTCAATTTATTCTTATTCTCTTCTATTCTTAAATTCGTTATTGACATCATTTTTCATCTATTCGACTTTTAATTTCCACGACAAGAAAAACGCTACTAGCAAGGAAATCATGCCACAAGTGACGCAAATACATACGTATCGTGATATTGTTATGATGATGATATCCTCGTTGTTTTCCTTCACAATTATGAGTAGCTAAACTTCTCTGTTAAGGTTATTGAAGCCTTATGAGGTACTATCTATTGCTATGAGGTTGTGAATTCTTGGTACGTATGCTGCTTATATCATTACTCTTTTCATCTTAATTGAATTCTTGTGGTTGCAAATATATAGAATACGCCAGTATAGCATTAACTTGTTCGAAAGAAAAGTTACATGTCTGGAAAAGAGAGAGTGACAAGGAAATAGGGATACCAACCCCTATTTAAAAGTTAGTGCCGTAACTGGATTAACCTCTTGGAGAATTCATACCATTAGTTATACGCTTTAAGCTCGAAAGAGTTAAAGTGAGATAATCCTTGATGGTCGAAAGACGCTAGGATTTACTATAGAATACGAAACTCTATAAGGGAATGCATGTCTGAATTCCGCATAACTCATAGCCAATAGATACGTATAAGGTGTACATAACCCTAACTTACAATTCTCATTGATTAAAATCTTACTAAACATTCCGTTTTTACTTTGCTATTTTGATAATTTTACTTCACGCATAAAATCCCCCCCGTTTTCCGCAGAACTTTCACCAAAAGTCTAATAATAGTTGCAATACTTAGTGACCGAGTATTCCCTGTGGGATTCGACACCCAACCCAGTTGGGTTCTATATTTGACAGCGACCGCTTACACTCTTACGAGAGCTGTAGTTTGGGCGTTATCATCCATGATCTTGAATTAGATGCTGTGGTTTTTTCTTTGAAAATCTGGAGACACTATCTGTATGGTGTTCATATTGATATGCTAAAGGACCACAAATGCTTCCAGGATGTGTTTTCTCAGAGGAGTTGAATCTTTGTCAGAGAAGATGGTTAGAGTTGCTAAAAGATTATGATATGAGTGTGTTGTATTATCTGAGAAAGACCAACGTAGTGGCAGACGCCCTTAGTAGATTGTCTATGGGCAGTGTTGCTTATGTGGAGAAAGATAAGAAAGAGTTAGCTTGAGAAGTTCATCGTTCAGCTAGACTGGGTGTTAGGTTTCTTGATTCAGCTGAGGGGAATGTTTGGGCTCAGAGTAGTTCTGAATCCTCTTTAGTTTCAAAAGTGAAGAAGAAGCAAGACATGGATGCTAGTTTGGTCAAACTGAAGGAGTCAGTTAAGGACCAAAAGATAGAGGTTTTCTCCCAAGGGGGAGATAGTGTGTTAAGATGTCAGAATAGATTGTGTGTTCCGTGTGTTGGTTATTTGAGGTAGAGAATTATGGATGAGGCGCATGGTGCATGGTATTCTATTCATCCCGGTACCATTAAGATGTACCGCGACTTGTGAGAAGTCTATTGGTGGAGTGGCATGAAGAAGGATATTGCAGAGTTTTTGGAGAAGTGTGTAACTTGCCAAAAGGTTAAGGTAGATCACCAAAGACCTGGTGGTAAGCTGCAAGAGTTTGGTATCCCCACTTAGAAGTGGGAAGAGGTGAACATGGATTTCGTGACTGGTCTACCCCTTTCGCGTCATCATATTTTGATTTGGGTTTTTGTAGACAGGTTAACTAAGTCAGTGCATTTCTTTCCTGTGCATACATCTTATACAGCTGAGAATTATGCTAGGTTGTATATCGGGGAGTTAGTCAGATTGCATGAAGTTTCCTTGTCTATCATCTCAGATTTTACTTCCCAATTTTATAGAGCTTTTTAGAAGGGTCTTGGTACCCAAGTGCTTCTTAGTTTCACCTTTCACCCACAGACAGATGGTCAGGATGAGAGGACCATCCAGGCTCTAGAAGATTTGTTGAGGGCATGTTCTCTTGATTTCAAGGGTAGTTAGGATGAGCATTTCCACTGATTGAGTTTACGTATAACAATAGTTGAGTCTTTATATGTTAGAAGATGTAGAACACCCATAGGTTGGTTTGAAGTAGGTGAGGCTATTGTGATTGGGCCTGATGCAGTGTTTGAGGCTATGGAGAAAGTTAAGTTGATTAAAGAAAGGTTGAAAACAACCCAGAGTTGTCAAAAGTCAAATCCCGATGTGAGGAGAAGAGATTTTGAGTTTGAGGTGGGTGACTTGGTGTATCTGAAGATTTCACCCATGGAAGGGGTGAAAAGGTTTGGAAAAAAGAGAAAGCTTGGTCCACGTTATGTTAGCCCTTATAGAGTTCTGAGTCGTGTAAGGAGAGTAGCTTATGAAGTTGAGTTGATGGCAGATCTATCAGCTGTTCATCCTGTCTTTAATGTCTCCATGCTTAAGAAGAGCATTGGTGATTCCGTTGTTGTAGATCCTTTGGAGAGCTTAGATATTCAGACTAGTCTTTCTTACAAAGAAATTCCAGTCAAGATTCTAGACCATCAGATTCATAGACTAAGGAACAAAGAGGTTTCTTTGGTCAAAATTCTCTGGCGAAACCAGTCTGTAGAGGTCGCTACTTAGGAAGCCGAAGCAGATATGCAAGCCAAGTACCCTCATTTCTTCCCCGTAGACTCAGATTTAGCCGAAGGTATTACACTTTTTTAATTCAAGTTCCTTTCTAATCCTGTGTATTTAGCTATATAGTTTTCTTCTCCATGAGTTGATACATTCTCAGAAGTACTCAAGTTTAGAATGAGGTAGAGTTAGTTCAGAAATTCATTCAGCTGTGCATTCTCAGTATTCTATGTATTCTTAGCTTAGCTAGTGACATTCGAGGACGAATGTTCCCAATGAGGGAGATATTGTAATACCCCGAACTTTTCTTAAGTCTAAATTGTATCTTTATAATATTAAGGAATGACTTCCAAAGTGAGTAGTGTTTAAATCAGATGGATTTTTCCTAATTTTGACTTTTAATCGTGTGATAAATTGAATTAGCTTTCCAACGATATCAATTTTGTCCAATTTCGGTATCGAAGTGAGAAGTTATGTTCGTTTTACTAAGAGCTGTCAGAACCGCCCAGGTGCAATGGGCAGGTTGACAAACTATCGATCTTGCGATGGACCATCACTCGAGTCATCACAACCAAGGTAGTAAACCCATCCACTGGCC
This sequence comes from Capsicum baccatum var. pendulum, assembly GCA_030864225.1. NCBI lineage: Eukaryota > Viridiplantae > Streptophyta > Magnoliopsida > Solanales > Solanaceae > Capsicum > Capsicum baccatum. The sequence continues at coordinate 42,816,725 of CM061560.1, forward strand.
AAGTATGACGCTCAGGCCGATGGACCGTCGAGCTTGCGATAGACCGCCGTCCAAGCCGTCGCTACTAAGACAGTGAGCCCCTATTTTGGTCCAAGTGCGACGGTCGGATCGACGGACTGTCGAGCCAGCGATGGACCATTGCACAAGCCGTCGTAGATCCCATTCAGCATGTTAAAGCCATTTCTAAAAGGTCTTTTTGGTCTTTTCCCACCCTTTTTAACACACAGATATATCAAAACGAAGCATAGAACTTTAGAATCATCCAAAGAATCAAGAACTAGGGTTTTCTCTCAAGATTAACCCTTAAGAACAAATTCAAATCTTTCTCCAAGAACCTTAAGATTCCACCATAGTTTCCACAAATTGAGTTAAGATTCCAGGTTCCCAAGTCAAAAGCTTCAAGGACCCTCAATCAAGAGTACGAAAAAGAGTCTCAAGCAAGATTGTTCATCTACAAGTCATAATCTAAGGTATGTAGGGTTTGAACAAGGACACTCCTTTCGTCCTTGTTCCCAAAAGTTATTTTAATTACAAAGATATATGGTTTTACAAGTTTCTTATGAAATTGAAGTATGGGTATATACCCTATGTTATTATTTCTTGAGATTATGATGGTTTCAATATTTTAGAAATTGACGTACATGAGAATGTTGAGATTATAATGCATATTGTTGAAAATTTCTAGATTTTTATATGATTTATGAATCTTTATGATATCGAATATGAATTTTGATACGTCTTAATGTGAGATTGATATATGGGTCATTAAGCCCTACATGAGATTAAAATTTTAAGATTTTTTTGTGTTATTAGCACCCATGATTTGAGTATTTTGAGATTATTGAGAAAATTTTGACTTTGACGATCATAGTAGCTTTGAAATGCACTTTTCTAAATGAGATTACAGATTTTATAGTTGGGTTCTTTATGAATAATGAGATTATTTTAAAGTGGATTTCCATGAGATGAGCGTAGCTAACTGAAGGGAGTAGTATTTAGCACTGATTCGGGTAAATTACTATGATTTCATACTCCAGAACTACGTGCCACCGTAGGATTGAGACTTTTGGGTGGGCCGAGGTAGTGATCACTAAGTTGAGGTTATACTCCCTGGCAAGAGTATGACGCCTCTCCTCAACGTGAGGTTTCTTCCTTAGGAGGACAAGACGTTGGACTCCATGCAGCTCGCATGGTGTATGTCTGTTAGGAGAACCTCCTTAATAACAAGATTTTTTACAGTAGTTTCTTAAAGTAAAATTTTCCCAAGAAGAAAGTGGTTTTCCCTATTAGTAAGAGTAAGTAATCAGTTTCTAAAGTAAAGTATGTTCCTTGAGATGAGATTTATACTATGTGTTCCATTATTGATAATTTACGAGATATGCATTTTGAGATTATTCGAGCTATGTGAGTCAGTTATATTAGCATGCATAATTTTTGTAAAGATTGATGATATTATTATTTTAAGTATCGCATACACCCCCATATACTCAGTACATCCTCAAAGTACTGATCCACTTATATGTCTGTGTGCTACATTGTCTCATAATGTTGGTTCAGGTGCTCAGTCTCAACAGCGTCGGTGATCTCTGAGTACCTTGATCTACACCTCCATAGTTGGTGAGTTCTCATGGTTCGAGGACCTGTTTTCCCTAATTTCAGTCTTCATAGTAGTTGGGTTATTTCTTTCCAGTTGAGTATGAGGTAGTTGGGTATCTGTCCCAATGACTCTCTAGTTCTTGAGTAGTAGAGGCTTTGTCAGACTAGACTATCAGTGGTGTTTTAGACTTTTCAGCATGTTGCTATTTTGACAGTATTCTTTTGTTATTTCAGTTGAGATATGTTATGACAGTGCCATTGTTTTGCTTTATCCATCTTAAAGTAAGTGTTAGAAGTAGTAACAAGCTCAAAGGGTTAACTTAGGGCTATTCATAGGCTTACGCACCATGTGACGTCTCGGAATGAGATTTTTGGACGTTATAGCTTCCCATGAGTCATGGTTATAAACTTGAGTCCAAGTTAGGTGCACAATTGATATCCTCTAAGTGGAGGAAAAAATGATAATTTGACTTGCGTCATGTCAGGATTTTAAATATAATGCTTGGTGGGAGGCACCCCTTTAATCTCCAAAATAGATTTTATTTTTGAATTTCTTATAACGGTTAGAAATAAAATAGAAAAAGCTGAAATGTTTCGGAGAAAAAGAGCTAAAACATACGGATGTGACTCTTTTCATCTAATTTCTTCATTCTTTTTTAGACTCCATGTACCCCAAGTCCCAAACACATACCAAAGGTTACTTGCTGAAGTGTTACCAAATCTATGCAGTGCCATTCTTGCTGGCTCTAAGTCATACTCACTCACGTTCAAGCTTGCACCAACTCCATCAATTACTGCATGCTTTTCCTCCAGTATATAGACAAATCTGATCCACACCTGTTTTGAAATAGAACATTGGACTCTTTTGAAATAGATCATTGGCTTAGGTCCTCCTAATTATGTTGAGCCCTAATTCATTTTATTTCACAAATAACGTGATTGCAATCAAAGTAATTCCCTCACCGGAAGAATCAAGAGCGCAACTTGTTTCAAATTATCCACTAGTGCACGTGTCGCGGCCTTTGGAAGTGTTTTATCAAGGTTGAACCCTCTATTACAAAGCCATGATATTTACAAAGGAAATGCAAAATAGAAATCAAGATTCGCAAATTTTCTTTTACTTTTTAAAATTTTGTGTCGTGCTAAACTAACATAAATAAAACAATTTGGATGTTTTCTGAATCTTTTGAGAACAAAACAGCTTAATCATTTCTCCTTGCCCCACTTTCCTTAATGTCATCATGTGTTAATTTATTTTGTGTCCAGAATTTTGGTGCATGTCCAACTAAGACAATTTAAGACGCACATGAGGAAGGATACTTCAACATCAAAACCTAGTACCAACAGTGAAAGCATGGTTGGCTGTTCGTTTGGCATGATGGATAAGGGATACGAGAAAATAATTTTGGAATAAAATACACGATTATTTTATCTTATATTTAGTTCGAGATATTAGTTACTCTCGAAATTATTTTTTTCATCATTTTTATTAAAATTATAGGATAAGTTATTCCATATAAATGATAGAATGAGTAATACCATGAGATATCGCAACACATATGATAATTTGTCAATGCCATCCTTGTACAAACCGACCTCTTGAAATTGTGCCATGGTCCTAAATGTTCTTTGGAATTTATGTGTCCTAAATATTCTTTGGAATTTTTGGTCAATGCCATCCTCGTACAAACCGAACCCTTGAAATTGTACCATGGTCCTAAATATTTTTTGGAAATTATGGGTCCTAAATATTCTTTGGAATTTATGTATCATTTGCTGTTTGAAACCTAATTTCATCGCCCAATTAATCTTCCTTTACTTGAAACTAGGGGTGTCAAACGGGCTGGGTCGGGCCAACCCGGAACCGGCCCTTCCATTTTAACCGGGTTGAGGGCCGGTTTTGACGTTAGTCGGGCCGGGCCGGGCCGGACCAAACAGTAAAAAAATTAAAACCCATCCTAACCCGGCCTACTTAACCCAACCCGGTCAAACCCACCAAAACCCGGTCAAACCCGTTTAAAAAATAAATAAAAAATTCAATATACACTATATACACTCCAATATACACTATATACACTCTAATATACAATATATATTTTTAAAAAAATATATAAACAATTACACATATATACGTACCATTCAATATATAATTATATATGACTATACGTACTACTTCAAATAAAACATATGCTATAATAGTATAATATATATATATACACTACAATATATATACTAATTTATAAAACATATACACATGTATACGTTAAATATATACTACTTTAGAAGATATATACACATATATATGCACCATTCAATATATATGTACTACTTTAAATAAAATATGTACTACAATATACATATATATATATATACAACAATATGTATATATATATAGTTACATACTAATTTATAAAACATATACACTTGTACACTTTAAAGATATACGTCTATAGAAGATATATACACATATATACGCACCATTCAATATATATGTGCTACTTTAAAAAAAGTATATACTACAATATATATACTAATTTATAAAACATATACACATGTATATGTTAAATATACACGTCTATAGAAGATCTATTCACATATATACACTCTATTCTATGCATATGTAATACTTTAAATGAGATATACTACAATATATATACATTACAATATATATTTGTACAGTTCTATACTAATTTATAAAACATATACACATATATACATTAAATATACACGTCTATAGAAGATCTATTCACATACATACACTCTATTCTATGTATATGTAATACTTTAAATGAGATATACTACAATATATATACATTGCAATATATATTTGTATAGTTATATACTAATTTATAAAATATATACACATGTATACGTTATACATACACGTCTATAGAAGATCTATTCACATATATACACTCTATTCTATGTATATGTAATACTTTAAATGAAATATACTATAATATATATACATTACAATATATATTTGTATAGTTATATACTAATTTATAAAACATATACACATGTATACGTTAAATATATACGTCTATAGAAGATCTATTCACATATATACACTCTATTCTATGTATACGCACCATTCAATGTATATATACTACTACTTATAAAATATACTACATTATATATACATTACAATATACATAGATATACTTATATACTAATTTATAAAACATATACACATGTATACGTTAAATATACACTTCTATAGAAGATATATACACAAATATACACATCATTCAATGTATATATACTACTACTTATAAAATATACTACATTATATGTATACATTACAATATATATAGATATACTTACATACTAATTTATAAAACATATACACATGTATACGTTAAATATATACTTCTATAGAAGATATATGCACAAAAATACAAAACATATGCTACTTAATATAATAAATTAATAATATTTGGTAGTAAATTAATAATATATTAGAAGTAAGTTTTTAATTTAAAGTAGAAAACTAGAAATTCAATTTAAAATTTTAAATCATTAAATGAAAAAAAAAAAGCAAGGACTAAGGAGTGAATGAATTTGGGGAATTTTATTGATTGCAAAATGATCCAAAATTTATAATTTACTTGAATGAAAAATCTAAAAATTATGCATCATTTTTTCCAACTCATTCATGTTAATATTAATGGGAACTTGCATAGGATAGTCGAAGTCAACGGGGGCAAAACCATGCATTGGACTTGATTCTGCTGATTTCTCCTGTGAAGTCATAATTTCTTCAAGTTTCAGCTCGTCGCTCGGCTCCGGTTCCATTCCTTGGTTTCTTCTTTCCGCTCTCCAATCTCTGAGGCAAACTAGAACATTCATTGCATTGCTCCCCAATGAGCGTCGGTTATCTCCAAGTTGCTGTCGTCCCTGACTAAAGGCGCTCTCTCATGCAACAATTGACATTGGAACATTCAAGATATCTCTAGCTAATCTTGAAACTCCACCAATCCAACGTGTTGATCCGTCGTCTGCGATCCTCTGGTGCCGTCCGAAGATAATATTTCAGCTCTTCCCGATAAGTTGATGTGTAAGTTCTCTCATCAACACTGTTCCAACAATTTAAATCAAAAAACGAATCAGAAAAAACATTATGTGCGGGCCTTTTAGAAGATGATGGCTCCTCGGGAGGATGAGGAGCGACAGTTGGAGTGATATTTGGAAGTACGGCTAAATCAAATAAATCAGCATAGTGATTATATAATTTTTCTATGTAATCCTTTGCATCAGCCGTAGCCGTCCACAAATCAGGTTGTACTTGTTCAGAATCATGGTTAGTATTTATTTCTAAGTTAGTATAAATAAGAGTACTAAAGTGACACATATGATTATATTTCATGCACGGATTTAGCATAGCACCAACCAAGTAAATAGGGGGAATCGAAAAAAAATATTTTTTAAATTTCGTAAACATGGCGCCAACAACTTCTTTATAACCTTCTTTATTTTTATATTCTTTGAGCAAACCAGAAATATCGGCTATATATGCCAAAATATTACAAACATTAGGATAATAAGTACCAGAAAATTCAATCGTAGCTACATAAATTTTTTCTAAAAACTTAGAAAGATCATTAATTACAACCCAATTAGAATTACGTAGCATGCAATTAGCAGAATCAGCAAATGAACCGCAATGTTGGTTAAAATCTAGTATAATAGGAATTCTATATTTATAACAAGTTTTTAAAAATTCATACATAGAATTCCATCTAGTATCAATTTCCTCAGGCATCAAAATCGGTGTAAGTCCATTTTCTTGACATTTAACTTTAAATTCTCTAATTCTCGATCCACGATTATTTCCTTGAATAAAACCAACGGCAAGACGAATTTTTTCAATATAAAGGTCAAAAAAGTCAAGACCATCTTTTACAATTAAATTATATATATGACATGTACACTTAATATGAAAAATTTTAGGCAAGGACGGAGATAGTGTAGATTCTAATTTTGTTATAGCAGTCTTGTTGTTAGAAGCATTATCAAAAGCAATACATAAAATTTTATTTTCGATACCATAATATCCGACAATTTTAACAATAGAATCAACAATAAATTGTCCAGTATGTTTACGATCTTCATCATATAAAAAAGTAAGAATACGTTTTTGCATCACGAAATTACTATCCATCCAATGACAAGTAACGGTTAAATAATCATTTTTATTTATAGCACGACCAAGATTAGAAGTTAGGGACAATCTACATTGAATATTTTTTAACAATATTGATAAATAAAAATAATATTGTGAATGGAGTCTAAAAATATCAGACCGGCAAGTAGTTCTAGGAATACCGTTAAACATAGGATTATAAATTTCTTGTATATAACGAATAAAGGCATCAGAAGAAGGAATACTAAAAGGCAAACAACCCACAACTACCATTTTAGCTATTTCTTCCCTGTCCCTCAATTTATTATACTTCTTCGCTACGTGACCGGTTGTTGGGTCCATTCTAGTTTGCGTTGACCCACCAACATCCACACCACCTTTTGCAATATTTAACTCTCTTTTGTGATCTTCAGCTACATGTCTCATTAACGTACCCGTACCCCCTTGCTTGCCTCCACTTCTATGCTTATATATTTGTTGACAAATATTGCATTGCACCTCAATATCTGATATACGTTCAAAAAATTGCCATGCAATACTAGTTCTTTTACGAGGTTTTGGGGCACTGGGAGGACGGGAAGGGAGATTAACTGATTCAGATCTAACGTTATCATCTCCTACTGCGGGTGTCTCAACAATATTTTCATTATCTTTGTCTAAATTAACCGCATCTACTTCATTTTCTTCTTCTATACCGTAATTTTTCTAAGCTTCTACATAATCCATATCGTGAGCACCTACACCTATTTCTTCCTCAAAAGGTGTAACAAGCGATACCGGAGGCGAAGGCACATGGGTATATCTACTACTTGAACTACCTCTACCGCTAGTAATTCGCTTTTTACTATCACTACCGCTTCCGGCACAAAATTTTTTAACACCTTTAGTAGCGAGGTTTCTTAATTTATCCATAATATAAATTAAATTAAAATAAAAATATTCAAAATACACAAATATAATAAAATTAAATATTAAACAATTAATACAATAAATAAAAATTAAACGTAAGAGATGGAAAGACAATACCAAATTTTAGAAGTATTCAAAGATTGCGACTTTAGAAACTTCCGCTCGTACTTTGTAAACGAAAAATTAAAAAATTAAAGTGAAAACTTTAAGAAATTAAATATATTGAATATTTGAGAATTGAGAATTGAGATTTTAGAGAGAATGAGATTTGAGAGAGTGAAAAATTGTGTGAAAAATGATTTGAAGTTGTAGGGTATTTATAGATTTTTTTTGGGATTAAAAAATATTTTTTAAAGTTTTTTTTTTTGTTTTAAATAAATGGGCCCAAACTAGCCGTTTGGACCCAAAAACGGCTATATAGCCGTTGGGCCAACGGCTAGTTTGGCCCAAAATCCAAAATATCTTCTTTTTTTTTAAAAATTTTTTCGGGCCGGGCCGGGCCGGTTAATCGACGGGCCTGGATCGGGCTTGGTTCGGGCCGGGTTAGCCGGGCCCATTTTAACAAAATAATCGGCCCAGGACCCGGAACCCTAAAGCCCTAGGGCTTACCGGGCTGGGTCAAACCGGCCCGAGTTAGGTACCGCTTGACACCCCTACTTGAAACGCTTTTTCTTTTACTTCAATACGTGCGTTTGTAGTTTTTTTTCTTCTTTTTTAGAAAAAATAGATTAGTAGGTTGACCGCCTTTCCCAAGGTTTTATTTTTATTATGGTTAAAATTCAAGGGGAATACGCAGGTAGCTCCTCGACATGCCTGCTTGTCCTGCTTGCTTCAGCTGCTTCACTATAATTTCATTATATCACCCCTAATTAATCATTATAGGTCATCTAAGTATAAAAAAATTAATAATGTTTAATAAAAATAATAAATTAGATATAAAATGATAAATTAATTGTTGACGTTTTATTTCTACTTGATGTCCTATATGAGACCTATTTAAATTTTTTTCACAAGTATTTTTATAGTAATTTTATTTCATCACTTGTAATTGGTTGTTACAAGTCATTTATGACATGTCTGTTTCGTTGTTTCAATCGTGATTATATTATATCATCCATAATTCATTTTTAAAAAAGAAAATATAGAAATAAAATAATAATTAACTCTTGATGTTTTGTACTACCCTCTTCAACTGCTTCAATCGTAATTTTACTATATCACCCCTAATTAATTATTATAAGCCATTTAAGTATTAATAAATTATGATATTTAATAAAAAGATAAATTAAACACAAAATGATAAATTAACTATTGATGTTTTTAATTCATTTGATGCCTTATATGAGACTCATTTATAAATTTTCACAAGTATTTTTTATAATAATTTTATTTTATCATTTCTAATTAGTTGTTATAAGTTATTTAGACATGTCTGCTTCATTGTTTCTATCGTGATTTTATTATATCACCCTGATTAATTTTTATGGTCATCTAAGCATTAAAAGATTAATAATATTTCATAAAAAATATAAAGTACGCACAAAATGATATGTCAACATAAAATATTTGTTTGATTATCGAAATTATATTAGTGCCACAGAAATTACAAATTATTTAAGAATGAGACGACACGTAAACTGAAATTGAGAGAGTATTAATATCTTATTGAAAAATTATGCTAAAAGCATTATAAATCACACATTTAACAACATAAAAATATAAAGATATAAAATATTCGATTGTCTCTCAAACTTATATTAGTATCACTTAAATTGAAATAGAAGAAATTTTTTTTATAAATAACAATAATTAAAAATTTAAATTATTTTAATAATTGATTATCTAAATTCTATTTATGTCGCATAAATTAAGACAAAAAAATACTATATATTGGGCCCGTGCTGAGAACGGGCCTTTGATGTCTAGTATAAGAAAGACAAGTGTATAAGATTCTAAGTATTAAAGTGTGTCTATTAAGATTAAAACCAAAAGAAAGATCTTACTATGTGTCACCCCCCCCCCCCCCCCCCTTTTTTTTTTTACCAAAACGATTAATTTTAAGGTTCGAAAAGAGTTTTTATTATTAAGTGACAAAAAATTTATTTTGAAAAGGATTTTTTTTATTTGAACTCATAGTCACCACCTGACATAAATCTGGTGTGCTAAGTCACCATTGGAAATCCTTTTAAAAAGGTTTGACTCTTTAAAACTGATCCACAGTTAGAGATTCTGGTTAAGAAATTCTGTTAACCGAGGGGAAGGTGTTAGGCACGCCTCGGTCCCATCGCTCGACCACAGTTTCTTTGTGGAGTATATAAGTTAGTATGACACTATGGAATGCATAAACCAACAAAAAACACAAAAAAGAAAACAAACAATCAAACAAGTCAAAACGCAAAAATAGTATCCAGTCCAATTTATTACAGACCCTAAATAAAAAGGTACTGACATGTAAACCTACTCTAACTTACACTAATCCTAAACTACGCTCCACCCAGTACCTCGGGCCTTTATTATAAACCTCTTTCACAAATATGATACTTCAGGGCATTCCCAGTGAATAAGTACAATGTGACCTCGGGGCATTCTCCTGCGAATGAATACAATAAATGAAATTTGATAAAAGTAGAGAAATTATTCAACACAAACATTTACACATTAAAAGATATAAAATCCTACGAGTTGCCTACTCAACCTATCATTTGCCTACCAATTTAAACCTAAAAACATGATACTATCGAGTTCGACAACGTCAAAATTATTCAAGATAATAAATTAAATATTCCAAATGAAATTACGAATTAGCCACCTTTCAACATCATCCCAAACTTAATATTTACCCCCAAATTGAGCCCAACTCCTTTGATTATCCAATTCACACAATTAATCAATCGATGTCAACACTCAACCACGATGATCCAAAACATATCAAAATCAATAAAAATAAAATCCATACACCACGAGTTTAACACACAAAATATCAAATAATTAATATTAATAAAGAATGAGATAAGAAATGGACCTTAATGTTGCTTTCAATCAAATATTACTCAATTGAATAAACTGAAGTCCGGCTTAGGAAAATCGATTCGAACCTCGACCAAATGGACAAAACCAACTTTAATTTACACCTTTTTATCAATTTTTCGCCAACCCGAAATAAGATAGCGAAGTAAAGAACCGCCTATACCGGATTTCGTACACACCTTTGCTGTTTCGACCATTTTTCGATGGACTTAGCCAAAATTGGTGGAACTTGGTTAGATTAGAGTTATGTTCACAGTTATCACTTCATCAGAGCTTTGACGAGCTCGACGATGATGAGGATCGAAAAAAATAGTGCGGTTTGTGTGATGGTACCACTTTTCGGTAAAAACTCGTTGAGAAATTCAATCTCTGTCGGTTTTCTCTCTTTTTTGGTTGTTTTGTTCTCTCTATCTCCTCCTCTCATTAAAATCTCAAACTTTTTTTTTCCACTGTCTCTGTATGTGTGTAGTATTATGTGTCTCTAATGAGCTATGCGTGTGTATTTTTGGTGAGCTTTGTATGTGTCACTGTGTGTATGTGTATATAGTGTTGCGGTGTCTTTTCAGTGAAAGTGACGGTGGGTCAGTCTCTCTCTTTCCCATTTTATATTTTGTGTATATATCCCAGTATGCAAGTGTGAGCTTTCATGTGTATTTTTTATCCTCTCCGAGTTAATAGGGAAGGGAATAAAATGTGAGTGGGTTAGGATGTGGTACGTTGTTATTTTTTTGTTATGGATTTATTGGGAGTTGGTTATTTTTTTTCTTTTGTGGAAAAATTATCACCTAGAGTAGGGTATATGGTAAAGTTAGGTAAAAATGGATAAAATTGACTTTTGGAGGAAGAAAATTACGTGTCTACATCATGCCTCTCTTTGGATGTAAATACAAGGTGTTTTTAGACAAAGAAGTAGACAACAAGACAGAATTTTGTCCCTACCATTATTCTAAAGGAGGAACTAGAAGGAAGAAGGATAACCGAGTGTTAATTTTGGGCATTCCACCTATATCAAGTTACGTGGGAGTCAAGTTACATGCAGTTTCAAGGTTGACAAAGAGAGGGACTATATCGAGTTGGAGAGTCGAGTGAGGTCCCGTTAAGGTTCTGGTCTGCGACTCTGTTATTACATCAAAAATAAAATTTAAAAGGTAAAAAGATAACTAAAATTACAAAAGTCCTATCTATGCCTCTTCTCTAAACTCTTGACTTGAGTTTCTAATTCTTTCAAGATTGACAAAAGATCTGATCTTCTTTGGGTTGAATTTGAGAACATATTATTTCTCCATACAAAATTTGATGTTGGAGATAAACTAAAAAATTGACCATGTTCTATCGGTGGTACTTCTGAATTTGACCGTAAATTTGAAAATCTTCACCCTATTCTCCTAGCGGGGTCCTGATTTAGCATTTCTTCACTTTGTTACTTGGCTTTTAATTTCTTTGCCATGTTATTTTGGTGGGCTACTGATTTGCTATTTCTTCAGAGTATTGAACTTCAATTTCGTCACCTTGTTGCTTGACTTTCAATTTCTACACCTTGTTGCTTGACTTTTCAATTTCTTTACCGTATTATCTAGGAGGGCTCCTGACTTGCTATTTCTTAGTGTTGACTTTCAATCTTATCACCCTATTTTCCAGGTAGGCTTCTGACTTGCAATTTCATCACCTTATTATTCGGGCGGGCTCCCGACTTGCAATTTCTTCACTCTATTCTCTAGGAGAGCTCCCAACTTGTAATTTTATCACCCCTTTCTTAAGGCGGTCTCCTAACTTGCAATTTCCTCACTCTGTTCTCCAGGCAAGCTCCTAACGTTCAATTTCATCACCCTATTCTTTGGGCGGTCTTCCGAGTTGAAATTTTCTCACTCTGTTCTTTGGGTGAGCTCCCACTTGCAATTTCATCATCCTGTTCTTCAGGCGGGCTTCCGACTTAGAATTTTCTCACTCTATTATCCGAGAGAGCTCTCGACTTTTAATTTCATCACCCTGTTCTTCAGGCGGGCTCCTGACTTGCAATTTTTTTACTCTATTCTCTGAGCGAGCTTCCGACTTATAATTTTATCACTCTGTTCTTCAGGCATGCTTCTGAATTTCAATTTCCTTACTCTGTTCTCCGAGCGATCTCTCGAGTTGCAATTTCATCACCCTATTCTTTGGGTGGGCTCCAAAGTTACAATTTCTTCACTCTATTCTCTACGCGAGCTCCAAACTTGAAAATTTACCACCTTGTTCCTTAGGCGGGCTCTTGACTTTCCATTTCATCGCCCTGTTCTTCAAGCAGACTCCTGAATTTTAATTTCCTCACTTTGTTCTCCAGGCGAGCTCTCAACTTGCAATTTCATCACCCTGTTCTTTAGGCGATCTCCTGACTTGCCATTTTATCACCCTGTTCTCCAGGCGAGCTCCCAACTTGCAATTTCATCACCCTGTTCTTTAGGCGAGTTCCTGACTTGCCATTTCATCACCCTATTCTTCAGGCAGGCTCCTGACTTTCAATTTCGTCACCCTATTCTTCAGGTGGGCTCCTGACTTTTAATTTCATGACCCTGTTCACCAGGCTGGCTCCTAACTTGCAATTTTCTCACTCTATTCTATGGGTGTAATACCCCAAAAATCCAAACCAATATTAGAACCATGTTTCAAGCTTATGCAAAGCACATTATAGTTATTTGATAGTTTTATGAGTAAGTTTGATGTACATTAAGGCCTCATATAACTCCCAACTATTAGACGAATCAAAATATTCCTTACCGATTAAAATTTTGAGAAGAATATTGCTATAGTCAACTTCAAATGAGCATATCTTTTGCTCTACTAAGAATTTTTTAGCTCAAGACCCACTAAATTGTAGAAAATTGAATTAGATTTTCAACGATACCAATTTCACCTAAATTCGATACACGTGTGAGAAGTTATGGCACTTTTAGTGTGAGATAGTAGCTCATTGGGATTAGGCCGCATCACAGTGATGGCCAAAATCACATTCGTCCTTTTCCAGTGGATTACCGGAATGGAGCCATTGATCTGAGGTGGTTTTATACATTTTTGTATTATTATTCTACCTTATTTTGAGAGCAATTCGTGTGCTTAACATGTTCATATTGATATAAATAAGCATTTTAGTGTCCAAGTGTGTATTTATAATGTTCAAAGTGTTTTTCAAACAAGTTTGTACTTAATTGAGTCATTTAGAGTTCAACCCAGAAACTAGTTTTACTAGCTTGAGCTAGGTGTGTGTCTAGTTGATTTTGATGGATTCTAATGTGTTTAATTTATTCCAAATGATTTAAACATGTAATTATGAGTGGAATTACTTGTTTGTAATGTGCAAAGCTCAATTTGATTAAGTCAAGAGTTGGAATATAAAGTGAAGATCATTGCGAATCAGTCTTATCTTAGCTTTTGTTTTGATTTATCATTGAGCTTATTGTGTTGTTTGGATCTCTAATTTGTGGTGTGTGATATTTTAAGAAGCTTTGTGAGCTGAATACGATAATATATTGATGATATAATGGTTGAAAATTTATGAAAAATATACTACGATACAAGGAATGAAAGATGGCACGATAAAGACTTAACCAAAATTTTGAATGTAATTTTGAGTATGTGCGCTCGATATGCGTCCGACGCATCCTCCATTTCTATGCACTACAGAGTACGTCGCATGATGTATTCCCACCACTTCAAGTCTGCCGACACAGGACTTTGTCCTAATTTTAGTTGAAATACAATTGTGGCACGTTTTAAAAAGGCGGCTGGGGAATCTTTTGAGCATCTAAGTGCTAATTTAAATCCCACCGGAAGTGTGGATTAGGAAAATATAATATATATACACATGTTAGGACAACTTGGACAGCTGGACAACATTAGAGAATTTATTTTCCTTGGGGGAACAACCTAGGAACAATTGGGGTCATAATTGGACACCTGTGATGGTGGGTATCAAATTGCGGAGCTGTTACATGGTTAATTAGGTTTTAATTTTTTTATTTAGCTTTTAATTATCATATTATGTATTCAATATTTTTGCATCTTGATTATGAATATTAATGGGCAAGAAACTCTCTTTCTGGGGTTAAAACCAAGAACATGAGTATTATTATTTTGGATTATATTCGTTTAATTTTGCTTATCATATTTGGCTGTTTGTTTATCTTGTTTTAATTATTTTATGGATTGATTACCCGTAAAATACATATATTGTCGACCTTTTGATCTCGGGAGAGGAAATAGAGAGATAGAACATGGGAATAAACAAAGTATGAATTTCTTTTATAAAATACAGAATTAAACTTAGCATCTAGGACAGAGATGTACTTAGATGCCTTACTTGATTCAAACGTAGGATGATATCTTTAATTAACTTAATTGAATTGTTACATCCCCGCTAAATGATGTAGTTGTAAGGTCCATATTAGGTAAAAGATTCGAGGTTGGGAAACCATAATCGTGCAATTAACCCTACGAATCAACAATCAGGATAAGCAAGTTAATGAAGAAAATTTAATAACATAGTATGATTGTTCGAAGTGCTTTAACCCTGGACTTTATTCCATTGATTTTCTCAAGACTTTTATTGTAATACCCCGTACTTTTTTTCTAGTTAATTTCATCTCAAGAATGTCTAGTATTTGTTTCTAAATTGAATGATGGTTATTCCATGAGGAATTTTCAAGATTTTCACTTTTTGACATGTGGAAAATTCAAGAAGCTTTCCATCAATATAATACTCGTCCAAATTCGATAACCGAGTCAGAAGTTATGACTATTTTAAGTTCTCATCGTAAAACAGTGCCATATTAGTCAGTGGCGTGCCGCGCCACAAGAAGAAATGACATTTAGAAAATTTCAGTATGGGTCTGTGATCATGGCGCGTCGCGCTAGGGCCCAAATTCAGAATTGTTCTTTTCCAGTGTCTTATCGCGATTTCCTCCGCGTCGCGCCAAAGTTTCAGGTCACAAAAGAAGGGGAAATACGATGGCTCCGCATCGCGCTATCCTCAGTTTCCTAATTGTAAATTCCAGTGACACGGCGCGATAGCACCGCGTTATGCCAGGGGTTTAGTTCGGAAAAAAATTACTGAAATTAAATGACGCATCCAGGGTTAAATGGGTCAATTTCCTACCCCTATTTAAACCCAATAACACGTGATTTAGCCATTCTTCACCCAAAAAATACTATTTTCTCTCAAGTTTCTCTCAAGAACAATATAGGATTTCTATTGGAGATTCAAATTCAAGAAGGTTTCACCATCAATCTTCACGAAATCACGAACTAAGGTATGCATAATGTTCAATCATGGACTCCTTTCGTCCATGAAGCTCAAGAATCCCTTTTCTAAATTCAAGTTATGGATTTTCTTATGATTTTTATGATTGGGCTGCTTTTGTTCATGTTGATAATGAGTAATTGAATTGTATTCTATGAATGAGTGTTAAATTCCATATGGGTTGATTTGTAACGGTATAGATTCATGAAACCCTATGACTATACCCTTGAATGATTAAATTGGAATTGAATCACGACATTTAATTGTTGTGTGATGTTGTTTACACATTCTATGCCTACTATGTATTTGGTTGAATTCCTAGATGAAGGGAAAGTGTCTAATTAGCATGATATCATGAAATCCCTATGTACGTACAAGCTTATGCCTATCACATGTTTGATGAAATGCTTCAGTAAATGTATTATGATGATTATTATGTATTCAAGTAAGTCATGTTTTGTTAGTTTCCTTTCATCGAGTCCTGGGGGTACTCGTACCCAAAAAATTAGCTGTGTACGTAGAGCCATGTCATGTTTTCACGATACTCTCAGTCAAGCTATGAATCCTTAGACTTCAGATAGTCTTATGACTCTAGAAGAATGTACATGATCTCATGACTCAGTCAGTAGTATTTCGTTAGTCAATGAAACTTAGTAACTCAGCTCATGTTTAGTTCATTAAATCATTTTTCAGTGTCTATTCAGATGGGAGTAGAAATTAGCACCAAGTGAACCCATGGATGGGGATACACACTATCAGATGAAGGTGTGATCCTTAAAAGTCATCCTTGCATTCCAGAACTATATAGTCAACACAGGTTGAGACATCAACACTGTTCGATGAGGGTTAATGAGGTGGAATAACACTGTCAGATAAGGGCCTCACTATTTTTTTTGGGGACACTATCAGATAAGGGTCGCCCATAGCTTCTCCTTACCAGTGGTGTGGTATTGACACCCTTCCAATTGGGGTTACAGATTAGACCCCAACTCAGCCATAATGGCATATCAGGGGCATGTTTGTTAAATAATACCTTCCATAGTTTCAGTACCAGTCTCAGTAAAAGAACTTAGATAGTTCTTCAGATTCAAGACTGTCAGATGCATTCGATTCAAATACAGTAAGGAACTCAGATAGTTTCATCAGATTTAGGACTTACAGATATAGTCACCCATGTTATCAATTACATTCAGATACAACTATTTATGCTATCAATTATATCAGTTATTAGTATGTCATGTCATCAGTATTTAGATTCAGTAATCATGATATCACAGTGTCAGTTACAGTTACGTATTTATATATGCATTCTCGCATTCATGTTTGACAGTCAGCTAGCATTATTCATGCATGTTAACCCTTGCATTAGCCTACCTCACATGTATACTCTGTATATTCCATTGTACTGACGCATTTGCGCTATGGTATTTTCTTATGTTACACCATAGTGATAACGCTCAATCTACAACTCTCGTAGGAGTGTAAAGTGGTCGTAGTCAAATATAGAACCCAACTGGGTTGGATATCGATCCCTCAGGGAATAGCTTGGTCAACAAGTAAGCAACGATTACTAGACTTTTAGTGCAAGTCTCGTAAAAAGGGGGGATTGTAATGTGTAACCAGAATATTAAAGTAAAACTTAAAATAGCAAAGTAAAAAGAAAGAATGTTTAGTAGGTTGTAAAACAATGAGAATTGAGAAGTTGCGGTTATGTCCACCTTATGAGTTTACGTCTCTATTAGCTATGAGTTATGCGGAATTCAGACATGCATGTGCTTATAGAGAATTGTATTCGATGGTAAATCCAGGCGTCTTTCGACCTATTCGAGGATTATTTCACTTTAACTCTTTCGAGCTTAAAGCGTATCTAACGGTACAAATTCTCTAAGAGGTTAATCCAGTTACGACACTAACTTTTTAATAGGGGATGGGACCCTACTACCTTGACATTATCTCTTTTCCATACATATAACTTTTCTTTCGAACAAGTTAATGCTATACTGGCGTATTCTTGCGTTTGCAACCACAAAGAATTTAGATTAAAATGAGGAGAATAATGATATAAGCAGCATACGTGTCACAAACTCACAAACTCATAGCAATAGATAGTATCTCATACGGCTTCCATAACCCCAACAGAGAGGTTTAGTTACCCATGAGTGCGAAGGAAATCACAATAGACATTGTTATTATACCACAATAAAGATTTCGTGTAGTAATGGTGTGGTAGGCGTTAGGCGTGACCTTCCCTTGCAAGTAACGTTTCTCTTGTTGCGGAAAAATAGATGAATAGAAGAAGAATAAAAAGTAGAATTAATGGAAAGATTAGAAGAGTTGTAAGGTAAGATGAGAGTTAAAACTAGAATGAATAAAATCTCTAGCAAAATAGGGTATTTATAATACCCATATCCTATTCCTACTAAGCTAATGAAATACTTAACCAAATCCTACTAAGCTAATGAAATACTTAACCCAATTGTACTAGGTTAATGAATCATTATCCTAATCCTAATAAATTACTGCAAGTCCCCAAAGTCTTCAGAATCGCTGTTTTAGCCCGGGACAGATTTTCCATGCGCCACTTTTGGTCCTTGGCGTCCAAGACTCCCTTTTCTCCCTTCGCGAAGCTTTCTTTAGTGTCAAGTTATCCATAAAATGCTGAATTCTGCATCATTTATACCTGAAACTTGTTCTCAAAACTTGGCTAAAATATGGGCAAAATCTAATGCTATAGGCGTGTAAATTCGCCTATCATCAACACCCCACACTTGAAGCTTTGTTCGTCCTCAAACAAACTATCATGTCCATCTAAACATTAACTTAGGGTTTCACAGTAACAACACAAAATATTTGTCAAGACAAGCATAACAATCATTAACAAAGAGTAGTTTTCTGCTCATTAGTAGAAACAATTCAACCTCCAACATAGACTCGTGATGGTGGTTAATTCACATTCAACGGTTAGGGTACAAAGAATCATACACGACTACCCAAAACTCATCAACCATGTGTGTCTCACAATATATTACCCATAATCACTCACAAGTATAGCATCTTTTTCAAACATGGGTATAAAAGTATGCTTGCTCTCGCTCTCACAAAGAATTCATATGCTACAACTGATGACCATAGGCTTGCCCTTAGTGTAATGCTCCACTAAATGTCAGAATGCTAAGCTTAGGATCAACTAGGTCTTTTATGGGTTGTAATGTAGGCTAAGGGACAGCTAGGACTATTTTGGCCAGAAATAGTGACTATGTTCCTAAGCGCTTTAATACATCACATTGTATCATTAACACTTTTCTTTCAAACAATCTTTCTACTTTCTTTTATTCTACCACCCCTTTTCTCCTCCTTTGTTTTTCAATTTTGAACATAACTAACTTTTCAGTTTTCTTTTCCCTTTTCTTTTCATAACATACCTCTTATGACAACAATTCTTTTTTATAACAAATTCAAGCACCAATACATTCTAAAGCATCATACTTACCCAACTTCCTCTTATTTTGTCACACGACTTTACACTTTAAAGCACTTAGGAATTTGGATCAAATTATGGTCTTTTCTTAGTCTCACTGTTTTTGAAGGAAGCTCTCTCTCGCTTCAGCCCAACCAATTCACAGACGATGAAAAGAAGTCCTCAAATCCTAAGCCACAAACACAGAATATACTATATCCTCAAACACACAAGGCACATGGTCAACTTTATTGGGAGTAGCATAGACTCTTGCCCCAACAGATAAAGGAATTGAACCACACAATATCACATAGTGAGTCACAATTAGAGCCTAAACGTCTCAATAGTCATGATTTTAGCACAAACTCTTGTTATAATCTCATGCTGCCTATTAGAATAATTTCATGCAAAGCTAAGTAAAGAAAAATTTTAACTACTAAAAAAAATGAAAAAACAAAAAAAACTAGGCTAAGCAAACAAACATAAATAAATGCAAATACGGATAAAGAAGTATAGTATAGTATGCAAATACCACCACCCCACACTTAAACGGGACACTGTCCTCAGTGGAAAATAAATATGAAGAACCTGGTCAGTCGGACTCCTCCTCTATGTCGGGGGTCATACCCCCTTCGTCAAAGTCATCATAGGAGTCGTCGTCATCAGAATTCTCCTCCACGTCGGAGTCTGGCATTCGTCGCTCATCATCGGTCGACATATCGTCATCAAGAAGTTCCTCAAAGTATGTACCTACTCCACACATCTCCCTTGTATGCACATTCATTGGATAGTCATGATCCAGCCGTTGGAGCTCTGCAGCAGTTGGAACACGTCCACCACTCATCATTGTGACCCGAGTCATGCCATAAATATGGCGAAAGAAACTCTCATCCCGAGCATGTCTCTCTGCCGTAGTAAGGTTGACGCCATGTGTGGTTTCAACATCTTTGACCTTTGTGAGGTCAACCTTCTTTGGATTGTGTGGGAGTCTATGATCATCCGGTTCTTTTTCGATGTCTTTCTTCCTCAAGATTACAGTCAACAAGTTGCCGAAACTGAAATGGGACCGCTTGTGTAGCCTGGCTTTCCGCATGGTGGATCGAATAATTGCCCCAAAGTTGATAGGGACATTCGTCATCAGCGTATACCAAGCACACTCTATCTCTTGTTATCTTGGTGTACTGGGTCCCTGGTATGAGGCAAGAGTTGACAATACGCAACCATATCCTTGCTTCCCTATTCAAAGGAGCATATGGGAAGGTGTTGTGTCGTCCGGTGTCTTTTTGTCTGCTCCACCTTGCCATGGATCTACTTCCACAAAGTGTGTGTAGAATTTCTCTATATGGAGGTCTACTGTACAACTCTTTGAATGGTGATGGATCGACTGAAGGCAAGCCAAGAAAGGAGTTGAAGAAATCCCCATTGAGTTGTAAAACTTGGACCCAAATCTTGATCTCGCTGCCTGTGGTTTTCGGCGACCAGTTGGCATAAAATTCTCTTGTCAAATCGAGAATACATTCTCCCATGTCTCGGAAGATGAAATCAAGATGTAATGCCATGATCTTGGCCAACATGCGCTGCTCCTTCTTCGCTAGGCTTTCCTTGTTTATCAAGTCCACATGAACATTTTTTCTTTCCTTGTTGTTCCTATACCATTCCTTCGCTTCCTCCTCAAGAACCCATTTTATTCTAAACATGCGGCGTGGTAATTGCATTGAGGATGATTCTTCTTGCTCTTTGCGGCCTCTTTTCTTGCCTTTTTAGGAAGTGGTAGCCTTATCTTTGCCTTGTCTTGCTTTGGGTGCCATTGTACCTGAGACTTAGAACAATGTTCATTTTAGCATCATCTTAATGGATACAATCTATACACTAGCAATAGGGGTACCACCCCACACTTAGATTGTTGATACAAATTAGTGAAATAAAAGTGGTCTATTACTTAGACTTCATCGACATACGTTTTAGGTGCTATATTCCAACAATCAAACCAGAGATGTCACCCTTTTTGTAATCTTTGAAATACTTTCATGATGGATATAGCAAGACTACTACATAGGGATTACATGAAGGTATAGCATCTAACAATAATCACAACCTCCTATGTTGGCAGGCCACTATAAGTCTCATTCCAATGAACAAGTCATTCCAACATGTAAGTATTCAAGTGACAAGATTATTCAATGTTAATGACTATGTCAATTCCGTAAGTAGTATAACAATGCATCAAAATCAAATCCAAGTTGGAAACAAGTTAAGATTATCCCAACGTATATGTTCACTCACTTGGTTGTGTATCAACAATGCAAACACATTCTTATCACCAATATTTCTTCAAGATGTAGCAATTCATAATAGGCATGATAATGTAGTACTTTCGAAAAATAAATGAAGAACAAGGAAGTACTTACTTTATTAATGCCTTTGGTTGATGTTCTTGTGAAGAATTAGAGCAAAAGGAAAATTTTTTGAGATAATTTAGAGAGTATGTGCGGCGCCTAGTTAGGTTTTTCAATGTGTTTGTGTTTCAAGACTAAGTCTCCTATTTATTGAAAAAGGTTGGGTCGGGTTTTGACCCATTTAAAATCGGTTTTGGAGACAAAAAGTGACCATAGGCGGCGCCTTTAGCTTTGCCTATGCTGGCGCCTTTTGCTTTGCCTTTGGTGAGCATTGGAGGCGCCTAGTGCAAGGCCTTTAGTGACCATAGGCGGCGCCTTTAACTTTGCATTTGAGATTTAGAGACAAAAGGCTTTAGCATAGGAGGCGCCTATGCTATGGCATACTTGAGCATGGGCGGCGCCTATGCTATGGCACACTAGATTCCGAGACCTTAGGCCATAGTATAGGCCTTGCCTTGTTCATGGCCTAGTTTTACCTAGGCCTAGCCTTGTTCGATGCCTATATTTTCATGAGAAATGCTTAATCCATAGCCTTTTGCATCTTCATTCCTAACTTACCACCTTTACCATGCAATCCGTCCAAATCAAAATTTGAAACCGATCTCCTCGTTGCATACCTCTTGCACCTACATTTGCTCAAAACCAATGAAAACGATTAGTACGATGGGTTGACTCCCACCAAGCGCCATAGTTTTGGTCGTGGCACGACTCTTCTTTTTGGATTTTTATTAATCAAAAGCAAAACACATACTAGAACGAAAAAAATGAAAAATGATAAACGATGAGTTGCCTCCCATCTAGCGCCTTATTTATTGTCGCGGGATGACATAGTTACCTCGAGTAATTAGAATTCGTTGAGATAAGTGATTGCCATATAATTTATCGAATCAAGAGGACCGATATAGGGTTTAACTCGTTGGCCGTTCACTTTGAAGATAACACCATTGGTGTCTTCCAACTCAACTACTCCGGACGAGTAGACTTGGATAACTTTGTATGGACCAGACCACTTGGACTTTAACTTACCTGGGAATATCTTCAATCTGGAGTTGAAGAGAAGCACCATATCATCCTTTTTGAAAGTTTCGTCGAACAATCCGCTGATCATGATACTTCTTCGTCCGCTCCTTGTATAGGTCCGATCTCTCATAAGCATGTAGACGGAATTCATCCATCTCATTCAGTTGCTCCAATCCCAGATTCATTGCATCATCCCAATTCAGATTCAATTGCTTTAATGCCCACAATGCCTTGTGCTCAAGCTCAATGGGTAAGTGACAAGCCTTCCCATAAACTAGTTGATAAGGGGACATGCCAATTGGTGTTTTGAATGCAGTCCTATAGGCCCATAGTGCATCGTCCAGCTTTCGAGACCAATCTGTCCTATTAGCATTTACCGTTTTAGCAAGGATTTGCTTGATCTCTCGGTTGGAAACCTCTACCTGGCCACTAGTTTATGGGTGATAAGGCGTGGCTACCTTATGTTGCTTTACACCATATTTTGCCAACACGGATTTGAATAGCTTGTTGCAAAAGTGAGATCCTCCATCGCTTATAATAGTACGTGGTACTCCAAAGCGAGAGAAGATATTTCTCTTTAAGAATGCTACAACACGCTTTCCCTCATTGTCGGCCAACTCTACAGCTTCAACCCATTTTTAGACATAATCTACAGCAACTAGGATGTACTTCATTCCAAACGAATTTACGAATGGACCCATGAAATCAATACCCCATACGTCAAAGAGCTCTACTTCAAGGATTTTTGACATGGGCATCTCATGGTGTTTTGAAATAGCACCTTGTCTTTGGCATTGGTCGCATCTTCTAACAAAGTCATAGGCATCTCTGAATATCGAAGGCCAATAATATCCACTTTGCAATACCTTTCTTGCTGTTCGATTACCTGCGTGATGTCCACCAACTTGGGAAGTGTGGCATGCTTCCAATATATTGGGCACCTCTTCATGGGATATACATCGTCGAATAACAGCATCCGAACATCGTCAAAATAAATATGGCTCATCCAAAAAGTAGTGCTGGACATCATGCATAAAGTTCCTCTTTTGATGGTAAGATAAGTTTGCAGGTATCACATTACTCACCACAAAATTTGCAAAGTCGGCATACCATGGTAATCCTTCCATTGTTGCTGCTAAGATCTCCTCATCAGGGAATGCATCATCAATCTCGATTTCAGGCTGCGCCACATGCTCGTTCTCGAGTCTAGATAGATGGTCAGCCACTTGGTTCTCACAACCTCTTCTATCTTTAACCTCGAAATCAAATTCTTGCAGCAGCAAAACCCATCAAATTAGTCTTGGTTTTGCATCCTTATTTGTCATTAGATACCTTAGAGCTACATGGTCTGTATGAACTATCACTTTGGTACCCAACAAATAAGTTCGGAACTTCTCAAACGCATACACAACCGCTAGGAGCTCTTGTTCTGTGACAGTGTGGTTCTTTTGGGCTTCGTTAAGGACCTTACTCGCATAGTAGATAGGATGAAATAGATTCTCCTTTCTTTGTCCAAGTACAGAACCAACGGCTACCCCACTAGCATCACACATAACTTCGAACGGGAGAGACCAATCTGGTGCTACCATGATAGGGGCTTCAATTAGTTTTTCTTTGAGGCCTTCGAATGCCTTCACACAATCTTCATTGAAGTCAAACTTTGCATCTTTCTCCAAGAGTTTGCACAATGGACTAGAAATTTTGGAGAAGTATTTGATAAACCGTCGATAGAAACCTGCGTGACCGAGGAAACTACGCACACCTTTCACAGAGATTGGGGTGGCAGCTTCTCAATAACTTCAATTTTCGCTCGATCCACCTCAACTCCTCTTTTGGAGATTTTATGCCCAAGAACGATACCTTTTTTTATCATAAAGTGGCACTTCTCCCAATTCAGCACTAGGTTGAATTCTACACACCTTTCCAATGCCATGCTTAGGTTTGCCAAGCACGCTTCAAAAGACTCACCAACAACAGAAAAATCGTCCATAAATACCTCCAAAGTGTCTTCAACCATATCAGAAAAAATGGACATCATACATCGCTGAAAGGTGGCTGGTGCATTACATAGCCCGAATGGCATACGTTTACAGGCAAACGTACCATATGGGCATGTGAACGTTGTCTTCTCTTGGTCTTCGGGGGCAATACAAATCTGATTATAGCCGGAATAGCCATCTAAGAAACAAAACCATCCTTTCCCCGCTAATCGATCTAGAATTTGGTCCATAAATGGCATTGGAAAGTGATCTTTGAGTGTCCATGAATTTAGTTTTCGGTAGTCCATGCATACCCTCCATCCGGTGATGGGTCTAAGTGGAATAAGCTTAGTCTTTTCATTCGCGACCACCGTCATGCCTCCTTTCTTGGGAACACATTGTACCGGGCTTACCCATGTACTATCAGAGATTGGATACACAACTCCTGCGTCTAACCACTTAATTATTTCTTTCTTCACCACTTCTTTCATAGGTGGGTTTAGACGCCTTTGATGCTCAATGGTGGGTGTGCAATTCTCTTCAAGCTGAATCTTGTGTGTACAAATCCCAGGTGGAATACTAATAATATCCGTAATGGTCCATCCAATGGCTCTTATATACTTCTATAGAATAGCAATGAGAGCTGCAACTTGTTGCTCACCCAAGTCTGCCGCCACAATGACTGGAAGTGTATTTCCGCTTCCTAAGAATACGTACTTTAAATGACTTGGCAGCTCCTTCAATTCTAACGTGGGTGGCTCTTCAATAGATGGCTTAGCTGGTGGTGTGGGTCGATTTTTGAGATCAAGGTCCAGCTTCTTGGGATTATGGCGATATGTCCCTAATCCTGATAGAGCACAAATAGCTTCTTCACAATTTTCAACATCCATACTCTCACCATTCATAAGCAAAGTCACCAATGGGTCATCAATCAGCTTCTCCTCTTCAAGTAATTCTTTCTCATCATCAAAGTAAACATCAACCACTGAGAATACATTCAGCTCTTTGGGTTGCTTCATTGATTTGCAACCATCAAAGCGAACTACCTCGTTATTTATTCGGAATGAAAGCTCATTAGCTCTCAAATCAATAAGCACACTTCCCGTAGCAAGGAAAGGGCACCCCAAGATTATGGGAACTTCTGAATCTGCCTCACAATCATAAATAACAAAGTCTGCTGGAAAGATGAATGAAGAAACCTTTACCAATACATCACCTAGAATACCAACAGGTCATTTTACCGACCTATCCGCCATTACGAGCCTCATATTGGTTGGAGTAGGATCACCCAACCCCAACTTTTTATAGATAGATAGTGGCATCAAATTGATGCTGGCTCCTAAATCACATAATGCCTTGGCAAAATTTAGAGATCCAACGGTGAAAAGAATAGTGAAAGCACTGGGGTCAGCCTTCTTCTGAACTATTGATCGGGTCGCGATTGCGCTGCAGTGATGAACATCATCTTTTAACTCATAACTTGCTGCCCGCTTCTTTGTCAAAAGATCCTTCATAAATTTCGCATACCCATGCATTTTTTCAAGTGCCTCCACCAATGGAACATTGATGGTCAGCTGCTTTAACATAGTCATGAATTTGCTGAACTTCGTGTCATCCGCCACCTTCTTCAATCTTTGAGGGAAAGGTGGTGGTTGGTATGGAATTGTTCTCTCCACGGCTTTCTTCTCCTCTTGCTTCCGTTTTTCAGCTTTTTCAGGTTGCAAATCATTGGGGTTGGCGTCATGGACGTTGTGGCCTTGTTCTGCGGATGCTTCTCCTTTCGCTTTATCATCAACATCCACTGCTTCATCAACCACTTGCTTACTTTTTGCTGAAGTTTCCAGCACCTTACCACTTCGGGTAGTAATGTCCATGCATGACCCATCATTCCTTGGGTTTTGCACAGTATCGCTAGGTAAAGTACCAGCCTTTCTTTGATTGAGTGCTGTTGAAAGTTAACTCAATTGCTGCTCTATTTGCTTGATTGAAGTGGAATGAGAATTAACTATTTGTTTCATAGAGGATAAATCATTAACTACCTCCGTTACTCCCGCGCTTGTTGCTTCCACTCCTTTCAATATTTTAGCCAGCATGTCTTCCATACTTCCAGAATTATATGTGGTGGCATCACGTCTTCCAGGGGGAACGTACAAACCACTCTTTTCATTCTTGTTCTTCCAACTTCCTTGGTCCTTGTTTCCAGATTTATCATAGTAGTTCCGACCTTGGTTTCCTTGGGTATTCCCTCGGAAACCCCCCTGATTGTTCAAGTAGTTGGCCTCTTCTTTCGAATTAGATTCGTCTCTTCCTTTTGATGCAATAGCTTTTACTTTTTCGGTCTTCCCTAATAATAAATGCTTTGTAAGAAGATCCACTTATGTTTTCATGTGCACCATATCTTGATCACGTTCTTATTATCTTCTTATTTGGTCTTCAGTCATGCCAATAGATAAAGTGGGGCTTGCTACCTCAGAATCCTTGGTATGCCAAGCTCTACTTTGCTTCATCATACGATCTAGCATATTGCTTGCTTGACCAAAGGTGAGGTCCATAAAAGATCCTCCAGCCGCATTATCCACCACTGGTTTAGTTATTGAATTCAAGGCTCTGTATAATATCTCCATTAGGTGAACATTAGTCATGTGATGGTTTAGGTATCTCGCTAGCTTTGTCTTGAACCTCTCCCATGTTTCATGAAGGGATTCAGTTGGAAGCTGATGAAAGTTGCTAATTTCATCTCTCAATTGTGCTCTTTTGGATGGCGGAAACAATCTTTCTAGGAAAGCATCTCTCAATTGCCTCCAATTTGTAATAGAATCAGGAGTCAGCCCATTCAACCATAGAGTTGCCTCCCCAGACAGAGACAATGGAAATAGACGTAATCGAATTGCATTCTGACCAACACCAGGATTGTCAAACGACTTGCATGTAGAAATAAAGTTGATGAGATGCATATTCGAATCATCTCCTGCTAGTCCACCAAATAATACCTTGAGTTGCAATAACTGAATCATGGTGCTTGTGATGTTGAACTTGGCTCTGGGCGCTAATAGTGGAGGAATAATGGCTCCTGTGGCTCCGACTCCATCAAGATCATCATCGTCGTCATCAAAAGCTGGTTTCATGGGTTGGCGATCATACCTAAACCGAGCTTGACGACCTCTTCTATTGGCAGATGTTGCGATTTCAGCATCATACCTTGGGTTTAGTAACTCGTTATCACCTAAATCCTCATCGTCAGGATTTGTTGCTCGCCCAGGGTTATCAATGTTTTGTTGGTGTACTTGGGCGGCGGCAAGAGCAGCTAATCTCGCCTGCTCCTGTTGAGCAGCCATTCTTTCGATTTTCGTTTGTGCCTCCATTCTGCCAATTCGTTGTGGTTCAGGATTGATAGGTAATAACGGTTGACCAGAACTTCGAGTATGGGGCGTGCACTGAATAAAAACCTGCTGAGAACAAAAACAAAAACTAAAAGTAAAAGTACAAGAATCTTTGACCAAAGGGTCTAGTAATTATCACAAACTTAATTGACACTCGTATTCCTCGGAAACGGCGCCAATTTTTGATAACGCTCAATCTACAGCTCTCGTAGGAGTGTAAAGCGGTTGTAGTCAAATATGGAACCCAACTGGGTTGGGTATCAATCCCTCAGGGAATAGCTTGGTCAACAAGTAAGCAACGATTACTAGACTTTTAGTGCAAGTCTCGTAAAAAGGGGGGATTGTAATGTGTAACCAGAATATTAAAGTAAAACTGAAAATAACAATGTAAAAAGAAAGAATGTTTAGTAGGTTGTAAAACAATGAGAATTGAGAAGTTGGGGTTATGTCCACCTTCTGAGTTTACGTCTCTATTAGCTATGAGTTATGCGGAATTCAGACATGCATGTGCTTATAGAGAATTGTATTCGATGGTAAATCCAGGCATCTTTCGACCTATTCGAGGATTATTTTACTTTAACTCTTTCGAGCTTAAAGCGTATCTAATGGTACAAATTCTCCAAGAGGTTAATCCAGTTACGACACTAACTTTTTAATAGGGGATGGGACCCTACTACCTTGACATTATCGCTTTTCAAGACATATAACTTTTCTTTCGAACAAGTTAATGCTATACTGGCGTATTCTTGCGTTTGCAACCACAAAGAATTTAGATTAAGATGAAGAGAATAATGATATAAGCAGCATACGTATCACAAACTCACAAACTCATAGCAATAGATAGTATCTCATACGACTTCCATAACCCCAACAGAGAGGTTTAGTTACCCATGAGTGCGAAGGAAATCACAATAGACATTGTTATTGTACCACAATAAAGATTTCGTGTAGTAATGGTGTGGTAGGCGTTAGGCGTGACCTTCCCTTTCAAGTAACGTTTCTCTTGTTGCGGAAAAATAGATGAATAGAAGAAGAATAAAAAGTAGAATTAATGGAAAGATTAGAAGAGTTGTAAGGTAAGATGAGAGTTAAAACTAGAATGAATAAAATCTCTAGCAAAATCGGGTATTTATAATACCCATATCCTATTCCTACTAAGATAATGAAATACTTAACCAAATCCTACTAAGCTAATGAAATACTTAACCCAATTGTACTAGGTTAATGTATCATTATCCTAATCCTAATAAATTACTGCAAGGCCCCAAAGTCTTCAGAATTGCTGTTTTAGCCCGGGACAGATTTTCCATGCACCACTTTTGGTCCTTGGCGTCCAAGACTCCCTTTTATCCCTTCGTGAAGCTTTCTTTAGTGTCAAGTTATCCATAAAACGCTGAATTCTGCATCATTTATACCTGAAACTTTGCTAATCATGTTCGTTAGCTCACTTATAGGAAAGAGGACTAAAAGTGCATGAAATATATAATTTGTTCTCAAAACTTGGCTAAAATATGGCCAAAATCTAATGCTATAGGCGTGTAAATTCGCCTATCATCACATAGGTTCAGAGACTTGAGTTCCAGATCAGCAGTAGATTCCAGACTCAAATAGAAGTGAGTCCTCATCCTTCGAGGATATGATTATTTCTCCAATATTTCATTGTTTAGTTATTAATTGGAGTTAGTTGGGAATATGTCCCATCAATTCAATATTCAGATTATTCATACAGTAGAGGCTTTCAGACTAGATGCAGACTATTAGTTTCATACTTCAGTGTTTATAGTTTTTCTTGGGTATTGTATTATCCCACAGATGTTATATCATCCATGTTATGTTTAGTATTGAACCTTATGGCCTTTTAGTGTATATTTTTGCATTATTTAGTATTTTATGCAGTATACAAGTACAAATATCAGTCATGGGTTAGCTTGTGGTCCTTCGGGATCATAAGCACCGTGTAGAATTCCAGTTCAGCAAATCGGGGTGTTATAAACTTGGTATTAGAGCCTAAGTTTCAATAGAGTCCTAGGAAGTCTGAAAGCCGCATCTAGTAGAGTCTTGTACATGGGTGTATAGCGTGCCACATTTATGTACAAGAGGCTATAAGATGTTTTAGGAACAGTTTCCCCTCTTTCAGTATTCATGTCGTGCAAGTGAGCATAATCACAAGTCAATCTCTCAATCTAATCCGCTTCTCTTTATTTCAGAATATGCCTCCTATGAGAAGAAATCAGTCAGCCCCTCAAACCGAAGAACCTTTGGGCAATCATGTTTTTCATGCGGAGTTCAGAACCGCTTTTACCACTCTTGCTCAGTCAGTAGCTGCCCATAATGAGTGACCAACTGTCATTCCGACCAATCCAGGGGCTAATTTTGCTGCAGTCGGGATTCAGGATTTCACTCGAATGAATCCTTCATCCTTTCTCAGGTCTAAGACAGATGAGGACCATCAGGAATTCCTAGATTAGGTGTAGAAGGTGACAGACATCATGGGGGTGACTACTGTTGAGAGTGTTGAGCTAGCTGCATATCAGTTACATGATGTTGCTCACACTTGGTTCAATTAGTGGAAGTTAGAGAGGACAGATGATGCAGGGCCAGTTGAGTGGGAGGAGTTTGTGTCTACTTTCCTTGATAGATTCTTTCCCCTAGAGCTTAGGAAAGCTAAGGTGTTAGAATTCAGCAACCTCAAGTAGGGAAATATGATGGTGAAAGAGTATTCTCTAAAGTTTACTCAATTAGCCAGATATGCCCCTCATGTGGTTGCAGATGACAGTGCCAAGATGAGTAAGTTCGCTTCAGGGGTAAATGATAGTGTGGTTAATGAGTGTAGATTCACCATGATAAATAGTGACATAAATTTAGACAGACTTATGACCCATGCTCAGTAGATAGAGGAATAGAAGATTAAGCATAGGGAAAATCAGAATATGAATGCTAGGACAGGTAGCTTCAATTTTAGTCAGCCTAAATTAGAAGGAGGAAACTGTTCTCAGTTTCATCCTAAGTCATCAGTTTCAGATCCTTCTTCAACCAGTCTCCAGCTCCTAAGTTCAGAGATAGAGTGCTAGGATCTAAGTCTTAGGGCAGTGTCAGCAATGCCCGAACTAATCCTCTTTGTCAAACTTGTGGTAAAAACCACAAGGGTGCTTACAAAGCTGACAACGATGTCTTTTTCAGTTGTGGCAAGCCAGGCCACAGAGTTATAGACTTCTCTCAATCAGGTTATCAGAGTCATCTCTTCTCATCAGCTCATCCTGGTCGCCCAAATCAGCAGGGTGCCACCACCAGTGCTACTAGCGGGTAACGCCTAAATAGACTATATGCTCTTTAGACCCAACAAGATTAGGAAAATTCTCCTAATATAGTTGCTGGTACATTATAGATATTTTATGTTCATATTTACACTTTGATAGATCTAGGAACTTCTTTGTCTTTTGTTACTCCCTATATAGTAGTTGATTTTGGATCCAGTCCTGAAATTCTAGCAGAGACCTTCTCAGTTTCTATCCCAGTGGGAAAAACCATCATAGCCCGGTGGGTATACGGGAACTACCCAATTATGATATTTTAGAAAGTCACTTCAGCAGACTTAGTCAAATTATAGATTACTAATTTTGATGTCATTTTCATCATGGATTGGCTTCATTCCTGCTATGCCATAGTCGACTGTAGAAATAGAATAGTCCAGTTTTAGTTTCCAAATAAACCCATCCTTGAGTGGAAGGGTAGTGTATCCGCTTTCAGGGGTCAACTTATTTCCTACCTTCGGGCAAAGAAAATGATATCTAAAGGATGTGTCTATCATTTTGTTGGAATTAAGGAAACTAGATTCGAAACTCCCAGCCTTGAATCAGTCCAAATAGTGATTGAATATTCAGATGTCTTTCCCGAAGATCTTCCAGGAATTTCTCCTGAAAGGGAAATGACTTCGGCATTGATCTTCTTCCAAATACTCATCCTATATCTATTCTGCCATACAGAATGGCACCAGTAGAACTCATATAACTAAAAGAACAATTGAAGGATCTTTTAGATAAGGGATTCATCAGGCCCAGCATTTCCCCGTAGGGTGCTCCAGTATTATTCATGCGCAAGAAAGATAGTTCTCTCAGCATATGTGTAGACTACCATCAAATCAATAAGATCATGGTCAAGAACAAGTATCCTCTTCCCAGAATCGATGACCTGTTTGACCAACTTTAGGGTTCCAGTTATTTCTCTAAGATAGACCTCAGATTTGGCTATCATCAGCTCAGAGTTAGAGAATGTGACATTCTAAAAATAGCTTTCCATACTCGATATGGTCACTTTGAATTCTTAGTCATGTTATTTAGTCTTACCAATGCCCTAGCAGCTTTCATGGACTTGATGAACCACGTGTTCAAGCAGTACTTGGACATGTTCATCATAGTCTTCATAGATGATATTTTGGTCTATTCCCGCACTGAGCGCGATCATGCAGACCATCATAGAATAGTACTTCAGACTCTCAGAGATCATCAACTATTTGCCAAATTAAGTAACTGCGAATTTTGGCTAATGTCAGTAGCACTCCTTCGTCACATAGTTTCTGGTGATGGCATTAGAGTTGATCCTCAAAAGATCGAAGCTATAAAAAACTAGCCTAGACTTATTTCTCCATTAGATATTAGGAGTTTCTTAGGTTTGGCTAACTATTACAGACGGTTTGTTGAGGAATTTTCTTCTATTGCATCCCCTATGTCCAGATTGACTCAGTGTAAAGTCAAGTTTCAGTGGTCAAATCCTTGCGAGAAGATTTTTTAGGAGTTGAAGACTCGACTCACCTCAGCTCCTATTTTAACTCTTCCAGATGGTCCAGATGGGTTTATAGTGTATTCTGATGCATCCAGAGTAGGTTTGGGCTGTTTCGTTATGCAGTATGGTAAGGCCATAGCCTATGTCTCCAGATAGCTTAAGCCCCATAAGAAAAATTACCGTACTCATGATCTTGAGTTAGCAGCCGTAGTATTTTCCTTAATGATTTAGAGGCATTATCTGTACGGTGTTCATGTAGATGTTTTCACAGATCATAAGAGTCTCCAGTATGTCTTTTCTCAGAAAGATCTTAATCTTCATCAAAGAAGGTGGTTAGAGCTCTTGAAAGATTACGACATGAGTGTTCTCTATCATCCGAGCAAGGCCAACAGAGTGGCCGATGCTCTCTGTAGGCTATCCATGGGTAGTTTTTATCATGTGGAGGATAGTAAGAAGAAGTTAGCTCAAGAAGTCCATCAGCTTGCCATACTAGGCGTTCACTTAGTCGATTCTTTAGAGGGTGGTGTATGTGTTTAAAGTAGTTAAGAATTATCTCTAGTTTCCGAGGTGAAAGAAAAGTAAGATAGAGATCCCAACCTTGTTAAGTTGAAAGATTTAGTTCAAGATCAGAAAGTAAAGGTTTTCTCCTAAGGGGGAGATGTTATTTTGCATTATCAGGGTCGTCTCTGTGTTCCAAGTGTAGACAACTTAAGGCAGTGAATTCTTGCAGAAGCGCATGGTGCGCGCTACTATATTTATCTAGGAGCCACAAAGATGTACCATGACTAGCGAGAAATCTATTGGTGGAGTAGGATGAAGAGAGTTACTGCAGAGTTTTTGGCTAAGTGCTCTACATATCAACAAGTTAAGATGGAGAATTAGAAGACTAGTGGGTCCATGCAGGAGTTCAATATTCCTACTTGGAAGTATACAGTTATGAACAAAGACTTCGTGATGGGTTTGCCTCAAACTCATCATCAACATGATTCAGTCTGGGTCATTGTAGACAGAATGGCTAAATCAGCTCATTTCTTTCTAGTTCATACCTCTTATTTGGCCGAGGATTACGCCAAGCTCTACATCAAGGAGCTGGTCAGATTGCATGATATTTCAATATCTATTATCTCAGACAGAGGTACCCAGTTCACCTCTCATTTATGGAAAGCATTCCAAATGGGTCTTGGTACCCAATTTCATCTCAGTACAACCTTTCATCCTCAGACAAATGGTCAAGCAGAAAGGACCATTCAAATGTTAGAAGATATGCTAAGGGCGTGTGCAACCAATTTCAAGCAAATTTGGGATGGCCACTTACCTTTAATTAAGTTTGCATACAACAACAGCTATCATTCCAGTATTTGGATGGCTCCATTTGAAGCTCTCTATGGTAGAAGATATAGATCTCTAATTAGTTGGTTCGAAGTTAGTGAGGCCTCAGTCATAGGGCCTGACTAAGTATTCGACACCTTAGAAAAAGTCCAGTTGATCAGAGAAAGCCTCTGGGCTTCTCAGAGCCGACAAAAGTCTTATGCAGATATTTGTAGAAAAGATCTCGAGTTAAAGATTGGTGACTATGTCTATCTAAAGATCTCTCCCATAAAGGGAGTGAAGAGATAAGGCAAGAAGGCAAAGCTCAGTCCCCTATATGTCGGTCCCTTCAAGATTCACAGTTGCTTCAGTAAGGTAGCCTATGAGCTTGAATCACCTTCAGATCTAGCCTCAGTTCATCCAGTCTTTCATGTCTCTTTTCTCAAGAAGTGCATAGGGTACCCCGTCAGTTGTAGTCCCTATACAGAGCATTGATGTTCAGAACATTCTCTCTTATGAAGAGATTCCAGTCGAAATCTTAGACTATCAGACTCGTAGATTGAGGAACAAAGAAGTCCCTCAGTTAAGGTGCTTTGTCAAAATCAGTCTATCGAGGGAGCTACTTCGGAAGCAGAGGTAGACATGAGTACCAAATATCCTCACCTCTTCTTCTCCAACTCAGATCAAGCTCAAGGTAATAGTTCTTCTTAAGCTTACTTAGTTTCATGTTCAGTGTTCATCACAAACTTGGTATAAAGTTTCATGCTCATGTTCCCATTATAAACTTGGTATCAATTACCATTGCATATTAAGTCATGCACTCATATATTAGTTCAATTATGTAATTATACATCAGACATGCATTCTCATTGTAAGAAACTTAGTTCTTCAGAACACTTAGTCATGCATTCATGAATCAGTAACACATGCATCAGCTATGCATGTTTAGTATTATACATTTAGCTTATCAGTTATGTCCGTCATGAGATCATGTTCTTTTCTCTTAGTCAGTGTCATTTGAGGATGAATATTCTTAGGAGGGAGATATTATAATACCCCATACTTTTTCCTAGCTAATTTTATCTCAAGAATGTCTAGAATTAGTTTCTAAATTGAATATGATGGTTATTCCATGAGGAATTTTCAAGATTTTCACTTTTTATCGTATGGTAAATTCAATAAGCTTTCCATCGATATAAGATTAGTCCAAATCCAATAATCGAGTCAGAAGTTACGACTATTTTAAGTTTCCGTCGTAAAACAGTGCCAAATTAATCAGTGGCGCGCCACACCACAAGATAAAATGGCATTTGAAAAATTCTAGCATGGGTCTGCGATTATGGCGCGTCGCGCCAGGGCCCAAATTCAGAATTATCCTTTTTCAGTGTCTTAGCGCAATTTACTCCGCGTCGCGCCAAAGTTCCAGGTCACTAAAAGAAGGGGCATCATGATGGCTCCGCGTCGCACCATCCCTCAGTTTCCCAATTGTCAAATTCCAGTGACATGGCATGATAGCGCCGTGTTGTGCCAGGGGTTCAGTTTGGGAAAATTTTACTGAAATTAAATGACGTGTCCAGGGTTAAAAGGGTCAATTTCTAACCCCTATTTAAACCCAATATCACGTGATTTAGCTATTCTTCACCCAAAATATACTATTTTCTCTTACGTTTCACTCAAGAACAAGCTAGGGTTTCTATTTGGGATTCAAATTAAAGAAGGTTTCGCCATCAATCTTTACAAAATCACAAATTAAGGTATGCATAGTTTCATCATGGACTCCTTTCGTCCATGAAGCCCAATAATCCCTTTTCTAAATTCAAGTTATGGATTTTCTTATCAATTTCATGATTGGGATGCTTTTATTCATGTTGATAATGAGTAATTGAATTGTATTCCATGAATGAGTGTTAAATTCCATATGGGTTGATTTGTATCGGTATAGATTTATGAAGCCCTAGGACTAAACCCTTGAATGATTAAATTGGAATTGAATCACGATAGTTAATTGTTGTATGATGTTGTTTACACATTCTATGCCTACTATGTGTTTGGTTGAATCCCTAGATAAAGGGAGAGTATCTAATTAGCATGATATCATGAAATCTCCATGTACGTACAAGCTTGTGCCTATCACACGTTTGATGAAATGCTTTTGTAAATGTATTATGATGATTATTATGTATTCAAGTAAGTTATGCTTTGTTAGTTTCCTTCCATTGAGTCCTGGGGGTACTCGTACCCGAAACATTAGCTGTGTAATTAGAGCCGTGACATGTTTTCATGATACTTTCATTCAAGCTATGAATCCTTAGACTTCAGATAGTCTTATGACTAAAGAAGAATCTCCATGATCTCATGACTCAGTCATTTCTCAAATATTAGTAGTATTCCATTAGTCAACAGAACTTAGTAACTCAGCTCATATTCAGTTCAGTAAATCATGTCCAGTGTCCATTCAGATGGGAGTAGGAATTAGCACCTAGTGAACCCAAGGATGGGGACACACACTATCAGATGAGGTTGTGATCATTAGAAGTCATCCTTGAGCTCCAAAACTATGTAGCCAGCATAGGTTGAGACATCAACACTGTTCGATGAGGGTTTATGAGGTGGATAATAACTGTCAGATAAGGGCCCCACCGTTCTTTTTTGGGGACACTATCAGATAAGGGCTGCCCACGGCTTATCCTTACCAGTGGCGCAGTATTGACACCCTTCCAATTGAGTTTACAGATTGGACCCCAACTCAGCCATAATGGCGTATCAGGGGCATGTTGATTAAATACTGCCTCCCACAGTTTCAGTACCAGTTTCAGTAAAAGAACTCAGATAGTTCTTCAGATTCAAGATTGTCAGATACAGTCGACTCAA
Organism: Capsicum baccatum var. pendulum; assembly: GCA_030864225.1. Classification (NCBI taxonomy): domain Eukaryota; kingdom Viridiplantae; phylum Streptophyta; class Magnoliopsida; order Solanales; family Solanaceae; genus Capsicum; species Capsicum baccatum. The sequence goes on from CM061560.1 coordinate 42,853,862, forward strand.
ATACAGTAAAGAACTCAGATAGTTCCATCAGATTTATGATTATTAGATACAGTCACCCATGTTATCATTTACATTTAGATACAACTATTTATGCTATTAGTTATATCAGTTATTAGTATGTCATGTCATCAGTATTCAGATTCAGTAATCACGATATCACAGTGTTAGTTACAGTTACGTATTTATGTATGCATTCTCGCATTCATGTTTGATAGTCAGCTAGCATTATTCATGCATGTTAACCCTTGCATTAGCCTACCTCACATGTGTACTTAGTACATTCCATTGTACTAATGCATTTACACTATGGTGCTTTTTTTTATGTTACAGCATAGGTTTAGAGACTCGAGTTCTAGATCAGCAATAGATTCCAGTCTCAGCAGTCTGAATGGAAGTGAGTCCTCATTCTTTTAGGACATGATTATCTCTCTACTATTTCATTGATTAGTTATTAGTTGGAGTTATTTGGGGACATATCCCATCAGCTTCTTATTCAGATTATTCATACAGTAGAGGCTTTCAGACTAGATGCAGACTATTATGTTTCAGACTTCAGTGTTTATGGATTTTTTTTGGGTATTGTATTACCCCACTGATTTTATCTCATCCATGTTATGTTCAGTATTGAACCTTATGGCCTTTTAGTTCATGTTTTCGCATTATTTAGTATTTTATGTAGTATACAGGTACAAATATCAATCATGGGTTAGCTTGTAGTCCTTTGGGGTCTTGAGCACTGTGTAACGTTCCAGTTTAGCAAATCAAGGTGTTATATTTATTTTACATATTATTTATTTTATTTTATTTTTAATTTACAAAATTACAAACTCTTTTTTTGGGTACTTTATCTCAATTGTTAAACTAGAATTGGATAGTTGGCGAATGCAAGTCCTTGAGAGATCGATACTTGGGCTTTATTGAAGCCACTTTAATACTTCATAAGACCATGTACACTTGTATGTGTGCTTAGGCACTGTCAAGTTTTTGGTTCCATTGCCGGAGACTTGTAACTAAGCAACTATCTTATTTTTAGTTTTTCTATATTGAGTTGTAAATAGTTTTTGTTTATTTTTTTTATTTTATTTTTTTCTCTTTCTATCACACTTATTGACATGGCAGACTGGGATAGATGGTTTTCGAGTGATGAAGATTCTATATGGTGTATGGTTTGTGGCAATAGTGGTCTTTCTGAAGATATGTGTACTGTCAATCCTGATTCAGTAATGCTTGTTCGCAATGCTGAAAGGCAAAATTATATAAACAAATATAATCAAATAGTGCAGAATCAGCCATAATCATGGAATAACTAGGAACGATAATTTCAATAGGCCCAACCAAATCAGTCAACTAGCAACATGGAAGATATGCGGAAACAAATTTTAGCATCTCAAGTACAGTTAGCAGTCACCGCATTCCATAACTATGTAGCCAGCATAGGTTGAGACATTAACCTGCCAGTTGAGGATTGACACATATCTCATTAGGGTCTTTTCTATCAAGGGTGACCCTTAGTCTTTCGGGATAACACTTTAGTGGATCCATACAGGCAGTGTTAGTACCCGTGGCACAGTGCTGACACCCTTCAAACTGGGACACAGGTTGGACCCCAATTTACTCACTGGAGCATGTCAGTTAGATGATAGATCCCAAAGTATCAGTCGAGTAATCAACTTAGTAATTCAGTTTTAGTTTTTCTTTACCACAACATACAGCTATAAATTATTCGCTTATTAGTATTCAGTATTTCAGCTTACAAATTATATTCAGAACAAGTTTTATGCTTTGTCATGTATTCTCAATATTTATAGATTTCATGCGTTTTATTCAGTACTTTATGATATTCATTCAGTCAGTTATTACTCTTGCACATGCAACCATACTTATCAGCCCACCTCATTTAGCATACTAGTACAATCAAAGTACTGATCGCATACTCGTTTCTTATGCTATGATGTATCATATCATAGGTTGGGATGCTCAGTTCCCTCATCGTGCATAGACATTCTAGATTATCAGCCGTAGTAGTGGTGAGTCCTCATATTTCGAGGACATAGTTTATTCATCTCAAATATTTCATCAGTTTCAGTAATTTTCCATTCAGTTAGAATTAGTTGGGGGTTTGTCCCATCAACTCCACAGTTAGTCATTAGAGGCTTTTCAGTCTAGTATAAATAGTAAGTTAGTCTTCAGTTTTTAATTATCATAGTCAGTCATTTTATCGGTATTATTACTTTTGTTTTACAGAATTTATCAAAACTATGATTTAAAATCTTATGGAACTCCTCAGTTAAATTCTGCATATGATCTTCCGTTATTATTTTTATTTAGCGCTCATAGAAGGGACCAACTCATGGGTTAGCTTGTGATCCCTTGAGACTGTAAGTACCGTATGACCGCTAGGGTTTACTCTTAGGGTGTTACAAACTTGGTATCAAAGACTAAGATTTTAAAGTATCTTAGGAAGTTTGAAAGCCACTTCAAGTAGAGTCTTGTGCATGGGTGTGAAGTGCACCACACTTATGGACAAGACGCTATGAGGCGTTTAATAAAATTTTCCCTTCTTTCAGTGTTCATGTTGTGCGACTGAGCATGAGCTCATGTTAAACTCTTTGTCTAATCTATTCTTTCTTTCGTTTTCAGAACATGCCTCCCAAAAAGGCAAATGAAAGAAGAAATATAATCTAGCCAACAACTTCGCCCGCTCAGAAAGATCCCTTGAACGAGTATGTTTCTCATGCAGAGTTCAGAGATGCATTCACTACTCTAGCTCACTCTATAATGGCTCAGAATATTCATCCATCTGCTGTTCTAACCAACCCAGTGTCCAATACTGCTGCAATAAGGATTTGGGACTTTACCCAAATAGATCCTTCTCTATTTTTGGGATCCAAATCTAAAGAGGATCCACAGGAATTCCTAGACATGATGCAGAAGGTAACGAACATTATGGGGGTGACTTTTAGTAAGAGTGCTGAATTAGCTTCTTACTAGCTATAGGATATAGCCCATACTTAGTTTAAGCAGTGGAAAAGAGATAGAGATGCAGATGAAGGACCTATAGAATGAGAGGAGTTTGCTATGACCTTCTTAGATAGATTCTTCCTATTGGAGCTGAGGAAAGCCAGAGTTTTAGATTTTATCAATTTGAGGTCGGGAAAATTAAGTGTGAAGTAGTATCCCTAAGTTTACTCAGCTATCTAGGTATGCTCCTTATGTGGTGGATGATAATACATCTAGGATGAGCAAGTTTGTGTGTGGGGTATCTGATAGTGTGGTCAAAGAGTGTAGGACTGCAATGTTGATTAAGGAGATGAACCTATCTAGGTTGATGGTCCATGCTCAACAGATAGAGGAGTAAAAGACTAAGGATGGAGAGGGGGATAATAAGAGGGATAGAATAGGTAGATTTAATTTTACCCAACCAATGTTAGAGAGTGGTAATCATCATTAGTTCTATCAGAAATCTTCAGCTCCTGCTCCATCTTCATATAGTACCCCTGTGCCAAAGTTCAGAAATAAAAATTGTGATAGGGCGCTAAGCTCTAAGTCCCAAGATAGCATAAACATTAGTTGTACAAATCCCCTTTTCTAGAAATATGGTAGAAACTATAAGGATGTTTGTAGAGTTGGTAGTGATGTATGTTTTGTGGTTGGCAACCCAGGCCACCAAGTTAGGAATTGTCTAAAAAGTGGTTAGAGGGGTTAGTCCAGTCGTCCCCCAGTTCCAGCTGGTCGCGCAACTCAATAGGGTGCTACTTCTAATTCCACTAGTGGTCAGTGTCCAAAGAAATTGTATGCACTTCAGTCCCGACAGGATCAGGAAAATTCTCCTTATGTGGTTATTGGTACATTGCAGGTATTTCATTTACATGTTTATGCTTTGTTAGATCTTAGAGCTTCTATTTCTTTTGTAACCCACATAGTTGTTGATTTCGATGTCAGTCCTGAGATTTTAATAGAACCCTTTTCAGTGTCTACCAAGTAGGCATCTCTATTGTAGCTAGGAAGGTATACAGGAAATGTCCGGTCATAATATCCCAGAAAGTCAGTTCTGTTGATCTTTTATAGTTAGAGATGATAAATTTCAACATTATTCTCAGCATAGATTGGTTCTACTCATGCTATTCTTCAGTTGATTGTAGAAACAGAGTAGTTCATTTTTAATTTCCAAATAAGCCATTCCTTGAATGGAGGGGTAGTACTACAATGCTTAGGGGTCAGCTTATTTCGTACCTTAGAGCGAGGAAAATGATGTCCAAGGGGTGTATTTATCATCTTGTTCGAGTTAAAGACTCTAATTTTTAAACTACTAACTTTGAGTCAGTTTTAGTAGTGAGGGAATTTCCAGATGTATTCTTTGAGGATCTTCTCAAAGTTATTCCCGAAATGGAAATTGACTTCGAAATAGAACTTCTTCTAGATACACAACCTATCTCTATTCCTCTATATAGAATGGATCCAACTGAACTTAAAGAGTTAAAAGAACAATGGAAAGATTTTCTAGATAAGGAATTCATCAGGCCCAGCGTTTCCCCATAGGGTGCACCAATTTTGTTTGTGCGTAAGAAAGATGGTTCTCTTAAAATGTGTATTAACTACCATCAGTTGAACAAAGTCACAATAAAAAAAATACCCACTTCCCAAAATCGATGACTTTTTCGACCAACTTCAGGGTGCCAGTTGCTTTTCTAAGATAGACCTCAGATCTAGCTATCATCAACTCAGAGTCAGAGAATGTGACATTTTGATAATAGCTTTTAGAACTTGGTATGGTTACTTCAAGTTTCTAGTCATGTTCTTTGGCCTCATGAATTCCCCAAAATCCTTCATGGACTTGATGAATAGAGTGTTCAAACATACTTGGACATGTTTGTCATAGTGTTCATTAATGACATTCTTATCTTCTCCCATAACGTAAATGATCATGCAGACCACCTTAGAATAGTATTGAGACTCTTAGAGCCTATTAGTTGTTCGCTAAATTTAGTAAGTGCTAATTTTGGTGAAGAGCAGTAGCTTTTCTTGGCCATATTATTTTTGGTGATGACAGTAGAATTGATACTCAAAAGACCGAAGTGGTGAGAAACTATCCCAGACCTATTTCTCCAATAGATTTTAGGATTTTCTTAGGTTTGGATGGCTATTACCGGTGGTTTCTTAAAGGATTTTCATCTATTGCGTCGCCCATGTCCAGATTAACTCAGAAGAAAGTTAAGTTTTAGTGGTAAGATTCTTATGAGAAGAGTTTTCAGGAGTTGAACTCGATATACCACCGCCCTAGTTTGACATTACAAAATAGTTCAGATGGGTTTGTTGTGTACGGTGATGCTTCCAGAGTTGGTTTGGGGTATGTTTTGATGTAGAAGGGTAAGTTTGTGGTCTATGCCTCTAGACAACTTAAACCTTATGAAGAGAATTATCCTACCCATGATCCTGAGCTAGCAGGTGTTGTGTTTGCCTTAAAGATTTGGAGAAACCATTTATATGGAGAGTATGTTGTTGTGTTCATAGATCACAAAAGCTTGTAGTATGTATTCTCACAAAAATATTTAAACCTCTGCTAGAGAAGGTGGTTAGACTTGTTGAAAGATTATGATATGAGTGTTTTGTATCACCCGGGAAAGGACAATGTAGTGGCAGATGCCCTAAGTAGATTGTCTATGGGTAGTGTTGCTCATGTTAAGGATGATAAGAAGAAGTTAGTGTGGTAAATTCATCAGCTTGCCAGATTAGGTTTTTTCTTGGTTGATTCAGCTGATGGTAGCGTATGGGTTCAAAATAGTTTGGAATCTTATTTGGTTGCCGAAGTGAAAGAAAATCAAGATAGGGATCTTAGTTTGGTGAAGCTGTAGGAGTTTTTCAGAGATCAGAAAGTAGAGGTTTTCTCCCAAGGGAGAGAAGGTGTGTTGCATTGCTAAGGTAGACTATTTGTGTCATATGTTGATGAGTTGAGACAAAAAATTATTGCAGAAATGCATGGTGCATGTTACTCGATTCATCCAGGAGCCACGAAGATGTACCACAATCTGTGGGAAATCTATTGGTGGAGTAGGATGAAGAGAGATATTACAGAGTTTATAGCTAAGTGCTCCACTTTTCAAAAGGTTAAGACTGAACATCAGAAGCTAATGGGTCTATGCAAGAGTTCAATATTCCCACTTGGAAGTGGGAGGAAGCGAATATGGATTTTATGACAGGTTTGGATCGTTATCATCGACAATGTGATTGAATTTGGGTCATTGTGGACAGGATGATCAAACCAACCTATTTTTTACCAATGCATACTTCTTATTCAACCGAGGACTATGCCAAGCTCTATCTGAGAGAGTTGGTTAGGTTGCTCGATGTTCCACTATCTATCATTTTAGACAGAGGTACTCAATTTACCTCTCACTTTTGGAAAGATTTTCAAAAGGGTCTTGTGACCTAAGTTCACCTCAGTACAACCTTTTACCCTCTGATAAATGGTCAGGCAAAAAAGACCATTCAGACCCTTGAGGATATATTGAGGGCGTGTGCAATTGACTTTAAGGGCAGTTGGGATGACCACTTGCCTTTGATTGTGCGTATAATAACAACCATTATTCTAGTGTTCAGATGGATCCATTAAAGGCTCTATATGAAAAGAGATTTAGATCTCTAATTGGTTGGTTTGAAGTAGGTAAGGACATGGTAGTGGGGCCTGCTTGTTGTTTGATGCTTTAGAGAAAGTACAGTTGATCAGGGTGAGGCTTAAGGCATCCTAGAGTTGACAGAAATTATATGCAGATGCGAGAAAGAAATATATTGAATTTGGGATTGGCAACTTTGTGTATCTAAGAATCTTTCCTATGAAAGGGGAAAAAAGGTTTGGTAAGAAGGGGAAGCTTAGTCTCCGATATGTTGGCGCCCTTACAGAATTTTGAGCTATTTTGGTAAGGTGGCTTATTAGTGCTAGTTGCCTGCAGATATAGCATCAGTTCACCCAGTATTCCATATCCCTTTGTTGAAAAAGTGTATTAGTGAGCTAGCTGTAGTTGTTCCCTTAGAAAGCATATATGTTCAGAACAACCTTTCTTACGAAGAAATTCCAGTTGAGATCCTTGATCGCCAGACTCGTAGAATAAGGAACAAAAAAGTTCCCCTAGTCAAGGTTCTGTGGCAAAATCAATCTGTTGAGGGAGCCACTTGGCAAAATCAATCCCCTAGTACCCTTATCTTTTCTCCGCAAACTTAAATTCAGCTTAAGGTAACAATCTTCTTAGAATTTCTCTTTTCTATGCTCAGTTTCAGTTGCAGATCATTCTCATGTCAGTCATGCTTTCACATAACCAGTTTAGTCATATGTCATGTTTCAGACTCAGTTATGTAATCACGTTTTCATCATGTATATTCAACATGTAACCAAAGTTCCTTAGTGCTTTCAGTTTAGCCATTCTCATTTGAGGATGAATGTTCCCAAGGGGGAGATATTATAATACCCCACAAATCCAAACCAATATTAGAACCATGTTTAAATCTTATACAAAGAAAATTATAGTTCTTTGATAGTTATATGAATAAGTTTTATGTACATTAAGACCTCAAATAACTCCCATCTATTAAACGAATCAAAATATCCCTTACCGATTGATTTTTTGAGAAGAATATTGCTATAGTCAATGTTAAATGTGAATATATTTTTCTCTATAGAGAATTTTACATCTCAAGATTCACCAAATTATAGGAAATTGAGTTAACTTTCCAATGATATCAATTTCGCCTAAATCTGATACACGAGTGAGAATTTAAGATACTTTTAGTGTGAGACAATAGCTCATCGCGATTAGGCCGCATCATAGTGATGGCCAAAATCACGTTCGTCCTTTCCTAGTGGATCACCACGATGGCACCGCATCATGCTAAGGGGAAATTTTGCATTCATCCTTTTCTAATGGGGCACCGCATCATGCCAAGGTGCCAGTTCAAATTGTCCATTTCCAGTGGCGCAATGCGATAGCACCGCGTCACACCGTTGGGCAAAATGGGGATTTTACTTTTCATGTGGAGCAACGTGATAAGCACCACGTCGCGCCAACGTGTAAAATTATGATTGTCAGTCTGTATTTTAAATTTTCAGGGACCTTTTGGTCTTTTTCCGTAGCCCCGAATCCATACAAAACACGTAATTACAACCTTAAAGAGGCATTATGTGCCCCATTACTTATAATTTCTCTCTTAGAAACTAATCTTCTATCAAGAACAAACCCTAGTATTCAATATTCAAGAACAAGTCTCAAGAAAAACCCTAAGATCTCTCATGAATTCATTAACCTAGGTATGTTAATTGTACATCCATGGGTCCCTTTCACCCAAGGAGTCCAAGTATCAAATTTCAAATTCAAAGTTGTGATTTTTACAAGTTATTGTGATTTTAATTGTGAGTTTAACTATGAATCTCCATGAATCTTGATTCTATACCATATTTACATGAAATTGTTGTTGTTATTAAACCCCACACATTTAAATAATGTTATTTGCTGATTTAAATCATAATTAGTGATGTTGATGTTGAAATCTTGATATTACTACAAGCTTTAAACTATTCCCATGCTTAGCTTAAACTATGAGTATCAAGTTTTTGATGAAATGCCTACAAGAATGAATTTTAAATAAATGCTTTCATATTATGCCATCAAAGTTTTAGTACTATGCTGCTATCATATCTATCGAGTCCTGGGGGTTATGAATAACCAAAAACATAGCTATTTACTTTGTCTTAGTATCTTCAGAAGAACTTCAGATATTTTATGAGCATCATCAGTTCAATTAGTTATTCTAATCAGTTAAACTTAGAACAGTTCAGTATTTTAAGTTAGTTCAGTTGGAAGTAGGATTTAGCACCGAGTGAACCCAGGGATGGGGGCTCACCTGCCAGTTGAGGGTGTGACCTGTAGTAGCAGTCCCTATATTCCAGAACTACGTAGCTAGCGTAGGTTGAGATGTTAACCTGCCAGTTGAGGGTTGACACATATATCATTAGAGCCCTGCCAGTTAAGAGTGACCTTTTGTTCTCTGAGATAACACTTTAGTGGATCTACACAGCCAGTGTTAGTACTCGTGGCATGATACTGACACCCTTCCAACTGGGGTCACAAGTTGGACCCCAATTTGCTTATTAGGGCATGTCGGTTAGATGATAGCTCCAACAGTCTCAGTCTAGTAATCAGCTCAGTAATTCAATTTTAGTTTTGCTTGACCATAGTATACAAATATAAGTCATTCACTTATCAGTATTTGGTATTTTATTTTACAGATTATATTCAGAACATGTTTTATGCTTGGTCATGTATTCTCAGTATTTACAAATTTCATGCATTCTATTTAGTACTTCATGCTATTCATTTGTTCAGTTATTACTTCTGTACATGAAACCATGCAATCAGCCTACCTCATTTAGCATACTAGTACATTCAAAGTATTTATGTCATACTCATTTCTTGTGCTAAGATATTTCATATCATAGGTTTGGATGCTCTGTTCCTGGTTCACGCATAGACATTCCTGATTATAAGTCGTAGTAGTGGTGAGTCCTCATATTTTGAGGACATGGTTTATTTATCTTAGTTATTTCTTTAATTTCAGTATTTTTCCATTCGGTCAGAGTAAGTTGGGGGTTTGTCCCATCAGCTCCACAGTTAGTCAGTAGAGGCTTTTCAAACTTGTATTGATAGTTAGTCAGTCTTTAGTTTTCAATTGTCATCGTCAGACGTTTTATCAGTATTATCACTTTTGTTTTACAGACTTTATCAGAACTATGATTTAAAACCATATGGCACTTCTCAGTTAAATTCTGCATATGATCTTCTATTTCCAGTTTTAGTCCGTGCTCACAATAGGTGCCAACTCATGGGTTAGCTTGTGGTCCCTTGAGACTGTAAGCACCATCTGGCACCCTGGGTGTATTCTCGAGGTTCAATATGGGGCTAGCTCTCGACTTGCGATTCCATCACCCTATTCTTTAGGTGGGATCCTGACTTGCCATTTCATCACCCTATTCTTTAGGTGGGCTTCTTGCTTGCCATTTTATCACTCTATTCTTTAGGCTAGCTCCTAACCTGCCATTTTATAGCTTTTTCTTTAGGCGGGCTTTGGAATTTCAATTTCATCATCCTATTCTTCAGGCGGGCTCCTAACTTTCAATTTCATCCCCCTGTTCTCCATGCAGGCTCCTGACTTGCAATTTTATCACCCTGTTCTCTAGGCGGGCTCTTGAAATCAAAATCAAAACTAGAACAAAAATTATCCCACACAAAGATTATGATAAAGAAATATTCTATTTTCTAGAAAAATAAAGTCTCCTTTTCTAGGAGGGTCCTAAAGTAAAGCTCCAAATGATAGGAATTAATTTTTATTTTTGCCCTAGTTTACTATCAAAAGCTTTTGCGGGTGTCAAACCCAATCACAACTACTTGCAATAGTGCATAATGCAAAGATGAAACAAGATTCTGATCAACAAATGCACTTTTTGAGGATAAAATTGAAAGACTGAGACCAATAAGTCCCTCTCTTAAGCGTGAAAGTAGAAGGTTCTTATTAAAAGTGCATCTTTTAGAACTAACGGTTCCAATTAGGAAGTGCACCTCCTATCCATAAGAGATGAAAGATTCAAATTAGAGAATGTGTCTCTGAGAGGTATAAGATAATATAAATTTTACCATAATTGTTCTTACACAACCTGTACAGCAACATTACTCTTGCATTTGAAGAAATGAGGAATTTCACCTCTGGATATTTGCTCTTTGAAGTCTTTGATTAGAAGGTAGCAACTGTTCCTTTTTATACAAATAAAACTTGTGAGTTTAAAATAGATTGGTTGGCTTACGACTTTGGACTTTGAGGCAATTTCCTTTGTACTTGTCTTCCTGCACCATTGACCCAAACTTAGGTCATTAAAAGTGACTCAGAATCAAGCACAGTACCTTTATTTTGCTATGTCTCTTCGATAAATCCTTCGACCCTTTGTATTTCCTCGACTTCCAAAATATATTTTCGGATAAAACTTTCTTCTAGTCTTGTTTCGACTTATAATCATGTTTTTTTCATATGGTGGCCTTTTGTATTGCTTTGTGCATTTGAAGAAGTTGATAGCAAGTTTAGAAATCCTCTATCACTTTTTTGACATGGACTTGACTCAAAGACATGAGATAAATATTTTTTGTTCAAATAACAGACTCAAAAGGACAAAAATAGAAATATAGAGAAGAAAGAAAATATAATTTTATCCCCTTTCGAAAATAAAGAAAAGAAAAGTTTATCTAAAAATGATAATAAATTCTAATGATTATGACATGCACTTTTTGATTAAGTTGCCTAATCTTTCCATTCAAACTTTCTACCAATTGTTGTTGATTTAATAACCCTGAAACTGAGTTGCTTCCTTAAGTCAATTGCACTTATAGACCTCATTCGGCTAAAGACTTCTTGAAAGGTTTTTGTGAACAAGCCTCTCTCATTTTCTTTATCTAAACTCACCATTACCCTATAGTGTTCGTGAGGGTTTCACCAATGAGACTCTCTAGTTTTTATTTCAAAATTATCTTATGGTGCCCGTGAGGGTTTTCGTCAATGACATTCTCTCATTTTCATTTCTCTCTACTCATCATTGTCTTGCAGAGTCCATGAGACTTTCCATCAATAATACCCTATGAGCCTTTTTATTTTATTTCTCTTAACATACAATCATCTCACGTTGCTCGTGAGGGTTTTTACCGATAAAAATCTCACTTTTATATCTCTCAACTTTTTATCGCCTTACGGTGCCTGGAAGGTTTTCATCGATAAGCAACTCTTATTTTTATTTCTCTCGTAATTCCTTATACTGAGTAAGACAAGTACTTCCCAAGATGCATCATCACAGGCATTTCATGCTTAGCCTTATCGTTCCCAAAGATTGATCTAAAGGTCTTTCTTTGATTGCAACTTGTCTTTTGGATAAGGTTAGATAGAAAGGATGACATGAGGCCCAAATGACACTTGAAGTGGGGTGGGACTTACAAATTTTAGAAACTCAAACAATGGAAATTAACCTATGTCCTACTTTCTTTTTCTTGGAGAATTTTAAATTATTCATTTGGTTGGACCGAGCCCAAAGTAGGGCTGCCCATGTATCTCATCCCCGAGAGAAGAGAACCAGGTCACACGTAGTCTAGCAACTTGTTATTTTTCTTGATTATATTTTTTTTATCTTTTATTAACTCTTTTTCTCTTTAGGACCTTTCTGACTCTATTTTTCTTGACACTCTTCTTGTTTCTTTCTTTTTGACACTCTTTTTTTTTGTTGAAACTTTCTGACTCTTGATTCTATTATTTTGCTCGATACTTTTATTTTGAACTTTGCTGACTCTATCTTGATTCCAAAAGAGGGGTATGAAAGAAACTAGAACTAAATCTCAAATAAAGGAAACAAAGTATGAACAATGTTTGGATAGAAAAATAAAATGCCATCGTCATATCAATCCTTGAAAATGCAAGTGCATATCATGCAATATGTAAGTGAAAAATGAAGATCATTAGTGACAATTTTTTACAGCACTAACTTTAACTGAGTGTGTGCGTCACTACTTATTCTACACTTATCCAGCATGCAACTCCAACTTTGTTTTTACATCCCTCACATTGAATGACCTATGATTTTGTGAGAGCTGATTTTCTTTGCTTCTCATAATATGGGATCGTGTATCCACTGTTTGACCTAATTAAGATATGCCCTTTATTTGATGATCAAGTTATTCTTATGATTTTCAAAATAATTGCCTTAAATTTCAAAGAAAGATTCAACATGATCACCAAATGTCTCAACACTCTATATATATATTCTGAGATGTTTTTTTTAAAGTTTAGCCCTTTGATTCAATGTTTCAAGATTGAATTGGATTTTAAGACCTTGCTGAAAATTTCGTAGGTATGTCATAACACTAGAACCAACATAAAATCCATTGTGTAAAGAAGAAAAACAAACAACTTAAAATAATACAAAACAACAATGGACACCATATTTCAATGAAAGAATAGATAGAAGGGTTAAATGAAGACGACAGAGAAACAAAAAAAGATAGATTTTGAACTATAACACTGAGATAATTCGTAAAACGAAAAGGAAAACAAAATAAAATACCAACAATCTTTCCTATTAAGGAGAAGAGTGACTTCTCAATTGTTGATCTTGACATCTTATCCACTAATTTGCACATCACCATGACTAAAGCTTTCACCATTGTCAATGTTCTGCACTATAATTGATTTATCTTGAATCATCTTTTATATTTATCTCTTCAAAGTATTACAATCTTTAACACTATGACCCTGAACATCAGAATGATATGAACATCATACATTAGGATCAAAATTTCTTAAATACGGGTCAGGAGTATACCCAAGGAGAGGAATGATCATGCCCTATTATACTAATCTCTAGAATAGATTCATATACGATTCTCTAATTGGTATGAAACTATCCTTAGACTTCTGCCTCTTTTCATTATTTAACTTGGATCGAACATCGGGCCTAGAAGGGCTTTGATATGTCTGTGGAGTTGGAGAATGACTCTGAGAAGTTGGTGCACACCATTGTGAGTAAGAAGGAGGTTGAAAATATGATTGTGAGCTATATACTTAGAATGGAGGAAAGGAGATAAAGTATAATGGATTTTGGGAGTTATTATATAGATCTTGGGTATGACCTTAGGCTTGATACTGAGGATAATGACGACGTGGTCTTCTAGGACGTGCCTATTGTCCAAATACAATAGCAGTTGCATCTTCCTCATTCCTTTTTGCTCCAGTTTCTCTTAAATGATTGCAATATCATCCCAAAAGTTTCACGAATTCCTTGTGTCCATCATGTGTAATACCCGTACTTTTTCTAGCTTGAAAATTTTCCCTAAGAATGTTAGAAGATTTATTTGAAAGATGAATCCACTTTTATAAATGTGGTAATTTCAAGATTTTCACTTTTTGTCATATGGGAAATTCAATAATATTTTAATCGATACCAACTTCTCCCAAATCCGATACTCGAACGATGAGTTAGAACCTTTTTAGTAAGATAGTGTATCACCTGAGCCTTCAGCGCATCACAGAGATATCTCAAATGGCAATTGTCTATTTCCAGTGTTTCTCCATGATAGTGGCACGTCGCGCCAAACTTCCAAGTCTTAAACAATGTGTCAACATGATTTCTCCACATCGCGCCACCATGCAGATTCCCAATTATTCAGTTCCAGTGACTTGGCGTGATAGTGGCGCGTCGCACCAAAGATGAAAATTGGGAAAATTTTCTATGAAATTTAAATACGTGTCACAGGGTTAAAAGGTCAATTTCCCACCCTACATAAGCCTTATAACATGAGATTTGTCCATAATTTAGCAGCTTATACTCAATTACTCTAAAAACCTCTCAAGAACAAGCCCTAGGGTTTTCATAGAAGGTTCAATTCCAAGGGACTTCACCATAAAATTTCAAGAATATCTCTGTCAATATTCATAGAATTACAAGATAAGGTATGCGTAGCGTTTATTCATGGACAACTTTAGTCCATGAAGTCCAAGAATCTCTTTTGTTAATTCAAGTTTATGGCTTTATTTATGAGTTTTATGTTGGGTTTGTTTTGTTCATGTTGAGAATGATTAATTTAATTCTAATCCATGTTGGGTAATCAATTTTATGTGGAATTTATTAGTATGGATGTATATTCATGTGAACTTATGATTAAACTCTATAATGATGAAATTAGAATTGAACCATGATGTCTAATTGTTGTACAATGTTGTTTACATATACTATGCCTACCATGTGTTTGATTGAATGCCTATATGAAGGAAAAGTGCCCAAGCAGCATGATATTATAAAATCCCCATTTATGTACAAGTTTATGATATTACTCTTTATATCCTTGTAGGACATGACTTTCATCCCTGGACTTGGTGTAATGTGGAGGACAAGCCACAATGCCACAAACCAACCGCGTTAAACTAACTAAACAAGATATAAGAAGTGTGTTAGAGTCAAACACTTTCCCAAAATCTTTTTATTTTTTCCTTTTGAAAAGATCACCGAACCCAAGAAGGGCTCCTACATATCTCACTCCTGAGAGAGGAGAATTAGGTGTGCATAATTTGTAAAGTTTTAGCATGACATGGCCAATCAAACTCTCTTGTTTTTCTTTAAACTTTAAGAAGAAAGGAAAATAACAAATTGCCAAAAGAATTGATGAAAATCTTTTAGAATTTTTTCAGCTTTAAAATCCATATACAAAATGAAACCTTTATGATTACAAAAGAAAAATCTTTTTGGGTTTTTGATTTTAATTCCATACGAAAATGGAACTTAAAACTGTTAAAGAAAAATCTTTTTGTGGTTTTCTTTTAAAGATGTATATGAAACATCTACTATAAATGAAGAGTGAAAAAATCTTTTTATATCTTTTAAATAAGATCATCGGATCCTAGAAGAGCTGCCTACGTATCTCACTCCCAAAATAGGATAATCAGGTGTGCGTAGTTCATCCAAATTGGACGATTAAGGATTAAATAACAAACTGAACCTTGACTTAAGAGACAAGGCCTAAGACAAACGATGAACAATGTCAATAAAATCTTTTTGAGTTTTAAATTTGACACTTCACACCAAAATACACCGACTGTGAAAAGAAAATCTTTTTTGATATTTTCTTTATATGAAATGTACAAGACTTCTACCATCTTTTTTTAAAATTTTTTCTTTTATAAAAAGCTCCTATTGAAAAAATCTTTTTGAAACTTTTGAATTATGAATATTTGCTAAAGAGAAAAAAAAGAAAATCTTTTTGATGTTTGTTTTTGGAGGGGATGATTGTAAAAGGTGAAAAAAAATTCTTTTTGAATTTTTGAATTGTGGAAAAAAAAAGTCATAAAGAACTCTAAAAACTATGAAACTCTTTTTTTTAATATTTCTTTTTTCTTACCTACACACTTTCTTTTAATTGTGACATATTCTTTTCCACCAAATTCGTCCATCAAATGACCCTGCTACCCTCAAAGATAGAACAATTAGCACGTTAGGATGCTTGCAGGAGAGGCTCCTACAAAGGACCAAACAAGCCCTACTAAGTATCAAGATGATGCATATAAGAATAACCTAAAGGCTGACCTACGATGGGGTTCAACTAACAAGGCTGTTCGAGGGAGCGTATAGTCGATAGTGACTACAATTACTTTCCACCTACTCCATACTAGCTGCTGGCTCCCCCTCCTAAAATAAGGGTGACTCAACTATAGGTTGTGTACATATCGTTTACTATGGGACTTGTTGCAAGAGAAATGACTCGGATTATACAAATATTGACAGATATAAAATGGTAAAACATAAGAGAAAAACTGTAAGCACGTAGCACGTTGGCACTCAAAAATGATAAAAACAATAACACAGACGATAACATAAACAAGGTGTCTATACACCTATAGTGTCATGCTAATCCAATACAACTCAAAATAAAGCTCGAATTTTTAAAATCCCCAGCAGAATATCTAGAGATGTCATGCCCCCTTTTTTTTTACCAAAAAGATTGATTTTATGGTTCAAAAAGAATTTGTATTATTAAGTGAAAAAATTTATTTTGAAAAGGGTCTTTTTATTTAAACTCAGAATCACCAGTTGAGATAAATCTGATGTGTCAAGTTACCGTTGGAAATTCTTTTCAAAATGGTTTGACATCTTAAAACTGATCTACGAGTAGAGATTTCGATTAAGGGATATTTTTTGACCGAGGGGAAGGTGTTAGGCACTCCTTGGTCCTATGGTTCGACCACGTTTGCTTCCTGGAGTATATAGTCTAGTACAATACTATGGAATGTATAAGCCAACAAAAACAAACAAAAAAAAACAACCAAACAACCAAACAAGTCAAAACTCAAAAATAGTGTCCAGTCCAATTTATTAAAGATCTAAAATAAAAAGGTATTGAAATATAAACCTACACTAACTTACACTAATCCTAAACTACGCTCCACCAAGTGCCTCGGTCCTTGATCACGAACCTCCTTCGCAAACATGATACTTTAGGCCATTCCTCGGTGAATAAGTACAACATGATCTCGGGGCATTCTTTGACGAATGAATACATTTAATGAAATTTGATAAAAGTAGAGAAATCATTCAACACAGACATTTACACATTCAATGATATAAAATCCTATGAGTTACCAACCCAACCTATCATTTGCCTACCAATTTCAACCTAAAAACATGATATT
Organism: Capsicum baccatum var. pendulum; assembly: GCA_030864225.1. Taxonomy (NCBI): domain Eukaryota; kingdom Viridiplantae; phylum Streptophyta; class Magnoliopsida; order Solanales; family Solanaceae; genus Capsicum; species Capsicum baccatum. Next base: position 42,871,112 of record CM061560.1, read on the forward strand.
ATCGAGTTCGACGACATCAAAATTATTCAAGATAACAAATTAAATAGGGATAATACCCACAAAAATACCCGAACTTTAACCAAATTTTCAGTGGAGCATATTGAACTTTGCGGGATCCTATTAACCCCCTATACTCTTTTAAGTGGAATTAATTCCCCCCAGACTTTTTTAAAGTGGAATTAATCCCCCCCGAAATGTTATCCCCAGTTTTTACATTAGGAGGTGCAGTACACGCACTGTTTCTTCTCCGCTTTATCAGTTTTCAACATTTTTTTACCATTACAACCATATTAAAGATTTCAAATGATTCCATTGAGTCAATTTCAAATTTCATATCCATTCTTATCACTCCAAAAGTTTTCAAATTCAATTTCAAGTTTCAAACTTTGAATTCCATTAAGTTTATGAAGAAAGTTTTTTCAAATTATTGAATGGAATCTTCCATTAATTTTTCATTGAAACTCGAAAGATTTAATTAGAGAGTTCCATTAATGGAAGATTCAATGAAAATTCCTAATTGAATGAAACTCGCTAATTGAAAACTCAATGGAAGATTCAATTTTCATTAATGGAACTCGGAAGATTCAAAAAATTTAATTTCATGTTTGAAGATAAAAATACGAACTATACATGTATGATGCTATTCAATCTTCCCTTAATGGAACTCGAAAGATTCAATTTCTATTAATGGAACTCGAAAGATTCAATTAGCGAGTTTTCGAGTTTGAATCTTCTGAATTTTCCATTGAGTTTCAATTAGCGAGTTCGAAATGGAATCTTTAATAATTCAATTTCAATTCAATAATGGAGCAAATTTCATTTCATTTCAACACTGGGTCAACCATTATTGAAGAAAAGAAAGAAAGAAGAAAGAAGAAAGAAAAAAGAAGAAAGAAGAAAGAGAATGAAAAAATAAATAAAAATATAAAACTTTAAATAATTATAAAATTAAGGGGTTGTTTGGCAAAAAAAAGAGTTTATAACGTTTTTAACACTGTTCACGCACTCAATGCATGTGACTCACACGCAATGTGCCAAGTGGCAGATATATGCCATTAAAATATAAAAAAAAATATCTAGGGGGAGGGGTAATAGGACTCCCACAAAGTTCGGTATGCTCAATTGGTAATCCAATCAAATTTCAGCTATTTTTGTAAGTATTCTCCCAATTAAATATTCCAAATAAAATTATGAATTAGCCACCTTTCAATATCACCCCAAACTTAATATTTACCCCCAAATTGAGCCCAACTCCTTTGATGATCCAATTCACACAATCAATTAATCGATGTCAACAATCAACCACGATGATCTAAAATATATTAAATTCAATGAAAACAAAATCCACACACCATGAATTTAACACACAAAATATCGAACAATTAAAATTAAGTAAGAATGAGATGAGAAATAGAACTTAATATCACTTTCAATCAAATATTACTCAACTGAATAAACTAGAGTTTGGCGCAGGAACCTCGACTCGAACCTCAACCAAACGAAAAAAACTAGCTTCGATTTACACACTTTTATCAATTTTTCGCCAACCTAAAGCAAGATAGCAAAGTCAAGAATTACCCATACCCAATTTCGTAAACACCATTGCTGTTTTGACCATTTTCCAGTGGACTTTGGTGAAATCAAATTAAAATTGGCCGAACTTGGTTATATAAGAGTTGGGGTTCACGGTTTTTACTTCGTCGGAGCTTCGGCGAGATCACCAATGACGAGGATTGGATTAAAATAGCACAAATTGTATGATGGTAGTGCTTTCCGGCAAAAACTCGTCGAGGAATTTAATCTCCACTAATCTTTTATCTTTCTCGCCTGTTTTCTTATATCTATATCCTCCTCTTATTGAAATATCAAACTCTCTCTCTTTTTTCTGTTGTCTCTTTTTATGTGTAGTGTTGTGTGTCTTCGATGAGTTATGTGTATATGTTTCTGTTGAGTTGTGTGTGTGTCACTATGTGTATGTGTATATTGTGTTGTCGTGTGTTTTCAATAAAAGCGACACTGGGTTGGTCTCTTCCCTCTTTCCCTTTCTATTTTCTGTGTGTATATCTTAGTGTGTGAGTGTGAGCTGTCATGTGTATTTTTTGTCCTCTCTGAGTTTGTTAGGGAAAAAAATAAAATATGAGTGGGTTAGGCTGGGGTAGGGGGTAGGTTGTTATTTTTTTATTATGAATTTGTTGAGAGTTGGTTATTTTTATTCTTTTGTGGAAAAATTATCACCCAAAGTAGGGTGCATGGTAAAGTTAGGTAAAAATGAATAAAATTGACTTGTGGAAGGACAAAATTATGTACCTACACTATGAAATAAAATTTCAAAAGGGATCGAGTTTGAACTCAAAAGCAAAGCTGAGTGAGTATATAATACTCAGAATGAGAATAGTAAAGTTGAGTGGGTGATATATTTGTTTTCTATTAGGTTATCATTTTGGTCTACATGATGAAGAGCTTATTGTTGAATATAATGATTAGGTTAAGCATAAAGATCAACATGATCATGATCATAAAGGCGAGTGACATTAAGATATGCAGAATGTTAAGAGTGTCAGGTAGTTGTTGTTAGTCTATATTAGTGCTGTAGTAGCAGTAAACTTCAATTTAGAAATGAAACTTATACACATGTAACTCTAGGACTCTACAACTACAGTGTATTCAATCCTATAAAAAGGAGCATGTATTCGACTTCTTGATCATCATTAACATACTTTGATTCTCTCCATTAAGTTTGCGAATTCTACGAGCTCTTTAGTTGCCTAAATAATGAATTTCCTTCCTCTTACTCTCAAAATCTTAACTGATGGCCTCCTAAACATCCTCTACCAATACTCTCTCAACCTCCTCACTTCATCACCTAATTGCTTCATGTTTCATTAACCCAAAGCCTACAAACTAATCTAGAGAACACAACTGATGCAGTTAATACAAGTTTTGAGACTATCATATCTCATTAGGAAGGTCAATCTAGAAATAACATTTGTTGAGAAGCAATCTAAAAAATCTATTGGAAAGAAGGTAGATGTAGGTACTGAGAAAAATGTTCCACACAGTAGAAACACTGTAAATTAGAAAGAAAAAGATGTATTGCTGAGTAGTTGAATTTTAATAATAGTTAAGAAGAAAGCATGTACCTCATAGATGGATTTCTACTACTAGAGAGATGTGGAAATTCTTGGAAGAAGCCTATCTGGAAGCAACAAAGACAAGGAGTTTCAACTTAAACAACAACTATAAAGTGTGAGGGTAAAAAACAAGAAAGTTGATAAATATGTCACGGAGTTCAAAGGCATTTGTGATGGATTTGCATCCATACATAACCCTATTTATGAAGACAACAAAGTAATCAACTTTAAGAAGGCTAAGTTTCAAATACAAGACCTTCAAGACTGTCATGCTAGGTAAGGCACCTTATCCTATACTAAACCTATTTATAAATGCCTTGAGGGATTCTTACATGAGAGACGATAAAGAAGTGCCATGACAAAACTTGAACATGACATTATATGTCGTTTCTAGTCAAAGAGGCAGAGTAAAAAGATACTACACTCAGAAAAGAGTTAACAACAATTTTAATTCTAGAGATAAAGGTTTTAGACCTGATAAAAAATAACATATAATCAAAATAATCAAGCTTATCAAGGTAGAAATCAGAACATGGTGAAGAATGGAATTGAGTCATGTCAAATCTATGGGTAGGAATAATCATAGTGCTCTTAATTAGTTTTACAGGTGGGATTACTCTTATCAGTCTACCGATGAACTTCCATAAACGCTAGTTGTTGTGAACTTGTAGAGCACTTCAAATCGCTATGACACTTGGTACATGGACTCAATCCAATTAGCCACATGACAAATAACTCAGACACTATATCCGATCTTAAATATTAAAATGATCATTGGTTGAAATGGATCTTAGGTAGATAGTACATATGTTAGGAATAAAGTTAGGTCAGGTAAAAAATTACAAAAAGTTCTTGTAGTACCTAAGATTGCTAATAATATTCCTTAGTTAGAAAAAATACAAAACATAACTCTTCACTCTTGAATTTGATGGAACTGAATTTGTTGGAAAGAAAAATAAGGCAAGGACCCATGATACTAGTTGAGAGATCTAAGAGGAATGGACTCTATTCCTTAGAAGACAAAAATCTGTATGCATTGACTGTCATACAAGACTGGAAGATATTAGACATCATTTTGCATAATATATTAGGACATCCCAATTTGACGATTTTTAATATTTTGAATTGTAATAGTTGCATTAATGTTAGTAGTTTGAATAAAATGCTTGTTGTCTCCTCTATTATCAGTTGGGCAAAGGTTGTAAACTATTATTTGGCTTGAGGAATAAAAGAGAGAAAGAACTTTTATTGAAAATTCATTGTTATCTTTGGGGTCCTGCACCTATTGAATCCACTCAAAATATGAGATATTATGTAGTATTTATAGATGATAACATAGGATACACATGGCTTTATCATTTGAAAAAGAAATCTGAAAATTTTTAAGTGTTTTTCACGTTTTAGAAAATGGTAGAAAAATAGATTTCTAAATTCATTAAGATTTTTCAATGTGATGGTGGTAGTGAGTTCATCAAAGCAGGATTTCTTGAGAATCTAGAAAAATATGGTATTATCAGACACATTTCTTGTCCTAGTACACTACACAGATTAGAATTCATGAGAGAAAATAGAGGCACGTAGTTGACACTAGACACTATATGCTAATCTACCACTATTTTTATGGTATAAGACTTTTTGACTAGCTTATTTGCATTAATAGGATTCCCTCCCCAGTAATAAAGATGGTAACTCCCTTAGCCAAGTTTTTTTGGTGGACAATCTGACTATAATAGCTTGAAGTTATTTGGTTGTAGATGTTTCCCATATATAAATAATGACACTAAATTCAGTCCAAAGATTTATCAATCTGTGTTTGTAGGATATAACAGTCAACAAAAATGATATAAAGGCCATCATCCTCCTAAAAGAAGAGTATATACCACAAGGTATGTCATTTTTGGTAAGTATATATCGCACTATGTCCAATCAGTGTAGTATCAAGCTAAAGTTGATGTCTCGCCTCACCTAGCTACTTTTGTTGAGTTTTTACTAACTTGCAGGCATGAGTTTCTAGTAAAGTCACTCTAGGGGATGTTCTGCCAACTATTAATTATCAAGATACTCATGTAGTTGATTCAACAACATCTATAGAGCCTGTGATGCAAGATGAGCCTACATAAACCACTCTTCTTTTAGATAATGAGAGTGACCCTAAATACATATTTCTAGATGAGTCTACTGAAGACATCTCAAATGCTAAGCCAATAGAATTTGTTCTGTGATAATAGAACCTGTATCAATTTTAGTATCTAATCCATAAGGGATACAATTAACTATTGATCTCTTAAAATGGCTAATTGTTGAGAACTAGCCGACTAATGCTATTATAACACCTACAGTAGATACTTTAGAAGTATTTGCGACATCTTTCCAAGTGGTATAGCTCAAACATCACCAGCCCCACAAAGGCATCACATGATCACTAGAAATAAGGTCAATTGCACTATTTCATTAGTCTTTTATTGCAAGAAAAAAGAGACCATAAGGGAACCAAATTCAATACATGAGGTAGTGAAATCACCTCATTAGTTTGTATCTATGCAGGGTGAGATGAATGTTTTGAACAACAATAAGATCTGGATATTAGTACCAAAACATATAGGTATGAACTTAGTTAACTCCAAATGGATATTTAAAACTAAACTATAGACAAATAGAGCAATTGACTTGTATAAAAGAAAGTTTGTTGTTAGGGGTTTCTCTTAGTTTGAGGGGATAGATATTGAAAAAAACCTTCAACCTTGAGTTAAGGACATAACTATTATAGTGGTTCTACCATTTGTTGTTGCTTTTAACTAGAAATCAGACTACTTGATGCCAAGAATGCATATCTACATGGTAACCTGTAGGAAGAAGTCAACATGACTCAACCTCAAGGATTTATTGACTCTAAGTATTTAAATAATGCATGTCTATTCAGAACGCATAACGCATTGTATGGCCTTAAAAAGTCACCAAAAGCCCGGTTTGAAAGATATAGTATGGATTTACTTCATAATGTATTTGTTTGTAGTAAGGAAGACCCTTCCTTATTTACTTTACATAATCGTATGGGCACTATTTTTCTATTATTATATGTAGATAATATAATTGTCACAGAAAGTGATTAAAAATATGTTGTAGAGGTGGTTGCTAAACTTGGTAATGAATTTGCAATGAAAGACTTTGGTCCTCTAGATTTCTTTCTAGGTATTGAGGTCAAGTATTTCCCAAGTGGCCTTCACTTGAGTCAACAAAAGTATGCTGCTGAGTTTCTGAGATAACATAAGACAACACAATAAATACACCATTTGTAAGAAAGCTTTGTTTACATGAGGCTGTTGGTGGTTTTGTTGATGATCCATGTATAGGGAAATTATATGAAGTCTTCAGTATTTGACACTTACTAGGACACTCAGGTTGTAAATTTATCTAGTCAATTTATACAAAATCCGAACACTAAATATCTTCAAGGTGTTAAGAGGATACTCAAGTGCATCAAAGGTACATTATATCATGGACTTAGATTAATATCACTCTCACCCTGCAGTCTGTATGATTATTTAGATGTTGTCTAAGGAGATTGTACTTCAACTAGAAGATAAAACCCATTCTACAACATATACTTACAAGAAAATTATATTTCTTAGACCTCTAAAAAGATGACAAAAATGGAAACATCTATTGTTTAAACTAAATATAGACCTTTAGCCTCTACCACAACAAATATGACATGAATTCTTTACTTGCTTCATCATATTGGAGTATATCGTAAGATGATTCCTATATCTTACTGTGACAATTTGAGTGCTCAATACATGACAGTAAATCCAGTTATGCATGCCAGAACAAAACAAGTGAAAAAAGATTATCACTTTGCTAAAGAAATTAAAAGTGGCTAGGGGACAGTTGCTCACTCAGTTTGTTAGGTGACAAGATCAGTCAAATGAAATTCATATCAAGCCCCTCTCAAAATAGGTATTTCCAGGCTTCATAATGAAGCTAGGAGTGGGTGTTCCACCACTCACTAGCTTGAGGGGAAGTGTCGAAGATAATGATCAAGCTAAGGATAATGATGAACATGATCATAATCGCAAAGGTGATCGGCATTCAGAGATGGAGAATGTTAGGAGTGTTAGGTAATTGTAGTTAATCTATGTAATGTTGTAGTAGCAGTAAACTTGTATTTGTAAACTTCTATTTGTAAGTGTAACTTAAAGTTAACACTCTTGTAACTCTAGGACCAGGGGTGGACCAACGTGGTTGCCAGGGGTTCACCCGAATCCCCTCGGTAAAAAATTATGTTGTATATAATATAAAAAATCTGTATTTATATACATATATTAAATTTGAACCACCTACACCAAGGATGTTAGACAACTTAGTGGTATTGGCTGCTATTTTAAAATAAAAAACGTCAAAATAAGTTAAAACTTAAATACCTTTTTCCTTTTTCCAAAATTTAAAAACCCAAAATCCTTTCCCCTTTTTCACTTGAAATTGTATTTTGTTAGTTTATCCACACATTTAAATTTTTATTTTTGAACCCCCGAAGAAAAAATCTAGATCCGCCACTGTCTAGGACTCTACGTCAACATTGTGTCCAACTCCTACTAGACTAGGGTTTTCTTTTAGAATATTACTTCAGAATATATATTGACTTTCTCCAAACTTTTGGATTGTTAATATCTAATCTATATGTTTTTTAGTTGTTCAAATATTTGACAGAAGATTTGGACCCTAATCATAGTTAACGATGGGATGTTAATTAATTTTGTTCATTACCCTTCTTAGGGTTTACTTTATCGTTTTCTTCTAAAAGATCGTTTATCTTTGTATGATCTCTTTGGATGTATACATTTTTTATGTGGTTGCATAAAATCCATTTGAATTTTGTATCTCTATAACCATGCATCATTGTGCTTTTCTTTTTCTATTTTTTTCAAACTTTGTACTATAGGTCACTAGTTGAGATTAAAAATTACGCTTTCTTACCGAAAAGAGTTGTATCTTTTGAAAGACTAAACAAAACCCCAAAATAATTATTCCAGCACAAAGGAACTTTTATACCCGATCTTCACACCATTTTCATCTCTCTATAAACAGCTAAATAAACTGCCTATCCAAGAAGTGTAATTTTTTTTATGAAAGGGTGGTGTCAATTAGCAACCTCGACCAGCTTGTAAACTTCTTAAGGTTCTTTGCGTACCTTTTGTTTTTTCTTTTTCATTTATATTTTAAAATTTCCATACTTTGTAAGTATTTCTAGTATAATGACATTTTGCATTTGGACTTTACCTCTTGGATGCTTAATACTGAATTATCTACTATCTTAGATGACTCTTCATCATTACTTAATTTATTAAAAGATAATCACTTTTCTTCCTTTTCTTATCCAACATAAATCACAGATAACCTTTTCTCCACTTTCTATGTTAACAATATTCTCTATTTTTCGTGTCTAACATGTAAATGGAGAACTATTCAATGCTAGGAGAAAAGGAATGGTACTTCTTCACTCCAAGGGATAAGAAAATCCTAATAGTGATAGGCCGAACTGAGTTGTGGGAACAGGCTATAGGAATGCTACTGGAGCTGACAAACCTATAAAGCACAACAATGTTAAAGTTGGATTCTGAAAGGCGTTGGTTTTTTACGATGGTAAACTACCCAAAGCTGACAAAACAAACCGAATTATGCATGAATTTAGAGTGAACAGATTGCAGGATCAAAACGCCTACATCTGACATGAGGATAATATTAAATTACTTCCTCAGATTATAGTAGGCTATGAGTCCAACTAGAAACTCCCATTATTCTAAACTTATCTAAGTAGATTTAGAAGCTTCATTTTAACATTTTTTGTTAAAAAACAAATTTAAGTTGAGAGCAAAGTTGGATAAAAGTGCTCTCAAGAAATTATCCAAATTTTAACTATTTGGGAAATATTTATAGCAAAGTTGAGTTGAGGGCACTTTTATAGATTGAGTTTTAGTGTTTGATCCTACAAGGGTGAACTTTAAATGGGTATAGATTTTAGGATATATAACGTTTTGGCGCTCAAGACCCACCAAATGAAAGGTATTTAATTCCTCTTTCCAACACATCCAATTTTGCCTTAATTGGATACCAGAGTGAAATGTTATGTATATTATTGTGAGCGAACCAATAGGGGTCCTCGATATTGGTGTGACATGGAAGTTATGCTCCATTTTAAGGCCACGATATGCTAGCTGCGAACCGTTTTACAGCCCCACCACGCTAGTGGTCACGACGGTGATAAAATCTTATTATTTTTCTTTAGTTTTTTTGAGGGCAAATTAGTCATTTACGTCTAATGAACCTATAACTTATACTAAAATATTTTATCTCATTCCATAACACAATTTATCATTCCCTCTCCTCCCAAACTCTCAAGAACATGAAATAAAGGGGGTTTGTCTCAAAATTCTACCTCAAGGCTCAAAACTCAAAGTTTCTTTCAAGAAATCAATAAGTTTATGTATGTGGGTGTTCAATGAGGTGATCTCTTCATCCTCATGCCCAACATTATACTTTTCAAACATGATTCCATGAATTTTTATGAGCTAGGATTTTTATCCAATTGGTATTTCATGCTTAAATTCAGTTTTTCACGACATATTCACATTTATGAACATGTTTTAATGGGTGGGCATTTGCGAACTTTAGTGGCCATGTTACAGTATTCAATTTATCCTTAAGTTCATGCATGATTTCAAGGGTTTAACTCAAGTATTTCAAGTATTATGATTAAGGGACATGTGATGTATCTGTTTTTTAAGGCTATTACACATTGTTAGTACTATGGGTTACCTTGGGATCACTTGTGGTTCTAAGAACTGTGTTATGACTAGAGGGTAGTTTCTAGTCGTGATAGTAGTTGAACTTGAGAACCATGAATGTATACAGGTCAATGTAATAGTTAGTGAGTCAAGGCATACTTATGATCTAATGAGGAAATAAAGATAGTTTATAGGGGCCATTGGTGAAGTCTGAGCAACTAATAAACCCAAGTCATTATGTGATACATCTGGGAAACTCCAATTGAAAATGAACAAACTAAAAAAGTGGTAAACATATCTGGAAAGTTGTTCTGTCACCAGAAAACTCTCAAAAAATAGTGTAGAATATACGATCCATCTAAAAAATCAAGAGACGTGTATATCCTCAACAACAAATTAAGAAAACTTGTCTAGAGTAGTAATTTGGTTCTTAATGGGGAAAACTATCATTTTATGATGAGTGAAGGTGTGGTGCTTGGCCACAAGGTCTCAAGATAGGGGATCAAAGTTAATAAGACATAGATTGAGGTGATTGAAAAATTTCTACTACCGATTTTTGTGAAAGATATTCTAAGTTTTTTGAGGCATAGTGCATTTTAACATAGAGTTATCAAGGATTTTTATAAAACTTCAAATTCTTTGTGCATTTTTAATGAATGAGGTGAAGTTATTGTGTGATAATATGTCTCTGAAGGCATTGAGTGCCTTAAATAGAAGTTTATATCAACCCCTATCTTAGTTGTGCCTAAGTAGTTTATAGTTTTTGACATTACGTGTGATGCTAGTACAGAGGTGGTAGGATCAGTAATAGGTCAAAGGCATGAAAGTATTCTTCATTATATGTATTACGCGAGCAAACAATAGACTAAATACAACTAAGAAAGATTATACGATAATGGAACAAGAGTTTCTTGTTGTGGTTTTTGTTTTTGTGATTTTTACATCCTACTAGCATGGTACTAAGGTTATTGCACACATATAATATGCAACTCTTAGGTATCTTATGAGAAAAATGCAAATCCTCAATTGATTCAATGAGTATTTTATTGCAAGAATTTGTCTTTGAGATCAACGATCAATAAGAGACCGGGAATCAAGTCGTTGATCACTTATCCAAACTTGAGAAATATTTAATGCTAAAATTGAAAGGTGAGATCGACATTGATGGTATATTTCCTGATAATGAAGTATTGGCGGCATCTTAGGATTTGATTTCATGGTTTACGAACGAATTAGTATGTAATGGTTTGCCATCAGACTTTTACATACACTAACATAAGAAGTTTATATTCTATGTGATTTTTTTTTCTAGGACGATCCATACCTTTTCCATATTTGTGCTGATGGAAAGATTCATAAAAATATGCCTTAGTTTAAAATAATGATCATATTGGAGGCGTACATCCAATCTTATAGTCGCATACACAAGATTTTACATTGCAATTATTATTGACCAACCATTCATCAAGACGCTCATGACCATACAAGAGCATGTGATAATGCCAAAGTCAAAGAGAAATATCAAGAAGGCATGAACTTCCTCTTTTTCTCATTTTTGTGATTAAGTTATTTGATATATGGTTTATTGACTTTATAAGCCTATTTGTGTGATATAATAGGATGAGATACATACTTCTAGCTATTGACTATGTTTCCACATTTGTGCTTCCAAATAATGAAAGGAAGATTGTCAAAAAAGTTTTGCTAGCACATCTCAATAATGAAAGAAACACTGTCACAAAACGTTTGAAGTGCAATATTTTTTTCTAAGTTTGGTACTCCAAGGGCAATCATTTGTAATGGCAGACCTCATTTTTGTAATAGGTGTTTTTGAGCCCTACATAAGAAGTACGGTGTGAATCATAGGGTAGTTATACCTTACCTTATGTAGTATAGTGGGCAAGTTAAAGTTTACAAGCTAGAGATAATGACATTGTGAAGACTATAAATGAAAATAAAATAGATTGGTCTAGGTAGTTGGATGATGTATTATTGACATACCATATTTCCTTCAAAACCCATATAGGTATGTCTCCCTATTATCTTATATATAGAAAATGGTGTCATCTTTCTATTAAGCTTAAGAACAAGCATCTGTGGGCGCACAAGAAGATGAGTTTGAATTACCATGGCTCTTGATTAAGTGAATGAGCTAGATGATTTTTGACTTAGATCTTATGAGATTTTAGCTCTTTATAAAAAATAATTAATATCTACCACGATCAAATAGTTGAGTAGCGAGAATTCAATCTGGATAACTTGGTCTTGTTGTATAACTCAAGGCTTTACTTCTTTCTTGGAAAGTTAAAGTCTAAGTAGATGAGGCCATTTGGGTGGTATATGTGTTCTCATGTGGTATAGTTGAACTTGAGGACCATGAATGTTAGCAGTTCAATGTAATAGTAAGTGTGTGAAGGCATACTTAGGAACTAATAAGGAAATAAATATAGTTGATATATGGGCCCTTGGTGAAGTTTGAGCAACCAATGGACCCAAGTTATTCTGTGATATGTCTGGGCAACCTAATTTGAAAAGGAACAAATTGAAAAAGTGATTGGAAAATGGTAAACATAGTTGAAAGTTGACCTTTCACTCAAAAATTGTCAAAAATTGGTGCAAAATATAGGGCCATATCCAAATCAAGAGACGAATATCCATTGGCAACAAAGTAACAAAAATTGTCTAGAATAGCAATTTGATGCTTAAATTAGAAAAATATTATTTTATGGTAAAAGAAGGTATAGTTCTTGGCCACAACATCTATACAAAGGAGATCAAAGCTAATGGGGCAAAGATTGAGGAGACTAAAAATTTCTACCACCATTTTTTGTGCAAAGTATTCGAATCTTTTTGAGGCATGGTGGATATCATAGATTCATCAAGGATTTTTCAAAAATTCCAGACCCTTTGTGCAAGCTGTAGGAGAAAATGGCAAAGTTTATGTATGATTATGCATGTATGAAGGCACTTGAGTGCCTTAATGAGAAGTTAATATCGGTCCTATATTTATTGTATTTGAATAGTCGTAGTCCAAATAAATGAAAAGATTATTCATTATTGATCTGAGGTGGATTTAAGCATCTCCATGTTGTTATCTAGGCTTAATTAGTCTTGATTTAAGGATTTTTCTTGTTCTTAATTAGTAAATTTTGATATAATTGAGCATCCAAGTGCTTAAGTACTTGATTATAATGTTTAAGGTGTGTTTCAAACAAGTTTGGAATCAATTTGGTCACTTAGATTTTAGTCGAGGAAACTAGTGTTACTAACATGAGCTATATGTTGTTCTAGTTGTTCTCGATGGATTCTAATATGCATAATGAGTTACTAAGAGTATAAGTGTGAAATTATGTGTCGAATGACTTTTTAATATCTTTTAAGGTTCAATTTAAACAAGCCAAGAGATAAAACACTAAGTTAAAGATCAAAAGGACAAAACTAGTTCTCTTCGCGTAAGTTACTAGTTCATTGTCTAAAATTGTATGTTGTTTTGAGCTCTAAATCATGTTGTTTGATGCTATAGGATGCTTTATGAGTTTATCATAATGATATATCGATGGTACGTACGCAGGAAATCAAGTAGAAAAATTATCATAAGGCTTGAAAAGGATGGAAAAATACATAGGACAAGATTTGACCAAAAATTGTCATTTTGGAGTCATTGGCATGCCACAGATCCTAAACACCATGATAAGGGAATGGAACAACCCTAAGTCAAAATTGACATCTTTGATCCTACTATAAATACGACACTAAGTTGTTATGTTTTACACCTCTAACGACCTTGGGACTTGAAGGGAGGTTGGAGAACACTTCAATTAGGGGTTTTATTCTATTATTTTTTTTGTATGTATTTTAACATGTATTCATTAATTGTGATTACAGTTACATTCGTGATTGGCTAAACCCCCTTTTTGGGGTTAAGGCCAAGAACAAGACTATTATTATTATTATGAATTGATTTGGTTTAGTTGTTTATCATATTTGGTTCTTTATTTATCCTTGTTATCACTTTTTTAAGGATTTGTGACCCTTAGAATACATGCATAAGAATCTTGTGAACCCAAAAGAAGGAACAATAGGAGAGAATGCAGGATAGATAAAATAGAATTGTAATCTTCTAAATGAATGGAGTTATAAATTTAGGATAGGAATATACCAGTGTGCTCTATTTGTGAAACACCTCGAACTTTCGTCCTTAAAAATGTTTCTGAGCCTTGAATATTCTATGCATCATAGGACTACATCATACCACTCCTATGGAGTGGATACAGTTAGAAGTCCTTGGTCGTATGTTGGTCAGTGTCACATTGTCCAAGTTCTATTCTTGGTACGAGAAGTCATTATACTAGTCATATTTTAGGGTACAAGTAGTAAGGTCCAAACTATATGTTTCTCAGTGTCTAGCCTTGACATTTTACCTAGAGTATAATTTGTGTGGGTAATAGTCATATGGTAGGGTATAATTTATGCTAAGGAGTCGTATGTTAGGCAGATGATGGTTTCCAACAATTTGATCAACATATGAGTGAAGGGTTCCACTAGAATAACGTAGGTATGAGTGGAAGGGGAAAACCATACCCTCCTATGCACATTTTTTAGCCTTTAAGATGAGGACATTTTAGATATTTCCCACCCAGAATCCTTAAGACCCCACGTCTTATAACATATTTTAGCCTCTTATAACATACTTTGATGGATCAAAACACTCTTAAAATTCTCTCTAAACTATTTATTGAAGATTGGGCTAGGGTTTCTATCACGACTCGGGGATATCCTCTAGTCACGATAATGGTGCTTACAGTCACAAGTGACCATAAAATAACCCATGAGATAGTACCTGTTGTGAGCACTGAATAAAATATGAATATAACATCTGGGGGGAAGACAAACTGAGGGGGAGTATATAAATCTGAATACTAAAATACCATATCGATATTAAGTCTGAAATATCTGATAAAAACTAAAAGTAACTGACTGATTATCTAAGTGACTTCTGAACATCTGAAAGCCTCTAAACTGATTAAGGAGTTTATGGGACAGACTCCCCAACTAACTCTGACTGACTGAATAAAATAAAATACTAAAATAACTGAATAAACATAACATATCCTTGATAGATGAGGACTCACCACTACGACTGCTGGACTATATTGAATTGTTTAACAGTGGCTGGGTGATATAAGATATCATAGCGCAAAGAAAAGTATGCAGTCAGTTCTTTGAATGTACTGGTATATGAGATAAGGAAATACTGATATACATGGGGAAATGTGCATATGAAATAAGGACTAACTGAATAGCATGAGATAACTGAACATAAATGTAGGAAAACTGTAACATCTGAGGATGCAAGACAAAGCATAAAAATATATCTGAAATAATTTGTAAACTGAAAGTCTAAAATCTGATAGTTGAATAACTAAAAATTTGTATGCTTTGGTCAGACAAACCTGAATTGAAACTATACTGAGACTGTGAGAGGTATCATCTAACCGATATACCCTAATCTAAGATAATCGAGATCCAACCTGTAACCCCAGTTGGAAGTGTGTAAGTACTGTACCATGGGTACTAACACTGGCTCTGTGGATCTACTAAGCTAGCATCCCGAAGGACTAAGGAGTCACCCTCAACTGGTAGGTGTTCTAAAGAGATATGTGTTACCCTAAACTGGTAGGTAGACACTTAGTTAACCCTCAACTAGAAGGTAGAAATCTCTAACCTACACTGGCTATGTGGTTCTGTAACTCGAGGATTGCTACTAAGGGTCATACCCTCCACTATCAAGTGAGCCCTAATCCCTGAGTTCGCTCTGCGCTAAATTCTACTCCCAACTGAATTGACACTGATACTAGAATGGACTGAATTAGATTAAACATTATTACATAACGAATATTATTCATCATGATCATAAACATCTAAATATACTGATAAAAGTCATGGATTAACTATCTGGGCACTTGAAAAGCTGAATTCATGTAATACATATAGGTGACGGGTATTCATAACCCACTAACAATGAAAAACATGAGTATGCGATATCAAACTTGAAATACAGTAATACATTATTATGGTTCAAAGACCCAAACATGACATCTCATCAAAACATGTGAAAGTCATACACTTAAACATGAGTATATCTTAAACATGTAGAAACAATAGGAATTTATGGCTAAATTCATAACTTGAGGATTCATCCTAAAACCAATTGGACATGACATGGAAATTCTAATACTCAAACGTAATACGGTTCATTCAACCTGAAAATACTTGTAACCATAACTTGTAATTAAATTAACAAGAGATTCATGGAATTAGTTTAACTTGAACATTTAAAACTCATAATTTAAAACACCAAAAAGAGTTCTTGGACTCTATGGGTGAAAGAGACCCATGGATGAACATCACACATACCTCACTGGATGAATTCGTGAAGATTCTTGGGAATTTCTTGAGGTTTGAAGCTTGAATTCCTTAATTGCCTGTGACAGAGTTAAGGTTTGTTCTTGAGGAAAGGAATTCTTCTTTTGAGAGAATTTGTGATAAAAAATCAAATAATGCTCTTTGGGAACCTAAATTTTATGTTATGGATGAGTTGGATGAAGGGAGAAAAACCCAAATTCCCTTAAATAATAAGGAACAAAAGATGGACAAAAAGGGGAGGGGGCGACACGGGCTCTGGATCATTGGACTGGAGCAGGTGCAGGCTCTGGAGCGGTGCATTGGGGGCGCAACACGGGGTTATCCCAGTGGTGCTACTTCCTTGGTTCCCTAAACATGCCCTTACACTCGTCCAAAAATTCCAAAACTCACCCGAGACGTTGTTTTAATTTCCCTAATCAAGAATTAACTAAAAAATTAATGTCCCGAGGTTAGGAAGCTCAAAACTAAGATCATTGAAGTTTAGGGGTCTTGGAAATGACTAAGTCCCAACACTTAGTGAAATTTTCAAGTCTTGGACCCCTTAAACCTTCAACTGAGAGCTGAAATGAGCTAAGACTATTACGGGGTATTACAATATCTCCCCCTTGGGAAAATTCATCCTAGAATTAGATTGGTTTATCTTAGAGTACTGAAATAACTACGATCATTTACTAAATATGAATGACTGGAAACATGATTACATAACTGAGTTTGAAACATGATACATAAACTAAAATGACTGTATGCAATGACATGAACCGGATTACATAGATGAAACTAAGAATGGAAGAGAGTCAATATGAAGAAAACTATTACCTCAAGCTGAATATGAGTTCGCGAAGAAAAGGTGAGGGTACTTGGTTCACATATGTGCTTTTGCTTCCCAAGTGGCTCCTTCAACAGACTAATTTCGCCAAAGAACTTTGATCAAGGAAACTTCTTTGTTCCTTAGTCTATGAACCTGATGATCAAGGATCTCAAATGGTACTTATTTGTAAGAAAAGTTATCCTGAACATCCATGCTTTCTAATGGTACAAAAACAGCTGAATCACCAATACACTTCTCGAACAGGGAAACATGAAACACTGGATGCACTAATGCTAAATCTGCAGCAAATCAACCTCATAAGCTACCTTTCCAAAATAATTTAAGTTCTAAATGGGACAACATATCGGGGACTAAGTTTCCCCTTCTTGACAAATACCTTCACTCTCTTCATAGGCGAAACCATTAAATAGACTAAGTCACCAACCTCAAACTTTAAATCTCTTCTACTCATATCTGTGTAAGATTTCTGACGGCCTTGGGTTGTCTTCAGCCTCTCCCTAATCAACTAAATTTTTTCTATAACACCAAATATTTAATCTAGCCCTATCAAAGCAGCTTCACCTGCCTCAAACTAACCAATAGGAGATCTATATCTCCTTCCATAAAGAGCCTAAAATAGAGCCATCTGAATATTGGAGTGATAACTATTGTTATAGGAAAGCTCAATCATAGGTAAGTGATCATCCAATCTACCTTTAAAGTCAATAGAGAATGATATCAACATGTTCTCTAAGGTCTAAATAGTCATCTAGTCCTGACCATCTATCTGAGGACAAAAATTTGTACTGAGATAAACTTGAGTACCAAAACCCTTCTGAAAAGTCTTCCAAAAGTTAGAGGTAAACTAAGTACCTCTGTCTGATATGATAGACAATGGAATCCCATGTAAACTAACCAACTTCTTAAGATAGATCCTGGCACTATCCTCAGCTGAATAAGAAGTAAGAACTGGCAGGAGATAAGCTGATTTGGTTATTCTATCTATAATGCCCATATTGAATCATGTTGGTGACACGTGCGAGGCAACCCTATCACAAAATCAATGTTCACCACCTCCCACTTCTTAGTGGGGATACTAAACTCCTGTAATGCGCCACTAGGACTTTGGTGTTCAACTTTAACCAGCTGACAATTAGAAAACTTAGCTATAAATTCTACAATATCTTTCTTCATGCCACTCCACCAATAGATTTCCCACAAGTCACATTATATATTAGTGGATCCTGGATGGATAGAGTATCACTCACCATGTACTTCTACTAGTATTTTCTATATTAAGTCATCAACACACGAAACACATAATCTGCTCTTAAAATGAAGTACACCTTCTCCCCCTTGGGAGAAAACTTCCATCTTTTAATCTCTAACTGCATTCTTCAACTTAACCAAACTAGGATCTCTATCTTGCTTTTCTTTTACTTTGGCAACCAAGGAAGATTACAAACCACTCTGAACCTAAACACTACTTTCTTTTGAATCAACCAATGGGATACCTAATTTAGCAAGATTATGAACCTTACTGACTAACTTCTTCTTATCCTCCTCAACATGAGCAGCACTACCCATAGGCAACATGATAAGGGCAAATTTCACAATATTGGACTTGCCTAGATAATAAAACACACTTATATCATAACCTTTCAAAAAATCAAGCCATATCTTCCAATGGAGATTCAGATCTTTTTGCGAGAAAACTTACTGCAAACTCTTATGGTCAGTGAACACATCCATATAAACCCCATTAAGGTAGTGTCTCCATATCTTCAAACTAAACACAACAGCTGCCTACCCAAGATCATGGGTTGGATAATTCTTTTCATGGGTCTTAAGTTGTCTAGAGTAATAGGCTATGAACTTACCTCTCTG
This sequence comes from Capsicum baccatum var. pendulum, assembly GCA_030864225.1. Taxonomy (NCBI): domain Eukaryota; kingdom Viridiplantae; phylum Streptophyta; class Magnoliopsida; order Solanales; family Solanaceae; genus Capsicum; species Capsicum baccatum. The sequence goes on from CM061560.1 coordinate 42,890,146, forward strand.
CATCTACATACAACTAAGAACAACTCTAGAAGTATCACAGTAAACCACAAATCATCTGGCAAAGTCTATACTGGAGCTGAAGTAAGATAAGTCTTCAACTCCTAAAAACTCTTCTCTTAAGAATCTGACAACTGGAATTTGACTTTCTTCTAATTGAATTGAGACATGAGAGATGTAATAGAACAAAACCCCTCAACAAACTGTCTATAATAGCCAACCAAGCCCAAGAAACTCTTGATTTTTGATGGAGAATTGAGTCTAGGCCAGTTTCTCACTACTTTGGTCTTCTGAGGTTCGACTCTAATGCCATCACTAAAAATAATATGGCTAAGGAAAGCTATTATTCTTAGCAAAAATTTGCATTTCCTAAATTTGGCGAACAACTGATGAGCTTTATGAGTCTACAACATAATTCTCAGATGGTCTGCATGATCATTCTCACTATAAGAATAGACATGAATATCATCAATAAAGACTATGGTGAACATGTCCAAGTACTGCTTGGACACCCTATTCTTTAAGTCCGTAAAAGTTGTAGGGGCATTCAATAGTCTTAAGGACATAACTAAGAATTCAAGTGACCACACCATGTTCTGAAGGCTATCTTTGGAATATTAGATTTTCTGACTCTAAGGTGATGATAGCCAGATGTGAGATCTATCTTAGAGAAATAACTGACACCCTAAAGTTGGTCAAACAACTCATTAATTCTAGGAAGTGGATACTTTTTCTTGATTTAAACTTTGTTCCACTGATGATAATTGATGCACATTCTAACCATCTTTCTTACACATGAATAAGACTGGAGTACCCCATGGGGAAATACTAGGCTTGATGAAACCCTTATCTAAGAGATCTTTCAACTACTTTTTCAACTCATTAAGCTTAGCTAGAGCCATTCTGTAGGGTTGAATAGAGATAGGCTGGGTATCTGGAAGGAGATCTATTCAGAAGCCAATTTCTTTTTTGGGAGAAACTCCGAAAAAGTCTTCATGGAACACATTTGGGAATTCCCTTACTACCAAAACTTAGTTGAGACCCAGAGTCTCAGAACTAGAGTCTTTTACTCAAACAAGATAATAAACACACCCTTTAGAAATCATTTTTCTTGCCTGAAGATAGGAAAGGATCCAACCTCTAAGCACAGAGGTAGTACCCCTCCATTCAATGACTGGTTCATTAGGAACCTAAAATTAAATGACTCTATTTCTACAATCAACTTAGGGATAACATGAGTAGAGCCAATCCATACTGAAAATGATAAAAAATCAGTCATCTCTAACTCCACATGATCCATTGAGGTAACTCTCAGGGACACTGTAATCGAGCAATTCCTGTATACCCTCCTGGATGCAATGGACTTACTTACTGGAGTAGACACTAAGAATGGTTCTGCTAAATATTTAGGACTGGCACAAAACTTGGCTACTATATAAGGAGTTACAAAGGAGAATGAAGCTCTGGGATCTAATAAGGCATGAATATGGAGATAAAAGACTTGCAACGTACCCATAACCATATCAGGAGAACTCTCCTGATCTTTTTGAGTCTGGAGGGCATATAACCTTTTCTTACTCTGCCCTCTAGTTGCACTGGAAGTGGAACACTACTGATTTGGGTGACCAGCTGTAACTGGAGGACGATTAGACTAACGCCGCTAGCCGACATTTGGGCAATATCTAACTCTATAGCCTGGCTTACCATATCCAATGCATATATCACTAATGGATCTACACATACCCTAATGATGCCTGCCATACTTCCCATAAAGTATATTAGTATGAATACTATTCATACTATATGGGACTCTGAGCCTGGTGCTCTATTTCAACTATCTTGCCTGAACTTAGGTACTGGTGCACTAGCAGAAGATGGGGATAGGGATGAAGACTTCTAAAGAAATAGGGAACTATTACCACCTTCTATCTTTTGCTAAGAAAAGTTAAAACTACCCGTTCTAGCCCTCTTATTCTATCTTTCTTTTACCTTAAGCTTTTCTTCCTTTATTTGCTGATCATGAACCATACGTCTAGATATATTCATCTCCTTAATAAAAATTGAAGTCATACACTTCTTGACCACATTGTAAGATACATCAAATACAAACTTACTTATTCTAGACCTGTTATCAGCCACCTTCAAAAAAGCATACCTCACTATCGAGTAAACAAACTCAAGTATCCCTCCACACTCATGCTACCCTTCTTCAAGTTAATAAAATCTTGAATCTTATCCTCCTATTTTATAGGAAATACCTCAACACCCCTATCCTTCTTCCACTACTTATACCAGTTGTGATCTACATCCTATAATTGATATGCAACCTACTCTGCACTTTCACTCAAAGTGACCCCATTATATTAGTCACTTTCTAGAACATATCAAAAAACTCCTATAAATCCTCCTCAGACTTGGATTCCAAAAACAAAGAGGGATTCATCCGCATAAAATCTTGAATCCAGACCGCAACTATATTTTCTACTGGATTGGATGGGGTATCAAATCACTGATTGTTCTGAGCAACTAATGAATGAGCTAAGGTAGTAAAAATAGGTTTGAAATCAGTGTGAGAGATATGTTGATTCAGAGGATCTTTCTAAATAGGCGGTGGTACAGGATGATTCCCGTTCCTTATTTTGTTATTCCTTTTGGGAGGTATTTTTTTTAAATAGAACAAAGGAAGAGTTAGAAAGAGAGTGTAGGTAGAGCTCATGCTCTTTTGCATGACATGAATACTTAAAGAAGGGAAAATTTTACTAAAATGTCTTGTAACCTTTTGTCCATAAGTGTGGTATACTTCACACCCATGCATAAGACTCTACTCAATGCGAATTTCAAACTCCCTAGGACACTTTAGAACTCTGGGCTATGATACCAACTTTTTTTACAACCTGAGGCTATCCCCTAGTTGTGAAAATGATGCTTACATCAGAAGTGACCATAAGTTAACCCATGAATTGGTACCTATTATGAACACTAAATAAAATATGATCATAATATCAGGGTAGAAGATAAATTGAGGGGAAAATATAAATTTGAATACTAAAATACCGAGTTAATCATAAGTCTAAAACATCTGATAAAAACTAAAAGTAACTGGCTGGATGTGTAACTGACTATCTGAATATCTAAAAACCTTTAAACTAACTGAGGAGCTGATGGGATAGACTCCCAACTAACTATGATAGATTGAATAAAATAAAAAACTAAAGTAACTAAATAAACATAACATATCCTCAATGGATATGGACTCACCACTATGACTGATGGATTACACTGAGCTATCTAACTGCAGTCGTGAAATGATGCATCCAAACCTATGATATAAGACATCATAGAACAAAGAAAAGTATGTAGTCAGTACTTTGAATATACTGGTATATGAGACAAGGACATGCTGATATACATGGGGAACTATGCATATGAAATAAGGAATAATTGAATAGCATAAGATAACATGAATACATGAAAACTGTAATATCTGAGGATGCAAGACTAAGCATAAACATACATTTGAAATAATCTCTAAACTGAATGATTTAAATCTGATAATTGAATAACTAAAAATCTATATGCTTTGGTTAGGAAAACCTGAATTGAAACTATACTGAATACTATACTATGATCTTTAGAGGTATCGTGTAACTGATATGCCCTAATATGACATAATTGGGGCCCAACCTGTAACCCCAGTTAGAAGAGTGTCAGTATTGTGCCACAGGTACTAACAATGGCTGTGTGGATCCACTAAGCTGGTGTCCTAAAGGACTAAGGAGTCACACTCAACTGGTAGGTGCTCTAAAAATATAGGTATTACCCACAACTGGCAGGTTCTTTAACGAGATATATGTCACCCTCAATTGGAAGGTAGACACTTAATCAACCCTCAACTAGAAGGTAGACATCTTTAACCTATAGTAGATACATAGTTTTGTAACTTGGGGATTTCTACTAAGGGTCACACCCTCCACTGTCAGGTGAGTCCTTATCCCTAAGTTCGGTCAGTGCTAATTCCTACTCCAACTGAACTGACATTGATATTGGAATAAAATAAACTAGACAAAACATTATTACATAACTAATAATGTTCATCAAGATCATAAATATGTAAGTATACTAATAAGAGTTATGGATTAACTCTCTCTGGGCACTTGAAAAGCTAAATTTATGTAATAAACATAGGTATCGGGTGTTCATAACCTACTAGTAATGAATAAACATGAGTATGCGATATCAAACTTGAAATATAGTAATAGGTGATTATGTTTCAAACACTTAAACATGGCATCTTATCAAAATATCTAAAAATAATACACTTAAACATTAGTACATCTTAAACATGAGGAAACAACAAGATTTTACGTCTAAACTTGTAACTTGAGGATTCATCCTGACACCAATTAAACATGACATGGAAATTCCAATACTTAAACATTATATGGTTAATTCTACCTGAAAATACTTGTAACCATATATTGTAATTGAATTAACAAGAGATTCATTGAATTAGTTCAACTTGAACATTTAAAACTCATAATTTAAAATCCCAAAAAGGGTTCTTAGATTCCATGGGTGAAAGGAACCCATGGATAAACATCACACATACCTAACTATATGAATTCATAAAGATTCTTGGGAGTTTCTTGAAGTTTGAATCTTGAATTCCTTGATTTCTTTTGAAAGAGTTAGGGTTTACTTGAGGAAAAAGATGTTTTTTTTGAGAGAATTTGTGATTAAAAGAGAAAATAATGCTCTTTGAAAACCCAACTTTTTTTATTATGTACGATTTGGATGAAGGGAAAAGACCCAAAGGACCTTAAATGATAAGGAACAAAAGCTGGAAAAAAGGGAAGGGGCAATGGGGGCTCTAGAGCATCTGTCTGGAGCAGGCTATGTCGGCTCTAGAGTAGTGCACTGAGAAGTGTGGTGTGGGATCTAGAGCGCTACACTGGGGGGGTGCGGTATGGGATAATCCCAATGGTATTAGTGCCATGGTTTTCCTAACATGCCCTTATGCCCGTCCAAAAATTCCAAAACTCGCCCGAGGCGTACTTTTAACTAACTCGATCATGAATCAACTCAAAAATTAACCTCCCAATGTTGGGAAGATCAAAAATAAAATCATTGAAGTTTAGGGTTCTTATAAATGACTAAGTCCCAACACTTAGTGAAATGATCAAGTCTTGGATCCCTTAAACATGAAACTGATAACTGAAATGAGCTAGACTTTTACGGGGTATTATATATTTTACAAGGTGTTCATCTAGAGGCTCAAGAATTATTTTATTTTCATGAATCTTCGTGAATAAGGCATGTGTGAAACATAAAACTTTGACCTTTGCCAAAATACATAGGTTTTGGATATTCTATCTATAGTAGAACTCAAGGGTATCAGTGGTACTTAGGATATGGTTTGGGCACCCCTCTTTCATATGTTAGTGTGTTTGGTTTTGATTCTGTTTAAGATATGACTAAGCATCATACTAGTCTTATGGTAGGAAACGTGTGAAATTGATGATCTATCCAAGTTATGGTTTAGGGGTACTTTTCGTACCCTAAGATATGACTTAGATCCAAGTGGTCGTATGATGGTTAGTATAAGGGACCATGGTGAGGTCTAGGGTATGAGTTTATGTACCACTCGTACCCTAAGGTATGGTTAGAGAGGGTGGGTCATACCTTCCTACGAGTTGGGTTTTTAGTTTTTAAACCGGGTGTAGTTTGGATATTTCCTACCTAAAAGCCGTTATATTCATATGGTATATAACCCTTGGTGTCCTTTCATAACACACATTAAAGAATAGAAACACTCTTAAATCCTCTCTAAATTCTTTTTTAAAGATTTGAGGCTAGGGTTTCTACAAGTGATAGTTGAGAGTAAGGATGAATAGGATTAGTGGGTAATCAGGGAGGAATAAAAGTTACCTAAGAAGAAGGCTAAGTTAGTAGTTACTACTTCTATGACTACTACTTTTGAGAGTTAGTATATGGGATTAGAGAAGAGAGGTGGGGAGGAAAAGCTATTTAGGTTTGCCAAAGCAGGGGAGCAGAAGGGTTGGGATCTGAATCAAGTGAAGTGTATTAAGGGGAGAATGGTAGGGTTTTTGTGGAGGATGTTCTCACTAAGAAAATATAGCAGTTGTATTTTCATACGCTCTTGAATAATGAGGGGGATAGAGGCATTGTGTTAGGGGAGTTGGAGCACACCAAGGAGGGTCATAATTTTGGCTATTATTGACTTTTTTAGGTAGAAAAGGTCATTGAGGCTATCCACAAGATGCGAAGTGGTAGGGCGATTTGGCCGGACGAGATTTAAGTAGACTTTTGGAAGTTTTCTAGTAGCACAGGGTTGAGGTGGCTAACCAGTTTATTTAATAATATTTTTAAATCCGCTAAGATGTCCAAGGCATGGAGGTAAAGCAAGATGATTAATTTATTTAAGAACAAGGGTTACATTTAGAGTTGCAACAACTATTAGATATTAAGTTGTTGAGTCACACAATAAAGATTTAGGAGAGGGTGGTGGAGTGGAGGTTGATAAATATAGTGTCTATTTTAGAGAATCAATTTGGATTTATGCCTGGTCGATTGATGACTGAGGTAGTTCACCTAGTGCGGAGGCTGGTAGAGTATTATAGGGAAAGGAAGAGGGATCTTCACATGGTGTTTATTGACTTGGAAAAGGCGTATGACAAAGTCCCTAGAGAAGTTCTTTGGAGATGCTTGGAGGCGAGAAAGGTCCCAGTGGTGTACATCAGTGTGATTAAGGACATGTATGAGGAGTCAAAGACTTGGGTAAGGACTATGGGCAGGGATTTTGAGCATATCTCAATCTTGATAGGGTTGCACCAGGGATCTACTCTTAGTCCATTTTTATTCGCCTTGGTAATAGATGTGTTGATGCCGAGTATTCAAGGAGAGGTTCCCTGGTGTATGATTTTTATGGATGATGTAGTTTTGATTGATGAGTCACAACAAAGTGTTAATGATAATCTGGAGGTTTGGAGACAAACCCTGGAGTCTAAAGGATTCGGGTTGAGTAGGACTAAGATGGAGTATTTGTAGTGGAAGTTTATTGACTTGAGGCATGAGGATAAGGTGGTAGTGAAGTTGGATTCCCAGGTAGTTTAATAGAGGTATACTTTTAAGTATTATTCAGGGGAAAGGGGAGATTGATGAGGATGTCTCTTAACGTATTAGGGTATGTTGGATGAAATAGAGGCTCGCTTTGGGAATTTTATGCAATAAGAAGGTGTCCCCTAAGCTTAAAGGTAAATTGTATAGAGTTGTAGTCCGATCGGCTATGTTGTATAGAGCAGAGTATTGGCTAGTTAAGAATTCTCATATCCAAAAGTTGAAGGTGGCGGAAATGAGGATGTTGAATTTACAAAGGATGACAGGGTTAGGAATAAGATTATTCAGGAGAAGGTGGGAGTGGTGTCGGTGGAGGATAAAAGATTGGAATTAAGGTTAAGATGGTTTGTTCATATGTTGAGGAGGGGCATCTGGCCTTGGATGGTTTCAAGCGGGGTAGGGGTAGATTGAAGAAATACTGGAGAGAAGTGATTAGACGTGACATAGAGTAATTATAGCTTACTGATGACATGGCCTTTGATAGGAAAGTATAGAGAAAAAGCATTAGGATAGACGGATAAGGTGTGTGGATGAGTCATAGTCAGTATCAAAAAACGATTTGGTATGATTGCTAGTTTTATGTTAGGGGGATGGGGTGACCTTTGTTTGGTAATGTACAATTTTTTTGGTGATGTCATACCTCTATTATTTTTATCATGTTTCATGCTTTTTATATTTTTGTCTATTGTCCTTTATCTTGAGCCCTGAGTCTATCAGAAATAGCTTCTCTACTTCTTCGAAGGTAGTGGTATGGAATGCGTATATTCTACCCTCCCCAAACCCCACTATGTGGGAATATACTGAGATTGTTGTTGTTGTTTTTGTTGTGGATTATAAAAGTGGTCAACTAGAGGCTAAAGAGTCAAGTTTCTCTTCGTGAATTATGGAAAATAAGGTATGTACTCCTCTCTCATTTTTAGTTTCAACTAAAGGCATGTTTAATGTGTTTTAATCATTGATTATGAATATGGTTGTTGTGAAAACCAATGTTGAGTATGTTGGTACAAATTGTTAGGTATGGTTTACTTTGGTTTAAATTATATTTTCATATGTTTATGGTTATGGTTTACACATATGGGTGCTTGTTAGTTATGGTTTAAGAAATGGGTCATGGGTAACCCTTAACTTGATGGTTTATGCTTTGGTTTTTGTCTTGTTAAGGGTATGCCCTCATCATGTTTGATAAAATGCCTAAGAGAATGTTTTTACTCTATTGTTGAACTTTCAAAGAAACTATTGCATGGTATTATTTGGTGATGGAACCCAAAATGTATTTGGATGGTTTTTCATTGGTTTAAAGGATATTGTATAGTATAAATGATTTGGAATGGTTTAAAATGGTTTTGAATGGAAAGAATGGTTTGGGAATAGTTAAATAGCTAAACCTTGGTTGTTATGAAATTGATTTGAATGTAAACCTTTTGGTGTGAAAGGGAGGCCCCAAATGAATGAAGTAATGAAATTGATTTAAATTTTTGAATGTCTTATGGATTACAAGGGAATCCCCCAAGCAAAGCTTAATAATGATATACTTGTGGGGTACATGGGAATCCCCTAACTAAATCTAATAATGTAACCCATGGGGTATATGAAAATAACCTACGATTGGCTAAGAAATTGCTTGAAAGCTTTAGTTGGTATGAAGATACCACTTATAATGGCCTTAATTTAATAATGAATAGAATTGGTGGTTTGGTTGTGTGGTAATGGTTTGTTAAATTGGGTAATAATGGCGGGGTGTGATAGCTAACCATGAAAGTAGGAATCCAATTGACTAACACTGGAAACTCTTATTTTTCGACATATGTATTGGTCATGAAAACCATATATGATACTTACGGGGTAAATGAGAATCCCCTTAGTACTCTAGTACATATGTATCATAGGGAGTGAAGGGTACTCGGGAATTCCCTACTCTTATGGTATCTTGAGTTTGTGAGGCTACACACATCGAGGTCCGTTCAGGGGGTTATACTAAGCCCATATATCTCGTGGGTGGATTATGATGGCTAAGCTACTCATACCTAGGTTAATAATTTTAAAGGTATCCTAAACCCGGTTCCCTTCCCCCGCATGGACTATATATTATATATATGTATGCATGGATGTTCTTGTATATAGTTGGTTTGCTTGATTTTAAAGGTTGGCATTATATTATCCTTATCCTGAGTGCATGCTAGCATTCACCTGCTAACCCATCTTCGAGCACTGTATCCCTACACGATGCAGGAATCGATCATACTACTTCTCTTACTGATTGATTGGATTCTGGGACAATCAGTGTTAGATTAAAGTGGTGAGTTTTTCATATTTCGAAAGGCATCTATTTCATGCTATGGTTTACTTTACATACTTTGGTATTTCTATAAACTTTGGTTTTTGGCTATGGTTGAGGGCATGTTTCGACTTTTTAATCTTTGATTTTGTTTAGAGGCTTTGTATGGACAAATATAGATTTGGGTATTGATTGATCATGTTATTTATATATATAAATATACACTGGGTTATTATTTTAGAGTTGTTTTTATGGTTTTTTCATGGTTATTGGCTGGATTATGGTGGTTCGACTTGGTTGAGTTTGTGTAGAACGTAGACCTATCCCTGAGTCATTATATCTTCAAATATATTATCTTGGTATATGTTAGGAGTTCATATGACTCAGGGTAATATTGGTTGGTCGGGCTAGGTAGCGGGGGTGGTCTTCGGTCCCGGTTAGACTTGAGATTGCCCATTACAACATGGCCCCGATTTGGGTTATGTCAAGTTGGTATTAGAGCCTAGGTTTCAATGTCATGGGGTGCCCATAAAGCCGTGTCAATAGAGTCTTGCTTATAGGTATGCCATGAAATACACTTATAATCAAGAGGCTATAACTTATTTAGGAATTTTCCATATTCTTGTTATTCTATATTCGAGCTATCAAGTCTATGATCTTGAACTCTTCCCTAAATCTTCTTTTGGTTCATCTTTCAGATCATGTCCTCTCAACAATCTTAAGTTCATAAAAACTCACCTGTTCCACTTGAGGATGACATAGATGGATCTAGTCAAGCTCATGAGGTACAGACCCAATTAAGGGTCACCATTTTTGATATTCCCCATGGAGTCCCACCGATCTCCATTGGTCCTATTTTGGAAGGTAGAACTTATGCTTAATTATCTTAAGAAGAGTTCACCAATAATGAGTTTTGATATTCTATTCATTTGGTAGCCTAGATAGTGACATCTCTGTCATGCCAGTTTGATCCTATGCTATAAGAAAGAATCTGGAAAGATCGGGAAAGAGATAGAGGAAAAAGTCTTAAGGTTCAGACCAGGGGAGGGGTTAAAAAATTTATGGTAGGAATAGTTTAAAACTTGTTTGAGAAAGGGAATCTAAGAGTTACTATGTGGTTATTAGTGTCCATTATCCTCAGTCTTCTGGTAAGTACCATTTTTGGGTTGGTAGAGTTCAGTCAGCCACACGCTATCCTTCTTGCCGACTTTATGGTTTGTTGCTACGTGGTTATTGCTATGAGGGAAGGAGTTTGTGATATTTTTGTGGTTAGTTGGGTCATATACAACGGGATTGTTCAATGATGACTTTCATTAGGGTAAATCGGATATTGGTTGACACATCTCAAGCTCTTGCACCAAGGGGTACTGCTTTTGGCTCTAACACTAGTCGAGATCGTCTTAATGCTCTCATTATTACTCAGGAGTTTGAGGCATCTCCTGATGCTGATACTGGTATGTTGAAAACTCTTTTTTCATGATGTTTATTGGTTACTTGGTCTGGGTTTCCCTCTTTGTATGACCCTATTTGTGTTTGTTTGTTTTGTTTTTTGTCCAATGATTATTTTAAATTCATTTCTTTCTATTTCTTCCTAGTGGCCCTCATTGTGTCCTTCTAATGTAATGATTGAGTTTGAGATTGGTCTTGTTTTGGACACTTGTTCAAAATTTCTATGCTTTCTTTATGGAATAGCTCCAATTGAGTTAAAGGGGCTTAAGGAAAAATTAAGAGATGTCTTAGATAAAGGTTCCATCCATCCTAGTAATTCTCCGTAGAGTGCTTTTTTTTCATGCATAAGGGAGAGGGGTTGGTTTTCCTATAAAATGCATAGGTGGTTGGTAGGTGGATAAGGAAAGTTGGGTGTCTTGCTTTTGGGGTGGACTATATATGCATTTTTTGTATAAAGTTCTTGGTTAGTAGTTCATGGTGAGTGATGGACACTAAGTGTGAATCTTAGATGTTGATGTTGATGAAGAAAGTACGTTAGCTCCGGGATAGTAATTTGAGGATTATGGTGGTAGAGTGGTAAGTTGGATGAAATGTGTTGAAGGGGTGAGGTTGATGGCTTAGGGAATACAATAGTGGGAAAGTTGTAACATATAGGCCGGGGGTTCAGGTTGAATGGATGGATTGGGGGTCTGGTCATTGGATGTGTTAGAGCATATAATTTTTATGGCTATGCGGAACACTAGGTAGCATTTCGATGTATAAGGTTTTAGGTATAGTAGAACCATCTGTCCCTAGTAAACACCCTTGGTGATGACCATTAGAGCAAATTATTGTGCTCATATATGGAATAAGTTGTAGGTTGAGGGTTGATTTTAAATTTCTTTTAGTAGTGGAATTCAAGAAAAGGTCGGGGTGGATTCGCTCTAATTCTAGCGGTTCTCTCCTTTCTCGATAAAGAGAGTACTCTGCTAGTATTGCATGTATTCTAATAACGCTTATGTCTAAAGTTTGTATCTTGCATCCATCTTGTTTTTTGGATATGAATCTTGATCTTGTGTTACATTATATGTGATGCGCGCTGTCATATGTCTTTCGATGTCTAGTCCTAAGGACTCTTGTTTTGGTGTTTATGTCGGGATGGTTATTAATTATGGTTTAGGTTGTTACTATGAGGTACGTAGCGCCTATGGTGTCGTGTATTATTTCAGGGGTCTTGCCTTGGGTGGCATGAATATTTCTTGTACTTTAGTTCCTTAAATGACCCTTCTTATGTTAGGGTAGAAGTGGCTTAGAAGGTGTGGTGATGTTTTGAAATGGGGGAATATGCAAGTCCTTAAGTGGGAAAGATTCTGGGGTGACTACTAGAGTTAAGGTTTTGGAGGGTAAGGTAAGGTTGCTGCCATGGGGGTTTGTTAGAAGAGGAGTAGATGGTGAAAACCTTTGTTAAAATTGTAGAGGTTGCAAAATCCTTAGAAGGGTAAAATCATATCTTTGTACATAAGAGGTAGGCTTGAAAGTTATGATTGATAGATATACCAATCGTTATGATGGGTACTTAAGAAGCTTGATGAGGTTGGATACTTGGCTTCGGTGATTGGTAGGAATAGTGTTTTGTGTGGATGTAAGGAGTAAAGCCCAGTGGTCTAAATTAACTCCATTTAGCTTTTGATATTCTTGAACATGGAATTGGCTCCATTTAGCTTTTGATAGGCTTGAGCATGGAATTGGTGTATATATAGAATCAAGCTCTCATAGTGATGTGTCTTTGGGGAATTCTATGTTGAACCGGACTTTCTCTCTAACAGGAGTTCCATTTGTTTATGTTGGGGTAAGGAGTGGATGATCCTTGGTGGTTGGTTCCTTTGGATGGTATTGGTAACTTGAATTCTAGGGAATCTATTTAGGATGAAGAAGAGGACTTGGAGTTCAAGTATATGTGCTTTCTTTTATTCTGAAAACTCGTGTGAAAGTATGCATTCTTTAGTACATCTAGGTTTTCTCAACTTGGTTAAAAAGGGTTGGTTTCCTTGCATAATTGTTTTCTGAGTTAGTTAAGGGTCAGAATAAAGGTTTTGGGATGTAAATTGTTCTTGGTTTATGTGGTGATCTTCTTACCTTGTTGTACGTTATGGTTAGAGGAAGTTTGATACGTGTTAATGTGTTAGCTCGTGCTTGTTATTGCCCTTACCTGTTATTCTAGGGTAAATAATCCTAGGTGGGGGAGTATGAAACACCTTTAAACTTTTACCCTTACAAAATTTCATTGGTTTTGGAAATTCTGTCCATGGTATGACTCAAGGGTACCAGTGGTACCCTTGGATACAATTTGGGTGGCCCTCTCTCTTATGTTAGTCAGTATGCTTGGGTTGGTTTCTGTTCGAGATACTACTAAGCATCATACTAGATGTATGGTAGGATACGAAGTGTATGATGCAAAGTCATATGATGTCTTAGGTGTAGCGTTGATTAATCTATCCAAGGTATGATTTAGGGGTACTTTTCATACCCTAAAGTACGACTTAGACCTAGGTGGTTATATGATGGTTAGTATATGGGACTATGGAGATGTCTAAGGAATGAATTAGGTTACCACTCGTACACTAGGGTATGGCTAGGGGGTGGATTGTACCCTCCTGCGGGTTAGGGTTTTAGTTTTTAAGCCGGTGGTAGTTTGGACATTTCCTACCCCAAAACACTTATGTACCCATTGTATATAACCCTAGGTAGCCTCTTATAACTCATTTTGAAGAATAGAAACTCAAATCCTCTCTAAACTCTCTCTTGAAGATTAGAGGATAGGGTTTCTACTAGTTGTCATCTAGAGGATCAAGAGTCAAGTTTCTCTCCGTAAATTGTGGTAAATAATACATGTACTCTTCACTTATTGTTAGTTCCAACTAAAGGCATGTTTTAATGGGTTTTAAACATTGATTATGAATCATGAATGGTGGTTTTAAAAAGCAATGTTTAGGGTTTTGGTGCAAATTGTTTTGTATGGTTCGCTTTTGGTTTAAATTACGTTTTCATATGTTGTTGGTTATGGTTTGCACATGTGGGTGCTTGTTGGTTATGGTTTAGCAAATGGGTCATGGGTAACCCTAAGCTTGATTTCTTATGCTTTGGTTTTGGTCTTGGTCTTGGTAAAGGTACGCCCTCCACATGTTTGATAAAATGCCCAAGAGAATGTTTTTAGTCTATTGTTGAGCTTTCAAATAAACTAGTGCATGGTATGATTTGGTAATGGAACCCAAAATGGATTTTGATGGTTTTGTATTGGTTTAAAGGGTCTTGAATGGTTTAAATGGTTTGGAATGGTCTAAAATGGTTTTGAATGAAAATAATGGTTTGGGAATGGTTAAATAGCTAAACCTTGGTGGTTATGAAATTGATTTGAATAAAAATCGTGTGTTGTACAAGGGAATATCAAAGTCAATGAAATAATGATATTGGTTTGAGTGTTTGAATGTCCTATGGGGTACAAGGGAATCTCCCAAAAGCAAATCTTAATAATGATATACTTTTGGGGTACACTAGAATCCCCCAAGTAAGCCTAATATTGATGTGCTTGCGGGGTACATGGGAATCACCAAAATAAACTTAATAATGTAACCTATGGGGTAGATGGGAATCCCCTAAGGTTGGCTAAGACGTTGCTTGCAAGTTATAGTCGGTAGTATAATACCACTTATAATGGCCTTAATTTAATAATAAATGGAATTGGTGGTTTGGTTGTGTGGTAATGGTTTTTAATTGGAAAAAAATGGTGGGATGTGATAGCTAACCGTAAAGGTGAGAGTCCAATGGACGATCACTAGAAACTCATGTTTTTCGACATGAGGATTGGTCATGGTGACCATCTATGGTACTTATGGGGTACACGGAAATTCCCTAAGTACACTTGTACATATGTATCATAAAGAGCGAAGGGTACTCGAGAATCCTACACTACTATGGTATCTCCGGTTCATGCGGCTCAATGCATTGCGGCCCGTTCATGGGGTTACACTAAACCCATAGAAATTGTTGGTAGATTATGATGATTAAGCTACACATACCCAGGTTAATGATTTTAAAGGCATGTGTAATGCCCTATACTTTTACCTAGCTTAAATTCATTCCAAAGATGTCAAAGACTTTTTTTAAAGATGAATCCACTTTTATACATGTGATATTTTTAAGATTTTCACTTTTTATCATGTGGAAAATTGAATAAGCTTACCATCGATACCAAATTCGGCAAAATCCTACACCCGAGCGAAGAGTTAGAGCCTTTTTAGTAAGGCAGTGTGCCACCTGAGCCATCAACGCATTGCAGAGCAGGAAAAAATGGCAATCACAAAAATCCAGTGAGCCTCCGCGATTATGGAGCATTGCGCCAGGGCTCAAATTCAAAATTGTCCTTTTTCAAGTGGCTCAGCGTGATGTCTCCACGTCACGCCAAACTTCCAGGTCGCAAACAAAGTGGTAACGAGATAGCCCCACGTCGTGCCACCATGCAGATTCTCAATTGTCCAGTTCCAGTGACTTGGCGCAATAGTGGCTAATTAAGCCAAGGATGAAAATTGGCAAATTTTCACAGAAATGAAAATACGTGTCCAGTGATTAAAAGGGTCAATTTCCCACCCCTATTTAAACCCAATAACAGTTTATTCATTCATTTTTTCATCCAAAACATAGTGTTTGTCTCAAGTTTCTCTCAAGAACAAGCTAGCTTTTTCAATTGGCGATTCAAATCCAAGACTCAAATTGAAGAATCTCTCCATCAATCTTCGTAGAATCAAGAATTAAGGTATGCACATGGTTGATTCATGGACTCCTTTCGTCCATGAAGCTCAAAGATCCTATTTTAAACTATATGTCATGATGTTCTTGTTTAGAATTGATTATGTTCATGTGATTATGGTTGTATGGTTCCCAAGTTGGAATCCTTATGTGTTGTTCATGAACCTATAATAGTATGTGGTCGGAAACATGTGAAATTTAGTTAAATTGATGAACCATGTTGTATTAAATTCATAATGATACCTATGACCTAAGTGTGCATACAAGGTGTTTGATAATATGCCCCAATGAATGAATGATGATCAAGTACATAGTTTTCATGTGTCAAGATCATGTCATGCCTCTTAAGTTCTGCTATACCTATTTGATTAAGTTGATTCTCGTGCTAAACATATGCATTGTGATTGGTTGATGGGATGTTTATAAGATTAGAAGCATGAAATTATGCCATGTTTATACGCATTACAATCCATGTAAAACATTATGATGATCATATGCTTCATGAAATTCTTAACTATGAAGTAATGAATTGTTGATATTGGTCATGTGATCAAAAGTGTCAAGCCTTGGCAGTTTCATGCTATCGAGCCCTGGGGGTACTTGTACCCAACAATTTAGCTGTATGCCTAGAGCCAGTGTCATGTTTTCATGATGCTCTTAGCCAAGCCATGATCAGTAGAATTCAGTCAGTCATGTGACTCAAGAAAACTCGGTAAACTTAGTATCAGTCCAGTCCCATTCAGTAATCTCAGTAATATCAAAAATCTTAGTGGTCTCAGTCAGTCATCATGTCCTAGTAGTATTTAGTTCAGAACTTAGTAAACTTAGTCAGCTAGCAGAACTTAGTAGCATTACATCAGTGAATAGAATTTAGTAGTATTTTGTCAGTCAACGAAACTCCATGAATTCAGTTTAGTCCAGTCCAGTTAATCATGTTCAGTGTCTATTCAAATGGGAGTAGGAATTAGCACCGAGTGAACCCAATGATGGGAACACACACTGTTAGATAAGGGTGTGATTCTTAGAAGCAATCATTGCACTCCAGAACTATGTAGAAAACATAGGTTGAGAGATCAACACTGTCAGATGAAGGTTGATGAGGTGGATAAACACTGTCAGATGAGGGTCCCACCGTTCTCTTTTGGGGACACTATCAGTAAGGGTCACTCACATGTCTTTACCATCCCAACACAGCTATATTAGCTTATTAGGGGTATGTCGGTTAGATGACTACTTCCCACAATTTCAGTTATAGAATCAGGACTATCAGATACAGTCATTCAGTCTCAATAATAGAACTAAGATAGTTTTTTAGATTTCAGGGCTGTCAGATACAATCAACTCAGAATAGTACAAAACTCAGCTAGTTCCATCAGAACCTAGACTGTCAGATACAGTCGGTTAGTAACAGTTATTTTAGTTATACAGTTATCAGTATCCTATGTTATCAGTTTTCAGTTTCAAGACAGTTAGATACAGTCAATTAGACCAGTTCTTTATAATCAGAATTGTCAGAAATAGTCTTTCCTTTATTAATATTATAACATCAATTCCTCAGTACTCTACAGACTCATTTATCCAGTATCCCAGTATTAGGACTCAGATATCAGTAAATTCATGTTATCAGAATTCACGAGTCAGTGTTATCACCAATTCAGTTGCATATTCAGGAATGTATTCTCACGTTCATGTTATACCGTCAATTATTATTGTTCATGCATATAAACTATTGAATTTACCCTACCTCACTTGCATACCAGTACATTCAACATACTAAAGCATTTGTGCTATGGTGTTTTATACCATAGGTTTAGAAGCATGATTTCCCATGCATCCTTAGTAGATTAGACATTCAGCAGTAAGACTTACAGTGAGTCCTCGTCATTCGAGGATAACATTATTATTTTATTACTTTATTATTTCAATAGTTCAGAGATATTTTGGGACATGTCCCATCAACTCCACAGTTTGTCAGACAGTTTAGAGGCTTTCAGACAATAACTTGTTTCAGGTAGTTTATTTCAGTTTTAGGTATTATTATACCCCATTACAAACATTGTTTTATATTTAGTATTAGTACAGTTTTGAACCTTATGGCATTATAGCTTATATTCCGCATAATTATAATGTATTATTCAGTGCTCAGTTACAGATATCAGTCATAGGTTAGCTTGTGGTCCTTTCGGGTCATTAGCACCATGTAGCATTTCGGATACCAGATTCGAGGTATTATGAACTTGGTATCAGAGTCTAAGGTTCCATAACATCCTACGAAGTTTGAAATCCGCATCTAGTAGAGTCTTATATATGGGTGTGTTGTGAACCATATTTATGTGCAGGAGGCTATGAGATATTTTAGGAACTATTTCCCTTCTTTCATGTTTCAAATCGTGCTATAAAAAGGTTCTCTTAGAAATTCATGTAAGTTCTCATCATGATCCACTCATGTAAACTCCATCTTACTTTCAAGGTAACAGAAACAGTGAAGCTCAAGGTCCTAGGGGTAGGGCTTTCTCAAACAATCCCCGTAGATAGTTATGGGATTGCCCACAGCCTCAAAAGTATCCCATCAGTTCTGTTATGTTCCAAAGTTATGTAGATCTTATTCATGATCATGAGAACTCATTCGCAAACCCAAAATTAGATATGCCATCAGATCCTTTTTCAGAATCCTATGATAGTATATGATCTAGAGTTAGAGGCATGAACCTAGGAGTTTAGCAGTAGTAGATTTGGGATAACGCTATCCAAATTAAGTAGATTATGTATTTATGGGGATGGTTGTACCAAGGTAGGCCAGTAGGCTTGAAAAGTGCAAACAAGAATTTAAGATTATTGATCAAAAGTTAAGTATAAAGGTGTGGATGTGAATTAGGAGATGCAATATTAGTAGTATATGAAGAAATAGAAGTAGATGATGTGTTTAGTATGGCAAGAATATGTCGAACAAAGTATAATTATATGATGATGATTGCAGTTCAGTTCAGAGTTTAGTAAAGTGTTCACAGATTTATGATGATGGCTTAAAGCTAAGGGGGAGATGATAGATCAAGTGGCCAATTCAGGATCTCAGATTCTAGTAGTAGTGCTAGTACATAGAGAAAAGCAGTAAGGGAAGATGATTCTGGACCCATCATTATCTCAGTGTGAAGTTTTGTACTTCAGTCAGCATGATGCCTACGCATGCTTCATATCTTAGTTCTATGAACACAAACGATATTCATACTTTTCCATAGAATCATGTTCGATTCCAGTTCCAGCATAAGGAGTTCAGTTCTATTTCCCTTAGTAATACAAATAATGTCCCACAAATGCAAAAAAATCCAAACTCAGGACATGCAGCTCATGACTCATGTACACATATTATGTTGTACAGTATACTCAGCTTCTATGGCTCATGCTACACCTCTATTGATCAGTTAAGTTAAGACTATGTTATGTATATCCTTAGTTTAGACCTCTTGGTAAGTCCATGATATTTATATTCTATTCCTCAGGCCTCAGTTAAGTGTCGAGTTCAGTTAGTGTCCATTCATGCTTCAGGTCCTCCTGATTTAACCCTTTAGTGAGCTCTCTTTGTGAAAATAGTGTAGTGATAGGCAATTGTTTAAAGGGGAGAGAGTAAATGTTATATGTTAAGAGAATATTGCTACATGTTTGTTTTACACGAGGGTATAGTTATGAAGATAGGCTTAAATGTCATGTTAGTGTGCAAGTAAATGGATCGAAAGAGGTTGTAGTTAGAAGTTGGGAAAGTACAAAGTATGATTGTGCATTCAAATCTTTGACTTATTTCATCCCCCGTCATGTAACTATCAAAATTTAGTTTCCATCATATTTATAGTTTTAGTATTCAGTACTCAGTAATCAGTGTTCAGTCTTAGAATTCAATACCTTAGTACCAGTCTAAACCTTAGCTATCAGAAACCAGAATTCAGTCCCAGCTACAGTCTTAGTTACAATTATAGTCTCAATTACCATCTTATCTATAATCTCAGTCCCAATCCTAGTTCATTAATCAGGTTGGAAACTCAGTTTAGTCTCAGGTTTACTCAACCATATCATACATTTATCAGCTACCTAGTAGTCAGCCTTCTAGTACCTCTGTTTACAAGACTGTTCTAGAAACATGTTGTACTCTTGGTGTTGCATTCTCAAATAATAAAATTACCCTCAGTTCATGCTCAGTATCTCATGTCAACCAGTCAGTCCTTATTACCTATGCATAACACTCTGCAGTTGCAGTCCAGTTATTCAAGACTAAGTACAGTTCCGTCTTGCAGACCCAGTATTCAACTATTAGTAACCCAGTTAATCAGATAAGTGATAACGCCCAAACTACAGCTCTTGTAAGAAAGTGTAAGCGGTCGCTGTCAAATATAGAACCCAACTGGGTTGGGTGTCGAATCCCACAGGGAATACTTGGTCACTAAGTGTTTCAATTATTAGTAGACTGTTAGTCGAAAATTCTACGGAAAAGGGGTTTTTTTGATTATGCGTGAATTAATATTAACAAAATAACGTTGGAATGCTATTATGTATTTAGTAAGATTTAATCACAGAGAATAATGAGTTAGGGTTATGTCCACCTTGTAATTTCTACTTATCTATTAACTATGAGTAACGGAAAATTTAGACAGGTATGCACTTATAGAGAATCGTATTCTAATTCTAAATCCAAGTGTTTCCCAACCATCAAGGATTTATTTCACTTTAGCTCTCTCGAGCCTAAAGTGTATACTAATGGTACGAACTCTCCAAGAACATTAATTCGGTTAAGGCATCAACATGTAAACAGGGGTTGGAAACCCTATTTTCTTGTCACACTCTCTTTTCCAAACATGTAACTTTTCTCTCGAACAAATTAATGTTATACTAGCATATTCCTACGTTTGCAACCATAAGAATTCAATTTAAACGAAGAGAGTAATGATATAAGTAGCATACACAACAAGAATTCACAAACTCATAGCAATACATAGTATCTCATAAGGTTTCCATAATCCTAACAGAGAAGTTTAGCTGCTCATGATTACAATGGAAATCACAATAGACATAGTCATCATACCACAACCTAGAACAAGCTTGGCGATGGAGAGGGTTTTAGCGTCACTTAGAGGTAGATGTTTTCCCTCTAGCCGTTCCTCAAGAAAGTCGTGTTTCTCTGTTCTAAAACTTACAGAATCTGAAAACTCAATAATGAAAACAACATGCTGAAAAATTCAGCAATAGGGTTTTTATAATGTCCTTGTCTACTAAATTACTGCTGCATCCCTAAGTATTTAGAAATACTGATTTTGCCCGGGACAAATTCTCCATGCGTCACATTCATTCCACAAGCTTCCAAAAGCTGCCTTCCCTCTAATGTGAAGTTTTCCTTTGCTGCTCACAAGTCCATAAAGTGCTGAAATCTTCATCATTAATACCTGAAAAACATGCTAATCACGTAGGTCAGCTCACTTAAAGGAAAATGGACTAAAAGTGCTAGAATTATATATTTTATCCTCAAAACTTAGCTAAAACATGGGTAAATCATGGTGTTTAGGCGTGTAAATATGCCTAACATCGACACACCACACTTAAAGCTTTGTTCATCCTCGAACAAAATATAACATCCATGCAAACACCTAACTAGAATTTCACAATAGCAACCCAAAATTTATCCCTAACTAGAATTTCACAATAGCAACACAAAGTTTATCCTCAAGACATGCACGACAATTATTAACAAAGAGTAGGTTTCTTGATCACTACTAGAAACAATTCAACCTCCAACATAGACTCGTGATGATGGTTAATTCTTATCCACAAGTTATGCCCCAAAAAATCATATAACACTACCCAAAAATCATCAACCATGTGTGTCTCACACAAGATATCACCCATAATCGCTCATAGTTTTGCATTTTTCGAAGCATGGGTATAAGACTCTCCTTGCTCTCACTCTCACAAAGAATTCTTATATTGCAACTGATGACCATAGGCTTGCCCTTAGTGTAATGCTCCACTAATATCAGAATGCTAAGCTTAGTATCAAATAGGTCTTTACAGGGTTGTAATGTAGGCTAAGGGACAGGTAGGACTATTATGGCCAGAAATAGTGACTATGTTCCCTAAGCGCTTCAATACACTACAATATGTCATTAACACTCTCTTTTAAACAACTCCTCTACCTTCCTTTCATCTACCAACCCCTTTTCACCTATTTTGTTATTCAATCATAAACACAAAGATGAGAATATACAACTCTCTTATTTATTTAATTTTTTTTCTATTATTTTATTTATATATTTTTTTTATATAAAGCACCTCTTTGATAGCCACTCTTTTTCACAGCAATTTCAAGTACCAATATACTCTGAGGTATCACTCTCACGATTTTCCTCTTATTTTATCACATGACTCTACAATTTTAAGTGCTTAGGAATTTGGATCAAATTATCGTCTTAAAAAAATGGATTAGGCTACATATGAGGCTGTTAAAGAAAAAAGCTAAAGGCTCAAAGAGGGTTAACTAGGAAAATGTACACAGGTAGGTAAAAATAAGGTAAACAAATTAGGGCTGCCAAAGAAATGCCTAAATTATCTCCTAAACTCACACTCTTTATTTTTCTTTACACACACACCAGGAAAGTTCTAGCATCAGTCACAACACAGAATATACTATATCCTCACACACACAAAGCACATGGTCAACTTAATTGGGAGCATTATAGATTCTGGACCCAACTGATGAATGAATTACCATACAATTCTCACACAGTGAGTCACACGTAGAGCCTAAATGTCTCAATAATAATGATTTAGCACAAACTCCTGTTATACTACCATGCCATCTATCAGAACAATTTTATACCAAATCTAAAAAATCTAATTACGACTAATTAACTATGACTAATTCAAACAAACAAAAACATGAATAAATGTAGGCAAAGAAGTACACTACAGCATACAAGTACCAGCACCCCACACAATAAGGAAAACCTGATTAGTCAGACTTCTCTTCTATGTCTGGGGTCATACCCCCTGCGTCGGAATCATCATCAGAGTCGTCATCCTCAGAGTTGTCCTCCATATCTGAGTCTGGCAGTCAGCGATCATCGTCAGTTGGCACGTCATCATCGAGAGGTTCCTCAAAGTGTACCCCCACTCCACACATGGATCGCGCATGCTCATTCATCGGGTAGTCATAATCCAACTGCTGGAGCTCTGCATCAATCGGAATACGACCCCCACTCATCATGGTAAACCGAGTCATGCCATATAGATGGCGAAAGAAACTTTTATCTCAAGCATGTCTTTTTGTAGTGGTAAGGTTGATGCCATGCCTAGTTTCAGGCTCTTTCACTTTCGTGAGATCAACCTTCTTTGGGTTGTGTGGAAGCTTATGATCTGCAGGTTCCTCTTCAATGTGCTCCTTCCTTAAGATCGCAGTCAACAAATTGCCAAGGCTGAAATGGGAACTTTTGTGCAGCCTTGCCTTACGCATTGATGATCGTATAACTGCACCAATGTTGATGTGGATATTCGTCATTAGAGCGTACAACAAGCATAATCTATCACGTGTGATCTTTGTGTACTGTGTCCCAGAAATCAAGCAAGAGTTGACTATCCTCAACCATATACGAGCTTCCTTGTTCAAAGAAGCATACGGGAAGGTATTGTGCCGACCGTTATCCTTGTGACGAATCCACCGAGCCATGGACCTTATTCCGCATAGTGTATCTCTGATTGCCCTGTAGGGCGGTCTGTTATAAAGCTCCTTGAGTGGTGATGGATCCACAGATGGAAGACCCAAAAAAGAGTTGAAGAACTCCGCATTCAGTTGTCAGACTTGGCCCTGAATCTTTACTTCACTTCCGGTAGTTTTTGGGGACCAATTGGAATAAAACTCTCGCGTTAGATCAAGATTGCATTCCCCCATATATCGGAAAATGAAATCAAGATTTAATGCCATGATTTTAGCCAAAAT
The DNA here is from genome assembly GCA_030864225.1 of Capsicum baccatum var. pendulum. Taxonomy (NCBI): domain Eukaryota; kingdom Viridiplantae; phylum Streptophyta; class Magnoliopsida; order Solanales; family Solanaceae; genus Capsicum; species Capsicum baccatum. The sequence continues at coordinate 42,913,758 of CM061560.1, forward strand.
GCGGGGCTCTCTCTTTTCTAGACTCTCCTTCTGCATCAAATCCACGTGAACATATTTTTTTACTTTGTTGTTCTTGTACCATCCTTTCCTTCCTCCTATAGGACCCACTTTATCCCGAAAGTGCATCGAGGTATTTGTAGGGAGGAGGACTCAGCTTGCTCTTTTCTCGACCTTTTCTGACCTTTCTGTGAGGTGGACACTTTTTCTTTTTCTTGTTGTCCTTTTGGGGCCATTCTACCTGAGATTAAAATAGAGTCATGTTAGCTTTTTCTCGGAAGATTCAATCGAAAAACAAACAGTAGTGGCACCACTCTACACTTAATTTGTTGGCACAGACTAATTAAGTGAGTGATGTCGATTACTTAGACTTCGTCGTCATACATTTAGGCGACATGTTCCAACAAAATGTTTAGCACAGTCATATTTTTATGTAATCTTGACTATCCTTTCCAACTCTATTTCATGTAATCTTGACTATACTTTCATGTTTAGATTAATGTACTTTTTGAACAAGACTACCACATAGATATCGTATCATGTTATTACATAGAAATAATCACACCATCTTATGCTTGTGGTCAATCATGATCGGTATCTCAGTGAACGAGTCATTCAAACATTCAAGCTTTCAACTTTCAAGATTATGTATTAACTTCACAATTTCGACTTCATAAAAATATGACAGTGTATAACAATCAAATACAAGTCAGAATAAAGTCAAGAACACCCACATGAAGCATTTCACTCAACTAGATGTATCATAACAAACCAATCCTATTCTTATCACCAAACACCACTTCAAAATCTAAAATACCATTATAAGCGTAGGATTGAAACAACTACGGAATATAAAAGAGTACTTACGTGGTGATGGACCCAGAAGATGATCTTGCAAGATTAGATGAGAAAAAAGGAAAATTTTTAGAGAATTGGGGAGCTTGGGCGGCGCCTATATTGAGCCAACAATGAAATTGTGTTTTAAGGTTGAGGTTCTATTTATAGAATAAGACATGGGTCAGTTTTAGACCATATATAATCGGGTTAGGAGACAAAAAACGATAAGTAGGCGACGCCTAATGCTTTGCCTAGTTGAGCATAGGCGGCGCCTTTGTCAATGCCTAGTTGAGCATATGCGCCTCCTTTGTCAATGCCTAGTTGAGACAGTGAGCATAGGCAATGGCATAGGTGGCGCCTATGGTATTGCCTACATTGGTATAGGCGGCGCCTATGGCATTGCCTAGATTTGCATAGGCAATGCCTTGTCCGTTGCCTAGATTTTCATAGGGAATGCCTTGTTCGTTGCCTATGTGAGGCAGTGAGCATAGTCAATGGTATAGGCTTTGCCTTGTCCATTGCCTAGATTGGCATAGGCATTGCCTTATCCATTGCCTAGATTAGCATAGGCATTGCCTTGTCCATTGCCTAGATTGGCATAGGCAATGCCTAACCGATAGCCTTTGCTCCTTCATCCCTAACTTACCACCTTTAACATGGCTCACTTTTAAATCAGAATTTGGGAATAATCCCCTCCTTTGTACGTCTTTCACCTACACTTAATCAAAAAAAACAAAAACGATTAGAAGGATGGGTTGCCTCCCACCAAGCGCCTTAGTTTTGGTCGTGGCGCGTCTCTTTTTTTTGGATTTTTATTTAACAAAAACAAACTCCTAGTAAAACAAAACGATTAAAAACGATGGGTTGCCTCCCATGTAGCTCTTGATTTATTGTCGCGGAACGACATAGTTATCTCGATTACTTAGACTTCATCGAGATAGATGGACCATCATTTTCTGAATGGATTCAGATAATGCTGATGCTTAATAGTGGGTACACAACCTTTCTCGAACTGAATCTTGTGCATGCATATCCCAAGACGGATACCAATTATATCAACAATGGTCCAACCAATGGCTCTCTTGTACCTCTTCAGAACAAATATGAGAGCCCCTACTTGCTGTTCACCTAAATCAGCTGCAACAATAACCGAAAGTGTATTTCCACTTCCCAAGAACGCATACTTTAGGTGACTGGGGAGATCTTTCAATTCTAGCACTGGTGGCTCTTCAATGGGTGGTTTCGTTGGTGGTGAAGGTCGATTATTAAGATCAAGGTCCAGCTTCTTAGGGGCATGAGAATAGGACCCCATTCCTGTTAGAGCACAAACAGTTTCTTCATACTCTTCAACATCCTCATGCTCAAAATTCATAAGCACAGCAGCCAATGGCTCAACAGTAAGCTGCTTCTCTAATGATAGTTCCTTCTCATCCTCATGATAAACATCAGCTATAGAAAACACATTCATATCCTTAGGCTGCTTCATTGATTTGGATACATCAAAATGGATCACTTCGTCATTCAGCCAAAATAAAAGCTCATTAGCTCTTAAATCAATAAGCACACTTCCAGTTGCGAGGAAAGGACAACCCAAGATTATGGGAACTTCAGAATCCACCTCGCAATCCAAAATAACAAAGTCTACAGAAAAAATGAAGGTAGAAACCTTCACCAGTACATCATATAAGATACCAACAGGTCATTTTACCGACCTATCTGCCATCACGAACCGCATATTGGTTGGTGTAGGATCGCCCAACCCCAACTTTCTGTAAATAGATAGCGGCATCAAATTGATGCTAGCCCCCAAATCGCACAACGCCTTCGCAAAATCCAAAGATCCAACCGTGCAAGGAATAGTGAAAGTACCAGGATCTGCCTTCTTCTGTACTAAAGATCTCGTGGCAATTGCACTGCAATGATGAACATCATCTGCCAGTTCATAGCTTGCTGCCTTCTTCTTTGTCAAAGGGTCCTTCATGAATTTGGCGTATCCTGGCATCTGCTCCAGTGCCTCCAGCAAAGGCACATTAATAGTCAGCTGCTTTAACATAGTCATGAATTTACTGAACCTGGTGTCATCAACTTTGTTCTTCAGTCTCTGAGGAAAAGGTGGTGGTGGAAGGGGAAGAGTTTTCTCCACCACTTCCTTTTTATCTTGCTTCCGATTATCAACCTTTTCAGCAGTGTCATCAGCCTTCTTCTTCAGTCTCTGAGGAAAAGGTGGTGGTGGAGTTGGAAGAGTTTTCTCCACCACTTCCTTTTTATCTTGCATCCGATTATCAACTTTTTCAGGATTGTGACATCTAGGATTAACATCATGAACGCTCTCATTCTGATTTTCAGCTTCTACAGAATCATCACAATCTGCTTCAATAACATTCTCTTCTATATTATCAACCACCTGCTTGCCTTTGGATGGATTTTCCAACACCTTACCACTCCTAGTAGTAATATCCATACACGATCCATCATTCCTTGGATTTTGCATAGTGTCACTAGGTAAAGTGACAACCTTTCTTTGGTTGAATGCCATTGATAGTTGACTCAATTGTTGTTCCATCTATTTTATTGCAGTGGAATGCGAGTCTACCAATTGATTTATTGAGGACAAATCATTCTTTACCTCAGTTACACCCATGTTGGTTGTTTCCACTCCTTTCAATAGCTTAGACATCATATCTTCCAAGGACATTTTCCCAGAGCCAGACGCCATAGCCTTACGATTTCCAGGAGGAACATACAAACCACTCCTGTCAGTCTTATTCTTCCAGCTCCCTAGCTCGCGGTCCTTGTATCCGGATTTTTCATAATAGTTCCGACCTTGGTTTCCTTGGGCATTGCCTCGGAAATCCCCCTGCTTATTCAAGTAGTTCGCTTCTTCCTCAGAATCGGATTCATCTCTTTCCTGTGATACAATGGCTTTGACCTTTTCGGTTTTCCCTGATAATAAATGCTTGGTAAGAAGGTCCATCTGCGTTTTCATATGAGCCATATCTTGGTAACGTTCCTCTTGTCTTCGTCTCTGTTCTGCAGCCATGCCAATAGATACAGTACAGCTTGCTACCTCAGAATCCCTAGTATGCCAAGCTCTACTCTGCTTTGTCATACGAACTAACATATCACTTGCCTCAATAAAAGTAAGGTCCATGAATGATCCACCTGTAGCATTATCAACCATTGGCTTTGTCACTGAGTTCAAAGCCCTATATAATATTTCCATCAATTTGCTACTGGTCATCTAATGATTTGGGCACCTCATAAGCTTTTTCTTGAACCTCTCCCATGTTTCGTGGAGAGCTTCAGTTGGAAGCTGTCGAAAATTGATGATCTCATCTCTTAATTGTGCTTTCTTGGTGGTGGAAAGAATCTTTCTAGGAAAGCGTCTTTCAGTTGCCTCCAATTAGTAATAGAGTCAGGAGTTAGCCCGTTCAACCATAGAGTTGCCTCTCCAGATAGAGATAATTGAAATAAGCGCAGCCGAATTACATTTTGTCCAACTCCTGGATTGTCAAACGACTTGCATGTTGAGATAAAGTTAATCAGATGCATATTCAGATCATCGCCCGCAAGTTCACAAAATAACCCTTTGAGTTGCAACAGCTGAATCATGGTGCTAGTGATATTGAACTTGGCTCCGGGTGCCAAGGGCGGAGGAATTATAGCCCCTGTGGCACCAGCCCCATCCAAATCATCATCAAAAGGAACCTGCACAGCTCGGCATTCAGGTCTAATTCTAGCTTGACGATCTCTCCTGTTCACAGGCACTGCCACCTCATCTGCACGCCGTGGATTTAGTAACTCATCATCACCCAGGTCCTCTTCATTAGGATTTGTTACCCGACCTAGGTTATCAATATTCTGTTGATGCAGTTGAGCAGCTGCCAAAGCAGCTAATCTATCCTGCTCCTGTTGAGCAGCCATCCGTTCAAGGTTTCGTTGCGCATCCATTCTGCCAATAAGATGTGGTTCAGAATTTATAGGTAATAACGGTTGACCAGAACTTCGTGTATTTGGCATACACTCCGCCAAACCTGAACAAAACAAAAACAACTAACAGAAAGTAAAATTCGAGAATCTTTGACCAAAGGGTCTATTAACTATCACAAACTTAGTTGACAACCCTATTCCCCGGCAACGGCGCCAAAATTTGATAACGTCATAACTACAACTCTCGTAAGAAAGTGTAAGAGGTCGCTGTCAAATATAGAACCCAACTGGGTTGGGTGTCGAATCCCACAGGGAATACTTGGTCACTAAGTGTTGCAATTATTAGTAGACTGTTGGTCAAAAATTCTACGGAAAAGGTTTTTTTTTGATTATGCGTGAATTAATATTAAAAAAATAACGTTGGAATGCTACGATGTATTTAGTAAGATTTAATCACAGAGAATAATGAGTTAGGGTTATGTCCACCTTGTAATTTCTACTTATCTATTAACTATGAGTAACACAAAATTTAGACATGCATGCACTTATAGAGAATCGTATTCTAATTCTAAATCCAAGTGTTTCCCAACCATCAAGGATTTATTTCACTTTAGCTCTCTCGAGCCTAAAGTGTATAATAATGGTACGAACTCTCCAAGAACGTTAATCTGGTTAAGGCATCAACGTGTAAAAAGGGGTTGGAAACCCTATTTTCTTGTCACACTCTCTTTTCCAAACATGTAACTTTTCTCTCGAACAAGTTAATGTTATACTAGCATATTCCTACATTTGCAACCATAAGAATTCAATTTAAACGAAGAGAGTAATGATATAAGTAGCATACACATCAAGAATTCACAAACTCATAGCAATAGATAGTATCTCACAAGGTTTCCATAATCCTAACAGAGAAGTTTAGCTACTCATGATTACAACGGAAATCACAATAGACATAATCATCATACCACAACCTAGAACAAGCTTGGCGATGGAGAGGGTTTTAGCGTCACTTAGAGGTAGATGTTTTCCCTCTAGCCGTTCCTCAAGAAAGCCATGTTTCTCTGTTCAAAAACTTACAGAATCTGAAAACTCAATAATGAAAACAACATGCTGAAAAATTCAGCAATAGGGTTTTTATAATGTCCTTGTCTACTAAATTACTGCTGCATCCCTAAGTATTTAGAAATATTGATTTTGCCCTGGACAAATTCTCCATGCGTCACATTCAGTCCACAAGCTTCCAAAAGCTGCCTTCCCTCTAATGTGAAGTTTTCCTTTGCTACTCACAAGTCCATAAAGTGCTGAAATCTTTATCATTAATACCTGAAAGACATGCTAATCACGTAGGTCAGCTCACTTAAAGGAAAATGGATTAAAAGTGCAAGAATTATATATTTTATCCTCAAAACTTAGCTAAAACATGGGTAAATCATGGTGTTTAGGCGTGTAATACGCCCAACATTAATAATTTAGCATATTTATGCACTTATGTTCAGCTTCCATGTGACTTTTTTCAGTAATATCAGTTGTAGTGTTAGAGGCTTAGTCATTTCATCTTAAATGGTGTTCGTAGGGCTCAACTCATTTTACCGAACTTTAGGCATGTGATAATTTTCTTATTCAGCTGTCTTGTTTAGAGAAGGCCAACATTACATTTTTCCCTAAAGGCACTAGAAATCTATAGGAAGTGTGTTAAAGAAATGCTCCAGTCGACCATAAGTTTTCATGATGAGTTAGTCTGTAAAACCAAAAAGTTAGTCTATCATTTAGATAGACAAGTTCGCGTGGTTTGGGTTTCCATCCCTTCCATGTAGACGTACTATCTTAAGCCTCCTGAATGTAACCATTCTAAAATGAACCAACTAGAGAGATGCAAGCTCAGCCTAGTTCATGTATATTGCTTCAGTTTTAGATCCTAGACATTTAGTTAAGACTCATCTCGTAGATGCCTTGTGCATATATTCAGTTTCCTTAGCAACTCAGCCAAGTCAGTATTCTTCAAAGGACATAGTGTCCCAAGGGGGAGATACACTATGAACTCCTAAAATTTCATGAAAAAAACATCCCATTCTTTGTTTATGAAATGAATCCAGTTTAGGAGTAGGGGGTACTCATAAGTTAACCCTCAAGTTTCTATCTCAGTAATGAGGCATCTATTTAGGGGCTCGGTTGAGATCATGATATTCAGTTCACAGTATTTAGATCATGTATCACGTTCCATACCCCATTAAGTTCTCATGTTTCTGCTCATGCATATTTAGTAATTAAGCTTAGACTCAGCCCAAGGTAATATCTTTTCTTAAGATTATCCAATTTCATGTCCAGGTTTCAGTTACAAATGTGGTATTCAGTTCCATGATTAGTTTTTATTTCAAAATCGGTATTGTTACCCTTACATGTTAAGTCGTATGTTCATGAGTCAGTTCAGTCATGTATTCATGCAACAGATATGCGTCATCAGCTTATCAGTACTCTCAGTCATGCATTCATGTATTAGCTCAGACATAAAATCATACATCAGATATGCATGCTCAGTATGAGTTTCAGTAATGTTAGTCAAGTAGTCATGTTTCAGCTGTTCATGTTCAGTATGTGATTCAACTTATTATTTCTCCTATCTCAATAAATGTCATTTGAGGATGAACATTCCTAAAGGGGAGATATTGTAATATCCCGTACTTTTACCTACCTTAAATTTATCCTAAAGATGTCAAACACTTATTTTAAAGATGAATCCACTTTTATACATGTGGTATTTTCATGTTTTTCATTTTTGATCATGTGGGAAATTGAATAAGATTTCCATCAATACTAAATTCGTCCAAATCCGACACCCTAACAAAGAGTTATAGCTATTTTAGTAAGGCAATGTGCCACCTGAGCCATCAACACGTCGAGTAGCAGTCCAAAATGGCAATCATCAAAATCCAGTGAGCCTCCGTGATTATGGTGCATCATGCCAGGGCTTAAATTCAGAATTATCCTTTTTCCAGTGTCTCAGCGTGATGTCTCCACGTCATGCCAAACATCCAGGTCGCAAACAAAATGGCAACGTGATAGCCCTGCGTTGCACCACCATACTGATTCCAAATTGTCCAGTTCTAGTGACTTGGCGCGATAGGATTAAAATCGAGAAATTTTTACAAGAATTAAAATACGCGTCTAAGGGTTAAAAGGGTTAATTTCTCACCGCTACTTAAACCCAATAACTAATGAGTCAGCCATTTTCATCCAAAACATAGTGTTTCTCTCAAGTTTCTCTCAAAAATAAGCTAGCGTTTTCAATTGGGAATTCAAATCCAAGACTCAAATTCAAGAATCTCTCCATCAATCTTCGTAGAATGAATAACTAAGGTATGCACATGGTTGATTCATGGAATCCTTTCGTCCATGAAGCTCAAGAATCCTATTTTAAACTATATGTTATGATGTTCTTATTTTGAATTGATTATGTTCATATGATTATGGTTGTATGGTTCCTATGTTGGAATCCTTATGTGTTGTACATGAACCTACACCAGTGTGTGGTCTAAAACATGTGAAATTGAGTTAAATTGTGGAACCATGTTATATTAAATTGATAATCATACCTATGCCCTAAGTGTGCATGCAAGGTGTTTGATAATATGCCTCAATGAATGAATGATGGTCAAGTACTTAGTTTCCATGTGTCAAGATCGTGGCATGCCTTTTAATTTATGCTATACCTATTTGATTAAGATGATTCCCATGCTAAACATATGCATTATGATTGCTTGATGGTATTTTCATAAGATTAGAAGCATGAAATTATGCCATATTTATACATATTACTATTCATGTACAATATTATGATGATCATGTACTTCATAAAATTCCCAACTATGAAATTATGAATTGTTAATATTGGTCATTTGATCAAAAGTGTCAAGCCTTTTCAATTTCATGCTATCAAGCCCTGGGGGTACTTGTACCCAACAATTTAGCTGTGTCCTAGAGCCAGTGTCATGTTTTTATGATGCTCTTAGCCAAGCCATGATCAGTGGAATTCAGTCAGTCATGTGACTTAGGAAAACTCTATAAACTCTATATCAGTCCAGACCCATTCATTGATCTCAGTAATCTCAAGAATCTCAGTGATCTCAGTCAGTCATCATGTCCTAGTAGTATTCAGTTTGGACCTTAGTAAACTCATTCGACTAGCAAAACTCAGTAGCATTCTTTAGTTAACAAAATTCAGTAGTATTCCATCAGTCAATGGAACTCCATGAATTCAGTTAAGTCCAGTCCAGTTAATAATGTTCAGTGTCTATTCAGATGGGAGTAGGAATTAGCACCTAGTAAACCCAATAATGGGAACGCACACTGTCAAATAAGGGTGTGATTCTTTGAAGAAATCCTTTCTTCCCGAACTATGTAGCCAGCATAGTTTGAGACATCAACACTTTCAGATGAGGGTTGATGAGGTGGATAAATACTGTCAGACAAAGGTCCCACCATTCTCTTTTGGGAACACTGTCAGATATGGATCACTCATAACTTATATTTACCAGTGGTGCAGTATTGACACCCTTCCAGTTATAGTTACAGATTAGACCCCGAGACAAGTATAATAGCTTATTAGGGGCATGTCGATTAGATGAATACTTCCCACAATTTCAGTTATAGAATTAAGACTGTTAGGTACAGTCATTCGTCTTAGTAATAGAACTCAGATAGTTCTTTAGATTTTAGGACTGTCAGATACAGTCAGCTCAGAATAGTACACAATTCAGCTAGGTCCATCAGAACCTATACTGTCAGATACAGTCGCTCAGTATTAGTTATTTCAGTTATACAATTATCAGTATCCTATGTTATCAGTATTCAGTTTTAGAACTGTCAGATACAATTAATTACACTAGTTCTTCAAAATTAGAACAGTCAAAAACTATCTTTCCTTTATTAATAATATAACATCAGTTCCTCAGTACTCTATAGACTCAGTTATTCAGTATCCCAATATTAACACTCAGATATCAGTAAATCCATGTTACCAGAATTCATGAGTCAGTGTTATCACAAATTTAGTTACGTATTTAGGCATGTATTCTCACGTTCATGTTATATCATTAGTTATTATTGTTCATGTATATAAACCATTGCATTCAGCCTACCTCACTTACATACTAGTACATTCAGCGTACTGACGTATTTGCACTATGGTGTTTTATACCATTAGTTTAGAAGCACGATCTCTCGAGCATCCTTAGTAGAATAGACGTTCAGCAGCCAGAGTTACAGTGAGTCCTCATCATTCGAGGATAACATGATTATTTTATTACTTTATTATTTCAATAGTTTGGAGCTAGTTAGGGACATGTCCCATCAACTCCACAATTTGTCAGACAGTTTTGAGGTTTTCAGGCTACAAAATATTTTAGATAGTTTATTTTAGTTTTGGATATTGTTATACCCATTACAAATATTATTTTATATTTAGTATTAGTACAGTTTTGAACCTTATGGCCTTATATCTTATATTCCACATATTTATAATGTATTATTCAATTCTCAGTTAAAGATATCAGTCATGGGTTATCTTATGGTCCTTCAGGGTTATGAGCACTGTGTAGCATTTCGGGTACCATATCAAGACGTTACAGCATTCTAAACCCAGTTCCCTTTTTGACATGGATAATATATTATATATATGCTTATATATGTTTGGATGTGTTCATATATGGTTGGTTCTTTTGGTTTTAAAGCTTATCATTATTTTATCCTTATCCTGAGTGCATGTTAACGTTCACTTGCTAACCCATCTTTGGGCGCTGTATCTCCAAACAATGCAAAAACCAACCATACTACTTCTACTACTCATTGATTGTATTTTGGGACATTTGGTTTTTGATTCAAGTGGTGAGTTTCCATAGTTTTGAAGGCACCCATTTTATGATATGGTTTTCTTTACATATATTTGCCTTTTTATAGACTTTGGTTTTAGTCTATGGTTGGGGGCATGTTCTGACTTATTACTCTTTAGTTTGGTTTAGATGCTTTGTATGGACACTAGGCTTGGGTATGGATTGATCATGTTATACATAGACATATAGGCATATATATATATATAAATATACATTGTGTTATCATTTTTGTTTTGGTTTATGGTTTTGGCATGGTTATTGGTTGGATTATGGGTGGTTGGAATTGGTTAGGTTGGTCTAAAATGTAGACCTATCCTAGAGTCATTGTATCTGCAAATACATTATCTTGGTATATGTTCAAAGTTTATCCAACTCAGGGTATATGTTAGTTGGTTGGCTTGGGTATCGGGGGTGTTCTCCATCCTAGTTGGACTTGAGATTGCCCATTACGACAATGCCTAGTTTGAGTCATGTAATTGTGACTCTTTCTTAATTGTTTGTTCTAAAATATCATGTGTTCTCAACATTGTTCATGAATAATAAATAAGGTTTTGAAATCCAATGTTGAGGGTTTTGTTGCATGTTGTTGAGTATTGTTTACTCTTGTTTTAAATTGTGTTTATACATATTTTAATTAGGGTTTTTCACATGTGGGTTCTTGATAATTGGGGTTTAACAATTGGTCATGGTTAACCCTAATTTTGATGGTTTTTACTTTGGTCTTGGTAATGGTATTCCCTCAATATGTTTGTGAAAATTTCTAAGAGAACAAACTAGTCGCATGATGGATTGCGTTTTGTAATAATGCTTTATATAAGAATGTTAATGAAGGATAAATGATTTTGTAAAGGTCTTGATGACCATAAAGTGAATTGAAATGTGTTTTGAGCTAAGGCATTGGCCTAATAATGTAAATAGTTGGTAAAAGAATTCATGAAGGCCTTGTTGGCCATATGTTGATTTGACTTGTAGCCTTGGTGGTTTAAATGGCTAAATGTGCTCGAGTCCCTAAATGTTGAATTGAATTGATGACTTTGTATAGACAACGGGTTTGAGTCCTATGTCAAATGATAAAGTTTATGGAATGTTATACTCTTGCAAGTAGGGTTTGTATGACGATACCAACGGGATGCCTTTGGTAAGTAATTGTACTAATGGTTGTGTGTATGTGTAAATATGTTTTAATTAGGATTTAAAGTGGGATGTGAAGCTGGGCGATGAAATTGGAGTTTGAAGGACTACCACTTGAAACCGCTTAAGACGGTGCAGGTGTCTATATGATCGAGAGGTTCTAGTCCCCTAAATGGTTGCATGAATTGGAGGTTTGAGTCCCCATATTATATACATTGGTTTTATATCACCTTGATTATGTCGGTATGTTTGAGTACCCCATAATGACATATATAGATATGGATATTCTATGGTTCGTATGGCTACACGTACTAGGGCCCTTCTAGCTAGGGGAGAGCTAGACCCATTTAACCCATGGGTACCTTTTCTTATGAAGGTTATGCTATTCAAAATAGTTAATGTTTTCAAGTTCGTGCTAAGCCTTGTTCCCTATCCTTAAAATATATATATTTATATGTGCGTGTGGGTATGTTTGTGTGCGCATGCATATATATAATAGCATATAATGATTTGACTTGGTTACTTGATGGCATTATTTTACTCCTTTATCCCTTAGTTACATGCTAGCACTCCAACTGCTAACCATCTCCAAATGTTGTATCCCCATGTGATACAGAGACTGAAGCTTCTTTTTTCTGTCCCTGCGCAGTGACTAGGTGATCCAGTGGTTTATGAGATCAACATTGAAGTGGTGAACTTTTATACTTTGGAAGACATTTATTATATGGTCCTTTTTCTTCATTTTAGATTTGGTTTAGAAATTATTTTTGGCTATTGTCGAGGGCATATCCCGATTTGTTATTGACTTTGGTTTTGTAGAGACTTTGTAGATTACTGTGAACTTGGGTGTGATAGTTTAGTATGTTGGTTGGTGGATTGTCATAGATACTTTATGATTTATTATTAGACTTACTTTTCTCTCTCTGGCTATATTATTGGAATTCATTCGACACTTGTGGTTGATATGTTGGTTAGGTTAGGTGAATGGAATGATCTGCAGTCCACAAGGAACATGAGATACCCATCATGGCCAGGTCCTGGTTCGGGCTGTGACAAGGTTTGTTTTGGATCCTAGGTTCATGGTCAATTGGGTGTCCAGAAAGCTGTGTTGAGTAGATTCTATTTTATTGGTGTGTAGCACGCCAAACATATAAAAGAACGTCTATGGGACATTTAGGAATATTTCCCTTTCTTATTATCTTAATTTTGATCTATAGTGTCTAAGGTCTTGGATTCTTCTGATTTTCATTTGCTTGTCTTTTAGATCATGCCTCCAAGAAGATCTTATGTTTATGGAAACTCTTCTATCCCATCTAGGGACAATGTGGAAGGAACTTATCCAAATTTTTGGGTCCAGACTAGGTCAAGGGTTGCTGCATCTAACTATTCTTGTGGGGTTCCACCCGCCCCAATGAATCCTACTTTGGAGGGTGACACCTATACTCAGTTTTCTCTCAGAGAGGTTACAAATGCTGAGTTTCGTTGCTTCATTACTCTGTTAACTCAGCTTGTGACATTTCAGTCAGAATAGTCTTATTTTGGTGGTGTTTCCATGGGTTTATACGAGGACACTAGAGTTGTCCAATTCATGAGGTTTTATCCCCCCGATGTTTATGGGTACAAAGTTTGTGGAGGATCCTCAAATCTTCATTGATAAGATAGAGAAATTCTTTTGGGTTATGCATGCTTTGGAAGTAGAAGGTATTAAGTTTGTTACTTACTAATTAAAAGATATGGCGTACCAATTGTACAAATAGTGGGATCAGTCGAGAGGTAATAATTCTAGTTTGGCCGTATGGGATGATTTTTCTAGTTCAGTTTTGGACTGTTTCTTTCCTCAAGAGTTTAGGAAAGCTAAAGCAGAAGAATTTGTTATCTTAAAGAAAAAAAGAAAGATAGTCAAGGAGTATGCCTTGAAATTCCATCAATTGACTCGATATGCTCTTGAATTGGTATCTAATATAAGAGCCCAAATGAGAATGTTTGCTGCGAGATTATCTTATGAGTTGATCCTTGTGTGTAAGGCTGCCTTGTTGATCAAGGACATAGATATCTCTAGGTTGGTTGTGTATATGAAACAAGTCGAAGAGGAGAAGATAAAACTAGCTGAGATTAGTGAGAGGCAGAGTAAGAGGTCTTGGTTTTCTAAATAGAGTGGGAACCAACAGTAGGGTGGGAAGTGACCTAAGATAAAGAGTTGGGGGAATCCTTCCTCCTATTATACGACTAGTATTCCCTTCCCAAAGCCGTCGAAAGATAGACATTTTTAGGGTGGTGATGCTTTTAGGGCATATGTTGCCCATTTTTAGGCCAATGGTAACCAGTCCGCACTATCCTACCCTTCTTATAGATTTTATGGGCAGCACCATTATGGTCAGTGTGAGAAAGATAGGAACCAATATTTTATGTGTTGTCAAAATGGTCATATGCAGTAGGTTGTCCCTCTAGACTTGCTTCTGGTGCAAACACGGTTCATGTTTCCTCTTCTTTAACTTTAGTAGTGAAGAGTGTGGTGCTATTTATGGCTCTCGTACTGGTCGAACTACCGAGTCTGAGGCATCTCTAGATATTGTCACAGGTATGTTAAAACTTTTTTCCCGTTATGTGTACTGTTTACTTAATCCGGGGTCCTTTCTATCTTATGTGACCGCATTTATCGCTGTGCATTTTGGTTATGGTCCTGAGTTTTTGTTGGACCTTTTTTTTTACTTCTACCCTAGTATGGGATTTTATGGTTTTAAGAAGAGTCTATAAGGGGTGTGTGGTAGCTGTTGGTAGTAGAGTAACTCTGGTCAACTTGATACAGTTAGACATTATTGATTTTGATGTTATTTTTATGATGGACTGGTTGTGCTCGAGCTGTGCTACCTTAAAATGTTGGACCCATAAAGTTGTGTTTACTTTTCCTAATAAGACAATTGTTGAGTGGAAGGGTGGTTCCCTTTATCTTAAGGGAAGTTTATATCATATCATAGAGCTCAGTGATTAATTTTCAAGGGGTGTCTCAATTATCTGGTCTGGATTAAAGATTCTAACTTGGAAGGTCCTTATTTGCATTCGGTTCCTGTGGTAAATGAGTTTCCGGTGGTCTTCCCTAATGAATTTCCCAGTATCCCTACTAATAGGGAGATTGATTTTGGTATTGATCTTATTTTGGATACTCATCCAATTTCTATTCCCCCATATAGAATGGCTGTGGTAAAGTTGAAAGAACTCAAGTAAAAACTAAAGGATCTCTTAGACAAGGGTTTCCTACATCCTAGTGTATCCCTTTGGGGTGCATCAATGTTGTTCGTGTGTATGAATGGCGGTTCCCTTCGGATGTGTACTGATTACCAGCAATTAAACAAGGTGATGATAAAGAACAAGTATCCCCTTCTAAGAATTTATGATCTCTTCGATCTACTTTAGGGTGCTAAATTCTTTTCTAAGATTGATCTTTATTTCGAGTATCATTAGTTAAATATTAGTGAGGTGGATATCCCTAAGACAACTTTTGTACCAGGTATGGGCATTTTGAGTTCCTAGTAATGTTGTTTAGTTTGACCAATGGCCCTACGATATTCATGGATTTGATGAATAACATCTTTTATTAGTTTTTAGATTTGTTCGTTGTTGTCTTCATTGGTGACATCTTGGTGTACTCTAAGAGCAAGGTGGATCATGCCAATCAGCTTTATCTTGTGTTGAAAACTTTGAACGATCGATAGTTGTATGCTAAGTTCTCTAAATATTAGTTTTTGTTGAATGCTGTAACTTTTCTAGGTCATGTTGCATCTAGCGAGGGAATTATGGTGGATCCTCAAAAGGTGGCTGTGTTTAAGAAGTGTCCTAGGCCCATGACTCCAACTGACATTCAGAGCTTCTTAGTTTTAGTCAGGAATTATAGGAGGTTCATGGAGAGTTTTCTTCTATTTCTACCCTTTGACCAAATTGACTCAAAAGAATGTGAATTTTTTGTGGTTTGATGTTTGTGAGGGTAGCTTGTAGAAGCTAAAGGAAAAGTTGGTTTTCGCTCTGGTCTTGACTCTACCTAGAGGTACTGAGGGTTTTGTGGTTATTGTGATGCGTCCTGGGTTGGTTTGGGCTGTGTGTTGATGCATCATGGTAAGGTGGTTTCCTATGCCTATAGATAGTTGAAAATTCATGAGAGGATCTATCCAACTCATGATTTAGAATTGTTAGTTGTAGTGTTCGCATTGAAAATTTGGCGTCACTATCTTTGTGGGGTGCATGTTGACTTCTTATCTGATCATATGAGCCTACAATATGTGTTCACATAGAAAGAGCATAACCTTAGAACAAGAAGATGGATTGAGGTTCTCAAGGATAATGATATGAGTCTTTAATAATACCAGGTAAAGGTAATATAGTTGATGATGCACTTATCAGGTTGTCCATGGGTAGTTTTTCGCATTTGGCTAAGGATAAACGGGAACTAGTAAAGGATATTAACTTTTTTTCTAACCTTGGAGTTTATCACTTGGACTCTGAGGATGGTGGTTTTCTTATGTAATAGGTGTCTCAGTCATCTCTTGGTTCAAATATAAAGGAGAAACAAGTGTTAGATACTATTTTAGTAAAAATCAAGGATGGTGCATATAGGAAAAAGGTAATGGTTTATGACATCGGTGGAGATAGTATATTTAGGTACCAAGGGAGGTTGTGTGTTTCAAATGTGGATGGGTTGTGAGGCAGGATTTTGGCCAAGGAATATGAGTTGCGGTATACGGTTTATCCTAGTTCAACATATATGTATCATAAGCTCAAGGAGATGCATTGGTGGCATAATATAAAACGAGATGTGGCCGACATTGTGGCTAAGTGTATGGTATGTCAACAAGTGAAGGTAAAGCACTTGAGACCAAGTGGGTTGCTTCAAGAGATTGAATTACCGGTGTCAAATTGTTAGATAATTAATATGGATTTCGTTATCGGCCTTTCGTGCTTGCGTACTCAATATGACTCTATTTGGGTCATTGTGTATAAGATGACTAAGTCAGCTCACTTCTTTCCTGTAAGGAATACTTTTTCTACTGAGGATTTATCGAAGTTGTATCTTTAAGAGGTTGTAAAGTTGCATGGTGCACTTCTCTCAATTATCTCTGATCATGGTACCCAATTCTCATCATATTTTTGGAATTATTTAAAGCATGGTTTGGGGAAAATGATGAGTCTTAGTACAACTTTTCACCCACAGTCGAATTGGCAAGCCACAAGGACCATTAAAAATTTGGAAGATATGTTATGAGCTTGTGTGATTGATTATGGTGGTAGTTGGTTCGACCATTTGATTTTGATTGAATTTGCTTATAACTATATTTATCATTCTACCATTAGTATGGCCACATTTGAGACATTGTAAGGTAGAAGGTGTAGGTCTCATATTGGGTAGTTCGAGTTTGGCAAAATGGAAATATTTGGCCCTGATTTAGTTCATCAAGATATGAAAAAGGTGAAGGTAATTTGGGATAGGCTTAACAACGCACATAGTCGTCAAAAGTCCTATACGAATGAGAGGCAAAGGTATTTGGAGTTCGAGGTTGGAGATTAGGTATTCTTGAAGGTATATCCTATAAAAGGAGTGATGCATTCTGGGAAAGAGAAAAAGATTAGTCACCAGTATGTTGGCCTATATGTGGTTTGGAGATTGATTTTTAGTGTTGAATACGAGTTGAATTTTCCCTCTAGCATAAGTTCCATTCATTCAGTATTCCATGTGTCTATGTTTCGAAAATATGTGGGTGATCCTTCTTTGATTGTACCTTTGGAGGACATTACTATTTCAAATTCTTTGTCCTATAAGGAGCTCCCGATGAGGATCTTCGATCAATAAGTTTTTCGACTGCGAACAAAAGATGTCGCTTTGATGTAGGTTCTATGGCAGAACGAAAAGTCTAAGGAAGTTACTTGGGAAGATGGGGAGGACATGAAGTCCAAGTATTCATGCCTATTCCTGATCTTGGAATATCATGCTTGACATATCTGTTGTTGTCGACATCTTTGCTTTATGTCTTGTTAAAGATAGATTGTGGATTCCTTGATGTTTTATTTTTCTATCTTAAAGGTAATAGTATAGGTGTTTTGAGTTTAATCGTGTTTGTAGTGCCTCATCCCATCATTCGATGACGAATGATACTGGGGGAGGGGAGGGAGGAGGAATGAAACACCCCTAACTTTGGCCTTTGCAAATTTTTTCAAGCTTTGAACATTTTGTGTATCATATGACTACGTCATACGAATCAAATGGAGTGGATACGGTTTGAAGTCCTTGGTCATATATTGGTTAGTGTCACATTGGCCAAGTTTTGTTCATGGTACGAGAAGGCATTATACGAGTTGTATGTTAGGGTACGTGTAGTAAGATCTAAATTGTAAGTTGTTCAGTGCTTAGAGTTGACATTCTACCTAGGGTATTATTTTAGGGGGTACTAGTCATATGCTAGGGTACAATTCAGGCTAAGGAGTCATATGTTGGACAGATTATGGTGTCCAATATTCTGATCAACATATGAGTATAGGGTACCAATTGTATGATGTGGGTACGAGTGGAAGGGGCAAATCGTACCCTTCTACGCACATTTTTTAAGCTGAGCACATTTAGACATTTTCCACCCCAAACCCTTAAGAACCACATCTTATAACATATTTTAGCCTGTTATACCACACTTTGAAGCATCAAAACACTCTCAAAGTCCTCTCTAAACTCTTTCTTGAAGATTGGGCTAGTGTTTCTATAAGGTATTCATCTAGAGGTTTAAAAGTCAAGTTCTTTCCATGAATCATTGTGAATAAGGCGTGTAACTATTCCTTCATTGTTATGTCTCAAATATCATGTATTTTCAACATTGTTCTTGAATAATAAATGAGGTTTTGAAACCAAATATTGAGGGTTTTGTTGCATATTGTTGAGTATAGTATACTCTCGGTTTAAATTGTGTTTATACATGTTTTAATGATGGTTTTTCACATATAGGTTCTTGGTAACTGTGGTTTAACAATTGGGTCATGGTTAATTCTAAATTTTATGGCTTTTACTTTGGTTTTGGTCTTTGTAATGGTATCCCCTCAATGTGTTTGTGAAAATGTCTAAGAGAACAAACTAGTCACGTGATAAATTTGGTTTTGAACTAATGCTTGGTATAAGAATGTTAATGAAAGAAAAATGATTTTGTAAAGGTCCTGATGACCATAAATTGAATTGAAATATGTTTTGAATTAAGGCATTGGCCTAACAATGTAAATGGTTGGTAAAAGATTTCATGAAGGCCTTGTTGGACATATGTTAATTTGAATTGTTACCTTTGTGGTTTAAATTGCTAAATGGGTTCGAGTCCCTTAATGTTGAATTGAATTGATGACTTTGTATAGACAATGTGTTCAAGTGTCATAGTTGAATGATAATGGTTATGGAATGTTATACTCTTGCAAGTGGGGTTGGTATGGTGATACCAACGGGATGCCTTTGGTAAATAATTGTACTAATGGTTGTGTGTATGTTAAACGAATGCTTTAATTGAGCTTTATAGTGGATGTGCATTCGAGACGTGAAAGTGGAGGTCGAAGAACTAACACTGGAAACTACTCTAGCTAGTGCCGCTGTCTATATGATCTAGAGGTCCAAGTCCCCCAAATGGATGTATGAATGGGAGGTTCGAGTCCCATATATTGTATACATTAGTTCTACATCACCTTCATTATGCCGGGAGGTTTGAGTCCCCCATAATGGCATATACGGATATTGATATTCTCTGGTTTGTGCAGCTACACGCACTGAGGCCTTTCTAGCTATGGTAGAGCTGGACACATATAATTCGTGGGTATCTTGTTTTATGACAGTAATGCTACATAGCCTTGGTTAATTATTTTAAGTTTATTCCCTATCCCAAAATGATATATTTATGTGTGTGTGTGCGAGTGCATACATATGATGGTATATAATGATTTGGCTTGGTTTCATTGATGGCACTATTTTACTCCTTTATCCCCGATGTCAGTTATAGAATAATATCAGTAATGCCTCGAACAATATAATTCAATCACGTTACAATCAGTAGTACTCTCAGTCAGTTATAAGACTGAGGAAAACTCAGTAGACTCAGTTTCATGTCCAGTCTAGTTCGGTATTCTGTTCAGACCTCAGTAAACATAGTCAGCTAACAAAATTTAGTAGTATTCCGTCAGTCAATGGAATTCAGTAAACTCAGTAACAATTCGGTCAAGCGTTGTATGAACTAGGAAAATTATTTCAATGCCTATTCAGTCGGGAGAAGGATTCAGCACAGAGCTAGCCCAGGGATAGGGGAATTCCTGCTAGCAGAGGGTTTGACCCTTAGTAGCAATCCCTGCTTACAGAACTACGTAGCCAGCACAGGTTGAGATATCTTCCTTCCAGATATTATGAGGGTTGATACATCTTATTCGAGTTTTCTTACCAGTGAGGGTTGATGAAAGACCTTCCTGTCAGAGAGGGTTAACTCACAGCTTATCTTTACCCATGGCACAATATTGATACCCTTCTAACTGGGGTTACAGGTTAGACCCCAATCTATTTAGAAAGGGTCATGTCGGTTAGATGATTACCTCCCACAGTCTCAGTTTCAAATTCAGTCTCAGTGTAGAACTCAGTTCATTTTTACAGATTCAAGACTGTCAGACATAGTCACGTAGCTCAATGCAAAACTCAATATAGTTCCATAGAATCAATACTATTAGATACAACCATTTAGTATTAGTAATTCAGTATTAGTATACTTAGATATCAGTTAATCAGTATTCAGACTAAGTATCCATTTTTATCATGATTTCAGTTACAGTATATGTATTCATGCATGTACACCTATTCAGTTGTATTCATATCATTCAGTCAGTATTATTCATGCATATGATCCCATGATTTTTAGCCTACCCCACTTAGCATACCAATGCATTCAAAGTACTGAAGCATACTTTTCTCTTGCTCTATGATGTTTTATATCATAGGTTAACATGCAAGTCTCTCGAGAACCCTTAACAGTTCAGATCTGCAGCAGTCAGAGTTAGTGGTGAGTCCTCATAGTTCGAGGACATGATTATTTTCCTTAGTGTTTCAATTTATTAGTACAATTTTCAGTAGTTGGAGTTAGTTGGGGGCTTGTCCCATCAGCTCCATGATTCAGATAGTTAAGGCTTTTCAAACTAGATTATTTTGAGACAGATATTTTAGCTTTTGTATTATTATACCGTATTCAGTTTTATTTTAGTATTGAACCATACGGAAAGTTTTCACCTAATTTCCATATATTTGCAGTATCACTATTTTGTTATTGTAGCAGGTACCAATCATGGGTTAGCTTGTGATCCTTTGGGATTATGAGCACCGTGTAACATCTGGGGTGCAGACTTGGGGTGTTACAAGTTTACTGCATGTTTTCACTGAAAAGGAATTGAATTTAAGACAAAGGTGGTGGATGGAACTACTAAAAGAATTTGATGTAGACATATAATATTATTTAGGAAATGCCACTATGATGGCCAATGAATTGAGCCAAAAATATATAAGTATAGATAGTCTGATTTGGTTTAGAATGGTAATACGACTTTTGTCTAGAGATATCCACAATCTAGTAATGCAGTTAATACAATTTGGAGTGTCCAAAAGGGGTGGAGTATTGGCTAGTGTTGAGGTAATTCAACATTCTTGATAAAATCAATGATAAACAATTAGAGGATGAAAAGTTAAACAATATTCAAAATAATGTGGTGTCTGTTGAAGTTCAAGATACCACACTTAATACGTGTGGTGTGTTGAGTGTGAGAGGGTGCATGTGTGTACCTCATATAAGTGATGTGATTCAAAATATACTTGTAGAAGCTTGTGAATACCAATACTATATTCATCTTTGTGCAACCAAGATTTATCATGACTTGAAATAGTTCTATTGGTGGCCACGAACGAACAAAAATATATTATAGTATATGGCCAAATGTCATAATAGTCAGCAGATAAAGTATGAACACTAATGGCCCGCATGTTTTCTTCAGAGGATGCATATTCCTAAGTTTAAGTGGGAAAATATCGCTATGGATTTCACCGTGGATCTTTATGTCACCTTGGGACATCATAACATAATTTGGGTCATAGTGGACAGGCTAACAAAGTCCACTCAATTTATTCTGGTTAAGGTAAATTACAACTCGAAGGAGTTAGTGGTGATTTATACTAAGAAAGTTTTGAGGTTCCATAGGGTAATAGGATTCATCATATCCAATAGGGTTATGTAGTTTATATAGAAATTTTAGTAGAAGTTGCATGAGGAGTTGGGCTAAAATCTTGATCTTAGTACTACATTTCATCCTCAGACTGATGGGCAGTCTGAGAGGACCACTAAGGTATTTAAGGATATGCTACGCACATATGTGGCTGATTTTGGGGGTCATTGGGATAAATTCCTACCATTGTGTGAGTTCTCATGTAGCAACAATTATCACTCTAGAATCGACATAACCCCATTTGAAGCTCTTTATGGGAGAAGGTGTAGATCACCCATAGGTTGGTTCAAGGTGGCTGACTTAAAGCCTTTGGGAACATATTTTTTTAAGGAAGCTCAAGAGAAACTAAGGTTCATTCAGGAAAAGTTTTTGGCAACCCAAAGTTGAAAAAAAAAATACGTTGACCGCAAGGTAAGAGGTGTATACTTCAAACTAGTTGAGCATATACTGTTAATGGTGTCTCCTATGAATGGAGATATGTAATTTGATAATAAGGGGAAATATTATCCCTAAGTATATTAATCTACTTGATATTATTGATGATATGGGTCCGATAGCTTATAGTTTTGCATTGCTCCCAAACCCTGCAGAAACCCACCCAGCGTTATATGTGCCCATGCTTAAGAATTTCCAAGGGGATGGTGATTATATATTTAAGTAGGACTCAGTTTTACTTGAAAAAAATCTTTCTTATGAGGAGGAATCATAGCTATTCTTGATAAAAATATTCAACACTTGAGAACTAAGGAGATTATACCAATGAAAGTCTAGTGGAAGCACCGTTCTATTGAAAAGGACACTAAGGCAACTAAGAAGGACATGGGCAATAAGTAACCTCACTTGTTTGAGGATTCAGGCACTTTACTTGTTTATTTTCCTAGTTTTCTTAGTTTATTATACGAGGAGTAATGATGGTAAACTGGTGTATGTTATAATGACCATTTTCTTTGTTACGATATAGTCTAGCTCGCCAAAATTTGAGTTAATATTCTCCCAAAATTAAGTGTTTGAAATTTTAGGCTAGGATAGTCTTTGATAATATACAAGTGTGGTGTGGTCTAGATAAATCTGTTAATTAATAGTTTGGTGTTGGCTTGAAACTATATTATGATATCTAATAGGTTAAGGAGTTCGTTGAAGCTTTTGGAATCAATTTTTGGTTCGTATAACTTCGGGTAAAGCTTTGACATCAAGCAGTTAGCTAGAATCTTTGCCTCATCTAAGCTGCTATTGTGGGAGGAAATTTGCTACCACAACCCCACTATAGTGGGTCCTATTATACTATAAATCAACACAAGTTAATCCCACCGTAGCGAATAGATCTCTCTATAGCAGAAATCATATCGCTATATGATTTTACCCAAAACTACATATCCAAGAAGTATAATGCAATCGATGTCAAATATAATAACCCAACAGAGGTTGAGGTCGAACTCACAGGGAATTTATCGAATGTCTCTCATGAATCTGTTGAAGTTTCTGAAAAAATACAGAAAAAGTAAATGGAGGGGGGGGGGGGAGGGGTTCTATGAAAAAAGTTATGTAGCAACAAATCTTGATTGCTTTAGTTTAAATCAATATGAGATGAATACTAAGACTGTGTTCCCTGCTTCAAATTTCGTAGACTTATGATGCTCAATCTGTCTAACTCAATGCCTGGTATGTAGAATCTGACAAGATAGGTATCACCAACCATCTTGAGAACGCCTTTGTAAAATTCACTCTTCAACCTTGTGAATCTCAGAGTGTTGGCTTACTAACCCTTGCCTTTCATCCTTGTTCAACTATATATTTTTGGGTGTCAAGTGTATAAGATGAGGGTGGGTAGCCTCGAATTACTGTCGTAACCTCTTTTTCCTAATCTTATCTTCTCTTGTGAAAAATCTCGAATACATGAAAGATCTTAAATTTTGCAATAATAAAGAAATTTTACAACTCAAAGAAGGTCACAATATATGGTTAAACGCTGATTTAGAAGAATCTTACACTTTATCTACTTCGTTATACTTCCAGGGTTCCCACAACCCTAGTTAAGTGGTTTAGCCTCTCTTGAATATAAGAAGATCCACAAAATTCAATAAAGAAAGCATTAGATGAATCACATAATAATTGAAGAACTAACCAAATTCTCAAATTAATAATCAACCAAATAATTATGAACAAAGGATTCAAAGATCAAAAATCAAATCTTGAAATCAATATATGTTTGTGAATGTAATGAGGCATAAAATTGCGTAACCTATTACAAAAAATCCAAAGGGTATATATAATATACATCAAAACCCTAAAAATCCTAACCAAAATGAATAAGAAAAATTGGGTTGGGACCACTTATGAGTCGTAAGTGGTATTTACGCCCCGTAAGTGGGTGTTATATGTGTCAAACATCTTCGAGATGCAAGACTTCTACCCAGTAAGACACTTATGATGGAGTAAGTGGTACTTACTCTACGTAAGGCCCCGTCACAACTATCACAAAAAATATTCAAACTTCAAATTCTTAGATGTTTTTCTTCTGATACCTAAGGGGGACCTACGACCATCGTAGGTACCACTTACGGGCATTTACACACAGTATGTGGCCCCCAAAGTTGTCCTCCTGCACTTTTTCATCATATTTTCTTCTGTTCATCTCCAAAAACCTAGTTTCTTGCAAAAAAATATAAAAACACATCATATCTAACAATATGGACCTAGGTACTTGCATATTTTCTTGTTTGAATCATCGAAAGTGACATGAAACCATGACACATTTACACCTTCAACTTAGAACATTTGCATGTCCTTATATAACAAACACAATAACAAAAACAACCCGATGATTAACCAATAGAAACCTAAGGTACCTACGACAGTCAACTCAATTTTAGCTCAAAAATATTACCCCCTCCTAATTTTGGCTTATCAAAAGTACTGTGTGGATCGTTACAACACAACAACGTGACAAAAATGAATCAAGTTTTGTCATTACATTAGAAATAATCAACCAAACATATATACAAATTACACTACCTAAACAAATAAGCAACTGTCAATACAAACCATATACCCACATAATAAAGAACTCCCACTCTCATAGTATATTAATGCATGTCAATGCACGTACGATCACGAGACACTCACACTCATAAAAAAAGTTTCAATCAATGTGCATAGAATACCATAGGCTTGACCTTAGTTTTTTGGATAGTCGGTCTAGGATCACTCTAGGACTTTATTTAGCTTGTAATGTAGGCTTGGGGTTTGGTATGATACATTTAAGACTTTAGTGAATAACCCACCTTGGTACTACAAATACATTTGAGGTCCACCTCTTAACCAAATTTTCTTTTATTCCTCTCATTTTCTTTGTTTTTGCTTTTCTTTTTTTTTCCATTTTTTCTCTTTTTTACCACACCTAAACCTATTTTCTTTTCTCTTATTCAAACCCTTCTTCATACCCAAATATTTCACTATGCGTCTTTATGATTGCCACCCTCAGCTTAGGCTATTTTTGTGAGTTGAGGTTCACAATGTCCAAAGAGGAACTAGGGCCAAAATAGTTTCATTGTAATTAAACTAGGAAGGTGCATGGTGAAAACAAAAAAATGCATCACTACTGGCTCAATTGGTGATAGAGGGATACTTTGTCATATTTTAATGGTCATTTAGGCTAAGAATTGACTAAATAAAAAATAGCCTATGATACTTTACTAACCATCTATCCTACAACCTAGACAAGACTAACTGGGCAAGTTCAGGATTAAATGCACAAGGGGAACTAGGTAAGCATCTCTCACACATATGGCATAGGGTTATGTTACCAACTACTACCTATCTAGTTCATGCAGATGATAGCTTTGAATATTTTTTCCCTAATCCTAATGCCATAACAAGATTTACAATAGTCACACCTACAATCACATCACACAATTCATTAAAACCTTTTTGGGGGGCATCATTTTTTTCCCCAAAACTCTTAAAAAAATAAATATGGTAATTGCCTTTAGGTTACTTATTTATCTCTAAATTAAACATGAACAAAACATAACACATAAGTAACATGAACAAAATATGATCTAAATATGATAGCTCTACTAAGAACAAACTCTGGAAAAATGAGAAACAACAATAAAAACCCCCAAGAGGACATCTATACCCACAAATAGCCTCACCCCCATCAAATAGACATGCATTATACCTAATGCATTGAGAAGTTATAAAACACGAGAGTTATTAACATACCTATGGTACCTTAGGTGCACAGATATAATGTCAATCATACTTGCGTGAATTATCACAAATGCAAAAACAACAAGATACCTTGGGTTGCCTCCAAAAAAACACCTGATTTAATATCACAAAAGGACGTGGGTATCTTGATTACTCAAACTTCATCAAGGTAGAAAAAGGGTTGGCCTCTAGGTTCATCAACACATTTTACTATCGACACTACCCTTATGTCATTCAGTTGCTTTATGATTCTGCAGATATTAAACGTGACATCCTCATCATTTGTTTGAAATTAAGCTTACCTCCTTCCATATACACTAATGCTCTACACATGGCTAAAAATAGTCTCCACAAAATTATGGACATCTCAAAATCAACTTCATAATTCAAGACAACAAAGTCAGTTGGAAAGATGAAGTTGACTATCTTTACCAACATATCAAATGATATACCTACATGATTTTTAACCATATGATCTAAAATTAATAGCTGTATCATCATTGGTTCGTGAGTTCTTAAGCACAAATGTTTGAGCATTACGAGTGGCATCAAGTTAATGCTTGCACCCAAATCACACAAAGCTTTGCAAAATCTATATAACCTAATCGTAAAAGGAATTTTAAAGGCACCGAGGTCACCTTTCTTTTGTACAAGTGATCCAGATATAATCGCACTATAATGAT
This sequence comes from Capsicum baccatum var. pendulum, assembly GCA_030864225.1. Lineage (NCBI taxonomy): Eukaryota > Viridiplantae > Streptophyta > Magnoliopsida > Solanales > Solanaceae > Capsicum > Capsicum baccatum. The sequence goes on from CM061560.1 coordinate 42,940,684, forward strand.
TGAAACCACTAATATCCTCATAACTAGAAACTCTCTTCTTTGTCACAAAATTCTTCATAAATTTTGCATATCCATACATATACTCAAGAGATTCAAGAAGAGGGATATTCATATTCAACTCCTTCAGTATAACAATAAATTTCTTATACTTTCTTTCTTGCTTTTTGTATTTCAACCTTTATGGGGGATGCCATGGAATGGTCTCCACTACAAACTCAACTTCTTTCCCCTTTCATTTATCCTTCTCAACTTTTTTTTGAACAACTATAAATTTTTGTGATGACTCACCACTAGTAACCTACTTTTCAGGTTTTGCTTAGGGTGGATCATTAATATCAGCAAAATTATCCCGAACTTCATTATCTAAAGGCATATAGGGATCAATGGTGGCCTTCGTACTTTGAGTTGTGATGACTAAATAGTGATTATCATTGTTTGGGTTCGGCAAAGTATTACTTGGAAGAGTACCTGATTGCCATTGATCCAAGGTTGCTTCTATCTAATAAAATTAAGGCTCAAGATAATTGATCATAGTAGCATGTGACTCCACACTCTGTCTCAAACTTGAAATATCTCTCTTAATCTCTTTAAGTCAACTCTCTTGACTTTCTAACCCTTAACTAGCTTAGTCAGTAATGTCTACATCCTTAACTCAGTGTCACAATTCCTCGGTGGAACATATGAAGCCTCCTTTTCTTATAATCATTCTTACACCTCTAGTCACCATCTCTTTCTCTGCTCTGATCCCTATATCTATCCTTATAATAGTTCTGACCTTGGTTCCTTTTCCTTGAGTTCCAAGTGTCTTGAGCAGATCCTTGTCTCAAAAACCCATACTATCTATATACTATGCCTCTTCTTCAACAACATAATCATACAATTTAGGTATATAACTTTGGTGCTCTACTTTGTGTGACCACAACATTAATCTTTTCAGAATTCATAGTTGTGAATTTCTTAGTCAGTAACTCAATGTCCGTCCTTAACTATGCAACTTCTTGGTTCACAATATCATCTACAATTCTTTGATCTCTTGAAGTCTCAATAGTATAATTTTCAGTTCCTCTCTCTGCTTCTCGAGTATACCACCCTTAGTTGGTAAGAGAGATCATTTCTAAAATCTCCAATCCTACCTCCTATCATAGGCTCATAAAAGCTACACCCATAATTGTAATTTCAATAACTCTGAAATTGGTATTCAAGGTATGGTAGAAAATTTCTTCAAATTTCTCCCCGATGTTTTGTGATTTGGCACCATCATCAACTTCTTCTTAAGCCTAAAACATTCCTTATACAGTGGTTTATAATGCAATTACCTAAGTTATATGTCTTATCCTTTAATTACAATATTTTAATAGGAGGGTAAAATCAGTCTAAGAACTGCTTCTGCAACTCATTTCAAGTAGTAATGGATCCACAAGGTAGTTCCCCAAACAATAATGTCACTTCACCTGTTAGAGGGAAAGGGACTAACAAAATATCAAATCTTTATGACTCATGCCAAGTATATTATATGAAGAGCAAATTCCGAAATTTTTTTTGATGTGCATTCATCAGTCAGGAAACCTGCAAACACACCCTTCAAGTTTAGCAGATGAATGATAACACTCATGATATCAAGCATTGTCCCTTGTGATAGTCGGGAGGAATGATATCACCTATATCTATGGGCTTAACATACATAAAGTCATTAGTTAGGTCATTATATGCTTGTAAGTATTGATAAGTTGGGAGCACATGAGCTCTATACTTTCTACCTCTGTCAAGTTCTACCTTAAGATCTGCTTCTTGTCTCAATATCTCCTCTTGATATGCATGATAGAAAGCCTCATGATCCCTTCTCGTATTTATTTCCACTAGTAATTGTGCAATAGTTTGTGCAATTGTCTGCTAAATACCTTGTAGAGATGGGGGAGGCAAGATAATTAGACCAACATATTCCAGCATCCTACGACTCTGTCATAGGGATCAAGGTGTAAATCCGAGAGAGTAAACCATGGGTACCTCATGGTGCTTATAGTCCCGAGGGACTACAAGATAACTCATGAGCTGGTACCAGTTATGAGAACTGATTAATAACAACAAAATACATGTGTACAATATCTGAATATGCCATAAGGTTTTAATTACTAAAACTTTTCTAAATCATGAATCTACAAAAAATTGTCTATAAATAATTGACTAAAAATAACTTTCTTAAACTGATAAAATAAGGATAAACTATCTGACTATCTGACATATCCGAAAGCCTCTAAACTGACTAGATAAGGGTTGATGGGATAGGCCCCAACTAACTCCATCTAACTACTGAATTGAAAGCATGAAAATAAATATAGTCTATCCTCGAAATATAAAGACTCACTACTGCTATGAATGAAAATCTAGAAGTTATATGTGTGATGTGGGAACTGAGCATCTGAACCTATGATATGATACATCATAGCACAAGAAAAGAGTATGCGATTAGTAATTTGAATGTGCTGGTATGCTAGATGAGGTATGTTGATATGCATGGTTTCATGAGCATGAATAATAACTTATTGAATAAATAGCATGAAATATTTAGGGTCAAATTCAGGCATTTGTCATGTTAGTCATCAGTATACTTATGTTATCACTATTTCAGATATAGTTACTATGAATGAAAACATGCATTCTCATATTCATATTAGTCAGTTAGCCAGTATTGTTCATGCATATGAACCCCATGCATTCATCCTACCTCACATGCATACCAATACATTCAAAGTACTGACATATTTGTATGATGGTGTCTTATACTATATGTTCAGAGACAGGAGCTCCAGAGCATCAGTAGATTCCAGTTATCAGTAGTCAGAGTTAGCAGTGAGTCCTCATCCTTTGAGGACATAATTATTTCTCTGTTATCTCAATAATTAGTTTATTAGTTGGAGTTAGTTGGGGACATATCCCATCAACTCTTTACTCAGACAGTTCCGTCAGTTAGAGGCTTTCCAGAAAATTATGTTGAGATAATTATTTTAGTTTTTTTGGGTCTTTCATGCCCCATTTAGATATTATGTTTTACTTTAGTTATGTGAACCTTATGGCCTTTCTGTTCATGTTTCTGCATAATTCAGTATATTATACAGTATACAGGTACAAATATCAATCATGGGTTAACTTGTGGTTCTTCGAGATCATGATCATCGTATAGTATTCCGCGTACCAGATTCGGGGTGTTACAAACTTGGTATCAGAGCCTTAGGTTTAATAGAGTCCTAGGCAGTCTAAAAGCTGCATCTAGTAGAGTCTTGTACATGGGTTTGTTGCGTGCCAAAAAAATGTGTAGGAGGGTATAAGATTTTTTAGGAATAGTTTCCCTTCTTTCAGTATTGATGCCATGCCAGTGAGCGTTATTTCAATCTAATCTCTCTGTCTAATTCATTTCTTCTCCTTATTTTAGAACATGCCTCCAGAGAAAAGAACCCAGTCTATCCAAGAAGATCCCTTGGATGAACATGTTTCTAATATGGAGTTCAAGGCCATATTCACTACTCTTACTCAGTCAGTTGCTGCTCAGAATGAATGAACAGTTGTAGTTCTGGCTTGCACAGTGGCCAATTCAGCTACACCCAGGATTCAAAACTTCACTCGAATGAATCCTCCATTCTTTCTTGGGTCTAAGATAGATGAGGACCCTTAGGAATTCCTAGATTAAGTGTAGAAAGTTACAGACATAATACGGGTTACTCCTAGTGAGAGTGCTGAGCTAGCTGCATATTATTTGTAGGATATTGATCACACTTGGTTTAAGCTGTGGAAGTCAGAGAAGGAAAATAATGCAGGGCCAGTTGAGTGGGAGGAGTTTTCTTTTTCTCTTCCTGATAGGTTGTTTCCCCTAGAGCTTAGAAAGGCTTAGGTGCTAGAATTCATCATCCTCAGGTAGGGTAATATGACAGTAAAAGGTTATTCTCTTAAGTTTAATCAATTAGCCAAATATGCCCCTCATATGGTTGCAGATAGTAGGGCAAGGATGAGTAAGTTTGTTTCAAGGGTGAATGATAGCGCGATTAATGAGTGTAGATCTGCCATGATGAATAGTGACATAACTTTAGCTAGGCTCATGACTCATGCTCAGCAGATACATGGGCAGAAGATTAAGATGAGGGAGAAGAAGAATAAGAGAGCGAAGATTGGTAGTTTCAACTTTGCTCAGCCTAATTAAGAAGAAGGAAATCGTTCTTAGTTTCGTCCTAAGTCATCAGTTCCATCTCATTCTTTAGTAAGTGCTCCAGTTCCAAAGTTTATAGATGGTAACAAAGATAGTGTGCCAGGATCTAAGTCCCAGGGTAGTGTTAGTAGTTTCCGCACCTATCCTCTTTTCTAGACTTATGACAAACACTATTAGGGTATTTGTAGAGTTGGCAGTGGTAGTTGTTTCGAATGTGGAAAGACTGGCCACAGAGTTAGAGACTGTCCTCAGCTAGGTCCTCAGGGTGAATAGAATCGATCCGCAGCATAGTTAGATCACTCAAATAGTAGGGTTCCACCGCCAGTGCTACTATTGGGCAATGCCCAAACCGTTTCTATGCTCTTTAGTCTAGACAAGATCAGGAAAATTCTCCTGATGTGGTTACTCGTATATTACAGATCTTTCATGTTCATGTTTATGCATTGCTAGATCCAGGAGCTTCTTTTTCTTTTGTCACTCCTTATATAGTATTTGATTTTGAAGTCAGTCCCAAAATTATAGAAGAGCCATTTTTAGTGTCTACCCAAGAAGGTAAAACCATCATAGCCCGACGGGTATACAGGAACTGTCCAGTTATGATATTTTAGAAAGTCACTTCAGTAGACTTAGTCAAATTAGATTTGACAAATTTTGATGTCATTATCGACATAGATTGGCTTTATTCTTGCTATGCCATAGTCGACTGCTTAAATAAATAGTCCAGTTTCAGTTCCCAAATGAACCCATCCTAGAGTAGAAAGGTAATGTATCCACTTTCAGAGGTCAACTAATTTCCTACCTTTGAGCAAGGAAATTGATATATAAGGAAAGTCTCTATCATCTTGTTCATTTTAAGAATTCCCATTTTTAGCCCCCTAATCTTGAATCAGTCCTAGGAATGAATAAATCAGATATCTTTCCCAAAGATCTACTAGGAATTCCTCCCGAAAGGAAAATAAACTTTGGTATTGATCTTGTTTCAGATACTCAACCTATCTCTATTCATCCATATAGAATTTCATCAACAGAAATCAAAAAAATAAAAGAATAGTTGAAGAATCTCTTAGATAAAGGATTCATCAGACCCAACATTTCCCCGTGGGGCTCTCCAGTATTATTTGTGTGTAGGAAAAATGGTTCTCTCAGAATGTGTATAGACTACCGTCAACTCAATAAGGTTAAGGTCAAGAACAAGTATCTTCTTCATAGAGTCTATGACTTGTTTGACCAACTTCAGGGTGCTAGTTATTTCTCTAAGATAGATCTCAGATCTTGCTATCATCAGCGCAGAGTTAGGAAATGTGACATTCCGAAAATAGCTTTTTGAACTTGGTATCATCACTTTGAATTTCTAGTCATGTCATATGGTCTTACCAATGCCCCAGCCTCTTTCATGGACTTGATGAATTATGTGTTCAAGCAATACTTCGACATGTTCGTCATAGTCTTCATTGATGATATTATGGTCTATACCCACAGAGAGCACGATCATGCAAACCATCTCAGGACAGTACTTCAGACTCTCAGAGATCATCAACTGTTCACCAAATTTAGCAAGTGGGAGGTTTGGGTAAATTTAGTAGAATTTCTTATTCACATCATTTTCGGTGATGGCATTATAGTTGATCCTCAAAAGATCGAAATGGTAAGAAAACAGCCCAGACCTATCTCTCCATCAGATATCATGAGTTTCTTGGGTCTAGATAGCTATTACAGGCGGTTTGTTGATGGATTTTCTTCTATTGCGTCCCCTATGTGTAGATTGACTCAGAAGAAAATCAAGTTTCAGTGGTCAGATCCTTGTAATAAGAGTTTTTAGGAGTTGAAGACTCGACTCATCTTAGCTCCAGTTTTAGCTATTCCAGATTGTCAAGATGGGTTCATAGTGTATTGTGATACATACAGAGTGGGTTTAGGTTGTGTCCTCATGCATTATAGAAAGGTCGTATCCTACGCCTCCAGATAGCTTAAATCCCATGAGAAGAATTATCCTACTCATGATCTTGAGTTAGTAGCCATAGTCTTTGCCTTGAAGATTTGGAGGCATTATCTCTACGGAGTTCATGTAGATGTCTTTGCAGTTCTTAAGAGTCTTCAGTATGTCTTTTCTTAGAATGATCTCAATCTTCATTAGAGAAGATGGTTAGAGTTCCTGAAAGATTATGATGTGAGTGTCCTCTTTAATCTGGGAAAGGACAATGTTGTGGCCAATGCTCTCAGTAGACTGTCTATGGGTAGTGTTGCTCAAGTGGATGACAGTAAGAAGAAGTTAGCTCAGGAAGTACATTATCTTGCCAGACTAAGCGTTCGCTTAGTCGATACAGATGAGGGTGATATATGGGTTCAGAGTAGTTCAGAATCATCTATAGTTTTAAAGGTGAAAGAAAAGAAAGATAGAGATCCTAGCTTTGTCAAGTTGAAAGATTCAGTTCAGGATCAGAAAGTGGAGTTTTTCTTACAAGGGGGAGATGATGTTTTGCATTGTCAGGGTCTTCTCTGTGTTCCAAGTGTAGATGACTTAAGGCAGCGAATTATTGTTGAAGCACATGGTGCACGCTACTCTATTCATTCAAGGGCCACAAAGATGTACCACAACTTGTGGGAAGTCTATTGGTGAAATGTGATGAAGGGAGATATTGTAGAGTTTGTGGCTAAGTGATCTATATGTCAGTAGGTTAAGATAGAGCATCAAAAGCCTAGTCGTCCTATGCAGGAGTTCATTATTCCTACTTAGAAATGGGAAGAAGTGAACATGGACTTCATGATGGGTTTGCCTCAAAATCGTCATCAGCATAATTCAATCTGGGTCATTATAGTAAGAATAACCAAATTACCCCATTTCCTTCCACTCTATACCTCTTATTCAGCTGAGGATTACGCCAAACTCTATATCAGGGAGTTAGTTTGATTGTACGGAGTTCTGCTATCTATTATCTCAGACAGAGGTACCCAATTCACCTCTCATTTCTAGAAAACATTCCAAAAGGGTCTTAGTACTAAGTTCATCTGAGTACAACCTTCCACCCTCAAACAGATGGTCAAGAAGAAAGGACTATTTAGACTTTATAAGATATGCAACCAGCGTGTGCAATTGATTTCAAGGGTAGTTGGGATGACTTCTTTCCTTTGATTAAGTTTACATACAACAACCACTATTATTCCAATTTTACAATGGCTCCATTTGAAGCTTGCTATGAAAGGAGATATAGATTTCTTATAGGTTGGTTCAAAGTTAGTAAGGTCTCAATCATAGGGCTTGATTGAGAATTCGAGGCCTTAGAAAAAGTCCAGTTGATTAAAGAAAGATTCCAAGCTGCTCAGAGCTGACAGAAGTCTTATGCAGATGTTCATAGAAAAGATCTTGAGTTTGAGATTGGTTACTATGTCTATCTAAAGATCTCTCCCATGACTGAAGTAAAGCGGTTCGGCAAGAAAGGGAAACTCATCCCCGCTATGTCGGTCCCTTCAAGATTCTCAGTCGATTCAGCAAGGTAGCTTATAAGATCGAATAGCCTTCAGATCTAGCCTCAGTTCATTCAGTCTTCCATGTCTCTTTTCTCAAGAAGTCCATAGGTGATCCAACAGTTGTAGTCCCTATTCACAGCATTGATGTTCAGAACAGTCTTTTATATGAAAAGATTCCATTTGAAATCCTAGACTATCAGAGTCGTAGACTGAGGAACAAAGAAGTCCCTCTCGTTAAAGTTCTTTGGAGAAATCAGTCTATCGATGGAGATACTTGGTAATCAGAAGAAGACATGCGTACCAAGTATCCTCACCTCTTCTCGGCCAACTCAGATCAAGATCAAGGTAACAATCCTCCTTAAGCATACTTAGTTTCATTCTCAATGTTCATTACAAATTTGGTATTAAGTACCATTGCATATTCAGTCATGCATTCATGTATTAGTTCAGTTATATAATTATGCATCAGTTATGCATTCTCATTTTAAGAAACTTAGTTCCTCAGAACACTCAATCATTCATTCATGAATCAGTTACACATGCATCAGTTATGCGTGTCCAGTATGACGTATTCAGTAATCAATTATGTCAGTCATGAGATCATGTTTCAGTTATTCCTGTTTAGTATGTATGTTATTTTATGTTCTTCCCTCACTCGTAGTTTTATTCAAGTACGAATGTTCTCAAGGGGAAGATATTGTAATACGTTGTACCTTTTTCTAGCTTGAAATTGTCTAAAAAATATTAGAAGATTTCTTTGAAAGATGAATAAACTTTTGTACATATGGTATTTTAAAGATTTTACTTTTTTTCAAGTGTAAAATTCAATTATCTTTCCATCGATATAAAATTTGCCAAAATTCGATAACCGGGTAAGAAGTTAAGACTATTTTAAGTTTCCATCGTAAAACAGTGCCATATTGGTCAGTGGTGCACCACGCCACAAGCTAAAATGGCAATTGTCTTTTTATAGTGTCTGAGAACGATTTCCTCCACATCACACCAAAGTTCTAGGTCGCAAAATAAGGGGCAACACAACGGCTTCACATTGCGCCATCCCTTAGTTTTCCAATAGTCAAATTCGAGTGATAAGGTGCGATAGCGCCGCGTCGTGCCAGGGTTCCAATTCGGTAAATTTTTTCTAAAATTATAAGATGCGTCCAGGGTTAAAAGGGTCATTTTCTCACCCCTATTTTAGATCTTTATCACATGATTCAGCCACCCAAAATACACTCTCTTCTTTCAAAAACCTCTCAAGAACAATCAAGGGCATTTCATAGAAGAATCCGAATCAAGAATTTCATCCATCAATATTCACGAAATCATGAAATAAGGTATGCATTGTGTTCATTCATGGATTCCTTCCATCCATAGAGCTCAAAAATGTTGTTTTACCTATAAATCATGGTATTTATGTTGTGGGTTATTTGTAATCATTTTATTGACATTGATTGATTTCAAAGTTCGATTCTTTGTGTATTTATCATGATATTATGTTACCATGAAAGATAAAATCCATGAATTTAGTTGCTTATGATGTGTAATTTGATGAATTCACTTATGCCCTAAGTTGTGCATGCAAGGTTGTTGATAAAATACTTGAAAAAGTAGAAATCATGCTTTATAGCTCAAGACATAAGCTAAATGTGACATGCTTGTCATCCTCCTATGTTTAAAGGGTTTCCATGCTATCATAGTGAAATATGTATGTTTTCGGAATGTGAATGATATTAGAATATGAGATTATGATATAATTATTAGCATTCTCGTCCATGTTAGATAGTATGATAATCCTGTACTTCCTTAAGTCCACAACTTATTAAATTATGTATTGTTGATGTGGGTCTAGTACTTGATAAAGTCATGCTTCATAAGATTCCTTCTATCGAGTCCTTGGGCTACTTTTACCTGAAATGTTAGCAATGCGCCTAGAGCCATGTCATGTTTTCACGATACTCTCAGTCAAGCTATGATCCTTAGACTTCAGATAGTCTTATGACTCAGGAAATCTCTATGATCTCATCAACTCATTTAGTTGTGAAATATTAGTAGTATTCCGTTAGTCAACGGAATTCAGTAACTCAGTCCATGTTCAGTTCAATAAATCATGTTCAGTGTCAATTCATATGGGAGTATAAATTAGCACCGAGCGAACCCAAGGAAGGGAGCTCACCTATTATATAAGTGTGTGATTGTTAGAAGCAATCCTTATGTTCCAAAACTATGTAGCCAGCATAGGATGAGACATTATAGCCTGCTATATGAGGGTCGATAAAGTGTCTTATCCTGGTATATGAGGGTTCCCACCATTCTTACTAGAGTTACCTATTATGTTAGGGTCACTCATATGTTGTCCTTACCATTGGCACGGTATTGACACCCTTACATTCAGGGCATAGATTGGACCCCAATTCAGCTATACTGCATCATTTGGGGCTTGTCAATTAGATGACTACCTCCCACAGTCTCAGTATAAGTCTCAGTAAAAGAACTTAGATAGTTCTTTAGAATATAGGACTGTTAGATACAATCAACTCTGATACAGTATGGAACTCAGCTAGTTCCATTAGAGTTAGGACTATCAGATACAATCATTCATGTTATCAATTATCAGTATTTGGTTATTAGTCATGTTACCCATCGGCATACTCATGTTATCACGATTTTAGATATTGTTACTATGTACAAGCATGTATTCTCATGTTCATATTAGTCAGTTAGCCAGTATTGTTCATGCATATGAACCCCATGTATTCATCCTACCTCACATGCATACCACTACATTCAAAGTACCAACGCATTTGCACTATGGTTTCAGAGATACGAGAACCAGAGCATCTGCAGATTCTAGATATTAGTAGTCAGAGTTAGCAGTGAGTCCTCATCCTTCGAGGACATGATTAATTCTCTATTATCTCATTAATTAGTTTATTAGTTTGATTTAGTTGAGGACATGTCCCATCAACTCCTTACTCAAACAGTTCCATCAGTTAGAGGCTTTCCAGAGTATTATGTTCAGATAGTTATTTTAGTTGTTTTGTGTATTTCACACCCCATTTAGATGTTATATTTTACTTCAGGTCTGTAAACCTTATGGCCTTTCAGTTCATGTTTCCATGTTATTTAGTATATTATATACTATACAGGTGCAAATATCAATCATAGTTTTGATTATGGTCCTTCAAGGTCATGAATCGTGTAGCATTCTAGATACTAGATTTGGGGCATTACAAACTTGGTATCCGATCCTAGGGTTCAATAGAGTCCTAGGAAGTCTAAAAGCAACATCTAGTAGAGTTTTGTACATGGGTGTGATGTGCACCACATTTATATGCAGGAGGCTATAAGATGTTTTAGGAATAGTTTCCCTTTTTTCAGTATTCATGTCATGCCACTGAGCATTATCTTAATCTAATCTCTCTGTCTAATTCATTTCTTCTCCTTATTTGAGAACATGCCTCCTAAGAGAAGAACCAAGCTTATCGAAGAAGATACCTTGGACAAACATGTTTCTCATATGGAGTTTAGGGCCGTATTTACTATTCTTGCTCAGTTAGTTGCTGCTCAAAAGGAATGACCAACTGTCCTTCTGGACAATACCGTGGCCAATTTAGCTCCAGCCAGGATTTGGGACTTCACTCAAATAAATCCTCCATCCTTTCTCTGGTTTAAGAGATACAAGTACTCTCAGGAATTCCTAGATCAGGTGCAGAACGTTACAGACATAATAGAGGTTACTCTTAGTGAGAGTGTTGAGAAAGCTACATATAAGTTTTAGGATGTTAGTCATAGTTGGTTTAAGAAATGGAGGTCAAGGAGGGCAGATGATACAGGGCCAGTTAAGTGGGAGGAGGTTTTCTCTACTTTTCTTGATAGATTCTTTCCCTTAGAGCTTAGAGAATCGAAGGTTCTAGAGTTCATCAACCTGAAGCAACGCAATATGACAGTGAAAGAGTAGTCTTTTAAGTTTACTCAATTAGCCAGATATACCCCTCATATAGTTATAGATAGCAAGACAAGGTTGACTAAGTTTATTTCAGGGGTGAATGATAGCGTGGTTAATAAGTGTAGATCCGCCATGCTGAATAGTGACATGAATAAGGCACATGACTAATGCTCAACAGGTAGAGAAATAGAAGATTAAGATAAGAGAGAAGCAGAATAACAGAGTGAAGATAGGTAGTTTCAACTTTGCTCAGCCTAAGTCAGAAGGAGGAAACCGTTCTTAGTTTCATCCTATGTCATCAGTTCCAGCTCCTTCTTTAGCTAGTGCTCCAGTTCCTAAGTTCATAGAGGGTATCAAAGTGCGCCAGGCTCTAAGTCCCATGACAGTGTTAGCAGTGCCCGAACCTATCCTCTTTTCAAAACTTGTGGTAAGAACCATCAGGGTATTTGCAACCGGTAGTTGTATTTGTTTTGGATGTGGTAAAACAACCCATAAAGTCAGACACTATCCTCAGCCAGGTCCTCAGGTTCAACAGAATCGTTCCTTAGCTCAGTCCAGTCGACCAAATTAGAAGGGTGCCACCTCCAGTGATACTAGTGGGCAACGCCTAAATCGTCTCTATTCTCTTTAGTCCTGAAAAGATCAGGAAAATTCTCTTGATGTGTTTACCGGTACGTTATAGATCTTTTATGTGGATGTTTACGAATTGCTAGATCCAGAAGCTTCTTTGTCTTTTGTTACTCCTTATATAGTAGTTGATTTCGGAGTCAGCCCTGAAATTCTAGTAGATCCATTTTTAGTCTCTACCTCAGAAAGTAAAATCATCATAGCTCGACGGGTATACAGGAATTGCCCGATTATTATATTTCAGAAAGTCACTTCATCAGACTTACTCGAATTAGAGATAACTAATTTTGAAGTCATTCTTGGCATGAATTGGCTTCTTCTCTGCTATGCCATGGTAGACTTCAAAAATAGAAATTCCAATTTCAGTTTCCAAATGAACCCATCTTAGAGTTGAAGGGTAGTGTATCCGCTTTCAGAGGTCAGATTTTTTCCTACCTTCGGGCAAGGAAATTGATATATAAGGGATTATCTATTATATTTTTCATGTTAAGGATTCCTACTTTTAGACTCCCAGTCATGAATCAATCCCAGTAGTGAATGAATATTCAAATGTCTTTCCTGAAGATCTTCCAGGAATTCCTACTGAAAGGGAAATAGACTTCGGTATTGATCTTCTTCTAGATACTCAGCCTATCTCTATTTTTCCATATAGAATGGCACCAACAAAACTTAAAGAACTAATTGAATAGTTAAAGAATGTCTTAGATACGGAATTCATATGACCCAGTATTTCTCTGTGAGGCGCTCCAGTATTATTTGTGCGAAAGAAAAACGGTTCTAACAAAATGTGTATAGACTACCGTCAACTCAATAAGGTCACCATCAAGAACAAGTATCCTCTTTCCATAATCGATCATATGTTTAACCAACTTCAGGGTGCCAGTTATTTCTCTAAGATAGATCTCGGATCCGGCTATCATTAGCTCAGAGTTATGGAATGTGACATTCCAAAAACTACTTTTCAAACTTGGTATCATCACTTTTAATTTCTAGTCATGTCTTATGGTCTTACCAACGACCAAGTTGCTTTCACAGACTTGATGAATTATGTGTTCAAGCAGTACTTGGATATGTTCATCATAGTCTTCATAGATGATATTCTTGTCTATTCCGGCAGTGAGTGCGATCATGCAGACCATCTCAGGATAGTAATTTAGACTCTTAGAGATCATCAGCTCTTCACAAAATTTAGTAAGTGCTAGTTATGGCTAAGGTTAGTAGCATTTTTTGGTCACATCATTTATGGTGATGGCATTACAGTAGATCCTCAAAAGACTGAAGCAGTAAGAAACAGGCCTAGACCTATCTCTCCATTAGATATCAGGAGTTTCTTAGGTCTGGATGGCTATTACAGATGTTTTGCTGAGGGATTTTCTTCTATTGCATCCCCTATGTCTAGATTGACTCAGAATAAAATCAAGTTTCAGTGGTCAGATCCTTGGGAGAAGAGTTTTTAGGAGTTGAAGTCTCACCTCACCTCAACTTTAGTTTTAGCTCTTCTAGATGGTCCAGATGGGTTTGTAGTGTATTGTGATGTATCCAGAGTGGGTTTAGGTTGTGTCCTCATGTAGCATAGTATGGTTATATCCTACGCCTCCCGACAACTTAAACCCCATGAGAAAAATTATCCTACTCATGATCTAGAGTTAGCTGCCGTAATCTTTGCCTTAGAGATTTGGAGGCATTATCTCTGCAGAATTCATGTAGATGTCTTCACAGATCATAAGAGTCTTCAGTATGTCTTTTCTCAGAAAGATCTTAATCTTTGTCAGAGAAGGTGGTTAGAGACTTTGAAAGATTATGATATGAGTGTTCTCTATCATCCGGGCAAGGCCAATGTAGTGGACGACGCTCTCAATAGACTATCTATGGGTAATGTTTCTCATGTGGATGACAGTAAAATAAAGTTAGCTGAGGAAGTACCTCAGCTTGCCAGACTAGGCATTCACTTAGTCGATATAGATGAGGGTGATATATGGGTTCAGAGTTGTTTAGAATTATCTCTAGTTTCTAAGGTAAAAGAAAAGCAAGATAGAGATCCTAGCCTTATCAAGTTGAAAGATTTAGTTCAGGATCAGAAAATGAAGGTTTTCTCCCAAGAGGAAGATGGTGTTTTGCGTTGTCAGGGTCAACTCTGTGTTCCAGGTTTAGATGACTTAAGGCAGCAAATTCTTGTAGAAGCGCATAGTATGTGCTACTCTATTTATCCAGAGGCCACAAAGATATACTGTGACTTGTGTGAAGTCTATTAGTAAAGTAGGATGAAGAGAGATATTGCAGAGTTTGTGGCTAAGTGCTCTACATGTTAGCAGGTTAAGATAGAGCATCAAAAGCCTAGTTGTCCTATGTAGGAGTTCATTATTCCTACGTGGAAGTGGGAAGAAGTGAACATGGACTTTGTAATAGTTTTTCCTCAAACTCGTCATCAGCATGATTCAATCTTGATCATTATAGAAAGAATAATCAAATCAGCCTATTTCCTTCCTGTCCATACCTCTAATTCAACCGAGGATTATGCCAAACTCTACATCAGGGAGTTGGTCAGATTGCGTAGTGTTCTGTTATCTACTATCTCAAACAGAGGTACACAATTCACCTTTCATTTCTAGAAAATATTCCAAAAGGGTCTTGGTACCCAAGTCTATCTGAATACAGCCTTCCATCCTCAGACAGATGGTCAAGCAGAAAGGACCATTCAGAGTTTTAAAGATATGCTACGGGCGTGTGCAATTGATTTCAAGGGTAGTTGGGATGACCACTTTCCTTTTATTGAGTTTTGATACAATAACAACTATTATTCAAGTATTATGATGGCTCCATTCGAATCTCGCTATGGTAGGAGATATAGATCTCTAATTAGTTGATTCAAATTTAGTGAGGCCTCATTCATAGGGCCTGATTAAGTATTCGATGCCTTAGAAAAAGTCTAGTTTATTAGAGAAAGACTCCAGGCTTCTCAGAGCCGACAGAAGTCTTATGAAGATATTCATAGAAAAGATCTCAAGTTTAAGATTGGTGACTATATTTATCAAAATATCTCTCCCATGAAGGGAGTGAAGCGGTTCGGTAAGAATGGGAAACTCAGTCTCCAATATGTCGGTCCCTTCAAGATTCACAGTCGATTCGGCAAGGTAGATTATCGGATTGAATTGCCTTTAGATCTAGCCTCAGTTCATCCAGTCTTCTATGTTTCTTATCTCGAGAATTTCATAGGTGACCCAACAATTGTAGTTCCTATTTAGAGCATTGATGTTCAGAACAGTTTATCTTATAAGGAGATTCCAGTTGAAATCCTAGACTGAGGAACAATGAAGTCTCTCTAGTTAAATTTATTTGGCAAAATCAATCTATCGAGGGAGATACTTGGGAAGCACAAACAGACATGCGTACCAAGTATCCTCACCTCCTCTCGACCAACTCAGATCAAGCTCAAGGTAACAGTCCTCCTTAAGCTTACTCAGTTTCATGTTTAGTGTTCTTCAGAAACTTTGTATCAAGTACCACTGCATATTCAATCATGCATTCATGTATCATTTAAGTTATATAATTATGCATCAGGCATATAGTCTCATTGTGAGAAACTTAGTTCCTCAAAACACTCAATCATTCATTCATGAATAAGTTATGCTTGCATAAGGTATGCGGATCCAGTATGATGTATTCAGTTATCAGTCATGAGATCATATTTCAGTTATTCAGGTTCAATATGTATTTTAGTTTATGTTCTTCTCCTCACTCTCAGTTTCATTCGAGGATGAATGTTCTCAAGGGGGAGATATTGTAATACCCGTACCTCTTTCTATCTTAAAATTAACCAAAAAATGTTATAAGCATTCTTTAAAAGATGAATCCACTTTTTTATATGTGGTGTTTTTTTAATATTTTCACTTTTTATCATATGTGAAATTCAATAAGCTATACATTGATATAAAATTCACTGAAATTCAATAACCGGGTAAGAAGTTATGACTATTTCATGTTCCCTTCATAAAACATTGTTATATTGGTCAGTGGCGCGCCGTGCCACAAGTTAAAATGGAAATTGTCCTTTTCTGGTGTCTTATCACGATTTCCTCCACATAGCATCAAAGTTCTAGGTCACTATAGATGGGGAAATGCTATGGCTCCGTGTTGCTTCATCCCTCAGTTCCCAATAGTCAAATTTAGTGACACGGTGTGATAATGCCACTTCGCGCCTGGGTTCCAATTTGTGACATTTATACTAAAAATACAAGATGCTTCTAGGGTTAAAAGTTTCAATTTCATACCCCTATTTAAGCCCTTTATCACGTGATTCAGCCACTCAAAATACACTTTCTTCTTTCAAAAACCTCTCAAGAACCACTTAGGGCTTTTCATGGAAGATTCAGAATCAAGAATTTCCTCCATCAATCTTCACGAAATCACAAAATAAGGTATGAATTGTGTTCAATCATGGATTCCTTCCATCCATCATGCTCAAGAACCTTGTTTTATCTATAAATCAAGGTATTTATGTTGTGGGTTATTTGTAATCATGTTGTTGACGTTGATTGATTTCAAAGTTGGAATATTTGTGTGTTTATGAAGATATTATGTTACCATGAAAGATAAAATCCATAAATTTAGTTTCTTATGATGCGTAATTTGATGAATTCACTTATTCCCTAAGTTGTGCGTGTAATGTGGTTGATAAAATGCTTGAAAAAGTAGAAATCATACTTTATAGCTCAAGACATAAGCTAAATTTGATATGCTTGTCATCCTCCTATGTTCAAATGGTTTCCATGCTATCATTGTGAAATGTGTATGTTGTCGGAATATCCATGATATTAGAATATGATTATCAGCATTCTCATCCATGTTAGATAGTATGATAATATTGTACTTTGTGAAATCCACAACTTATTAAATTATGTATTGTTGATGTTGGTCTTGTACTTGATAAAGTCATGCTTGGTCATATTTCTTCCATCGAGTTCTGGGGGTACTTGTATCCGAAATATTAGCTGGGTTCCTAGAGCCATGTTATGTTTTCACGATACTCTCAGTCAAGTTATGATCCTTAAGACTTCAGATAGTCTTATGACTTAGGAAATATCCATGATCTTATGAACTCAATCTGTTGTCAAAAATCAGTAGTATTCCATTAGTCAACAGAATTCAGTAACTCAGTCCATGTTCAGTTCAGTAAATCATGTTCAGTATCTATTTATATGGGAGTAGAAATTAGCATCGAGCGAACCCAAGGATGGAAACTCACCTGTTATATGAGGGTAAGATTCTTAGAAGCAATCTTTGCATTCTAGAACCATATATCCAGCATAGGTTGAGACATCATAGCCTGCTATATGAGGGTTGATGAGGTGACTTAGCCTGGTATATGAGGGTTCCCACTATTCTCACTAGAGTTACCTATTATATTAGGGTCACTCACATGTTGTCCTTACCATTGACGCGGCATTGACACCCTTCTATTCAGTGCATAGATTGGATCCCAATTCAGCTATAATGCATCATTTGGGGTATGTCAGTTCGATGACTACCTCCCACAGTCTCAGTATCAGTCTCAGTAAAAAAACTCAGGTAGTTCTTATGAATTTTAGACTGTCAGATACAGTCATCTCCGATACAGTATGGAACTCAGCTAGTTCCATCATATTCAGTACTGTCAGATACAACCTCTCATGTTATCAGTTATCAGTATTTAGTCATCAGTCATGTTAGTCATCAGCCTACTCATGTTATCAGGATTTCAGATATTTTTACTATGTACAAGTATGTATTCTCACATTCATATTAGTCAGTTAGCTAGTATTGTTCATGAATAGGAACCCCATGAATTCATTCTACCTCACATGCATACTAGTATATTAAAAGTAATGACACATTTGTGCTATGGTTCCTTATAGCATAGGTTCAAAGATACGAGCTCAAGAGCATCAGTAGATTCCAGATATCAGTAGTTAGAGTTAGTGGTGATTCCTCATCCTTTGAGGACATGATTAAATCTCTATTATCTTATTAATTAGTTTATTAATTTGAGTTAGTTGGGAACATGTCCAATCAACTCCTTACTCAAATAGTTCCATCAGTTAGAGGCTTTCCAAACTATTATGTTCAAATAGTTATTTTAGTTGTTTAGGGTATTTCATCCCCCATTTGGATGTTATATTTTACTTCAGTTATGTGAACCTTATGGCCTTTTAGTTCAGGATTCCACATTATTCAGTATATTATGCAGTATATAGGTACATATATCAATCATGGGTTAGCTTGTGGTCCTTCGAGGTCATGAGCACTGTGTAGCATTTTGGGTACCAAATTCAGGGCGTTAAAAACTTGGTATAATAGCCTAAGGTTCAATAAAGTCTTAGGAAGTCTTAAAGCCATATCTAGTGGAGTCTTGTACATGGGTGTGTTGCGCGCCATATTTATGTGCAGGAGGCTATAAGATGTTTTAGGAATAGTTTCCCTTCTTTCAGTATTCATGTCAAGCCAGTAAGCATTATCTCAATGTAATATCTCTGTCTAATTCATTTATTCTCCTTCTTTCAAAACATGCCTCCCAAGAGAAGAACCTAGTCTATCCAAGAAGATCCCTTGGATGAATATATTTCTCATGTGGAGTTTAGGGCCATATTCACTACTTTTTCTTAGTCAGTTACTGCTCAAAATGAATGACCAACTATTGTTCTAGACAATACAGAGGCCACTTTAACTGTAGCCAGGATTTAGTACTTCACACGAATGAATCCTCCATCCTTTCTCGGGTGTAAGACAGACGAGGACCCTCAGGAATTCCTAGATCAGGTGTAGAAGGTTATAGACATAATGGGGGTTACTCCTAGTGAGGGTGCTGATCTAGATGCATATCAGTTGTAGGATTTTGCTTACACTTGGTTTAAGTAGTGGCAGTCAGAGAGGGCAGATCATACAGGGCCAGTTGAGTGGGAAGAGTTTGCTTCTACTTTCCTTGATAGATTCTTTCCCCTAGAGCTTAGAAAAACTAAGGTGCTAGAGTTCATCAACCTCAGGTAGGGCAATATAAAAGTGAAGGAGTATTCTCTTAAGTTTACTCAATTATCTAGATATACCCCTCATGTTGTTACAGATAGCAGTGCAAGGATGAGTAAGGTTGTTTCAGGGGTGAATGATATCGTAGTTAATGAGTGTAGATTCGCCATGCTTAATAGTGACATAACTTTAGCCAGGCTCATGACTCATGCTCAACAGATAGAGATGCAAAAAAATAAGATGAAGGAGAAACAGAATAAGAGAGCGAAGATAGGTAGTTTCAACTTTGCTTAGCCTAAGTCAGAAGGAGGAAACCATTCTTAGTTTCATCCTAAGTCATCAATTCCAGCTCATTCTTTAGCTAGTGCTCCAGTTCCTATGTTCATAAAGGGTAACAAAGATAGAGTGCCAGGCTCTAAGTCGTAGCGTAGTGTTAGCAGTGCCCGTACCTATCCTCTTTTTCAAACTTGTGGCATGAACCATCATGATATTTGCAGAGCTAGCAGTGGTAATTCTTTTGGATGTGGCAAGACAGGCCACAGTGTCAGAGACTGTCCTCAGTCAGGTCCTTAGGTTCAATAGAATCGCTCCTCAGCTCAGTTCGATCGCCTAAATCAGCAGGATGCCACCTATGGCTCTACATGTAGGCAAAACCCAAATCGTCTCTATGCTCTTAAGTCCCGATAAGATCCAAAAAATTCTCTGGATATGCTTACCGGTATGTTACAGATCTTTTATGTAGATGTTTATGCATTGCTAGATCCAGGAGCTTCTTTGTATTTTGTCACTCCTTATATAGTAGTCAATTTTAGATTCCGTCCTGAAATTTTAGTAGAGCTATTTTCAGTCTCTACCCTGGAGGGTAAAACCATCATAGCTCGATGGGTATACAGGAACTGCCCAATTAGGATATTTCAGAAAGTAACTTCAGCAAACATAGTCAAATTATAGATTACTAATTTTGATGTTATTCTTGGCATGGATTGGCTTTATTCCTGCTATGCCACAGTCAACTACAAAAATAGAAAAGTCTAGTTTCAATTCCCAAATAAATCCATCCAAGACTGGAAGGGTAGTGTATTCGCTTACAGAGGTCAGCTGGTTTCCTACCTTTTGGTAAGGAAATTGATATCTAAGGGATTGTCTATCACCTTGTTCATGTTAAGTATTCCTATTTTGAGACTCCAAGTCATGAATAAGTCCCAGTAGTGAATGAATATTTAGATGTCTTTCCCGAAGATCTTCCAGGAATTCCTTCTGAAAGGAAAATAGACTTCGGTATTGTTCTTCTTCCTGATACTTATCCTATCTCTATTCTGTCATACAGAATGGAACCAATAGAACTCAAAGAAATGAAAGAATAGTTGAAGGATCTCTTAGATAAGGGATTCATCAGACCCAACAATTCCCTATGGGGCACTCCAGTATTATTTGTGCGCAAGAAAGACAGTTCTCTCAGAATGTGTATATACTACCATCAACTCAATAAGGTTACAGTCAAGAACAAGTATCCTCTTCCTAGAATCGATCACTTGTTTGACCAACTTTTGGGTGCCAGTTATTTCTCTAAGATAGATCTCAGATTTGGCTATCATCAGCTCAGAGTTAGGGAATGTGACATTCCAAAAACTGCTTGTCAAACTTGGTATCATCACTTTGAATTTCTAGTCATGTCATATGGTCTTACCAATGCCCCAGCCACTTTCATAGACTTGATGAATTGTGTGTTCAAGCAGTACTTGGACATGTTCATCATAGTCTTCATAGATGATATTTTTGTTTATTCCCGTTGTGAGCACGATCATGCACACTATCACAGGACAGTACTTCAGACTCTTAGAGATCATCATCTATTCGCTAAAATTAGTAAGTGTTAGTTTTGGCTAAGGTCAGTAGCATTTCTTGGTCACATCGTTTCCGGTGATGGCATTAGAGTAGATCCTCAAAAGATCGAAGCTAAAAGAAACTAGCCCATACCTGTCTCTCCATCAGATATTAGGAGTTTGTTGGGTTTGGCTTGCTATTATGGATGGTTTGTTAAGGGATTTTATTCTATTGCGTCCCCTATGTCCAGATTGACTCAGAAAAAAATCAAGTTTCAGTGGTCAGATTCTTGTGAGAAGAGTTTTTAGGAGTTGAAGACTTGACTCACCTCAGCTCTAGTTTTATCTTTTCTAGATGGTCTAGATGGGTTCGTAGTGTATTGTGATACATCTAGAGTGGGTTTAGGTTATGTCCTCATGTAGCATGGTAAGGTCATAGCCTACGCCTCCAGACAGCTTAAATCCCATGAGAAGAATTATTCTACTCATGATCTTAAGTTAGCAGCTATAGTCTTTGCCTTGAAGATTTGGAGGCATTATCTCAACGGAGTTTATATAGATTTCTTCACAGATCATAAGAGTCTTCAGTATGTCTTTTCTCAGAAAGATCTCAATCTTCATCATAGAAGGTGGTTAGAGCTCTTGAAAGATTATGACATGAGTGTCCTCTATCATCCAAGAAAGGCCAATATAATGGCTGACTCTCTCAGTAGACTGTCTATGGGTAGTGTTTCTCATGTGGATGACAGTAAAAAGAAATTATCTTAGGAAGTACATCATTTTGCCAGACTAGGCATTCGCTTACTCGATACAGATGAGGGTGATATGTGGTTTCAGATTAGTTCAGAATTATCTCTAGTTGTCGAGGTTAAAGAAAAGCAAGATAAAAATTGTAACCTTATCAAGTTGAAAGATTCAGTTCAGGATTAAAAAGTGTAGGTTTTCTCCCAAGGGAGAGATGGTGTTTTGGGTTTTCAGGGTTATCTCCGTGTTCCAGGTGTAGATGACTTAAGGTAGCGAATTCTTGTAGAAGCGCATGGTGCACGCTACTATATTTATCCAAGGGAAACAAAGATCTATTGTGACTTGTGGGAAGTCTATTGGTGGTGTGGGATAAAGAGAAATGTTAAAGAGTTTGTGACTAAGTGCTCTACATGTTAGCAGGTTAAGATTGACCATCAAAATCCTAGTCGTCCTATGCAAGAGTTCATTATTCCTACTTAGAAGTGGGAAGAAGTGAGCATGGACTTCGTCATAGGTTTGCCTCAAACTCGTCATCAGCATGATTCAGTCTGTGTCATTATAGACAAAATAACCAAATCAACCTATTTCCTTCAAGTCCATACCGCTTATTCAGTTGAGGATTACACTAAACTCTAGATCTGGGAGTTGGTCAGATTACACGCTGTTCTACTATCTATTATCTTAGACAGAGGTACCCATTTCACCTCTTATTTCTAGAAAATATTCTAAAAGGGTCTTGGTACCCAAGTTCATCTCAGTACATCCTTCCATCCTCACACAGATGGTCAAGCAGAAAGGACCATTTAGACTTTTGAAAATATGCTACGGGAGTGTGCAATATATTTCAAGGGTATTTAGGATGACCACTGTCCTTTGATTGATTTTGCATACAACAAATACTATTATTCCAGTATTACGATGGCTCCATTTGAAGCTCTCTATGTTAGGAGATGTAGATCTCGAAATGGTTTTTTCAAAGTTAGTGAGGCCTCAATCATAGGGCCTGACATAGTATTCGATACCTTAGAAAAAGTCCAATTGTTTAAAGAAAGTCTCCAGGCTGCTCAGAGCCCACACAAGTCTTATGTAGATGTTCATAGAAAAGATTTCAAGTTTGAGATTAGTGACTATGTCTATCTAAAGATCTCTCCCATGAAGAGATTGAAGCTATTAGTCAAGAAAGGAAAACTCAGTCCCCGATATATTGGTCCTTTCCAGATTCTCAGTAGATTGGGCAAGGTAGCTTATGAGATCGAATTGCCTTTAGATCTAGCCTTAGTTCATGAAATCTTCAATATCTCTTTGATCAAGAAGTGCTTAGGTGACCCAGTAGTTGTAGTCCCTATTCAGAGAATTGATGTACAGAACAGTCTCTCTTGTGAGAAGATTTCACTCGAAATCCTAGACTATCAGACTCATAGACTGAGGAACAAAGAAGTCCCTCTACTTAAAGTTCTTTGGAAAAATCAGTCTGTCGAGGGGTCTACTTGGGAAGAAGAAGCAGACATGCGTACCAAGTATCCTCACCTCTTCTCCGCCAACTCAGAATAATCTCAAGGTAACAGTCCTCTTTAAGATTACTCAGTTTCATATTCAGTGTTTATCACAAACTTGGTATCAAGTACCATTCCATATTAATTCATGCATTCATGTATTAGTTCAGTTATATAATTATGTATCAGACATGCATTCTCATTGTGAGAAACTTAGTTGCTCAGAACACTTAATCATTCATTCATGAATTTGTTACACGTGCATCAGGTTTACATGTCCAGAATGATGTATTCAGTTATCATTCATGTCAGTCATGAGAATATGTTTCAGTTATTCATGTTCAGTATGTATGTCAGTTTATGTTCTTCCCCTCATTCTCAGTTTTATTCAAGGAAGAATGTTCTCAAGGAGGAGATATTATAATACCCCGTGCCTTTTCCTAGCTTGAAATTGTCTAAAAAAATGTTAGGAGCTTTCATTGAAAGAGGAATCCACTTTTATACACATGGTATTTTTAATATTTTAACTTTTTTTTTCATGTGGGAAATTCAATAAGATTTCCATCGATATAAAATTTTGCTAAATCCGATAACTGGGTAAGAAGTTATGACTATTTCAAGTTCCCATCGTAAAACAACGCCTTATTGGTCAGTGACGCACGACACCATAAGCTAAAATGGAAATTGTACCTTTCCAGTGTCTCAGTACAATTTCCTCCACATCACGCGAAAGTTCCAGGTCGCAAAATAAGAGGCAACACGATGGCTCCGCATCGCACCATCCCTTAGTTTCCCAATTATCAAATTCCAATGACATGGTGCGATAGTGCCGCATCACGCTACGGTTCCAATTTGGGAAATTTTTACTGAAATTACAAGATGCGTCTAGGGTCTAAAGGGTTAATTTCTCACCCCTATTTAACCCCTTTATCATGTGATTTAGCCAGCCAAAATACACGTTCTTCTTTCAAAAACCTCTCAAGAGCAACTTAGGGCTTTTCATAGAAGATTCAGAATCAAGAATTTCCCCCATTAATCTTTACTAAATCATGAAATAAGGTATGTGTTATGTTCATTCATGGATTCCTTCCATCGGTGAAGCTCAAGAATCGTGTTTTATCTATAAATCATGGTATTTATGTTGTGGGTTATTTGAAATCATGTTGTTGACGTTGATTGATTTTAAAGTTGGAATCTTTGTGTGTTTATCATGATATTATGTTACCATACAAGATAAAATCCATGAATTTAGTTTCTTATGATGTGTAATTTGATGAATTCACTTATGCCCTAAGTTGAGCATGCAAGGTGGTTGATAAAATTCTTGAAAAAGTAGAAATCATGCTTTATAGCTCAAGACATAAGCTGATTGAGACATGTTTGTCATCCTCCAATGTTTAAATGGTTTCCATGCTATCATTGTGAAATGGGTATGTTTTCAGAATGGCCATGATATTAGAATATGAGATTATGATATGGTTATCAGCATTCTCATCCCTGTTAGATAGTATGATAACCTTGTACTTCATGAAATTCACAACTTATTAAATTATGTATTGTTGATGTGGGTTTTGTACTTGATAAAGTCATGCTTCATCAGATTCCTTCTGTCGAGTCCTGGGGGTACTTGTACCCAAAAAGATAAATATTTGCCTAGAGCCATGTCATGTTTTTATGATACTCTCAGTCAAGCTATGATCCTTAGACTTCAGATAGTCTTATGACTCAGAAAATCTACATGATCTCATGAACTCAGTCATTTGTCAAATATTAGTAGTATTCTATTAGTCAACAGAATTCAGTAACTTAGTCCATGTTCAGTTCAGTAAATTATGCTCAGTGTTTATTCAGATGGGAGTAGAAATTAGCATCGTGCGAACCCAAGGATGGGAACTCATTTGTTGTGACTCTTAGAAGAAATCCTTGCATTCCAAAACTATGTAGCCAGCATAGGTTGAGACATCATAGCCTGCTATATTAGGGTAGATGAGGTTTGTTAGCCTGTTATATGAGGGTTCCCACCATTCTCACTAGAGTTACCTATTATATTAGGGTCACTCACATATTGTCCTTACTATTGGCGCGGTATTGACACCCTTCCATTCCAGGCGTAGATTGGACCCCAATTCATCTATAATGCATCATATAGGGAATGGCAGTTAGATGACTACCTCCCACAGTCTTAGTATCAGTCTCAGTAAAAGAACTCAGATAGTTCTTCAGAATTTAGGATTGTTAGATACAATCAACTTTGATACAGTACGGAAATTAGCTAGTTCCATCAGAGTCAGGGCTATCAGATACAGTCACTCATGTTATCACTTATCAATATTCATTCATTATTCATGTTAGCCATCGTCATACTCATGTTATCACAATTTCAGATATAGTTACTATATATGTAAACATGTATTCTCATATTCATATTAGTTAGTTAGCCAGTATTGTTCATGCATATGAACCCCATGAATTTATCCTACCTCACATGCATACCAGTACATTCAAAGTACTGACATATTTTCACTATGGTGTCTTATACCATAGGTTCAGAGACACGAGCTCCAAAGCATAGTAGATTCCAGATATCAGCAGTCAGAGTTAGTAGTGAGTCCTCATCCTTCGAGGACATGATTATTTCTTTATTATCTTATTAATTATTTTATTAGTTGGGGATATGTCCCATCAACTCCTTACTCAGATAGTTCCGTCAGTTAGAGGATTTCTAGGTTATTATGTTCAGACAGTTATTTTAGCTGTTTTGGGTATTTCATACCCCATTTAGATGTTATGTTTTACTTTAGTTATATGAACCTTATGGCATTTTAGTTAATATTTCTCCATTATTCAATATATTATGCAGTATACAGGTACAGAAATCAGTCATGGGTTAGCTTGTGGCCCATCGGGGTCATGATAACCGTGTAGCGTTCCGGGTACCAGATTTGGGGCGTTACAAAAACACACCCCAAACTAAATTTAGAAGTATCATAGTAGACAACATACCCATTTGAACAATCTGGTAATGTCAAACTGGGGCTATGGTGAATCGAGTCTTCAACTCCCAAAAACTCTTCACTTAAGAATCTGACAATTGAAACTTAACTTTATTCTGAGTCAATCTGGTCATGGGGAATGCAATAGATGAAAACTCTTCAATAAATCACCGGTAATAGCCAACCAAACCCAATAAACTCCTGAAAACTAATGAAGAAATAGGTCTAGGCCAGTTTCTCACCGCTTTGATCTTTTGAGGATTAACTCTAATTCCATCTCCGGAAATAATATGGCCAAGAAAAGATACTGAACTTAGAAAAAATTTGCACTTACTGAATTCAGCGAACAAATGATGGACTCTAAGAGTCTATAATACTATTCTAAGGTGGTCTGGATGATCATCTTTATTACGGGAGTAGACAAGAATGTCATCAATGAAGACTATGATGAGCATGCCCAAGTATTGCTTGAACACTCGATTCATCAAGTCTATGAAGGCGGCTGGGGAATTCATGATATAAAAGGACATGAATAGAAACTCAAAGTGACCATACCGAGTTCTGAAAGCTATTTTTGGAATGTCACATTCTCTGACTCTGAGGTGATGATAGCGGATCTAAGGTCTATCTTAGAGAAATAAATGGTACCTTAAAGTTGGTTGAACAGGTAATCAATTTTGTGAAGTGGATATTTGTTTTTGATTATGACTTTGTTCAACAGACGGTAGTCAATACACATTCTAAGATTATCATCTTTCTTATGTATGAACAAAACTGGTGTA
Organism: Capsicum baccatum var. pendulum; assembly: GCA_030864225.1. Taxonomy (NCBI): domain Eukaryota; kingdom Viridiplantae; phylum Streptophyta; class Magnoliopsida; order Solanales; family Solanaceae; genus Capsicum; species Capsicum baccatum. The sequence goes on from CM061560.1 coordinate 42,967,748, forward strand.
CCCTATGGGAAGATGTTAGGCATGATGAATCCCATATCTTGGAGATTTTTCAACTGTTCTTTCAACTCTTTGAGCTCAGATGGAGCCATTCTGTATGGATTAATAGAGATAGGCTGAGAATCTGGTAGAAGGTCTATTCCAAAGTCAATTTTCTTTTTCAGCAGGAACTCCGGGAATGGCCTTAGGGAACACATCTGGAAATTCCCTCACTATTGAAACTGACTCAAGATTTTGAGTCTCGAAATTAGAGTCATTGACTCAGATAAGATGATAAATACACCCTTTGGATATCATTTTCCTCGCTCTAGGGTACGAAACAAGCTGATCCCTTAGTGCTGTAGTATTAACCCTCCATTCAAGGACTAGTTCATTTTGAAAATGAAAATGAACTACTCTATTTCTACAATCAATTGAAGCATAACATGAGTGAAGATAATTCATGCTAAAAATGACATCAAAATCCATCATCTCTAACTCTATAAGGTCAGCTGAGGTGACTTTCTAAGATATTATGACCGGACAATTCCTGTATACCTTCCTTGCTATAATAGAGACACCTACAGGGGTAAATACTGAAAAAAGCTCTGCTAAGGTTTTGGGACTGACTCCGAAGTTGACAGCTATATGCGAGTTTACAAAAGAAAGAAAAGCTCCAGGGTCTAATAAAGCATAAATATGTAAATGAAAGACCTGCAACGTACCAGTAACCGTATTAGGAGAATGTTCCTAATACGGTCGGGACTGAAGGGTATATAATATGTTTGGACGTTGACCACTGGTAGCACTGGAAGCAGCACCCTACTAAGTCGGGCGATCGGCTTGAACTAGGGGACGACTTGACTGAACCTACTAACCATTCTTTTGACAATCCCTGACTTCATGGCTTGTCTTGCCATACCCAAAACATACATCACTACTGGCTCTACAAACATCCTGATGGTTTCTACGATATTTCTAACAAAGAGAATTCTTACGGCCACTGTTAACACTGCCTTGGGACTTAAAGTTTGGTGCTCTATACCCATTGTAATTTTTGAACTTGAGTACTAGGGCACTAACTGAAGATAGAGCTGGGACTGAAGATATTTCTAATAGAACTGAGGATAGTTTCCACTTTCTGACCCTGGTTGATTGAAATTAAAGCTACCCATTATAGCCCTCTTATTTTCCCTCTATCTCTTCTTAGTTTTTTTCTTCTCAATCTATTGATCATGGACCATAAGCCTAGAAAAGTCCATCTTCTTAATCAATATTGTAGTCCTACACTCCTTGACCATACTGTCTGATACACCAGACACAAACATACTCATGTTAGACCTGCTATCAGCTTCCATATGATCTGCATACCTAGCTAACTGAGTAAACTTGAGGGAATACTTCTTCACACTCATGTTGCCCTGCCTCATGTTAATAAAATGTAATACCTTGGCTTCCCTTATATGCAATGGAAAGAATCTATCTAAGAAGGCATTAGCAAAATTCTCCTATTCTATAGGCCCTGTATCTAGGCCTCTATATACCTTCCACTTCTTAAACCATGTATGAGCCATATCCTGCATTTGGTAAGCACCCAATTCGACACTCTCACTAGAAGTTACCCTCATAATATCCGTTACCTTCTGGACCATGCCTAAAAATTACCGCGGATCCTTTTCATATATGGATCCTGAAAATAGAAGAGGGTTTATTTGGGTAAAGTTCGGAAACCTAGCTATGGCAATATTAGCCACTGGGTTTTCTGGAACAGTGGCTGGCTGAGCAATCTGAGCCACTATAGAGTGAACTAGAGTTATCAATTTAAATCTGAACTCTGCGTGAGAAACATGCTAATTCAGGGGATCATCCTAAATGGGTAGAGGTACTAGCTGGTTTATGTTTCTTCTTCCTTTTGTCTTTCTGGAAGGCATGTTCTGTAAATGGAAGGAAGAGTAGATTAGAAATAGAGTTTAACTTGAGCTCATACTCAGTCGCACGATATGAATACTGAAAGAAGGGAACTTTTTCTAAATGCCTCGTTGCCTATTATCCCTAAATATGCCATGCTTCACACCAAGGCACAAGACTCTACATGACATGACTTTCAAACTTCTTTGGATATTTTAAATCCATAGGCTTTGATACCACGTTTGTAACTCCCCGAGAATACACCCTGGGTTCCACACTATACTTATAGTCTTGGGGGACCACAAGTTAACCCATGAGCAGGTACCTATCGTGATCACTGAATAATAACAACAAAATACATGTGCGGAATATTTGAATATACCACATGGTTTTAAATACTAAAACTTTTCTAAATTATGAATTTTGTAAACAATTGTCTGTAAACAACTAGCTGAAAATAACTATCTGAAACTGATAAAATAAGGATAAACTAACTGACTATCTGAAATATCCAAAAGCCTCTAAACTGACTAGATAAGAGTAGATGAGACAGGCCCCAACTAACTCTATCTAACTACTAAACTAAAAGCATGAAAATAAATATAGCCTATCCTCAAAATATGAGGAATCACCACTGGTACAACAGATAATCTGGAAAGTCTATGCACAATCCGATAACTGAGCGTCCAAAGCTATGATGTGACACATCATAACATAAGAAAAGAGTATGCAATCAGTACTTTAAATGTACTAATACGATAAATGAGGTAGGTTGATATGCATGGTTTCATGTGCATAAATAATAACTGATTGAATAAATAGTATGAAATACTAAATAAAATGCATGAAATCTATAAATACTGAAGATATATGAAATTTGTAAATACTGCGGATATGTGACCAAGCATAAAAAATATTATGGATGTAATCTATAAAATAAATTACTGAAATCTGATAAATTAATAACTAATATTTGTATTCTATGGTCATGCAACTAAACTGAATTACTTCGCTGATTACTGGACTGAGACTCTGGGAGCTATCATCTATCCAGCATGCCCCAATAAGCAATTTGGGGTCCAACCTGTGACCCTAGTAGGAAGGGTGTCAGTACCATGCCACGGGTACTAACACTAGCTGTGTGGATCCACTGAAGTGTTATCTTGAAGGTCTAAGGGTTAGCCTCAATTAGCAGGTACCCGTATGAGATCACCCCTCAATTGGCAGGTTAGCATCTCAACCTATGGTGGACACGTAGTTATGGAACGTGAGAACTACTACTAAAGGTCACACCCTCGACTAAAGGGTGATCCCCATCCCTGGTTTTGCTCGGTTCCAATCGTACTCCCAACTGAACTAACTCAAAATACTGAACTATGCAAAGATTAACCGATTTCAATAACTGACTAAACTGATAATGCTCAAAACATATGCTGAAACTATTTTAAAGATATTAAGACTAATTAAAAATCTATGGTTTCAGGTATTCATAGCCCCTAAGACTCGATAGAATTAATAGAAAAATAGTAATAAAACTTTAAAGACATAACATGAAGACATTTATATCAAAAGTCCATTCTTGTAGGCAGTTTATCAAACACTTGATGTTCATAGTTCAAGCTAAGCATGGGAATAGTTTAAAGCTTGTAGAAATAGCATGATTTCAACATCAACATTAGTATGTATGATTTAGATCAGTGACTAACAATATTAAATCATGTGGGGTTTGATAAACAACAACAATTTCATGTAAACATGGTATAGAATTACAATTCATGGGAGTTCATGGTTAAAATAACAATTTAAAATCATAATAACTTGTAAAGATCATAACTTTGGATTTAAAATTGGATACTTGGGCCTCATGGGTTAAAGGAACCCATAGATGAACACTTAACATAGGTAGGTTGATGAGTTCATGAGAATTGATGGTGAATTCTTGAGATTTGATCTTGAATTTTAAAGGCTAGGGTTTTTTGGTTGAATGAAGATTAGTTTCTTGAAAAGGATTTGTGAGTAATAGGGCATATAATGTGTAACGCCCCAAAATCGAGTCTCGTGATGCTACATGATGCTCCATATACAAGTAGTCCCGAGCTAACCCTAAATGCTTACTACTCATTTTGATGACTCAAATAAAGGTAATATATGTATGCGGTACACTAAAATATTGAAATACTGTCTGAACAGAACTGATTTTAACTGCACGTAATGTCTGAAAGTACATAACTAAGAAAATCTAAAGAACTAACACTGGAACACTGAAATGTATAGAATCATCGGACAAGACTCTAATGCTAGAACTAGAGAGTCGCTGGGATAGGCCCCTAGCTGACTCGAACTGCCTGAAATAACTTAATAAGCTAATCTAAAAAGATGGAAACCTGAATAACTGTGTCCCCAAACTATGAGGACACACCACTGTCAGGATATAGATAAAGATACTCACGGTCAATCACGCTGCTAGAATTGAGCACTTGAACCTACATTATGAGACGATGTAGCACATAAACATATATGTGGATTAGTACTTTCAGAATGTATTGAGCATTTGGGGGTGAATGAAAATGTGAAATAATATTTCAATATTCATATAAACTCATAAAAGAATGCATTCTAAATGTAAATGGCTCACATTAGCATCAATAACTAAAAGCTGAAAATCATAAATCATGAATAATAAAGCATACTGCATAAATCCAGTGAGCCATAACACTTAGTTTTAAAAGTTGTACTTTTACTCTTCCTACTAGTAGAACAAGTAGGAGTGAAGTTATGTCTATTTTCAACATGATGGCTAAGTATAAAAGGAGTCACATTTGTATCTCTAAACTAAAAGCTGAAATATCATAGCTAATGAATACTGTAAAATAGTATCTAAATAAAATCGTAAGCCTTTTCACTTAGTTTCTAAAAGCTTTTTCTGTTAGGACTACTCTTTTCTATAGGGAGTTTCTTCTAACTGACATACACTATATGAGCTATCATAGTGTCGAACGTCTAGTTTCCTTATGAAAAAACCTTACATTGGGGAGAGGGGTCATACTTTTGCCAAAGAGTATAACCTAATCTAAGTGATCACATCTGTCATTGTCATCCATATAGAAATGAGAATAATCTGAATAATCTGTACCTACATTGGCTCGTAGTTCAGGGGCATGTAGACATGCCCAACTCGATGCTAAATACTACTCCCTTTAACTTTGTATGGTCATTATGTAGGAAATCCACTTTAAAAGCTAGAATAAGGTTTATAATGAAAACCAGTTATGCATCTATCTGTTTAAACTGTAATCAAAACTAATCTATTTTCTATAAATTGTAATAAAACTATAAAATGGATTCCATAAGTTAAATGAGGATCAAATGATCAGATCTTTTCTGAAAAATCTGAATATAAGCTAGTCATGGGATGCTTAAAACATCATCTTCTTGAAATATCAATACTTATACTTAGGGCTTAAAGCCCTTGTTTCAAACAATTTCAAACTACAATAAAGTCATGCTCAATAATCAAAATCTTGATATTTTTGCATAATTCCAGTCAAGATAGTGAAATTTAATTCTTAATGTATATAAAATCATCTCACACCCATAAATATACAAAAGTAGTGAGGCAATTCAAAATTTAGAGGCTAAAAATGAGACTAAGTTTCCAACACTTAGCCAAAATTTCCGGTCCTAAGTCTCTAATGTGCCTCTTTTCAGATGAATTAAAATTCGAGGCACTGATATATCTCCCCTTTAAGAAAATTCATCCTTGAATTAGGCTAGTTAAACTGAGGATACTGAAGAATTGAGACTATATACTGGTATTCACAACGTAAACAAAACTGTAGGACTGAATCTAAAACATAGTGAGCTACTGAACTAATCTGTGAGTGCATGAATTGATAAAAAGATAACCATATGGATGAAACTGAAACTGGAAAAGAACTAAATTAATGAAGACTGTTACCTTTAGATGAATACGAGTTTGGGGAGAGAAGGAGAGGGTACTTGGTTTGCATGTCTGCTTCTACTTCCTAAGTGGCACCCCCAACAAACTCATTTCACCACAGAACTTTGACCAAGGGAACTTCTTTTTCCTTATTCTACGGATCTGGTGATCAAGAATCTTTACTAGAAATTTTATGTATGTACGACTATTCTGAATATCTGTGCTTTCTAGAGGGACTATAATAGCTGAATCGTCCATGCAATTCTTCAATAAGGACACATGGAACACTAGATGAACCGATGACAAGTATGTGAGTAGCTCAAGCTCATACACTACCTTCCCCACACGACCCAAAATCTTATAGGGACGTACATACCGGGGACTAAGCACCCATTTTTTGCCAAATATCTTCACCCCTGTCATGGGTGAAACCTCATAGAAATAAGATCATCAACCTCAAACTCAAGATCTCTTCTTTTTACATCAGCATAAGATTTTTGTTGACTCTGAGCTTCCTTCAATCTTTCTTGAATAAAATGGAATTTCTCCATTGCTTGAAACACCATATCTGGCCCTATCAAAGTGGCCTCACATACTTTGAACCAACCAATGGGTGATCTGCATCTTTGCCCATAAAGAGCTTCAAATGGGGCCATCTGAATACTATATTGGTAACTATTATTATAGGAAAACTCAGTCAATGGTAATTGGTCGTCTTAACTACCTTTGAAATTCAGAATGCATTCCTTTAACATATCAACAATGGTTTGAATGATCCTCTCTGCCTGATCATGTATTTGCATATGAAAAGATAAACTAAGATGAACTTAGGTACCAAGACCTTTCTAAAAGGCTTTCCAAAACTAAGAGGTAAACTAAGTACCCCTATTTGATATAACGGATGAAAGAATTCCTTGCAATCTGACCAACTTTCTGATATATAACTTATCATAATCTTTAGCTGTGTAGGATATGTGAACTGGCAAGAAATGAGCTGATTTGGTCAATCTGTCTACTATAACCTAAATTGAATCATTTTGCTGACGCGAATGGGGTAATCTATTCACAAAGTCTATATTAACCTCTTCCCACTTCAAACTGGGAATACCAAACTCCTATAATGTACTACCAGGTCTTAACTTCTCTACCTTAACTTGTTGACGGTTCCACATTTTGCTACAAATTCTGTGATATCTCTCTTCATATCGCTCTACTAATAGACTTCCCGTAAATTGCAGTACATCTTGGTGGCTCCTAGATTAATGGGGCAACACGCACCATGCACTTCTGCCATAATCTTCTGCCTTAAATTATTAACACATGGCACACATAATCTACTCTGGTACCTCAACACACCATCTCCCCCTTAGGAGAAAACCTCTACCTTTTGGTCTTTAACTGAACCCTTAAGTTTGATCAAACTAGAATCCTTTTGCTGCTTCTCTTTTACTTTAGAAACTAGAGAAGATTCTGAACAACTCTGAACACAAACATTCCCTTCAGCTGAGTCAACCAACCTCACACCCAATCTAGCCAACCGGTGGACTTTTCAAACTAATTCTCTCCTATCATTCTCCATATGAGCAACACTACCCATCGAGAGTCTACCAAGGGTGTCAGCCTCAACATTGGCCTAGAGCGGATGGTACAAAACACTCATGTCATAATATTTTAACAATTTTAACCACCTTCTCTAATGGAGATGCAACCCCCTCAAAGTAAACACATACTACAAACTTTTGTGATCCGTAAACACATCAACATGCACCCATAAAGATAGTGCCTCCAGATTTTCAAATCAAACACAAGAACAAGTAATTCAAGATCAAGGGTCAGATAATTATTTTTGTGAGGCTTAAGTTGTATAGAGGCATAGGCTATGACTCTACCTCTCGGCATCAAAACACAACCCATACTATATCTAGAGGTATCAGAATATACGACGAACCCATTTTTACAATCAGGTAGTGCTAAAATTAAAGCTGAAGTGAGTCGAGTCTTCAACTCCTGAAAGCTTTTCTCATAGGAATCTGACCACAAAAAATTAACTTTCTTAAGACTTAATTTAGACATAGGGGATGCAATAGATGAAAACTGATAACGCTCAACTTACACTATAATTTAGTGCAAGGCGATTGTCATTAATATATTTACTCAATTTCGGAGTCAGGCTAGAATCCATGAGGAATAATGTGAGAGGCGGTTAAACTAATTTGAAACTATAGCTACTATTTAAATACAAACAAATGATATGAAAAGATAAAATGAGGTTTTTAATGATTGAACAAAAGTTATTAACACTTCAATTCGCCTTAGAACTTCAACCTTAAACTGTAATATTTCAAATCAATAATACATAGAAACTAGAGTTATGATCACTATGATTAGTAATCCTCCATTGAATAATAGTTGTAGTATTAGATTCATGTGACTTATGGGAAACACCAAATTATTAGTATCGACAGTTCATCTAAGTGTTTCTCAACCTACCTAGATGTTGAGTTCCCTAGTTCTCTCAAACTTAGGAACTTTCTATTCACACTAATTTTATTTCGAGTGGATTAATATTGGTACAACATTAATCATTAGATAGGAACTTAACTTTCCCAAATCCTCGTTAATAATTCACTACCTTTAGTTTATTTCTCAGTTCAAGCAAACCAACATAAGGCGAGATCTATTGTTTGCAACCACCAAAAAATAATTAATACAAAAAAATTATCAAGATGTTCCGACAAACCCTAATAAACTATTAAAACAATATAGGAGTAATCATAGATCCCACAACCCTAGTTATGTGTTTTAGTTCCACAAGAAAGATAAAGCGATAACAATAACTGAATTCATAATTCAAAGTGATTAAACTTACAAAAGATATAGTCAAAAATTGATTCTCTTCCCAAATTCAAGAAGAATATCCCACAACTAAATCAAAGAATTGAAAATTGAAATCAAAGTTTAGAGACCAAAGAGAAGTAAAGTAGTCTCTAAAATAACTTTCAGAGGTTAAGCCCTAAAACTAGAGAGAAAACAATTAAATACCAAGAGCTAAATTAGGAATCAAATCACAGAATACAACTTTTTCTCGTATAGCTGACGACGAAGTGTGATGCCTTATCAGGAGTTTAACCACTTATCAGATATTGTTGTCAACTCCTCCTCAAAGTTTAATGATTTTTGCCTTAGGCTGATAGCAACTCCTGACACTTTATTAGGACTTTCACGACATATCAGACAATGTTTTCACTTCTTCACTTCAAATCTCATGTACTGCCTTAGGCTGACAACATTCCCCACCGCTTATCATAATTGTATCAACTTATTAGAGATGTCAACACACTTTTGCTCGAACTTCATCACACTGTCTACAACTGATGATGACTCTGATAAATTCTCATTAATGTAGTGATTTAACGGAAAAGTCGTCAACTACACTTTCATGGCCACTTGTTCCAAATTCACCTCTTTTGCTATTATTGTCTTTGGTTTCCTTGTATCTTGACTTTCCTGCAGTATCAAAGAGCAGGAAAAATAAAATGACAAAAGTTGCTTAAGACTTTACAATTATTTCTAGTTAAAAGCCTCAAATGTGTTAGCATTAGTACACACTTCAACACCCTCAACTTAAAACAATTGCTTGTCGTCAAGAAACTTAAACATAACTAAGTGGATACAAAGCACTTTTGGCAGTCAATAATCCATTTTAGCTCAAAACATATTTACCATCTCAAACTTAATTGTGTATATTACTGAAAAGAAATAATGTAACACAAAGGAATCGATCTATGGCATCAACTTAGCAACAACAACCATGCATGTACCAATATTATACTACCCAACAAGTTAGCAACCAGTAACATAACCAGTGTTCCCTTACAACAAAGAAGTCCCTCCTCACTCATATAAGGAATAACGTATATAATTGTGGGGACAATTAATAGACACTCACCCTCAAAAAGAAATTCTAGTCAATGTATGCCAAATACTATAAGCTTGCCCTTATTTTTATTAACAAGGTTTTTAGACAGGTAAACTAGGATCACTATAGGTCTTTTTCTTTACCTTGTAACATTGGCTAAGGGATGGTATGATACTCGATGATATTTAAGTTGACTTAGCCTCCTTGGCACTACACTAACTTTCGGGGTCTCACTTAATTTATATTTACCTAATTATGTCCTTTTTTCATCACACATATTCTTGATGGGTGCGGTCTTTTGGACAATTATTTCTTCATTATCACAACTTTTCTTTTCTTATTGTTTTCCCACCGCCCCCATCTTTTTATTGGTTTTTTTGTTCTACCTTTCTTCATACTCATTTTACATCATGTACCCCTATGGTAGCTAAGTGGATAATATCCAAGGAGGAACAGGGCCAAAATAAGTTCATTGTGATACAAATAGGAAGGTGATAGGAGTAAAAAAAAGAATAGGCATTCAGGCTCAAATTCAGGATCAAGGGATATTATTCAAACATTGAAGGCCATTTAGTCTAAAAGTGGACTAATATCAATAACGACCTATGATCCTTTCCTAACCACTATCGTACAACAAGGCAAGACCAATTGAACAAGTTCTGGATTTAACACACAACAAGAACTAGGTAGTATCTCACACACACATGGCACAAAGGTACATCACAAGCTACTACCCATTCGGTTCATGCAATTGTTAGCAGTGATTATCATGTCCCTAGTACTAATGCCATAAAAGATTCACAGTAGTCACAAATAGATGCACATCACACAATTACTAGATAGACAATTGGAGAGGTATTTATCATTCCAAGAAAAATCAACAAAAATATGTCAACTGTCCTAGATACTTATTTTTCCTCCAATTAACCACAATATATCACAAAACAAATATAATATGCCTAAATATGTCGTCTCTACTAGGAACAAGACTACGGGTAAAAGAAGCACGACAATAAAAACCCAAGGAGGGCATCAACACCCATAAGTAGCGCCACCCTCAACTTAAAATCATGCAATATCCCCAATGCATTAAACCAAAACAAGAGAGTTAGAAACATACCTATGGTACCATAGGTGCGAAGATCTAATTTCAATCATATAATAGGAATACAATAACAAAATACCTTGGGTTGCCTCCCAAGAAGCACCTAATTTAGTGTCGCAGCCTGACCCAACTCAGCTTTTTCCACCACCTTGAGGATATGAATTTCACCCCTAACTTAGAGTCCATCTTCTTATCTCACTCATAAGGGGTGGTACAAAAATTAAGAAGTCGAGTAATGAATTAGGCGGGGTAAACCACTTGGCCTTAAAGTGAGGTATGTTTTTATGTTGCTTTTCTAATGTAAAATCAAAAATATAGGATTCTTGTTCCTCATATTCACACTCTTCTACTATTTTAAATAATTCCACAGACAAGATATCATCTAAACATAATGTAGAAAAGTGCTTTGAATGAGGCCCAATCAATCCTACTTCAAAATTTACACTATATACTACATACTCACTAATATTTACCTTCTCGACATCTTCACTTTGAATTGGGCTAGAGTCTTTATGAAAGTTTTTCTTCGTTTCTTCTTTAGCCTCTAGCACCATGTCCTCAATCTTGGCATCATCTCTTATGTTTGGTTCAGTTGGTTGGGAAATCACTGAGGGTTGCTCAACATAAAGATCAACATCAATATAGGGTTACTGCTCCTCATCTTGACACTCTTTCATTAGTTTAAGTAATTCCACAGATAAGATATCATCTAAACATAATATAGAACAATGCTATGAATGATTGACCTCTATATTCATCTCCCCATGAATGATTGGCTTCATGTGATGATGCATATCACATACGATATAATACGTTTCTTTTTGGAGATCCAACATTAGTTGAAACATAGCTTCAATGCCACTCTTTTCGATGCTCCATTCTTTTTTTTTTTTGACCTTAAGACATATCAAACTCATAAAAAGAGATAGAATTTGGATTAGCATAATAGGGGGAGGGGGAATTTGGGCAATCACTCCAATGTCCATCTTGACCACCACATAAAGAACAATCATACTCCTGGTAGGATAGAGATGGTGCACAGATTTCTCTTCGGGTAACATATCTACAATCTTGCCAAAAGTGAGGTCCATCACAATATGGACATCGATCATCAAGATAAGATTTCTAACCAGCAAGCTCATGTTCATTCCATGATGCTATAGTAATAAGTAAACTAAAATAAAAATCAACCTAACACAAGAACTAAAAGAAAACTAAAAACAAATATTTACAAGTTTGAATTCAAGAAAGTAGGCTAAAATTCCAATCCAACTCAATACGCCAAATTGTTCCCCAGCAACGACACTGTTTTTTATAACATTGAACTTACACGTCAATTCAGTGCAAGGCAGTTGCTGTCAATATATTTACCTAACTTTGGATTCGGGGTCGAATCCACGAGAAACAATGTGAGTGGCGATTTAACTAATTTGAAACTATAACTACAAGTTAAATTCAAACAAATGATATGAAAAGATAAAATAAGAGTTTTTTATTATTGAACAAAAGTTATTAACACTTCAATTCACCTTAGAACTCAAACCTTAAACTGCAATATTTCCAATCAAAGATATAGAGATACTAGAGTTGTGATCACTATGATTAGTAATCCTACATTGAATAATAGTTGTAGTATTGGATTCTTGTGACTTATGCGAAACACCAAATTATCAGTATTGACAGTTCATCTAAGTGTTTCTCAAGATACCTAGATGTTGAGTTCCCTAAATCTCTTGAACTTAGGAACCTTATATTCATACTAATTTTATTTTGAGTTGATTAATCTTGTTACAATGTTAATCATTAGATCAAAACTTAAACTTCCCAAATCCTCATTGATAATTCACTATGTTTAGTTTATTTCTCAGTTTGAGAAAATCAACATGAGGTGAGATCTATTGTTTGCAACCAACAAAAAATAATTAATACAAAAGAATTATCAAGATATTCCCACAATCACTCGAACCCTAATCAAATATTAAGACAATACAGGAGTAATCATAGATCCCACAACCCTAGTTGTGGGTTTTAGTTCCACATGAAAAAGAAAGCAATAACAATAACCGATTTCATAATTCAAAGTGATTAAACTTAAAAAAGATATAGTCAAAAATTGATTCTCTTCCCAAATTCAAGAAGAATATCCCTAAACTAAATCAAAGAATTAAAAATTGAAATCAAAGTTTAGAGACCAAAGAGAAGTAAAGTAGTCTCTAAAATAAGTTCCAGAGTTTAAGCCCTAAAACTAGAGAGAAAGTAGATTAATGTCATAAAGTTCAAGATGAATATCAGCCTCCAATAAAACCTAAGAACTTTCCCTTAAATACCAAGAGCTAAATTAGGAATCAAATCACAGAATACAACTTTTTCTCGCACAACTGACGATGAAAAGTGATGCCTTATCAAGAGTTTGATGACTTATCAGACATTGTCGTCAACTTCTCCTCAAAGTTTAATGATTTCTTCCTTAGGCTGACAGAAACTCCTGATGGCTTATCAGGACTTTGACGACATATCAGACAATGTCATCACTTCTTCACTTCAAATCTCATGTACTACCTTAGGCTGACGGCATTGTCAACGGATTATCAGAATTGTGTCAACTTATCAGAGATGCCATCACACTTCTGCTCAAACTTCCTCACACTGTCTACAGCTTATGATGACTCTAATAACTTATCACAAATTTGATGACGTATCAAATAAGTCGTCAACTACACTTTCATGGCCACTTTTTCTAGATTCACCTCTTTTTCTCTTATTGTGTTTGGTTCTCTTGCATCTTGACTTTCCTGCATTATCAAAGAGAAAGCAATCAAAAATGATAAAAGTTGCTTAAGACTTTACAATTATTTCTAGTTAAAAGCCTTAAATGTGTTAGCATTAGTACACACATCAACACCTTTAACTTAAAATAGTTGCTTGTCCTTAAGCAACTTAAACATAACTAAGAGGATACAAAGCACATTCGACAGTCAATCATCCATTTTAGCTTAAAATATTTTACCATCTTAAAGGTCAATCATCTCAAACTCAACTATGTATATTACTGAAAAGCAACAATTCAACACAAAATAATCAAGCTATGGCATCAAATTAGAAACAACAACCATGCATGTACCAATATTACACTAGCCAGGTAAGTTAGCACAAAGCAACATAACTAGTATGCCCTTACAATAAAGAAGTCCTTCCTCACTCATATAACAAATAACATATGTAATTTTAGAGACAATTAATAGACACTTACTCTCAACAAGAAGTTCCAGTCAATGTATGCCAAATAACATAAGCTTGCCCTTATTTTCATTACCAAGGTTTTCAGTCAGGTAAGCTAGGATCACTATAGTTTTTTTTCTTCAGTTTGTAATGTAGGCTAAGGGTTGGTATGATAATCGATGATATTTAAGATGACTAGGCCTCCTTAACACTACACTAACTTTTGGACTCTCACTTAATTTACCTTTACCTAATTCTCTCCTTTCTTGATCAAACATACTCCGGATGGGTGCGGTCTTTTTGACAATCATTTCTTCTTTTCTTATTCTTTTTCCACCGTACCCAGGTTTTTATTCTTTTCTTTTATTCTACCTTTCTTCATGCTCATTTTACATTACACACCCCTATGGTAGCCACCCAAAATTTAGGATATTTTCCTAAGTCAAAGTGCACAATGTCCAAGGAGGAACAGGGCCAAAATAGGTTCATTATGATACAAATAGAAAGGTGATTGGTATAATAAAAAGAATAGGCATTCAGGCTCAAAATCAAGATGAAGGAATATTATTCACACATAGAAGGTCATTTAGGCTAAAAGTGGACTAGTATCAAAAACGGCCTATGATCCTTTCCTAACTGCTATCCTACAACCAAAGCAAGACCAATCGGGCAAGTTCTAGATTTAACACACAATGGGAACTAGGTAGTATCTCACACACACATGGCACAAAGGTACATCACAAGCTACTACCCATTTGGTTCATGCAATTATTAGCAGTGATTATCATGTCCCTAGGACTAATGCCATAAAAATATTCACAGTACTCACATATAGATACACATCACACAGTTACCAGATAGACAATTGGAGAGGTATTTATCTTTCCAAGAAAAATTGACAAAAATTTGTCAACTGTCGTAGATACCTATTTTTTCCCTAATTAACCACAACACATTACAAAAAAAACACAATACACCAAAAAATATTGGCTCTATTAGGAACAAGACTCTAAGGAAAAGAGTCACGGCAACAAGAACCCAAGAAGGACATCAACACCAACAAGTAGCCCCACCCTCAACTTAAAATCATGCAATGTCCCCAATGCATCAAACCAAAATAAGAGAATTATAAATATACCTGTGGTACAATGGGTGCAAAGATCTAATGTCAATCACATAATAGGAAAACAATCAATAAAATACCTAGGGTTGCCTCCTAAGAAGTGCCTAATTTAGTGTCGCGGCACAACCCAACTCAGTTTTTTCCTCCATCTTAAGGATATGAATATCACCTCCAACTTAGAGTCCATCTTCTTGCCTCACTCATAGGGGGTGGTACAAAAATTAAGAAGTGTGAATAACTGGGTCCCCAAACTGTGAGGACTCACCACTATCGAGAAATAGATAGAGATACTCACGAATAATCACACTGCTAGAATTGAGCATCTGAACCTACATTATGAGTCAATGTAGCATATAGACATATATGTGGATCAGTACTTTTAGAATATACTAAGCATGGGGGGGATGAATGTATAAGTAAAATAATATTTTAATATTCATATAAACTCATAAAAGAATCCATGATAAATATATATTGCTGACATTATATTGAATAACTAAAAGACAAAAATTAGAAATTATGCATAATAGAATATACTGTATAAATCCAGCGAGCCATAACACTTAGTTCTAAAAGCTATACTTTTACTCTTTCTAGTAGTAGAATAAGTAGGATTGAAGTTAAGTCTGTTCTCAAATCATGAAGGCAAAGTGTAAAAGGACTCACCTTTGTATCTGTAAACTAAAAGTTGAAATCTCATAACTAATGACTTATGTAAAACAATATCTGAATAAAATAGTGAGCCTTTGCACATACTTTCAAAAAGCTTTTTCTGTTATTCCTTTTTTTTAGGGTTACTCTTTTTTCTGTAGGGAGGTTCTTCTAACCAACATACACTATATGATCTATCATAGTGTCCAACATCTTGTTCCCTTATGGGAAAACCTCACATTGAGGAGAGATATCATACTCTTGCCAAGGAGTATAACCTAATCTAAGTGATCACATCTGTAACTGTCATCCATATAAAAATGGAAATAATTTGAATAATCTGTACCTACATTGGCTCGTAGTTTTTGGGCATGTAGACATACCCAACTCGATGATAAATACTACTCTCTTTAAAGCTGTATGCTCATTCTGTAGGATGTCCACTTTAAAAGAAAACATAATGGTTTATAATGGAAAACAGTTATGCATCTGTTTGGTTTAAACTGTATTCAAAACTAATCTTTTTTCTATAAATTGTAATAAAACTATAAAGTGGGATCCATAACTTAACTGAGGATCAAAATATTAAATCTTTTCTAAAAAATCTGAATATAAGCTAGTCATAGGATGCTTAAAACATCATCTTCTTGAAATATCAATACTTATGCTTAGGGTTTAAAGCCCATGTTTTAAACTCAATTCAAACTATAATAAATTCATGCTCTCTAATAAAAATCTTGAAATTCTTGCATAACTCTGGTCAAGATAGTGAAATTTAACTATCAATGTATATAAAATCATTGCACACTCATAAACACGCAAAAGTAGAGAGGCAATTCAACATTTAATCACTTGAAACATCAATACATCAAATAATGATAATTGGGTATGCATCCTAAACTGTAAATCATATAATTTCATATAAATTCAACTTTCAAAACTAGTTTTTGAGCACAAGGATGAAAGAGGATCATTGTTCATAATCCCACATACCTTGCTTGATGAACTGAATGCAAAAGCTTGAACTTTTGAATCTCTAATAGTGTTGTTAAAGCTTTCTCTTGAAGTTCTTGAACCTGGAACTCTAGATTATAAGTTTTCTTGGAGTAGGAGTTATGAAAATATTCTTGATTCTTGGAAAGAGGGTTTTGTTCTTGGAGAAGAAAAAGATGAATAATGAAGCATCTATGCTATTCAGGGCTAAAATCATGTGGTTTGGGAAGATTTGGATGAGGATAAATGACTCAAATACTCCAATAAACCCATTATTTAACAAGTCAAAACTGGGCACCGACGTGATCAGCGACGCATTGCATCACTCACTGCGGTACGATTAGCAATGCATCGTGTCATCTACATTGACGCGAGAACCGATGCGATGTGACAATATCATGTCGATATTCTATTTTGGCCAACTAAACATGCCCCAATATTTCTCCAAAATATCCGAAACTCACCTCGGAGGTTCTATGGACTACCCTGATCATGAAACAACTTTGAAATTGATATTCCAAGGTTGGAATGGCAGAGAATAAATTAGTCAAAGTTTAGAAGACAAAAATGAGACTAAATCTCCAACACTTAGCTAAAATTTCAGGTCCTAAGTCTCTAATATGCCTCTTTTGAGCTGAATTGAACTAGAAAGAACTTGGGGTATTGCATAATGCCTCTTTAGGGTTTTTATTTAGTGTTCTAGATGAGTTTAGGGCCTTGGTGAAAGACTAAAAATTCCCTGGAATTTAGATCATGAAACTGCAAATCCTAATTTTGCATGTCGACACAACGCAGTGCTATCGCATTGCGCGACTAGAAATAGACAACTGCAACCTAGAACTTTGGTGTGATACAGTGCCAATTGCGGTGCCTCACTGTAAAGTGACAATTGAAAAAATTCCCCTTTGCATGATGTGGTGCTTATCATGGTGATACACTGGAAAAGGACGAATTGAGTTCGGCCATCACCACGATGCGACCTTATCGTGTTGGGCTACTATTTTGCATAAAAACTGCCATAACTTCTCATCCAAGTATCGTATTTGGGTAAAATTGGTATTGTTGGAAAGATAATTCAATTTTGTACAACTTGGTGGGTCTTTGTATATATAATTATGAGTATAATAAAAGATATGATCGCTTGATGTTGACTATTCTTATCAAAATTTCAATCAGTAAGGATTATTTTTATTTGTCTAGTAGATGGCAGATATTTGAGGCCATAATATATATCAAAAAAATTCATAACACTACCAAGGAGACATAAGGTACTATGCATGAGCTTGAAATAAGATGCTAACATTGGTTTGGATTTTCGGGGTATTACTCAAGGGATTTCCTTGACTCCTAATATTAGGTATACACCGGCGGCTCCCTAAGGAAAATAGAAAAGTAAAATCGAACAACCTCAACAAACTCTATCAAACAATATGTTGTTGTATTCCCTGGCAACAAACCCACAATTTGATGTCACCCAAATCTATACCTCTAAGAAGTATAATATAGTCGATGTAGATATACTAACCCAATAGAGGTTGGGGTCGAACCCACAGGGAAAAAGTTGAATGTCTCTCACGATTCTATTGAAGTAGTTGAAAAAATGGAAGAAAACTAAATGGTTTTTTTTTATGAAAATAGTATAGTACCAACAAATATTGATCAATTTAGTTGAAATTAATTTGATATGAATACTGGGACTGTGTTTTCCAAATCTTCCTAACTCTGTAGACTTATCGTGCTCCATCCTACTAACGCAATGCCCTACCTGTAGAATCTGAAAAGATAGCTATTACCTACCATCTTGCAAATGCCTTGGTAAATTTTAGTCTTCTCCTTGTGAATCTCAGAGTGTCGCCTTACAAACCCTTTCCTTTGATCCTAGTTAAACTATCACCTTTTGGGTGTCAAGTTCATTAGACAAGGGTTGATAGCCATAAATTACTATTGTAAGCTTTTTTTTTTTAATCTTGACCTCTCTTGTGTAGATGATATCGAATATAGGTGAGATCTTAACTTCTACAGTAGTTAAAAAAGAATACAACTCGAGGAAGATCTCATCGCATACATAAACACTAATTTACAAGAATATCTCACTTTCTCTACTTTTTTATTCTGCTAGGGTTTCCATATCCCTAGTTAAGTGCTTTAGACTCTCATAGTTGCAAAAATATCCATGGAATTCAATAATGAAAGGATAAGATGAATCTCATAATAATTGAAGAACAAAAACCAAATGCTCAAATTAATAATAACACAAATAATCAAGAACAAAGGATTCCAAGATCTAAAGTTGAATCTTGAAGTCAATATATGCTTGTGAATGTAAAGAGTTTGTAAAAGTGCATAAATTAATAAGAAAACATCAAAATTTCAAAAATCGTAACCCAAATGAATAAGAAAAACAAGGTCAGTGATAACTTACGAACACACTTACGGGTCATAAGTGGTACTTATGCACCATAAGTGGGTGTCGTAAATGTCAGACATCTTCAGAGCTGCAAGAATTCGACCCATGAAGGCAGTATATGTGGTACTTACGCCATGTAAGTGCCCCTTTGTAACTATAAAAAAAAAATCTTCAAACTTTAAATTCTTAGATGTTCTTCTTATGACACCTATGAAGGGACCTAAGACCATTGTAGGTACCACTTACGAGAACTTATGGGTTGTAAATGGCCCCGTAAGTGGTCTTTCTACACTTTTTCATCGTATTTTCTTCTCTTCATCTCCAAAAATCTAGTTTCTTACAAAACAAACATAAAAACACCTCATATATAACAAAGCAGAGCGAAGAACTTGCATATTTTCTATTTTAAGCATCGAAAGTTCCATGAAACCATGACACATCACTATAGTAGGATATGTGCTATTTAATGAAGTTTATAGAAATAATTACTATTTTCATTCCACTTTTATTTTATATTTGAAAAGGGAAGTTTAGGGTAAATATACTTAGTTTCAATCTAAGTTCCTTCATTGAGGTAAGTTAATGCACTTATATAACTAGGTTTTAAAAGATTAATACTTGTAACTACTATGTTTTGTTAATAGGGAAGGATTTGACTTGATCTAGGCTGATTTTTTAGTATAACTTGGTGAAAACAAAGTGAAATCCTTGGATTTTAGTTGAGGGTGGATAATTTAAGATGGCATGCATAGAATTTATTATTATAAATCTGACTTTGATATAATTAAGATGGAATGAATGTAGAAAAAACCTAAAATAAGAGAATAATTATGATTTTGGCCTTGTGGTTGTGGGATTACATTATAATCCTTGAATCTAATAGGGATTATTTGAATATTGGTTACATTGTTGTTTTTAAACCACAATCAAGCTGAGATTGCAAGAAAATGCAAGGCTTAAGTTCAACAGAGCAAGTGCAAGACTTTGATTGAGATGGGTGATGGTTGAATTAAAGTTGAGACACAATTTGGTTTATGTGTGAATATTGATTTCCTCTTTGATATCGCCCAATCTACACTTCCTATAAAAATATAAAGCAGTCATTGATCAAATATAGAACCCAACTAGGTTTGGGTCGATCCTATGAGGAATAGGTTGAAATATTTATAGATGTATCTATCTAACGAATCACAAAATAATTTCTAGTAATTAGGAGGAGTATGAATTTATGACCTTGAATAGTAACAATAGATGATTTTAACTACTTTGCGATAAATATAAGAAAATTACTAGGTTGGTGTTCCCTAAAAGATAATCAACTTGTAATTAATATGAGAAAGGCTATAGGACTATGTTCCTTATAACTTCATAACTATGTAAGTTCTTTGTACTAGTAACTCTATCGGTGATTACATGCAAATCAATAGTTTATGTTTTCCTAAATCACTTTAAAACCTATTGTACGACTATCCTCAATCACTTATTATAATCTTATGGGTTTCGCTCTACAAGCCCCTATCTGGGATCCCATAGTAGCTGTCTAGTTTATTGGCTCAAGCTATTAAATTTAGGTTGATAGCTTCAAGTTTCATTTTTAATTCCCTTTTCCATCTGTTACACCTATTTTATTGTCATTAAGGATAAGATAAGTTCCATTGCGTATCTTTAAAAAGAAATTAATCAAAATAGAATATTAAACCATGTACTAACACCATTTAAGAACCACGTTGTACTTTGAGCAATAATTGATTAATCTATCATGGTCCCCACAATCATAGTTGTTGTGTTTAGCGATCAATGATTGGAATACCTCACTAATAATTTTGAATAGAATGAATAATCATGAACTTGTGATGAATAAGATAAAAACCATAAATCTCACTTTGAATTAAAACCCTAAAAATTAATTACCGAAAATAACAACAATATGCCTTGAAAGTAATAATAGTATGTAAACTAAAACAATAAAACTAATAGGTGTATTTATAAATAAAATGAAAACTATCCTAAACTTAATGGGATCTATAGAATCAGTGCCTTAAATGAAGGAAATAATGAACATTGATAGATACCATGATCACCTTTTATGTTTGTTAGTTGATACTGCCCTTTTTCTAACTTTCAGTTGTTTTCTAGGATGATGCTCAGTACAAGATTGTTATTCAAGAGACTATATTTGTATCCTCTTATCAGTTCCAACTTTGAGTTTAACTAATTCCAAACTCTCCTTCAATAATTTTCAAGAGGAGGTCGTTGTTTCTTCCAATAATTGTGAGATCTCCAATCTGTTATCCATCAACTTTCATCTTCTCAGGTTCATCCTATCATAGAAAGAAATGAACACTATTAGATCAACCGATTATTGGTTGGCTCTTCTAATGTCTTTGAGTTTCAATTCCTGCACTCTACTTCTCTAGGCCTATTTAACTTGCAAATACCACAAAAATACATCATCCGCATAGAAACTCTTCTTTGAACTAGAAATTTTCTTTGCTTTTAAGTATCAAAATTGTCTTAAGTTCATGGAATATCAATATCCTCAATATAGAAAGTTTGAATGTCCTTAGGCAAACAAAGCAAAACAGAACAAAAAATAAACTATGTGACACTTTAACAAAGAGAAATCTAAGAGTCCTATGACAATCATATTTGCAAAAATTAACATCTGTACAATAAATAAAAACACAATTTAAACCCTGTCCAATATGATCAAAACCAAAACATAATTATGTGCATACAAATTACCCACCTTGACATAGTTGAATCAAGTAATGACACTACATTATCAACAAACAACCTAGCATATAAACCAATGATACTACCTAAACAAATAAAAACCATGATGCAACCCCTATTCCCCCACAGAAGAAAAGTTCCCCACACTCGAAATGCATAATGAATATCAGAACAAGGATTGAATCAAAGAACTCACTCTTTCAAAAAGTTCAAGTCGTGTGCATGAAATACCACAGACCTTCCTTTATTTTCTACACCTCCATTTTTTTGAATATTTTGATTAGGATAAATGTAGGTTTTTACTAGCTTGTAGTAGGCTTTGAGACGGGTATGAAAAATTCAAATTAAGTGAGTCATCCCTCCTTAGCACTGTGTTACTTTATGCTCAACTTTTCAACCCTGTTTATTTCTTTTCCTCCCTTTCAACTTCGAAACTTCAGGGACAATTTTGTTTTGCAATTTTTCTTGTACCTTTTTTTTCATTTTCTTTTCAAACTGTATTCACTTTTGTTTCTTTTTCCCTTCTTTTTTTATTTTTAGAATTTACAGCACACCACTCCTTTTTTATTTTCCATCTTTCTTCTACATACCCTATCTTTCTTAGGCAAACCTACGATATCCAAATTAACTTAGGTTATTTGGTTGTGTTGAGGTGCATAGTCTACAAGGAGGGACCAAGGCTAAAGTAGGTTCATTGTAGCAAAATTATGAAGATGAATGTGTAGTTAAAAGAAAAGGTCTATTTAGTCTCAAAGTTTGGGATCAAGGGATATAATATTTCATTTGCTACGTTTTTAGGCTTATAGTAGACTATTCAATAAATGGACGATGATCTTTTCCTAATCAATTTTCCTTAAAATTGGTCAAGACTAATTGAGGAAGTACTATATTGCACTCACATACTTACTAGGTAATCACTTCACAACACATAAGGGTCAAGGCTTCGAACATACTTACTACATATCCTATTCATGCATAGATATGTTATAATAATCATGTTGAAAATCCTATTTACATAATAATATGAGCATTGGTTACAGCTCATAGTAATTATACAACACAACTAACATATAAAAAAGTTTTACAGAGACATATCATTTAAACACGATTTATAAAACATAGATTTGCATGCTCTTTTTATTTTGACTATGCCAAGTTCTTGTATTCTCTCTTCGTTACACAAACAACACAAAAATAACTAACAACAAAAATTAACTCCTAAACATACTGATTTTACTTGATAGTACATCCAACAAAAAATAAACACGAAAAAAAAAATCCTCTAATATCAGTATACCTCCCCTCGAATTAAGAAATTATGTAATATCCCTAATTCACAAATAAATAAAAATAAAAAAGTTGGGTAGGTACATACTTCTGGTGCACTGAGTAAGAATCTTTGACTAAACTGTTGGGGCCTCAGATGGAACTCCTCCATGATACCTATTTCTCATGGCCTTGATAGTGGTCGTGGCACTCATACTCAAGTTGTCACCGCAAATGGCTAGTACACTCAATAATTATATCATGGGGGCTATCTCTATACCCTTAATGTGCCATGGTTTTATGGTACTTTTGATACTAAAAAAAGGAAATTATGCAGGAACTTAGGTATTCTTGTTTAATATGATGTGTGTTTTATTGATTTTCGCAGAAAAATAGGGTTCGAAGCAAAGAATAAGAAAAAGGGATGCAGAGTTTCTAAAATAGGGAACCACTCATCAACCTACTAATACTGGGTAGAACCAACTAATAGTGGGTACAACCTACTAATCAGGGGTAGAACCTACTAATAGTGGATAAAACCTACTAATCATCAGTAGAAGTAGTAAGTTGAGTCCAGAAAATGCTATGTTGAATCATATTCTTACTAGTCATTCTACGATTTGCAGGTAATAACTAATAATCATGAGTTTCATTAGTTAGTTGACTTCTAAAGGTGGCATGTTGATTATGATTTCTACTAGTCAACCTATGATTAGTGGGTACTACCTACTAATCGTGAGTTGCATTATTGAGTTGAGATTCTTAAAGATTGAAGTCTGCTCTAATTTCCACTTCTTGAAGGCATGATTTGTGGGTTGTACCTAATACTCAACCCACTAAGCATGAATTCATGCCCACCAAACTATCCTACACTATTTGGGATAGGTATTATTTTATATTTATAAATACTCCTATTGAGTTTTGTGATTAGTTTGGACTCTTTTACAATATTTTATGCACTCAACATACTTCCAACATTATTTTGAGTTTCGAGGTACATAAATTATCTTGGAGTTATGTTCTTGGTTTTTTAGGTTTATCATTGAATTGAAATTTTGGGTTTCACATCTTATTCTTGAAAATTCAACATTATAATTTTGGATTTTTTATTTGATTTTACAAAAATTAGTAGCTAAATCACATAACTAGGGTTTTGAAACCCTAATAAATTAATAGAAAAGTTAAGTGCAAAGTCATTCTAGATTATTGCTCTTGCATGTATTTGGATTTCCTTTATTTTGATGGCTTTCTTAATGGCTTCAAATGTTAGGAACTTGCCCATATTTGATACTTTCTCAAGAGAGAGGTAGATATTACGAAAAAGATATCACAATAATAATTTGAAGCTTTTAACCTTAATCTAGTTAACTGTGACCAAGAGGAGATAATTAATATGATATCATAAAATAAGGGTTAATAAGGCGATGCTCTCTGACTGAGAGAAAATGAGCAAAATTCACCCAAACCAAGGTTGAGAGAAGGTTAGGTAATACATAAATTGTTAGATATTGTGTGCAAGGCATCAATAGAGTTTGACAAGTACAAAAATCCTATTGAGTTACAAAGTCAAGGGGAACACAATCCTAGTACTTGTCCCATATTGATCACAACCCTAATTACCCATCTATTATCATGTTACTCTTTTTGTTACCCCCCCTCCCACCCTTTTATTTATGCAATTTCCATTTACATTAGCAAGATCTTGATAGATTTTTGGCCCATTCCACATAAGATCGATCCTACTCTAGTTGGGTTTATATTTGACCAATGACCTCTTTATAATTACTTGGACGTGTAATTTTAGCGACATTAAATTTTGGCTTTATTTCTAGGGAACATGGTTATGAATTAATTGATCAAATTTTTTGAAGTAGCTGGTGTCATTTGTTGATATCTGGTTTTGTACTATATCTAGGGCACACGCTGGTGTATGCCTAGTACTCAAAGTCAAGGCAATCCCCTAATTTCATTATAACTTGAGAAAAATCCCTACATGAAGGGGTTCATGATAATCGACCATAATGAATGGACCACCTCCACATGGTGTTCATGAAATGATAGAGCAAGTCAGTACTCATTTAATTGTCAAAGAAAATGCTAGGTAAGCCGCTGGTTATCGAGCAAATATAGAGGAAAATGATAGATAGGTGGATGCCGAATGTCGCGATAAACATGAAAAAAAATAGAATTATAAGGAGTAGAGGTCAACAACCCATTCACTACTACTTGTCAATGTATGATAATCTAGAAGATTTGGGTTATCTTGACCTAGTTAAGACAGGTGCAATCATTCCAAAATTAGATATTTCAAGTGTAATGATCTAGTTGTTGAACTTGAAGAGAGTGTTTGTAATTTTTCCTACTGATGATGAAAAGATGCACCTAATCAACTTTGTGGGGATTTGGACTTTGTACACTTTGCCTGGGGTTAGTTAGGAAGCAATATGACTAAGTTTGTTCCCATTCTATTTGATAGGAGAGGCAACTCTATGGTTAGGAGAGCTACCTCATGGTTCTATTGTTAGCCTCCTAAATCTATGTTTTAATAATGACAAACTAACAAGTGTATCTTTGAAGAACATTGAAGATTACTAATATTTTAAGGATAAAGGAAGCAGGAACCAAGGACATTAGAAATTGAGGTACATCCATGGAATCCAAGTAATTCAATCACAAATTTTGGATAATTCAATCACAAATGAGAACAAATGGAAGGAGAATCACAACTCCAAATGTCATGGAAAATTAAATCAAGATGAAATACAGAAGAGTGTCTCACCCAAAGATGTGGAGGATCACGACATTCAAATGGTATGGAAAGCAGATCAATCAAATATCAAAAAAACAGAAGAAGGATCAAAATCCTAGAATCACGACAGACCAAATCAATCAAGATAAGTTTTGATAAATTAGACAAGAAAAAAAAAGAGAAAATCACGAGCATATTTGGAAATGCATCAATCTCTAGAAGAATAAAAAGAAAAATAGATCAGGAACATATCTGATATGGACATTATCCAAAGTCATATATGGACATATCTGATATAGACATATCAGACGTCTACATTACTCAATCAAGGAATCAATTTACATCCTTGATTGAGAAGAAATATATCTTGGGTTTCCTTATGAAGAGTAGTAGCTGAGGCTATAAAATATGAAGACTAAAGGAAGACACTTTTTACGCTACTTCAAGTAGAGAGATCAGAGTATCTTAATAGTAGTCTCACAAGTCTTTTTAACTTTTAGTTTATAATTGTAATATAAAGAGTAGGATCCAGACAACTTTGTAACTTCAACTAAGTTTTGTCATAATATTTGTAGAGTAAAATAAGTCTTCAGAACATGTTTCCTATCTTTGTACTCAAGCCTAACATTCAATTATCTAAGGAAACTTTGAAACCCAAGGGGAATGGAAGTAGGCACCACATTGGTGTTCCTAACCAGGATAAATCATTGTGTTATTACTCTATGTTCTGTTATTTAATTGTTTAATTATTTTAAGTCTAATCTGTTTGTAAAGTACACTGATCTACAGGAAAGTCGACTGTGAGTAGTCAGTAGTCCACTCACAGAAAAAATTCAATTCACCCCTCCTTAAATTTCAATTGGTATCAGAACAAGTCTTATTTATGGCATTACTTAACCACAAGTAGTCAAAGATTAAATAATAAATTATCAAATTCTCTGTGCTCTACTTGAAGATGGTCACTCCACAAGACCTCCATACTTTAATGGACATCATTACTCTTACTGGAAGAACAGGTTCAGAATCTTTGTCCAATCAAATGACTTCAAAGCCTTGGTTGTCATCAAGAAGGGTTCAAAGTCGATTCCAGGACTCAAAAAGTAGTCAAAGGACAAAGAAAAAAAATTGAGCAGTTCTAACATAAAAGACCTTGAGATCTTAGAGGTCACAAAAGAAAATCAAGAGGTAATCCAAAATAATAAACATGCTATAAGTTTACTTTTGTGTGCAATTAGCGAAAAACAATGCGACAAGATGTCAACTAGTGAAACCATAAAAGAAATGTGGGACAAATTGGAGGTATCCCTTGAAGGCACCACAAAAGTTAAGAAATCAAAAAATGCTACCCTAGTAAATAAATACGAGCTTTCAAAATGGAAGAGAATGAGGACATTGAAACAATGTTTGCCACATTCAGCAAGATCATATGCAAACTTAAATCACTATAAATAATCTATCCATACATGATGCAAATCCATAAGCTGGTCCTAAGTCTCCTAAAGATTTAGGAAACCTAGGTTGCCATTCTGGAAGATGAAGATCTTCACAACATGACATATGATGAACTGTGAGGTAACCTTATTCAATATAACAAAAATTATACTAATAGGTATCACAATGAGGAGAAAAATAAATCAGTAGCTATTAATGCTACTCTAATCGAAGAAATGGAAATTATTGAAAATACCAATAGTGAAGGAATGGCTCTCATAAATCGTGGAGCAAGGCAAATCATGAGACAGAGGCTATAGAGATCCAAAGGAGCAAAGAATGATGATTACACTAGAACCAATGATTGTTGTTATTACAATGGAAGACCTGGTCAATTTAAACAAAACTATCCTGAGTTAAGGAAAAGATCATCCAAGAAAATCAAAACTTCGGAGCTTGGAGTGAAGAAGATGAAACCCAAGAGGTAGAAGTAGCTAATATATGTTTCATGACAATTGGTGAATCCAATGAGGTAAGAACACATGACTGTCACAATTGTAATATTATTGGATCAAACTAATATTTGATAATCGACAAACTTCAAAAGGTCATAAATGAATATAACAAACATGGTCAAGAAAAGAAAAGTTGCAAAACCCGATTTAAAGAAAAAATAAAAGAGTAACATTGAAGTCATCAAAGAAAAATCAAAGCATGCCAAATTGAAATTGGCCTACTTCATGAAGAGATTAATGATGTAAGAATAATGCTAAACTGCATTAAGAAATCTCCCAGTCACAGTTTTGTGAAATTCAACTATTTTGAAAATGAATTTGGTTCCTCATCGAATTTGTTTAAATCAATAAAGATATCCTTATCTTCTTGAGGACCTATAAGTTTTATTTGTGGAAAGAGAGGGAAAAAATCTTATATCTACAGGCATAAACCTAAAACTTTGTGGTTTTGGAGGACCAAAGGAAGCACATCTAACCCGCAAGGACCCAAGACTACTTGGGTACCTAAACTAAATTGATCTTCTTGTGTTTCAGGAATAGGTCCACAAGATCTATAAGAAATGAATATAGTTCATTGATAGAATATGTCCCAAATATATGACCGGAAAGAAAGAAAATTTTTCTGCTCTAGCAAAAAATAGATAAGGGATCAGTAAGGTTCGATGACAGTGCTAGAGGCAACATCATCAGAGTTGGCCCTGTAAAACTCAACTCGTTATATGAATTCATAGAAGTATATCAGGTAGACGATCTCTAACATAATTTGCTCAACATCTGTTAGCTTTGTGATATCAAATTCAAAGTACTCTTCAAGGCCAAACATTGCTCAATCAAGCATAACAAAATGAACATCTCTCTAATTGGTGAATGCAATGATAACATTTTTATCTTAAATAGTCATGATTTTTGTTCTTTAACCTGCCTCATCGTGCCAACCAATGACACTTGTTTTTGGCACAGAAATCTTGGGCATGCTAGCATCCATATCATTGAGAAATTGACTAGACTTGATTTGGTGAAAGGCCTACCAAAACTCAAGTTTGAAAAGGATCACATCTGTGATGCCTGCCAATTGGGTAAATAGACTTGAACATCTTTCAAAATCAATGACAATGTCTTTACTACTAAACCTCTTCAAATAATCCACATGGATCTATTTGGTCCTACCAAAACCACAAGCATTGGTCGAAAGAGATACATTTTTGTCATCATAGATGATTACTCACTATTTAATTGGGTAATGTTTCTTGCTAATAAACATGAGGCTTTTACAAATTTTGAGAATTTTTGTACAAAGGTATAGAGAGAAGCTAGACACCCCATCACTTATTTTCACAGTTATCTTGGAGAAGAATTTGAAAATAAGATGTTTAAGGAGTATTGTGCTCAAAATAGATACTCTACAAACTTCTCTTTACCGTGGCCTCCTAAAAAATAATATAGTGGAGCAAATGAATCGGTCCCTCTAGGAAACTTCCAGGACATTGATGTTGGAACATAATCTCCTAGATCACTTTTGGATAAAAGCAGTTAGTACAATATGTCACATCATCAATAGGTTCCTGATCAGACCTATTCTAAAGAAAATGCCTTATGAACTCTAGTAAGGAATGAAGCCCAACATTAGATATTTCTATCCCTTTGGCTACAAATGTTTTATCCACAACAATGGTAAGAATTCCTTAGGAAAATTTCATCCACAATGTGATGAAGGTATTTTCCTTGGGTACCTCCAATTAGTTATGCTTATAGAGCTTTAATAAAAGAATGTTGAGTGTTGAGGAATCTACGCATATATTTTTTGATGAATCTAATTCCTTCTAATGAGTTTAAATTCTGATGAAGAATAGGTGAGTAATCTATATACTAGATAAAATCTCAACACAACCTTAGAACTTCCACAAGACAAGTCGACTATACCCCCGACAGAGTAGACCTCCACATCAGAAATAGTAAAATCAAGTGTTCCAAAAGAATGGAAGCATAATGGTAGACATCAAAATAAACTCAATATTGGAAATCTACAAGATAGAGTGCAAACCAGAGTATCATTAAGGAGACCAATATCATTTGTCCTTGTATTCCAAATCAAACCAAAGAAAACTGATGAATTACTCAATGATTAACCATGGGTTAAATTATGAAGGAAAAAATGTATCAGTTTGAATGAAATCAAGTCTAGACTATAGTTGAAGGGCCTAGAAACTGTTCAGTAATTAGAACCAAATGGGTTTAATCTACCAGGGGTAAGGAATAAGGGTATGGATTATATGCTTTGGGTACGACTTGGTTGGATGAGTCGTATTATAGATAGTGTTGGATCCTAATCTTGAGTCTAGGATATGAGTGGAGGGTACCACTCATATTGGAGGGTACTACTCATTAGGGTAAGTCGTACCCCTTGCACGGGATTTTGTGCAATTTAGGTGAGGGTATTCTTAACATTTCTACACTTATCCTACTAAGGTCCCTGTGACTTCTAACCTACTTGGAATGTTATTTACCCTATTATTCCATTGATTAACACTTAGAGATTTTTCTAAAACATAATATAATCTCTTAATAGATTCTGAGCAAGAGAAGCTAGGGTTTAAACTAGAGGATTGATTTGGGGCTTGTTTTGGTGATTTATTTCCATCATCATCTTGGTTTAAGGCATATTCTCTTCCATCATTTTTAATTATAAGCATAAGCATTATTTGTATGAATGTTTTTATGACTTCATTGATTGTATGATTTTGGTTTTCAAATAAGAATTGGGGGTTTTGATAATAAATTGTTGGTTATTGTTTTCTCGGGTTTTAATTATGCTTTATGTGCATTAATGGTGGTTTTCGACAATTGAATTACACGATAATGTTTTAATGGTAATTTCAATTGGTTTTAGTTATATTATGCCCCCAATGTGTTTGACAAAATGCCTAAAAATAGGTTTTATTCCACTAAGTGTTTTAATGAAACTCTTACTTTTTTAAAAAACTTGGTACAGGAATTTTGTATGGTTTAAATGTCTTGAAAAGGTAAATGGATAAATAGTTATGCTTGTGGGGTACATGAAATCCCCCAAGTGGTATAATATGGTTAATGAAAGGGCACTTGGAAGTCCCCTTACAAATATATGTGGTTGGCTAGGGATAATACTTGTAAGTATGGTCGGTATGACGATACCACCACTAAATGGCCATGGTTAATAAATGGTAAATGGATTGTTTATTTTCTTGGTAATGGTTTTAATTTGTTAATAATGGAAGGATATTGAGAAAATATATGGAAGGTAGAGGTCCAGGGGGACCAAAAATGGAAACTCATATTTATTAGGTTGGTCTTGGTGATCGTGTGTATGATGTCACACAATATTTTGAGGGATTTACTAGTATTCCTAGGTTTTCTTCCCTGGTTCTATGGCTTCACATACTAGGGCTCTTTCAGCAGGGAGATCTGAACCCATATAGCCCAGGGTGGTTTAGGATGGCAAAGTTATACAACCTAGGTAAAGGTTTTAATGCCATTCTAAACTCGGTCCCCTTTCCCAATATGGTTATATATATATAGGGTGGTGTTCATAAGCAGGTTTTTACTTAGTTTTATAAATTCCATTATTTTATCCTTATCTTAAGATCATGCTAATGCTCACCTCCTAACCCATCTACTAGTAGCTACATACCCTCGCTATAAAGGAACTGGCAATTCTATTTTTTCTACATAGTGATTGACTTGGAGATCAGTATTTGGACTGTAGTGGTGAGTTTTTAGCCTTTTGGAAGGCTCTATTCTATGTTATGAATATTTCTAGACACTTTGATTTATCATGGATATTGGTTTTGGCAATGGTTAGGGGTATGTCCCATTTGAATTTTATTACTCTTCTAGTTAGAGGCTTTGTTGTACTACTATGGGTTAGAATGGGCGGGATCAGTATAGGTGTCAGCCTTAAAATTGGTATTGGTATTGAGGCTGGCATCATCAGACATAATTTCTTACTATTCCATTATATTTCATTTTGGGATTAATTATTTTATGTTTTGGAATCTTCTTGGTTATGACCTGGTTTATATCCCTTGTTTCGGTATTGATCTCAAATAGTTAGATTGCTGGTAAAGGATAGTTGGACTCGGTTAGGTCGGTCACAATTGTGATCCTATCCTATATTCTTCATTTGAGCTATTACTTTATTTTGATACATGCTCGAAATTTGGCCAACTTAGGGCAGATGACTGGAGGTTGGGTTGGGTAATAGGGGTGTTCTCTAGTCTCAATTAGACTTAAGATGCACATTATTACAAAGCCCCCAAATGGGTCGTGTTAAGTTGGTATCATAGCCTAGGTTCATGGTTAATTAGGATTCTATAAATCCATGTTGAGTAGAGTCTCTGTTAAGGTTGTATAGCATGCCATACTCATAAGAGAAAAGATACATGGCATTTAGGAGTGTTTCAATTTCTTAGTATTCAACTTTCAATCTTGGAGTCTTAGTCCTGGAATATTCTTTGAGGGTAATATTAAGGGGTGAATCCTAATTTTGGGGTTCATCTTCAAACTCATAGTCCTATCCCTGATAGTTCTGGAGTTACATCGATTGCTACTGGTCTTCTTTAAGGAGGGGTGAATAATGCAGAATTCCATCAATCTATTCATGTTATTACTCAGATGGTCACTACTCAGGCTAAGCGGGGTGTGACTGGTGCTTTGTTTTCTAAGGCCACAAGGGTTGGCCAATTTTCGAAAATGAGTCCTCCTATTTTTACTAGAGTGAAGGTGTAAGAGAATCCACAGGGCTTCTTGGATAAAATGGAAAACATATTTTAGGTGATGCAGGCTACCAATGTAGAGAGGGTAAAATTTGTAGCTTATTAGATCAAAGATGTTGTATATCAGTAGTATGAAGAATGGGATAGGGATAGGAGTGATGTAGAAGAATCAGTCTTTTGGGATACTCTTTCTAAGGCCTTCTTAGATCATTTCTTTCTCCTAGAGTTGAGGAGAGTAGAGATAGAGGAGTTTGTGAACCTCAAGAAGGGGACGATGTCTATCAAGGAATATGCCTTGAAGTTTCACCAATTTTCAAGGTATGCTCCTAATTTAGTTGCTGACATGCAGGCAAGAATAAGGAAGTTTGCTTCTAGGTTGAATCAAGATTTGATTTTGGAGAGAAAGACTACCTTGCCAATTAAAGATATGGACATCTATAAGTTGATTATTCATATGCAACAAGTGGAGGATAAAAGGAGAATACTGGTGAAGTTCGGGGATAGACAAGGTAAGAGGAGCAGTTTTCTTACTAGGGAGGTTCTTAGTCTCAAAGTAGTCGTGATGGTGGCCAATGGCATAAAAAGAAGTGGGGGAGTTTTGGTTCCTACTCTTCTACTAGTGCTCCGTACTAGCCGAGCGATATTTGTCATCAATGTGGTGATAGTTTTAGGGAACAGGGTGCCCAATCTTAGTCAAGCAGAGGTTATTCGTTTTCTTTATGCCATCTTTATCAGTTCCGTAGTTGTGCTTATCGGGGTTATTGCGATGAAGGAAGGGAAAAATGCTTCAAGTGTGTCTATGCAGGCCATCGACTCAAGGATTATCCAATTAATAAGGTTTCTATAGGGGTGAATAAGATTTTTGTGGCTTCATCTTCTGCACTTATACTTAGTGGTGTGGCATCTACTTCTGTTACTGCTCCTAGTTCTAGTGTTAGTCGGAATAAGTTGTATGCTTTGGCATCTTGATAAGAATCTAAGGCATCACCTTATGTCATTACTGGTACATTACATCTTTTCTCTTATGACATATATTTCTTGCTTAATTCAGGGACCACTCTCTCCTATATGACTCTTTATGTGGCTGTATGTTTTTGTTTTGATCCGAAAGTTATTTTGGATCCTTTTTCTTTTTCTACCCTGGTAGGTGACTCGATTATTTCTAAGAGAGTCTATAGGGGGTGGTGTCTTTTCGGGGCAAGCAGACTTTAGTGGATTTGTTTGAACTTGATATAGTGGATTTTGATATTATTCTGGGGATAGATTGGTTACAATCTTGTTACGCATCCTTGGATTGTCAGATTCATAGGGTTATATTTAGGTTCCCTGGTGAACCAGTTATAGAATGAGAGGGTATTTCTTTAGCCCCTAGGAGAGATTTATTTCTTATCTTAGTGTTTGGAGGTTAATCTCTAAAGGTTTTCTTTATCATATGCTATGACTTAAAGATTCTAACTCAAAAGTTCCTTCTTTCCAGTCAGTTTCAATGGTTAATGAGTTTCTAGAGGTCATTCTAGATGATCATGCTGGTGTTCCTTCTCATAGGGAAATAGAGTTTGTTATTGAATTAGTTCTGAGCACTCGTCTAATTTATTTTCCTTCGTATAGAATAGTTCCAGCTGAGTTAAGGAAACTCAAGGAGAGACTTAAGGATCTTTTGCATAAAGGGGTTTATTTATCCTAGTGTATCCCCATGGGGTACACTGGTATTTTTTTAGCATAAGAAGGATGGTTTTCTTCGGATATGCATTGACTATATTCAGCTGCACAAGTTGACGGTCAAGAATAAGTATCAACTTCTAATGATAGGTGATCTATTTTATTAGTTTAAATGTACCAAGTTCTTTGCTATTATAGATCTTCAGTATGGGTACCATCAGTTAAATATTAGGGAGGTGGACATCCCTAAGATAACTTTTAGTACCTGGAATGGGAACTTTGAGTATTTGGTTATATCATTTTTTTTGACTAATAATCGGGCTACATTTATGGATATGATGAACAGGGTTTTCTATCAGTATTTGGATCTCTCTATTATTATGTTTATTGATGACATTCTGGCTAATTCAAAGAGTGAAGTGGATAATACCAATCACATCTGTATGGTGCTACAAACCTTAAAGAAACAAAAATTGTAAGCCAAGTTCTCCAAGTGTGATTTTTGGTTGAATGCTGTAACTTTCTTGGGTTATTTTATTTCTAGTGAAGGGATCATGGTCAATCTGCAAAAGGCTTTTATGGTGAAGAGGTGGCCTGGACCCATGAATCTATTTGGCATTCGGAGCTTCTTAGGTTTAGCTGGGTATTATAGGTGGTTTGTGGAAAGCCTTTCATCAATAGATGCTCTTTTGACTAAGTAGACTCAGAAGATGATCAAGTTTTTTTGGTCGGATGCTTATGAAGGGAGTTTTGAGAAGTTAAAGGATAATTTAACTTTGGCTCCAAATTTGATTTTGACAGAAGGTAATGATAGGATCATAGTTTATTATGATGCATCTCGGGTAGGTTTTGGTTGTGTTTGATGCAGCATGGGAAGGTGGTTGCCTATGCTTCCAGCCAGTTAAAAGTACATGAGAGGAATTTTCCTACTCATGATTTAGAGTTGTTACTGGTTGTGTTTGCTTTGATAATATGGAAGCATTATTTGTATGGTCTGTATGTAGATATCTTTTATGATCATAAGAGTCTACAGTTTGTGTTCACTCTGAAGGAACTTAATCTCAGGCAGAGGAGATGGCTTGAACTTTTCAAGGACTAATGATATGAGTTTTCACTATCATCCAGGTAAGGCTAACGTGGTTGTTGATGCTCTTAGTAGGTTATCCATGAAGAGTTAGCTCGTATGGAGGAATGAAAGCTAGAATTGGTGAAGGTTATTCTCCAGTTGCTAATCTTAGAGTTCTCTTCTTGGACTCCATGGATGGTGGTATGATAGTGCAAGAAGTTCTTTGATTATCTCTTGGTGTGAAGATTAAGGACAAGCAATTGCTAGACCCTATCTTGATAAAAATCAAGAGTGACATTAGTGGGCAAAAGGTAGTGGTGTTTTATATCTGTGGTGATGGTACTTTATGGTACCAAAGGAGGTTGTGTGTTGGTGATGTCGACGGGTTGCGACAAAGGATCTTGGCTGAGGCACATTTGTAGTGCTACATTGTTCATCCCAGCTTAACTAAGATATATCGTGATCTTAAGGAGATCTATTGGTGTAATGGCATAGAGAGGGATGCGGCTGATTTTGTGGCTAAGTGCTTGGTGTGTCAATAGGTTAAGGTTGAGCATATAAGGATAAAAGAGTTGTATTAAGAAATTGATTTTCCCAAATACAAATAGGAAGTGATCAATATTGGCTTTGTTACTGGTCTTTCTTAATCTCAGAATCAATATGATTTAATTTAGGTCATCGTGGATAGGATCACTAAGTTTATGCAATTTTTGTCAGTGTGGACTACCTTCTCAGTAGAGTAATATACAAAGTTATATCTTCAGGAGATTGTGAAGCTACATGGGGTACTTGTTATAATTATTTTTGATCATGGAACACCATTTAAATCTCACTTCTAGCGATCTTTTTAGAAAGGATTAGGGACTAAGGCGTGTCTAAGTACTGCTTTCCACCTATAGACAAATGGGCAAGTAAGCAGAACTATTCATACATTGGAGGATATGCTTCGGGCCTGTGTGATTGATTATGGTGGCAATTGGGTTGAGCGTCTACCTTTGGTGGAGTTCACTTACAAAAATATATATCATTATTTCATTGGTATGGCCCCTTTTGAGGCATTGTATAGTAGGAGGTGTAGATCTCCTATTGGTTGGTTTGAGCTTGGTGAGATGGACATGTTTGGTCCTGACTTGGTTTACCAGGCCATAGAAAAGGGGAAGGTGATTCGGGAGAGGCTTAAGTATGCCCAAATTTGCCAAAAGTCCTTTGTGGATGTTAGGCGTAGAGATTTGGAGTTTGAGGTTGGTGATAAGGTTTTCCTTAAGGAATCTCCCATGTAAGGAGTAGTGCAGTTTGGTAAGAAGGGGAGGTTCCGTCCCCAGTATGTTGGTCCTTATGGGATTTTGTGGAGACTTGGTAATGTTGCTTATGAGCTGGAGTTTCCTTTTAGCTTGAGTTTGGATCATTTGGCCTTTCACGTTTCCATGTTGATGAAGTACATTGGTGATCCTTCTTCGATTGTTTCTTTGGAAGGATTGGGTCTCATGAATTCTTTATCTTATGAGGAAATTTCGGTTGAAATCTTAGATAGGTAGGTTTATCGGTTACGAACCAAAGATGTGGCTTCGATTAAGGTCCTTTGGAGAAATCATCTGGTGGAAAAAGCTACATGGGAAGCGGGGGAGGAAATAAAGTCCAAATATCCTTATTTGTTTTCTGCTCCTAGGATTCATGAGGAAGGTATATGTCATTAACACATCTTTATTTTCAGAGTTTGTCAAAGGAAATATTTGCTATCTTTGCTTCTTTGTTATCAAAATTTGCTAAAGATAAGAAATATATTTTATAATGCAAATGACTCCTGCATGAGATTACCCCTAGCTTATCCATCATTGAGGGATGATGTTCCTAATAGGGAAGACTAAAACACCTTGATTTCTAGACCTTAGAAAATTTCCTAGAATTTTGGTCTCTAGACCTAATATGACTCATGGATACGAGCCGTATGTTGGGGCAAGGATGTTATGGTCTTGTCGTATACTGACCAGTATTGGTTGGTGGGATGGATATCAGTATTGGAATGGATACTAATTAGGGGTACGAGTCTATTGGTGGTTACAGATCATTTGGATCCTTAACTTAATCTTACATTTGGTTACTTAGGTTAGATCTGAGTACGAGTGGCTCATTGTGAATCATAAGCCATGGTACGAGTCATACCATGCACTCGTATGGTGGACAGTGCCTAAATCTTCCTTGGGTTTAATCTTCTAGGGGGTACAAATTAAGGGTACAGATCATATGCTTTGGATACGACTCGTAAGGGTCATTCGTACCCTTGGGACAAAATTTTGTGCAATTTAAGTAGGGGTATTCTAGATATCCCCCACTTATCCTAATAAAGTCCCACGCCTTGTAATCTACTTGGAAGGTTATTTACCCTATCATTCCATCGATTAACGCTTAGAGACTCTTCTAAAAAACTCTATAATTCTCTTAAAAGTTTTTGGGCAAGGGAAGCTAGGGTTTCAACTAGAGGATTGATTTGGAGCTTGTCTTGTTCTTTCATTCCATCATCATCTTAGTTTAAGGTATGTTATCTTCCCTCATTTTTTTGTCTAACTAGATGCATGTTTTTTACGAATGTTTTCATGACTTTATTAATTATATGATTATTGTTTTCAAATAAGAATTAGGGGTATGATATTAAATGGTCGGTCATGGTTTTTCATGGTTTTAATTATGTTTTATGTGCACTAATGGGGGTTTTAGACAATTGGATTGCACGGGAATGGTTTAATAGTAATTGGAATTGGTTTTGTTTATATTATGCCCCTAATGTGTTTAACAAAATGCCTATAACCATATTTTTATTGCATTGAGTATTATAATAGAACTCTTGCTTGTTTTGAAAACTTGGTAAAGGAATTGTGCATGGTATAAGTGGCTTGGAAATGTACATGGAATCCCTAAGTGGTTTAATATGATAAATGGAATGACACTTAAAAGTCCCCTAAAACCTATATGTTGTTGGCTTTGGATAGTACTTGCAAGTATGGTCGGTATGACGATACCACCACTAAATGGCCTTGGTTAATAAATGGTAAGTGGATTTTTTTTTTGTTTGGTAGTGGTTTTAATTGGGAAATAATGGCGGTAGGTGTAGCAAAGCCATTGAAGGTGGAGGTCCCAAGGGGACAAAAACTCGAAACTTATATTTTCCAATGCGAGGTTGGTCTTGGTGACTATGTGCATGATGTCACACTATATTTTTGGGAATGTACTAGTCAATCCAGGTTTTCTTCCATGGTCGTGTGGCTTCATGCACTGGGGCCCTTTCACCAAGAGGAGTGGAACCCATATAGCCCGTGGGTGGTTTAGGATGCCAAAGATACACAGCCCATGTAAAGGATTTAATGACATGCTAAACCCGGTACCCTTTCCTAGTATGGTTATATATATGTGTGTGTGTGTATCTATGTGTGTGTGTGTGTGGTTGTGTGAAGATGGATGGTTTTACTTGGTTTTACAAATGACATTATTTTATCCTTATCCTGAGATTATGCTAGCGTTCGCCCACTAAACCATCTAATGGAGGTTGTTTACCTGTGTTATGTAGGAACCGACCATTCTACTCCTTTTACATAGTGATTGATTTGGGGGATCAACATTCGGGCTGAAGTGGTGAGCTTCCATCCTTTGGGAAGGCGCTATTTCGTGTTATGGATATTTCTAGAGACTTTGATTTTATTTTGGATTTTGGTTTTGGCCATAGTTGGGGGCATATCCCTGTTGAATTTTATTACTTTTTTGGTTAGAGGCTTTGTGGTACTACTATGGGTTGGAATGGGCGGGATAGGTATAGGTATCAGCCTTAGCATTGATTTTGGTATTGCACCTGCATTATCGAACATAATTTCTCACTGTTCCATCATATTTTATTTTGGGATTAATTATATTATGTTTCGGAATCTTCTTAGTTATAGCTTGGCTTATGGCCCTTGTTTTGGTATAGATCTTGTATGGTTGGATTATTGGTTTGAGATAGTTCGACTCGGTTTGGTCGGCCACGGTTGTGATCCTATCCTTGAGTCTTTATGTGAGTTGTTATTGTATCTTGTTACATGCTCGAAATTCAGCAAACTGAGGGCAGATGGCTAGAGGTTGGTTAGGAAACGGGGGTGGTCTATGGTCCCAGTCGAACTTGGGAAGCCCATTACGACAAGGCCCCCTGGTGGGTCGCATCAATAGGAATAAATTAAATAAAGAAGGTAAAATTATCTGAAATTAAGATAGACTTTTAGCTCAAGACTACTCCCAGCATGAATACATTGATTATGATGAGACCTTTACCCCCGTAGCAAGGTTAGAGTCGATACGAATTTTATTAGCTTTTGCCGCGTTTAAAAATTTTTAGTTATATCAAATGGATGTAAAAAGTTCTTTCTTAAATGGCTTTATTCATGATGAAGTTTTTGTAAAACAACCCCCTGGATTTGAAGATCATTCATATCCAAATCATGTTTTCAAATTATCAAAAGCATTCTATGGCCTCAAACAAGCTCCAAAAGCTTACTATGAGAGCTTGCGTAATTTTCTACAAAATAACAATTTTCAAAGGGGTAAAATTTGCACAACTCTATTCATACAAAAGCTTGACTCAAATATCCTCATTGTGCAAATTTACAATGGTGATATCATCTTTGGTAGTTCTAACATCTCTATGTGCGAGAATTTTTCTAACTTGATGACAGAATAATTTGAAATGAGTTTTATGGGCAAGCTCACATTCTTTCTGGGATTACAAATAAAACAAACTTCCAAAGGAACTTTAATTAGTCAAGCCAAGTACAGGAAAGAACTCATCAAAAAGTTCGGTATGGAAAAGTGAAAGTCCTAAGGAACACTAATGAGTCCATCCACAAGCAATAATTTAGACTTGTCTGGAAAAGATGTTGATGAATAGATACACTGGGGGATGATCGTATCTCTACTCTACTAGACTGCAAGTCGATTGGATATTTTGTACAGTGTGTGTAAATGGGCCAGACTCCAGTCGACTCCCAAGGAATCTCACCTCACTGTTGCCAAGCTAGTCATCCGATATCTAATAGGAACTTAAGACTTTGGACTGTGGTATCCATTCACCTCATGCTTTGATTTAATTGGCTATTCTGATACTGATTTTACAGGAGATAAAAATGATAGAAAGATCAATAGTGGAACATGTCATATTCTTGGTGATGCCCTTATCTCATGGAATATAAAGAAGCAAACTTTTGTGGCTCTTTCATCCACTAAAGATGAATACGTAGTTTTCAAAAGTTGTGGTACTCAAATCTTATGGATTATGCATCATATTCTTGACTTTGTATTATCTTTTGAACCTATTCCTATCATTTGAGATAACAATAGTGCAGTTACTTATCTGATTATACTGTGCACTCTCTAGGAATAAACATATTGATATTTGTAATACCCGTGATTTTTCCTAGCTTGAAAATCATCTCTAGGACGTTAGAACTTTCTTTGAAATAAGTATTAATTCTTATACAATTGGTATTTCCATAATTTTCACTTCCTATT
Organism: Capsicum baccatum var. pendulum; assembly: GCA_030864225.1. Lineage (NCBI taxonomy): Eukaryota > Viridiplantae > Streptophyta > Magnoliopsida > Solanales > Solanaceae > Capsicum > Capsicum baccatum. The sequence goes on from CM061560.1 coordinate 43,008,685, forward strand.
ATGTGGGAATTTGAATAAGCTTTCCATCGAAATATAATTCGCCCAAATCCGACGACCGGGCGAAGAGTTAGAGCCTTTTTAGTGAGACAATGTTTGACCTGATCCTTCAGCGCGTCGCGGAGATAGCTGGAATAGAAATTATCAAATTCCAGTGTTGCTCCAAACACGTGGCAAGTGTTGCGCCAAACTTCAAGGTCGTAGACAAGGTGGCAACGCGATAGCTCCGCATATCGATATCATGCAATTTCCTAAATATTAATTTCCAGTGATACGGCGTGATAATGTTGTGTCACGGCATGTGCCCAACTCGGAAAATTTTACAAAAAAATTAATGACATGTCCAGGGTTAAAAGGGTCAACTTCCTACCCCTATATAATCCCTTTAACAAATGATTCAGCCACTTTTCCCCCAAAACATATTAGTTTCTCTCAAGTTTATCTCAAGAACAAACTAGGGTTTCAATTGGGGATTCAAATTTAGGAAGGTTTCACCATCAATCATCACAAAATCATGAACTAAGGTTTGCATAGTGTTCATTCATGGACTCCTTTCATCCATAAAGTCCAAGAATCTTTTTTAACTACAAGCTATGGATTTTCTTCGTGTTTTCATGATTTGTATGTTCTCTTTCGTATTGATAAATGAGCAATTGATTTTTATTTCATGATTTGATGATAAATTCCATGTAGGTAAATTTGTATAGATAAAGAGTTGTGAAATCTCAGGACTAAAACCTTATATGATGGAATTAGAATTGAAGCATGATGTTTAATTGTTGTATAATGTGTTTACATGTACTATGCCTACCATATGTTTGATAAAATGCCTAGATGAAGGAAATTTTCTAACTAGCATGATATCATGAAAATCCCCATGTATGTACAAGCTTATTCCTATTAGATGTTTGATGAAATGCTTCAATAAACGTGTTGTGGTGATTATCATGTATTCAAGAATATCTAGCCATGTCAGTTTCCTTCCTTCGAGTCCTGGGGGTACTTGTACCCAAAATATTAGTGTGTTCCTAGATCCATGTCATGTTTTCATGATACTCTTAGTCAAGCTATGAACTCTTAGACTTCAGATAGTTTTATGACTAAGGAAAAATCTTCATGATCTCATGATTGAGTCAGTTGTCAGATATCAGTAGTATTCTATTAGCCATGGAAATTCAATAACTTAGTCCATGACTAGTATAGTTTAGTAAATCATGTTCAGTGACCATTTAGCACCAAGTGAACCCAAGGATAGGGATTCAACTTTTTTACGAAGGTGTGATTCCTAGAAGCAAGCCTTGCATTCCAGAACTATGTAGCCAGCATAGGTTAAGACATTGTAGCCTGCTATATGAGGGTAGATCAGGTGACTTAACCTAACATGTGAGGCTTCCCACCATTATCGCTAGAGTTACCTGTTATATGAGACTTACTTACATGTTTAATATCACGTCATGACTCATATCACTACTCTTCATCCATATTCCTTCTACCTTTTTCTCTAAATCAAATAAAATATCCTTACTCTTTTCTTGCCTCTTAAGTGCTTACTCTTAAGGTTTACAGATTTTTCCACACTTGCCTTTGCAGGCTCCTCTTTTAGTTTTTGAACATTGAGCTTAGTGGTTTGGTCCACTCTATTATGTATCCCAAAGAAGTCATTGAAGGTTTGGACTCCTCCACCCCACACTCATCTACTTCTATGGTCGTGATCATGCATAATTCGTTATAGTATATGGGTGGATTGAGTTTTTTGTATACCTTGAAGACCATATCTTTATCATTCAAACTCATTGTCAGAGTGCTCTCTTTTACATCAAACCGTACTTTTCCAGTTGCCAAGAATGGATGCCTAGTACTATCGGTACCCTATCATCTAAATTATAGTCAAGAACAGTAAAATCTATAGGGATGACTTCATTGATTTCTTCAGTAGCTACTCTTGTTTTATCCGCCATTTGGGGCACCATATAACTCGACCACAACTTTCCTAAACCAAAATGGCATCAAATTTATACTAGGCCCCAACTCACTCAAAGCATGGACTACATCACTTTCAAAAATTTATATAGAAAGGGTGAAACTCTCTATGTCCGTATGTTTTTGGCATCTTACACATTATAACTAAACTGTACTAATCAATAAGTGATATTGTCTCAATATCAGCCAGCTTTGTCTTATTGGTCACCATGTCTATCAAGTACTTAGTGTACTTTGACATATCTAACAATACATTAATTTAAGGAAGGTTAATGTTAAGTTCTCTGAACGTGTCAAAGAATTTCATAAAGCATACATCATCTTTAGCCTTTTTAAAGTTCTGAGGGAATTGTGGTGGTGACCTCTCTTATAAAGGCTCAACTATCTTTTCTTTTGGATACTCTGACTTCCTTAAATTTTTAGTATCTTTGGCTGCTACTTGCTTCTCCTCTGCCTGCTCTAGGACTAACTCTACCTATACATCCTACTTTTTCTTTAGAGGTCTATCAATAAGGTCTCTACAACTGCTCAAGCTGATTACCAATACCTATTTTAAATTCTATGTGTTAATTGACAAACCACCTTGAGGTGTTGTCTTCTAAGTCTGAGCTAACTGCCCCAAAAATTTCTCTAGATTTTATAATCATGTTATTGATTTTTAATCTTGGAGTCATCTGTTCTTGATTTTATAGGATCTTGTTAATATTTTTTCAATATTATTAGCCTGAATATTGTACTGATACTAAAATTGTTGAGTTAGAGCTTGATTTTTTCCCCATTAATTATTTGGTTGACCTTGCCAATTGTGGCTGTAGGCATTACCATAATTGAGATTTCCCTTTCGTACATTGCCTACATAATTAACAAACTCTTGAATTGCTCCTTATAAGTCTGTAGAGTGACCATTATTTCCATGAATTTCACTCTAAGATGGAGACTGCAAGACTAAATTTACTTAGATTAAAAGTTGGTTCATACTGAACATACTGAATTATGTCATCATTTGATTTTTAAAAGCTGCCAACTGAGTGGCCTAAGCTATGACACTATCCACTTCAATCATCCTAGAAATCTTCTTAACTACACTTCTGGATATATTAGCTTGCCATTTAGGATTACCCTGTGTAATTGGATATAGCAAAGTATAGAGATCCTAATAAGTTTTCTTTAAAGCTTTACCACCTGTAACTGAATCTTCCAAAAATTTGGTTGTGTGGTCAAAAGCTTCAATAAAAGTATGAGTTAATACCCCATTAGTCTGTTAATAGCATGTAAATATTTGAGAAGAGATTTGAATCTCTCTCACACATGATATAAGTTCTCGTCTTGATTCTTCTTAAAACTTATAATATCACTCAGTAACCTTGTAGTCTTTGCAGATAGGAAGAATTAAATGAGGAATTTCTTTGCCAGATCATCCTATGTAGTGATGGAGTTTAAAGGTGTTGCCTTCAACCATTTGTTTTAGGAAGATAATGAGCCTCCCAAATAGGATTAAAGGTGTCTCTAATCTCTAAAAAGTTCCAAATGGATCTATGGATCCTCATTTGACAGGTCTGTGAATATCCCACTACTGTGCAATAAATGCACCATATACCATTTTAGCACAAATCTACCTCTAGGTTCCAATATGCAGATGGTGGTGGTAAGATTAGTTGTTAGTGGGATTTCAACTTTGTAAACTATCTTGTGGGCTGGTTGTTCTTCGGCCATGATAACAGGAATTACTTCTTCTTGTGGAACTTATGCTATTCGATAGAAAAGATTTTTTATCTTTTTTCCTTTCCATCATACTTAAGTTTTAGACCTGTACCTATAAATTTAGAAGCTAAGATCAAGTTGTTAGCATTTATGAAACAAACTTAGCAAAACAAAAAATAAGTTAGTTGCCAATTTTTAAGTCCTTGACAACGACACTAGAAACTTGTTCCATCCTAGTGTCCAACATGGTCTCCTATAAAATCAAAAACCATGAATGAATGCAAATAACACAATAGAATCACCGAGATATACTAGAACAACACATATCTCAAGTTAGTAACACTAGTTTTCTTTTCTAAATTCTATGTGACTAAATTGATTCTAAACTAGTTCTGAGCTCACGTTACATATTTTAAACATGTAGTTCAGATATATATCTTCTACTATACTATTAGAAACTCATTAAGGTCACAAGAAGTCTTCAAAACTAAGCTAAATGTGCGTAAATATTTACACTTAGGTGCATAAAGCCACCTAAAATCACTTATTTTAGGTTGTGACATTGATTTTGAGATGCCCATAATCTTTGCTTGAACAATTTTAGCCACAGGTAGAGCATTATGGATATCGAAAGAGATGAGCTTAAGTATAGGCTAAATAATGAGAAAGTTGCTTTTAATGTTTGTAGAACTATGGAGCACCCAACAGATATGAGTGTGGTTTTGATATTAAATAGTTTGATGAATATGAAAAGTAACCTATGGTTGCCTTGATGAAGTTAGAATAATCAAGATCCCTACATCATGCCACGACATTAAATCAGGTTGCTTGAGAGACAACCCAATGTATATTGTTATTTAGTCATTTTTGATTAATATTATTATTATGATTGACATCATATCTACACACATAAGGTGCCACATGTATGTTCATAAGTATCTTGCTTTACAGTGGCCTAACGCATGCTGATTTGATAAGGGCAGGGCTACTTGCGGGTTTAGATGCCCTCTAGGGTTTTTGTTTTCTTGTCTCTTTCCCTAGAGGGAGTTTTCATATTCAAGACATGTTTAGGATATTTTGTTGTTCATGATTTTTGTTATGTTTTGTTTTGTTTGACTAAAGGAAGAATGAGGAATCTTTGTGCAATAAAAATTTTATGTTTTTATGTATTTGAAAAATTGGTACCCTAACTAAAATATTTCTAAAATATGTGTTGAGAAGATATGTTGTCAACATCATTGAATCTTGTTATGACATTATTATTAAGGACAAAATAATCACAGGTTAGCATTGCATGAATTGGAGAGGTAGTAGTTGATAGTACAACCCTATACCAAATGTGTGTGAGGTGGTCACTTAGTTCACTTTGTGTCTTTAATTAAGAGTTTTCACAGTTTGTATTGACTAGGTTATAGGATAATTGATAGTACAACCCTATGCCAGTTTGTGTTTAATTGAATAAGTCCACTCTTAGCCTAAAATACTGACCAAATGAGAATAAGTAACCCTTGATCCGTAATATGGGCCTAAAGTGACCTATTTTGTTATTTTAACATTTTTACCATCTTGTGTTAATTACAATGAAACTATTTTGGCCCTTGTCCCTCTTTGTACATTATGCACCTCACCTCAAGCAAATTTCCTAAGTTCAGGGTGGCTATCATAAGGGTCGTAGTTGAAGAGGGGTATGAAGAACAGATTGAAATAAAAGAAAAGAAAGTATGATTGGGTATGGTAGGAAACTGTGAAAAAATAAGTAAAAAGAAGAAAAATAGAAAATAGAAATAATAAATATGAAGAATGAAGGAAACCACACCCAATCTAAAAATAAAAAAAAGGAGAAAAGGGGGGAGGAAAAAACATGGTTAAGTAGTGAGGCCAAAAATGTAAGTGTAGTGTTAAGGAGGGTGAGTACCTATATTCTATATGTAACATACTATAATGCCCCGAGACTACACCCTAGGCATCATATGGTTCTTATAATATCGACGGACCACAAGTTAACCCATGACTTGTACATATTATGCTCAATAAATAATAATGATGAAAACATGTGCGAAAGTAAAACTGAAAATGCCATAAGGTTCATAAAAATGAAATCAATACTAAATACATCTATAGAATAATTGCTTACTAATAATGTCTGAAAGCCTCTAACATCTGAAATAAATGATTTGATAGGATAGGCCCCAACTAACTCACAATTGTTGTCTAAAAGTAACTGAAAAGCTGAAATAGAACGAATAGAAAAATGACTAAATAAGTTTCATGACCTCGATGGATGAGGACTCACTACTGTAGTTGTGGCTAATCAACTAAATCTGACTAAGTACGGTCAAGAACCCGAGTATCTGAACCTATTATATGATACATCATAGCACAAAAAAATAATATGTGTCAGTACTTTGAATGTACTGTTATGCTAGGTGAGCTTAGGGTGATATGCAAGGGTTCACGTACATGAGAATAACAACTAAATATCATGAAATAATTGGATGAGAGTATATGGAAGACTGAGAATACTATAGGTACTGAACATGTAATACCAAGCATATACCATTTGTCTAAATTAGTCTGAAGCTGAAGTACTGAGTTTTCTGATAAGTGAATAACTGATAAAAGTAAGTCATGATCATGTCGAACTGAACTGAGTTCTATATTGAATACAGAGTACTAGATACAAATTTTTTAATATTGAATACTGAAACTCTAACTGTGGGATTTATCATCGAATACACATACCCCGATTATCGAATGATTTAGGGTCTAACCTGTATCCCTAGTTGGAAGAGTGTTAGCACCATTCCACAGGTTACTAATAGGAGCAGTGTCAACCCTAATCTGGCAGGAAGACTCATTAGATATACATAGTGACATTAACCCTAGTCTGGTAGGAAGACGATTTACCTGACACTGGCTATGTAGTTCTATAACAAAGGGACTGCTACTAAGGGTCAAACCGCCTGCTAATAGGAATGCCCCCATCCATGGGTTCACTCGGTGTTGAATGTTTCTCCCAATTGAATCGACACTGACTGATTGTAAGACTATACTAGGCTTGAATAAACTCACACTTATCTGTTGACTGGCCGTATGCTACTATTTGGGATAATACAAAATCCCTATATTTTGACTAGAGACTAGACAATAGATAGATTTCAGGTAATAAATACCCCTAGGACTGGATAGCATAATTGATAAACTCATATCACAACTTTAGCAACACAATAATAGGTTACCATGCATAATTTACTCATATAGACATTTTATGAAACACTTGGAGAGCATGATTGCTATACATGAGAACTAACCACATAAGGCATCATAACTACAAAATGCAACTTGCAAATTCAAGAGTTTTGTCATGAAAGATTCATAATTCAACGCACATACAAACTTAATTTCGTGGAACTCATAAAAGATCTTAACTTAAAACTCATACAACAACACAAACATGAGCATAATTTAATTCATAACATGTGAATCATAATTCAAGTTTTGAAATGGATTCTTGAACTCTAAGGGTGGAAAGAGACCCAAGAATGAACACCTAACATACGTGAGTGACAGAATTCATGAAGATTGTTGGGGATTTCTTGGAACTTGATCTTGATATTGATTAATTAGGATTTATTTCTTGAGAGGATTTTGTTAAAGAGTGTATGTATTTTGCCTATTGAGGGTCTGAATTTCGTGTTATGGGGGTTTAATGTTTGAGGAACATTACTTAATTTCCCCCACAACCCATAACTAAATGTGAAAACTACACCCAGTGATGCGATAACTGAGATGCCATATTGATTGTGTCAACACAATTGCCGATGCACTGCGTTGATTCTGCTGATGTGATTACTGACGTGTCACTGCCTAATTGCGTCGACTCACTGTTTTGGAAATCCAAACATTTCTCTAACAATGTCCAAAAATTAAAAAACTCATCCAACATGACCTAGTGACATCCCTAATCATGAATCAACTTAAAAATTGACATTCTAATATTGTAAGGATAAAAAATAAGATCATCCAATTAGGAAGGCTAAAAATGATTCTAAGTCTTAACACTTTGCAGAATTTTTTCTAAGTTTGGACTCCTTATTACAAGCTATATGGGAATGAATTGACTAGAACTTTTACGGGGTCTTACAATATCTCCCCCTTGGGGACATTCGTCCTTGAATGAGACTGACTAAACTGAGAGGAACTGAGGAACTGTACTTACACTGACATGCATAACTGAAGCATGGCTGAATTCTAGAGACATGACACATAACTGAACTGGTTCAGGAATGCATGAATGGTATGAGAATGTTATGAAGCTATAACTTGGCATGGAATATAGTAAATCTAAGAAAGATTGTTACTTTAGGCTGAGAATACTGAAGAATCTAAGATCATTTACAAAACATGCATGAATGGGAACATAAGATCATAACTGAGTCTGAAGTATTATATAGGAACTGAATTGATTTCTTAAACACATGCAACGACATGAGGATGGTTATAAGGTTGAGATAGGAATGAGGGAGTCGACATACGAGTAACCATTACCTACAACTGGATTCGGTTTCATAAAGAAAAGATGATAGATTTACTACATGAAAAGCTCAGGGTGTTACTCTCCCCCTTGGGATAATTTGTCCCCCGAATGATACTGACTTGGCTGAAATACTAAGGAAATACTAAGATGATGCATGGAACACTTATAAAATTAATCATGATTGAATATCTAGAATCTAAAACTAATGCATGATGCATGAACTGAAATAGATTCACAATCCAAATGGATATAAACAAGTTATCCCTTGGAATGTATATTATCTTTGAAACTTCAGATAGTAAGGCTAGATCGAAAGAAAGGAAAACCGTAAGAACTTGTCTTTCTACCCGCTAATCTGAATTACTGGCTATACAAACTAACTCATACTGAAAGCTAATACTTATCTGGAGTATTTATTTGACACTCTTTCTATGAATTTCTAATGACTTTATGAAGAAAAGAATCTTGGGTAGGATCTGAATAGACATTTGGATATGAAATCACAACAAGACTAAAATTCTATAATATGGAACACAAGCCTATGAAACAACAGCTAGGGTAGAGCTACTAGGCCTTATGCACTGCAACTACTAACTTTCACGCTTCGTCATACTCCTCGAATACCCTCTCAATAATACCTTCCACCATAATACTGCCCTTAACCTGAGACTAATAAAAATATTCACATGGGCACTGATAACTCTACCTACTAAGTCTGAATTAGACTGAATTCTCCCACTATGTACAAGCCTACATGAATCTATGAATTGAACACTTAAGACTATAATACTAGTCTGGGTCATGAATTCAACATACCTTGTATTTTCACAACTTCTCTCATGAATAATTTTGATTCCCCCTTCAATAACTAAATACAACCTCTTACTAGCCATTCATCAATGTGTAATGCATTTATCCACGTACCCACCACCATGACATTCAAGCTTATCCTTAAAACTACAGTATTGAGTAAAGCAAGCATGCAATAATCTCTTCTTAACATGGAACATTTACTCTCTCCCATCTAAGTAATTGCTCATCACTACATCATTTCATAAGGAGAGGTCACTGAAAGGCTAAAACATGAGGACCTGAAGTATGAATGATCACTATACAAAACTTGACACTTAAAAGAGGCCTAATAAATAGAATATCAGCATCATAAATTCACTAAGAGACCTAAACTGAGGATATACATGACATAATCTGAATTTTGCTTATCATTAGGAGTGTAGAATAAGTACTAGAACTGAACATACTGTACAAAATGAATACATGAGTCATAAATTCATGGAATAGGATTTGGATTGCTGGGTTAACAGGAACTCCTTATACTAGGAATTGGAAGCATACATGGTTACCTATAAAGTGCACGAATATAAGCTATGATCATAGGGATGACATGTAAGTCTTGAGTAGATATTGTGATAACTGAGACACAAAACTTTGCACACAGATGAGAATGGTTTGGGCATGGTCCTCCCTTACTGCTATTCTATAACATACTGGCATCACTACTAAAAAATAGGATCCTAACCTAGTTACTTGTTCTATCATCTCCCCCTTAGCTTAAACCATCATTTTAAGCCTATGGAATACTTAATCAACACCTCTAAATTGTACTGAAAACACTTTACTCTAGAGTCCAAGACATAACAATACTCATAAATACTAAAGTCACCCTGAAAGACTGCACCTAAAAGTGTAGGACCCAACTGCTGATACTTCTTTCTGAGATAGAAGTCTTTACTTTTTATATCCTCAAATAAATTATATAACAACTTAAGAACTGACTAACTTAGAATTTTCAAATCTTCTTTCTATTAGTTCAACTTTCAAAGATTAAAACTTAATTCCTAACACATAACATGGATATCCCCAATTCTGTAATACTATACTACTTTCATCATAGCCTACAAATATTACCTCTGAAACTTATGTTTCGAATCAACAAACTTAAATTCTTGCACACACTACTTTAATACTTCTGATTCACCTTTCAAATGGCTAGTCCCATGAAATATATAACCTACTTAACTTCAAGTAACACAATCCCAACTATACTACTGCTGCTAAACTCCTAGTTTCATGCTTCTAAATCTAGATTATGTGATGTCATAGAATCCTAAGAAGGAATCTGAAATCATATCTGACTCCTAAGAACTGAGGTACTAACCCTTTATTCACTAATTGGTTAATTAAGAGGCTTAAACTGAACTACTCTATTTTTGAAATCAACTAAAGTGATTTACTGGGATACTTTAATTAGGTAATTTATTTATACCCATATAGCTAGGATAGATTTACCCACTAGGTAGACACTGAGAATGGCTCTACAAAGGTTTTGAGACTGATACTAAACTTGACAACTACATCAGGGGTTACAAAACAAAGAGAACCTCCTAGATCTAACAAGGCATAAACATGTAAAAAAATGGCTGATAATGTACCCGTAACCATATTAGGAGAACTTTCCTGATCTTATCGGGGCTGAATTGCATATATCTATTCCGACGCTAACCACTATTAGCATTGGAAGTGGCAGCACCCTGCTGAGTCATGTGATTGGATAAAAATGGAGGACGATTGGACCGACCCTACTGACCACTCTTTGGGCAATCTTTGACTGTGTGGACTGACTTGCCACAACTAAAACACACATCACTGTCGGCTTTACACACACCCTTATTATTCTTAGTACATCCTTCACTAAGTGGATTAGTAAAACACTCTTCCTACTACTTTATGACTTAGATCTTGGTGCTCTATCTCGACTATCATTTTTAAACTTAGGCATTAGCACACTGGCTGAAGGCAGAGCTGGGGCTAAAAATTTCTGATGGTATTGGGAGCGGTTACTACTCCTTCACCTAGACTTAAAACTACTTATTCTGGCCCTCTTATTCTTTCTTTCTTTATCCCTAACTCCCCTCTGTTACTCAGTTGAGCATAAATTAAAAGTATAGATTGGACAAAAGCCTACAGATTACTCCAAGCAACTATTAAATAAGCTAAGGTAGTAAAAGTAACTCTGATTTGGCATGTGATAACGCTCAAACTATAGCTCTCGTAAGAGTGTAAGCGGTTGTTGTCAAATATAGAACCCAACTGGGTTGGGTGTCTAATCCCACAGGGAATACTTGGTCACTAAGTATGCAACGATTAGTAGACTTTTGGTGAAAGTTCTGCGGAAAAGGGGGGATTTTATGCGTGAAGTAAAATTATCAAAATAGCAAAGAAAAAAAGGAATGTTTAGTAAGATTTTAATCAATGAGAATTGTAAGTTAGGGTTATGTCCACCTTATGAGTTTTACGTATCTATTGGCTATGAGTTATGCGGAATTCAGACATGCATGTGCTTATAGAGTTTCGTATTCTATGGTAAATCCTAGTGTCTTTCGACCATCAAGGATTATTTCACTTTAACTCTTTCGAGCTTAAAGCGTATAACTAATGGTACGAATTCTCCAAGAGGTTAATCCAGTTACGGCTGTAACTTTTAAACAGGGGTTGGTAGCCCTATTTCCTTGTCACTCTCTCTTTTCCAGACATGTAACTTTTCTTCCGAACAAGTTAATGCTATAGTGGCTTATTCTATATGTTTGCAACCACAAGAATTCTATTAATATGAAGAGAGTAATGATATAAGCAACATACGTATCAAGAATTCACAAACTCATAGCAATAGATAGTATCTCATAAGGCTTCCATAACCCTATCAAAGAAGTTTAGCTACTCATAATTATGAAGGAAAACCACGAGGATATCATCATCATACCAAAGTAATAACAATATCACGATAAGTGAGTATTGGCGTCACTTGTGGCGTGAATTCCTTGCTAGTAGCGTTTCTCTTGTCGTGAAAATTAAAAGTCGAATAGATGAATAATAATGTCAACAACGAATTTAAGAATAGAAGAGAATAAGAATGAATTGAACGAGAATGATTTGCTGAAAAGTTCAGCAAAATAGGGTTTTTATAACATCCTTATCCTATTCCTACTAAGCTACTGCATACTTGTCCTAATCCTACTAGGTTACTGCATCCTTATCCTAATCCTAATAAGTTACGGTTGATCCCCAAGTCTTTTGAAATACTAATTTTGCCCAGGATAAGTTTTCCATGCATCACTTTCAGTCCATAGGATTCCAAAAGCTGCCTTTCTTCTTACGTGAAGCTTCCTTTGGCGTCAAACAGTCCATAAAATGCTGAAATCTTCATCATTTATACCTAAAAACTTGCTAATCACGTTGGTTAGCTCACTTACAGGAAAAAGGACTAAAAGGGCAGGAATTATATATTTTTTCCTTAAAACTTAGCTAAAATATGGGTGAATTAAGGTGCTTTAGGCGTGTAAATACGCCTAACATCAACACCCCACACTTAAAGATTTATTCGTCCTCGAAAAAAATATCATTTCCATGTAAACATCTACATAGGATTTCACAGTAACAGCACAAAATGTTCAACAAGACATGGACGACAATTATTAACAAAGAGTAGTTTTCTGATCATTGCTAGAAACAATTCAACCTCCAACCTAGACTCGTGATGATGGTTAATTCGTATTCAAAAGTTAAGGCACAAAGAATCATACAATACTACCCAAAACTCATCAACCATGTGTGTCTCACGCAATATATCACCCATAATCACTAACAAGTATTGTATATATTTTTTTCGACACATGGGTAAAATATTATCCTTGCTCTCACTCTCTCAAACAATTCATATGTTGCAACTGATGACCATAGGCTTGCCCTTAGTGTTATGCTCTACTAATATCAGAATGCTAAGCTTAGGATCAAATAGGTCTTTTCAGGTTGTAATGTAGGCTAAGGGACAAGTAGGACTATTTTGGCTTGAAATAGTGACTAAGTTCCCTAAGCGCTTTAATACATCACATTATGCCATTTACACTTTCTTTCAAACAACCTTTCTACTTTCTTTTCAATCTGCCACTCCTTCTCATCTCTTTTGTTATTCAATTTTAAACAGAACTAAATTTTTAGTTTTCTTTTCATTTTTCTCTCCCCCTTTTTTTTATAACACACCTCTATGATAGCCACTCTTTTTCATAACAAATTCAAGCACCAATACATTCTAAGGCGTCACTCTCACCCAATTTCCTCTTATTTTTTCATATGACTTTACAATTTAAAGCGCTTAGGAATTTGGATCAAATTATGGTCTTGAAAAAAATGGATTAGGCTTACATATGAGGCTGTCCAAGAAAATAGCTAAAGGCTCAAAGGGGGGTTATCTAAGATAATGTCCACGGGTAGGTAAAAAGAAGGTAAACAAGTACAGGTTGCCAAAGAAATGTCTAAATCATCTCCTAAACTTACACTCTTTATTTTTCTTTACTCACACACCAGGCAAGTTCTAGCATCAGTCACAACACAGAATATATTATAATCTCACACACACAAGGCACATGGTCAACTTTATTGGGAGTATTATAGACCCTTGACCCTAACAGATGAATGAATTCAACCACACACTTATCACATGGTGAGTCACACTTAGAGCCTAAATGTCTCAATAGTAATGATTCTAGCACAAACTCTTGTCACAATACCATGCCGCCTATCAGAACAATCTCATGCAAAATCTTAAAAAAAAATCTACGACTAATTAAAACAAAAAAAAACATAAATAAATGAAGGCAAAGAAATACAACATACCAATACCAGCACCCCACACTTAGACGGGACATACTGCCCTCAGTGAAAAATAAATAAGGAAAACCTGATTAGTCAGACTCCTCGTCTATGTCTGGGGTCATACCCCTTGTGTCGGAATCATTACCAGAGTCGTCATCCTCAAAAGTTCCTCAAAATATACCCCACTTGATTCCAAGAGTGCGTCAAGGTATTTGCAGCGAGGAGGATTCAGCTTGCTCTTTTCTTCCCCTTTTCTGACCTTTATGCGAGGTGGACGCTTTTTCTTTTCCTTGTCGTCCTTTTGGTGCCATTCTACCTGAGATTCATGTTAGCTCATCTCAGAAGATATAATCGACAAAAAAACTATAGTGGCACCACCCCACACTTAATTTGTTTGTACAAACTAATTAAGTGAGTGATGTCGATTACTCAGACTTCATCAACATACATATAGGAGATATGTTCCAACATTATGTTCAGCACAGTGATACTTGCATGTTGTCTTTAACGATTCTTTTCAAATCTATGTCATGTAATCTTGACCATACTTTATGGTTTGGATTAATGCACTTTTGGAACAAGATGACCACGTAGAGATTGAATCAAGTTTATGGTATACAAATAATAGCAACATATCATGCTTGTATTCAATCATGCTCTTCATCTCGATGAACTAGACATTCAAACATTCAAGCATTCAATTTTGAAGATTATGCAATTAACTTAACCATGTCAAAAAAGTATGACAGTGTATCAAAATTAAATACATGTTGGAACCAAGTCTAGAACACCCATATGAATTCTTTCACTCACTTAGTTGTATCACAACAAATCAAGCACATTCAAATCACCAACACCACCTCATGATCTAACAAATCATTATAAGCGTAGTAGTTTAATACTTACGTTATATAAAAGAAGGACTTACTTGGTGATGGACTTGGAAGATGGTCTTGCAAGGTTAAATGAGTAAAAAGAAAAGTTTGAGAGATTTTGGATGGGTAGGCGGCGCTTATATTGAGTAAACAATGTGATTTTGTCTTAAGGATGAATTTCTATTTATAGCCCAAGGCTTGGGTTGGGTTTGACCCATTAAAAATCTGGTTAGGAGACCAAAAAGTGAGCATACGCAGCGCCTAATGCTTTGCCTATGCTTGGCATAGGCGGCGCCTTTTGCAAAGCCTAGTTGATCATAGGCGGCGCCTATGCTATGGCATTGTTATGCATAGGCGGCGCCTAATGCTTTGCCTATGCTTGGCATAGGCGGCGCCTTTTGCAAAGCCTAGTTGAGCATAGGCGGCGCCTATGCTATGGCATTGTTATGCATAGGCGGTGCCTATGCCATGGCATTCTAGATTCAGAGACAAAAGGCTTTTGCATAGGCGACGCTGATGCTATGGCATTGTTAGGCATAGGCGGCGCCTATGCTATGGCATTCTAGATTCAGAGAGCTTAGGCCATAGCATAGGACTTGCCTTGTTCGTTGCCTAGATTTACATAGGCCTTGCCTTGTTCGTTGCCTAGATTTACATAGGCAATGCCTAACTCATAGCCTTTGTTCTTTCATTCCAAACTTACCACCTTGAACATGAAACACTTGCAAATCAAGATTTTAAACCAATCTCCTCCTTTATACCTCTTGCACCTACACTTACTCAAAAATAACAAAAACGATTAGAACGATGGGTTGCCTCCCATCAAGCGCCTTTGTTTTGGTCGTGGCTCGACAAAATCCTAGGAAAACAAAACAATTAAATATGATGGGTTGCCTCCCACCAAGCGCTTGATTTACTGTCGCAGCACGACATAGCTATCTTAATTACTTAGACTTCATCGAGATAGATAGTGCATCATTTTTTGAATGGATTCAGACGACACTGGTGCTTACTTGTGGGCATGCAATCTCCTTCGAGATGAATCTCGTGCATACATATCCCAGGAGGGATACCAATTATATCATCAATAGTCCATCCCATAGCTATCTTGTACCTCTTTAGAGCAGAGATGAGAGCCTCTACGTGCTGTTCACCTAAATCAGCCACAACACTCACCGGAAGTGTATTTCCACTTCCCAAGAACGCATACCTTAGGTGACTGGGGAGCTTTTCCGATTCTAGCACTGGTGGCTCTTCAACGGAAGTCTTCACTATTGGTGAAGGTCGATGCTTTAGTTCAAGGTCCAGATTCTTAGAAGCATGAGAATAGGACCATATTCCTGTTAGAGCACAAATAGTTTCTTCATGATCCTCAACATCTTCACTCTCGAAATTTAAAAGCACAGCAGACAATGGCTCATCAGTAAGCTGCTTCTCTATAGATAATTCTTTTTCATCCTCATAATAAGAATCATCTATAGAAAACACATTCATATCGCTGGGCTGCTTCATAGATTTGCATACATCAAAATAGACCACTTCATCATTCAACCGAAATAAAAACTCATTAGCTCTTAAATCAATAAGCACACTCCCTGTTGCGAGGAAAGGACGACCAAAGATTATGGGAGCTTTAGAATCCACCTCGCAATCCAAAATAACAAAGTCTGCAGGAAAGATGAAGGTAGAAACCTTTACCGACACATCATTCAAGATACCCACAGGTCGTTTTACCGACCTATCTGCCATCACGAGCTGCATATTGGTTGGTGTAGGGTCACCCAACCCCAACTTCCTGTAGACGGCTAGTGGCATCAAATTGATGCTAGCTCCTAAATCGCACAATGCCTTACCAAAATCCAACGATCCAATCGTGCAAGGAATAGTGAAAGCACCAGGATCTGCCTTTTTATGAACTAACGATCTTGTAGCGATTGCACTGCAATGATGAACATTATCCGTCGGCTCATAGCTTGCTGCCCACTTCTTTGTCAAAAGATCCTTTATGAATTTAGCGTATCCTGGCATCTACTCCAGCGCCTCCACCAAAGAAAAATTAATAGTCAGCTGCTTCAACATAGTCATGAATTTGATGAACCTGCTATCATCGTCTTTCTTCTTCAGTCTCTGAGGAAAAGGTGGTGGTGGAAGGGGAATAGTTTTCTCCACCACTTCTTTTTTATCTTGCTTCCGATTATCAACCTTTTCAGGAGTGTCATCCGCCTTCTTCTTTAGTCTCTGAGGAAAAGGTGGTGGTGGAAGGGGAATAGTTTTCTCATGAACACTCTTATTAAGATTTTTAGCTTCTACAAAATCATCACAATTTGCATCAATAACATTATCCGCTATATCATCAACTACCTGCTTACCTTTGGACAGATTTTCCAATACTTTACCACTCCTGGTAGTAATAGCCATACATAATCCATAATTCCTCGTATTTTTCACAGTGTTGCTTGATAACGCTCAATCTACAGATCTCGTAGGAGTGTAAAGCGGTCGTTGTCAAATATATAACCCAACTGGGTTGGGTATCGATCCCATAGGGAATAGCTTGGTCAACAAGTAAGCAAAGATTACTAGACTTTTAGTGCAAGTCCCGTAAAAAGGAGGGAGTTTTGTCGTGCAAGTAATGTAACCAAAGTAATAAGGTAAAAATAGAAAATAGCAAAGTAAAAAGTAAGAATATTTGGTAAGATGTAAAACAATGAGAATTGAGAGGTTGGGGTTATGTCTACCTTATGAGTTGTACGTCTCTATTGGCTATTAGTTATGTGGGATTCAGACATGCATGTGCTTATAGAGAATTGTATTCGATGGTAAATCCAAGCATCTTTCGACCTAAACAAGGACTATTTCACTGTAACTCTTTCGAGCTTAGAGCGTATCTAATGGTACAAATTCTCCAAGAGGTTAATCCAGTTACGGCACTAACTTTTTAATAGGGGATGGGACCCTATTACCTTGACATTATCTCTTTTCCAGACATATAACTTTTCTTTCGAGCAAGTTAATGCTATACTGGCGTATTCTATGTGTTTGCAACCACAAAGAATTTAGATTAAGATGAAGAGAATAATGATATAAGCAGCATACGTGTCACGAATTCACAAACTCATAGCAATAGATAGTATCTCATATGGTTTCCATAACCTCAACAGAGAAGTTTAGTTACCCATGAGTGCGAAGGAAATCACAATCGACATTGTTATTGTACCACAATAAAGATCTCGTGTAGTAAAGTGTGGTAGGCGTTAGGCGTGAACTCCCTTGCAAAGTAATGTTTCTCTTGTTGTGAAAAAATAAGAATTGATTAGATGAATAGAAGAAGAATAAAAAGTAGAATTAATGGAAGAATTAGAATCCGAGATGTAAGTTGTGGAATAAGAAGTAGAATGAGAATAGAATGAATTGTAACTAATGGAGGAATGCCCCCAAAATCTCTAGCAGAATAGGGTATTTAGAATACCCATATCCTATTCCTACTAAGCTAATGAATTACTTAAACCAATCCTACTTGATTAATGTATCATTATCCTAATCCTAATAAGTTACTGTTAGTCCCCAAAGTCTTCAGAATTGTTGTTTTTGCCCAGGACAGATTTTCCATGCGCCACTTTTGGTCCTTGGCGCCCAAGCTTTGCTTTCCTCCTTTTGTGAAGCTTTTTTTGGCGTCAAGTTATCCATAAAATGCTCAATTCTGCATCATTTATACCTGAAAACTTGCTAATCATGTTTGTTAGCTCACTTACAGGAAAAAGGACTTAAAGTGCATGAATTATGTAATTTGTCCTCAAAACTTGGCTATAATATGGGTAAAATATAGCACTATAGGCGTGTAAATTCGCCTATCATCAACAACCCACACTTAAAGCTTTGTTCGTCCTCGAACAAACAATCATGCCCATCCAAACATGGACTTAAGGTTTCACAGTAACAACGCAAAATATTCATCAAGACAGGCATAGCGATTATCAACAAACCGATCATTAGTAGAAACAATTTAACCTCTATCATAGACTCGTGATGGTAGTTAATTCGTATCCAAAAGTTAAGGTACAAAGAATCATACACAACTAACCAAAACTCGTCAACCATGTGTGTCTCACAATATATTACCCATAATCACTTACAAGCATAGTATATTTGTCGTAACATGGGTAGAAGGGTATCCTTGCTCTCACTCTCACAAAGAATTCATATGCTGCAAATGATGACTATAGGCTTGACCTTAGTATAATGCTCCACTAAATGTCAGAATGCTAAGCTTAGGATAAATAGTTCTTCTACAGGTTGTAATGTAGGCTAAGGGACGGGTAGGACTATTTTGGCTAGAAATAGTGACTATGTTCCTAAGCGCTTTAATACATCACATTATTCCATTAATACTTTCTTTTCAAACAACCTTTCTTCTTTCTTTTATTCTACCACCCTTTTTCTCCTCTTTTGTTTTTTCAATTTTAAACACAACTAACTTTTTAGTTTTCCTTTCCTTTTTCTTTTCATAACACACCTCTTATGATAGCATAACAATTGCAAGCACCCTTACTTTCTAAAGCATCATACTCACCCAATTTCCTTTTATTTTGTCACATGACTTTTTCGTTTTAAAGCACTTAGGAATTTGGATCAAATTACAGTCTTAAAAAAAATTTGATTGGGCTTACATATGAGGCTGTCAAAGAAAATAGGCTAAAGGCTCAAAAGGGGTTAACTAGGATAATGTCCACGGGTAGGTAAAAAGAAGGTAAACAATCATAGGTTGCCAAAGAAATACCTAAATCATATCCTAGACTTGCACGCTTTATTTTTGCTTTACATACATACCAGGCAAGTTCTAGCATCAGCCACAAGCATAGAACATACTATATCCTCATACACACAAGGCACATGGTCGACTTTATTGGGAGTAGTATAGACTCTTGACCCAACAGATGAAGGAATTAAACCACACAATATCACATAGTGAGTCACAATTAGAGCCTAAACATCTCAATAGTCATGATTTTAGCACAAACTCTTGTTATAATCTCATGCTGCCTATTAGAATAATTTAACTACTAAAAAAAAACCTTTAACTATTAAAAAAAATGAAAAATGAAGAAAACTAAGCTGAGCAAACAAACATAAATGCAAATATGGATAAAGGAGTATAGCATGGAAATACCACCACCCCATACTTAGATGGGATACACTGTCCTCAGTGAAAAATAAATACGAAGAACTTTGTCAGTCGGACTCCTCCTCTATGTCGGGGGTCATACCCCCTTCGTCGAAATCATCATAGGAGGAGTCGTCATCAGAATTCTCCTCCACATCAGAGTCTGGCATTCGTCGATCATCGTCGGTTGGCACATCATCATCAAGAGGTTCCTCAAAATATGTACCTACTCCACACATCTCCCTTGCATGCACATTCATGGGATAGTCATGATCCAGCTGTTGGAGCTCTGCAGCAGTTGGAACACGACCTCCGCTCATCATTGTAAACCGAGTCATGTCATAAAGATGGCGAAAGAAACTCTCGTCCCGAGCATGTCTCTCTGCCGTAGTAAGGTTGACACCATGTGTTGATTCAGCATCTTTGACCTTTGTGAGGTCAACCTTCTTCGGGTTTTGTGGGAGTTTATGATCAGCTGGCTCCTCTTTGATGTGTTCCTTCCTCAAGATTGCAGTCAACAGATTGCCGAAGCTGAAATGGGACCGCTTGTGTAACCTAGCCTTCCGCATTGTAGACCGAATGATTGCCCCAATGTTGATAGGGACATTCGTCATCAATGAATATACCAAGCACACTCTATCTCTTGTTATTTTTATGTATTGCGTCCCTGGAATGAGGCAAGAGTTGACTATGCGCAACCATATCCTTGCTTCCCTATTCAAAGGATCATATGGGAAGGTGTTGTGTCGACCGGTGTCTTTGTGTCTACTCCACCATGCCATGGATCTTATTCCATAGAATGTGTGTCGAATGGCTCTATATGGAGGTCTACTATACAACTCTTGGAATGGTGATGGATCAACAGCAGGCAAGCCAAGAAAGGAGTTGAAGAAATCCGCATTGAGTTGTAAAATGTGGCCCCGAATCTTGACCTCGCTTCCTGTGGTTTTCGGTGACCAGTTGGCATAGAATTCTCTTGTTAAATCGAGATTGCATTCGCCCATGTCTTGGAAGATGAAATAAAGATGTAACACCATGATCTTGGCCAACATGCGGGGTTCTTTCTTTGCTAGGCTTTCCTTGTTAATCAAGTCCACATGAACATATTTCTTATCTTTGTTGTTCCTATACCATTCCTTTTCTTCCTCCTCTAAAACCCATTTAATTGCAAACATGTGGCGTGGTAATTGCATCGAGGTTGATTATCCTTGATCTTTTCGGCCTCTTTTCTTGCCTTTTTGTGAAGTGGTAGCCTTATCTTTGCCTTGTCTTGCTTTGGGTGCCATTTTACTTGAAACTAACACAATGTTCATATTCGTATCATCTCAATGGATACAATCTATAAACAAGCAGTAGGGGCACCACCCCACACTTAGTTTGTTGGTACAGACTAGTGAAGTAAAAGTGGTCGATTACTCAGACTTCATCGACATACGTTTTTAGGTGCTATATTCCAACAATGAAATCAGTGCAATCATACTTCTTGTAATCTTGGTAATACTTTCATATGTGAGATATCAAAACTACTACATAGAGATTGAATCAAGGTATAGTATCAAATAATCACAACCTCCTATGTCGGTAGGCAACTATAATTCTTGTTCCGATGAACAATTCATTCCAACATGTAAGTATTTAAGTGACAAGATTATGCAATTTTTGTGACCATATCAATTCCGCAAAAGTATGACAATGCACAAAAATCAAATTCAAGTTGGGAACAAGTTAAGATCATCCTTACGTATACGTTCACGCACTTGGTTGTATCACAACAATTCAATCACATTCAGATCATCAATACTACTTTAAGATTTAACAATTCATAAGAGGCGTAGTAGTGTAGTACTTACAGAATATAAATGAAGAACAAAGTAGTACATACTTGATTGATGCCTTTGGATGATGTTCTTGTGAATTAAGCGAGCAAAAGGAAAATTTTTGAGAGGATTTGGAGACTATGGGTGGCTCTTATGCTAGGTTTCCAATGTGATTTTGGTTCAAGACTAAGTCTCTTATTTATAGGAGAAGGTTGGGTCGGGTTTTGACCCATTTAAAATCGGATTTGGAGACAAGAAGTGACCATAGGCGGCGCCTTTTGCTTTGCCTATGCTTGGTATAGGTGGCGCCTTTTTCAAAGCATTGTCTAGAATAGGCGGCGCCTATTCCATGGCATTCCTAGGAATAGGCGGCGCCTTTCACTTAGCATATGAGATTCAGAGACAAAAGGCATTGGCATAGGCGGCGCCTATGCTATGGCATACTTGGGAATGGGCGGCGCCTATGCGATGGCACACTAGATTCCGAGACCTTAGGCCATACTATAGGCCTTTCCTTGTTTGTGGCCTAGTTTCACCTAGGCCTAGCCACCTCTAACATGCAATATGTCCAAATCGAAATTTGAAACCGATCTCCTCGTTTTATACCTCTTGCACCTACATTTGCTTAAAACCAATAAAAATGATTAGAACGATGGGTTGCCTCCCATCTTGCGCTTGATTTATTGTCGCGGCACGACATGGTTAGCTCGAGTACTTAGAGTTCGTCGAGATAAGTGATGGCCATATAAGTTATTGAATCAAGAGGACCGATATAAGGTTTAACTCGTTGGCCATTCACCTTGAAGAAAACACCATTATTGTCTTCCAACTCAACTACTCCAGACGAGTAGACTTGGTTAACTTTGTACGGACTAGACCACTTGGACTTTAACTTACCTGGGAATAACTTCAGTCTGGAATTGAAGAGAAGTACCATATAATCCTTTTGAAAGTTTCGTCGAACAATCCGCTGATCATGATACTTTCTCATCCGCTCCTTGTAGAGATCCGATCTTTCATAAGCATGTAGACGGAATTCATCCATCTCGTTCAGTTGCTCCAATCTCAGATGCATTGCATCATCCCAATTCAAATTTAATCGCTTCAACGCCCACAATGCCTTATGCTCCAGCTCAATGGGTATGTGACAAGCCTTCCCATAAACTAGTTGGTACGGGGACATGCCAATTGGCATTTTGAATGCAGTCCAATACGCCCATAGTGCATCGTCCAGCTTCCGAGACCAATCTTTCCTATTAGCATTTACCGTTTTAGCAAGGATTTGCTTGATCTCTCTGTTGGAAACCTCTACCTGTCCGCTGGTTTGTGGGTGATAAGGCGTGGCTACCTTATGTTGCTTGACCCCATATTTTGCCAACACGGATTTGAATAGCTTGTTGCAAAAGTGAGATCCACCATCTCTTATGATAGTACGTGGTACTCCAAAGCGAGAGAAGATATTTCTCTTTAAGAATGCTACAACACGCTTTCCCTAATTGTCGGCCAACGCTACTGCTTCAACCCATTTCGAGACATAATCTACAGCAACTAGGATGTACTTCATTCCAAACGAATTTACGAATGGACCCATGAAATCAATACCCCATACGTCAAAGAGCTCTACTTCAATGATTTTTGACATGGGCATCTCATGGTGTTTCAAAATAGCACCTTGTCTCTATCATTGGTCGCATCTTCTCACAAAGTCGTAGGCATCTCTAAATATCGAGCGCCAATAATATCCACTTTGCAATACCTTTCTTGCTGTCCGATTACCTGCGTAATGTCCTCCAAGTTGATAAGTGTGGGAAGCTTCCAATATATTAGGCACTTCTACATGGGATATGCATCGCCGGATGACACCATCCGCGCATCGTCAAAACAAATAAGGCTCATCCCAAAAGTAGTGTTTTACATCATGCATAAACTTCCTCTTTTGATGGTAAGATAAGTTTGTAGGTATCACATTACTCACCACAAAATTTGCAAAGTCGGCATACCATGGTAACTTTTCCATTATTGTTGCTAAGACCTCCTCGTCAGGGAATGCATTATCAATCTCGATTTCATGCTGGGCTATATGCTCGTTTTCGAGTCTATATAGATGATCGGCCACTTGGTTCTTGCAACCTCTTCTATCTTTAACCTCGAAATCAAATTCTTGCAGCAGCAAGACCCAACAAATTATTCTTGGTTTTGCATCCTTCTTTGTCATTAGATACCTCAGAGCTACATGGTTTGTATGAACGATTACTTTGGTTCCCAACAAATAAGCACGGAACTTCTCAAACGCATACACAATCGCTAGGAGCTCTTGTTCTGTGATAGTATAGTTCTTTTGGGCTTCGTTCAGGACCTTTCTCTCATAGTAGATAGGATGGAATAATTTCTCCATCCTCTGGCCAAGTACAACACCAACAGCTACCCCACTAGCATCACACATGACTTCGAATGGTAAAGAACAATCTGGTGCTACCATGGTAGGAGCTTCGATTAGCTTTTCTTTGAGGCATTCGAATGCCTTCAAACAATCTTCATTGAAGTCAAACTTTGCATCTTTCACCAAGAGTTTGCACAATGGACTAGAAATTTTGGAGAAGTCTTTGATAAACCATCGATAGAAACCTGCATGACCGAGGAAACTACGAACTCCCTTCACTGAAATTGGGGGCGGTAGCTTCTGAATAACTTCAATTTTTGCTCAATCAACTTCGATTCCTCTTTCGGAAATTTTATGCCCAAGAACGATTCCTTCTTTCACCATGAAGTGGAATTTTTCCCAATTCAGCACTAGGTTGAATTCCACACATCTTTGCAACGCCATACTTAGATTTTCCAAGCACGCTTCAAAAGACTCGCCAACAACTGAAAAGTCGTCCATGAATACCTCCAAAGTATCTTCAACCATATCAGAAAAAATGGACATCATACAACGCTGAAAGGTGGTTGGTGCATTACGTAGCCCGAATGGCATACGTTTGAAGGCAAACGTGCCATATGGACATGTGAACGTTGTCTTTTCTTGGTCTTCGGGGGCAATACAAATTTGATTATAGCTTGAATAACCGTCTAAGAAACAAAACCATCCTTTTCCTGCTAATCGATCTAACATTTGGTCCATGAATGGAATTGGAAAGTGATCTTTGAGCGTCCATGAATTTAGCTTTTGATAGTCCATGCATACTCTCCATCCGGTGGCGGGTCTGAGTAGAATATGCTCATTCTTTTCATTTGCGACTACCGTCATGCCTCCTTTCTTGGGAACACATTGTACCGGGCTTAACCATGTACTGTTAGAGATTAGATACACAACTCCTACGTCTAACCACTTGATAATTTCTTTCTTCACCACTTCTTGCATAGGTGGATTGAGACGCCTTTGATGCTCAATAGTTGGTGTGCACTTTTCTTCAAGCTGAATCTTGTGTGTACAAATCCCAGGTGGAATACCAATAATATCCGCGATGGTCCAACCAATGGCTCTAATATACTTCCGTAGAATAGCAATTAGAGCTGCAACTTGTTGCTCACCCAAATCTGCTGCCACGAGACTAGAAGTGTGTTTCCGCTTCCTAAAAATGCATACTTTAAATGACTAGGCAGCTCCTTCAATTCTAACGTGGGTGGCTCTTGAATAGATGGCTTTGCTGGTGGTGTGGGTCGATTTTTGAGATCAAGGTCCAGCTTCTTGGGAGCATGGCAATATGTCCCTAATCCTGACAGAGCACAAATAGCTTCTTCACAATTTTCAGCATCCTTACTTTTTCCATTCATGAGCACAGTCGCCAATGGGTCATCAATAATTTGTTCTTCTTCAAGTAACTATTTCTCATCATCAAAGTAAACATCAGCTACCGAGAATACGTTCAGCTCTTTGGGTTGCTTCATTGATTTGCAGACGTCAAAGCAAACTACTTCATCATTCATTCAGAACAAAAGCTCATTAGCTCTCAAATCAATGAGCACACTTCCTGTAGCAAGGAAAGGGCGCCCCAAGATTATGGGAACTTCTATGTCTTCCTCACAATCCAAAATAACAAAGTCTGCCGGAAAGATAAATGAAGAAACCTTTACCAATACATCACATAGAATACCAACAGGTCATTTTATCGACCTATCCGCCATTTCGAGCCTCATATTGGTTGGAGAAGGATCACCCAACCCCAACTTTTTATAGATCGATAATGGAATCAAATTTATGCTGGCTCCTAAATCGCATAATGCCTTGGCAAAATTCAAAGATCCAACGGTGCGAGGAATAGTGAAAGCACCGGGGTCAGCCTTTTTCTGAACTAGTGATCGGGTAGCGATTGCGCTGCAGTGATGAACGTCATGTTTCAACTCATAGCTGTCTGCCCGCTTCTTTGTCAAAAGATCCTTCATAAATTTCGCATACCCAGGCATTTGTTCAAGTGCTTCTACCAATGGAACATTAATGGTCAGCTGTTTTAGCATAGTCATGAATTTGTTGAACTTTGTATCATCCACCACCTTCTTCAATCTTTGAGGAAAAGGTGGTGGTGGATAAGGAATTGTTTTCTCCAGGGCTCTCTTCTCCTCTTGCTTTTGCTTTTCAGCTTTTTCAGGCTGCAACATACTCTGTGTGACGTCATGGACGTCGTGGGTGGTTTCTGCGGAATCTTCTCCTTTTGCCTTATCATCGATGTCTGCTGCCTCGTCAACCACTTGCTTGCCTTTTGATGAATTTTCCAGCACCTTACCACTTCGGGTAGTAACAACCATGCATGACCCATCATTCCTTGGGTTTTGCACAGTGTTGCTAAGTAAAGTGCCAACCTTTCTTTGATTAAGTGCTGCTGAAAGTTGGCTCAATTGTTGTTCTATTTGCTTGATTGAAGTGGAATGTGAGTCAACCAATTGCTTCATTGAGGACAAATCATTTATTACCTCCGTTACTCCTGCGCTGGTTGCTTTCACTCCTTTCAACAGTTTAGCCATCATATCTTCCATAATTCCAGAACCAGATGTAGTGGTGTCACGTCTTCCTGGGGGAACTTATAAACCACTCTTTTCATTCTTGTTCTTCCAACTACCTTGGTCTTTGTTTCCAGATTTATCATAGTAGTTCCGACCTTGGTTTCCTTGGGTATTACCTCTGAAACCCCCCTGATTTTTCAAGTTGTTGGCCTCTTCTTCCGAATCAGATTCGTCTCTTCCTTTTGATGTAATAGCTTTGACCTTTTCGGTCTTCCCTAATAATAGATGCTTTGTAAGAAGATCCACTTGTGTTTTCATGTGCGCCATATCTTGATCACGTTCTTCTTCTATTCTCTTTTGGTCTGCAGTCATGCCAATAGATAAAGTGGGGCTTGCTACCTCAGAATCCCTGGTATGCCAAGCTCTACTTTGCTTCGTCATCCAATCTAGCATATTGCTTGCCTGACCAAAGGTGAGGTCCATAAATGATCCTCCAGCCGCATTATCCACCACTTGTTTAGTTATTGAATTCAAGGCTCTATATAGTATCTCTATTAGGTGGACATTGGTCATGTGATGGTTTGGGCACCTCATAAGCTTCGTCTTGAACCACTCCCATATTTCATGAAGAGCTTCGATTGGAAGCTACTGAAATTTACTGATTTCATCTCTCAATTGTGCTCTTTTGGATGGCGGAAAGAATCTTTCTAGGAAAGCGTCTCTCAATTGCCTCCAATTTGTAATAGAATCAGGAGTCAACCCATTCAACCATAGAGTTGCCTCCCCAGACAGAGACAATGGAAATAGACGTAATCGAATTGCATTTTGACCAACACCAGGACTGTCAAACGACTTGCATGTAGAAATAAAGTTGATGAGATGCATATTTGGATCATCGCCTGCTAGTCCACCAAACAATCCTTTGCGTTGCAATAACTGAATCATGGTGCTTGTGATGTTGAACTTGGCTCCGAGTGCCAATGGTGGAGGAATAATGGCTCCCATGGCTCTGACTCATTCAAGATCATCATCATCATCGTTGAAAGATGGTTGCATAACTCGGCGTTAGGCCTAAACCTAGCTTGACGATCTCTTCTGTTAGCAGGTGTTGCGATCTCAGCGGCATGCCTAGGGTTTAGCAACTCATCATCACCTAGGTCCTCGTCGTGAGGATTTATTGCTCGCCAGGGTTATCAATAATTTGTTGATGTACTTGAGCGGCTGCTAGAGCAGCAAGTCTCGCCTGTTCCTGTTGAGCAGTCATCCTTTCAATTTCGTGTTCTGCCTCCATTCTGCCAATACGCTGTGGTTCAGGATTTATAGGTAATAACGGTTGACCAGAACTTCGAGTATGGGGCATACACCGAATAAAAACTTGCAAAAAACAAAAACAAAAACTAAAAGTAAAAGTACGAGAATCTTTGACCAAAGGGTCTAGTAATTATCACAAGCTTAGTTGACACTCGTAATCCCCAGCAACGGCGCCAATTTTTGATAACACTCAATCTACAGCTCTCGTTGGAGTGTAAAGCGGTCGTTGTCAAATATATAACACAACTGGGTTGGGTATCGATCCCACAGGGAATAGCTTGGTCAACAAGTAAGCAAAGATTACTAGACTTTTAGTGCAAGTCTCGTAAAAAGGGGGGAGTTTTGTCATGCAAGTAATGTAACCAAAGTAATAAGGTAAAAACGGAAAATAGCAAAGTAAAATGTAAGAATGAATAGTAAGTTGTAAAACAATGAGAATTGAGAGGTTGGGGTTATGTCCACCTTATGAGTTGTACGTTTCTATTGGCTATTAGTTATGCGGGATTCAGACATGCGTGTGCTTATAGAGAATTGTATTCAATGGTAAATCCAAGCGTCTTTCGACCTAAACAAGGACTATTTCATTGTAACTCTTTCGAGCTTACAGCCTATCTAACGGTACAAATTCTCCAAGAGGTTAATCCAGTTATGGCACTAACTTTTTAATAGGGGATGGGACCCTATTACCTTGACATTATCTCTTTTCCAGACATATAACTTTTCTTTCGAACAAGTTAATGCTATACTGGCGTATTCTATGCGTTTGCAACCACAAAGAATTTAGATTATGATGAAGAGAATAATGATATAAGCAGCATACGTGTCACGAATTCACAAACTCATAGCAATAGATAGTATCTCATATGGTTTCCATAACCTCAACAGAGAAGTTTAGTTACCCATGAGTGCGAAGAAAATCACAATCGACATTGTTATTATACCACAATAAAGATCTCGTGTAGTAAAGTGTGGTAGGCGTTAGGTGTGAACTCCCTTGCAAAATAACGTTTCTCTTGTTGTGAAAAAATAAGAATTGATTAGATGAATAGAAGAAGAATAAAAAGTAGAATTAATGGAAGAATTAGAATCCGAGATGTAAGTTGTGGAATAAGAAGTAGAATGAATTGTAACTAATGGAGGAATGCCCCCAAAATCTCTAGCATAATAGGGTATTTATAATACCCATATCCTATTCCTACTAAGATAATGAATTACTTAACCCAATCCTACTTGGTTAATGTATCATTATCCTAATCCTAATAAGTAACTGCTAGTCCCCAAAGTCTTCAGAATTGTTGTTTTTGCCTGGGACAGATTTTCCATGCGCCACTTTTGGTCCTTGGCGTCCAAGCTTTGCTTTCCTCCTTTTGTGAAGCTTTCTTTGGCGTCAAGTTATCCATAAAATGCTGAATTCTACATCATTTATACCTAAAAACTTGCTAATCACGTTTGTTAGCTCACTTACAGGAAAAAGGACTAAAAGTGCAGGAATTATGTAATTTGTCCTCAAAACTTGGCTAAAATATGGGTAAAATATAGCACTATAGGCGTTTAAATTCGCCTATCATCATTGCTGGGTAGCGTTCCAGCCTTTCTTTAGTTGAGTGCTGCAAATAATTGACTCAATTGTTGCTCCAGCTGTTTTATTGAAGTGGAATGCGAGTCAACCAATTGCTTCATTGTGGACAAATCTTTTATTACCTCAGTTACTCCCGTCCTGGTTGCCTCCACTCCTTTCAACAGCTTAGCCATCATATCTTCCATGGACATATTTCCAGAACCAGATGCAGCGGCGTCATGTCTTCCAGGAGGAACATACAAACCACTCCTGTCAGTCTTATCCTTCCAACTACCTTGATTACGGTCCTTGTTTTCAGATCTATCATAATAGTTCCAACCTTGGTTTCCTTGGGCATTGCCTCGGAAACCCCCCTGATTATTCAAGTAGTTAGCTTCTTCTTCAGAATCGGATTCATCTCTTCCTTTTGACGTAACTGCTTTGACTTTTTCGGTCTTCCCTGATAATAAGTTCTTGGTGAGCAGATCCATCTGTGTTTTCATGTGAGCTATATCTTGGTCACGTTCCTCTTGCCTACGCCTCTGTTCTGCAGTCACGCCAATACATATAGTAGAGCTTGCTACCTCAGAATCCCTGGTATTCCAAGCTCTACTTTGCTTTGTCATACGATCTAGCATATAACTTGCCTGAATAAAAGTAAGGTCCATGAATGACCCTCCTGAAGCATTATCAACCACTGGCTTAGTCACCGAATTCAAAGATCTGTATAATATCTCCATCAAGTGGACATTGGTCATATGATGGTTTGGGCACAGCATAAGCTTCATCTTGAACCTCTCCCATGTTTCGTGGAGAGCTTCAGTTGGAAGCTGTCAAAAATTGCTGATTTCATCTCTCAATTGTGCTCTCTTGGATGGCGGAAAGAATCTTTCTAGGAAAGCATCTTTCAATTGCCTTGAATTCATAATAGAATCAGGAGTTAGCCCATTCAACCATAGAGTTGCCTCCCCGGATAGAGACAATAGAAATAAGCATAGCCCAATTGCATTCTGTCCAACGCCTGGATTGTCGAATGACTTGCATGTAGAGATAAATTTGACCAGATGCATGTTCGGATCATCACCTGCAAGTCCACCAAATAGTCCCTTGAGCTGCAATAAATGAATCATAGTGCTAGTGATGTTGAACTTGGCTCCGGGTGCCAAGGGCGGAGAAATAATAGCTCCTGTGGCACCAGCTCCATCCAAATCATCATCATCATAATCAAAAGGAATCTGCATAGCTCGGCATTTAGGCCTAAATCTTGCTTGACGATCTCTTCTGTTTGAAGGTGTCGCCACCTCAGTATCACGCTTAGGGTTTAGTAACTCGTCATCACCTAGGTCCTCATCGTCAGGATTTGTTGCCCGCCCAGGGTTATCAATATTCTATTGATGTACTTGGGTAGCGGCCAACGCAGCTAGTCTAGCCTGCTCCTATTGAGCAACCCTTCTCTCAATGTCACGTTGTGCATCCATCCTTCCAATAAGTTGCGGTTCAGGGTTTATGGGTAATAATGGTTTACCAGAACTTCGAGTATTGGGCATGCACTGAACAAAACCTGAATAAAACAAAAACAACAACTAAAAGTAAAATACAAGAATCTTTGACCAAAGGGTCTAGTAACTATCAAAAACTTAGTAGACAATCGTATTCCCCGGCAACGGCGCCAAAATTTGATAACACTCAAACTACAGCTCTCGTAAGAGTGTAAACGGTCATTGCAAAATATAGAACCCAACTGGGTTGGGTGTCAAATCCCCTAGGGAATACTTGGTCACTAAGTATGCAACGATTAGTAGACTTTTGGTGAAAGTTCTGCGGAAAAGGGGGGATTTTATGCGTGAAGTAAAATTATCAAAATAGCAAAGCAAAAACTGAATATTTAGTAAGATTTTAATCAATGAGAATTGTAAGTTAGGGTTATGTCCACCTTATGATTTTTACGTATCTATTGGCTATGAGTTATACGGAATTCAGACATGCATGCGCTTATAGAGTTTCGTATTCTATGGTAAATCCTAGTGTCTTTCGACCATCAAGGATTATTTCACTTTAACTCTTTCGAGTTTAAAGCGTATAACTAATGGTACGAATTCTCCAAGAGGTTAATCCAGTTACGGCAGTAACTTTTAAACAGGGGTTGGTAGCCCTATTTCCCTGTCACTCTCTCTTTTCCAGACATGTAACTTTTCTTTCGAACAAGTTAATGCTATAGTGGCTTATTCCATATGTTTGCAACCACAAGAATTCTATTAATATGAAGAGAGTAATGATATAAGCAGCATACATATCAAGAATTCACAAACTCATAGCAATAGATAGTATCTCATAAGGCTTCCATAACCCTAACAGAGAAGTGTAGCTACTCATAATTGTAAAGGAAAACCATGAGGATATCATCATCATACCAAAGTAATAACAATATCACGATAAGTGAGTATTGGCGTCACTTGTGGCGTGAATTCCTTTCTAGTAGAGTTTCTCTTTCGTGAAAATTAAAAGTCGAATAGATGAATAATAATGTCAACAACGAATTTAAGAATAGAAGAGAATAAGAATGAATTGAACCAGAATGATTTGCTGAAAATTTTAGCAAAATAGGGTTTTTATAAAATCCTTATCCTATTCCTACTAAGCTACTGCATACTTGTCCTAATCCTACTAGGTTACTGCTTCCTTATCCTAATCCTACTAAGTTACGGTTGATCCCCAAGTCTTTTGAAATACTATTTTTGTCCAGGATAAGTTTTCCATGCATCACTTTCAGTCCATAGGATTCCAAAAGCTGCCTTTCTTCTTACGTGAAGCTTCCTTTGGCGTCAAACAGTCCATAAAATGCTGAAATCTTCATCATTTATACCTGAAAACTTGCTAATCACGTTGGTTAGCTCACTTACAGGAAAAAGGACTAAAAGTGCAGGAATTATATATTTTGTCCTTAAAACTTAGCTAAAATATGGGTGAATTAAGGTGCTTTAGGCGTGTAAATACGCCTAACATCAGCATGAGAGACAAGCTTATTCAGGGAATCTTTCTGAACAGGAAAAGGTGCTGGCTGATTCCCATTTCTACTTTTGTTTTTCTTTATGGTAGGAATTTTCTGTACACGAAAGGATGAATGATTTAGAAAGATATTTTTAATTAGAGATCATGCTCTTTCCTACAACATGAACGCTAAAAGAGGTGAAATTTTCCTAAAAATGTCTTGTCGCCACTTATTCACAAGTGTGGCGTTACACACCCATACACTAGACTCTAATTGACGTAGCTTTTAGACTTCCTAGGATACTTTAGAACCTTTGGCTCTTTCAAAAAGTTTGTAATGCCCCGAGATTACACCATGGGCATCACACAGTGTTTATAATCCCGAAACACCACAAGCTAACCCATGACTGGTACCTACTATGAGCACTGAGTAATGATCATGTAAACATGTGCAAAAGTAAAACTGAAAATGCCATAAGATTCATAAAATTGAAATCAGTACTGTACATATCTATGCAATAACTAAAAACTAATAGTGTCTTAAAGGCTTTAAAATCTAAAATAAATAAGTTGATGGGATAGGCCCCAACTAACTTACAATTATTGTCTAAAAGTAACTATAAAGTTAAATACTGCGAATAAAAAATAACTAAATAATCTCATTCCCTCGATAGATGAGGACTTACTACTATATTTGTGGCTGATAAACTTAATCTGACTAAGTACAATCAAGAACCCGAGTGTCCGAACCTATGATATGAGACATCATATCGCAAAGAAAGAGATTGCGTCAGTACTTTGAATGTACTGGAATACTAGGTGAGCCTACGCTGATATGCATGGGTTCACATGCTTGAGAATAACAACTAAATATCATTAAATAATTGGATGAGAGTATATGTAAGACTGAGAATACTATAGGTATTGAACATACAATACCAAGCATATATCATTTGTCATAATTTATCTGAAGCTGAAGTACTGAGTTTTTTTATAAGTGAATAACTAATAACTAAAAGTCATGATCGTGTAGAACTAAACTGAGTTCTATACTGAACATTGAGTACTTGATACTGATTTTTGAATATTAAATATTGTAACTGTAACTGTGGGAGTTATCATTTCACCAACACAGCCCAATTATGGATTGATTTGGGGTCCAACCTGTATCCCTAGTTGGAAGGGCGTTAGCACATGCCACGAGTTACTAATAGAAGTTGGGTCAACCCTAATCAGGTAGGAAGACTGATAAGATGTATATAGTTACATCAACCCTAGTCTGGTAGAAGATAATTTACCCTACACTGGCTATGTAGTTCTGTCATGCAGGGACTACTACTACGGGTCAAACCATCTGCTAACAGGAATACCCCATCCCTGGGTTTGCTCAGTGTTAAATGCTACTCCCAATCGACACTGAACTGATCACAAAACTATACTAGGCTTGACTGAACTCATACTGATTTGTTGACTAACCGTATGCTACTATTTGGGATAATATGGAATCCTTTTATTCTAACTGGAGACTAGACAATAGCTACATTTCAGGCAATGCATACAGATTAAAGGGAGTAGTATTTAGCTCCAAGTTGGGTATGTTTGCTAATTCACATGCCCCATAAATATGAGCCGACATAGGTACAGATTTAGATTATTCCCATTTAAATGGATGAAGATACAAATTGTGATCACTCATCTCAGGTTATACTCCTTGGCAAAAGTATGACACATCTCCCCAACATGAGGTTTTCCACTTAGGGAACTAGATATTGAACTCCATGATATATAACATGGTTTATGTTGATCAGACGAACCTCCCTAATTCCTACAATAGAACAATAGAACAGCTTTTAGAAACTATGTGTAAAGGCTCACAATTTTTTTCAGATATTGTTTTACACAAGACATTAGCTATGAGATTTTAGCTTTTAGTTTACAGATGATAAAGGTGAAACCTTCTTACACTTAGCCTGCATGATTTGAAAACAGACTTAACTTCAGAGCTACTTATTCCACTAGAAGAAAGAGTAAAGGTATATCATTTAAAAACTAAGTGTTATGGCTCGCAAGATTTATACAGTATGCTTTATTTCTCATGATTTATGATTTTTAGCTTTCAGCTATTCAAGCTAATGTAAGTTATTTACACTTAGTATGTATTCTTTACAAGTTATATGATCATTGAATTACTGTTTTACTTATGCATTCACCCCCACATGCTCAGTTCATTCCAAAAGTACCGATCCATATATATGTCTATGTGCTACATTGTTTAATAACCAGATTATGTATTTTTAATTAAACATCTTCTAAAACTTTTAAAATGAAAAAAATATATGAATATGTTTTTTATGTTATGACAAAAAAGAGATAAATTTTCATATATTATTTTTCTTTTTCATTATGTTTATTTATTTTTGAGATCTTAGTAATATCTCCGAATTTACAATCACTTTTTAATAATACTTATCAAATTTGGCACTTGGCATGATAATTTACAGTATATTAATTTTTTTAACCCGGTTTATAATATTATTATATGGGTTTTAAATTTTTTATTTTATTTTTAAAAGGGTTGTACACCACTAAAGTTAAAAATTGATCAAATTATCCTAAAAATATTATTTATAACATAATTTCTTATTAAATTTAAAATATATAGCTATACTTTTTAGTACTTTCAATTGTTTTAAAAAATTTAGTTCCTTTGTAATAGAAATTATTTATCTTTCGTATTATTCTCTCGTTTCATTTCTTTGTTTATTGAAAGAATTCTTAATTGTATATTCATCTATTTTGAATTTATGTAACATTGATTTTTTAGTAAATCAGAAAAAGCATCAAACTAAATTTGATCATAGATGAAGTAGTATGCTCCTACATAATGATACTTCTCATGCTACATATGTAAAATGATTATATATTTCTCAAAATCTTTTTTAAAATTATTTTCAAGTAGTGTAATAAAGAGGGAGGTCTTTTCATATACAATTTCAAAGTATTTTAATATTTTATTACAGAACCATAACTTAGAACAAAAATTTATAATCTTTTTGATTGGATAGTTGTCAACTAAATCCAACTATTGAAATTCCAAACTTAATAGAATGATATTAATTTGAAACAGTATAATAAACATTAAATTGTAGGTTACTTTGAGAATTTTCGTTTGGGTTATATAGGTAAGCTGAGAAGTGAGACGTAGTATATTTTAAAGAATAGAGAAAAAGATTGAATGGAAAATGGACTCCACAAAGAGAGATGAATTTTGGATGATGAATTTATATTGTGAAATGACTATAATGCCCTTGGTAGTCTCATAACTCACTCTTATATAATATAATGTAGGTACCAGTTTAGTTGTAGTCCATCTATAAAGCTCAGACAGTTGTAGATTCTATCCTACAGGTGACGAGTCCTCCTACTTCGAGAACTTCAGTTAGATGTTATTCACGTACCTTACTTTCTTAATCATATGTATTAATTTATGGTAGTTCGAGTCGCGTCCCGGCTATCTATAGTCAATATAGTAGAAGCTTCATAGATTTCAGTCAGAGTCAATCATGTAATTTTAGTTCCTCTTTTTAGTTATATTAGAATGTAAAATTGTATCAGTATTGTATTTTTCCTAGAGTTCATCATGATAATCTTTTCGCACAGTTAACTCTGTTATTTTATACGTATTTAATTCAATTGCTTGACAGTATCTTAGTTCATGGGTTATCCTGGGATAACTTTTGGTCCTAAGCACTGTGTGTCATCAAGGGGGTAGTCTCAGGGAATTACAATATGCCATGATTTCATGGCACTTTCAATGCTTAAAACTAGAAAATATTCAACTACTTAGGTGCTTTTTGTTTGATTTGATATGATTCATATTTGTTTTTTACGAAAATAAGGTTGTAAATGATTAAGAATGAAAATTGGAAGAAAAATCTCAAGAAAGTGAAGTTCTGCTTAGACAACTTGTCATTGGGTGGTAATGCAACTTATCGTCTAAGTCGTAAGGTGAACATCGAAGAAATCTAAGAAGAAAAATAAAGTACATAATGTCTATGACTTGTAGGATCTAACTACTAGTCGTAGGTAAGATCATTCTGAGAAAAAATATAGTGAAGTCCTGAAAGTATATACGTATGAACCTAGTGGAAATGATATAGGTGATGGGTTATAGAATCTAACTACGACTTGTCTTGACAACCCTTCGGAGAATTTAGAGAAAATAACTAAAATCTGAAAGATTACTAAAGAGGCAATGAGTCTAGATAATGAATCATAGTGAGACATGATGATTCATCACCAAAGATTATTGAAGCTAGGATACGGAGCTCAGTCCAGGCGACTCGTTGTCTGAGGTGATACCACTACCGACCTTTTTTTCCTATTTCATTTTAGATAGTATTTTTTAGGTTTTTTGTGTAACTATAAATACCACTTGGATTTTTTGTATTAGTCTACAAACTCTATATACTTACAACACTACATTGATTCTAAGATTCGACTTTTGATCTTGGAATCCATTGTTCTTAGGTTTTATGGTTGGACATTAATTGGAGATTTTGGTTTTCATTCTTAATTTATTATAAGATTATTTGTATGCTTTCTTTCATGAATTCAATGAATTTTGTTGCAAATATGAGAAGCAAAACCACCTAACTAGGGTTGTGGGAACCCTGATGGAATAACAAAGTAGAGAAAGCACAAAGTCATTCTATATTGATATTCTTACATGTATTATTATTTCCTTCAATTTGATTATTTTCTTAATGACTGCAGTGGTTAAGAAAATGTCTATATTCGAAGCCATATCCATAAGTGGGGTTGATATTAGGGAAAGGAAATCCCAACAATAATTTCAAGCTATCAACCTTCATCAAATTAACTCGAGACCCACAAGGTAATAGTTAATCTGGGATCCAGAACAAGGGTTAGTAAGGGGACACTCTGTGACCCAAAAGGTGATAAGTGAAATTCACCAAAGGTGTTCACAAGATTGTTGGTGATACATATCTTATAAAATTGTTCATGCAAGGCGTTGAGATAGTTTGATAGATCACGATAAGTCTACAGAGTTACGAAGTTCGAGGGAACACAGTCCTTGTATTCATCTCATATTTATTTCAACCTAAAGCTGTCATGTTTTATTTCTATAATTACTATTCTTACAAAATCTCCCTATTTACTTTTCTACATTTTTTTAGATACTTCAGTAAGTTTGTGATAGAGATTCAGCCTATTCCTTGAGGGTTCAACCTTAACCTCTTTTGGGTTATATATTTGACAGTGACCGCATTACACTTTCATTAAGGTGTAATCTTGGGTGACATCATTTGCGTTATTCTATTCATCTGGATACAACCAAGATATACCATAACATGAGATAGCTTTATTAGTGTCCAGGGATGAAGAGGGACATAGTGGATTATGTGTCCAAGTGTCACAATAATCAGCAGGTAAAGTATGAATATAAAAGGCCTATGGGTTAGTTTCATAGGATGCTGCTTATGTTGAAGCTAGAGCATGTTGTTATGGATGGTAGTTCTTTCTATTACTTTGGGGAAATATAATTCCATTTGGGTGATAATAGATTAGTTGAAGATGTTAGCTCACTTTTTGCTAGTTTTGTTAGACTACAGCTCCTAGCAGGTAGCAAGAATTTAAATCAAGTACATAGTGAGACTTTGTAGGTTGTCCCTTACAATCATTTCTAATAGAAAATCAAAGTATACTTCTAAATTCTTGGATAGGTTGCATGAGGAGTTGGGCTCCAAGCTAACCCTTAGCGCAACATTTTATCCTCAAATAATTGGGCTGCCAGATAGGGCAATTCAGGTGATAGAGGGCATGCTGAGATCTTGTATTAATTACTTTGATAGTAATTGGGACCTGTTTCTTTCATTGTGTGAGTTTTCTTACAACAACAACTATCACTCCATCATTGATATGTCACCATTCGAGACACTCTATGGTAGGAAGAATAGTCACCTATGGGGTAGTTTAATACTAGAGTTGTTAAACATTTGGGCACTGACTTAGTGAGGGAGGCTCAAGGAAAGGAAGGCTACATTAAGACCAATTTATTAGTTGCCTAAATTAAATAAAAGAATTATGCAGATCGTAATATAAGATACATAGACATCAAGGTTAGTGAGAAAGTATTTCTTAAGGTGTATCTCATTAAAGGAGTCATGAGGTTCGGTAAGAGGGGCAAGCTCTACCCTTGGAATATTGGTCCCTTTGAGATTCTTGAGGATGGGGGTTCATTGCATACAAGTTAGAATTATCGCTCGAGGTTGTCAAGACTTCATCTAGTAATCCATGTTTTTACACACACAATTTATCATGGAGATTGAGATTATATTATTAAATGGAACTTGGTTCTGTTAGATAAGGATTTGTCTAATGAAGAGGAACAGATGACAATTCTAGGTTGGGATGTTTAGAAGAGAGGAAAAAGTAAATTCATTCTTTAAAGGTCCAGGGAAAGCATCTTCCAATCGAGAAAGACACTTTGGAAAAAGAGAAGGACATGTTGGATAAGTACCTTCAATTGTTTGAGGATAGAGGTACTCTTTTTCTTTCTTATTTTACTCTATTTTTCTCATTTGATGATTCAAGGATTAATAATGGATAAATTAGTGTCTGTTGTAATGAACATTAATTAACTTTTCCATCATTACGTATAATCCTCTTATTTGTAATTTCATGCTAAAATTCTTCCTAAATTTAAAGTTATAAATTTCAGGCTAGGCTAGTTTCAGAAGAAATCCAAGCGAGGTATTGTCCAAGAAAATCTAGAAATAAATTGGGTAAGTATGGTGTTGTTTGATTTGACTTTTATTTGAGCTGATAATAAACTCATACATTTTATGCAATTGAATTTTGGTAACTAGAAATCTCGAAATTTATCTTAGTTTAAAGGGTATTATTTTGGATACCTTGAACGTGGTGGGTTCTGGAAAGAGGGAGTTCTTAGGGAAATTGGGAATTTTTCCTTGCCATATCTCTATGGATACATACCCAAAATTTGAAAAAAGTACCTACTATAGGACCGATTCAACAGTCGCAATAGCAACATAGGTCACTATAACGATGCTACTCGCTATAGCAGCAAAAATCATTGTTTTATTGTAAAAACTTTCCAAAATATTTCCTTTATATAAAACACATTTTAGGGAAAGGTATAGGAAATTTTAGACTAAAATAATCAACTAATCATCATTTTTCTTTATTAAAGTAAGGATTTTATTCTCGTTAACTAGTAACTCTATAATCTAGCCTTAGAATTTCTAGTTTGCTCAAATTGGGAGGGTTAAAGGATGATTTTAGTTGGTGTTATTGTGTAAAGGATTAAATTGGGTGTAAAATTAATGAGTTTGGTTAAATTTGTGAATTTACCCTTACATTTTATTTATTCACAAAATAATTCATGAAATTGGTAGTTTTAAGTGAATTAAGGTAGAAAAGCCCTAGGACGGGGAGGGAATGTTCATTAACTTGGCCTTACGATTGGGTGTGATACATAATCCTAATGTGACAGTTAATTTCATTGATTATGTGTTTGTATGTATTTCTAGATCGAGATCATGTAGAAATTGCATAGAAGGGCAAGTCTCCGGCTTAGTGGAGTTGTGCAAGCTTGGTTCAAGGTAGCTGATAAATTATAGTTTAATTCAATTTGTGCTATATGTGAATGTTAACAATTTTTTAGTATGTCTTGTTGGTACATGTTGTTTGGTGTGTTCAATTCAATGAATTTTCTTTTGTATAATTTGACCTACTGTAACACCTCAAATCAAGTATTCGAAATGCTACGAGGTGCTCATGACCCTGAAGGACCACAAGCTAACCCATAATTGATATTTGTACCTATATACTATATGACATCATGTAAAATATGGAAATAATATACTGGAACATGCCATAAGGTTCAAAACGGATAAAACATACTATCTAAGAGTACGGTATATGAATATAAAAACATGAACCAAAATAAACTGTTTGGCCATACTGTAGTTTGAAAACCTCTAAAACTGAATTGTCTGAATATGGAGTTGATGGGACATGTCCCCAACTAACTCCAACTACTGAAATAAACTAAGTAATGACATAATAAAGTATTGATCATGTCCTCGAAGGATGAGGACTTACTGCTAACTCTGATTGTTGAGACTGAGATGCTACTGATGCTCTAGAGACGATTGAATATACTGGTATGCAAGTGAGGTAGGCTAAATGCAATGGTTTATACATAAGAATAATACTATCTGAACGAATAACATGAAAATGACAATACATGCATAAATAAGTAAACTGTATCTGAGATCAAGACATCACTAATCTGAATACTGATAACATAGGTTTCATATAACTGTTGTACTATTACCTGAAAGACTGTGTATGACAGTCCTATTTCTGATGGAACTAGCTGAGTTCCGTACTAAACTGGGTGACTGTATCTGATAGTCCTAAATTCTGTAAAACTATCTAAGTTCTATTACTGAGACTAAGACTGAGACTGTAACTATGGGAAGTAGTCATCTAACCGACATGTCCTAAATTATGCAATAAAGGTGAGTTGGGGTCCAATTTGTAACCCCAATTAGAAGGATGTCAATATCGTGCCACTGGTAAAGACAACTTGTGTGTGATCTCTCATCTAATAGGTACTCTAAGGAGAATGATGGGACCCTCATCTAACAGGATAAGACACTTGGTCAACCCTCATCTAACAGGCTAAGTGTCTCAACCTACGTTGGCTAAGTAGTTCTAGAGCACAAGGATTGTTTCTAAGAATCACACCCTCTACTTGCAGGTCAGTTCCCATCCTTGGGCTCACTCGGTGCTGAATCCTACTCCTATCTGATTAGACACTAAATTAATTATATTAAACTAACTGGACTGAGTTTACTGAGTTCCGTTAACTGATGGAGGATCACTAAGATCTGATAACTTATTGAGATTACTGTGATTACTGAGTTTTCCCGAGTCATGAGACTGACTAAATTTTACTGAACATGGATTGACTGAGAGTACTTGAAAACATGAAATTGGCTCGAGGCACACAGCTAAATTGTCGGGTACAAGTTCACCCAGGCTCAATATCATGAAACTGACAGGACTTGACACTTATTGACACATGACAATAGTCAATAATTCATTGCACAATAATCGGGGATAAACATATCATAATTTCATAAGCCTAATCTCATGAGCATTACATCAATCCATCACAAAGAATAACAATAACATGGGAGTCATTTGAACTTAAGGGTGGAACAAAGGTTCATTATTTTGGTCACAATTGAGTCATAAGGCATGTTTCCTATTCTCCTAGGCATTTTATCAAACACCTTGCATGCATAACTATAAGCTTAGGCTTGGACATTAAATTAATTAATCATGGTTGCATAAATCAACACAATTTAGTAGATTTCAATCCATAAGCTAGCATAAATTAATGAAAACACATTTAACGTTTCCAACTTGGGTATCATACACAACATCAACATGATCGTAATCAATCCACAACATAAACATCACAATTTATAATTTAAAATTAGATTCTTGGGCTTCATGGATGAAAGGAATCCATGAATGAACACTTAACATACCTGGGTGGATGATTTCTTACAGATTTATGGAGGAAATCTTGAATTCTTGACTTTGAATTAAGCACCTACGCTTTTTTTTTCTTAGGGAATGATCTTTGAGAAAAACCCTAATTGGATATTGTGAATGAATAATGAAGTTATAAGCTATTGTCTGATATAATTAAGGGTTAAAACGGGTGGAAAAAGACCCAAATACCCTTTTAAAAATAGCTTTAAATTATGGAACGGGATCTACGATGGCTTGTGCGACGGTCCATCACTGGCTCGATGGTCCATCAACCTACCCGTTGCACCTTGGTGGTTCTGACAGCTCTCAGTAAAACTTCCATAACATTCTACTCTGATGCAGGATTTGGACGAAATTGGTATCGTTGGAAGGCTAATTCAATTTCTCACATAATAAAAAGTCGAAATTGGAGAAATTCTAACTAATTTAAACATTAATCATTTAGGAAGTTATCACTAACTCTTCTGGAGACTAAATTTGACTTGAAAAAAGTTTGGGGTATTATAATATCTCCCTCGTGGAAATATTCATCCTCAAATTAGACTGACTGAGAAGGGAGAAATGGTTGACTGAAGCACATCCTGAACATGAATGACTAAAACATGACTCCATGACTAACATGACTGATAAACTAAATATATATAATACTGAACATGCATATTTGATGCATGACTAACTAATTTCTCAATGCATGACTGAGTGTTTTGAGGAACTAAATTTCTCACAATGAGAATGCATATCTGATGCATGATTACTTGACTGAAATGATACATGAATGAATGAATGAATATGTAATGGTATTTAATACCAAATTTAAATGGAATTCTAAACATGAAGTGGATACCAAGCTTTTAACTGAAACCTGAATCATGAAGCTGAAAAGCTTAAGGAGAACTATTACTTTGAGCTAGATATGAGTTAGCGGAAAAGAGGTAAGGGTATTTTGTTTGCATATCTTCTTCTACTTTCCAAGTATCTCCCTTGACGGACTGATTTTGCCAAAGAACCTTGACTAGAGGGACTTCTTTATACCTCAGTCTGTGAGTCTGATAGTCTAGGATTTCGACTGGAATCTCTTTATAAGAGAGGCTATTCTAAACATCTATGCTCTGAATGGGGAATACGACTGCTGGGTTAGCTACGCACTTCTTGAGCAAAGATACATGGAAGACTGGATGAACTAAGGCTAGATCTGAAGGCAACTCGAGCTTATAAGCTACCTTGCCAAAATGACTAAGAATTTTGAAGGGACCAACATATCGAGGACTGAGCTTTCCTTTCTTGCCAAACCGCTTTACTCCCTTCATGGGAGAGATATTTATATTGACATAATCTCTAATACCTAACTCAAGATCCTTTCTGCACACATCTACATAAGACTTCTATCTACTCTGAGAAGCTCGGAGTCTCTCTATGATCAACAGGACTTTTTCTAATGCATCGAATACTAAGTGAGGCCCTACAACTGAGGCCTTACTAACTTCTAACCAACCGACTGGAGACCTATATATCCTACCAAAAAGAGCTTCAAATGGAGCCATCCGAATACTGAAATAATAGCTATTTTTATATGCAAACTTAATCAAAGGAAAGTGGTCATCCCAACTACCCTTGAAATCAATATAATATACCCTTAGCATGTCTTCTAGAGTATGAGTGGTCCTTTCTGCTTGATCTTCTATCCAGGGATGGAAGGTTGTAGTGAGATAAACTTGGGTATTAAGACTCTTTTGGAGTGCATTCCTGAAATAAAAGGTGAACTGGGTACCTTTGTCTGAGATAATAGATAACAAAACACCGTGCAATTAGACCAAATCCCTAATATAAAGTCCAGAATAATCCTTGGCTGAATAAGAGGTATGTACAGGAAAGAAATAAGTTGATTTGGTCATCCTGTTTACAATGACCCAAACTGAATTATGCTGGCGACGAGTACGAGGAAAACCCATCACAAAGTCCATGTTCACTTCTTCCTACTTCGAAGTAGTAATACTAAACTCCTGCATGGACCCACTAGGCTTCTGATACTCAATCTTAACTTGCTGACATGTAGAGCACTTAGCCACAAACACAACAATATCTATCTTCATCCTACTATACTAATAGACCTTCCGTAAGTTATGGTACATCTTTGTGGCCCCTGGATGAATAGAGTAACTCACACCATATGCTTTTGCAAGAATTTCTTCCTTTAGTCATCTACACCTGGAACATACAGACAACCCTAACAACCCAGAACACCATCTCCCCTTGGGAGAAAACCTCTACTTTTTTCTTCTTGACTGACTCTTTTAACTTGGCTAGACTGGGATCTCTATCTTGCGTTTCTTTTACCTCAGAAACTAGAGATGATTCCAAACTATTTTGAACCCATATATTACCCTCTGAAGAATTACTAGGCGAACACCTAGTCGGGAAAGTTAATGGACTTCCTAAGCTAACTTTTTCTTACTGTCCTCAACATAAGAAAAACTACCTATAGACAGTCTATTGAGAGCATCGGCCACCATATTGGCCTTCCCGAATAATAAAGGACACTCATATCATAATTTTTCAAGAGCTCTAAACACTTCCTCTGACGAAGATTGAGATCTTTATCAGAAAACTCATACTGAAGGATCTTATGATATATTAACATATCTACATAAACTCCGTATAGATAATGCATCCAGATATT
This sequence comes from Capsicum baccatum var. pendulum, assembly GCA_030864225.1. Classification (NCBI taxonomy): domain Eukaryota; kingdom Viridiplantae; phylum Streptophyta; class Magnoliopsida; order Solanales; family Solanaceae; genus Capsicum; species Capsicum baccatum. The sequence goes on from CM061560.1 coordinate 43,053,513, forward strand.
CAAGTCAAAAACTATGGTTGCTAACTCGAGATAATGAGTAGGATAATTCTTCTCATGGGGTTTAAGTTGTCTAGTGACGTAAGCTATGACCTTACCATGCTGCGTGAGAACACAACCCAAACCTACTTTGGATGCATCACAGTACTATGAACCCATCAAAACCATATGGAAGAGCCAAAATTGGAGCTGATGTCAGTCGAGTCTTCAACTCTAGAAAACTCTTCTCACAAGGATTTGAACACTAAAACTTAACTTTCTTCTGAGTCAATCTGGACATAGGGGATGCAATAGAAGAAAATGCCTTAATAAACCATCAGTAAGAGCAAGAAAAACCCAAGAAACTTCTGATATTTTATTTAGCGAGGGTTAGGCCAGTTTCTTATTGCTTTGGTCTTTGAGGATTGACCCTAATGCCATCATAAGAAATAATATGACCAAGGAATACTACTGACCTTAGCCAAAATTCACACTTACTGAATTTGGAGAACAACTGATGATTAATGAGAGTATGCAATAATATTCTGAGATGGTCTGCATGATCACGCTCACTGTGGGAATAAATTAGAAAGTCATCTATGAAGACTATGATGAACATGTCCAAGTACTACTTGAACACACATTTCATTAAGTCCATGAAAGCTACTGGGGAATTGGTAATACCAAAGGACATAACTAAGAATTTGAAGTGACTACACCAAGTATGAAAGGCTATTTTTGGAATGTCACATTCTCTGACTCTGAGCTGATGATAGCCTGATCTGAGGTCTATCTTAGAAAAATAGCTAGCACTCTGAAGTTGATCGAACAAGTCAACGATTCTGGGAAGTGGATACTTGTTCTTGACCATGATTTTATTGAGTTGACGGTAGTCTATACACATTCTAAGAGAACCATCTTTCTTTTGCACGAATAAGACTGGTGCACCCCATGAGGACATATTGGGTATGATGAATCCCTTTTCTAGGAGATCCTTCAACTGCTCCTTCAATACTCTAAGTTTTGCTGGTGCCATTTTGTATGGAGGAATAGATATATGTTGAGTATCTGGAAGGAGATCAATACCAAAATCTATTTCCCTTTCGGGAGGAATAGCTGGAAGATCTTCGGAAAGATATCTGAATATTCATTCATGACTGGGACTGATTCAAGACTAGGAGTTTAAAACTAGTGTCCTTAACTAAAAAAAGATAATATACACATCTCTTAAATATAATTTTTTGTGCTCGAAATTCGGAAATAAGATGACCTCTGAAAGCTGAAGTACTACCCCTCCATTCAAGGAAAGGTTCATTTGGAAACTAAAATTGGACAAATCTATATCTGCAGTCGACTGTGGCATGAAGGAATTAAGTCAATCTACTCGAGAATGACATCAAAATCAGTCATCTCTAATTTGACTAAGTGTGCTGAAGTAATTTTCTAAGATACCATAAGTAGACTGTTCTTGTATACCCGTCGGCCTATGATAGTTTTACCCATTGAGGTAGATACTAAGAAGGGCTCTGCTAAAATTTTAGGATTCATCCAAAATCAACTTCTATGTAAGGAGTAACAAAATACAAGGAAACTCTTGGATCTAGCAAAGCGTAAACATACAAGTGAAAAATCTGTAATGTACCAGTCACCACATCAGGAGAATTTTCCTAATCTTTTCAGGACTGGAGAGCATAAAGTCGATTTGGGCGTTTCCTACTAGTAGCAATAGAAGTGGAACCCTACTAATTTGGGCGATCGGACTGGTTCTACTGACCCTAATAACCTAACTGAGGATAATCTCTAACTCTTTGGCCTGGCTTGCCACATCCAAAATAGACATCACTGCCAGATCTGCACACACCTTTGTGGTTCTTACCATAATTCTAAAAAAGTGGATTAGTTTGGGCATTACTAACACTGCCCTGAGACTTAGAGCCTGGCTCCATATCTCTATTACCTTCCCTGAACTTAGAAGCTGGTGCACTAGCTGATGAAGCAGCTGGAACTGATGAGTTATGATGGAACTGAGAACAGTTTCCTCCTTCAGACTTAGGTTGACCAAAGTTGAAATTACCTATCCTTGCTCTCTTATTTTTTTTCTCTCTTACCTTTATATTTTGCTCTTTTATCTGTTGAGCATGGGTCATAAGCCTGGCTATACTCATGTCACTATTCAACATCGCAGACCTACACTCATTGACTGCACCATCATTCACCCCAAAGATAAACTTACTCATCTTGGCCTTGCTATCTGCAACCACATGAGGAGCATATTGGCTAATTGAGTAAACTTAAGAGAATACTCTTCCACCGTCATAGTTCCTTACTTGAGGTTGATAAATTCTAACACCTTAATTTCTCTATGCTCTAGGGGTAGAACCTCTCTAGGAATGTAGTGACAAACTCCTCCCACTCTATGGATCCTATATCTATTATCCTTTCTGACTTCCACTGTTTGAACCGAGTGTGAGAAACATCCTGCAACTGATATATAGCTAGCTCAGCACTCTCACTAGGAGTAACCCCCATGATGTTGATAACCTTCTAAACCTAAAAAGAAATTTCTGAGGGTCCTCATTAGACTTAGACCCAAAAAAGGGATGGAGGGTTCATTCGGATGAAGTCCCAAATCCTGGATGCAGCTGAATTGGCCACTTGGTTGGCTGGAATAACAGTCGGTCATTCACTCTGAGTAGAAACTAACTGAGTAAAAGTAGTAACTACGCACTGAACTCTGCATGAGAGATATGTTCATCCAAAGGATCTTCGGGCTAAAGGGTTGACTGATTCCCAGATGTCTTCTTGGGAGGCATGTTCTATAAATTAAAGAGAAAGGGATTAGACTGAGGGACTAACTTGAGATTATTCTCACTAGCATGACATGAATATTGAAAAATAGGAAATTGCTCCTAAAATATCTCATAGCCTCCTGTACATAAATGTGGCGCGCAACACATCCATGCACAAGACTCTACTAGATATGGCTTTCATACTTCTTGGGATACTATTGAACCTTAGGCTCTAATACCAACTTTATAATGCCCCAAATATATTACCCGAAATGCTACACAATGCTCATGACCCTGAAGAACCATAAGCTAACCCATGACTAATATATGTGCCTGTATATTATATAACATCATGTAAAATGTAGAAATAATAGACTGGAACATTCCATAAGGTTCAAAATGGATAAAACATACTATCTAACAGTATGGTATATCAATACCAAAACATGAACTGAAATAAACTGTCTGAACATACTGTAGTCTGAAAGCCTCTAAAACTGAACTATCTGAATAAGGAGTTGGTGGGACATATCCCCAACTAACTCCAACTACTGAAATAAACTAAGTAATGACATAATATAGTAATGATCATGTCCTCAAAGTATGAGGACTTATTGCTAACTCTGACTGTTGAGACTAGAATGCTACTGATGCTCGAAAGCTCGTGCTTCTGAATATATGGTGTAAAACACCATAGCACAAATATGTTAGTACGATTGAATGTACTAGTATGTAAGTGAGTTCAGCTAAATGCAAGGGCTTATATTCATGAACAATACTAGCTGACCGAATAACATGAAAATGAGAATATATGCATAAATACGCGAACTGTATATGAGATAATGGAATCACTGAATCTGAATACTGATAACATAGGTTTCATATAACTATTTTACTATTATCTAAATGAATGTGTCTGACAGTCCTATTTCTGATGAAACTAGCTGAGTTCCATACTGAACTGGGTGACTATATCTGATAGTCCTGAATTATGCTGAATTATCTGAATTCTATTACTGATACAGAGACTGTAACTGTGGAAAGTAGTCATCTAACTTACATGACCCAAATGAAGAAATATAGCTGAGTTGGGGTCCAATTTTTAACCTCAATTGGAAGAGTGTCAATACCGCGCCACTGGTAAAGACAAGTTCTGAGTGATCCCTCATCTAATAGGTACTCTTAGGAGAACGGTGGGACCCTCAACTAATAGTTTAACCCACCTCATCAACCCTCATCTAACATTTTATATGTATCAAACTATGTTCCCTACGTAGTTCTAGAGCAAAAGGATTGCTTCTATAAATCACACCCTCTACACGCAGGTGAATTCTCATCCTTGGGCTCACTTGATGCTGAATTCTACTCCTATCTGATTAGACACTGAATTAATTATACAGAACTAATTAGACTAAGTTTACTGAGTTACATTAACTGATGGAGTATCACTAAGATCTGATAACTGACTGAGATTATTGAGTTTTCCTAAGTCATGAGACCGACTGAATTCTACTGAAAATGGCTTGACTGAGAGTATCTTGAAAACATAACACTGGCTCTAGGCGCACAACTAAATTTTAGAGTACAAGTACCCCCAGGACTCAATAGCATGAAACTGATAAGACTTTACACTTCTTGACACATGACCACAGTCAACAATTCATAGTACAATCATCGAGGATATTCATGAAGTATTTGCATGCCATAAGCTCACACATGAATAGAAGTTCATTTAAATATGTCATAATTTCATAAGCCTAATCTCATGAGCATTACATTAATCCATGACAGAGCAGAACAATAATGTAGGAGTCATTTAAACTTCAGGGTGGAACATAGGTTCATCATTTTGGTCACAATTGAGTCATTAGACATGTTTCCTATTCTTTTAGGCTTTTTATTAAACACCTTGAATGCATAACTATAAGCTTAGGCTTGGACATTAAATTAATTCATCATGGTTGCATAAATCAACACAATTTAGTAGATTTCAATCCACATGATAGCATAAATTAATGAAAACATATTTAACGATTCCAACTTTGGTATCATACACAACATAAACAAGACTGTAATCAATCCACAACATAAACATCACAATTTAGAATTTAAAATTGGATTCTTGGGCTTCATGGACGAAAGGAACCCTGAATGAACACTTGACATAACTGGGTAGATGATTTCTTAAAGATTTTTGGAGGAAATCTTGAATTCTTATCTTGGAATTAAGCACCTGGGTTTCTTATTCTTGAGGATTGATCTTTGAGAGAAACCCTAATTGGATGTTGTGAATGAATAATGAAGTTATGAGCTATTGTCTGGTATAATTAGGGGTTAAAACGGGTAGAAACATACCCAAATACCCTTTTAAAAATGGATTTAAATTGGTGAACAGGATATACGATGGCTCGTCCGACGGTCCACCACTGGCTCGACGGTCTGTTGTTCTGACCATCGTACTTGGGCCAGAATAGGGATTCACTACCTTAGTAGCGATGGCTTGGGCGATATTCCATCGCTAGATTGATGGTCCGTCAAGTTGTTCATAGCACCTTAGCCAGAAGATTGACTTACTGCCTTAGCTGCGATGGTTTAGGCGACGGTCTATCAACCTATCCGTCGCACCTGGGTGGTTTTCACAGCTCTCAATAAAACATCCATAACTTTCTACTCTGATATCGGATTTGGACAAAATTAGTATAGTTGGAAAGCTAATTCAATTTTCCACATGATTAAAAGTCAAAATTGGGTAAATTCGAACTGATTGAAAAATTAATCATTTAGTAAGTCATCACTAACTCTTCTGGAGACTAAATTTGAGTTGAAGAATGTTTGGGGTATTACATCTGCCTTCTGATTAAATAAGGAATGATTTGGTATTTGAATATTCTTTTAGCTTATTGGGGTCATAAAGTTTGTAGGCACTTGAGTTTGGGGTTTTGGTCCATGGATGGAATTTTTCCCCTTTAGATCATCACTAGAGTGTGTTAATGATACCCATAGCTTGTATGTACAAGGTTCAAGTGGGTTTGATGGTTTCACGAGTGAGACAAAGAGTACAATTGTATGTTGGATAGTTGATTAACTTGTCTTGACTTGCTTTTACTTAGCTTGACTTACTTGATTTTATTGTAAATGGCTTAACACGTTCCTTATAATCCTAAACAGTTTACTTGGTGTTTCTTATACTAGGTGTAGGTTTGAATGAGCATGGATTAACTTGTTGTACTATGTTTTAGTTATATGTTTATATTCTCATCTTGGGTTGGTCAAATGACCCTACCAGCCCACTATCGCTCTTGTATGCTAATATTTTACCTTCTTTACATTAATTGAGTGTACTTAAGATTCTAGACGCTCCTGGAAGACCTTAATTATGACTCTAGCATATGATCCAAATTTTAGGGGTGAGAAACTTATTTAGGATACAATAGAATCTTTCTTTTATGATATAGTCCTTTTTTTTGTACATTATACAGTTTTCTTTGGTTCTAGGTCGTATCCTCTTCATGACAATTTTAGTATGTTTTGACAAGCCAACTTTTGGATTCCAAGAGTGTTATTTTAGAACTTTATTCCATATTTTCTTAAGATTAGAGTATGCTTTCGGGCTTATTGCTTCTCCTACTAGCGAATGGGGTGGGTGCCACTCACATCTAATTATGTTGAATTGTAGTGTACTAGCTAGCATGTAGGGATCTTCTTGAATACTTCTCTTGATGTTCTCCTTGTTATTTGAGGATACACCACTATTGTAATATTTTATAGATTGTCGGATACCCTATCATCTCAAGTCTACCCCTTTTAGGATTCCCATCAGTAGCTTCTGTGGAGAATTCTACATCAGTTCTATCAAAACTACCCACAGACTTATCATCCTCAAATGGAATCTTCTCATTATTAGCTTTTTGTACCTTAGGCTCACCCCAAATCAAGTTTGAAGTATAACCTCCCTCTTTAGATTAGAAAGGTTCAGTTGGAGTGGTTGTGGGCACCATATTTTTTACATAGTAGCCTTGGACTTAGTAGCTTTAGATTTGGTGGTCCGAGGCTTGTGTTGATCACCAATGTCACTTATGGAGTACTCAACCTCTGAATACTAAATTTCTCAGATTGAGTCTTTGAAGTTGAAAGTATGTCCTATGGTTCTCACTTCTTAGCTATTTCTTTGTAGACAGGATCATCTTGCCTATTTTTGCTCACTTTGGGTGTCATAGTACCTGTAGGAAAAATTATTAGTTTTAGAGTAAAGCAGAAATAGGTTCTTAGTACTTTATATAGACGGACTATAGAATAATAGTTGAAAGAAAGGGCGAACGTTCTTTCAACAGTTGCATGTCCTCTTTCAATTTTCTACCAACGATCTTTCTTAAATACGATGATTATTGGAAGCTTTCATCTGATGGACATCTAGCAAACTTAGATATATGAAATCCACATCAATCCAACCAATGATCATTCATAGAAACAACGGTCATTGGTTGAACCATTGAGTGTACACTATTATTAAAACAAATTAAATCGAACTCATTAACCATATTTTGACACCGAAGAGTTACTCAGACTTTACCCTTCTGCATCCTTGACTCAAAAAATTGAGAATGCACCTGACTCTGTTAACTTTAGTGTCACAACACCTTATAAACTCATATTTTTATACATTCATTGCTCCAAAAAGGTAAGAATTATTTTATTTCTCTTTAAATTTAAGCACAATCAAAAATTATAAGGCATGCAAAAAAACTTACTTTATAGGGAATGCAAATGTCTTGAATTATGAGAAGTTTGACAAATTAAGGGAGTATATGTGTATGAGTAGTTGGAATATCTCACAGTCTAGCTTACAAATAAGTGTTTTTCCTATTTGATCGTATAATTTGATGTGAATTTAAGTTGGAATAGGTTTGGTATCTATCGAGTTTGGGTGTATCAATTAGGGAATTTAAAATGAGCCAAGTTGAGAAAAGTGTAATTTAAAAGTTGTAAAAGGACCCAATAGATGGATTATCCTTAGGATCAATGGTTTATAGAATGATTTTTGTATCCAACCATTTATAGGGGTTTAAGAAAACTAACCTTGGAAACAATAAAACTTAGGGACAATCACTGTATGTTGCAATAATCAATCCTTAAACTCATTAGTTCCACTTCCAAAATGTTGGTTTTCAAAAGTTTAGTCAGATCATGATACAACAAACATTCTTTCTTGGGACATTCTTTGATTATCAATAATTGGACCACCTCCTAAAAATCAATTCTCTGGACCTCATGTAGGCAACACAAACTGAGATCACTATAACTTTTAACTATCGTTCAATCCTCTCATGGTTTCTAATTTTTTCCCCATACGTAGGATCTTTTATGCATTATCCTTTCACAATTAACACATGTTACCTTATATCATAATTTAAAATAAAACAAGTACAATATCCATGGTTTTCCTCCCAACAGCACCTGATTTAACATTGCCAAACAATGAGACAATTTTGGCTACTCAAACATCACCAATCTAACACATGGGTTTCTTCCCATTAAAGCACTTGATTTAACATCAGAGCATGAATTGGGTATACTTGATTACTCAGGAACTATAAAAATCCACATCATATACCACCTTGACTTTCTCAACATCACCAAGATAGCGCCTCATTCGTTGGCCATTTAATTTGAACTTCATACCCTCACTATTTTCAATATCAATTGTACCATATCAAAATATAGTTACTACTCGATATGTCCCTATTATTTTGACTTTAACTAGTTGAGAAACAAGGAAGTTTGGACTCAAACAACAAAACCCTATCAGTAGCGGTGAGCGCTGTCTTTTCTATCTTCCGATCATGGTATGCCTTCATCTTTTCTTTGTATAAAGATAAACTTTTGTATGATCTAAGACAAAATTCATCCATCTCATTTAGGTACTAAAGTCTCATTTTTTTTTTTGCATCATTAAATAATAGAGTTAACCTCTTTAGTGCCCACAATGCTTTATCCTCAAGTGCAACAGGTAAGTGACCCCCCCTTTCCATACACAAGATGAAATGGGGAAGAACTAGGGACCTTGAGTATTATTTGGTAGGCTTATAATACATCATCCAAGTTTTTATCCATAGTATGTTCTATTGCCATCCATTGTTTTTATCAAAATGGACCTGATCTCATGAATATGGACCTCAACTTGCCTAATTTTGTAAGAATGATAGGGTGTACCACCCTATATTTCACACCATATTTTTTTAATCGGGGTACTAAATAGACGATTGTAAAAATGTGAGCCTTCATCACTAATAATTGCTCTTTATGTACCAAATCTTATTGATATGTTATTTCTTAAAAGTGTGGTCACACTCTTCCATTCATTATTTGGAAGTTTAACTGCCTCCATTTACTTTAAAATATAATCAACAAAAATTAAGATGTACTATATACCATATAAGGTCATAAATGGACCCATGAAATCAATACCCTATGAGTCAAATAGCTCAAGCTCTAGGATTGGTGTCATTAGAACTCTAGCCTTCCTGATATGTTTTCTTGTCTTTGCCATTGAATACAATCTCTTACATAGTTATGCATATCTTTATGAATGGTGGGTCAATAGTACCCATACTGCAAGATCTTATGCACAGATAACGCGTCATTATCATGATCGCTAACTGGTGAAGCATGACGCACCTCTAGAATACTCATCATCTCTATCTCTAAAGGAAACCTATAATTTTGTTTGTCTACACAAATTCAAAACAAGTATAGCTTATTCCCAAAAAACTTATGCAAATCATGCATAAATTTCTTTCATTGCTGAAATGATAGATCCTAAGACATCACATTGCTTAACAATAATAGGAAAAATCTACAAACCATGAAATCAAGTCTTGGGATATTGCTAATATATGCTTAACTAGAAAAGTATCATCTATCTCAAGCTCCTCCTTTAATTGCAACATTGCTTTTTTTAAGCCGTAAGAACTGGTCATCCACTTGGTTTTAGTCCCTTTTTGATATTTGACCTCAAAGTCAAATTCTTATAATAGAATGCCCAAAGAATCAACCTGAGCTTAGCATCCTTCTTCATCATAAAGTACCTCAGATTTGCATAATTAGTATGCAGAATCATGTACATGTCAAGAAAATGAGATCTAAGTATCTCAAGTGCAAAAACCACAACAATCAATTCTTATTCAATAACAGTATAATTTTTCTAGAAAAATTAAGTGTTTTACTAACATAATAGTTCGGATATAGAATCTTCTCTCACCTTTGTCCTAGGGCTGCTCTTAGCGCCATACCACTAGCATCACACACAACCTCAAATGGCATGGAGCAATTAGGTGACATAATAATAGGGGCTAAAATTAATTTCTCTTTCAGAAACTAAAATACTTCTATACATGCATCATTAAAATTGAACTTACCCTCCTTCTCCAATAATTTACATAAAGGGTGTACAATTTTAGAGAATTCCATGATAAATTTATGCTAAAACAAGTGTTCCCCCAAAAAACTACAAATATATTTTTCAAAAATTGGTGGAGGTAATTTTTCACTCGCCTCTATCTTTGCCTTTTCATCCTCAATACCTTTATTTGAAATCTTAAAACCAAGTGTTATTCCTTCTTTTACCATGAAGTGACACGTCTCCCAATTAAGCACCAACTTGCAATCCTTGCATCTCCTTAATACACTAACTAGATGGGCTGGGAAATTTTCAAAGAAGTTGCCAACATCCAAAATTTCATTCATAAAGACCACAATAATGTCCTCCACGATGTCAGAAAAGATGGACTTCATACAATGCTAAAAAGGCACTGGCCTATTACACAATTAGAAAGGTATCCTTTTAAATGTATACATCCCATATAAACAAGTGAAAGAGGTCTTATATTGATATTTAGGGGAAAATAAAATCATATTGTAATCTTACTAACCATCAAGAAAATAATATCATCCTCTACCAACAAGACGATCAAATATCTGATCCATCAAAGGTATCAAAAATTGATCATTTTTTGTTCATGCATTCAACTTCCTATAGTCCATGCATACTTTTCACCCACTTACCGGCCTTACATGAATAAGATTATTCTTCGCATTTGGAAACATAGTGATATTATCTTATTTGGAACACATGGAATTGTGTTCACCCTTTTGTTATCGGCAATAGGATAAACCACTCCAGTATCTAACCACTTGATAATCTCCATATTAAATACCTCTTACATAGGCAGATTAAGTCTTCATTGATGCTTAATATTAGGAAGAAAATATAGCTCAAGTTGTATTTTGTGTGTGTAAATTCCAAGGAAAATCCTAATGATATCAGTAATTGACAACCCAATGACCATTTTGAACCAAAATAAATAGTAGACTCAACCTATATCTCAACCAAATTAGCTACGATAATAATTGGCTAGCTGTTGATAGCTCCTATGAATACATAACCAAAATAGGGTGAAAGTGCTTTGCGCTCCAAAATAGAAGTCTCATCAATAGAAGTCCTAGCCAGTGGAGTCACTCTATTAATTAAATCAAGATACAACTTCTTTGGTGCAAGTGTAGGAACCCAAACAAATAAGTGCACTCACCACTTTATCATAACCATTAATGTCATCACCGTCAAAATTCATAATAACTGCTCCAAGTGCTTTAGATCTAAGCCTCTCCTCAATAGTACTTACTAATGAATCCTTATTGACCGTATCAATAATTGAGATCATGCACATGTCCTTTGGCTTCTTCATAGATTTTTATAAATTAAATGTCTCAATATTATGATATCTGCAATTTCTTTTCTTGTACGGTTCTATGGTTTTGGAATGTTGGGATGCAAGTATCTGATGTCAATTTTTTGTAGAAACTGTTTTGATTTGAAAAATGTCTTAGAATGGATCTACAGCTGAAGGATTTAGAGAAGGTGGTCCTGTGGATGTTCCTTATACTGTCATACATACAAAGCAGAAAGATGGTGTTTTCTCTGTAAACTATAAATTTATGTTAAAAAATTCTGAACCATAATGGTGTCAAGGATGACTAAATCAGCCAAAAAAATAAAGAATAAAACCTTTACCAAAACATCACATAAAATTTCCATAGGTTTTTTCACATTGTGGTCTGCATAAGGAGTCTCATCAAAGTATATTTAGGCTACTCAAATCCAAACTATCTATAAATTGTTGGTAGCATCATATTGCTGTTTTCAGCTAACTCAAACAAGACTTTCAAAAAATTAGAAAATCCAATTGTACATGGGATTATGAATTTTTTAGGATCTTCAATATTCTCAACTAAAAGTTGGTAAGCTATTGTACTATTATGGTGCACATTATCAATGGATTCAAAACTCATAGTCCTTTTCTTTGCAACCTAATCCCTTATAAACTTTGTCTAACCTGATATTTTCTTAAATACCTCAACTAGAGGGATATTAATCAATAATATTTTCAAAATTAAGGTAAACTTATGATACTTTTCCTCTTCAAAACTCATCTTCATTCTTTTGGAAAAAAGAAAAAGAGGTTATGGAATGGGAGTCAATACGTGTGGAACCTTCTTTTTCCTTCTCCATTTTTTTCTTAGCCTCCTTTTTAAAAAATGTGGGATTTACAGACCCATTCACATCATCAATTAGATTTTTGGACTCGACTACTATCTCATAATCAATAATTATTGGATCCACATCATTCTTAATAATCATGGGTATAGTTATACCAACAATCATCTTACCTCTTTCTAGTAATTGCCAAGCAATGACCATTGTTCTTTGAAATTTGGATGGTGTTTCTTAGAAATATACCTTGTTGAGTTGATTCATCACGATTGAAATATGACTAAACTACTGCTCAAGTTACTTAATGGGGTAGCATGTGATTCAACTTTCTGACTCATCCCCAAAATATTTTTTCTAAGCTCTTTAATGCAATCTTTAGTCTTTTCTACCACTTTTACAACTTTATAAAATATGTATTCCATTATCTTATTACTCCAATCAGTATCACGGTTCCTCGATAAAACATACAGGCTACTTTTTCTTTGTAGTCATTCTTTCTCTTCTTATCACCATCTCTCCCGTGACTCTTATCTCAATAGATCTATTGTAGTTATTTATCTGTAGTAGTTTTGAGTTTGTTCCCCTTGACCAGAGTGCCAGTAGTCTTAATTAAACCCTTGTCTTTTGGGTCAAATATTTATGAACTGATCATCTAGATACTTACTGTCGTCCTCAGTATTAGAGTCATCCCATCGAGATATCTTACCTTGTGAACCAACCGCATTTACCTTTTCTTCCCTCACTGCTACAAACTATTTTGTGAACAAGATAAACTTTGTCTTCAGTTGCACTAACTCTCGAGTGACATAATGTAACGATCCTCCCAGTCGTTTGTGATATTTTATCACCTTTTATATTTTTAGCACTCTCCGTAGTTTGTGTACGTGAATTATGACTCATGAGATGAGTAGTACCAATTTTTGAGGTCCTAAATAAATTTTGATGATTTATTTAATGTTTCAGACATTTTATATAATTTGTTTGGTTTAGAATTAATGGGTTAAAGTAATAACTTATTTACTTATGTGGTCAATAAAATAAATTTAAGTAGATAGAATTGACCAATAATAATAATCACAACATCATATACTAGATAAAAAGAACGGTTAAAATTTTAGCCTTCAGGTAAGAACGCACTTTAGAATAATGGAAGTAATATTGTGTAATCATTACGATTTGCTCAATAGAAGTAATGATTATGTAATCATTACAATTTATTAAATGATTGGATAAGCCAATCACTGACTCATAATGGTGATATAAGGGTGAATTGGATATATATATATATATATATAGTCACGGTTCATTGAAATAAAAATTAGGTTTAAATGGGTTATTGTAGTTAAGTAATGCATAGTAGAATAATGATAATTTAATAATTTTGTTCATTATAAAATGATAGAATTGTAGCATGTTAAGAATTTGATGAGTTTAGTACAAAATTGTTTCTACTATTTTTTGTAGTATGCAACTGTTAATACAAAAACTTTTCCATTCTTTTACTGTTAGTTAGAATTACGGTTAAAATAATGAATAAATTGATGTCGTTAGATTCTTATTCTTATGGAAGGTACATTTTGAACAGATTTTGATCATTCAGAGACTTTATAGAATGGTAAGAACCTTGCAAAGGAGTTTGCATTTGATTTCTTCGGTTGAAGTAGGTTACGGTTTAATTAGAGTTTAGACTTGATTTAATAGCATGTATGCTCCTAAATTATATGCTTGTTGATTGGTCTTCGAACATACTTGAATTTGATAATATTTGGGTTGTTGAAATTTGTATGAATAATTATTGAGACTCAACTTGATGGAATTACATTATGATTGTAAATGTACGTATAAATTTAATACATTGTATTATATCCTAAGAGGTAGTGGGGATTTGATAAATCATACCTTATATGATCATTAATATGGTGTTGGTATTGCCTGTTTATGAAGGAGCGAGTACCACGATGGTACGAACATGATATTGGTATTCCTTGTCTACGGACGATTGGGTACCACCACCATACGAATATGATGTTGGTATTATTTTTTGATGGATGATTGAGTACCACACTGGTATGGTACATGAACATAGATTGTTCCATGTAGGTCATGACTAGTTAGGAAAAAATAAGTACCTTAGTATTTGTGTACATATCTTGGTTAAATTTGAGAAGTTGTATTGGTTATTAAGCAAATAACTAGCTAATGGTGTTCTAATTGCGGGGTTTAGAAGGACATAGTTGTTACCTATGGTATTGTTGTTGATTTTATGGTTGTTTACAGTATGATTGGTACTCTTAATGGTTATAAGGCTTGTTTGTAGGCACTATTTGGCCTATTATTGATGTATTTGGTGCTTCATTGAATAATTGTTATGTGACGATGCCTGTCTACAAGTTATTTGATTTATGTTTTGTGAATGCTATTAATTGAGTTGGACTATGATACCTACCAGTATATCATGGCTTGTACTGATACTACCCAATACTTTTCTTTTGTTGAGTGCCGAGAGTGCTCCTATGGATCAAGACGTGACCATATTGATGATAGGCGGATTTACACGCCTATATCAATATATTTTGCCCATATTTTAGCCTAGTTTTGAGAACAAATTATATATTTCATGCACTTTTAGTCCTTTTTCCTGTAAATGAGCTAACGAACATGATTAGTAAAGTTTCAGGTATAAATGATGCAAAATTCAGCATTTTATGGCTTACTTGACGCAAAAGAAAGCTCACGAAGAAAGGAAAAGGAGTGTACACGCCTAAGGACCAAAGCTGCTGCATGGAAAATCTGTCCCGGGCTAAAATAGCATTTCTGAAGACTTTGGGGACTTACAGACACATAGCTGGATTTGGATAATGATACATTAACCTAGTACAATTGGGTTAAGTATTTCATTTGCTTATTAAGATTAGGATAATGATACATTAACCTAGTACAATTGGGTTAAGTATTTCATTAGCTTAGTAGGATTTGGTTAAGTATTTCATTAGCTTAGTAGGAATAGGATATGGGTATTATAAATACCCTATCATGCTAGAGATTTTCATACATTCCTCCCTTAGTGGAGAGAACAATCTTCTATTCAACAATTAATCTTCTTCCATCCCTCTTTTCTTCCACCACAACAATTTTACAACTCTTATAATCTTTCCATTAATCTTATTTTCTTCTATTCTTAAAATCCGCAACAAGAGAATTGTTACTTTTGCCTTGGAATTCACGCCACATGCCTACCACCTAAGCTACACGAAAATTACTCAATCTTGTGGTATAACAACAACGTCAATCGTGATCTCCTTCGCATTCATGGGTAACTAAACCTCTCTGTTGGGGTTATGGAAGCCGAATGAGTTACTATCTATTGCTGTGAGTTTGTGAGTTCGCTACACGTATACTGCTTATATCATTATTCTCTTCATCTTAATCTACATTCTTTGCGGTTGCAAATGCAAGAATACGCCAGTCTAACATTTAACTTGTTCGAAAGAAAGGTTATTTGTCTGGAAAAGAGATAGTGTCAAGGTAGTAGGACACCCTTTCCTACTAAAAAGCTAGTGCCGTAACTGGACTAACCTCTTGGAGAATTCGTACCGTTAGACACACTTTAAACTCGAAAGATTTAAAGTGAAATAGTCCTTGTTGAGGTCGAAAGACGCTTGGATTTACCATCGAATACAATTCTCTATAAGCAGTTGCATGTCAAAACTCTACACACTCATAGCCAATAGAGACGTATAACTCAGAAGGTGGACATAACCCCAACGCTTCAATTCTCATTGTTTACAACTCACGTAACATTCTTTCTTTTTATTTTCAGCTTTTATTTTTATACTTTATTTAAATTACTTGCACGACAAGAATCCCCCCTTCTTACGAGACTTGCACCAAAAGTTTAGTAATTTTGCTTACTTGTTGGCCAAGCTATTCCCTATGGGATCGACACCCAACCCAGGTTGGGTTCTATATTTGCTAACGACCGCTTTACACTCCTACGAGAGCTGTAGATTGACCGTTATCAAAAATTGGCGCCGTTGCCGGGGAATACGAGTGTCAATCAAGTTCGTGATAATTACTAGACCCTTTGGTCAAAGATTCTCGTACTTTTACTTTTAGTTGTTGTTTTTGTTTTATTCAGGTTTGTTCAGTGCATCAATGTATGCACAACGTCAAATTGAAAGGATGGCTGCTCAAGTGCATCAACAGAATATTGATAATCCAGGTCGGGCAACAAATCCTGATGATGAGGACCTGGGCGATGAAGAGCTACTAAACCCACGACATACTACTGAGGTGGCGGCACGCATGCAGAGGAGAGATCGTCAAGCGAGATTGAGGAATGATCGCCGAGCTATGCAAATTCCTTTTAATGACGATGAGAACGATCTGGACGGACCTGGTGCCACAGGAGCTATTATTCATCCGCCATTGGCACCCGGAGCCAAGTTCAATATCACTAGCACCATGATTCAGCTTTTGCAACTCAAGGGATTATTTGGTGGACTAGCAGGCGATGATCCGAATATGCATCTCATCAACTTTATTTCTACATGCAAGTCGTTTGACAATCCTGGTGTTGGTCAGAATGCAATTCGATTATGTCTATTTCCATCGTCTCTGTCTGGGGAGGAAACACTATGGTTGAATGGGCTGACTCCCGATTCTATTACAAATTGGAGGCAATTGAGAGACGCTTTCGTAGAAAGATTCTTTCCGCCATCCAAGAGGGCGCAATTGAGATATGAAATCAGCAACTTTCGTCAGCTTCCTACTGAAGCTCTTCATGAAACATGGGAGAGGTTCAAGACAAAGCTTGCGAGGTGACCAAACCATCACATGACCAATGTTCACCTAATGGAGATCTTGTATAGAGCCTTGAATTCAATAACTAAACAAGTGGTGGATAACGCAGCTAGAGGATCTTTCATGGACCTCACCTTTGGTCAAGCAAGCAATATGCTAGATCGTATGACGAAACAAAGTAGAGCTTGGCATACCAGGGATTCTGAAGTAGCAAGCCCCACTTTATCTATTGGCATGACTGCAGACCAAAGAAGAAGAGAGGAAGAACATGATCAAGACATGGCACACATGAAAACACAAATGGATCTTCTTACAAAGCATTTATTATCAGGGAAGACCGAAAAAGTGAAAGTTGTGACGCTAAAAGAAAGAGACGAATTTGATTCTGAAGAGGAGGCCAACTACATGAACAATCAGGGGGGTTTTCGTGGGAAGGCCCAAGGAAACCAAGGTCGGAACTATTATGATAAATCTGGAAGCAAAGACCAAGGTAGTTGGAAGAAAAACAATGAAAAGAGTGGTTTGTACGTTCCCCCTGGTAGACGTGATACCACCACATCTAATTCTGGAAGTATGGAAGACATGATGGCTAAGTTATTGAAAGGAGTGGAAGCAACGAGCACGGGAGTTACGGAGGTGACTAATGATTTGTTCTCCATGAAGCAATTAGTTGATTCTCATTCCACTTCTTTCAAGCAAATAGAGCAGCAATTGAGCCAACTTTCAGCAGCACTCAATCAAAGAAAGGCCGGCACTTTACCTAGCGATACTGTGCCAAACCCAAGGAATGACGGGTCATGCATGGCCATCAATACCAGAAGTGGTAAGGTGCTAGAAACTTCAGCAAAAGGCAAGCAAGTGGTCGACGAAGTTGCGGACATGGATGACGACACAAAAGGAGAAAATGCCGCAGCACCCACTCCTGACATCAAGGACGCCACATCCAGCACTGTGCAACTTGAAAAAGTGGAAAAACGGAAGCAAGAGGAGAAGAAAACCATGAAAAGAACACTTCCATACCCACCACCACCTTTTCCCTAAAGATTAAAGAAGGTGGCGGATGATACAAAGTTCAGCAAATTCATGAATATGTTAAAGCAGCTGACCATTAATGTTCCATTGGTGGAGACACTTGAACAAATGCCTGGATATGCAAAATTTATAAAGGACCTATTGACAAAGAAGCGGGCATCAAGTTATGAGTTAGCGGATAATGTTCATCATTGTAGTGCAGTTGCTACCCGATCGATAGTTCAGAAGAAGATCGACCCCGGAGCTTTCACTATTCCTTGCACTATTGGATCGTTGGATTTTGCCAAAGCATTGTGCGATATAGGTGCTAGCATAGATTTGATGCCACTATCCATCTACAAGAAGTTGGGGCTAGGCGATCCGACACCAACCAATATGAGGCTCGTGATAGCTGATAGGTCGGTAAAAAGACCTGTGGGTATCTTGAATGATGTGTTGGTGAAATTTTCTTCATTCATCTTTCCTGCAGACTTCGTTATTCTGGATTGTAAGAAGGATTCTGAAGTTCCCATAATCCTAGGACGTCCTTTCCTTGCAACCGGAAGTGTGCTTATTGACATGAAAGATAATGAGCTTTTGTTTCGAATTAATGACGAAGTAGTACGGTTTGATATATGCAAAGCCAAAAAGCAGCCCAGCGATATGAATGAGTTATCTGTAGCTGATGTTCATCAAGAGGATATGAAAGCATTATCTATAGAGAAACAACCTACTGTTGAGCCATTTTCTGCTGCGCCACTGAATGTTGAGCATGAGGATAATGAAGATTATGAAGAACTTATGGGTGATCTAACAGAAATAGAGTCTTATACTCCTAAGCAACTGGATTGTGATCTCAAGAATCAACCAACAGCAAAGACTCCCATTGACGAGCCACCAATGCTAGAATCGCAAGAGCTCCCCGATTATCTAAGGTATGTGTTCTTGGAAAGTAGAAATATACTTCCAGAGAGTGCAGATTATTTAAGTGAACAGCACGTAGAGGCTCTCATCTCTGCTCTGAAGCGATACAAGAGAGCTATGGGTTGGACTATTGATGATATAATTGGTGACTCTCCGGAGAAACATATGAGCCATCTCGAAAAAGATCGCATGCCCATAGGTAAGCCTCATTGTCGTCTAAATCCTTTCAGAAAACAATCCACCATTTACCTCGACGAAGTCTGAGTACTCGAGGTAACTATGTCGCGCCACGACAATAAATAAGGCGCTAGATGGGAGGCAACCCATCGTTTATTATTTTTCATTTATTGTCTATCGTTTTGTCTTTCTTTCATTCTAGTGCTTGTTTTGTTTTGCTAAATGAAAAATCCAAAAATAAGAGTCGTGCCACGACCAAAACTAAGGCGCTTGGTGGGAGGCAACCCATCGTACTAATCGTTTTCGTTTGGTTTTGAGAAAAAATAGGTGCAAGAAGTATTCAACGAGGAGATTGATTTCAATTGACAATTTGGACGCATTGTATGGTAAAGTTGGTAAGTTAGGAATAGTGATGCATAAGGCTATGGATTGAGCATTCCTCATGCCCAAATAGGCATCGAGGAAGGCTAGGCCTTGGAAAAACTAGGCCACGAATGATGCACAACCTATCCTATAGCCTAAGGTCTCGGAATCTAGTTTGCTATACACTATGCGCCGCCTATTCCTAAGTGTGCTTTTGACTATGCGCCGCCTATGCTATGGCATTTGGTCTCAGTATCTCATATGCCATAGACTATGCGGTGCATATGTCTACAAATGCCATAGACTATGCGGCGCATATGTCCCAGTATGCTATAGACAATGCGCCGCATATGTCATGTCTATGCCAAGCATTATGCGCCGCATATATGGGATTTTTGTCTCCAAAACCGATTGTAAATGGGTCATAACCTGACCCATTCTCTTCCGATATAAAGGGGACTTAGTTTTACAACACAACCACACTAAAAATTGACCTAAGGGCGCCGCATATACATCCAAATCCTCTCAAAATTTTCTTCTTTTGCTCTTCCAATTCACAAAACCATCCCCACAAGCTTCAAGCAAGTAAGTGCTCTCTTATTCTTCATTTATTTCTCATAAGTACTACATTACTATGTCTAGTATGAATTGCTAAATCGTATAAGATTGTTGGTGATGTTTATGTGTTTGGATAGTTGATACAAAATCATGTGAGTGAACATATACGTCGGAAAATCTTGACTTGTTTTCGACTTGAATTTGGCTTCAATAGCATTTTTATGGTATTTACGGAATTACTATGGCTATAAAAATTGCTTAAGATTGTTGTTTGGATACTTACATGTTAGACTATCCCGGCCATCGGGATAAGACTTATAGTGCCTACCGGCATAAGAGGTTGTGATTGTTGTAAGAATAACTATTCCATGTGGTAACCCCTATGTAGTAGTGTTGTTATATCTACCATGAAAGTAGTCCAATGGCTGCAAGTAAGTGATGCATTGCTGATTTTCTTGTCGGAATACAATCCTAAAACATATGTCGACGAAATCTGAGTACTCGACCACTTTCACTTCACTGATTTGTGTTAACAAAACTAAGTGTGGGGTGGTACCCCTAATGCTTGTTTATAGATTGTATCGATTGAGATTGTGCTGCCACTAACACTATTTCTTGTCTCAGGTACAATGGCACCTAAAGCGAGGTAAGGCAAGGAGAAGGCTACCACTTCCCAAAAGGGCAAAAAGAGAGGTCATAAGGACCAAGGAGAATCATCCTCAGCACAACTACCCCGGAGAATGTTTGGAATAAAATGGGTTCTTGAGGAGGAAGCCAAAGAATGGTACAGGAACAACAAAGAACGAAAATATGTTCACGTCGACTTGATCAACAAGGACACCTTAGCAAAGAAGGAGCCGCGTATGTTGGCAAAAATAATGGCATTGAAGCTGGATTTCATCTTCCGAGACATGGGAGAATGCAACCTTGATTTAACAAGAGAGTTTTATGCCAACTGGTCGCCGAACACAACAGGCAATGAAGTCAAAATTCGGGGCCAAGTGTTACAGCTCACCGCGGATTGGATCAACTCTTTTCTTGGCTTACCTTCGGTCGACACAGCACCATTCAAAGAGCTGTACAGCAGGCCTCCTTATAGAGTAATACGACACACACTTTGTGGAAGCAGATCGATGGCAAGGTGGGGCAGACATAAAGAAACCGGCCGACACAACACCTTTCCCTATGCTCCACTAAATAGGGAAGCAAGAATCTGGATGCGCATTGTCAACTCATGCCTTATTCCTGGAACTCAATACACCAAGATATCAAGAGATAGAGTGTGTTTGGTCTATGCTTTAATGACGAATGTCCCTATCAACTTTGGGGCAATAATTCGATCTACCATGAGGAAGGCCAGACTCCACAAAAGGTCCCACTTCACATTTGGAAATTTGTTGACAGCAATCTTGTGGAAGGAGGATATCGAAGAGGAACAAGCTGACCACAAACTCCCACATAACCCAAAGAAGGTTGACCTCACCAAGGTCAAAGATGCTGAAACAACTCATGGTGTCAACCTTACTACTGCGGAGAGACATGCTCGTGATGAGAGTTTCTTCCATCATCTCTATGGCATGACACGATTCACTATGATGAGTGGTGGACGTGTTCCAACTGCTGAAGAGCTCCAACAGCTGGACCACGACTACCCAATGAACATGCATGCACGGGAGATGTGTGGAGTGGGCGTATACTTTGAGGAACCTCTAGATGATGATGTACCGACTGATGACGATCGATGCTTGCCTGATTCTTACGAGGAGGAGAACTCTGACGATGACTCTTATGATGATTCAGACGAAGGGGGTATGACCCCCGACATTGAGGAAGAGTCCGACTAACCAGGTTCTTCGTATTTATTTTCCACTGAGGGCAGTGTCCCGTTTAAGTGTGGGGTGGCGGTATCGCATGCTATACTTCTCTGTTTGCACCTATGTTTGTTTGTTTACTTTGTTTATTTGAGTTTTACTTTGTTTATTTGAGTTCGTTTTTTTTTTGTTTTTTTAAGTTTTTTTAGGAGTAAATTTTTTCTAGCTTCTCATGAAATTATTTTGACAGGCAGCATGAGATTATAACAAGAGTATGTGTTACAATTGTGACTATTGAGACGTTTAGACTCAAGTTGTGACTAATTATGTGATATTTTATGGTTCAATTCCTTCACTTGTTGGGTCGAGAGTCTATATTACTTCCAATCAAGTCGACCATGTGCCTTGTGTGTGTGAGATAATAGTATATTCTATGTTTGTGGATGATGCTAGAACTTGCCTGGTATGTATGCAAAGCAAAAATAAGGAGTGTAAGTTTAGGATATGATTTAGGCATTTCTTTGGCAACCTATATTTGTTTACCTTCAGTTTTACCTACCCATGAACATCATCCTAGTTAAACCCTTTTGAGCCTTTAGCCTATTTCTTTGACAACCTTGTATGAAAGCCTAATCCATTTTTTTTCAAAATCGTAATTTGATCCAAATTCCTAAGTGCTTTAAAGTGAAAAAGTCATGTGACAACATAAGAGGAAATTGGGTAAGTATGATGCTTTAAATTGTAATGGTGCTTGAATGTGTTATGAAAAAGAAAGTGCTATCATAAGAGGTATGTTGAGAAAAGAAAAAGGAAAAAGAAAGCTGAAAAGTGAGTTATGCATAAAATTGAAAAACGAAAGAGGATAACAAAGGTGGTAGAATAAAAGAAAGAAGAAAGGTTGAAAAAAAAAATGTCAATGATACAATGTGATGTATTAAACTTCTTAGGAACTTAGTCACTATTTCTGGCCAAAATAGTCCTACCCGTCCCTTAGCCTACATTACAACCATCAAAAGACCTACTTGATCCTAAGCTTAGCATTCTGACATTTAGTGGAGTATTACACTAAGGGCAAGCCTATGGTCATCAGTTGCTACATATGAATTCTTTGTGAGAGTGAGAGCAAGGATATGTTGATACCCATGGTTGAAAACTATGAAATATTTGTGAGTGATTATGGGTACTATATTGTGAGACACACATGGTTGATGAGTTTTGGATAGTTGTATATGATTCTATGCACCTTAACGTTTGCATACGAGTTGATCACCATCACGAGTCTATGCTAGAGGTTAAATTGTTTCTACTTATAATGAAAAAGCTACTCTTTGTTGATAATTGTTGTGCTTGTCTTGATAAATGTTTTGTGTTGTTGTAAAAACCCTAAGTTGATGTTTAGAAAGACATGATATGTTGTTCGAGGACGAACAAAGCTCTAAGTGTGGGGTGTTGATGATAGGCGGATTTACACGCCTATATCAATATATTTTGCCCATATTTTAGCCTAGTTTTGAGAACAAATTATATATTTCATGCACTTGTAGTCCTTTTTCCTGTAAATGAGATAACGAACATGATTAGTAAAGTTTCAGGTATAAATGATGCAAAATTCAGCATTTTATGGCTTACTTGACGCAAAAGAAAGCTCACGAAGAAAGGAAAAGGAGTGTACACGCCTAAGGACCAAAACTGCTGCATGGAAAATCTGTCCCGGGCTAAAACAGCATTTCTAAAGACTTTGGGGACTTACAGACACATAGCTGAATTTGGATAATGATACATTAACCTAGTACAATTGGGTTAAGTATTTCATTTGCTTATTAGGATTAGGATAATGATACATTAACCTAGTACAATTGGGTTAAGTATTTCATTTGCTTAGTAGGATTTGGTTAAGTATTTCATTAGCTTAGTAGGAATAGGATATGGGTATTATAAATACCCTATCATGCTAGAGATTTTCATACATTCCTCCCTTAGTGGAGAGAACAATCTTCTATTCAACAATTAATCTTCTTCCATCCCTCTCTTCTTCCACCACAACAATTCTACAACTCTTATAATCTTTCCATTAATCTTATTTTCTTCTATTCTAAAAATCCGCAACAAGAGAATTGTTACTTTTGCCTTGGAATTCACGCCACATGCCTACCACCTATGCTACACGAAAATTACTCAATCTTGTGGTATTACAACAATGTCAATCGTGATCTCCTTCGCATTCATGGGTAACTAAACTTCTCTGTTGGGGTTATGGAAGCCGAATGAGTTACTATCTATTGCTATGAGTTTGTGAGTTCGCAACACGTATACTGCTTATATCATTATTCTCTTCATCTTCATCTACATTCTTTGCGGTTGCAAACGCAAGAATACGCCAGTCTAACATTTAACTTGTTCGAAAGAAAGGTTATTTGTCTGGAAAAGAGATAGTGTCAAGGTAGTAGGACACCCTTTCCTACTAAAAAGCTAGTGCCGTAACTGGACTAACCTCTTGGAGAATTCGTACCGTTAGACACGCTTTAAGCTCAAAAGAGTTAAAGTGAAATAGTCCTTGTTGAGGTCGAAAGACGCTTGGATTTACCATCGAATACAATTCTCTATAAGCAGTTGCATGTCAAAACTCTACACACTCATAGCCAATAGAGACGTACAACTCAGAAGGTGGGCATAACCCCAATGCTTCAATTCTCATTGTTTACAACTCACGTAACATTCTTTCTTTTTATTTTCAGCTTTTATTTTGATACTTTATTTAAATTACTTGCACGACAAGAATCCCCCCTTCTTACGAGACTTGCACCAAAAGTTTAGTAATTTTGCTTACTTGTTGGCCAAGCTATTCCCTGTGGGATCGACACCCAACCCAGGTTGGGTTCTATATTTGCCAACGACCGCTTTACACTCTTACGAGAGCTGTAGATTGAGCGTTATCACTTATCTCTAGTGTTTGATATCTAATCTAGATTAAAGAGTGAGCACTCCACCTCCAGACTTCCCTGGGTCATTATATTAGTTTTTTTCCTCTTCTCGAGAATTGAGACACTTTTTGCTATTCTTTATTTTGGATATCTCTTTAGACATGGTCTTAGTTTTAGAAGTTCTTATGCGATGATTTTCAGGTCTTGTGGATTTTAGTAAGTATTTTGTTTAATATCTGCATTACTAATGATTAACTCCAAATTATTGTATTAAGTTGATTTTATAATAATATCATCTTAATATTAACTAAGTGATTGGGTAATGGATCAATTTAGATGGTTCTCCCACCGGAAGATTAGTATGGGTGTCACTTATGGCTATTTGGATCATGAAAAAGTTGGTATCAGAGATTTAGGGTTATCGATCTTATTATACAAGAGCATGTCGCGTAGAATCTTGTGGAACAATATGGAGAATTCTTATTTCTCACGTGCTATTACTTGATTTCAATTGGTATCTGAAGATTCCATTTGGTATCTAACTTCATTCATTTTTATTCTAGTAGATGGTGAGAACATGAACAAAAAGAGCAAGAGTTAAGGTGACCAAACCAGCTATTGGGGTTGTGGTTCAGGGTAGAGGAAAAGCGAGGGGAGGACGAGATAGAGTAAGGGAAGCAGAACCCATTAAGGGAAGAGCTCGGGTTGTGGGACTAGCTAAAGATAGGCTAGTACCTTTTTCCCCGAATATGGATATGCCTAGGATAGTAGAGGATAGAGTGATGCCATTACAAATTGAGGCAATTCCGGTTCATGATAGGGTTGTACTAATTTAGGAAATTTCATCTCTGATTCAGATGTCCTCTATTGTGATTCAGTAGGTTCTAAGCTATTTGAGTGGGTTGCTAGGAACTTGAACAATTCCTACAGCATCCATGAGTGAAGTAGGTTGCTGTTGTAGCTCCTTGGCTAGAACATTGGTCAGAGTCGAATGTTTTTTCGAGATAGTTAGTGGTTTCGGTGAATACGAATGATGAGAATGATTTGTTCTGAAAGTTTATTAAGATGAAGCCTCCTGTTTTTCATGACACTGAGTTTGAGGATTCCTATGAGTTTATTATTGACTGTTATGAGAGGCTTCATAAGATGGTGTGGTTGGAAGGTATGGTGATACCAAAACATCCCACAAATACAAGAACAACAACACGGAAGCAACTACAACATGAGATAACAACAACACAAAGAAAACCACAGCCAACAATTTCACTAGAATAAAAAGAAAACACTTAAACGAATAGAAGAATATAAAAGGATAGGTAGAGAGACATACACTATCACAAAAAGTAGGAACTAAAGAATGTATCAAATCCTATAACCCCTAATCCTTACAATAGTAACACCACAACCTTACGTAGATACAAGAGGAAATCCATCACTCAAGCACCAACATTTCTAGACAATTTTACAACACTAATGATTCCACACTAATGCTACCCTAGGTTTGGGTTTGCTCACTCTCTAACAAGAAAATAGTATTTCAATAACAATCAACAACTAAGAGTAAAATGACCTAACATTATCCTACTTATAGTCTTATTACAAAACAAATACGAAAAGATCAAAATTTCCTTAATGAGGGGAAACAAATAGCAACCTTGGAGTGTATGATAGGGGTGGCTTTGGAGTGTTGCAAAGCCCTTTTCACACTTCCACTTTCACACTTCCTTGGTTGAATTCAATACACACTTACATACGTCCGTCTTCATGATCATTCCTGTATCATCCTCTACATCTTGAGAGAAATTTGACCTCAAATTCATGGCCTCATCTCTTTTAACAAGGAACTTCACACACACCACTATACAGTCAAATATCTCCATATTATTTATTTTTCACATCAGCTTTTTCTTTCTCTCCATCTTGAGGTTTTCCATTAATCTCATCTGAATCGCCACCTCTTCTCTAAGATATTCCAACATGACTCCCATTCAAGATAAGTTTCAGGATCACTCTCACCCTTGAAAATAGGTAGGCTCAATTTGATGGATTTGAGACCCACATCTCTATCTTGGTGAAAGGTTCCTTGTTGGTCCCATTAACTAACTCTTCCCCCAATTCCCTCAGTATCCCCTTTGATCCCTACGTCTACTTATCAATTCTTCTTCCATTATATAAGCATCATCATTAGCTCCATATTCTTCATGTTCCTCTCTACCATATTTCTCAATATGGACTTGTTGGTTTTGGTGAAATGGAGCTTTGAAGGGAGAAATTTGATTTGTTAGAGGTTGAGCCCTTTGGTTAATTGGGTCTTGGATAGGAGGATTTAAGTTTAGTGGAGGCATTTGGCTTCCAAGTCCTTCTTTTAGGACTTGATCGAAATATGAGGGAGGTGGACTATTTAGGTCTCGGTTTGTAGGGTAATTGGTAGCTTGGTTTGTGGCATTTTGTGTTGGTATTGGATGATTTAATATTTGAGGTGAAGTTTTGGAGGTAATGGTGGTGGAAATATTTTGGTTATGTCTACTTGAGAAAACATGGTGTTGAGGAGTAAAAGCACGTGAGTTTCTTCGACTCTGCACACGATCCAACCTTTCACCCAACGATGATACATCCATTTGCACCTTTACCATGCTTCGGTTGAAAGCCTCCATCCCGGCCAAGATAGTATTAAGAACATTGTTATCCACGGTTTGAGAGATTTTCCCCTCGGTTTTCATTGTAGCCAATAAGTTACCTACAAAACACAAACAAGATAGTTGTACAGATTTGGTGAAATGGCAGCCCTTGATTGGTTATGATTTTTTGAAGAGTTTTTATTTTTCCAACTTTGAAATTTTTTTCAATTCTCAATTTTGGAAGAGTACAATCCTTTTTGGAGGGGAATACACAAGTTTTTGGAGCCCTTTATCACATTCAAAAAAGGTTGACTTGTCTTGCACCATTTGGGAAAGACACCTTTTTGAAGGGTTAGTGGTCCTTTCCTGTTTTGTCAACCTTGGAAGGAGTTCTCTCTCGCTTTTGGAAACAAGCCTTTTTGAAAGTCATTTTGTCCCTTACTTCTTTGGGTAGAGCTTTGGGACTTGTTTCAAGACAAACAAGACATTTCACTCCTTTTCACTTATCCTTAGGATCAAAACACCACTATTGAAAGTTCTTCTTGCAACAAGACATAAAGATGGGTCAAGAACATCAAGAATCTTCAATAGAGAATTGAAGACCAAGGTTCAAGTTGTACCTTCCAACAACAACAAAGGATGAAACAAAAAAGGATGAGTTCACTAATCTTAAGCAGGGGAATATGTTAGTTGCGTCCAATCAGGTCAAATTTCATACATTATTTTAATACACACCGTATTTCCTAAAAATTGAGGAGGAGAGGATCCATATTTTTATGAAGCGTCTAAATACAAGCCTCCAAATTTCTTCTCTTCAGATGACATCTTAAGGTAGGACTTTTCAAGAGATGGTTGATTCTATCAAGAAGGTGGAGGCCTAAGGAAAGAGGGTTATGCCAAGGCAGTAGAAAATAAGGCCCATAGAAGAGGCAGTTTTAGTGGTTCTTATTCTAGGGGTCAGAGTTCATAGGGAAACCCTTCCCTTCCCATTTAGTCAGTGATGAAGGTGTCTGTTAGGGGTCTAGCCAAAGCTAGACAACTATCTTCAAACTTTTATGGTTACCTCACTTCATATTTGTTAGCTCAATGGCTTACCTTAGATTGTATATATTATGAGTATGGTGAAGTTGGTCACATCAGGAGTTTTTATCCTAATTTAAGGTAGTATAGTCAATCTAGCCAGCAGCAAAATCCTCGAGCTCTAGTTTTAAAAGGTAGGAAAGGTGGTTGTAATAGTATAAGTAGTCCATAGAGTGGTCGTAGTGGTCATCAAGCAGGTAGAGGTAGTAATCTGTCCCACCGAGGTAGTTCACAACACAATAGAGGTGATGGTAAGACTAGTGGTAGGGCTCATATTTTTTATTTTCCAGGAAGGCCTAAGGCGAAGCCATCAAACACTGTTATATAGGTACTATTATTGTCTTTGATTGGATGGCCACTGTATTATTTGATCTTGGTTCTACTTTCTCATATGTATCTATAAATTTTGTCATGGGGTTGGACATGATGTGTGATCTACTTAACTTTCCTATTTACGTGTCTACTTTTATTGGTGATTCTATCATTGTTGATAAGGTTTATCATTCTTGTTCTTTTATGTTTATGTGATATCAAAATTAGGTAGATTTAGTGATTGTAGACATGGTAGATTTTGACATAATTTTGGGTATGAGTTGGTTATCTTTATATCATGCTATATTAGACTATCATGCTAAGACGGTGATAGTGGCTATATCGGGAATAGATAAAATTAAATGGGAGAGTGATTATATTCTTTCTTAAATAAAATTTATTTTCTTTCTTCATGAAAGGAGGTTAATTGGGATGGGTTGTTTGGCCTTCCTATCACATCTTCAAGACACTTCCATAGAGGTCTCATCTATTGAGTCAGCTCTTGTAGTGTATGAGTTCCAAGAGGTTTTTCCTACAGATTTGCCTGGCATACCACCAGATCATTAAATTAATTTTTGTATTGATCAAAAGCTAGGTACTCATCCTATTTCTATTCCTTCCTATAGAAAGGCCTTGGCTAAGTTGAGGGAGCTAAAGGCTCATTTTTAGTATTTTTTAAGTAAGGGATCTATTCATCTGAGTGCCTTTACATGGGGTGATAAACATTTATAGGGTGCATTTTAAAAAATTTATGATCTGTAATAAGTATCCTTTGCCCGATATCGAGGATTTATATGAACAGTTATAGGGTACATCCGTATTTTTCAAGATTGATTTGAGGTTCGGGTATCATCATCTTAAGATACGGCCTGGCGATATTCCTAAGACTTTAGAACCAGGTATAGTACTATGAGTTTCTTGTGATGTCTTTTTGGCTGACTAATTCCCTAACTTCTTTTATGAGTTTGATGAATAGGATATTTGAACCCTACTTAGATTCTTTCATGATTGTCTTTATTAATAATATTCTGATTTATTCAAAGAGTGAAGAGGAATATGAGAATCACTTAAGGATTTCTTTAGGTTTGTTAAAATAGAAAAATATTTATGTGAAGTTTTCTAAGTGTGAATTTTGGTTGGCTTTTGTATCCTTATTGGGGTATGTGGTTTCGAATAAAGGGGAAATGGTAGACCTACAGAAGATTGAAGTTGTTAAGAATTGGGCTAGGCCAACTTCAGTGATGGAGGTTCATAGCTTTGTAGGTTTAGCAAGTTATTATCGCAGGTTTGTGAAGAGGTTTGCTTCTATTTCTACTCATATGACTCGATTGAGTACAAGGATGTACCTTTTATTTGATCTAATGAGTGTGAGGAGAGCTTTCAAAAGGTTAAGACCTTGTTGAACAAAGCTTTTATTCTTGCCTTGCTTATAGAGAGTAAGGATTTTTCTATTTATTATGATGCTTCGCATTCTAGCTTTGGTGGTATTTTTGATCCCAGAAAGAAATGTGATTACTTATGCTTCGAGGCAGTTAAATCTAAATGAGAGGAATTATCCAACTCATTATTTAGAGTTGGCTATTATGGTTTTTTCTCTTAAGATATGGAGGCACTACTTATATGAGGTTCATTGTAAAGTGTTAATTGATCACCATAGTTTACATTATATGTTTAGGCAGAGGGTTTTTGTATTTGAGATAATATAGGTGGATGGAGTTTCTAAAATATTTTGATATCACCATTCTATACTATCCGTGGAAGTCTAATATGGTAGCTTATGCATTGAGCTGAAAGTCAGCAAGTATGAGTATCTTATGTTACCTGAATGCTACCAGGCATCCATTTGCTAGAGAGATTCAGACTCTAGCTAACAAGTTTATTTGACTTGAGGTGATTGAGAGAGGAGGAATTCTAGGTAGTATTGAAGCAAGGTCTTCATTTCTTCATCAAATCAAGGCTAAACAATTCGAGGATGCGAACTAAGTAAGATTTGTGATAAAATTTTATAGGGAGAGTCCAAGGAGGCCATTCTTAATGGCGAGGGCATGTTGCAGATAAAAGTTCAAGGTTTGTATTCCCTATGTTGATGATTTGCTTCCTACTATTCTAGCTGAGGCTCATTGTTCAAAGTATTCCATACATCCTGGAACGACTAAGATGTATCATTACCTTATGTAGCATTATTGATGGGGTTGAATTAAGCGTGATATAGTCAATTTTATTGCAAAATACCAGAATGCTAGAGTTTCCAGTAGATAAAGCATGAGCATCAAAAATCAGGTGATAATCTTCAGAGGATACCCATTCCTAGAAAAAAATGGGAGAGAAAAGCTATGGATTTTTTTTTTGTCTTCCCAAGACTTTGGGGAAGTATGATTCTATATGGTTTATTGTGTTTAGTATGACGAAGTTTGTATATTTCATTTTGATACAGGTGACTCATAATGTAAAAGAGTTGGCCAAGATTTATCTTAAGGTGATTGTTCGGTTGCATGGGTCCCAATTTCTATTATTAAAATAGGGGTACTCGATTTAACTGTATCTTTTGGTAGAATTTGCATGAGGAGTTGGGTACTAGGTTAGACCTTAGTACAAATTTTCACCCTCAGACCGATGGGTAGTCCAAGTGAATAATTCAAGTGGTGGAGGATATGCTTCGGGCGTTTGTGGTAGATTTTGGAAGTTATTTGGATCATTTTTTACATTTGGCCAAGTTTGCATACAATAACAGTTATCAATCGAGTATTGATATGGATCCATTTGAGGCTTTATATGGGAAGAGGTATAGATCTCCCATTAGGTGATTTGATGCATTTGAAATAAGACCGTGGGGTACTAATCTATTCATAGACTCATTGGAGAAGGTTAGATTCATCTAAGAAAATATTATAGAAGCTCAAAGCAGGCAAAAGGAGTATGCGGATCGGAAAGTGAGAGATATGCACTTCATGGAGGGTAAGCAAGTATTGCTCAAGGTTTCACCCATGAAGTGTGTCATGAATTTTGGGAAGCGAGGTAAACTTAGTCCTAGATATATTGGACCATTTGAGATTCCTCAGCATGTGGGGCCGGTGGCCTATATATTGGCACTGCCTCAAAGTTTGTCGGGAGTTCATCTTGTGTTTCATGTATCTATGTTAAAGAAGTTTCATAGTGATGGTAACCACATAATTCATTGTGATTCGGTCTTGTTAGATGAAAATATGTCATATGAAGAAGAACTTGTTGCTATTTTTTATAGAGATGTTTGTAAGTTGAAGACTAAGAAGATTGCGTCTATGAAGGTACCGTGGAAGAATCATCCTATTGAGGAGGCCACTTGTGAGATCGAAGAAGACATGAGTATCGAGTATCTGCATCTTTTTGTTGATTCGGGTAATTCAACGTTACTCATTCTTGGCACATTTTGCCATTCGGGGATGAACGATTGTTTAATTGGCATTTGATGAAATGATCTTTCTAATCGTTTGTGAAATTTTCTCATCTTCCCTATTTTTAGCCCACCCCGTAGTTTGTGTACGTGAATTATGACTCACGGGATGAGTATTACCAATTCTCAAGGTTCCAAAAAAAATTTGATGATTTACTTATAGTTTCGGATATTTTAGATAATTAATTTGGATAGTGAATTAATGGGTCAAAGTGATAAATTATTTACTTATGTGGTCGATAAAACAAATTGAAGTTGATACTATTGACCAATAATAATAATCAGAACATAAAATATTACGGTAAAAGGATGGTGGAAATTTTAATAGAGAAGAAAGTTGTACAGCGTGGGCTTTAGCCTCCAGGTAAGAACTCACTTTAGAATAATGGAAATAATGTTATGTAATCATTAATGTTTGGATAAGCCAATCATTGGCTCATAATGGGGATATAAAGGTGAATTGGATATATATATATATATATATATATATATATATATATATATATATATATATATATATATATATATATATATATATATATATATTCACGGTTTAGTGAAACAAAAATTTCGTTTATATTGGTTATTGTAGTTAAGTAATACATCATAGAATAATGATAATTTAATAATTTTGTTCGTTTGAATAATGAAAGAATTATAGTTTGTTAAGAATTTGATGGTTTTATAAGCTATTGTTGCTACTGTTTTTCATAGTACGCAATTGTTAATATGAAAACTTTTCCAGTCTTTTACTGTTAGTTAGAATTAGGGCTAAAATAATGAATAAATTGATTTAGTTAGATTCATATTTGTATGGGAAAGCAAATTTTAATCATTTAGAGACTTTGTGGAAGGACAAGGCCCTTGCAAAGTAGTTTCATTTGATTTGTTCGATTGAGGTTGGTTACAATTTAATTGGAGTTTACAATTTATTTAGATACTTGTTGATTGGTATTCGGGCATACTTGAATTTGATTATATTTGGGTAGTTGAAATTTGTATGAATAATTATTGAAACTCAACCTAATAGAATTACCTTATGATTGTAAGTGTATTTATAAATTTAATACATTGTATTGTATCCTGAGAAATATTGGGTATTTGATAAAACATACCCAATATGATCACGACTATGATGATGGTATTGCTTTTTTATGGAGGATCGGGTACCACACTGGTATGAATATGATGTTGGTATTGCTTGTTTATGGAGGATTGGATACTATGCCGATACGAATATGGTGTTGGTATTAATTGTTAATGGAGGATTGGGTACCACCCCAGTATAGTACATGAACATAGATTGTTCCCTGCAGGTCATGACTAGTTGAAAAAAAATAAGTCCCTTAGTATGTGTGTACATATTTGTGTTGAATTTGAGAGGTTGTATGAGTTATTAAACAGATAACGAACTAATGGTATTCCAATTGTGGGGTTTAAATGAACATAGTTGTTATCTATGGTATTGTTATTCATTATGTGGTTGTTTACAGTATGATTGATACTCTTGATAGTTATTGACCTGTTATTGATTTATTTGTTGATTCATTAAATATTTGTTATGTGATGACGTTTGTCTACGTGTTATTTAATTTATATTGTGTATATGTCATTAAATTGAGTTGGCTATGATATCTAACAGTATATAGAGGTTTGTAGAGATACTAACTTGTACTTATCTTTTGTTGAGTGTAGAAAGTATTTTAGAGGCTCAGACACGACTTCATCTCTAGCATTTAATAGTTGATCTCAAGTCAAGGGTGAGTTTTCCATTTCTAGGCTGCCCTAGGTCATCATATCAGTCATTGTCCTCCCCTCGGGCATCGATACACTTTTTATTATTCTTTATTTTGGATATCTCTTTGGACATGGTCTTTGCTTTAGATGTTCTTATATGATGATTTTTAGGTCTTGGAGATTGCAGTAAGTAGTTTTTTTATTTCCTCATTACTAGTGATTAACTCTGGGTTATTGTATTAAAATGGTTTTATGATAATATCATCTTATATTGACTAAGTTATTAGGTAATGGTTTGATTTAGATGGTTCTCCTATAGAAAGATTAGTGTGGGTGCTACTTATGGCTATTTGGATCGTCATAAAGTTGGTATCAGAGCTGTAGGTTTGTCTATCTCATCATGCAAGAACTTGTCGAGTAGCGTCTCTTGTGGGCACCACTCATGATCATTTGGGTCGTGACATATAATTATCAACTATTCACTATTCTGTAAATGCTCCTATCATATATATTTGCCTTCGGGCATGTCTACCTCTCAATTGCGCCAATCTTGGTTGGTTTTAGTTTGGTTGGTTTTAGTGATTATATCGACAATATCAAAATTTTCTCCCATGGTAAACTCATATTCTTCCTACCTATGATATTTTCTACTATAGCCTTGTTATTTGCATTTAAAACTCTTTAGAAGATCTCAAGCAAAGTACTCTGTGATTTGGGACATTTTGCATTTTCTTCTTAAATCCAACAAAATCTCATACAATGTTTCCAAATACAACTTCCTAAATTTTAAATCTCATATTTCTATGATAATATTCTAGAAGATGGAAAAAAACACTCCAAAAATTATGTCTTTAAATCTTGCCAATTGGTGATTAACTCTTTTGGCAACTTAATCAACTATAGAATAGCTTCTCCAATTGGAGAAAAGGGAAACAACCGCAGTGTAATAGCATCCCGACTCACAATAATCAAGTTGTAGGAAGTTTAAATCCCTATAAAGTTCATCAGATAAAGGTTGGCATCAGCAGTAGCAAGGCCTTGAACACTCCCTTCAAGTTTAGAAGTTGTATTATAGCATTAGTGATGTTGAACTTAGTTCCTATTGGCAATAAAACCTATTTTAGTTGTTTCTAGATAGTATAGCTCATTCTCTTTATCATCAAATTAAGGAACATAATGTTTGGGAGGTTGTTGCCCTTATTCCTTCTCTACCTATTTTGTTCTTCATGTGTGGCCAGACTGTCTGCCTCTACCTATCTATCCCTTTCTTCCATTACTATTTGCCTAGCAGTTTCTTGCCTTGTGTTCTCTTCATTAACTAGTCGAGTAGTGGTTTGCTCTACAATCTCCTAAAATCCTAGGTTTCGCACCCCTAGGTTTAGAACTCCATCTTCACGAACTCCTTTGTTAACCATTCTTCTTCTAACTCTCAGAGTCTTTTCAATCTCAGGATCATGTGGAATTAGGGGATTTCTTTGAATCTGAGTGGTGGGCGTGCACCAGTATGCGACCTAGAAACAACAAAAAAGTAAAATCAGGTAATAGAAAGCAACACCATACAAACAAATTTATCAACTCCGTAACTGTATTTCCTAGCAATGGTTTCAAAATTTTATATTGCTTAAATTATACCTTTGATAAAAGTATAAAGTGGTCTCTAATAAAAATTAGAACCTAACAAGGTTTGAGTCAATCCCAAGAGGAATATGTCAAAATATCTATCAATGTGTTTATCTAACCAATCGGTAAATAATTTTCCAAAAATTGGGGGGTTTGAATTTATGACTTTGAATAGCAATAATTGTTGATTTATACTGGTTTGTAATCAATATGAGAAAGGCACTAGGATTTTGTGTCCCCATAACTTCATAACTCTTTAAGTTCTTCATAATAGTTATCCTGATGCTTGGTATGCAGAATCAAAAGGTTATGTTTGCCTACATGACATTATGCTCCTATTAGACCACTGTCCTCAATTATGTATTATTGTTTCATGAGGTTTGCACCGCTAACCCCTATCTTGGATCCAAGATTAGATACCCCATTTACAGACTCAAGCTATTAAATAGAGGTTTATAGCTCAAAGCCTTGTTGTTAATTCCCTTTTCCCATTTGTTATACCTTATTTTTTGTGAGTACAGATAAGGCAAGTTCTAACGTTTTATAGTTAAAATGCAATCATATCAAAGAGAATATAATAATACATGCACTAACACCCTTCAATAATAATGTCATCCTTTGACCACTACTTCGTTAATCTGTTATGATTTTCATAATACTAGTTGTGGTGTTTAAATACTCATGATTGTTAGAACACTATAATACTTCAAAACTTAAAGCATAATCAAGAACTTATGAAGAATGAGATGAAAATCACAAATCTCACTTTGAATTAAAATTCTAAAAATTGGTGATTTTACTTGCAAGAACAATAATATACGTTGAAAGTAGTAATAGAATGTAAACTAAAACTACAAACATAATAGGAGATTTATAGATAAAAATGAAACCTATCCTAAACACAATAGAATTTGCAGAGTCGGTGCCTCTGATGGAGGAAGGGATGATCATTGGTAGATACCACGATCGACCTTTATGCTTACTGGTTGATATTTTCCTTTTTTATAACTTTTAGAATTTTCATTGGGATGATCCTCAGCTAAGCTTGTTGCTTCAAGGGATGATCGTTATATCCTCTCGTCCATTCCACATTGGATTTTAATTATTTTTTTAACTTTTCTCCCATGATTTTTAGGATAAGGCTGATGTTTCTTCCAATGATCATATGATCTCTCACCTATTTTCATTTATATTTCACCTTCTTAGGTTTAGCTAATAATAGCAAGGGATGACCAATGTCAGATCCAACGATTGTTAGATAGTTCTTCTGGTAACTTTGAGTCCTAATTCTTGAACTTTACTTCTCCAGACCTTTTTATCCTTCAAATAACACAAAATACATCATACCCACAAAATATGCCTTTGAACTAATAATTTCATTTGTTTTAAGCATTAAAAGTATCATAAGTTGTTTAATCACCTAAAATGAGATTGTGTAAAAAGACTTATTTAAAATGCAAGTATAGTTGTGTTATCTCATATTGTGATTGTATATGTTCTGATGTGAATTTCGATTGTGAGATGAACCGTTAAAGGTCACCGTCACAGAATTAGTGGAATTAAGGAAATACAAGGGTGGGGATATTTGACTAAGGATTATATAATACTTGTCTTGGCATAAGGGTGGTATACACTAGATATCTAGGTTATTTGGTATATGGATGGAGCTTATCCACTACAGAACATGGGTAGTTGGTATTTATAATATACATATCATGTGTGTACAAGGTAATGGTGAATTTGACGGTTCCATGAGTGGACTAGATTGCATTGTTGTTATTATTTTTGATTCCTTGAGTGAATCGATTGATAATATTTTTGTTATTTAGATTAATGAACGGTCTGAGCTATTGACATATTTGAATTGTGTAATTACGGTTGAAGTCCAATGAAAAAGATTGTAAGATTGAATTAATTATTATGAATCATGATATTGAGTTGGTTGAACGGTGTAATTGTTCTGTGCTTTTCTGATTTACTTGGTTGTTATCGATGAAAGACTAAGTAAAGGTATAAATGCTAAGTATTATATATTTGTACTTATTTATAAATTGATGGTTATGTGTTTATATTATTTTGAGCTGGCCTATGAACCTAATACCACATAGTGATTTTGTATTGTTATACATATGCTCTTCTCTTTGTTGAGTGTAGACCATATTTCAGTGGCTCCAATAGACCTCTGTCGTAGTAAGTGACCATTCTGACGCAAGGGTGATCTCCATTTTCTGACAAACCATGAGTTTTCATATATTATGTTCTTATCCATTTTTCGGACACAAACACTTTAGTGTTTCTAGGTTTCGGATTGTACTTGTAATTTATTATTGTTAGATATTTTTGTACAATGACTTTCAGTTCTTAGGGGTGTCTTTTGAAATAAATTATTCTACATTGTATGAACTATTAGAATTATCCAAATTCTTGGTTGGTAATAGATTTGCTCATTATAAATTTAAGAATTGTTAAGTATTGGTATTCGACAATTGGGTTTAGATTGTTCTTCCATCGAATGGTTAGTGTGGGTACCACTTGCAAAGGAGTTGTTTCAGGACATGAGCGCACACTTTTAGCAGCGAGAATTTGTGATTTAAATGCTCATTTAAAAATTAATTATTTTATATTACGCTTGAAAGACTAAATTGTCATTTTTTTCTCAACATTTGATTCATAAATTATATCTTTATATAAACTGATAAATATAGTATTAATATAAAATATGAATTAATTTAACATTTTATCAAAATTCTACAAATATATTATATTTTGGATTGTAAGGTAATAGATAAATAATAGCGTTGTCATTGTGAGTGTCGATTGGAGGTACAAGTTGGCGTGACGGTTGGTTTGTAATAGCGAGTGATAATGGTTGCTCAGTGTGGTTAACAATGGTGGCAGATAATGGTTACTTGTTGATGATAGTTATTAAGTGATAATTAATAATGGTTTATTGGTGGTTTCAATATCTATTGGTGATTTTCATGGTAATAATGCAAGCTTGACAGTGGTGACTAATGAATGTGGTGATTGGCAGTAATAGAGGTTGTGATTAATTATGGGTGCTAGTGGTTGATAGTGAATTTTTTCCCAGAGTGTTCTTATTTCAGGATAGTCTTTAATTTTTATTCCTCAAATTTGTGGTCTTAAAATTTTACCCTTACTATTCATTTATTGAAAGTTTATAGACCAAAGTACTCTCAATTATAAAATAATAAGGTCGCAGAGCAAAACTTTTTAGAGAATGTTTACCTTTGAGCATAAATTTTGTAGCATTTGATTCACAGGAAAGGATGTTTAGAAAACTTTTGTCTTGGAGCACAACTTTTTCCAATGAACATATGCCACATGGCATAACTTGTGCTACTAAATTTATATCCTAGGCATAAATTGTGCCACTGAACTAATGTTTTGGGAATAACTTTTACATTGAACATAATTTCTTTTGCCTTCAAGCATAATCACTGCACTTATGTCTTGGGCATAATTTCTTTTGTCCTGGGGCATAAATTGTATCATATAACATAACTTGCAATAAAATCTCAAATGCATTAATTAGATTATTTATTGCAAGTTATAGCAACACTTTAGATAATTATTTTATTAAGATTTTAATTGCAAGTTGAAGCAATTTTGTTTGAAAAAAATAATTTTTTATTTTATTTTAAAAAAATAGATGAAAATTTTTTCAAGGAATAATTAACTCCTTTTTTTAGGGATTTGTACTAAATATCTCATAAATAAATGTGTTTGCAATTATGAAAGAAATAAAATATGCTCAATGTTATATCTACCTTTATTATCGTTCTTACCGTTTTTACAAAAATCTCTCGTGTTTTTTTTAAATCAACTTTATTGAAACAAAAAAAATTGTCAAATTCACACGTTTAATATTAACCACCTTTTTTGAATTCATTCATCCTCATAATTGCACTAAAGAAATCAATAAATTTCAATAAAAACATGCACAACACGTAAAAATATTTAATTTAAAAATTATAAACCTAAATCCAATTTATCCTCCA
This sequence comes from Capsicum baccatum var. pendulum, assembly GCA_030864225.1. Taxonomy (NCBI): domain Eukaryota; kingdom Viridiplantae; phylum Streptophyta; class Magnoliopsida; order Solanales; family Solanaceae; genus Capsicum; species Capsicum baccatum. Next base: position 43,093,212 of record CM061560.1, read on the forward strand.
TCAGCAGTTTCTGATGAAATATGTAGATATAAGAATAATTATAAAAATTATTAAATTCCATTATATGTTATTTAAATTTTATTTTTTAAAAATTTATTTTTTTTAAATTTTATTTAATAGATATATATCAATTAAAATATCTATTATATATTTGTGGTTATCTTTTCAACTGACCTTAATTATTGTTTTTGTAGTTATTAGGGGAGTTAAATTTGATAGAGTATTCTTTCCTTTATTACTGGGTAAAATTCTGTTTGTATTTATCTTTTCATCTTACCTTAATTATCATGTTCGTAGTTAGGGAAAATTATCCTATATGTACATTAATTATCGTATTTATTTTCTCTTCTTTCTACTCCATCTCTCATCTTCTATAAGAATATACATTCAAGTGATATCAATCAGACTTTGTGGGTGGAGTGATGTTTATTTGTGATTTTTTTTTTCCGAATTTATATTGAAAGAATCATAAAATGAGTGTACAGATATATGTATACATAAATTACATGTGGATTTAAGTTTTATGAGTTATTAGATATGACAAAAAATTATTTGCTATATGTAGTTTCCTCAATACAAACCCAATATTTGAAAATAGAAAATATTTTACATGATACTTAAAATAGCATATTACATATTGAATTCATACACTGCTATAGTTTTATATCAATTTATATACTTTCTTCATGCAATACAAAACAACTAATCACATCATATATGGAATATAATTTATATTATATATATTTTTCATACACTCTTTTTTATAAGATACGAAACAACTAATCACATCATATGGGACATCAATTTATATAACTTTTTCATACTTTTATATTGTTTTCATGTAATATAAAAAACTAATGACATCATCATATGATACATCAATTTATATACCTTTTTACATACTTTTGTCATTAAATACGAAACAACTAATCAAATCATAAGAGATAATATTTTATATATTTTTATCATATAATACTAAGTTATATACCTCTTTTATACAATACAATACAATCATATGTATATAGAAAAATAAAAAAAACTAGTCCCATTATGTTTAATGTCTGGATTGGTATATCTTCTATCACCTGAGTTCCTTTAATTGAATGTAAACTGCTTTCATCAATAATGAATTCTGAACTTGGCATGACCCAAAAACAAGGGTCATGATGGAACTTGTCGTGGAAAATATTGTCAAGTAAGCCTATAACCCAAACTGATATACAAGGAAAAAAAGACAGAAACAACCTTGGGGCAAGAACACCTACTAAGACCTTAGGACAAGTAGCTTCCTCGAACTTTTGGTTCCGCCATAGAACCTTTATAGAAGCCACATCCTTCGTCTGCAACCGATGAACTTGCCGAACGAAGATCCTCACTAGGATCTCCTTATAGGACAAGGAATCTGAAATACTAATGTTATGAAAGGGAACAACTAATGAAGGATCACCCACGCATTTCCTCAACATAGACCCATCGAATACCAGATGAATGGAAGTCATGATGGCGGGAAAATCCAACTCATTTCAACATTACCAACCCTTTTCAAAACTAATTACGGGCCAACATATCGAGGATTAAGTTTTCCCTTCTTTCCAAACCGCATTACTCCCTTCATGGGAGACACTTTTAAGAATACCCAATCTCCAACCTCAAACTCTAACTATCTTCGCCTTACATCTGCATAGGGTTTTTGGTGACTTTAGGCATTCTTAAGCCTATCCATAACCACCTTCACCTATTTCATTGCTTGTTGAACCAAATCCTAGCCAAACTTATCTGCTTCACTAACCTCGAACCACCCAATAGGATATCTACACATCCTACCATATAATGCCAAAATAGAGCCATACCAATGCTAGAATTATTACTATTGTTTACTCAAATTCAATGAGAGGAAAGTGGTCAAACTAACTACCACTAAAGTTGATTACATAAGATTGCAACATATCTTCCAAAGTTTGAATCGTTCTTTCATCTTGCCCATCCACCTGTGGGTGAAAGGTGGTCCTAAGGCTCACTTTAGTCCCCAAACTATGCTAAAAGGGTGTAAGAAATATCGTAATACCCCATAAAATCTTTTTCCATTCGGAGACTTAAAGCGTATTTGGTAAAGTGAAAATCAGAGTTAAAATATTTCAGAAATATCCTCCCAATTATGAAATACTTGGAATCATGTGGGAATCTATTTGAGCATTAATTGAGATCATATCGGGATGGGATTTTGGGGCTTTACAAACTTGCTATCAGAGCCTAAGGTTTAAGAGTGTCCTAGGGAGTCTGAAAGCCAAATCTAGTAGAGTCTTGTGCATGGATGTGTAGCACGCCAGATTTATGTACAAGAGGCTACAGGATGTTCTTAGGAGCAGTTCATCTTCTTTCAATGATTACTTCATGCGAGTGAGCATGAGCTCAAGTTGATCCTCAGTCTAATCCACTTTTTTCTTCCAATTACAGAGTATGCCTCCTTACAAATATTTTGTTGGTGAGTTTGATGACCAGCCCCCTCAGCCAGTAGATCCTAAGAATGAGAGTATGTCATATACAGAGTTTCGGGCCGATTTCCAAGTGCTAGCCCAAGCTGTGACTAATGTTCATGGAAACCATCAGACTGCAGTCCCACCTTAGCAAGATGGGAATTCTGCCGCAGCCAGGATTAGAAGCTTTATTAAAATGAACCCGCCTAAATTTTGTGGGTCAGTAGTAGATGAGGACCTGCAATTGTTTCCAGATGAGGTAAAGAAGATCACCCATATTATGCATGTTTTTGAGTAGGAGAGTGTTGAGTTAACATCTTATAGGTTGAAATACATTGCTCATGATTTGGTAGTGATATGGGAGAAAAGTAGAGGGAAAAATGCAGCTCTCGTGACTTGGCTAGAGTTTAAGAGTACTTTTCTAGCTAGATTTTTCTCGCTAGAGATGAGAGAGGCTAAGGTAGAAGAGTTCATGAACCTAAGGCAAGGTTCCATGATCGTTAAAGAGTATTGTCTTAAGTTTAACCAATTAACTAAATATGCTCCCGACTTGGTAGCTGACCCTAGAGCGAGTATGAGTAAGTTTTTATCTAGGGTGTCGAGTGATGTGTTGAAAGAGTGTAGAGCTGCCATGCTCAATAGAGATATGGATCTTTCTAGGCTAATGATGCATGCGCAATAAATTGAGGTAGATAAAATGAATAAAAGAGAAAAAGTGAATAAGAGAGCCAAGATAGGTAGTTGTGGTTTCCCGCAGGCAGGGTCTCAAGATGGTAGTTCTCAGTATAGTCAGAGATTTATAGTTCCAGATCCATCTTCAGATAGTGTACTCACACCTGTGTTTGGGGGTGTCAGATCTGAGAGAGCGCCAAGTTCCAAAGACCAGATTAGTGCTAGTGGTGTTCGTACCCATCTGCGTTGCGGAGAGTATGGTAGAAACCACCAAGGTATGTGTAGAGCCGGTAGTGATGTATGTTTTGGTTGTGGTGAGCCAGGCCATAGAATGTGAGAATGTAGAGTGTTGACTCAAAGGGGTAGACTTCATTGTTTCAGGCTCGCCTTGATCGGGAAGGATTCCCTGAAATAGACCAAGGTATATTATGAGCCCTTCATATTTATAACACGCATTTTTAGATCCTTTGATCCTATTTTGATTTTATATGTTAGCATGATTTATGCATAAGTTTCAGATCTTGATCGGTCAATTATGACCCAGTCTGTAGGTGCCCCGTGCACCACTTCAGTATTTCAGCGAAGTGTGTTTAGAGGGACATAGAGTCCCAAGGGGGAGATACAGCATAATATTATGATGTTGCATGCCATTAGATTCATTTCAATGCATTTTCAGATTTTCTTTATGAAGTTAGCATTAGTTGTTTTGCATTGTCGATCGTACTTTGAAAAGTCAGCTTAGCTAGACATTCATGCATTTGATATGCACATTTAGTAGAAAGAGTTCAGATTGTCAGCATGTGTTCAGTCGTGTATTCATGAGATCATCCCAAATATGAGCCCATGCATCATATATGCATATGTATTATGATAATTGAGCTATAAGTAACATAATTCTAGTATTCTATGCATCAGATATGCATGACCAGTGTGAGAACTCTATATGTCAATCGATCTAGTTGTGTAGTCCTGATCTGAGATGTTTTCATTTCTTGAGTAAGTTTTGTTGATCCATAATCTCAGTCTATCAAGCAAAATTCGAGGACAAATGTTCTAAAGGGGGAGATAATGTAATACCCTGTAAAATCCTTTTCCAGTTTGAGCCTTAGAGCATATTTAGTAAAGAGAAAATCTGACTTAAAATGTTTCAAAAATATCCTCCCAAGTATGAAATACTTTTAATCATGTAGGAATCTATTTGAGCATGAATTGATATCATAGAGGTCCCCTAACTTATGGACGAGTTGAAAGCTTTCCTATAGTTTAAGTTTTAGTGACCGTCAAGATTTAGGTCAACTTCAATCGACCATAAATCCTTTCATATATTAAATTAGAGGATCTACTATATATCAAATGAAATCTCTTTGAATTATCTTTCCAATGATACTAATTTCATCAAAAACTAATATTAGAGCAAAGAGTTATGCCCATTTTACTCGAGCATGTCTAGCTGAGAAACTGGTGACGACATTCGTGATAAGATATCATGCATGTGATGGCCTATCACGAATGTCTCAGCCCTGGGTTGATTTCTGACCCCAGTGACGACATTCTGTGATAAGCCATAATGCCCCTGACGGACTATCACCAATTCGTCACGTTAACCAGAAACTCAATATTTCACCTTTTTTTACGACATTTGTGACGGCCAATCAACAACTTGACGGCCTGTCACAGATGTCGTCAAGAATATTATTCCAGCAATTTGAGGGCATTTTTGCATTGGTATTTTGTTCATTTCCCATTTTTTTGAGCCTATATAAATATGAGGAACCCTTATTCAAACCCTAATTTCTCCATTTCTCTTCCAATTCTTTAAAGAGAGAATATCTAGGGTTTCAATTCAAGAACCCTAATCTTTAAAAAATCACTCATAAATCTTCAAGATTTCTTCAAGAACTAAGTTCCTCATAGTGTGAGCTTCGATAATCATTTATTACAAGTGCAGATAGAGTCTCAAGCATTAGAATTCATCCGATTTCAAAGGTTAAGGTATGTAGATATTGATTTTTGGGTCTCTTTCATCCAAGAAGCTCAAGAACCCTTTTTAAAAAAAACTAAAAGATTTTTATATTTGTGAGTATTTAATGATTTTTATGAGATGAAATGGATTTTCAAGGTGTTGTGGAGTTTTGATTTATGTTTGTCTATAAAATTTATGAGCTTTGACCCTAGTATGTGGAACTAATGTTATAGAACCTCTTGAAGTTGTTTTCTATGTGATGTGTTCATGACTTTTGGGCGTAGAAATGGTTGAATAAGCGAAGCATGTCCCCCATAGGTTTGATAAAAATATCCAAATGAATGAATTATTTCATGGTAGAAGGAAATTCCCAAATATGTGTGAACACGTGCATGCCTAGTGTTTGATAAAATGCCTTAGTGAGTGAAATGAGCCAAGATAGCATGAAATCTCTAATTAAGTTATGACATGATAGTAAAAAGTTTCCCCAAGCTATGTGATATCCAAACAAATGTTAAGACTGGTATAGGTATGAAATGCCTGAGGCAAAACCTTGTTGAATGGAGTATGATCTAGTAGCATGTTTTCCCTACATTATTATATGATTATGATTCCGAGATGCTTAAAGTGACCCCTTGGCGACTATGATGATGAATAGACGTTTGTGATTCCTAATTACTTGAAGAGTTGTGTTAATGATTGGGAAGATGCTTTAATGATTATGATGATGCATGAATGATTATGATGATACATGAATGATTGTGATGATGAATGAATGATTATGATTTACTTTTACGCTATCGTGTCCTGGGGTATTTATACCCGACAATAGAGTTGTTGTCTAGTGCCCATGTCAGTTTATCAATAACTCCAGTCAAGCCATGATTCTCTGAACTTAGTGAACAATAGAACTCTGTATCCTCCGATAAGTTAGAACTTAAGAAAGCTCAGTAATCTCAGTTATCTCTATAATCTTTGTATCGTTAGTAATCTAGCCTCAGTCCTGTAATCATCTTAGATCTAATAGTATTCAAGTTTAATCTCAGAAGCAATTTGAGTAATCTATTCAAGCTATGTATCGTCAGTCAGATACCATGATTCAATACCTTTTCAGTCAGATACGGAACTAAGTAATCGTAGTGTAATTCAGTCATGTCTTTTGGAGAAACATGATCAGTAACAGACTCAGTTCAGTTGTGTTCAGTTGAGAATTCAGTTTAGAGGCTTTCATTTGGGAGTAGAAGCTAGCACCGAGCGAGGAAAGGGATGGCGGATCTCCCATCTTAGTGGTTGAGTCATTAGGAGCAATCCCTAAACTCTAGAATTGCATAGCCAGTGCAGGATACAGGAGTCTCCCATCAGTAGAGACTGTCACCGTTAGAGAGGTTTGACTATCATATTTCCTCAAGCCGACTTCCTGTGAGGGTCATCCTGTCAGAGAGGCTTAACCAGAAAGGTCTTTACCCGTGGCATGGTATTGACACCCTTACAGCTGGGGTCATAGGTTGGACCCTACCTGTGGTAAGTTGGGGCATGTAGGTTAAGTAACTACTTCCCACAGTTGTAGTTTCAGTATCACTCTTCATAAATTAGGACTGTATGGTACAGTCGTCTATCCCAGTATGGAACTCCGATAGTTCTATTGGTTTATGGACCATCCCGTCAGATAGGCCTGGTCTCATATGTAGATGCTTATTATCATTACTAGAGATCTCCCGTCAGAGAGGCTTGATGTCAGTCTTAGATTCAGTTGAGTATTCTCGTGATCATATCTAGAGATCTCCCATCAGAGAGGCTTGATCTCAGTCTTAGACCATGTTCAGTATTCTTATTATCATATCTAGAGATCTCTCATCAAATAGGCTTGATCTCCATCTCAGATTCTTTATTCTATTGAGTATTCTTGTTGTCAGATTCGGACATGATCATACATCTTATCATTGATAATCACTTCCAGAATAATCTGTTAGAAAAGTTGATCTCTAATTCTGTCAGTCAAAAGCAGTAAGCCCAGAATTTAGTCCTTGATTTAAGTACATGTAGATCCTCAGTTAACAGTATCAGATGAGTCAGTTATTCAGTATCTCAGTGTTAGTAGTGAGTTCAGTCTGCAGTAAATTGGTATTTGAGTTTCAGTATCTAGAGTTGCAATGATTGTGTTCATGGTCTGTACATTCATGTATGTGTTCTCATGCGGTATCTTCATGATTATTCAATTCAGATATTGTGCCTGCATGAACCCTTGCATTAGCCTACCCCGTCTACATACTCAGTACATTCATGTAGTAACGCATTTGCGCTATGGTGTTTTATTTAAAACCATAGGCTCAGAGGAACAGGATCCAGAGTATCCTCAGCAGTTCAGTCCCTATCAGCATCATTAGTAGTGAGTCCTCTTTTTTCAAGGATGAATCTCAGTTTACTATTATTTCTTTAGACTTTATTTATTTTCAATTGATGGAGTTAGTTGGGGACTTCCCATCAACTCCACTGTTCAGACAGTTTAGAGGATTTTCAGACGCAAGTTGTTGATGTGTATTATGAGTATTCGTAGATGTGTTGAACCTTATGGCTAGCTTTTGCATTTATTTCAGATATTATGCAATATACAGGTACATATATCAGTAAAGGGTTAGCTTGTGGTCCTTCGGGGTCATAAGCACTGTGTGACATCTTGGGATGGAATTTCGGGGCGTTACAAATATAATGAGAACTGTGTACCACAATTCAAAATTATCGAGATAGGTGCACTGATGACATCCAAATAGTACCTTCTATCAGGTGATGGTACAATCGTTGTCAAAATATAGTAAGCCAATGAAGGTTTGGGCTGAATCCCAAAGGAATACGTGGAGTTGTAGATTTCAGATGTTGTAACCAACAGGCAAGAACTGGAAAAGAAAATGGGGGGATTTGTATAGAAATATCGAACAAAGAGCAATTATCAACTTCGAGTATGATCAGTATTGGTGAACAGTAGAATTATGTTACCCCCTAGTTTCTCAACTCCGTAGCCTTATCGTGCTTTGTTGAACTAACCCGATACCTTGCATGCAGAATCGATAAGTTATGTACCATTTACAGTCTTTTGAACGAGTAGATAAATTTTACCATTAACCTTTTGAGTCTCAGGATGTTGCCTTCCTAACCCTTATTTTGATCCTAATTAACTATTACCTTTTGAGTCTCTAGTTATTAAATGAAATTTAGCCATCTTACATAGATAATACCTAGTAACGTGGATCGACAGCTAAACTCCAAATTACTGATGTCATTATGTTTTCCTAGTCACTAATCCTCTTTTTGAGTAAGTAGCAATAATCTAGGTGGAATCTTAACATTGGACACCGCTAAGAAATCTATTATAATAAAGATAATGCAATGTATACCATGGGTATCAGTTCAATTCAACAATCACACTTCCCCTACTTCGTCAATCTGCTGGGGTTTTCACAACCATAGCTATGGGTTTTAGCTGCTCATACTTGTAAAGAAATTGATATCATTCATAGTTGAAATCATAGATGAAATCACAATGATAAGAATTGTAAAAACTCACAACTATTACTGAATAAATCAATTGAAGTCAATACACGTAAATCACAAGATCAAAATAGAATCTTGGAATCAAATATGTTTGTGAATATCAAAAGTACATAACTCCTACTAAAAATACATAAAAGGTATTTATAGTACATGAGGAAACACTAAAACCAAAGCCCAATCGAAATAGGAGAAAACAGGGTCGGTGGCCACATGTGATCCATACCCGTGATCTGGCACCGAGCGCAGGTAGTACCTACGGTCTTATCCCTGGACATCAGTACAAACTAAAGGTACCGGATGTCAAAAATCCTGCAAGTTTAACTCTAGGAATTTTGGTCTTTTGGCACTTGTTTCGTGTACCTATTGTAATACCCCGAACCTATTCTAGCTTAAATTTGTTCCTAGAATCTTAAGGGATGTCTTCCTAAATGATTAATATTTGTTTCACGTAGAATTTTCTAGATTTCAACATTTTATTTTATGTGGGAAATTGAATAAGATTTTTATCGATGCCAAATTCGCCCAAATCCGATACTCAGTGAAGAAGTTAGAGAATTTTTAAGTCGATAGTGTACCAACTAGGCAGTCACCGCTTTACGGTGAAGGACAATTCCATAATTGTCACATTCTAGTGAACCATCATGATGTTGGCACGTCGCAGAGAGGTACATTTTCCCAATTGTATAATTCATGTAACTCACCGCGATTAGGACGCATTATGGTGAGAATAGCGATGGGAAGGCCACCGCATTACAGTAGAGGCCAAATCGACATTTGTCAAATTCTAGTGGATCACTGCAATTATACCGCATCATGATAAACCCCAAAATAACAATTGTCAATATATAGTAAGTCATCGCAATTCCATCGTGTCACGGTGGGTATCGCGATGACATATGCACCATGTCGCGGTTAAGCCTTAAATGGCATTCCAGTTATGAATTTTAAATTCGAACGGCAGTTTGGTCTTTTTCTTAATCCCCCAAATCGTGAAACAAATGATTAATGATGATATTGAGCAAAATAGGATCATTTTTCCCCAAAGTCCCTCAAATACAAACCCTAGGCTTCAACATTCATCTTAAGAATCCCAAGATTCCACCATCCTTTCTCTAAATTAGTTCTAGATTTAAGACTTTCAATCCAAGAATTCCAAGAATCAACCTTCAAAAGAACAAATAACATCTCAAACCAAAATTGTTCATCAAATCAAGCATAATAAGGTATGTGGGGTGTGAACAAGGATAAATCTTTCATCTTTGTGCCTAAAAACTTGAATTTTATTAAAGATTACATGATTTGCAAGTTTGTGTTTACACCCAAACTATCTTGTTTTGAGTTTACAAATTTACAAGTGATTTGAGTATTGAAGTGCATTTTATCTCATTTAATTATGCTTTGCATTAAAGATTACTATTATGATTAGCACTTCCCTATTGTGAATTGATATTGTTTAATGATTTCAAGATGATTATTGAGAATGAAGCTTTATTATGAAATTCTGAACATTTTAGTACATATGTTTTAAAACCCAAGTATGAGTATTGACATTTCATGAAGAGTATACCATTATCATGCTTTAACAAGAAAGTATTCAAATTTTAAAGAAAGATTGATCTTTGATCCTAAGCTAAGATAGGAATCCACATTAGTCCTACGGTTTATGATTTAAACCAATGAGAAGCATAATTGGTTTTAATAATGAACCCTTGTTCTTTTTTAAGGTGGATTTCCTAACAGTTCTGAGCAATAAGTATGGGAGTAGTATTTAGCACCGAGTTGTGTATGATTCCAAGGTCTCATGCCCCAAAACTACAAGCTATCGTAGGTTTTAAGCGCCCATAGTAGGCTAAGCCAGTGATCACTTAAGATAAGGTTATACTCCCTGGAAAGAGTATAACATCACTCCACAATATGAGGTTTCTTTCTTCGGAGAATGAGACATTGGACTCCATGTCATCTCACATGGTTTAGTCAGTTAGAAGAAACTCCCTAAGTCCCAAAGTTCCAAAAATTTCTAAAGCTTTTAAAGTTTCTATGTCCTAAAGGAAACGAATAGTAGAAAAGTTTTTTGGAAAACTAAGTGTAGAGGCTCGCAAGGTTTTACTCAGATTAAGTTCTATAGGAAGTTATTAGTTTCATATTTCAAATGTAGATGTGAGCTCTTTCTACACTTAGACAGTATGACTTAAAGAGAATGTTTCTGTACAGCTTTTAGAACTAAACATTGTGGCTCACTAGATTTATAAAGTTTGAATTGCGATGCATGATTTTATATTTCAGTATTTTAGACATTCCAGCTTATGTGAGCCATTCGCGTTTAGCATGCATCATTTTTCATTTATCAAGTATGATGATGTTTTACTTATGCATCACACCCCCATATACTCAGTACATCTTCAAAGTACTAATCCACATATATGTCTATGGGCTATATTATCTTATAATGTTAGTCCAGGTGCTTAGTATTAGCAACGTGAGTAGTTCGAGCATCTCTATCTATGCTCCCACAGTTGGTGAGTCCTCAGATTCGAGGGCCTACTTCTTCAGATTTTCAAGTTTCATAGTATTTCATTTATTGTTTTCAGTTTAGTCCGAGTCAGTTGGGGGTCTGTCCCGATGGCTCTCTAATTCTTTAGTAGTAAAGGCTTGTCGAACTATTAGTTGATTTACAGAGTTTCAGTATTTGTTATTCAGATAGTATCTACAATTTATTCAGTTCAATTTTGGTATCATACAGTATTATTTCTTGACTAGATTATATAAAAGTAAGGTTCATACCTAGTAGCAGGCTCAAAGGGTTAGCTTAGGGCTACTCGTAGCCTTGAGCACCATGTGATGTCTCAAGATCAAATTTTGGGGTGTTACACCTACAGTTCGTAGGTCCTATATGTGGATGAGTAGATCATAATCAAGACGAAAAATGTCCCGCACATCCATAATTGCTCCAGAAATTGCCAAAAACACCTTTTTACCCTTTTCGTGAACTTATCATTCAAAACATAGTTTCCTGCAAAACATACCCAAAAGGCATCATATCTAATAAAATAACCTTAGAAACTTGCATCATTTCCTTGTTTCAAGCATCGAAAGCACTGTATTTCTATAACATATCAACACCCTCAACTTAGAACGTCTGCATGTCCTTAGGCAACAAAACATAACAAAAATAAAAGCAATTCTTAGCTAGTAGAAACTAAGTTATTCAAGGTAGTCAGTCCACATTTAAAGCTCTAAACACAATATCCCCCTCCAATCTTTTTTTTCAAAACCAACTATGTATGAACATGAAGCACAACAATGTGACACAATGGGATCAAGGTATGAAAATTACATTAGCAACAAACAGCCACTCATATATACAAGTTATATTACCCGAAAAAAGCAAATAACTAGAAATATAACTCAAGTGCCATCACAATATAAATGTCTCAATCACTCATATGAAATCATACATGTTAATACAGGGACAGTCAAGATACACTCACACTCAGAAGAGAAGTTACAATCAACGTATGTCAAATACCATGGGCTTGCCCTTATTTTCTTTACCTTGGCATTCGGATAGTCAAGTTACGATCACTATAGGACTTTCCTCGGCTTGTAAAGTAGGATTAGGGGCTGGTATGGTACATATAGACATATCAATTGACTAAGCCTCCTTGGCACTACCTAAAACCTTGAGGTCTCACTTATTAACTATTTTTCACTTTATTTCAGCCCTTATTTGTTTTTTTATTCTTTCATGCACATTCAGGCTGAGTATCGTTCTGTATTCTTTTTTTTTATTTTTCACAACTTTTCTTTTCTTTTTCTTTTTCTATCACACCTACCTCTACTAACTTTTTCTATTATTTTATCCTTTTTCATATCCATTTTACACTACACACCCCTACTATAGTCATCCTCAACGTAAGCATTTTTCCTGAGTTGAAGTGCATAATATCCAAGAAGGAATTGGGCCAAAACAAGTTCATTGTAGAATAAATGGAAAGGTAAATAGTGAAACAAGAAAAATAGGCTACAAGGCTTAAAATCAGGATCAAGGAAAATAATTTACACATGGAAGGTCACTTAGGCTAAAAGTGGACTAAAATAAAAAAAAAGGGCCTATGATCCGTTCTTAACCAACTATCCTTCAATCTAGGCAATACTAACCAATCAAGTTCTGAATTCGACACACAAAGAGAATGAGGTAGTATCTCACATACACATAGCACAGAGTCAATATTACCAAATACTACCTATCTGATTCATGCATTTGTTAGAAAGTGATTATCATATCCCTAATCCTAATGCCATAATTAGATCCGTAATGTTCACACATATATACATTTACACAATTCTAAAACACAACTTCTTGAAAGGGCATCAAAAATCAATCATAACATAACTACTTTCCTAAGTACTTAACAATATGAAACATGTTATGCCAAGAGGCACAAAACAAAAACACCAAGAGGACATCAAGACCCACAAGCAGCCTCACCTTTAACTTAAAATAATGCATTGTCTCCAATGCATCAAACCTCTACAAAATAAGAGAGTTAAGAACATACTTGTGGCACCATAGGTGTGGAGATCTGATGTAATCATGCAATACTAATACAAAATAACAAAATACCTTGGGTTGCATATCAAGCAGTGCCTGATTTACTATCGCAGCTCGAATCAATTCCCTTCGCTACTCATACTTCACCAAGGTCTATTTTAGCACAAACTCTAACTTCTTCCAGGTCTCCCATGTAGTATTTCGCTTGCTACCCATTTACTTTAAATGGTACATCACCATCACTCTTTATCTCAATAGCACCATATGGGAACCCCTTAACCACAGTGAATGGTCCAGTCCATCTTGATTTCCGCTTTCTAGGAAACAAGCGTAGTTTTGAATTTTGAACAAGACCAAATCACTGGGTTTGAATATTCTCTTCTTGATCTTCTTGTCATGGTACAACTTTATCCTTTCTTTTTACATGGCCAAGCTCTCATAATCACAAATTCAAAATTCATCGAACTCATTCATCTTGCTCAACTTCAATTTTATTACATTGAACCACTAAAAATTTAGCCTTTTCAATGCCCATAGTGCTTTATACTCAAGCTTAACCGGTAAGTAGCATGCTTTTCCATACCCAAGTTGATGTGGGGAGTCACCAATGGGGGTCTAATAGGCTGTATGGTAGGCCTACCATGCATTGTCTAACTTTCTAGACCAGTCAGTCCTATTAGCATTCATAATTTTTGCTAATATGGACTTTATCTCTCTATAGGAGACTTCCACTTATCCACTGTCTGAGGATGGTAAGGTTTTGCCACCTTATACCTTACACTATATCTATCAAGTAGTTCTTTAAACAAGTTATTGGAAAGTGTGACCCACCATTACTAATAATTATACGTGGAGTGCCAAATTGCGAAAAGATGTTTCTTTTCAAAAAGGCAATGACACTCCTACTTTAATTATCTGGGAGTGCAACTGCCTCTACCCACTTTGATATATAGTCAACCTCTACCAAAATGTACCTCATACCTTAGGAGCTCACAAAAGGTCCTAGGAAATCAATCCCCCACATATCAAATAACTCCAACTCAAGAATAGGTGTCATGGGGAGTTTGTGGTGCCATGAAATATTGGCCTGACGTTGATATTGGACACAGGATTCTGCAAAATCATAAGAATACTTGTAAATAGAATGAAAATATAACTCACACTATAGAATTTTGTGGGTTATCCATACCGCTGTGGTGATTCCTAATTGGTGAAGAATGACAAGATTCAAGAATGCTTATCATCTCTACCTCTGGAATGCATCTCTCGATCACACCATCAACTCAGCTCCTAAATAAGTATTGCTTATCCTAGAAGAAATTCCTTACCTCAAGTATAAATCTCTGATGGTGCTGGTAGGATAGATCATTTTGCACAATATTGCTTGCCAAAAAGTTGACAAAATTAGCAAGCAAGGGGATCAAATCATGAGATACTCCCAACACTCGCTCATCAGGTAAATCATCATCCATCTCAAGATTATCCCCTAGTTTCTGTATGGTCTCTTCCTCAAGTCTAGATAACTGGTCTGCAAGTTGATTTTTGTTTCCTTTTCAGTCCTTGACTTCAAAATCAAAATCATAAAGCAAGAGAACTAAAAAAATCAGTCTGGGTTTGGAATTTTTATTTGACATTAAGTACCTCAAGGATTCATGGTTAGTGTGCACTCCAACCTCAGTCCCAATCAAATATGATCGAAACTTTTTAAAAGTAAAACCACCATAAGTATCTCCTGCTCTATAACTGTGTAATTTTTCTCTATGGGGATTAAAGCTTTGTTGGCATAGTGGACAGGCTGGAGTATCTTATCTCTTCATTAGACTAGAACATCTCCCCAAGGCCACTCCTCTTGCATCATATATTACCTCAAAAGGTACCTACTAATCCAAAGATACAATAATGGGCATTGAAATTAACCTCTTTTTTAGGCATTTGAAAACCTTGTTACAATCATCATCGAACAAAAATTTCACCTATTTCTCCAAAATCTTGCATAGAGGACTTACAATTTTAGAGAAGTCCTTGATAAAGCTTCTATAAAAGCCTGCATGACCTAAAAAACTCAGTATGCCTCAAATTGACACTGGAGGTTGTATCTTTTCAATCACCTCAATCTTTACTTTGGGCATTTTTTGTTCACTATAACGATACCTTCTTTCATCATAAAGTGGTATTTTTTCTAGTTTGGTACCAAGTTGCACTCTTTACATCTTTGCAGTGCACTGGCCAAATGGACTAAGCAATAATCGAATAAGCCCCCAACCAGTGTAAAGTCATCCATGAATATATCAATAGTGTCTTCCACTATGTTGGAGAATATAGACATCATACATATCTAAAAAGTGGTCGACGCATTACACAACCAGAACGGCATCCACTTGAATGTAAAGGTCCCATAGAGGCAACTAAAAGTATCCTTTTCTCGGTATTCAAGGGAAATCATGACTTATTAAAGATTGAATACCCTTCAAAAAAATAGTATCAATCCTTGTTGCTAATATGTCCAATATCTTATCCATTAATTGCATAGGGATGTAGTTTATTTTATGTCCACTTGTTCAACTTCCTATAGACCATGCATACTGTAATACCCTGCATGTTTTTAAGCTGGGAAGTGAATAAGTATTCCTACATATGAAATCTATTATCTTGTGATTCATACCTGATTACATGACTTACAATGAATATCCTAGTTATAGGATAGCTTATGATGCATTAACCATGTTCATATGAGTCACTTAAGGTAATACAAGCTAAGAGTTTTTGAATCCATCAAGTTTTAATATTCAATTTTGCAAGGGTCATCTTTGAACGAGTATAAATCGATGTTAATGTGTTATTTTGGCTTATTTAGACCCACCAAATTGTACAGAATTGAATTAGCTTTCCAATAATATCAATTTCGCCTTAATCCAATACCCGAGCGAAAAGTTATGCCTATTTTCGTGAGAGACAGTAAGGATGGCGATTGGTTTGGCGCCGCCCAACACAAGCATAGGCTATTGGTTAGGCGCCGCCCAACCTAGCTTAGACAATCATTTGGGCGCTGCCTAAGTCAGTTTTAGGTGCCAAAAATACTCCATTTTGAGTTATTTTAAGGGTAATTAAGTCTTTTAGCACTCCTTACACGTCCCTAAACTTAACCCTAGGAAATATATAGCTTCTAAACATACTAAAACCCTATTATCATCTCAAAGCTCATCATCCAAGAGCACTAAAAGAGAAAAACAACTAGGGTTGCATAACTAAGCTTGAAGATCCGATTTCAAGCAAATTCCACCATCAATCATCAAGAATCTTCCTTCTAAGGTATGCGTGAGTTGATTTATGGATCCCTTTCATCCATAAATCTCAAAAACCCTCTTTTTCATTATAAAGTATGATTTCTATTTTTTAGGGTGTTGATGATCATGTTGTTGATATTGGGTGATTCTCAAGATGGAATCTTTATATATTTTTTTGAATTTCATAATATCATATGAGTTGGAAATATGTAAATTGGGTTGTTCATGATGTATAATTTGATGATTTCACCTATGCTTAAGATGTGCATGTAAGGTGTTTGATAAAATGCCTAACAAACTAGAAATCATGCAGTATAGCTAAATTGTGACTAAGTGAAGTATTTATGATATGCCCTTACGTTCCAATGACTTCTATGTTGATAATTTCCCTTGTAAATGTTGTTGGAATACTCATGAACTATTCTTATGAGATTATGCTATGTTTACTTGCAAATCCTACTTATGAATAAGATTTAGGATAACCATGCAATC
Organism: Capsicum baccatum var. pendulum; assembly: GCA_030864225.1. Taxonomy (NCBI): domain Eukaryota; kingdom Viridiplantae; phylum Streptophyta; class Magnoliopsida; order Solanales; family Solanaceae; genus Capsicum; species Capsicum baccatum. The sequence continues at coordinate 43,110,195 of CM061560.1, forward strand.
CACATGAACTTCCATGCTATTGGTATGTGTTGCCAATAATATTATGCAATGAACATAATATTAAGCTTGTGCAATTACTTCCATGTGATATGAAATCCTTTCCATGCAATACATTGTTGATAACCATGCTTAGTATGAGATCCCTACTTATGATATAATAAAGGGAAAAGGCATCCTTTCCACCCCATACTATACAAGAAAAGTCTAAGCCACACCTAAATTATATAAGTGACCTATTACATACCTTAACTATATAAAAGTGATATTATTACCTCCCCACGACCCCCATTCTAAGGCGCGTGTGTTACACTTATTTTAGGCGCGTCCAGCCTATTAAATAGCAAAAGTAAATGGCTAAAAACATTAAGGAAAATGGAATCATTTCCACCCCAAACTATAGTCAAAAAGTTGAATTCATACCTAAACTATATAAGTGACCTATTACATAATTTAACTATAAAAAAGTGTTAGTTTTTACTGATGTAGTGCTGATGTGGCAGCGCATATAAAACACTACACCACATGTGAGTGGTGGTAGACTGACAGGGTGTAAATAGTTTCACTTTTTTATAGTTTAGGTGTGTAATAGGTCACTAATATAGTTTAGGTGTGGCTTCGACTTTTCGGGTATAGTTTGGGGTGGAAACGATACCTTTTCCCTATTATAAATTATGGACTCTACTCTTATGATCAAGTCAATCATGTGTGTCAGTTTTCTTCCATCGAGTCCTGGGGGTACTTGTACCTGAAAACTATAGTTGTGTGCCTAGAGCCATGTCATGTTTCATGATATCCGAACTCAAGCTATGATTCCATAGACTTCAGTCAGTCATGTGACTCAGGAAAACCTCATGATCTTAGTCAGTTGTCAAATATCAGTAACATTCCGCCTGTCAATAGAATTCAGTAGGATTAAGTCATGCACAGTCAGTTATTCATGTCGAGTACCTCCAGATGGGAGTAGAGGTTAGCACCGAGTGAACCCAAGGACGGGAACTGACCTACTAGTTCAGGGTGTGATTCTTAGTAGTCATCCTTGTGTTCCAGAACTACGTAGCCAGCGTAGGTTGAGACATCTTAACCCGTCAGATCAGGGTTGGTGAGGTGGCTTGACTCGTCAGTTTAGGGTTCCCACCGTTCTCATTGGGTACCCATCAAATAAGGGTCACTTACAGGCTGTTCTTACCCGTGGCATGGTATTGACACCCCTCCAGTCAGGGCAGAGATTGGACCCCAGCTTAGCCATAACAACATACATAGGGCATATTGGTTAAGCACTACTTCCCATTGTTTCAGTATCAGGCTCAGTAAAAGAACTCAGGGCGTTCTTCAGATTACAGTATATACAAGACTGTCAGATACAGTCGTCCATGTTATCAATTTCAGTATCAGTCATGAAAGTTATCAGTAAACCATATATTAGCTTATAGGTCATGCTATCACGTATTCATGGTCCCAGTTTCTATAGATATGTTTCCACTCCCACGTGTATATTAGTCAGTCAGTGTTGTTCATGCATGAAACCCTTTATGTTCAACCTACCTTCCTCATATTCTCAGTACTCCAGTTGTACTGATGCATTTGTGCTATGGTGCTTTTTTTTCATGTTACACCATAGGTTCCGAGACACGAGCTCCAACCCTGTAGTAGCGGTAGCATTGCAGTCGCTGAGACACAGTGAGTCCTCATTGATTCGAGGACAATATGATTTGATTCATTTATTTATTTCTTCAGTTCAGTTTTATGGAGTTAGTTGGAGACATGTTCCTTCAACTCCTTATTCAGATAGTTTAGAGGCTTTTAGATTTATGTTCAGATTTACGTTCAGATTGAGTTGTTTTGGGTATTTTCACCCACATGATTGTATTTAGTTGAACCTTATGGCCTTACAGTTCTATGTATTACGCCTTACTATATCATGATTTGTAGTAAACAGGTACAGATATCAGTCATGGGTTAGCTTGTGGTCCCTAGCGGTCATGAGCACCGTGTAGCATTCTGGTTCAGCGAATTGGGGTGTTACACATACTCTCCACCTAGTCACTTGCCTCATTGGTAATAATTCATTCCTCTTATTTGGAACCACTGTGATTTCTCCTTTCTTAGGCATGCATTGAATTGGGCTTACCCATTTGTTATTTTCAATGGTAAAAACCACCCCCATATATAACCATTTGATTATCTCATTATTCACTACCTCCTGCATAGGAGGATTTAGTCGTCTTTAATGCTCAATACTGGGAATACTCTTGTAATACCTCAAAAATCCAAACCAATGTTAGATTCATGTTTCAAGCTCATGCAAAGTATCTTATAGTTCTTTGGTATTTTTATGGGCAATTTTAATGAGTATTAAGGCCTTAAATAACTCTCAGCTATTAGATGGATCAAAATATTCCTTACCGATTGAGATTTTAGGAAGAATGTTGCTTTAGTCAACTTCAAACAAACATATCTTTTGATTTATCGAGAATTTTAAAGCTCAAGACCCACCAAATTATAGGAAATTTAATTAGCTTTCCAACAATACAAATTTCACCCAAATTTGATAATCGGGTGTGAAGTTATGGCACTTTTAGAGAAAAATAGTAGCACAGTGATGGCCAAAATCACATTCTTACTTTTCCAGTGGACCACCGTGATAATGTCATATCGCTTCAAGGGGCAATTTAGCGTCAGTAGGGTACCACGATGGCACCGCGTTGCTCCAAGCTTCCAGTTCAGAATGTCCATTTCTAGTGGTGCAACGCGATAGCATTGCATCACACCATTGGACAAGTTAATTTGATTTTAATTGTGATTTTACCACAAACCCTATGAATCTTGATTTTATACCATGTTTACATGAAATCATTATTGTTATTAAACCCCTCACATTTGAATACTATTATTTATTGATTTAAACCATAATTACTGATGTTGATGTTGAAATCATGCTATTACTACAATCTTTGAACTATTCCCATGCTTAGCTTGCACAATCCATATCAAGTTTTTGATGAAATGCCTTCAAAAATGAATTCTAAATTAATGCTTTCATATTATGTCTCTAAAGTTTTAGTACTATTTTGCTATTATTGTTATTGAGTTCTAGGGGTTGTGAATACCAGAAAACTTAGTTGTTTACTTAGCCTCAGTATCTTTAAAATAGTTTCAGACATTTTATGAGCAATATCAGTTCAGTCAGTTATCATGATCAGTTAAACTTAGAATAGTTCAGTATTCTGAGTTAGTTCAGTTGGGAGTAGGATTTAGCACCGAGCGAGTGATGGGATGATGACTTCCCAGTCAGTTAGGAAGAGTCATTAGTAGCAATCCCTATACTCCAGAACTATGAAGCCAGCGTAGGATTCAAGAAGTCACCCGTCAGTTTAGGCTTGACTACCTTCCAGGGGTCACCGGTCAGTTTAGGCTTGACACTCTTTGTCCTTCGGATAGTACATCAGTGGATTGACATAGCCAGTGTCAGTACCCATGGCACGGTACTGACACCCTTTCAACTGGGGTCACAGGTTGGACCCTAAATTTTTCATTAGGGCATGTCGATTAGATGATAGCTCCTACAGTCTCAGTCCAATAAACAACCCAGTATTTTCATTTTAGTTTTTCTTGACCATAGCATATAGATATTAGTTATTCATGTATAAGTACTCAGTATTTCAATTTATAGATTATATTCATAACAGGTTTTATGCTTGGCCATGCATTCTCAGTATTTACAAATTCCATGCATTTTATTCAGTACTTCATGTTTTTCATTCAAACGGTTATTACTGCTATGCATGAAATTATGCATATCAGTCTACCTCATTTAGCATACCAATACATTCAAAGTACTAATTGCATACTAGTTTCTTATGCTATACTGTCTAATATCATAGGTTCGTATACTCAGTTCCTGGATTGCGTATAGACATATTATATTATCAGCAGTAGGAGTGGTGGATCCTCATAATTCGAGGACATGGTTTATTCACATCAGATTATTCATTAATTTTCAGTATTTTTCTCATTCAATCGGAGTTAGTTGAAGGTTTGTCCCTTCAGCTCTATAGTCATTCAGTATAGGCTTTTCAGACTAGTACAGACAATCAGTCAATTTTGTTATTATTTTATTAGTTTTTGTTATTATTTTATTGGTTTCAGACAGTTGTTTCCAGTTGTTGTTTTGAGATTTTAGGTCTCGAATTGATTTCAGTTTCTAAAACCTTATGGCTTATCAGTTATTCTTCTACATATGTTATTATATTGTTTAGTCCTCACAGCAGGTACTAGCTCATGGGTTAGCTTGTGGTCCCTCAGGAATATAAGCTCCATGTGACACCTAGGGTGTACTCTCAAGGCGTTACAAACTTGGCATCAGACCCTAAGCCTTGAAAGTATCCTAGGAAGTCTAAAAGCCATATCAAGTAGAGTCTTGTAAATAAGTGTGAAGCACTCCACACTCATGGATAAGAGTCTACGAGGCATTTTAGGAAAAGTTTCCCTTCTTTTAGTGTTCATGTCGTGCGAATGAGCATGAGCTCATATGAAACTCCCTGTCTAATCTATTCTCTCTTCTATTTATAGAACATGCCTCCCATAAAGACAATTGGAAGAATAAATGTGAACCAGCCAGCATCTCCACCCATTCAGGAAGATCCTCTGAACGAGCATGTTTCTTATGCAGTGTTCAGAGTAGTGTAGTAAAAGATGAGTGCCTCACCGCCAATGTTGAATGGCAAGGTAGGGTGAGGATATATCACTTATTTAGGTCATGGCATTCTAAAAATCAAAAGGCAATGCCTTTGCAAGAAAGACAACATAGCGAGGTGAGGCGAGGCAGCGACAATGGCATAGGCTTTTATATTTTTATAAAAAATAGGGTTTTAGGTATATAATCTAATTTTAGGGCTTATTTACACATTTTAACTCTACTAACCTACTAATTGGTGGCTGCGGTTCCTACCATTCATCTGACAAGTTTGATTCCGGCGACTTCCGCTACTCCAGTAAGCAGTGATTTCTATTTTTTTTCTTCTTTCTTCTTCTTATTCTTAATCCAGCGATTGGACTTGTATTTTGGTTCTATTTTTTATTCCTCTTTTTTTCTTCTTCTTCTATTTAAAGTCCGGCGTTACTGTATCTATAATAGTGAACTTGTCTTACATGACATACACTATTATAGTGTTATTATAACAGTAACTACTGTCCACTGTCCAGTAAGCTCTTAATTTTTACTCTATAATATTTTTAATAACTTATGTAGAATTAACATAATATGATGGTAATATACTAATTAAATTATTTGATCATAACAGCTTTTAATTTCAATGGCGACTCAATCTACTAGTAGCAAGCAAAAGGACATAGGATGGAATTATGGTACACAAGGACCAACAAAAGATGTGGCGATATGTAATTTTTGTCGACATACTAAAAATGGCGGTATTATTCAATTCAAACAACACTTAATAGGTGGAAACAAAAATATGAGGATATGTCAAACATGTCCGACAAATATTAGGGATAAAGTAAAGGCATTTGTTGATAGCAAAGCTATACCAAATCCAAAGAATCAAAGATATATGTCATCATATAATAGTGTTGATGATGATGATGACATGAATGAACATGAGAAAATCATTCCTCCCTCTAAATATCAAAAAATGTCTTCGAGTGGTAGTGTTTCATCATCTGCGCATTTGATGAAAGGTCCTACGAATAGGTTTTATCTAAAAAAGCCACAACATAACATCATCTTTGAAAAAACGGGAGTAGGAGGAGGACGAGAAATTAATGACACAAAAAAGATCTTAAGGGAGCGGGCGATCAATACTTTTGCAGTACGGATGTATGATGTGAGCCTCCCATTCAATTGTGTTAATTATGATTCATTTACTAACTTCATATAAGTGATAGGACAATATGGATCGAGAATGGATCCACCTACCTATCATGAATTTAGATTTTCTCAATTAAAGAAGGAAGTAAAGAAAGTTGATGAACTTATTGAGAAGCGTAAGGTGCAATGGAAAAAGTATGGTTGTTCCATTATGATGGATAAATGGACAGCTCGTAATGGAAAAATGATCTTTAATATTTTGGTCAATTTTCCAATAGGGAGTATCTTTCTTGGTTTTGTTGATAATAGCAATGAGTCCACCACTGGCACTAAGATGTACATCTTGTTTGAGAAGATAGAAGATATTAGACCAAAAAATATTATACAAGTTATAACTAATAATTCCAGTAAGAATGTAAAAGTGGGGAAGCTTATGAGGGTTGTGTACCCACATATCTACTGGACTCTATGTGCTGCTCATTGCATCAATTTGATTTTGGAAGACATATTCAAGATTAATCCATATGCCTTAGGTAATACTTAACACCACTTTTTTTAGTTATTACTTATTACTAAAGTCTAAATATTTATTAAGCTAATTGTTGATATAATGTATTTTACAGTTTTTAAGAAGGCCACAAAGGTGGTTTCTTACATAAGTCAAAGGTCGTTGTTGTTGAACTTGGTAAGAAAATTCACCAATGAGAAAAATTTGGTGAAACCAACCAAGACAAGATTCACAACGGCCTTTATGACTTTGGAGGCTATGTACAATCAAAGGAAGAATTTGAGAACCTTGATCATCTCCAATGAATGGAGTTTAAGTAAATTTACAAAGGAAGTTTTGGGGAAAGAAGTTTTTGCCATTCTTTATTCTGCATATTTTTGGAATGATGTAGTTAAGGCTTTTAAAGTTTCTGGTCCTTTGTTCTCGTTCCTTCACTTGGTGGATGGGTAAGAAAGACTCGTAATGGGCTATATGCTCGAAGCAATAGATAAGGTGAAGGAAACTATTCAATGAGGATTTGATAGAGTTTTGAGGCATTATGAGAAAGTCCTCAAAATAATTGATTTAAGGTGGACTAACCAACTCAAGCGACCATTGAACTCTACCGGGTATATTTTGAATCCGGGATTGTACTTTAAATCAATGATGAGTGAGGAGAAAATTGCTAAAGTGTAGGAGAATTACTACACTTGTGTTTAGATGATTGTCCCGATCTTTTCACACAAGATTTACTACTTGCTGAGCTTGCTAAGTACAAGGGTTTGGATGGATTGTTTGGTTCTTGTCAAGCTGTTAGAGCCTAAGACAGAAGGTCACCGGGTTAGTGAATATTGAATTGGTTTAGTTATCTTTATTTTAAAGAACCTTAAGTTATTGACTTTTTTATACTTGTTAACCTTCAAATTTTTTTCTATAGTTAAGTGGTTGTCCCTATTTGGCAATGGAACTCCAAATTTGCAAATATTTTCCATGAGAATTCCGAGTTTAACTTGTTGTGCATCTGGATGCGAGCAGAACTAGAGTGTCTTTGAACATGTGAGGACGAGTTATTATATTAAACTTTCTATATTCAAGCAACTATTATTCGAATCTAATTAGTAACTACTTTATTATGTATAGATTCATTCCAAGAAGAGAAATAGGCTTGAGCTATCGCATCTCAATGATTAATGTACATTAAGTACAATAGAACATTGGAACGTTGCTATGATATTCGCGATACCATTGATCCTATTATCTTGGAAAATATTGAAGATGCTAATGAATAGTTACTTATTGACCCTGATGATCAAGAAGATTAACTAGTGTATGATGAAGGTGATCTTAATTAGGTCATTGTTGCTATAGCAGCTGGAGCGGATAAAGATAATATCTATGGACTTAGGAGAAAGTCAAGGTCAAGGTTACTTAACAAGGGAAAAGAGACAAGTTCAAGCCAGACTCGGGACCTAGTTAATGAAGAACCCAAAATGGAAGAAGATGAGGGGAAATATAATGAAATGCATTTCGGAATTGAAGATTATGCAAATCTTGAAGAAGAATAAACTTGTTTTATGGATATTGAATTGTTGAGTAATTTAAGTTCTAGACTTTTAGTATCTATCTACTATCTATTTTTAATTCTTGAATTGATATATTTCCTAATATATTAGTGTTATTGAAATTTTGTTCATTTATATATTATTTTAATTTTTTTATATTAATTGTCATCATACATTCAAAAGGTGCTCACCTCGCCACTCACCTCACCGCATGGCGAGGCGGGGCCTTGTCGCCCTTTACTGTCCAAAACACTAGTTTAGAGCTGTATTCACTACTCTAGCTCACTCTGTAGCGGCTCAGAATGTTCAGCCCGCCGCTATTCCGGCCAACCCAGTGACCAATACTGCCTTTATTTTTAAGATCCAAATTTGAAAAGGATCTGCAGGAATTCTTAGACATGGTTCAAAAGGTAACAGACATTATGGGGGTGACTTCTAGTGAGAGTGTTGAATATGATGCTTATCAGCTGCAGAACGTAGCCCAAACCTAGTTTAAGTAGTGGAAAAGGGATAAAGACACATATGTAGGGCCTTTAGAGTGGGAGGAGTTTTCTACAGCCTTCTTAGTTATATTCTTCCTATTGGAGATGAGGGAAGACAAAGTGTTAGATTTTATCAACTTGAGGCAGGGTAACATAAGTGTGAAAGAGTATTCCCTTAAGTTAACTCAGTTAGCTAGGTATGTTCCTTATATGGTGGCTGATAGCAGGTCTAGGATAAGCAAGTTCGATTTTGGTGTATCTGACTGTGTGGTCAAAGAGTGTAGGACCATGATGTTAATTAAGGAGATGGTCATATCTAGTCTTATGGTCCATACTCAACATATTGAGGAGTAGAAGAATAAAGAGAAAGAGAGAGGGAGAGTAAAAGGGCTAGAATAGGTAGCTTTAATTTTACTCAAATAAAGTCAGAAGGTGCTAATCATCCTCATTTCCATCAAAAATCTTCAGCTCCTACCCCATCTTTAGCTAGTGCCCCTGTTGACAAATTTAGAAATGATAATAGGGATAAAGCGCTAGGATCTAAGTCCCAAGGTAGTGTAAATAGTGGTCGTACAAATCCTCTTTACCAAAAATGCGATAGAAACCATCACGGTGAGAGTAGAGTTGGTAGTGATGTATGCTTTGGGTGTACAAATCCAGGACATCGGATTCAAGAGTATCAGATAGTTGCTCAGAAAAAAAGATATTTATGCCAAGTGGGACAGTCACATCAGTCATCAGTTCTAGACGGCTGCTTGACTTAGTAAGGTGCCGCTTCCAGCATTACCAGTGGTTAACATCAGAATAGGCTCTAAGCACTTCAGTCCCGACAAGATCAGGAAAGTTGTCCTAATGTGGTTATTAGTACATTGCAGGTCTTTTATTTACATGTTTATGTTTTACTAGACCCTGGAGCATCTCTTTCTTTTGTAACCCCTTATATAGCTGTTGATTTCGATGTCAATCCTGAGATTTTAGTATAACCCTTTTCAGTGTCTACCCCAGTAGGTGTCTTTATTATAGCCCAGCGGGTATACAGGAATTATTCGATTACAGTGTTTTAGAAAGTTACTTTATTGGACCTTAAAGATTTATAGATGACTTTAGGGTGCCAGTTATTTCTCTAATATGGACCTCAAATTCGGCTATCATCAGCTCAGAGTCAAAGAATTAGACGTTTCAAAAATAGCTTTCAGAACTCAATATGGTCACTTTGAATTTCTAGTGATGTCCTTTGGTCTCATAAATGCCCCAATAACCTTCATGGACTTGATGAACCGAGCGTTCAAGTAGTACATGGATATGTTCGTCATAGTCTTCATTGATGACATTCTTCTTGTCTATTCTCAAAACAAAAATGTCAACAAACCACCCCAAAATAGTATTGTAGACTCTTAGAGCCCATCAGTTGTTCGCTAAGTTCAATAAGTGAAAATTTATCTAAGACCAATAGCTTTCCTTGGCCATATAATATTTGGTAATGGCATTAGAGTTGACCCTCAAAATACCGAGACAGTGAGAAACTATCCCAAACCCATTTCTCCATCAGATATTAGGAGTTTTTAGGGTTTGGATAGCTATTACAGATGGTTCATTAAAGGTTTTTCATCTATTGCATCTCCCATGTCTAGATTGACTCAGAAAAAAGTTAAGTTCCAGTGGTCAGATTCTTGTGAGAAGAGTTTTTAGTAGTTGAAGACTCGACTCACCACTGCACTAGTTTTGATGTTACCAGATGGTTCATATGGGTTTGATGTGTACTGTGATACTTCTAGAGTTAGTTTGCATGTCTTTTGATGTAGAAAGGTAAGGTTGTAGCCTATGCCTCTAGACAACGTAAGCCCCATAAAAAGAATTACCCTACCCATGATCTAGAGTAAGTAGTTTTTGTGTTTGCCTGAAAGATTTTGAGGCACTATTTGTTTGGGGTTCATGTTTATATGTTCACAGATCACAAATTCTTGTACTATGTGTTTTCGCAGAAGGATTTGAATCTACATCAGAGGAGGTGGTTTGAATTGTTGAAAGATTATTATACGACTGTTTTGTATTATTCGGGCAAGGCTAATGTTGTGGCAGATACCCTAAGTAGATTGTCTATGGGTAGTGTTGCTCATGTTGAGGATGATAAGAAGAAGTTAGTTAGGGAAGTTCATCAGCTTTCCAGGTTAGGTGTTCATTTGGTTAATTCAGCTGAGGGCAGTGTTTGGGTTTAGAATAGTTTGGAATCTTCTTTCATTGCTAAAGTGAATGTAAAGCAGGATAGGGATCCTAGTCTGGTGAAGTTAAAAGAGTCAATTAGAGACTAGAAAGTAGAGGTTTTCTCCCAAGAGGGAGATGGTGTGTTGCATTGCCATGGTAGATTGTATGTGTCATGTGTTGATGAGGTGAGACAGCGAATTCTTGCAGAAGCGGAAGGTGCACATTACTTGATTTATCTAGGAGCCACGAAGATGTATTGCAATCTACGAGAAATATATTGGTGGAGTGAGATGAAGAGGAATATTACAGAGTTTGTAGCTAAGTGCTCTACTTGTCAACAGGTTAACATTTAGCATCAAAAACTTAGTAGGTCAATGCAGGAGTTCTACATTCCCACTTGGAAGTGGGAGGAAGTGAATATGGATTTTGTGACAGGTTTCTCTCATACTCGTCAGCAGCATGATTTGATTTGGGTCATTATGGACAGAAAGACCAAATTATCCCATTTCTCGCCAGTCCATACTTCTTATTCAGCTGAAGTTTATGCCAAGCTCTATATTAGAAAGTTGGTTAGGTTGCATGGTGTTCCGTTGTATATCATCTCAAATAGAGGTATTCAATTTACCTCTCAGTTTTGGAAAGCTTTTAAAAAGGGTCTTGGTACCCAAGTTTACCTTAGTACCGCTTTTTACCCTCAGACAGATGGTCAACTAGAGAGGACTATTCACACCCTTGAAGATATGTTGAGAGAGTGTGTAGTTAACTTTAAGGGTAGTTGGGATGACCACTTGCCTTTGATTTAATTTGCGTATAATAACAACTACCATTCTAGAATTTAGATGGCTCTGTTTGAGGTTCTTTATGGAAGGAGGTGTAGATCTACGATTCGTTGGTTTGAGATAGGTAAAAGCACTTTGGTAGGGTCTGTTATAGTGTTTGATGCTTTGGAGAAAAGTTATTTAATTTGAGAGAGGGTTAAGGCAGACCAAAGCCGACAGGAGTCTTTTATAGATATGAGGAGAAAGGATCTTGAGTTTGAGATTGGAGATTTCATTTTTCTAAAGATCTCTCCCATGAAGGGAGTAAAGAGGTTTGGTAAGAAGGGGAATCTTAGACCCTGATATGTTGGCCCTTACATAATTTTGAGCAATTTCGAAAAGGTTGTTTATGAGCTTGAGTTGCCTGCAGACTTAGCAACAGTGCACCTACTATACTATATCTCCTTGTTAAAGAAGTGTATTGGTGACCCATCTATAGTTGTTCCCTTAGAAATTGTAGATTTTCAAAATAGCCTTTCTTGCGAAGAAATTCCAGTCGAGATCCTTGATTGACAAACTAGTAAACTAAGGAACAAAGAAGTTCCCCTAATCAAGGTTCATTGGAGGAATCGGTCCGTTGAGGCAGCCACTTGGGATGAAGAAGAAGATATGCGGACTAAGTACCCTCAACTTTTCTCCCCAAACTCAGATTCAGATTAAGGTAACAATCTACTTAGAATTTCTCATTTCTATGCTCAGTTTTAGCTACATATCATTCTCGTGTCAGTAATGCATTCGCAGAACTAGTTCAGTCAGATGTCATGTTTCAGACTCAGTCATGTAATCACAATTTTATCACATATATTAGCATGTAATCTCAATTCCTCAGTGCTTTCAGCTTAACCAATCTCATTCGAGGACGAATGTTCCCAAGAAGGAGATATTAGAATACCCCAAAACTCCAAACCAATGTTAGAGCCATGTTTCATGCTCATAAAAAGTACCTTATAGTTCGTTGGCAGTTTTATGAGCGATTTTGATGTCTATTAAGGCCTCAAATAACTCCCAGACGGATCAAAATATTCCTTACCGATTGAGTTTTCGAGAAGAATGTTGCTTTAGTCAACTTCAAACAAGTATATCTTTTGCTCTATTGAGAATTTTCCAGCTTAAGACCTATCAAATTAAAAGAAATTGAATTATCTTTCCAACGATACCAATTTCGCCCAAAATTCAATACTCGGGTGAGAAGTTATAGCATTTTTAGTGAAAAATAGTAGCCCAATGCGATAAGGCTGCATCGCGGTGATAGCCAAAATCACATTCGTTCTTTTCCAGTAGACCATCACGATAACATCGCATCACTATAAGGATAAATTTTGCGTCAGTAGCGTACCGCGATGGTGCCGCGTTGTGCCAAGGTTCCCGTTTAAAATTGTCTGTTTCCAGTAGCGCAACACGATAGCACCATGTTGAGCCATTTGAAAAAATGAGGATTGTCCTTTTTCTTGTGGCCCAACACAATAAGCATCGCGTCACGCCAGAGCCAAAAATTGGGATTTTTCCTGTTTTGCGATTTAATTTCTAGGGACCATTTGGTCTTTTCCTATGGCCCTAAATCCATCCAAAACACGTAATTATAACCCTAAAGGGGCATTATATGCCCCATTAATCAGAATTCCTCTCCAAGAAACTCATCATCTCTCAAGAACAAAACCTTAACCCTTAAGATTCAAGGTTAATTCTCAAGAAAAACCCCAAGAACTCTCACGAAATCATCAGCCCTGGAATGTTAAATGTTCATCCATGGGTCCATTTCACCCATGGAGTCGGAAACAAATTTTACATTCAAAGTCATGATCATTACAAGTTAATTTGATTTTAATTTTGATTTTAACCATGAATCCCCATAAATCTTGATTTTATACCATATTAACATGAAATCGTTGTTGTTATTAAACCCCTCGCGTTTGAATAATGTTATTTCCTAATTTAAACCATAATTAGTGATGTTGATGTTTAAATCATGCTATTACTACAAGCTTTGAACTATTCCCACGCTTAGCATAGACTATGCATATAAAGTGTTTGATGAAATGCCTTCACAAATGAATTTTGAATTAATGCTTTCATATTATGTCCCCAAAGTTTTAGTACTATTTTTATATTATTGCTATCGAGTCCTGGGGATTGTTAATACCCAAAAACTTAGTTTTATACTTAGCCTCAGTATTTTCAAAATAGTTTCAGACATGTTATAAGCAATATCAGTTAAGTCAGTTATCATGATCAGTTAAACTTAGAACAGTTTAGTATGCCGAGTCAATTCAGTTGGGAGTAGGATTTAGCACCGAACGAGTGCCAAGATGATGACTTCCTCAACAATTAGTAAAAGGCGCTAGTATTAGTCCCTATACTCCTGAACTATAAAGCTAGAATAGGATTCAAGGAGTCACCCGTCAGTTCAGGCTGCACTACCTCCCAGAGGTCACCCGTCAGTTTAGGCTTGACACCCTTAGTCCTTTGAGACAGTACATCATAGGATCCATACAGCCAGTGTTAGTACCTGTGGCATGGTACTGACACCCTTCCAATTGGGGTCACAGGTTGGACCCCAAATTTCTTATTGGGGTATGTCGGTTAGATAATAGCTACACAGTCTCAGTCCAGTAATAAGCTCAGTAATTTAGTTTCAATTTTAATTGACAATAGCATACAGATATCAGTTATTCATGTATCAATACTCAGTATTTCAGCTTACAGATTATATTCATAATCTATTTTATGCTTGGCCATGCATTCTCAGTATTTATAGATTCCATGCATTTTATTCAGTACTTCATGCTATTCATTCAGACAGTTATTACTCCTGTACATGAAATCATGTATATCATCCTATCTCATTTAGCATACCAGTACATTCAAAGTACTGATCACATACTCGTTTCTCTCGCTATGATGTCTAATATCATAGGTTTGGATGCTCAGTTCCCAGATCACAGCTAAATATATTAGATTATCAGCAGTAGTAGTGGTGAGCCCTTATACTTTGAGGACATGGTTTATTCACCTCAGATTATTCATTTGTTTTTAATATTTTTCTCATTCAATTAGAGTTATTTGGAATTTTGTCCCAGAAGCTCCACAGTTATTCAGTAGAGGCTTTTCAGACTAGTACAGACAGCCAATCAGTTTTATTATTATTTTATTAGTTTCAAATAGTTGTTTCCAGTAGTTGTTTCTAGATTTATGATCCGGTATTGATTTCAGTTGCTAAAACCTTATGGCTTATTAGTTTTGCTTCTGTATATGCTATTATATTATTCAGTTCTCATAGCAGGTATCAGCTCATGGGTTAGTTTATGGTCCCTTAGGACTATAAGCACCATATAACGCCTAGGGTATACTCTCAGGGCATTACTACTCTTTAGCTCAAGTTATATCTTGTGTGCATATATACCTTATGGAATCACTACAATTTCTGCAGTGGTCCACCTAATACTCTCTTGAACTTTTGTAACACTGATATAAAATCTTTCACCTATGCTCCTTCTAAATCTACATAATAATTGTCGGTAAGAACTTATTGTCCCTAAGAATGCATACTGCAAATGAGGTGGGAGGGAATTTAATTCTAGTACCTATGGTTCTTTAATCGATGGTCTTGCAGGAGGTGTGTTATGTTCTTTAAGTCAAGATCCATCTTCTTAGGGGCATATTTGTAAGAACCTATGCCAAGAAATGCCTGAACCATCTCATCATACTCATCTATCCCATAACTCTTGAAGTTCATAATCATTGTTGCTAATGTTTCTACCCTTAATATCTCTTCAATAGGTACCTCTGTTGCAACCATATCTCATCTAATGCATCAATCACGGCTACCTGTCACATATCATCAGGATGCTGAATTGTTATGCATATGTTCAATACTATTTTCTTATCATTCCATTTGAACGTGATCTCCTCTAGGTCCATATCAATCAATGCCTAGCCAGTGAACAAAAAAGGTCTACCCAAGATAATCGAAGAATGAGCATCCACTTCACAGTCTAAAATTATGAAATCTACTGGATATATATGAATGATGCCACCTTCACTTCTACATTTCGCACATTACCCACTGGCTCCTTTACAGATGAATCCACTATCAACAACCTTACAGATGTAAGCTTGAGTTCTTCTAACCCCAAAACTTTGTCTATTACGAATGGCATTATATTTATTCTTGCTCCCGTATTGCATCAAGCCTGATTAATAACGTAAGGCCTAATAGAACATAGAATGTTGACTGAACCTAGGTCTCCCCTCTTTTCTACTAAATTTGCAAGAAAATATGCACTAAACTGCTGCATTATATCTTCGAGCTATCCTGTTACCCAGTTGCCAGTGTAATCACTCCCAAAATCATCATCAGTATAAGTTAGCTTCTCAAATTTAGCTTAAGATAGCTAATTTGCAATAATATTTTACTTCTCTGCCTCATTAGTAGCGGTTAAAAAGTGCTCACCAGGTAGGGAATCACTCCCCATAATAATAGCCAGACAATTAACCAGTGTTGGGGGATTCGACACATTGTCTCTAGGAAGTGCTCCTAACTATCTCTCTACTAAAGTAATCGAGATTTTCCAATACTACTGATCCAACTACTTGATATCAATAGCGTGTGACTCAACCTTCTATGCCAATCTTGAAACATCGACCTTGAGTTCTTTATGGCAAGATTCTTGACTATCTTGACCCTTTATCAACTTAGACAATATCTATTCTATTCTCAATTTTGTATCTCGTCTACCAGGTGGAATGTATTTATCTCTATCATCATTGTTCCGATCTTGATTCCTTTATCCTTGGGCTTGTTAACCCACCAACTAATGATCCACATACTTTGCCTCCTCCTTTAACTTAGACTTATGCAGCCTAGAAGTTGCACCCTGTACCCCTACAAAATTAACCTTTGCAGAATTTAACATTGCAAATTGTTTGACCAACTCACCAATGTCTGTCCTCAATAGTGAAATCTTTTAAGCTATAGCATCCTCAGCAACTCTCCAATCACCAAAATCTCTAATGGCATAAATGTTAGAACCCCTGTCAACCTCTAGAGTTTGCCACCCTTAGTTGGTTAATGAGATATGATCCATAATTCACAAAGTCATCTCCTATCGTAATCTCATGAAAGCTCCTCTGGAGATAGTGTCTGCCATTGCTTTAGAACTGATAGCTAGAGCTCTGTAGAAGATTTCCAACAACCTTTTCCCTGTAATCCGGTGGTTGGGAACCATGCTAAGCTTCGTCTTGAGCCTGAACTATGCCTCATACATAGATTCTGATTATAATTGCCTAAAGTTATAAATCTTATCCTTGAGATACAATACTCTGGATAGAGGAAAGAATATATTCAAGAATTGTCTGCATAACTTGCTACATGTAGTGATAGACCCTCTTAGAATTTACCCTAGCCATAAAGATACCTCTCCCAAAAGTGAAAGGGAAAACAACCTCAGTCTCAATGCCTTCTGATCTACCCTAGGTATGGTATATGAAGTGCAAATCCTAGTAAAATTTGCAAGATGCATGTTTGCGTCGTCTATAGGAAACCCTGCAAACATGCCCTTCAAGTATAAGAGCTGGATCATAGCACTAGAAATATTGAACTTGACTCTAGAGGGAAAAACAAAGAGGAATGATAGCTCCAGTCTCTGCCATCTCAATGTACCCCAGATCCTCTTCATTACCTTCATACGGCTGAACATACCAGTATACTGGGATCACTTGAGGTCAGCCTCCTATATTTCTATTTTTGTTTCCACCAAGTACTGCTCGACGGTCTGTTACCTGTCCCTGCTCATCTAACTCTGCCTCCCGAGATATGCGTTGAGCTTCTTCTATTACCCTTCTCTCATTTTTATCTTGAGTAACAACCTCACCAATCTATTGATCAACAATGCCTTGAACTCCTTCAGGAGGAGTGGGAGGTACAACATAATGAACCCATTTAAGAAGTTCATCTCCTTTCTAATCAGATATCCTACCAGGTTTTTGTAGGATCCTCTCTGGATTCGGATTCAATGGGAGTAAGGAATTGCCTCTATTCTGTGTGCTAGGCCTACACTAGTGTATGCCTAACTAAGAATAAAAAGAAATTCCTAAAGATTAAAATTACTTTAGTTCATAACTAAACCTCATACTCCACGATAACGGCGCCAAAATTTTGATAACGTCCAAACAATAACTTCTATCAGATTATGATATGGTCGCTGTCAAAATATAGTAGACCAAAAAAGGTTTGGGGTCGAATACTAAGGGAATACATGAACTTACGGATTTCAGATGACTTAACCAATGGTCAAGAACTAGAAAAGTATATAGGGGTTTGAATGGAAATGTTAAGCAAAGAGAAATTATCAACTTCCGTTGTGATCAGTATTGGGGAGCACTAGGATTGTGTTACCCCTAGCTTCTCAGCTCCGTAGGCTTATCGTGCTTTGTTGAACCAAACCGATACCTTTCATGCAAAATTGACAAGTTGTGTACCATCTACAATCTTTTGGATGAATAGACAGACTTCACCCTTTACCTTTTATGTATCAGGATGTCGCCTTCCTAACCCTTACTTTAATCCCAGTTAACTATTATATTTTGAGTCTATAGTTATTAAATGAAATCTAGCCATCTTACGTAGATAATACCTAGTAGCATGGATCGATAGATAAACTCCAAATTAATGTTGTCATTATCTTTTCCTAGTCACTACTCCTCTTTTGGAGTAAGTAGCAATAAAATAGGCGGGATCTTAACCATGGCCACCACTAAGAAATCTATTATGGTGAAGATAATGCAATGCATGCCATGGGTGCCAATTCAATTCAACAATTGCACTTTCCTTATTTCGTCAATCCACCAAGGTTCTACAACCCTAGCTATGGGTTTTAGCCGCTCAAACTTTTGAAGAAATCGATATCATTCATAGTTGAAAGCATAGATGAAATCACAATGATAATAATCGTAAAAACCCACAACCGTTACTGAACAAATTAACTGAAGTCAATACACATAAATTCCAAGATCAAAATCGAATCTTATTTTAGCAATATACATGGACAAAGAAAGTATGGTTAGCTATGAGAGAATGGATTGGAGTGTATTTTAGATGAGGCGGGATGAAAACTATAAAGATAGTGGAAGGGAAGCACTGGCATAAAGGGAAAAATAAGATCATGATGGAAATTTATGCATCTACAATTTATCATATTTGGGATGCTAGAAACGTGAAAATTTTTCAAGGAAAAACTATACTTATATAGTTAGTTATGCAACAGGTGAAAGATGTAATTATGGGGAGATTAGAGCTACTACTACCTACTAATCTGGGAATTTAGAATGCTTATTTGATACAAACTATATGTAATTAGATAATTTGATTGAGGCTCACTGAGATTTTTCAGCATCCCTAGGAGGGGGACAAATTCATGAGTGCTCTTAGGTGTAATTGTTCTATGATAGCTTGGTATGGTAATAGTTCACATATTATTGCAAAAAAAATCGAATCTGGGTATCAAAATATGTTTGTGAATGTCAAAAGTGCATAACTCCTACTAAAAACACATAATGGGTATTTATAGTACATGAGGAAACCCTAAAACCAAAGCCCAAATAAAATAGAAGAAAACAAGGTCGGCGGCCACATGTGGTCCATACCCACGGTCTGGCACCGGGTGCAGGTAGTACCTACGGTCTTGGCCCTGGGCATAGGTACAAACTGCAGGTATCGGATGTCAAAATTCCTACAAGTTCAGCTCTAGGGAATTCAGTCTTCTAGCACTTACTTTGCCTACCTGTGGTATGTATTTCCTACATGTGGTCCGTAGGTTGATTTAGTAGGTGTCAGGAGTCATCTTTTTAGCTCTTATTAGATTCTTAAACATTCTTTGATCATTATCAAGACGGAAAGTGTCTCAAACATCCATAATTCCTCCAGAAATGGCCAAAAATACCTTTTTCACCTTTTCATGAACTTATCATCCAAATCATAGTTTCCTGCAAATCATACCAAAAGGCATCGTATCTAACAAAATAACCATAGAAACTTGCATCTTACTCATATTTTAAGCATCGAAAGTGTTATATTTCTATAGCACATCACTCACCATGTAACTTTACGACCTCCTGAAGGAACTACTTTGCATAGTCCTCAGCAAAATAATTAGTTCTCACTGGAAAGAAGAGAGCAGATTTAGCCATCCTATCCATGATGACTCAAATAAAGTCACACTAATTCCGCGACCACGGAAGGGTAGTAACGAAATCCAAATTAATTATCTCTAATTTCCACACCGGCAGTTCAATTTCTTTAATTATCCCACCAGGCCTCATGTGCTCCACCTTCACTTGATGACACACCATACACTTAGCCACAAAGTTGGCTACATCCCGCTTCATGTTATTCCACCAATACATATCCTTAAGATCATGATGCACTTTCGTTGAACAAGGATGAACCATATACCGCGACTCATGGCCTTGGGCCCAAATCGTACTTGGCAATCCATCAACACAAGGCACACACAACCTCCCTTGGTACCTCAAGACACCATTACCAGTGATATCGAAGGCCAACACCTTTTACTTACCCACATCATCCTTGATTTTCATTAAAGAGGTTCTGATACCTGCTTCTTGTTTATTTACAAACCAAACGATGATTGCGCCACTTTTTACACAAAAATGCCACCATTCTCAAAGTCCAAGAGATGAACTTCAAGGTTAGCCAAACAGTGAATATCCTTCACAAATTCTCGCTTATCCTTATCCACATACGGTGAACTACCCATTGACAACCTACTAAGAGCATCAGCAACCACGTTAGCTTTACTTGATGGTAGTGAAGGCTTATGTCATAATCCTTGAGCATCTTAAGCCAACTCCTTTGCCTGACATTAAGCTCTTTTTTGAGTGAACACGTACTGCAAGCTCTTATGATCTGAAAAGATATCAACATGGACCGCATATAGATAGTGATGCCAAATTTTGAACGCGAACACCAAAGCTAACAACTCCAAGTCATGAGTCAGATAGTTCTTCTCATGAACCTTTAACTTTCTAAAGACATAAGCAACCACCTTTCCATGCTACATCAAAATACAACCCAAACCAACTCGTGACGCATCATAATAGATGACCAAATCCTCAATGCCTTCAGGCAGAGTCAAGACTGAGCTCAAGTCAACTTATCTTTCAACTTCTCAAAGCTACCCTTGCAAGCATCAGACCACAAGAACTTCACCTTCTTATGAGCCAACTTGGCCAATGGGTCAGCAATAGAAGAAAAAATTTCCACAAATCTTCTAAAGTAACTGGCTAAACCTAAGAAACTCCGAATATTGGTTGGAGTCATGGGTCTAGGCCACTTCTTAAATACCACAACCTTCTGAGGATCCATCGTGATCCCCTTACTAGACACAACATGACCTAGATAAGTCACAACATCCAACCAGAACTCACATTTATAGAATTTAGAATACAACTGTTGATTATTCAAGGTCTGTAACACAAGACAGAGGTGATCAGCATAATCCTCCAAACTCTTAGAGTATACTAAGATGTCATCAATGAAGGCAATCATCAAAGAACCTAAAAACTGATGAAATACCCTATTTATCAAGTCCATGAATGCCTCAGAGGTATTAGCTAATAAAAGTGACATCACGAACAACTCAAAATACCCATACCGAGTTAGGAAAGTTGCCTTAGGGATATCCACCTCTATAATCTTTAACTGTTGATAGATCTTAGATGAGAACTTGGCTCTCTGAAGTTGATCAAAGAGATCATCAAATCTTAGAAGCGGATACTTATTCTTTACTATCACCTTGTTTAGTTGTCGATAATCAATACACATCTGAAGGGAACCATCCTTCTTACGCACGAACAAGACATGTGCACCTCATAGGGACACACTAGGATGGATGAAACCCTTGTCTAAGAGATCCTTCAATTGCTCCTTGAGTTCCTTCATTCTATACGGGGGAATAGAGATAGGACGAGTGTCCAAAATAAGCTCAATACAAAAATCAATCACCTTATCGGGAGGGACACTAGGAAGATTATTAGAAAAGACATCAAGAAACTCATTTACCACTTGGACAGAATGTAGGAAGGGCCCTCAGAGTTAGAATCCTTAAATTGGACCAAATGATAGAGACAAACCTTGGAAATTCATTTCCTAGATCTAAGATACGATATGAACCTCTCCTTAGACTCTAGGAAACTTCTCGCCTATTCAACAGTTGGCTCATTAGGTAATATAAACATGACCATATAGGTCTGACCGTCTAGAGAAGCATAGAACGAGTGCATCCAGTCCATCCCCAAAATAACATCAAAGTCAACCATGTCTAACTCTATCAAGTCAACCAGAGTTTCTCTATTACTAATATATACCACACAACCCCAATAGATCCCCCTAGAAATTACAGAGTCACCCACCGAGGTAGAAACATAAAAAGGGTCTGATATATACTTAAGACTAAAATTAAAATGCACAGCCACAAATAGGGTCACATAAGAGAGAGTGGACCCCAAATTAAGTAAACAGTATATATCACAGGAAAAGAGTTTTAACATACCAATAATAATAATCAGATATGTCTCAAACTCCTAGCAAATAGTGAGGGAATAAAGGAGGTTTCGACCAGTCAGGAGCCAGAAGTGGCACCCTTTGGTGTAGGAGTTGATAAAAAGGAAACATGAACCTTATTTTTTCCCAAAAACAACATTAGAGGGACAGTCCCACGGCATATGTCTAATCTGACCATAAATAGGGAATCAACCCCTCTCCTTCTCACACTGACCACGATGGTGTTGATCATAGAATCTGCAGAGATGGTAGAGTGATGTTGATTGTGCCCCACTAGACTGAGATTAGACACTCTGTACCCTAGAAGCATCACCACCCTGAAAATGTTGGTCACCATATGACTTTAGGTAAAAAGCACTAGCCGTTCAATAGGAGTAAGGACTCCCCCAGCTCATCATCTTAAACCACTTTCCACTCTGTTGTTGGCCCTTACCCTATTTTAGAAACTGGAATTTCTTACTATGACTCTCCCCTATATCAGCCTGCTTTTTCTTTTCTTTCTCAACCTACTGCATATACACAACTGATCTAGAGATATCTATGTCCTTCTTAAACAAGGCAGCCTTACTCTAAAAAATCAACACATGAGATAACATAAAAGCAACCTTACGTATTGTAGCCCTCCTGCTAGACACCAACTCAGGAGCATACCTAGACAACTTATGAAATTTTAGGGCATACTCTTTGACTATCATTATTCCTTATTTCAAGTCAACAAATTCTTTCGCGTTTACCTCCTTCAACTCCTGAGGAAAGAAGTGGTCCATAAATGCACTAGAGAAATCATCCCACAAGGTAGAACCAGTATCTTTGCCTCAACTGTTCCCACTCTTCATACCACTGGTATGCCATATCTTTCAATTTATAGGCAACAAACTTCACACCTTCAATCTCCGAAGCATGAATAACCTGGAAGATCTTCTGTATCATATCAATGAAACCTTAACAATCCTCCTCAACCTTGGTACCAGTAAACATTAAAGGATACAACCTCATAAATTGGACAACTCTAGAGGCCTTAGAGAAACCCATAGCAGCACCAGTAGAACCCCATTATTGTTACTGAGACATCACCAACTTGGTCAATAGGTTAATGAAGCGATGAAACTAAGCATTAGTAGCCTCCCCATTAGGCGACTGAGTATGAGTGTCGCCCTCAGGAGTAGGATCAGTGAGGGTAGGTGGTACTTCACAAGGGTAGTCAGATGAGCGACCCTTGACCTAGACTAGAACCAAGAAGTTGGACGAGCTTCATCCACATTGTCCTCAAACAGGATAAAAGAAATTTCATAAACATCAGATCTTCTTGGTGGCATGATCTAAAGATGAATAGACGAAACTCAAAGGGATCTAAGATATTAAACTCTAAAGCCCAAAATTAAGACAATAAGAAAGGGAAATTTTTCTAAATGTTTCATAGCCTCTCCCATAAAAGTGTGGCGCGCTACACACCCATAAAAGAAACTTTACTTGACATGGCTTTGTGGACTCCCAATTGACTATGAACCTAGGCTCTGATACTACCTTTTTCAAGACCTGAATCAGAGCCTATCCATGATAGGTATCTCAAGCTCCACATGGACCATAGATCTCCCCTTTCACCTAACTAAACTAACACAACATCAATAAATATCAGATGAATTCAAAACATATAACAAGATAACATAAAATAAAAAATAATAAAAATTCATTAGGTGTCTATACCATCCACCGATAATAGGACAATCGTTCGTCACAAAAACAATCAACCAAACCACCCATGTCCACAGTAATCCAATAAAGCCTCTACAAAATCAAAGGTAAATAAAATGTCAGGACATGCCCTCGATAATAGACAAAACCAATATCCAAAAGGTGGTCAAAACATAAAAAGGAAACCATAATATGAACTGGGGTCTTCCGAAGGATGGAAGCTCACCACTTCAAGCTAAATCACTAGCTAATGTCTAATCCAAGTCACCAAGCAGGAGATATAGAAGTATAGCCAGTTCTTACATTACGTGGGGATATAGTGTCTGAAGATAGATAATAGTTGGAGCACTAGTATTTAACTGAGGGATAGAGGAATAAAATAATGCCATGGTAATAGTTCAAAACCAAACAATATTCATACTTAATATCATATGAAATACATATATGTATATAATACCATATACTGGGGTAGGGAGCAAGGCTTAGCATGAATTTTAAAAACCTTAATCTAAGTTATGTAGCATAACAGTCATAAAATAAGGCACCAACGGGTTATATGGACTCATCTCTCCCTTAGATAGAAGGGCCCCAGTGCGTGTAGCCGTACGAACTAGAGAATATCCATATTCGTATATGCCTTTATAGGGGACTTGAACATTCTGGCATAGTCAAGGTGACTTAACAACCAATGTATACTATATGGGGGACTCGAACCTCCCATTCATATATTCAATATGGAGGACTCAAACCTCTTGGCAATTTTGACACTTGCACCGTCTAGCGCGGTTTCCAGTGTTAGTCCTTCAGACCTTCACTTTCACGACTCGGCTACAAACCCCGCTCTTAAGCCCAATTTAAAACATTTAACATGCATCGACATTTATTAAATCATTATACATATAGGAACCCTATTGGTATCATCATACCAACCCCACTTGCAAACGTATAATATGCCATAATAACAATTTTTTCATTTTTGGGATTCGAACCCCTTGTCCATAGAAGGACATCAAGTTAACGCAGTATTTGGGAGTCAAACCTGGTATTCAAAAAGACATTAACCAATCCTTCATATTAGGACTCAAACCCATTAGCCAACCTAAACCTCTAAGGTTTTAATTCAATTTAGTTTACAGCCACCAGGGCCCTTACAAATTCATTCATCAATCATTATTATTCTTATATCAATGCCTTAGTTCAAAAATATAATTCAGACTTATGATAAGATCATTCTTATTGACAATTTCATAAATAGGTTGAGGGCATACCATTATCAAAGCCAAAATCATCAAATATAGTGTTTAACCATGACCCCTCAATTACAGCACCATTCCCGTGCACCCACATGTGCAAAACCATAATTACAACATGCATAATCACAATTTAAACCATGGAAAAATAATATTCAATGATATGCATCCAAACCCCTCTACCTTGGTTTCAGAACCATCATTAATGGCTTATGGACATTAATTAAATCATATGTTTTTAATGAAACAACAATGAAGAAAAAGACATGCCTGAATTATAAAGATTCATGAAGGGAAATTAATTCTTAAGCCCTTAGATGACCAATTTGAGAAAACCCTAGCTTGCCTTTCTTGAGAGAATTTAGAAAGATTAAGGAGGATGTTTAATCTAGGTAAGTGTGGAATGAATGCCCCAAGAGTGTTTTATGGATATCGGGTCTTAAGGGTTTTAAATGGGAAATGTTCAAAATACCCTCAGCTTAAAAGTTGTAGAAAGCCATCCTTAGTTACGAGTCAACCCATTGACTCATCACTGCATCATACGACTCATACTTATGAGTCGTATCCTAGACAGTGAGTTGGACACCCATACACTATCCACCTTACAACTCCATGATCCCACGCATAACTTGACCCTACAACTCGTAGGGTCTAGCTGTCACCAACACAGTACCCAAAGATGTTAGACACTGGAAAACTAACAACTCAACCCTACCCTTGTAATATGGTCTTACGACTCTTAGTGAGTCACTCGTACTTAGAGCAAAACTTAGCAAATTACACACTGGTTTGGTTACGACTTGGTTCCCTAGACCCATAACCACACCATACGACTCGAATGATGAGTCATCAATAGGGCAGTGAGCACAAAGCTTAAAGAATTTTCAAGGACTAAAATTTGGGGCATTTCACATACAAAATCATAAATTTCATGAATTTCATCAAAATTTTAGGTTGTTACATCATCCACAACTAAAAATCTAGTTCGTCCTCGAACTAAGGCAAAGAAATACCTGAATCAACGAAGAGCTGGGAATAGGAACTATGCATATTAGAATAGCCACATGTACTAGTCGAAGACACTACTGAACATCAACCACAGGGATAACTCAAAAGCACAACCGCCTAACATCTCTACCCAAAATAGAGATCGGCTCCTCAACAAAGGACAACCACTCATCTAAATGAACTGACTCCAAACGAATGACATGAGATTAATCAGGAATGTAGCGGTGAAGAATAGAAGTATGAAAAACTGGATGCAGTTGATAGATCTAGAGGAAAAGCTAACGCATAGGCCACATCACCAACAGTTCGAATAATCTCGAATAGGCCAATATACCTGGGCTAAGCTTGACCCTCCTCCCAAACCTTATCATACCCTTTATAAATGAGACTTAAAGAAAAACACAATCACCAACACCAAATCTCAAGGCACAAAGCCTACGATCTGCAAACACTTCTACGTACTCTAAGACGATCATAAGTCTATCCTGAATGATCTAGACTCTGTCTAAAGACTCACAAATCAAGTCCATAACTCAAGGTCTCACCTCTGAAACTTCAAACCAACCCATGGGCAAGCGACAATGTCTACCATACAATGCCTCAAAAGGAGCCATATCAATACTAGAATGGTAGCTATTATTATATACAAACTCAGCTAAAGCCAAATATTACTCCTGTTGGCCACTAAAACCCATCACACAAGAACGGAGCATATCCTTTAAAACTTGAATAGTCCGTTCAGACTAATCATCAGTCTAGGGTGAAACATCATGGTGAGATCAACCCGAGAACCCAACACATCTTGAAAAGTTTTCCAAATATAACATATCAACATAGAACCTCAATCTGAAATAATAGACACCAGCACACCATGCGAATACACAATCTCACAAATGAAGATACGAGCCAACCTCTTAGCACTAAATGAGACTTAAACTGAAGTAAAATAAGATGACTTGGTCAATCAATCCATGATGACCCAAACATTTCCAAAACCACGAGATGTACTAGCCAAAACCAGTCATAAAGTCCATGGTGATTTGTTCCTACTTCCACTCAAGAATAGGTAACCTCTGAAGCAAACCATCAGGTCTCATATGGTCGGCCTTCACCTACTGACAACATAGGCAGTGTGCCATAAAATCCGCTATATCTATTTCATACCACCCCACTGGTAGTATTATCTCAAATCACAACATATCTTAGTCACAACTGGATAGATGGAATATTAAAAACAATGGGCTTTCTCCAAGATCAACCAAATCTAATTACCCACTCTCAGCACACAAACTCAGCCCTCGATCCTCAAAACTTCATTCGAATCAAGTGAGGCTTCCTTAGCCTTGACACTCAACACCTTATCTTGAATTAACCTCAATCTAACATCATCTAACTGATGAGCTCAAATCTTCTCTATCAAAGAAGATTTAGCCTTTACGAATTCCAAAACACACCTAATTATCGATATATAAAGCCTAACTATCTAGTTAGCTAAAGACTGAACCTCTAAGGCTAAGGATCTCTCCTGGGTTAAAAGATGTATCAAGCTACCCATGCTAGATAACTTCTGGCTCAAGGCATCTACAATCATATTAGCCTTGCCCAGATGGTAGATAATAGTCAAGTCATAATCCTTAAGCAACTCAAACCAATGGCGCTACCTCATATTAAGATCTTGCTGGGTGAAGAGGTACTCAAGGCTACGATGATCTAAGAAGATCTCACAATGGACTCTATATAAGTAGTGCCTCCATAACTTCAAGGCACACACAACTGTGTACAACTCTAAATCATGGGTAGGATAATTCCTCTTATGAGGCTTCAACTACTGAGATACATAAGCAATCACCTTACCTTCTGCATCATCACAGCACCTAATCCAATATCTGAAGCATTACAAAACACGATAAAACCTACACCCTCTGTAAGAAAATTCAAGATAGGAGTTAAAGTTAACAAATCCTTGAGCTTTGAAAACTTGCCTCAGAAGCATCCACTGGAAAGAAATCTTTTTCTGAGTCGACTTAGTCAAAGAAGCTACAATAGAAGAGAAACCCTTAACAAAATACAGATAATAACCTACCAAACTAATAAAATATTGAATATCAGTAGGAAAAGTAGGTCTATCCCAATCAAGAACTGCTTCAACTTTGGTTGGGTCGACCATGATAGCTTCCATAATCACCACATGACCCAAGAAAGAAATAGACTCCAACCAAAGCTTACACATAGAGAACTTCACATACAACTTCTTATATCTCAATCTCTAGGGAACAATCTACAAATGCTAATCATTATCAGCCTCACTCTTAGAATAAACCAAGGTATCATCCATAAATCAATAATAAGGGAGTTGAGGTACAGTCAAAACACTGAGTTCATCAACTAAATGAATGCAGTAAGGGCATTGGTTAACCTAAAAGGCATAACAAAGAACTCATAATAACTATATTGAGTCCAAAATGTTTCTTTGAAATATCCAATGCTATAATCCTCAACTAGTGAAAACTGAACCTCAAATTAATCTTTGAAAATATCGCAGCACCCTAAAGCTTATTAAATAAGTCATCTATTGGGGTAACCGGATACTTATTCTTAATCGTCGCCTTGTTCAACTGCCGATAGTCAATACACATCCATATAGGCATGGCAAAAGGCTCACTAATGGAATAAAAAGCCAAAGAAAAATATAAAGATATATAGGGAAAAGTTGATCTGGGATAAAATAATATAGATACAAGTATAAAATAAATAGGGTCGGTACCTATAATCACAGCCTCAGAAGCCTTCACCTCAGGTTTGGCTGGTATTGCATAGCACTGCCCATGACCACTAATTGCTTGAGTGGTCCTACAACCACCAACTACCTAAGTGTCCCCATGACCACCCCTACGAGCTTCAGTACCTCTTCCCCTTGCACCTTTGGTAGCACCTCTACCTCTCAAGGTCATAATAGAAGTATCTCTAAACACACGGGGGAACAATCATTGACCACATGGCCAACCTCATCCTATACATAGCAAACTCTAAACTTGTCCTAATGGCTATCCTGCACCGCTGAACTAGAAGATCCACCACCCAAACTTTGCAAATCCTCCTACAATAGCTTGCCCTAACATCCACGAGAACCTCTGAAATCTCTACCATAAGAAACTTGACCTCTAAACTCATCAAAATAGTGCACCTTCTTGGCACCTCACTGAGATGCATGAAGAATACCCTCAGTCATCTTAGCATGATCCATAATACTCCACAAAGATGCCCCAAATACAACCATCCATGAGGTAGCCAACTAAAGGAGATGTTTCATACACTTCTGAATCTTCTCAAACTCTGTAGAAATACTAGTATAGGAATATCCGAACAAGGCATAAAAGTGTGCCTAATACTCTTCTACAGTCAAGGAGCCCTGCTGTAGGTGATCAAACTTAACACCCATCCGACCTCTCAAACTATAAGGCATAAATCTCTCCAGAAAGGCATCGACAAACTGATCCTATGACATCTCAGGAGCATTAATAGGTCTATAACCAACAATCGATCTCCACTAATCTTTAGCTGCATCTCTCAACTGATAGGTAGTATAAGCTAATTTATACGACTCCAACGAGCCTAAATTATGCAATTTCTCTCAACAACCAATCAAAAAATGATAGGCATCCTCGTCTAAAACACCACTGAACCTAGAAGGATGCAAATGAGCAAATCTCTCAAACCTCATATGATCCTCAAAAGATATCACAATACTTACAGCAAAAGAAGGCATAGTGAATCTAGCAGGCTGATATCCCATTAATGGAGTTAATATAGACAAAGGGTGAGCTCCCAACTTCAGATATAGCCACTAAATAAGGAATTATACTCTGATTTTGAGGTGCACACAAAATAGAAGTAGGTGCAACAGGAGGATCCATGCTCTAAACTGGAGGAACACCCGACAAAATCAAAGGAGAACCCTCTAAACGGGTCAGCAAATACACCAACAATCCCTATAAGACTGGGAAAAATAAACTCTAAGGTGCTGGAGTAGAACCCATACCTTCAACCTGCTCAACACGAGGCTCAGGGAAGAATTCCCTCATAATTCTCCTAGACGGGGCTGAACCACGAGCCCGTCCACTCCCTCGAGTCCATCTATGACTCAAGTCTCACCCTCTGGGTGAAGGTTGTATCTCTGCTCTTGCTTGACCTCTTCAGCACCATATGCACAGAAAGAGTAAAACACAACTCAGAATATAAAGTATCAAAGAACTTCGCACGATAAGGAATAAACTAAGGAAAGATTTCTAAAGGCATCTTATAGCCTCTCAAAGATAGATATGGATATTAATGTACCAATCCATAGGACTCTATTATAGATCTCATTCTTACACCATTGAAACTAATAAAACCAGGTTACTTTGATACAAATTTGTCATGACCCAAAATTAATAGGTCATGATGGCATTTGTCATAGCGTACCTTGACAGGTAAGTCTATCACCCAAATTGATACACAGAGGGGGAAAGACATAAATAACCCCCAAGGAAAGGCTTCTAGAACAAAGGCAAATCATACAAGTATAATAAATTTGGAAAGAAACATAATAATACAGTCATAACTCTCAAAATCTGGTCTCAATAGTATAAGAACTACTAATATAAACTATGAGTCAAATACATCAGAAATCCACACAGGGTCAACATTTATCTCTAAATACAAATAAAGACATAACTACTATAGAAAGATAGAGGTGAACTCCATGCATATGAATGTGCAACCACTACCTTGAGTAATCTTAAGGCGCTCGAAATCAACCAATTAAAGGTACACTTGAGCTAGGACCTACAGGAAAACGATGCAATAGGTGTGACACTTAATAGGTATCATAGGCCAACAAAGCAAAGTAGTAAATAAAGCATACAAACTCTACACTAAGGGTACGCCACCTGCAATTATAAAATTTCCCACAATGATATCCCACACCGCTTGTACTAACGGTTTTAATATATCATATTTACAATAATAACATCATATGGAGAACAAAAGTATACATTAATCAGATGCAAATAGAAACATAGAAGAACATGTATATATATGATGGTCAAGTATAAATAACAGGATATAGAGTAAGTTGACATATAACAAGTCAATATGGCAATTTAGTCACAACATAAATCACAATAAAGCAAATTCAATGTATGAGATTATAATGATGATAATGTGTACGAGATCATCGTACAGTCTTCATATACACCTATAGAGATAAAGCTTATCGAGGCAGGACACATGGAGGGTTTGTCAACCCGTATACTACCTTGTATATATCTACAGAGCTAAATCTTCTTGATGTAGGACCCTTGAGGAGTTCGTCAATCTATATACAACCAATATCTATGACTCTTCTCCATATATTCTTCAGGAAGGTCTATAAAATTTAATGTTTCCAATATTTCCAGAATTTTCATTATTTCTTGTATTTCCATATTTTCAGTGTTTGCAAAGCACATACATAACATGAGACACAAATCATGCGGGACCAACAACAATAACAAGTATGTACAAAACATACTACAAACAAGTGAAAGTATGTGTATGATTCCATGAGGATGTAATATGCACAATTACTCCCAACGTGTATTTCCAGAACCAACAACAAGATGTATTTCCACAACCAACCACAATGATACACTTTCACAACCACGTGAGCCAATATTCGCTCATTAATTCCAACCATCTATAAATTTTCACATGTTTCATATGCCCACAAATATTAATATATCACAATACACCAATGGTACCACTATAGACATTTTCAATAAACAATACAATTATTCCCATGTATTCAAGGCTATCAACATGATATAGGAACCCCACACGGTCACACATATAATATAATATCTCAATTTCAACAATTACATCACATATAGGACACCACACGGGAACAACACATAGATAGCCAATTTTTATGGTTAGTTCCCACCCTTAACATGCATTTTGTACCATCATTAACTACTTATCCCAGTCTGGAGAGTTAATCCACAACCTTCCTTGAAGGCCAAAATTGGTCCGCAACATTTCAACCATAAAGCCCTACTCCTCACGAACAGTCCCAAAATAAACTTAAACCAAGAAATATATAATCTACGAGTTAAAATGAAGCTAACGATACTCGTATTGACTACTTTTGATTTAGGGTCAAATCAGACTACCGAAATGAGTTTTAAAAAAACAAGGCAAAATTATAACTTTACTTCAAAAACGTCTTTTCCATATTTTTATAAATCTATAGCTTAAAATCCTAGTCAAATTGAGTCAAAAATGAGGTTCAAATCGAAAAAAAATTATTTTTAAGCTTTACCGGGTAAAATCTTCAAAATTCAGGTTAAAATTAAGAATCAAAGTTCTTTTGAATGTTAAATTAATTGAAAACTAATAATAATAAGATTAAATCATTATTCAAGTGAAAAGAAGTAAAACTGGGGTTTAAAATCAATCACTAAGATTTTTAAATTTTTGAGAAATTAATCAAGAATTAGAGAACAGAAAGATGGTATCTCACCTTAAATCCGTAATAGAATCATGAAATAGATGTTAATCTAGCTTTCCAAGCTCCCACGGGCTTCACTTTTAAGTTCTGACTCAAACTATTTTAAGGTTTAACTCTCAAGAGGCAAGGTGAAAGAATGGCATGCAAATGGACAAAAAAAGGGGTAAAAGTTTGTTTTTGTATTGCAGATTTTTTACTTCGGATTTTATGTCCAATAATGGACTTTGATAGGATGTCGAGAATCGTTTGGAGCTCGATTTACGAAAACAAACTATGTAAGCACACTAAATTCAATGCTCCAAACTCATTAGCGATATCATCATTTCAAAAAAAATATCTCATTCACAAAGTTGACTCCCGAAATTGTAATTTTTCAAATCGAGAGTCAAAATGAGATTTAAAAGCCATAAAATCAAACCAAACATACTACCAACCCAAAATCAACTTTTCAGATTGTTGGCATAGTTTGTTCAGTCATGTGTCGAATGGATCTTAATTTATCTACAGAAGTTCGAAATAGGACTCTCGAAGCCACCAAAAACCACAATATCGCACAAAAGGCACCAAAATGCATCAAAATCTATGTCAATCACTCGCACATCCTAGAAATACCACAATGCAACTACGGAAAGGGATAAATAGTCAAATCATGCAAAAGCACAAATTTTACATATTTCATCAAATTTTCAAGTCGTTACAATTGGCATCTGATAATAACTGACATCCTTTATAATAAGTATGAAATCTTTTTTTTTCTTAACTGTAATTTTATTTTATTTTTTATTTAAATAAAAAATATTTTTTTCCTTTTGATTACCGAATTTGCTGCAACTATCAAATTTAAAATCTTTGTTATAAATTGCATTTAACCATCTAAGAAAAGTTAATTAGATTTTTTTCCCAACTTATAATGCCTTGGATATGATTTCTTTTATTTTAGACATAACTTGTTCCACATGACATAACTTGCGCTAATTATGTTTTGTACATAACTTATGCCAATGAAATATGTCTTAGGGCATAACTTGTGCCTTGAACTTAATTCCTTTTTCTTTCGGGAATAACTTGGGTCGTTGAATTTATTCCTTAGGATATAACTTATGTCTTGGTAATAATTTCTTGGGACCTAACGTGTGACGTTGCACTTAGTCCTGGGGTGTAACTTTAACTGAACTTATGTCTTGCAAATTTTCTTTTGCCTCTTGATTTTTGGTTTATAGTTTTGTTGTCAAAGGTATTTCATTTCAGTTGTTATTTAAAGCTCTAAAGGGTAAAAGTTTAAAAACAATAATTTTTAAGGGGAAAAAAATAAATTCCGCTCCTAAATAAGCATATTTGTGCAAATGAACCAAATGATAATAATTGACAATTTTATCATAATTTATGATATATATATGACCTTATAAGACTAAACCAGTTAATTACCATAATATCTCAACTAGAATATAAATTAATAGGACATCTCAAATCTAGAAATTTATGAGAACGCACCTGTGGACTATAAGTATACAACTAAAATATTGGTATTTAAATAGAGAAATAGTACTAAAATCAAAGGCGAGCGAATTAGAAGAAGTTTTAAGGAATTATTTAAGAATACTAGAATCATCAAAGTTAATATTATTAGAAGAATATTTAAGTGTGTTAAAGTGAGAATTAGAAGGTATTAGAAGTGATACAAAATGATATAATAAATACATAAGGATTCATAGAAAAAAGTGTAGAGAAATTATTTCTTTAGGTTAAAAGACCACTAGTAAATAAGAAAGATACATGAGAACACATCATGTCGCTAAAATAGTACAAAGGTTATATAATCAATTATATAAAGAAGTGAAACAAATACAAGAAATTTTAAAAATAGAACAAACCTTAATAAATCAGATAGAAGTGTTAGAAACAATAGAATTATCAGAAGCCATTATAACCTTAGACCTATAAAACTAGTAAACTGCTTAAATCATATAAACTTGTTAAAGTGTAGATTAGAGAATATTAGGTATTGTATAGAATACAGAAATATTAGAATAAAAGTCATTAAAAATAGTGTACCAATAATATACCCTCATTACAATAAAGAATAGTAGTGTTAAAATAGATAATTAAAAGTAACTAGAGTATTTAGATCTAACAATTCAAGCTGAAAAGAAATACTATTACATGGGGAAAACCCACAACTAAAGACTATTACAGACCTTACAATAAACCTAGGAGAAACAGTTCATAAAGAAAATACTAAAATATTAAAAACTCTAGAGATATTAAAAGACCTGCAAAATAAGCAAAAGAAGTTGCTAGACAAATTATAACAAAATTTTGATTTCATAAAAAATCAACAGGCAGAATTAGATTAAAAAAATTTAAAGATTTAATTAGTAAAGATAAAGAGAGTAACCTAAGAAATCCAGAAATAAAAATAGTGCTACATAAGATAAGAAAAGAAATCAGTCAATTAAAAGAAATAACACTCTCATGAATAATTTTCCTATAAATGACCAGCTTTACATGACAATATTTCAAAAAGCTGGTCAAATTCAACTAAATCCCAAAAGGCTATCAGATTACCAACCTCAAGAAAGAACTGACTCTATAGTCATACAATATAATAATATTATAATATTATTACTATTAGAGATTAATAAAAATCTAGAAAAAGTAAAACAGCAAGCTAGCTATGAAGCTAAAAATATAGAAGAACTAATAGAACAACTAAAGAAAATAGAAATAACCCCTCAAAAAGAAAAAGAAGAAACTAAAGCAACTAAACAAACTAAACCCAAAGCATGGACCTTTTTTCAACATCCACAGACTGACCAAGACCAAGTTTTACCAAAGACAAAATAGGAACCAATATGCTATCTAAAATCATAAACAGACCCAAAATGACTTCAAGACACCAGTTAGAAGAGATAGTAGATGTAGAAAAAGATATACAGCTCTTTCAACCTAACAAACTAAAATTATTAAGTGCTAAGACCTTATACAATGAAGAAATATTTTCACTAGCATAATTATATAAACATTATAGAGAAGAACAGTTGTGCGTAATTGGTAAAGATAGCACTAGTATAAATCTAATAAGTCCAGAATCTTTAAAACAAATTGTCAAATCAAACATGAGCCTCATGCATATGGGACTCCTAGTAGTAGGTTTAAAAGGTTTGACTAGAAAAAACTAGTAACTAAAGTATTAGTTACAATATATGACAATAGATGGTCAGACTCTAAAAGATCTATAATAGGAATAATAGAAGTAGACATGTCAACAAATGGAGGACTTTTTATTGTAGTCCAGACTATATGATAAATTTTTCATAATTTCGAAAATATATAAAGATAGGTATTCAGACAAAGGGATATGAAGAAAAGAATAATGGAAATAACTTACTAATATGTATAGGATTTATAAGAAAACTAGCCACTAATAGTAGTACAAAATTTAGACTAGAGATAGATGATGTAGTAAGTTTAGTGGGGAATAAAGGTATTAGACTAATGAAAACCCTAAAGAAAAATTCAGAAGATTATGCAGGATTAGAATGGAATTTGGAAAAATTTACTAAGAAAGAAACACTAAATCCAACTAATCATTTAATGTATACAAACAATAGAGGAGAAACTTCAGTAAGATTCACAGACTACCAATACACGAATGAAAAGGAAACTGATGAAGAAATTTAAGAACGTTATAGTACTAATTTTATGAATATAGAGATATTAGAAGAAGGTCTTGAAGTAAATAAGGCTATAATTAAAGATGAAGCCCTATACAAAATAAATAACGATAAAATGTTCAAATGTATAGGATGTAAAATAGGAATCTTAATCTCACCGAAACCAAAGAACATTTTATAAAATATAAGCTAAGAACCAATAATAAGGTTATACACAAAAAAAGGAACAAAAAGAAGAAGATTCAGACACGATATATATTATAGACGAGAGAGAAAGTATAAAAGAATTTATGAAAAGTGCGGAGAGTACCGCAAGCCCTTTCCAAAGAATAACCAGTATGCAAAGAGTAAATGTAACAATAGGAAATTTACCAAGATATAGAGTATTTAGAGTAAACCCTGAAGAACTAGTAGAACAAGACATAAAATCTAGAGGGAAAAAAATGCCAATAGAAGAACCCATTAGATTACAAAAAGGTGATAATAAAGGAAAGATTTTAAATTTAGCAGCTCATGACCCTCAGGCATGGAATGCTACGATAGACATATGGAAAAATATAGTTGTAGCAGACTACATACAACATATAAAGGGCAATCAAGAACCAGATGCACAAATTGTGTATAGATATCTAAAAACATTTCTAGGAGAAAGTACTAAAGCATTATGGGAAGCATATAAGACAATATTCCCAGAGGATTTTCAGGTATTAGTAGAAATGAGGGCAAACCCATATAATTTTGCAAACAAAGTACATACTCTACTAACAGGCAAAAATCCCAATAGTGGATTTGTAGTCTTACAGCAATGAGCTTTAATAAATTTAGAAAAACTAAATATTAATAATTGGTCAAGAATTAAAGAATTTCTAAAAGACTATTTTTATTACTGTACAACTAGTGGAAACTCATTTGATCAGACTCTAGGAAAAAGATTATTTAATAAATTACCAGTGGCTTTAGGAAGAGAAATAGAAGAAAAGTGGTCCAAAAGAGAAGGAGTAATGCAAAATTCGGATACACAATGGTCAATAGGACAAAGAATACAACATGTAATGGAAATATTACAAGAAAAATGTACAAATATACAAATACAAAACAATTAAAAAGAAGTGATACATATTTCTGTAAAAACATATATACTACACAACATTATGATTAAGATTATATGAAGAAAAAATATAAAAAATCATATAAGATGAACTATAGTCCTAGGAAGAAATACTACTTAAGGAGATCAAATGCAAGAAAGTCATACCTAGATAAGCAGAAACATGTAAGAAAGTATAACACTAGTAAAACTTACAAAAATAAATTAGAATGTTTTAATTGCGGAAGTATAGAGAACTTAGCAAATACTTGTCCAAAAAAACAATAGTAGGTCTAGGAATGCATAATAAATAGAAGATGTAAATAAAAATCTAATAAATGTATATGAATACATGTCAGATAACGAAAGTATATACTCTATTAGGAGTATGGAAATTTTTGGAGAAGAAAAGAACAAATCTAATTCCTCAAATTCTAATGAAGAAGAATTTATAAATGAAATAGGATTAGAAAAGATAAATCCAGACTACCATGATTGAGTTAATTTAATAGAACAATGTGGACATGAATTTGAAAAAGGTAAAGGATTAGACAGTAATCAATGCTCTTTCTGTAGCTAGTTTCCAAGTAAAAACAAAAGGGCAGAATGTAGAAAATGTTATAGAGAAGGATGCATAAAATGTATAGAAAAAACCTCAGAAATCCTAGAAATTCAAAAATCAACAAACAATAAAATAATTTTTACAGAAAAGAACGAATAGTTAGGACATCAGACGATAGAATATTAGAATTAGAGGAGAAACTCAAAAGGTTAGAGATAAGAGTATATAACCTCGAAAAACATAAAGAGGTAATTAAAGAAGAAGACTTATTAAAAATAGAATTATTAAATACATCTCTCAAAAACAATAAAGTTAAACAAAAAAAATCACTGAATATATCTTTTGAAGGGATGGTATGTAATGAAGAAAAGAACATTAGTACAGTTAAAGTTTTAGCAAGAATAAAAATTCAAGATTATGAGTTTGAGACATTAGCTATAGTAGATTTAGGATGTACAAAAAGCATATTAAATAGCAGAATGTTACCACCCAAATTAATTAAAAAATTACCAAAACCCCAAAAATTCATGCAAATGGATGGAACCCATAACACTTATACAGATTATATACCAAAGGCAAAAGTGAGCTTTATTAACACTTGTGAAAAATTATATCAACCATCATACACACTCACTGGAATACTAGTTAGAAACTTTAACATAAAGGTAGACTTTGTGTTAGGAATAGATTTTATGATGCAGAATAATAGAGGATGTTTTTTTACTAAAAATTAGGTAGTTTTCGCAAGCAATATTACCCATTCATCAGTACATGTAACGCATTGAATCTGGTACCCAAAACGCTACACGGTGCCCATGACCCCGAAGGACCACAAGCTAACCCATGACTGATATCTGTAAACTGAGCACTGAATAATAGTAATAATATCATAAATGTAGAAACATGAACTGAAAGTCCATAAGGTTTAATACAGTACATAACTAAAAAATATCGTATAACAATACCAAAACAACTAAGATAATTGTCTGAACATACTGTAGTCTGAAAGCCTCTAAACTGTCTAAATAAGGAGTTGATGGGTCATGTCTCCAACTAACTCCAACTACTGAACTAAACTAAAAACTAAAATAGTAATATGATCATCAAGTCCTCGAAGGATGAGGACTCACTGCTAACTCTGATTGCTGAAATTGGATGTTACTGGTTCTCTGGAGCTTGTGCTTCTAAACCTATGGTATAAGACACCATAGCGCAAATGCATTAGTACTTTGAATGTACTAGTATGAAGTGAGGTAGGCTGAATGCAATAGGTTCATATGCATGAACAATACTAACTGACTGGCTAATATGAACGTGAGAATACATGCATGCATACATAACTGTAACTGAGATCATGATAGGACTGAATACTGAGTTCTAACTACTGAGTCTACTGATATTGACATTTGAGTCACTGATGAGTGAGAAACTGATACTATATTACTAAATACTAAGGGACTGATACTATAATACTGATACATGGATAACTGTGTCTAACAGTTTTGATTATGAAGAACTGGTCTGGTTGACTGTATCTGATAGTCCTGAAGCTAAATACTGATAACATAAGTTATGATAACTGATATAATTGATAACATAAGTGATTATATCTAACAGTCCTAAACCTGATGGAACTAGCTATGTTCCATACTGTATCTGAGTAACTAAATTTGAGATCAGTCCTATCTAGCGAGTGATATCTACATCTAATGATACTGATACTGATTGACCATAGTTGAGATTAGTCATATCTGGTGGGTGATCCTAGGGTCTATTTATAATGATAAGGATTGACTGTATCTAACAGTCTTAAATCTATACTATTAAGCTGAATTAATTGTATCTGATAGTCCTAATTCTGTAACTGAAACTATGAGATATATTCATCTAACCGACATGCCCCGTACTAATCTAACTGGGGTCTAACTTATAACCCCAGCTGGAAGGGTGTCAATACCGCACTATTTGTAATGACAACTGTTGTGAAGTCAGTCCTAATCTAGCGGGTGACTCCTGGGATCAGTCCTATATATTTAAATATGCTAACGGGTGATCCCTAAGTATGTCAGTCCTATCTAATGAGTGGCATCTCATCCTACACTAGTTACGTAGTTCTGGAACTTAGGGATTGCTTCTAGGGATCTCAGTCCTATCTAGGGGGTGAGTCCCCATCCCTAGGCTCGCTCCGTGCTGAATCCTACTCCTATCTGAAAGACACTAAACTGATTAACTGAAATAAGCTGATTAACTGAACTGAACTGATACAAGTGGTATTGTCTAGTGGAGCTAAACTGAGTTTACTGAGTTTCATTGACTGACGAAATGTACTAAGTTCTGAGGACTGACTAAGAATACTGAAGTTACTGAGATTGACTGGGAATACTTAGGTTTCTAAGATTACTGAGTACTAAGATCACTGAGATTACTGAACTACTGGGATTACTAAGATTTTTGAGATTTCTAAGATTTTTGGGTTTTCCTGAGTCATATGACTGACTGAGTTCAATGGATCATAGTTTGGCTGAGAGTATCTTGAAAACATGATATGGCTCTAGGAACACAGCTAAATTGTCGGGTACAAGTACCCCTAGGACTCAATGGAAAGAAACTGACATAGCATGACTTACGTGAACACATAACCAATAACACAATTCATAATTCATATACTGAAGCACTTCATCAAACATGTGATATGCATAAACTTGTACAAACATGGGGATTTCATAATATCATTTTAGTTGGGAATTGTTCCTTCATCTAGGCATTTAATCATACACATGGTAGGCATAGCACATGTAGACAACATTATACAACAATTAATCATCATGATTCATCTCTAATTTCATCATCCTAGGGTTTATTTATAGGTTCACATGAATATACATCTATACAAATCAATTCCACATAAAATTGATCACCCAACATAGATTCTAATTCAATTGATCATTCTCAATATAAACAAAACAAACCCAACATGAAATTTATAAAGAAATCCATAAACTTAAACTTAGAAAATAGATTCTCGGGCTTCATGGATGAAAGGAGTCCATGAATGAACACTACGCATACCATAGTTCATGATTTCATGAAGATTGATGGTGAAACCTTCTTGAATTTGAATCCCCAATAGAAACCCTAGCTTGTTCTTGAGAGAAACTTAAGGGAAACTAGTATATATCTGGGTGAAGAATGGCTAAATCACAGGTTATTGGGTTTAAATAGGGGTAGAAAATTGACCCTTTTAACCTTTGGACGCATCTTTAATTCCTGAGAAAATTTTTCCGAAATGGGCCCCTGGCGCTATCGCGCCATGTCACTAAATTTGACAATTGGGAAATTACACGATGGCGCGATGCGGAGCTATCATGTTTCCACCTTATCTATGACCTGAAAGTTTAGAGCTATGCGCCACTATCGCAGAGCAGCACTGGAAATTTGCAATTTCCATTTGAGCTATCTCCGCGATGTGCTGAAGGCTCGGGTGATACACTGTCTCACTAAAAAGGCTCTAACTCTTCACCCGGGTGTCGGATTTGGATGAATTTGATATCGATGGAAAGCTTATTCGATTACCCACATGACAAAAAGTAAAAATCTTGAAAATACCACATGTACAAAAGTGGATTTATCTTTCAAATAAATCTTCTAACATTCTTGAGAAACTTTCAAGCTAGGAAAATTATGGGGTATTACAGTACAGACACAACCTATACTGACTAAATATTATTTTCTTAAGAATAAGTCTGAAGAAGGCTCAAATAATCAGATAAAATTTGAGTCATTACTAGAATCTGATAAGGGAGAAAATTGTAAATGTAAAGACAATAAAAAGATAACAATGTATGAAGAATTACAAGATTTATTAGTAGAAGAATTAGAATAAGATTACACTCTAATAGAAATAGATACGGAATTATACAATTTTAAGAAAGGTATACAACAGATAGGAGTAATAAAAGATCAAAAAATTCTAGATAAAATAATACAAATCCTAGACAAACTAGAAATAATTGGAGAAAAACCCTTTCAACATTGGGAATCCAATCAAATTATCTGCAAAATCGAAATAATCAATCCAGAATATACTATAAAAATAGCATCTATAGAAGCTGCAAATGAAGATCTTAAAGATTTTGAAATACAAATAAAAGAACTTTTAGGATTAGGGATAATTAGAAGATCCAAATCAAGACATAGGTCAGCAGCTTTCATAGTAAGAAACCATAGTAAAATATTACGGGGAAAAGCTAGAATGGTAATAAATTAAAAAAGACTAAATGATAATACTATGATGGATGGGTATAAGTTACAAGACAAAACATAATTGATAAATAGAATACAAGAAAAATATTTAGTAAGTTTTACTGTAAATCCGGGTATTGGCAAATCAAAATACATGAAGATAGTATAGAATGGACAACCTTCACATGTCCAGAAGGGCATTTTGGGTGGCTGGTTATGTTGTTCAGATTAAAGATAGCTCCTCCAATTTTCCAAATAAAAATGGATAGTATTTTTAGAGACTATAAAAACTTTGTATTAGTTTATGTAGATGATATTTTAGTCTTTAGTAGTAATATGAGAGAACATTTAGGACATTTGCAATATCTTTTTAAATTATTTATAGATAATGGAATAATAATAAGTAGAAAGAAAATGAAATTATGTAAAAACAGTATTAATTTTTTAGGAGTAGTCATTGGAGATGGTAGAATAAAATTACAACCACACATAGCTAAAAAAGTCTTAGAAATGCCAGATAGATTAGATAAAACCAAAATTTACAAAAATTCTTAGGACTACTAAATTATGCTGGAGCTTTTATTAAAGATTTAGGAAAAGTAGCGGGACCGTTATATTCTAAAATATGATCAACAAGCCAAAAGACCTTTAATGTTGAAGATATAAAGTTAGTCCAACAACTTAACTGCATGATCCAAGACATCCCATACTTAACACTACCATTAGAAAAAGATTATCTAATATTCAAAATAGATGGAAGCCTCAGAGGATGGGGAGCAATACTAAAAGCAAAACATAATAAATATAGTGACAAAAAGGATGAAAAATCTGAGCTTATTCAAGTGGAAAATATAAAGAAAAGGGCAATCTAAATAGCATAGACGAAAAGACACTAGCAGTAATTTACAGTTTAAATAGTTTTAAACTCTATATATGAAAAAATCTTGAAATATTAGTAAGAACGGGCTGCGAAGACATAGTAAAATTCTATCAGAAAATTAAAAAAGAATAGTAGTAAAAGGAGATGGTTAAATTTCTTTGATGCCACTTCAATTTATAATATTGTATTAGAACATATTAAAGGAAAAGATAATTTAGCAAACCAACTTAGTAAACTAATAAATAAAAACAACTAACGAGTTGTGTTTCAGTATGTATACAGGCAAAGGTAAGACTTAAGCCTCATCTTCTCAAGACTACTTAAAGAAGCTAATGAGCAACACTCATTATAGACCACTTACAATGTTAGAACATCCGAAGTTAGAAAGGATGATTTTTGGGCCTCACAATCTCATCAGTTATGAGCTATCCAACCTGACTTTCAAACTTAGACCAGATGTAAGGGTGGACAAATAGCATATCTGCCTGGCCAATAATTTATGGATTGCCTACAATAAGACACCTAGAAATAATAGTTACTTCATTTCAGTTCTTAAAGCTTTGAGTTATTATTTTACT
Organism: Capsicum baccatum var. pendulum; assembly: GCA_030864225.1. Taxonomy (NCBI): domain Eukaryota; kingdom Viridiplantae; phylum Streptophyta; class Magnoliopsida; order Solanales; family Solanaceae; genus Capsicum; species Capsicum baccatum. Next base: position 43,153,651 of record CM061560.1, read on the forward strand.
GAGAAAAACAGCACTAACAGATTTAAATTTTATGTTGTTCTTAGGGGAAAGACACAGGGAGTATTGCAGACATGGATAGAAGTAATGGACTCTATAAAAGACTATACAACTCATCTTTATAAAGGCTTCAATGATCTCACAGAAGTGTTAGATTATGCCCGAGGAAATCTAGGGTCAAATTATTATATTACTCCAACTCTAAGACCAAATATGAAAAAAGTTTCTCAATATAATATCAAAAAAGACACAGAAAAAATCATATTTTGCGATCATTGTTCCTCTATGATCGAGGCCTTTAGAAGACTAAATCACGTAAATGAGACTCTACGACAAGATCATGAAAATCTTATGAATGAAAAGGGACAAATGTTAGAAATAGGTATCTTACAAGATCATATCAAAATTCTTCATTATGAATTATCACAGCAGGCATAACAACCTTATGAGACTCAATTTATCCCAAAGAGTTCTCCATTTTCTTCAAAAATGGATAAACAAAGACCTACTGTATTGAGTAATGATACAGCTAGTCCAGTTCAAATGGTAACTGGTAAAGACACATCAAATCCGTTAATGGGTGTGCATTCTTCAATGAATATAGAAAGACCTACTTTATCTGGTAATGATACAGCTAGTCCATTTCAAATGGTAACTGGTAAAGACACATCAAATTCGTTAATGGCTGTCACTTTGCCAAAAAGTGTAGGGAAGATTCTCCCAGCCATTTTCAAGACAATAGGTACTCAGACATTAGAATAAGGGACATCGGCAAATACCCAAGACAAAAATAAAAAGGATTTCTTCCTAAGAAAGAAATGTAGTAGAAGAAATATAGAACAAATAGTAGCAGACTCTATCAAAAAATAGTTAGCAGAATAGCCTAAAGAAATAACAATGGAAAATCCTAAGCCTGAGCCAAGATCCAGAATTTTCTCAGAAAGATCCAGGACTGGAGCAATACTAGGCCTATCAAGTGGAGACAGTGACGAGGGTGATCCTACAAGGAAAGATGACTATAACTTAGCTATGGATTAGTTTGCTTAAGACCCAAATGCAGACGATGACTCAGGAATGAGTTTCGATACAGAAGTATCACATATTTTGGATACGTAAGTATTGACGATATTCATAAACAGACAAAAACCAAGACGCAAGAAATGACGTAGAAGATAAAAGGCTCATGTTAAGTAAAGAACAAGTGCACGAAAGACTAATGGACAGATATAAATAAAAGAAGAAACATGACCAAGTGACGATGGGTCCTACAAAGTGTACCCGACATGTAAAGTTTCTAAAATACATTTGAAGTCCTATTTTGAAGTCTGCCATACGCCTATAAACATCCTCTTTATCAAACCTAAGAAGTAAAAGTAAAAGAAGCAACCAGAGTACAACAACCTCAAGATTAGAATATTAGAGTGAGAATCTTTTAGTTAAAAAAAAAAGAGAAAAGAGTGAGTAAGTGTGTGTAAAATAGTATCTAAACTTTCTTTCACTATAGCTGCAAAGTTTTTAAGGGCTCCCGAAAGCGAAATCTCTCTTCACCTTAAGACATGTGAGTAGTTTTTTATTTAAAATCATTGTATATTTCTCCCTACAATGTAAATTATGTGTGTTGTATCAATTTCATTGTTACTTCTAGTGATTTTTTTTTGATATTTTATTATAGGACTGATGGCTGTGCGGATTGCCGCCATCCTTCGGCTCATCTAAATCTAGTACATTACTTATAAAATACCCCTAGTATATGGTTATTTTCTATGTGTTTTGGCAGTAATGATGGATTGATCTGTAAATTCCTAGAGATTTGAAAAAGTCCAAAGAAGATTTGAAAGGACTGTTGTGTTATCCTGGGGTGTGATTAAAGAACATATTTCTAAAATACCTAAAACTGAAGAGAAAGAGATGAACAGGGTATAAAAAAAGTATTTTGTCCTGGGTCTTTCTGAGAAAATTCTGGATCTTGGCTCGGGCTTAGGATTTTCCATTGTTATTTCTTTAGGTTGTTCTGCTATATATATATATATATATATATATATATATATTGTTGTAAAAATAAGATGACATGTGTCAATTAAAGATTCCATGTGGCTTTCTCTCACTTTGGCTCATTGTCAAGTCATGTTCCACCTCTTAAAGGTTGGATAAATTTCCATCTTTGTACTATGGCTATAAATAGCCTTATTTATTTAAATAAACTAAAAGAAAAAGTAGAATACTATTACACTCTCCATTTACATATTTTACCTTTGGTTACTTTGTTTTAAGTTAATAACACGTTATCAGCACGAGTCTCTACCATTTTGAGCAAATACAGGTAAAAAAGGTAAGTATTTATTTTTCTTAAATAATGTCAAATTTATCCAAATGCGAATTTGTTGCTCTAGATATATCAGGAAAAACGTACATGTCCTGGGTACTAGATGTTGAAATATATTTGAATGCGATGGGTTTGGCAGACACCATCAAAAATGGCAATCAGGCATCAAATCAGGATCGATCCAAGGCCATGATATTCTCTATCATCATCTTGGTGATGATTTGAAAATGGAATACCTCACAGTTAAGGATCCACTTATATTATGGAATGATTTAAATGAATGATACGGCCACCTGAAGATGGTTGTCCTTTCACAGGCACATTAGGAGTGGACTCATTTGAGGTTTTAGGACTTTAAAAATATAATTGATTATAATTCTGCGATATTTAGAATTAAATCAAAGTTGAATTTATGACGAGAAAATATAACTGATCAAGAAATATTATAGAAAATATTCTCTACTTTTCCCGCCTCAAGTATGCTCCTGCAAGCAATAGTTCCGAGAAATAGGATTTAAAATGTATTCTGAATTGATTGCTCATCTTCTTGTTACTGAGCAGCATAATGATCTTTTAATGAAAAATCATGCAAGTCGACCTCCTGATACTGCTCTATTCCCTAAAGTGAATACTGGATATTTTCCCCAAACCAGGCGTAAACAAGGCCCTGATCCCAGTCGTGGTCGTGGTCGTGGTCATGATCGTGGAAGAGGTGGATATTTTAATTAGGGTCATCCCCTTGCAATAAATAATGACCCTCAACACCATCAATGTAAAAAGAAGGGTGAATCTCCTGAAGTAGTGCCAAGGACGAACACTGAAAATAGATGTTGTCGATATGGAGCAAAAGGGCGTTGATCGCGTATCTTTCGTACGCCAAAGCATCTATTGAAGCTCTATCAGGCATCCCTTAAGAAAATAGATAATGACGTTCAGGCAAAGTTTTTTTCTGAAGATAATGTTAAGCCAATGAATTTAGATGCCTCAGATTTCTTTACAATCCCTGAAGGATATGTTAATCATCCTGTAGATGATGAATATGAAGTAGTCTGATTGTTTTACTTTTATGTTAAGTTGTATTAGTTTACACTTTTGTTAATAGTATATCACTAATCTTGTAAATTGATAAAGTTTGTGTAAAATGTCATATGCTAGTAATATTATAATATTTACATTGTTAATGTTTTCATCTTGAAGAATATATTAATACTCCTGAAGTAGAAAATCAGAAATTTTCTCATGAAGTAGTAAATCTGAAATTAAAGATATGATAGAGAAAATTCTCTACAGCTATATAAATATCTCAATTTCCTCCTGAAGTAGCAAAATATGAAAAGAAGTCCTAAGGTATCATCGTTTGATATGCTTAAGGCACATTGTTATAATTATATTTCATTCTCAAAGAATTAAACCTTTTGATAAATTGTTAATTATCTTTCATTCTCATGGAATGAGAATTTTTGATAAATATTATTATTACAGATCCATTCCCTGAGGTGAATGTGATATTTAGTAAGGTATATAAATGTGCAATTATGTACCTCGCTAATGCTACAAGGCCGGATATATCATTTTCTAGTAATTTGATCGCAAGGTATAGTTCTTCCCCTACGCGAAGACACTGTAATGGAGTTAAACATATATTGAGGTACCTAAAAGGGACTATTGATATGGTTTTGTTTTATACTAAAAAAATCTATTCCAGATCTTACTGGTCATGCAGATGCAGGTTATTTATCTGACTCACATAAAGCACGATCTCAAACAGGCTATATGTTTACATACGGAGGTATTGCAATATTATGGCGATCGATGAAGCAGTCCATTATTGCTACATCTTTTAATCATGCTGAGATAATAGCGATTCATGAAGAAAGTAGAGAATGCATATGGCTGAGATCAGTGGTACATTCCATCAAAGAGAGATGTTGCCTGAAGCTCGATATCAAGGTACCTACGGTCATATTTGAAGACAATGCATCATGCATATCTCAATTAAAATGAGACTTTATAAAGGGAGATAGAATGAAGTACATTTTGCCAAATTATTCTTCACGCATGATCTTCAGAAGAATGGTGATATTGATGTGCAGCAGATCTGCTCTAGCGACAATCCAACAGATTTATTCACCAAATCTTTACCAACTTCAACCTTTGAGAAGATGATAGATAATATTGGTATGCAAAGACTGAACTGGTTGAATCAGGGTCTTCATCAGGGGGAGTAAGAATACGCGTTGAACTCTTTTATACTTAACTAAGGTTTTTATCTCATTGGGTTTTTCCTGGTAAGGTTCTTAATGAGGCAGCACTCAAATGCATTTTTAGAAAATTTTGTTTTACATGGACATCTAAGGAGGAGTGTTGTAAAAAGTGGATGCCATGTGGCAATTAAAGATGCCATGTGGCTTTCTCTTACATTGGCTCGTTGTCAAGTCATGTTTCACATCTTAAAAGTTGGATAAGTTTCCATCTTTGTACTATGGATATAAATAACCTTATTTATTTAAAGAAGGAAAAACTACATGGAGTAGTTGCAACGCCCCGAAATCGGGTCGCGAGATGTCACACGGTGCTTAGGATCACAAGTGACCCCAAGCTAACCCTTCTACTAGAATAACTCATAAGCAACTGAACAAAAAGTATAAATCTATACAAATCTGTGAAAAATAACTCTTTTCTGAATATGATAGATACAAAAGTAAATTTACAAGATTACAACTCTGCTTTTACAACCAAAACTGAAACGGAATACATCAACTTCTACTGACTGTCTATGAAGCCTCTACTAGTACTGACTATAGGTAGCTGATTCATAACTCTCGACTATCCCAACTCAATACGGCTGGATAAAGAAAATACAACACTTCTCGAACTTTATAACTAACTCAAGCCCTTGAATCAAAAGGACTCATCACCTGCTGACTGGATGCCGTGAATTGACTTTATCTGAAGATGTAAACTATACCTTGTACCTACATTCCGAGAAAGTGTAGCCCACATACGTATATGTGGATCATTACCATGAAAACGTACCAAGCATATGGGGGTGCAATACATATATAAAATAATATCTTAATATCATCACAGTTTATAAAATTATGCATGCTGATATAAATGACTCACTTAGCTCGAATTAAAATCATCATAATCATAAGAGAGTAAAAAATATCGGGTGAACATATGAGTCATCATAATAAATCTCAATTCACTTCCATCTCGATTCCAAATCATTAAAGCAATCAAATCTCATAACAATTCTCTTTGGAATATATGTTCATTAAATCTTTCGAAAACAATGACTTTCTCAAACTCAGTCTTTCAAACAAATATATTTTCATCTCAGATAGAAGAATAAGACTTTCCATATTAGATAGGAGAATACACACACACACATTGGGAGTCTCTTACAACCGACATAAACCATGTGAGATACATGGAGTCCAACGTTCTACCCATGTTGGGGAGAGTCACCCTATTCCTTGCCATTGGTGTAGGACCTTAAATCATCAATCCAAACACTAGTGATAACTATATAAATCAGCCTCAGACTCACATACTACGGGGACACGTAGTTCTAGGGAAGTACCAAAACAGCTATACCACCCGCTCGGTACTAAAGACTACTCCCGGACTTAGCTCAAATCTTTTCGAAAGAAAATCCACTAATAAACAGTTCAACAATTCACAACGGGAGCCATCATGCTACCCTTTTTATAATAATCAATAAAAGTGGATTTCTTTTCTCATCTCGGGTTCAAAAATACCCCTTTTTATGACCGAAAGGTCAAAGATTCTTCATCATCTCAAATCATTCAAACTCAAGGTGTTTATAACACATGATTTCTCAAAAACAACAATCTCAAATAGAGTTCAAAACTAATGTCTCAATATCACATTAAAACTTATCAAGATTCAAGCTTTACATCATAAACATATGTAAATCCCTTCAAAATCTGGAAAATTCTGTTATACAGCACAAAATATCATTATTCTCATATAATTCCGCTTCTAAAATATCAAAAATATCATAATCTCGTGATAATCAATACAGGATATAAGTTCATACTTCAAAATCATAGTAAACATACGAAATCCATAACTTTGAAAAAGAAAGTATTTTTGGGCACAAGAGCGAAAGAGTGTTCTTGTTGAAAAACCCCACATACCTTAAAATTGAAGCTTTGAATGACTTTTCGAATGACGTAATGCTATTCACAAACTTTTAGGTGGCCCTCGTAGCCTTCATAACGGAAATTCCGAATATGTAAAAATTATAGAATTCTCACGGTTGAATCTCTAGCTATTAGGTTTTTTATGTTGAAACCCTAAAGGTTGTTCTTCGTGATTTTAATAGAAATTAAACTTATTTTGATGTTGTGGGAGTTTAATCCCGTGTTATAGACATATATATAGGGTGTTTTGGCACTTGGAAGTAAGGTATGCGGTGCACAACCCATGGCAGACCATAAGGTGTGCGTCATACACCTTTTGGCAGACATTTAAGTGTGCCTCGCACTCCCAATCGCATATATTTGATTGGGCGGCGCAATTCCCATCTCACACCCTTACTGCCTCTCACAAAAATGGGCATAACTCTTTGCTCGTGTATCAGATTTTTGTGTAGTTATAAATTTAATTCAATTATCTACAATTTTATAGGTTTTTGGATGAAAAAATACCATGTAAATTAAGAGATATTCACGATTGAAATTGACCCTTGTGGAATCAAATGTCAAACTTTGGATGAATCAATTGGTCTTAGCTCAACCTTGTTCTAGGTCATTGCTATAAACATTTTTCACCTCTAAACTACTCCATAGACTAGGATAATGATCATGAAACTTGTATTCACGTGAGAATCACTTGGATTAGAGCTTAGATGCATAGGAACGACGGTTAGAATTCTAGCACAAAAATATGGAGTATTACATTATCTCCCCCTTGGGAACATTCGTCCTCGAATGTGGATAATTAACCTGAAACACAGAGGAATATTAGCCTTTAAGATATCATGTGTAACTGATAGAACTGAATCACTGGATCTCAAGAATAATGAGCTACTGAACTGGTCTGTAAGTGCATGAATCCTCAAGAAAATTAACTCTATGGCTAAGATAGAAACGAGAGTTTCAACTTATGAGTAACCATTACTTTGCACTGGATGTGATCTCATGAGAAAGGATGAGAGGTTTATGACATGAAAACTCGGGGTATTACAACATCCCCCTCTTGGGATCGTTCGTCCCCAAATGATAATAATTTGATGAAAATACTAGGAAGAGGTTGTGATACTACACAGGATACTAACGAACTGAATCATGACTTAATATCTAAAAATGAAATTGATGCATGAACTGAGCTGAATTTATAATTTAATTGGACACAAACACATTGCCTCTTGGAATGTACATACGTATAAGACTGCAGATCGTAAGGCTAGCTGAAAAATTAAGAATTTATAGGAGCTTATCTCCTTTCTTGCTAAACTAGATTACATGCTATATGGACTAGATCATACTAACTACCCATACTCAAATGGAGTTTTCTTTAGAACTTTTCTACGAAATTCTATTGATATTAGGGAGCAAAGAATTTTGGGCATGCTCTGAACAAGACATTTGACTAAGGAATTACAACATTGATATAACTCTATAGCATGGAATATAATTATATAACTCATAAAATAGGATAGGATTTCTAGGCCGTAGGCAACGCAACTTCTTACTTTCAAGCTTAGCATCACTTCTCAAATGCTCTCTCAACTATACTATTCCCCTTAAATACCATACTCATTTGATTCAACTTATAATTCTCATATTAGCACTGCGAAATCTTTATACTAAGGTCTAAACTAAACTAAGTTCTCTCACCATGATCAAGCCTAACACTAAATCACAAGATACAACATACCAAACCACAATACTAGTCTAAACCACAAGGTTCAATATTCTATATATTCTTAGAGCTCACACCCTAAGCATACCATGCCTTACCACTTCAATGACTAATCTAAAACTCTTGATATGGATTAACTAGTGCATATTGCATTCATCATCTTACACCTAACATGACATTCAAGCCTATCATTAAAAATCACATATAACTGTAAGGCAAATACCCCTAAAGGCATACTTCGCATATTCCTTAAACCTTTATCAACCACAATTTTCTTTCACTATTCTTAAAAACATACACACAATTTCTAACTAACCATGACATGGATCAAAGACTTGGCCTCAATCATACTTCACACTTTAGCCTTAGATAGAAAAGCATAAATAATCTTTCTTAATGAGGGTCATCAACTCTCTCACATCTAAACCATTGTTTATCCATTATCATCACCACTATCTTAACATAGGAAGAGGTCACCGAAGGGCTAACACATATGAACCAGAAGCACGAGAACTACAATACATAACATTAACACTTATCTTTGTCCTGAGTAATAAAATATCAAAGGCATGGATTCATTAAAGAAATCTAAGCTGAGGACATGCATGATATAACACGAACTTCACTAGTATCATGAGTTTAAAAACTGGTCATACTCTGAAACATGAGTTTATACTTATCATGAGCTATACAACATAAGACTAGAGTTCATAGATTCATAAGAGATAACTCGAATCACAGAGTGAAGTTGTTACATACTTGCTAGAAGCTGAGAATGGGCTTGAGCACACATTATAGGTATAAGCATAGGCCTGTGGCATGGATTTTTCAAGTGATGGATTTGGTGTTATAATGACTGAAATCCAAGGAATACTCTATAATAAGAAAGGATCACTATCTCATCATAACTCATTATTGACATGTATCACAATCTAATTCTCAAAACTAGGTTTGGTTCTTCTCTAACCATCTCCCCCTTAGGCCAAAGTTGGTATTCTAAGCATAATGGTCTACTCCATATCCTTGAGATTAAGCCATAATTTCATCATTCTAATATCTACAAATAAATGCTAAACTCACAAAAATAAACTAATTTCGAACTTACCGACTTTATTCTTGAACAACCCATCCATATGTCATCCTTAATCTCTAGCTTCAATAATCGTCATCAAAGACTAACATTCTCATTTGCAACCATACTTACATCTCTAATCACATAATTATAGCCTACCAAGATCACACTTCTATACTTATATTTTTTGCCAAACCATGAGAACAATAATCATACTTAAAAGGCTCAACATCTTCAATCATAAATCCTTAACTTAGCTATCAAGAACATCATAAATTATCTAACTAGCCTTTCTCCACCTAGCAACTTAACATTACTACTAACCACACAATATGCAATAATCCTTGAAAAATAATGCAGCCCTATAGCACTTTGGGCACACCTCTACATCATACTTAATTACAAACACATAATTTTACACTCTTGCATACACTGTTTAGGCCTACTAGATCACCTCCATATAACTAGAATCAACAACCGAACCCTCAACTGTTCAAACTTAATGTCTAGTGCTAAACATGATTTACAACCCAATCTAACACACAATTCTCACTTTAAAACTATAGAACACAATATTAAGAAAAACTAGTACACAATGATAATCGATCATAATCATATGGCCTACCTTATTCATAATCCGTTAACACATCCTCCTTCTTCACATCATTACTATTTACCCATCTTCACACCTAAATTACTTTCATAGCTCTATAAATTTCAACTAAACTTCCTCTTGCTATCTCAGGAAAGCCTAAATTAACAATACTCAACCACCAAGTACTTCCATCAAAACTTATACTTTCCTAGCACAACAAATACCATCAATAACTTTTTTCATACTTCAAGCAAACAACAATCCACCTTAACTAATAATCTCCTTCTCTAACTTCATTAAACTAACAAACAAGGGTATATCACTTTATTACTAATTCAATCATAAGTAAAAATTCAGCTATACATATTCAATAAATCACCCTTACCACCATTCTTGCCACTACACTTCTAAACCCACAAGTTCAATAAACACAAGACTTTCAACTAAATGTTACTACTTCTATCACTACACAGAAACCCACACTTTCAACTAACACCAGAACAATAAGATAAACAACAAGTTACTAGTGAATCGAAATAGGCCTCACACAGCTTCACTAGACTTTGATTTTTCACAAACATAAAGATAACAAGATTACATAATACAAGAGATAGAAACTTGACACACAACATTCAATGATCTAAGAATACACGTTACTCTGTCTTAATTAAATAACTCATAAGAACGAGGGCATAACTTAAATTTGAAGTACTTATAACACACTAGAAGGCTCCTCTCAAGCCACTTTATGAAATTTCTGAAACTTCTGACAGCAAATATAAGAGCATTATCTGGGGAGGAAATTGGAAATTGCCGAACATGTTACCTCAAGAATAGTACATAGATAGAGAAGTATAGATTATCATTATGGATTCTGAGGAGAAATTTGAAAGCATATCTGACTCGGGCTTAGTGCACGATTTCTACAGGCCTAATAAAGCACTTCAGTTTTAGGAACTCAAAAGCACTGATGGGATATTTTTCAAGCTCGCTTACAAGAACATAACAATCTATAGAGATTTAAGCTTCATTGTTTCTGATACCTTAAAAATAAGGTAGAGATGGCCTGACTAGAGTAAGATGGGAATTTGTAAAAGTTTCTTGGACAACTTCTCTATAGAACGATTTAAGACTTGAAATAATGGAGATATTTCCTAAATGCCCAGTAGCCTCTCGAAGAAAAGTACAGATGTCTCTGTACCATTCCATAAGACTCTACTAGACACGGCTTTATAGACCCCCTAGGATACTTGAACTCTGTGCTCTGATACCAAGTTTGTAATGCCTCAAAATTGGGTCCCGAGACGTTACATGGTGCTTAGGATCACAAGTGACCCCAAGCTAACCCTTCTACTAGAATAACTCATAAGCAACTGAACAAAAAGTATAAATCTATACAAATATGAGGAAAATAACTCTTTTCTGAATATGATAGATACAAAACTAAATTTACAAGATTACAACTCTTCTTTTTCAACAAAAACTGAAATGGAATACATCAACTTCTACTGACTTTCTATGAAGCCTCTACTAGTACTGGCTATAGGTAGCTGGGTCATGAATACAAACTATCCCAACTCAATATGGATGGATAAAGAAAATACAATACTTCTCAAACTGTATAACTAAATCAAGCCCTTGAATCAAAAGGACTCATCACCTGCTGACTGGATTCCGCAAACTGACTGGATCTGAAGATGTACACTATACCTTGTACCTACATTCCGAGAAAATGTAGCCCACATACGAATATGTGGGTCAGTACCATGGAAATGTACTGAGCATATGGGGGTGCAATGCATATAAAATAATATCTTAATATCATCACAGTATATATAAAATTATGCATGCTGATATAAATGACTCACTTAGCTCGAATTAAAATCATCATAATCATAAGAGAATAAAATATATCGGGTGAAACATGTGAGTCATCATAATAAATCTCAATTCACTTCCATCACGATTACAAATCATCAAAGCAATCGAATCTTATAACAATTCTCTTTGGAATGTATGTTCATTAGATATTTCGAAAATAATGACTTTCTCAAACTCAGCCTTTCAAACAAATATGTTTTCATCTCAAATAGAAGAATAAGATTTTTCATATTAGATAGGAGAATACACACACACACACATTGGGAGTCTCTTACAACTGACATAAACCATGTGAGCTATGTGGAGTCCAACGTTCCACCCACGTTGGAAAGAGTCGCCCTATTTCTTTCCATCGAAGTAGGACCTTAAATCACCAATCCTAACACTAGTGATCACTATATAAATCAGCCTCAGGCTAACATCCTACGGGGGCACGTAGTTCTAGGGAAGTACCAAAACAGTTATACCTCCCGCTCGATGCTAAAGATTACTCTTGGACTTAGCTCAGATCTTTTCAAAAGAAAATCCACTAATAAACAGTTCAACAATTCACAACGGGAGCCATCATGCTACCCTTTTTATAATAATCAATAAAAGTGGATTTCTTTTCTCATCTCGGGTTCAAAAACACCCCTTTTTATGATCGAAAGGTAGAAGCTTCTTCATCATCTCAAATCATTCAAACTCAAGGTGTTTATAACATATGATTTCTCAAAAACAACAATCTCAAATAGAGTTCAAAACTCATGTGTCAATATCATATTAAAACTTATCAAGATTCAAGCTTTACATCATAAACATATATAAATCCCTTCAAAATCTGGAAAATTCTGTTATACGGCACAAAATATCATCATTCTCATATAATTCCGCTTCTAAAATATCAAAAATATCATAATCTCGTGATAATCAAAATAGGATATAAGTTCATACTTCTAAATAATAGTAAAACATATGAAATCCATAACTTCGTAAAAGAAAGTATTTTTGGGCACAAGAACGAAAGATTGTTCTTGTTGAAAAACCCCAGATACCTTAAACTTAAAGCTTTGAATGACTTTTCGAATGACGTAATGCTATTCACGAACTTTTGGGTGTCCCTCGTAGCCTTCGTAACGGGGATTCCAAATATGTAAAAATTATAGAATTCTCACGGTTGAATCTCTAGCTTTTGGGATTTTTATGTTGAAACCCTAAAGGTTGTTTTTGGTGATTTTGAGAGAAAGTAAACTTATTTTGATGTTGTGGGAGTTTAATCCCATGTTATAGACATATATAGGGGTGTTTTTGGCACTTGGAAGTGAGGTATGCGGTGCAAAACCCATGGCAGACCTTAAGGTGTGCGTTGCACACCTTATGGTAGACATTTAAGTGTGCCACGCACTCCCAATCACACACATTTGATGGGGCAACACATTGCCCATCGCACACCCTTACTGCCTCTCACAAAAATGGGTATAACTCTTTGTTCGGGTATCGGATTTTTGCGAAATTGGTATCGTCGGAAAGCTAATTCAATTATCTAAAATTTGATAGGTCTTGGGATGAAAAATACCATGTATATTAAGATATATTCACATTTGAAGTTGAACCTTGTAGAATCAAATGTCAAACTTTGGATGAATCAATTGGTCTTAGCTCAACCTTGTTCTACGCCATTGATATAAACATTTTCCACCTCTAAACGACTCCATAGACTAGGATAATGATAATTCAACTTGTATTCACATGAGAATCACTTGGATTAGATCTTAGATGCGCAGGAACAACGGTTAGAATTCTATCACGAACATACGGGGTATTACAGTAGCATATCTAAGTCTTAAATTACAAAAAATATAAACACTTTCATCAAATTACACTGTGTAGTAACAATATCAATATTTTCCTTATTTTTAATTAGTGGTCCCCTACTTTTGTCGCCTAAGAAAAGTTACCGTGAAAGGGTTCCTCTTTTGTTTTGTTCAAAGTACATATGCATGTTATATGTATTTTTTGATGTGTTGATTGTGTTTTGTTTATTTCTACATTTTAATAAGATGTAGTTTTAATATGTATTTTTTGTTCTCCTGATATGTATTTATAGATTGCTATGAGCTGATTTGTTCTGTTTAAAATACATATTCATGTTCTATGTATTTGTTGATGAGTTGGTTGTGTTTTGGTGATTTGTACAGTTAATAAGGTGTAGTTTTAATATACAGTTTTATGTTCTCCTGATATGTATTTAGGGATTGCATTGAGCTCATTTGTTCTGTTCAAAATACATATGTATGTTATATGTATTTTTTGTGTATTGATTGTGTTTTGTTGTTTTTTGCAGTTTTATATGTATTTTTTTGTAAAATTTGGGAAGCTTCCATGCTTATTTGTATTTTGTATTTTATATGAAATTCCTAAGTTTTCATGTGTGGAAAATATGTTCTTATACGAAATACTCATGAAGAGTAATTTGGATATATGTATGAGACCTATAGCTCTTACAAAATATAGCACAATAGATTACAACTTTATGAATATAATTAGATTTGTGATGCAAGTATACTCCGTGGATGATCCAAACCTTAATTCGGGAGGACATGAGTCTCATTTTAATGAATACATTAATCGGTTTTGTATGCATATTGCAGTGTCATGGCATATAGTGGATAATATCTTTATTCCTATCAATATAAGAGAGAAACATCATTGGGTTCTCGCATTTTTATCATTCTCCGAGAGGTGCATATTCATATATGATTCATATGAATCCTCTGGACACTATGCGGTTGTTCTGTCTGAGATAGAGAAATTAGCTGTGATTATTCCATTGTATCTCAAAGCTTGTAATTTCTACGAAAAGAAAGGTATCGATCTTCATAACAATTCAAGATACAAAGATAAAGACTTGTCAGATTTTTTTTATGTGTTATTTGTTGACGATTTACCTCAACAATCAAGTGGAAGCTTGTAAGTATTTTAATACATATTTAGCAAAATATTAAGTATGTAGAAAGTAAATTTTACTTATTATTTAACTCTTTTTTGTAGGGACTGTGGTCTGTATAAAGTAACATACGCAGAGTGTCTTTCTTATGGAAAAAGAGTTTCTTCGATTGAGTTCAACCCCAACATACTTCGTACACGTTATGTTGCACTATTGTGGGACTATGGCATGAGAAAACAAGAAGCAAATGCTCATAGTGATGTTGAAGCACCCTTGAGGCCTGGCAGGCAAAGCCGAATTACTAGTGTCACTGAAGTTTTAGAAATATGATGGTTGTCCAATTTATTACATTGAATAGTTGACAAATTAGTGTACGAATGTTGGTTATTTTGTACAGACTTATTTTATGTTTTGGATTGTTTAAAAGCTACTTATTATGTACTGAATAAAAGAAATTAATTTCAATCGTTAAATTTGAACATGCTTTCAACAATTTGGTACTTTATATTTTATTTCAGTGTTCAATAGTATCTATTGCATTGAGATGTACATCTGCAATACATATGTAATTTTGAAAATTTTAATAAAATACATATGCAACTACCTTCATATATATTGTAATCTGTGTTCATTGACTTTCAAAATATATATTAGGTGAATTAAACTTTCAATTTGCATATTGAATGAAATAAATTCATTTAAGTATTTTTTTCTGTGAGATTTAGAGTAAAAATACATTTACAGTGTTCAGATTTTGCATTAAAAAATACATATGGAGAATACATAATATATATTTCGCTTCAAAATATATATACAGTGTTCCAATTTTGTAATACACAAAACACATATGCAACATACATATATGTATTTTAATGTTTGCACATTCAATTTCAAATTTAATATGACTTGTTCAGATTTTACAATAATAATACATATACAATAAACATCATATGTACTTAATCTTTTTGAACTAAAAAATTGAATTAGTTTCACACTAACTAATTAGAACTGCATGACAATAATTCATTTTAAAATTTTATGTCATATTTGTTTTCTTTAATTTTTTTATTTCAATGTTCTTGTTTTGTTTGTTATGGTGAGATTTTGCCTAAAAAACATGTGCAATGTTTAGAATTTGCATTAAAAATACATATGATGTTAATCAAAGTTACTAATTTAAACTCAAAATACATATACAGTTTCAAAATACATATGAGATGTAACTTCAAAATACATATGCAGCGTTCAGCTTTTGCAATATATACATATGCAGTTTTCAGATTAAACAGTGTTCAGATATCAAGTGATACATAAATGTCTAAAATTATAAAACTGAGTTCATTAGCATAAAAAGTGCAGAAGAAATTATTAAAAAATAATACAAAACTAAAATATATCTTTTACGATATTTTCTACAAGAACACCCATTGTGACCCTTAGCACCACATCCACTGCATAAATTGATGTTCTTCTTTGCAAACATATTCCGGCTCGATTTTTCATGATCCTTCTTTGCAGGTATTCCAGGAGGGCGTTTGTACTTCGGGGGCAATACAATTTCACTAAGTACGCTAACTGGAATTATCCAGTCATCTTTATGTGGCAAAGGATAGATTGGAACATCATATATCTTCAACACAATTTTTGACTTATACAAATCACAATAATGTGGTCCCTTCTCAAAGTTTTTGCTGGCCAACACTGCACAAGCATGTGCACATGGTATTTCATCGAGTTGAAATGTGTAACATGAGCACATTTTTTTCTTGAGGTAAATGATGAAATTATTTTGTTTGTCGTGCACTGTGAACACGTATTCTGTGGCTGGTATAACCTGATATCAAAAAGATTAAAAAAAAAAGAATATGCAGCAATAAAAAGATGCAAACTGTATTTTTTGATATCTTCTAACCATACAAGCAACATAAAAATATACATATATTAGGTAACTGCATATGTATATTTTGCTACAAAATATATTTACATATGTATTTTATGCCAACAAATTTCATAAATATTTTTATTTTTAAAATGCAGATTTTTTTTGTTTAGTTACAGAGATTAATACTTATGAAGTGTTCAGATTTTGCGATAAAATTACATATGCAGATACATCATATGTATTTAGCTTCAAAATACATATGCTTTTTCAGTTATAAACGTAAACTATACTTACACAACCAACAACTACAAATCGAAATACATTTACACACCAATTTGGTAAACTTAAAATACAAACACAGCAAAAATTTTTCCCCAAAATACAATTTGTGTGTTTATCTGTCAATGATAAGCTACAATCAAATCCACAACCTCTAGAATCGAGCACAACCAAAACATATATACAAGAACATTTCAGATATATAGATATACTATCAAATTTCAATGAGCAAAACTCTAAAAAAAAAAATTATTAGCTCGACAAAATAGATTCTATCAGTTTTTTTGTTATATCAGTTCAAATCAGCCAACAACTACAATAACAAATAAATTTACACAACATTTGTTAAACTAAAGTTAGAAACAAAGGAAAATTTACCAGGCTAAATACAATAAAAAAGTATCTATTCAAGTTTAAATATAACCAAATTCAGAAACTCCAAAATTGAACACACAAAAAACATATGTAAAAGATCTTATCATATATACAGATATTTTCTCAAATTTCGTCAAGCAAAACAACAAAAAAATATAATTTGAACAGGTTCACAAACTGTTTATGATCAGCTTTTAGTTCTATCAGTTGAAATTACTATTGCATTAATTTTAACTCAAAAATTGATAAGAAAGTATTCATAAACAAATTTACGATGAAGTAAAAGAATTTCAACAAAGTAGTAGAAATTGATAGAAAAATCAAACGAATTAACTACAACGATTAGAAAAAAATTTATAATCACAAGAAAAGGATTTAATACCTTTTAAAAGAGTTAGAATTGGATTGGATTGTTCAATAAAAGCGAAACTGAAGAATTGATTGAATTGATTTTTTTTTTTTAAAACACGTATCTGAAACAGTAGTTTGAATTTGAATAATAATCACAAAAAAATGACAATTTGATACCTTTAACAATAGTTAGAATTGGATTGGATTGTTCAATTAGAGCGAAATTTATGAATCAACTGAATTGATTTTATTTTTTTTGAAGGAATACGTTTTTTCTGAAACTGTTTTTTGAATTTGAATAGGGTTGTTAGCAAATAACGAAAAAGAGTGATTGATGAGATTTTAATGAGATTGTGATCTTCACGGTTAATATAAGGCAGTATTACCATATTTAATTGAGTTAATTAAGGACAGTAAAAAAAATAGTTGTATTTGTATTTTTATAACAACACTTTGCAAAAATATAAAATATAACTTCCTATATTATGAAATTATGAAAGTGTTGCTATGAATCTCCTAATTAAGGTGCTAAGTATGTTATTTCTGAATTTTATCTTTAAAGAAATTAGAAGAAAAAGTAGAATACTATTATACTCTCCAAGAATTTACGACTAATCATACTATTGTCCTTATTATTCTTAGCATTTTTCTTCTTTTTACTTTTCTTGTTGGTTAGAGCTCGTGTGTTTACGTCAACTCAAAGATATTCTTATATTTTGAAACAAATCTGTCGATAGGTTGTTTTTTTTTTTTCCAGATGTCTTGACATCAGTAAGAGATTTCCTAACTTATATGTAACTTCTTCTTTAATACTTCCTCCGTTTCGAAATAAGTGAATTGTTGAGGTATTTATTGGTGTTTCAAATAAGTAAATTATTGAATTTTTTTTCAAATTTGCCCTTATGATTTGACAACTAATTAACTTTTGAAAAGGTATTACAAGGTCAACTTTTTCTTTTTTTGGGTAAAAATGAAAAGTTGTGTTAAATTTATGTCTTTAATGTTTTTTCCTTAATATGTGTACCAAAATCTAACAATTCATTTATTATAAAACGGAAAAAATATATAATATCTCTTCTATTTCAGTTTACTTGTCATACTTTTCTGTAGTCCAATGTGATATATTACAAAATAGTAAAAAACAAAAATTGTACACAGACTATTTTTACGGATATTTTTTATTGTCGATAAAAAATTGGTGAAACGATCATATTTAAAGCACAAGTTTCCAAGTGAATTTTGTGGGAAAATCCTCTAATAGTGATAACTCTTAATTCTTACATCTTCACATGATATATTTAACATCACAAGATTTATAAAGATATTTTGATGTATTATTTACATATTTAGTTTAAGTTCACCAGTCAATAACAAAACTTGAATTTTTATTAAGAAAACTTTAAATATGAAGAAGTAAACAACGCCAAAAAAAACCAACATCTATAATATATATTGAAAAAAATAATCTTAAATAATCTTAAAGAGGCTCGGTTGAACTCCCTTGCTCCCACTAATTAGATTCGCCGCCCCTACGACTAGACAAACAAAATCTTTTTTCTATTTTTTAACTTTATGTCTAATAAAACAAAAATATAGATAAATAATTTGGGCATGTCTGAATCTTCTTGGAAAGAAAACAGCTATTTATATTTAGAGGTGTTTGTCTATAAAAATTAAATTTTTTAAAGTGAGAGTTCGAATTGAATTTGATCATAAATATAAATTGAAATTATTTTAAATTTTTTATAAAAAAAGTGGGAGTGAAAAAAATTACTTTTTTTACTTTTTTTTTATTATAACTTAAAATTATATTTAAAATTTTTATGATCAAATATTATTTCTGAATAAAGCTAAAAAGTTATCTGAAAAAATAACAGAAAAAATCCATGAACATACGGGGCCATAATCATTTTTCATTGCCCCACTTCCCTAATGTGGTTGTATGAATTTATTTTGTATTCATGACTTTGGTGCATGTCCAACTAAGACAACTTAAAATGCACATGCAGAACGATATCTCAATTTTAAAAACTAATCCGACAGGGAAAATTTTATTATGGCCTCCTACGCCATGTAATATTTGTATGAGCTTTTTATAAAGAGTTAATATATAAAAATAACGTTAAACTTGACACCAAATTATAATTTGGATCTTAAATTTTGATAGTGCACAAATAAGATCTTTAACTATTCAAAACCTGAACAAATATGACCTCCGATTTTGCAACCCCATGCGTGAGTCTCACTCGCGCCTACGTGGAAAGGTAATCCAACCACACGGTGTCACGTCGTTAAAAGGAATGACTTGGAGAGAGGTCATATTTGTGCAGTTTTGAATAGTTAAAGATCATATTTGTGCACTGTCAAAGTTTTGTTTTTTGTGTTAAAATGATGTCGTTTTTATTATTATTATTATTATTAATTAAAAAAAAACAGCCACTGGCAGGGATCAAACCCGCACAGTAGGCTGAGCAAGTTCTCAAGAAGAGCAAATAACACCACTAGGCTATCTAAGTGCCTTATTTCATGTGGTTCAACATTAATATACGTACATAAATATACATTTTCTATCGTATATATATACAACGTAATTTTTTTACCGAGGGGGGTCGGGTGAACCCCATGGCAACCACGTAGGTCCGCTCCTTGCTAATTTAATAACGTTAATTTAATAACATTTTAATTACGTTAATTTGATAACGTTAATTTAATATACTACTACTACTATCCTTAATAACGTTTTATTAAAACTATATTTTTTTTATTAGTATAGTTTCATCTTTAATTTAATATTTAAATAAATAATATTTAGATATATTATATAACTTAAATTCGTCCTCTGCTTTATAATATATATACATACCCGCTCGATTTTTTTGTATGAGGCTGACCCGCGTAATTAATAAATCTTCTATATTGCTCTTTTACCACAATGACAAAAGAAATTAGATGTCATTTTCATTTCTGGGTCGAAAATAATGAAAAAATAATAGTGAAGAGTCATTTAAAGGTCATATTTGTGTAGTTTTGAATAGTTAAATGTCATATTTATGCACTGTCAAAGTTTAAGGTCATATTTATGTATTATGCCCTTAGATTTTAAGTGGGACGCGCCCAGTTTTGCGTATTGAACACGCGTTTTACCACGTAGTATTGGAGGTCATATTTGTGCAATTTTGAATAGTTAAAGGTTATATTTGTGCACTGTCAAAATTTAAGGTCAAAGTTATAATTTGATATCAAGTTTAGGGTAATTTTTATGTATTAACTCCTTTATAAATTGATATGTGAAATTTGTGGTCCCACTAATATAACAAATTTTTTAAATAATTTCTCTCTCATTATTCTCTTTCTTTTATTTTTTCTTTCTTTATTTATTTTGATTCTAACTTTCTTTTCTTTCTCCAATATAATACGTCTCTTTTTCTTTGGTATTTTTTCTTTTACTTTTTTGATGTTAAGCTAAATTTTTAATTAATTGAAGTGGGATGTATGTATATATATATACACACATATCAGTCTGAATTTTTTTATCTGTTGTCACACGAGTAAGTGACGTTTGAATTAAAAAGTAAACTTTGTTTTGATTTAATATAATCTTTTAAAAAAAAAATATTTATGTGTATTTAAAAATAAAATATTATATATTTTTTTTAACTTGCATGAAATAGCATATTGAGCTGAGAAAATAAAGGTGAATGTTTGATTTATCAACTTCGTATAATAGTCGTACGAGGCCTTTTCTCTCTCGTATACATAATTCACTTTCCTTTGTTTTCTTCTGCTCACTCTTTAGTTTTTTCCCGAGTAGCAACTTTCCCTCCTCGTTCTCCTTGATATTTATTTTACCATTTTTTAACTACTTCAAGTTGACTTGGAAAAATATGAATAATTTAAGAGGTTGTTAGGTGGAAGTAGAAAATTAAATTTGTTTAGAATTTGAGTATAGATTGAATCCATAACTAAATAGAATTTTTAGTCTTAATAGTATAAGAATAAATTTGCTGGTGATGTACACTTCTTGAGAACCAAACTATATTGATTTTGATCAATATTTTAAGACATATTCTTTTATTATATTAAAATAAGAATAATTTTTAAGCATCTAAGTTAAAAATTTTAAATATTAATTAATTCACTTCAATTTAGCTTTCATATTTAGTCAAAGTCTCTTTTATAAAGTGGGATGCAATAAGTAAAAATGAACAAAAGAGATAATATAAAACTATTGAAGTTGATGAATAAAACATCCACCTTTATTTTCTTAGCTCAATATGCTATTTAATGCAGAGTTGAACAAAATATATAGTGTTTTAGTTTTAAATACCTATAATATTATTTTAAAAAATCATATTAAACCAAAACCGGGTATATTTTTTAATTCAAACATCACTTTTTTGTGTGACTAAAGATAAAAAATTCATATACATACATACATACATATATATATATACATACACACACACATATACAGGGGCGGATGTAGAGTTAAACATGCGGGTTCCCGGGAACCCACTAACTTTCGTACGGTTCTTGAATTTATATTGAAAAAACTAGTAAATATATAAGAATTATAAGTTGGGAAACCACAAACAAAGTGTGTTATTGATCTAGCGATAAAAATTATAAGTTAGGAACCCACAACCTTTAATTCTAGATCCGCCTCTGCAAACACACACACACATATATATATATATATTATTTTTTAACTTTAATTAATTTAAACTTTAGCATAACACCAAAAAAATAAAAGAGAAAATACCAAAGAAAAAGAGGAGTATAATACGGAAGAAAGAAAATAAAGTTAGAATCAAAATAAATAAAGGAAAAAAATAAAAGAAACAGAATAATGAAAGAGAGAGAAATTATTAAAAGATTTATTGTATAAGTGGGACACAAGCTCCACGTGTCAAACTATAAAGGGTCTCATACAAGTATTATATGGCGTATGAGGCGCATAATAAATTTTTTCGTTCAACACTGAAAGCACTCATGGGTCGTTTGGCATGAGGGATAATTTTCAAACAAAGAATTCGAATTTCTAAATCGAAAGATTCTTCTTTCAACCCCTATTTATATTTTGACCAAAAGCAAAACGTTTCTTTGAATTTTTAGTCATTCTATTTATTCAGGGAATAAGTGATGATCCGAAGATTCTTACTGAGAGAATCCTTGATTTGATTTAAGTTAGGTTTTTTTTATTGAATCATCGTGATTCTAGTATGAATCTGAGGTTTTAATCGATTCATAGGTTCTAGTGATAATAATTTTGAGATATATAAGTATTTTATTTTTTGTTTGGTTTGAGATATGAGTTTCTCTCAAGATTATTTATTTTATAATTCGTTTAAAAATGATAGGATAAATTAAAAATGACAACTCAGTGCACTAAAACTTTCGTTAGAATAAGTTATTACGCATAAACAATGGAATGAGCCCCATAAAATATCCCAACCATGTGATGATTAATTTTTCAATCTCATCCTTGTACCAACCCACCTAGAGCCATCAAAATAGGCTTGGCCCTTGAGGCCGGCCCAAACCAGCTCGCTATTAAGATTGGGTTGGGTTACTATTTTTTAGTCCATTTAAAACTAGAGCTTATAAGCCCAACCCAAGTCAGTCTGCTGTCCTTAATGCTTGACTGAGGCTAGGCTGGGTCGGCCCGTGGGCCAAAATACTATTTAAGTTAAATTAAAAATATATGAATATTATGAAAGAAAAAGTAATAATTAAGAATAGTAGTTATTGAATAAGTTCAATATCCTACATAATATTTAACTTATTAAGTGTTAAATCTTTATCATCAAGTATAGATGTTTCATTTGTTATTGTTATTAAATTTAAACTTAAAATTAAAAGAAAATTATTCGCAAAAAGAATTAAAAATATAAATAGTGATTACTCGATAAATTTTACCTAGTATTTTACATAATATTTTACTCATTTAGTATTAAAAGGATAATTGTCACGACCCAAAAATGAAGGTCATGATGGCACTTGTCGCGGCGTACCTTGACAAGTAAGTCTATCACCCAAATCGATACAAAAAGAGAAAATGACAGAAATATCACAAGGTAAGGCTTCTAGAATGAAGCCGAACCATATAAGTAATCATAACAAAGTGGAAAGAACTTATACAAAATATCAATCATGCCCAAAACCAGGTGTCAATAGTGTAAGAACTACTAATATAATACAAGAGTCAAATACATTGGAAAAATAACTACAAAGGAATAATATCTGTCTCTGAATACTAATAAAGACATAACTACTGCAGAAAGATAGAGGTGAACTTCGGACGTATGAATGTCCAACCGATACCTTGAAAGCTCCAACAATCATCCGAGTCAATCAAGTTGGGTGCATTCGAGCTAGGACTTGCACCGAAAGGGTACAGTAACATGAGTACAGTCAACTTGTACTCAATAGGTATCATAGTCCGACCAAGTAAAGTAGCAAATAAATCATACAAAATATTGTAATACACGTTTCTTTTTCCTAGCTAGATATCATCTCAAGAATGCTAGTACTTACTTTGAAATACAAATCTATTTTTGTACATGCAGTATTTTAAAGATTTTTACTTTCTATCGCGTGGGAAATCGAGTTGGCTTTCCAACGATACCAATTTCATTCAAATCCGACATCAGATGAAGGAGTTATGGATGTTTTACTTGGAACGATCAGAATCGCCCAGGTGCGACGGTAAAGTTGACGGACCGTTAACTTAGTGACGGGCCACCACTTGGACCATCAAAGCCATGCCATTTAAGCCATGTTCTGTATAAGGACTGGCGGACGAGTTGACGAACCGTCAAAGTTGTGATGTACCATCAGCCAGGACGTCAAGCCTTATCCAGTGAAGCCTATTTCTGGTCGACATTTGATGATCTAAATGACGGTCCACCAGGAGTATGATGGACCGTCAGTCGGACTGTCACATGCCACGTTTAGCTTATTTCCAGGTCATTTTAACAGGGGGTATTTTGGTCACTTATCACCCGTCTATATGTACCCAGATAAGTCCGATTTCAACTATTTTGCTCACTTTTATTTCACAAACAACAACTAGGGTTTCTCCCTAAATTAAATCTTCAAGACCAAGACTCAATCTTCTTCAAAAATCAAAGGATTTCAAATCCTTCTTGTTCATAAAAAAAAACATCAAGAACCTTGGGTCAGGTATGCGTAGTGTTCATCTATGGACCCCTTTAGTTCATAGAGTTCAAGAACCATGATTTTAAATGAGAAACTTTGATTTTCTTGTTGCTATGTGATGTTGTTCATGTCAACGACCATTGTTTAAACTTCAGAATATTATTTTAAGATGAGTTCCATGAAGTATGCATGTTTGTTGTTAAAACCCATGAAATTGGGTGGTTCAAGATGATTAACATTTGTTGAGAAAATCTATGCCCAAGGTGTGCGTGCAAGGTGTTTGTTAAAATGCCTAGGATGCTAGAAGTCCATATTTACATGATTTTATGATACATAAATGATAAGTCCATATTAGCTATACACTCAATATGAATTCCATGCAATTTATGTGTTGTTATTATTGTGGTGTTAAACATGTGTGATAATGGAATTATAGAACATGTACATGAAATGTATTCATTCTTTCCCTACCATGTTTGAGATGTTGAATAGATTCATGAAGTACACTATCCGTTACTTATGATATTATAAATTGTGGACTCAAATCTTGTGATCAAGTCATATCATGTGTGTCAGTTTCCTTCTATCGATTCTTGGGGGTATTCATACCCAAAACTATAGCTGTGTGCCTAGAGCCATGTCATATTGTCATGATATCTTCAGTCTAGCCACGTTCCATAGAATTCAGTCAGTCATGTGACTCAGGAAACCTCAGAAACCTTATGATCTCAGTCAGTTATCAGTATTATTCCATCAGTCAACGAAAATTCAGTAAACCTAGTTCATGTATAGTCAGTTAAATCATGTTCAGTCTCTTCAAATGGGAGTAGGAGTTAGCACCGAGCGAACCCAAGGATGGGAACTTACCTGCTTCTGATAAAGGTGTGATTTTTAGAAGCAATCCTTGTGTTCTAGAACTATGTAGCCAGCATAGGTTGAGACATCAACACTACCATCTTGAGGGTTGATGGGGCGGACATACGTCGTTCTCTTTTGGGGACACTACCAGATTTAAGGGTCACTCACAACATGTCTTTACCCATGGAACGGTATTGACACCCTTCCAATCAGGGCAACGATAGGACCCCAGTTCAACTATTTTAGCATACATGGGTCATTTCGGTTAAACAACTACCTCCCATAGTTTCAGACTCAGTCTCAGGAAAAGAACTCAGACAGTTCTTCAGATATCCGTATACCAGGACTATTAGATATAGTTAAATCTCAATTATAGTACGAAACTCAGACAGTTCCATTAGATTTAGGACTGTCAGATACAGTCCCTCATGCTATCAGAACTATATTTTCAATCATGTATTAGCGTACAAATTTAGCTATCACGTACTCACGATCTCAGTTTCTATGTATGTATGTTTGCACTATCATGTTCATATCAGTCAGTCAGTTAGCATTATTCATGCATGTAAACCCTTTACATTAGCCTACCTCACTCGTATACTCAGTACTCCAGTTGTACTGATGCATTTGCACTATGGTGCTTTCTTTTCATGTTACACCATAGGTTCAGAGACACGAGTTCCAAACCAGCAGTAGTAGTCGCATTCAGCACAAAGATTTGCACTGAGTCCTCTTCATTCGAGGATGATATTACTTGATTTATTCATTTATTAATTCAGTTAGTTTTCAGTTTACGAAGTTAGTTGGAGACATATTCCTTCAACTCCTTGTTAAGACAGTACTTAGAGGTTTTCAGATTTAGTATTCAGATTCAGTTCAGATTAAGTTGTTTTGGGTATTTTTTACCCACATGGTTGTCATGTTTTGAAAGTTTCTTGATTCAGTTGAACCTCATGGCCTATTGTTCATGTTTTCCGTATTTTACAAGTATATTATGCAGTGTACATGTATAGATATCAGTCATGGGTTAGCTTATGGTCCTTCGAGGTCATAAGCAGCGTGTAGCATTTTGGTTTAGAAAATCAGGGCGTTACAAACTTGGTATCAAAGACATAGGTTCAATAGAGTCCTAGGAAGTCTAAAAGCTACATCTAGTAGAGTCTTGTACATAGGTGTGTTGCGCACCACATTTATGTGCAGGAGGCTATAAGATGTTTTAGGAATAGTTTCCCTTCTTTCAGTACTCATGTCGTGCTAGTGATCATAATCTCAAGTTAAACTCTCAGTCTAATCCATCCTTCTCTTATTTCAGAATATTCCTCCAAAAAGAAGAAACTAGCCAGCTCCTCAGCCTGAACATCCTTTGGGCGAACATGTTTCCCATGCAGAGTTTAGCGCCGCATTCACCACACTTGATCAGTCTATGGATTCCCACAATGAACGGACACCAGCTATTCTAGCCAATCTAGTGGCTATTTTCACAGCAGCTAGGATTCAGGACTTCACCCGAATGAACCCTCCATCTTTCTTCGGGTCTAAGTCTGATGAAGACCCTCAAGAGTTAATTGACCAAGTCAAGAAGGTCATTCAAATTTTGGGTGTTACTTCTGTTCAGAGTGCTGAGTTAGCCGCATATCAGTTGCAAGATGTAGCTCACACTTGGTACTAACAGTGGAAATCCGAGAGGGTAGATGGTGCAGGTCCTATTGAGTGGGAGGAATTTGTCATGGCTTTCTTAGACAGATTCTTTCCCTAAGAGCTGAGGGAACCCAAAGTTCTTGAATTCATCAAACTCAGGCAGGGAAACATAATGGTTAGGGAGTATTCCCTCAGATTTACTCTGCTAGCCAGATATGCCCCTCATGTGGTTGCAGGCAATAGGGCTAAGATGAGCAAGTTCGTGTAAGGGGTGAACGATAGTGTGGTAAATAAGTGTAGGTCTGCGATGATGAATAGTGATATGACCTTAGCCCGACTCATGACCCATGCTTAGCAGATAGAAGAGCAGAAGGTTAAGATTAGAGAGAGGCAGAATAAGAGAGCAAGATCAGGCAGTTTCAGTTTTGCTCCACCCAAATCTGAGCGAGGAAACCATTCATAGTTTCATCCTAAGTCATCAGCTCCAGCTCATTCTACAGCCAGTGCTTCAGTTCCTAAGTTCAGAGAGGGTAACCAAGATAAAGACCCAGGCTCTAAGTCTCAGGGCAGTGTTAGCAGTGCCCGAACTAATCCCCTATGTCAGACTTATGGTAAGAACTACAAGGGTATTTGCAGAGACGGTAGTGATATTTGTTTTGGATATGGAAAGCCAGGCCACATAATCAAGGATTGTCCTCGATCAGGTCAGCAGAAACATCTCTATTCCCCAGCTCAGTCCGATCGCCTGAATCAGTAGGGTGCCACTTCCAGTGCTAATAGTGGGCAACGCCCAAACAGACTATATGCTCTTCAGACCCGATAGGATCAGGAAAATTCTCCTAATGTCGTTACTAGTATGTTATATATTTTCCATGTTCATGTTTAAACTTTGCTAGATCCAGGTGCATCTTTGTCTTTTGTTACTCCCTTTATAGCAGGAGATTTCGGAATCAGTCCTAAAATTCTAGCAGAGCCTTTTTCAGTCTCTACCCTAGTGGGTAAAACCATCATAGCCCGCCGGGTATACAAGAACTGCCCGGTTATGAAATTTCATAAAGTCACCTCAACAGACTTAGTTGAATTAGAGATGACTGATTTTGATGTTATTCTCGGCATGGATTGGCATCATTCTTGCTATGCCATAGCCGACTGTAGAAATAGAATAGTTCAGTTCCAGTTTCTGAATGAATCTATCTTAGAGTGGCAGGGTAGTACTTCATCTTTCAGGGGTCAGCTTATTTCCTACCTTCGGGTAAGGAGAATGATATCTAAGAGATATGTTTATTATCTTGTGCATATAAAGTATTCTAGCTCTGAATCTCCCAGTCTCGAATCAATCCCAGTGGTTAATAAATATTCTGATGTCTTTCCTATAGATCTTCCAGGTATTCCTCCCGAAAGGAAAATAGATTTTGGCATAGATCTTCTCCCAGATACTCAGCCTATATCTATTCTGCCATATAGAATGGCACCAGCAGAGCTTATAGAACTAAAAGATCAGTTGAAAGGTCTCTCAGATAAGGGATTCATCAGGACAAGTGTATCTTCATAGGGTGCACCAGTCTTATTCGTTCGCAAGAAAGACGGTTCTGTCAGAATATATATCGATTACCGTCAGCTCAACAAAGTTACGGCCAAGAATAGGTATCCACTTCCCAGAATAGATGATCTGTTCGACCAACTTCAGGGTGCCAGTTACTTCTCCAAGATAGACCTCAGATCAGGCTATCATTATCTCAGAGTTAAAGAATGTGACATTCCAAAGACAGCGTTCCATACTCGGTATGGTCACTTCGAATTTCTAGTTATGTCCTTTGGTCTTACCAATGCACCTGAAGCTTTCATGGACTTGATGAATCGGGTGTTCAAGAAGTACTTGGACATATTCATCATAGTCTTCATAGATGATATTCTAGTCTACTCTCGCACAGAGCGTGATCATTCAGACCATCTCAGAATTTTTCTTCAGACTCTCAGAGAGCATCAGGTATTCGCTAAGTTCAGCAAGTGTAAATTTTGGATAAGATCAGTAGAATTCCTTGGCCACATTATCTTCGATGATGGCATTAGAGTGGATCCTTAAAAATCCAAAGCAGTAAGGAATTGGCCTCGCCTTGTCTCTCCATCAAATATCAGGAGTTTCTTGGGTTTGGCTGGCTATTACAGATGGTTTGTTGAGGGATTTTCTTTTATTGCATCTCCTATGTCAATATTGACTCAGAACAAGGTCAAGTTTCAGTGGTTAGATTCATGCGAGAAGAGTTTTCAGGAATTGAAGACTTGACTCACCTCAGCTCTAGTTCTAACACTTCCAAATGGTTTAGATAGTTTTGTGGTATATTGTGATGCATCCAGAGTTGGTTTAGGTTACGTCCTCATACAGAATGGTAAGTTCATAGCCTACGCCTCTAGACAGTTAAAGCCACATGAGAAGAATTATCCTACTCATGATCTTGAGTTAGCATCCATAGTTTTTGCCTTAAAGATTTGGAGGCATTATCTTTACGGAGTTCATGTAAACATCTTCACAGATCATAAGAGTCACCAGTATGTCTTTTCTCAGAAAGATCTCAATCTTTATCAGAGAAGGTCGTTAGAACTCTTCAAGGATTATGACTTGAGTGTCCTTTACCATCTGAGAAAGGCCAACATTGTGGCCGATGCTCTCAGTAGACTCTCCATGGGTAGTATTTCTCACGTTGAGGATAGCAAGAAGAAAATAGCTCAGGAAATCCATCATCTTACCATACTAGGCATTCACTTAGTCAACTCTTCAGAGGGTGGTGTATGTGTTCAGAATAGTTCAGAGTCATCTCTAGTTTCCGAGGTAAAAGAAAATCAAGACAGGGATTCTAGCCTTGTCAAGCTAAAAGAGCCAGTTCAGAATCAGAAGGTTGAGGTTTTCTCCCAAGGGGGAGATGGTGTTCTTCATTTTTAGGGTCGTTTATGCGTTCCAGATGCAGATGACTTGAGGCAATGAATTCTTGCAGAAGTGCATGGTGCGTGATACTCTATTCATCCAGGGGACACTAAGATGTACCGCGACTTATGGGAGATCTATTGGTGGAGTGGGATGAAGAGAGATGTTGCAGAGTTTGTGGCTAAGTGCTCTACATGTCAGCAGGTTAATATAGAGCATCAGAAACCTAGTGGTTTCATGCAGGAGTTCATCATTCCTACTTGGAAGTGGGAAGAAGTGAACATGGACTTCGTGATGGGTTTTCCTCGTACTCGTAGTCAGCATGATTTAGTTTGGGTCATCAGTGACAGAATGACCAAATTAGCTCATTTTCTTCCAGTTTGTACTTTTTACTCAACCGAGGATTATGCCAAACTCTACATCAGGGAGTTGGTCAGATTACATAGTGTTCCCTTATCTATAATCTCAGACAGAGGTACCCAATTCCTCTCTCACTTCTGGAAAGAGTTCCAAAATGGTCTTGGTACCCAAGTCTGTCTTAGTACAACGTTTGATCCTCAGATAGATGGTTAAGCATAAAGGACCATTCAGATTCTCGATGATATGCTAAGGGCGTGTCCAATTAATTTCAAAGGAAGTTGGGATGACCACTTGCCTTTGGTTGAATTTTCATACAACAATAGCTATCATTTTAGTATTCAAATGGCTCCATTCAAAGATCTCTATGGTGGAGGTTTAGATCTCTAATCGGTTGGTTTGAAGTTAGTAAGGCCTCAGTCATAGGTCCTGACTTGGTATTCGATGCCTTAGAGAAAGTTTAGTTGATCTGACAGAGACTCCGAGCTGTTCAAAGTCGACAGAAGTCTTATGCAGATATTCATAGAAAGGATCTCGAGTTCCAGGTCAACAACTATATTTATCTTAATATCTCTCCCATGAAGGGAGTGAAGAGGTTCGGCAAGAAAGGGAAACTCAGTCCTCGCTATGTCGGTCCCTTCAGGATTCTCAGTCACTTTGGCAAGGTAGCTTATAAGCTCTAATTGCCTTCAGATCTAGCCTCAGTCCATCCAGTCTTCCATGTTTCTTTGCTCAAGAAGTGCATAGGTGACCCAACAGTTGTAATCCCTATTCAGAGCATTAACATTCAGAACAGCCTCTCTTATGAAGAGACTCCAGTTGAAATCTTAGACTATCAGACTCGTCGATTGAGGAACAAAAATGTTTCTCTAGTGAAAGTTCTTTGAAAATCAGTCTCATGAGGGAGCTACTTGGGAAATAGAAGAAGATATGCATACCAAGTACCCTCACCTTTTCTCCACCAATTCAGATCAAGATCAAGGTAACAGTCCTTCTTAAGCTTATTCAGTTTCACATTCAGTATTCAGTATAAACTTGGTATCTATTGCCATTGTATTCTCAGATATGCGTTCATGTGTCGGTACAATATTTAATCATGCATCATCTATGCATTCTCACCTTGAGAAACTCAGTTTATCAGATTGCTCATATACGTATTCATGTATCAGTTATCCATGCATCAGATATGCATGATCAATATGCTATGTATAGTTTGTCAGTCATGAGATCATGTTCAGATCACTATTTCCCCACCCAGTCAGTTTCATTCGAGGACAAATGTTCTCAAGTGGGAGATATTGTAATACCCGTGTCTTTTTCCTAGCTAGAAATCATATCAAGAATGATAGGACTTACTTTGAAATGAAAATATATTTTTGTACATGCAGTATTTTTGAGATTTTCACTTTCTATCACGTGGAAAATTGAGTTGGCTTTCCAATGATACTAATTTCATCCAAATCCGACATCAGACGAAGGAGTTACGGATGTTTTACTCGGAATGGTTAGAATCGCCCAGGTGCGACGGCAAAGTTGACGGACCGTCAACTTAGTGACGGACCGCCACTTGGACCGTTAAATCCAGGCCAGTTAAGCCATCTTTTGGATAAAGACTGACGGACAAGTTGACGGACCATCAAAGTTGTGATGTACCGTCAGCTAGGCCGTCAACCCTTATCTAGTGAAGCTTATTTCTGGTCCACGTCTGACGGGCTGAATGACGGTCCACCAGGAGTCTGACGGACCGTCAGTCAGACCGTCACATGCCACGTTTATCTTATTTCCAGGTCATTTTAATAGGGGGTATGGTCACTTATCACCTGCCTATATATACCAGATAAGTTTGAATTCAACCATTTTGCTCACTTTTATTTCACAAACAACAACTAGGGTTTCTCCCTAAATTAAATCTTCAAGACCAAGACTCAATGTTCTTCAATAATCAAAGGTTTTCAAATCCTCCCAGTTCAAAAAAAATATCAAGAACCTTGAGTCAGGTATGCATAGTGTTCATCTATGGACCCCTTTCATTCATAGAGTACAATAACCATGATTTTAAATGAGAAACTTTGATTTCCTTGTTGTTAAGTGGTGTTGTTATGTGAATGACCATTGTTTAAACTTCAGAATATTATTTTAAGATGATTTCCATGAAGCATGCATGTTTATGGTTAAAACCTATAAAATTGGGTGGTTCAAGATGATTAACATTTGTTGAGAAAACCTATGCCAAAGGTGTCCGTGCAAGGTGTTTGTTAAAATGCCTAGGATGCTCGAAGTCCATAGTTAAATGTTTTTATGATACCTAAATGACAAGTCCATATTAGCTATACACTCAATATGAATTCCATGCTATTTATGTGTTGCTATTATTGTGGTGTGAAGCATGTGTGATAATGGAATAATAGAATATGTACACAAAATGTATTCATTCTTTCCCTACCATGTTTGAGATGTTGAATAGATTCATGAAGTACACTATCCGTTACTTATGATATTATGAATTGTGGACTCAAATCTTGTGATCAAGTTATGTCATATGTGTCAGTTTTCTTCTATCGAGTCCTGGGGGTATTCATACCTGAAACTATAGTTGTGTGCCTAGAGACATGTCATGTTGTCACGATATCTTCATTCAAGCCACGTTCCATAGAATTCATTCAGTCATGTGACTCAGGAAACCTCAGAAACCTCATGATCTCAGTCAATTGTCAATATTATTCCATCAGTCAATGAAAATTTAGTAAACCCGGTTTATGTATAGTCATTTAAATCATGTTTAGTCTCTTCATATGGGAGTAGGAGTTAGCACTGAGCAAACCCAAGGATGGGAACTGTAATGCCCCGCACTTTCCTAAGGTAGAAAATGAACCGTTGTTCGTATATGTGAAAACCCTAATTTTGTAAGCCATATTTGGGCACCTAAATTACCAAGAGTACCCTAGTTATAAGAGAGCTTATTATGTGTTAAGTGTGGTTATCTAAGTCACTTAAGGTTGTACAAGCTAAGAGTTTTAAAATCCATCAAGTTTTAGTGTTTGAATTTACAAGGGTCATCTTTGAATGAGCATAACTTGATAAATATGTGGTATTAATTCATATTTCTACCCATAAAACTATAGAAAATCGAATTAGCTTTCCAACGATACTAATTTCACCAAAATCCGACTCCCGAGCTAGTAGTTATGGCTTTGCGAAGTAGAGTGAGTCGCCTAACCAATCACACATGGCCACTGGAAAGCATATGTGATGGCATATGCGGTGCCTATGTAAATATCGGCAATATCATATGCGGCTCCATGTAAATATAGGCGATATCATATGCGGCGCCTATGTAAATATATGTAATACCATATGCGGTGCATATCTTACGGTTTCAAATGACTTAAACACTCTATTTTTGGGTTATTTTGAGGGCAATTAAGTCTTTTGGCACTCCTTACACACCTGTAAACTTAACCCTACGAATTTAATAGATTCTAAACACATCATAACCCTATTATCAGTCTAAGTTCATTATCCAAGAGCACTAATGAAGAAAAACAACTAGGGTTACACAATCAATATTGAGGGTCCAATCTTTCAACGAATCTGTTACCATAAAGGTATGTGGGGTTATGAACAAGAACACCCTTTCGTTCTTGTGCCCAAAGTTTGCATTATTTTACAAAGACACATGATTTTTACATGTTTTATCATGAGTTTGAAGTAATAGATCTTATCCTATGTTGTTGTTCAAGATACTATGATTATTTTGAATGTTTAGAAAATAAACTCCATGAGTTTAAGATTATTGTTATGATTAAAGGCTGAAATTTTTCAGATTTCCGTATAAATTATGCATGCTTGTGACATAAAGCATAAATGTTGAAATGTTTTGATTAAGTATCGCTATAAAGGTCATTAACCCACATTGAGATTGTTGTTTTGAGAATTTATGTTCTACCTGCTCCCATGTTTAGACTATTTTTGATGAAGTATAGAAAGATTTGACCTTTTTGTCACAAAAGAGTTAAAATCCACTTTATGAAATGAGTTACGGATTTTATCATTTATTTAACTTAAGAAATATGATATTACCCTTAAAGTGGATTTTTCTTGAGATTTTTGAGCATAGTATTGGGAGTAGTATTTAGCACCGAGTTGGGTAGGTCACTACGGTTTCATACCCCAGAACTACGTGCCACCATAGGTTGAGACATTGACTTCCACTATATGTGGAAAATTGAGATAGTGATCACTGAGATGAGATTGTTCTACACCGATGGCAAGGGTAGGACAGCCCAAACCTTATGGGGGCAATTCGTGGGACATCATGGGTGTTCATATGGTGTTCATTTCGGTTAGAAAAACCTCCCAAAGAGTCGTCCCTCATTCTTAGATTGATTTTACTGATTTAAAAGAGATTTGAAATACAAATTTATGATGTATTCAATATTCCAGATTTCACTAAGATTGCTTGATGAGAGAATAAGAAAAGAATCTTGATATTTGGATTAAGTGTAATGGCTCATGATATCCAGATTGACATGTTTTACCATTCATTGTGTATGATTTTAGATTTTAGATTTCTTTCAAGCTTTATGATCCTTTTACAAATGTCCTGCATGATTTGAAAATAAAACTTATGACATGATCATTAAATATATATATATATATATATATCCATATAAATATATTTAGTTTATGCACCCCATGTACTCGGTACATATTCCATGGTACTGACCCACATATTTGTATGTGGGCTACATTTTCCCTATAATTTAGGTTCAGGTGCTCATTCCTAGGTTTGACCGTGATTATCCGAGCACGTTGATCTACATCCTCTGCAGTGGTGATTCCTCATGGTCCGAGGAATAGTTATTCAGATTTCCTCATTTACTTTGAGTCGTTCAGTTAATTTCTTGAGTTTGGGTCAGTTGGAGTTTGTCCCAATAGCTCATGGATATACAGATTAGTAGAGGCTTGTCAGACTAGATGGATAAATTGATCAGATTTGTCAGAGATGTCATATTTTGTTACTTTCCATATTTCATTCGAATTACAGTATGATATTATGAAGGATGTTTAGATGTTTTGATTATGATGACTTTGATTATAAGTTTTGAATGTAGAAAAATGGCTAAAAGGGTTAGCTTGGGGCTACTTGTTGCCTTAAGCACCGTGTGATGCCTCGGGGCCCGTTTTTGGGGCGTTACAAACTTGGTATCAGAGCCTAAGGTTATTGGAGTCCTAGGGAGTCTGACAAGCCGCATTAAGTAGAGTCTTGATCATTGGTGTGTAGCGCGCCACATCTATAAGCAAGAGGCTATGAAATATTTTAGGAAAAAAAGGGGTCATTTCATTTTTTCAGAAGTCTATCGTGCTTACAGTTGTTCCCTTTCAGCTATTAATTCATTCTCTCTTCTTTTAGAATATGCCTCCTTGCCAAGCTAGAAGAAATAACGCGGATCAACAACCTCAGCCTGCTGATCCCCTGAATGAGAATGTATCCCATGCTGAGTTCAGGGCAGCCTTTTAGGCACTTGCCCAAGCTGTTACCGCTAACGTTCAGGCCAACCAGGCCCTGACTCCACAATAACAAGGAGTTGACTTAGCTGTCGTAAGAATTCATGACTTTATGTGGATAAATCCGCC
Organism: Capsicum baccatum var. pendulum; assembly: GCA_030864225.1. Lineage (NCBI taxonomy): Eukaryota > Viridiplantae > Streptophyta > Magnoliopsida > Solanales > Solanaceae > Capsicum > Capsicum baccatum. The sequence goes on from CM061560.1 coordinate 43,189,801, forward strand.
AGAGTTTTATGGATTCAAGGTAGGTGAGGATCCGCAGTTGTATCTAGAGGAGATAAGGAAGATCACACAGGTAATGCACATGTCTGAGGAAGAGAGTGTTGACTTAGCATCCTACAGATTGAAATACCTTATGTATGACTGGGTGGTTTCTTGGAAAAAAAGGTAGAGTAGATGGTGCTGCTCCTATGACTTGGCAGGAGTTCCAGGATGCATTCCTGGATAAATTCTTTCTGCTAGAGTTGAGAGAGGCGAAAGTAGAGGAGTTCATGAACTTACGGAAAGGCTCCATGACTATTAAGGAGTATTTCTTGAAGTTCAATCAGTTAGCAAAATATGTCCCAAATCTTATAGCCAAAAACTGAGCCAGTATGGGTAAGTTCTTGATAGGGGTGTCAAGCTATGTGGTTAAGGAGTGTAGATCAGCTATGCTTAATAGTGAGATGAATTTTTCCAGACTGATGACCCATGCCAAACATATCGAATCAGATAAGATAAAAGAGAGGGATAGAGTAAGGGGGAATAAGACAGCCAGATCCGAGCAACCTACTTATGGTCAGAACCGATTGCAAGGAGAGAATCGCCCTCAGTTTCAGAGATGCTCATTTATGCCAGTACCATCGTCAGCTAGTGCTCCAGCACTTAGAGGTAGGCAAGAATAGGGAAACAGGTCTTCTATGTCCGGATCTCAGAATACTATGAGTAACCAGCCTAACCATCCACTATGCACTAGGTGTGGTAGGGATCACAGGGGTAAGTGTTTTTGGGGTCAGAAGGGCTGCTATGGATGTGGCCAGTAGGGCCACGATTTTAGAGATTGTCATCATACCAGACAGGGGAACCGTTATGTTCGCCCCCAGGCTTAGACTGCTAGTGCTCCAGCTTCTGTACCTCATCCAGCTCCTACTCATGGTGTTTCTTCCAGCACTGCTAGCGGTCAGTACAAGAATAGATTCTATTCTTTGCCTTCCCGTCAGGAGTAGGAGGACTCTTCCGATATTGTTACTGGTATGCTTTATGTGTTTCAGTTTGATGTTTATGCATTATTGGACCCTGGGTCTAGTTTTTCATACGTGACACCTCCGGTTGCTATAACTTTTAAAGTGAGTCCCGAGATTGTCTCTGAGCCTGTCCTAGTTCTTACCCCTATGGGTGAGTCAATTATTGCTCGAAAAATGTACTAAAAGTGTCCTGTTTCTATTCTTCATAGAGTTATGTTTGTTGATCTGATAGAGTTAGACATGGTAGATTTTGATGTTATTCTGGGTAGGTACTGGCTTCACTCTTGTTATGCATCCATAGACTGTCGTACCCATGTAGTCAAGTTTCAGTTCCCTGATGAGTCTGTTATCGAATGGTCTAGTAATTCCGCATCTCCCAAGAGTCATTTTATCTTATATCTCAAGGCTAGAAAGCTTATTTCCAAAGGGTGAATTTATCACCTATTCAGAGTTAAAGATACTAAGTCTGAGACTCCAACTCTCCAGTCAGTTGAAGTTGTTAATGAGTTTCCCATTGTCTTTTTGGAAGATCTTCCAAGGGTACCACCCGATAGAGAGATAGAATTTGGGATTGATCTTCTTCTCGATACTCAGCCCATTTCCATTCCTCCATATCGTATGGCACCCGCAGAACTTAAGGAGCTGAAAGAGCAACTCAAATATATCTTATATAAAGGTTTTATAAGACCAAGCGTGTCTCCTTAGGGTGCACCTGTCCTATTCATGTGAAAGAAAGATGGCTTTTTGCGCATGTGCATTGACTATCGCCAGCTTAACAAAGTCACTATCAAAAACATGTATCCCCTTCCAAGAATAGATGATTTGTTTGATCAATTGCAAGGTGCAAGTTACTTCTCAAATATAGACCTTCGCTCTGGCTATCATCAACTCAGAGTTAGGGAATGTGATATCCTGAAGATAGCCTTCTGAACACGTTATGGTCATTTTGAGTTTCTTGTTATGTCCTTTGGGCTAACTAATGCCTCAGTAGCTTTCATGGACCTCATGAATCGAGTGTTAAGGACATATCTTGATATGTTTATTATAGTGTTTATAGACGACATTCTGGTATACTTCCATAGTGAGAATGAACATGCAGATCATCTCTTTATAATCTTGCAAACCCTTAGAGATTATCACTTGTTCGCCAAATTTAGCAAGTGTGAATTTTGGCTAAGGTCAGTTGCTTTTCTGGGTCATATTATTTCTTTCGAAGGTGTTAGAGTTGATCCCTAGAAAACAGAAGCTGTTAGAAACTGGCCTAAACCTGTCTCTCCATTCGACATTAGAAGTTTCTTGGGCCTGGCTGGCTATTACCATCATTTTGTTGAAGGTTTCTCCTCTATAGCATCTCCTATGACGCGGTTGACCCAAAAGAAAGTGAAGTCCTTGTGGTTCAATTCTTGTGAGAATATTTTTCAGGATTTGAAGACTCGACTCACTACAACCCCTATTTTGACTCTGCCTGATGGCATTGATGGTTTTGTGGTATATTGTGATGCTCCTAGAGTTGATTTGGGTTGTGTACTGATGCAGAGAGGTAAGTTTTTAGTCTATGCCTCTAGACAGCTGAAACCCCATGAGAAGAATTACCCCACCCATGATCTTGAGTTAGCTGCTGTTGTGTTTGCTTTGAAAATCTGGAGAGACTACTTGTATGGTGTTCATGTTGATGTTTTCACTGATCATAAGAGTCTGCAGTATGTTTTTACCCAGAGAAAGTTGAATCTTAGGCAGAGAAGGTGGTTAGAGTTATTGAAAGACTACGATATAAGTGTGTTGTATCACCCAGGAAAGGCCAATGTAGTGGCGGATGCCCTTAGCACAATGTCTATGGGTAGTGTTTCGCATATTGGAGAGGGTAAAACCGAGTTGGATCATGATGTGCATCGGTTGGTTGGGTTGGGAGTTAGGTTGCTTGACTCCGCTGAAGGGAGTATGTTAGTACAGAGTAGCTCCTAATCCTCCTTGGTTTCGGAAGTAAAAGAGAAGCAAAACTTAGATGCTAGTTTGGTCAGACTGAAAGAATCAGTCAAGTACCAAAAGATAGAGGTTTTCTACTAAGGGGGGATGGAGTGTTGAGATTGCAGGATAGATTATGTGTTCCAGATGTCAAGGATCTGAGACAGAGAATTATGGATGAAGCACATGGTGCACGATATTTTATTCATCCTGGTGCTACCAAGATGTACCGCGACTTACGGGAAATCTATTGGTGGAGTGGCATGAAGAAAGATATAGTAGCATTTATGGCTAAGTGTGTGACGTGCCAACAGGTGTGTGACGTGCCAACAGGTTAAGGTAGAACACCAAAGACCTGGTGGTATGATGTAGGAGTTCGGTATTCCCACTTGGAAGTAGGAAGAGATAAACACGGATTTTATGACTGGTTTACCTCCTTCCCGACGCTATCATGATTCCATTTGGGTTGTTGTGGATAAATTGACTAAGTTTGCACACTTTTTGCCTGTGCATACTTCTTATACTTCTGAGGATTACGCTAGATTGTACATCCGGGAATTAGTCAGATTGCATGGAGTTCCCTTATCCATCATTTCAGATAGGGGTACTCAGTTCACTTCGCAGTTTTGGAGAGCTTTTCAGAAGGGTCTTGGTACCCAAGTGCATTTGAGTTCTTGTTTCCATCCGCAGACAGATAGTCAGGCTGAGAGGACCATCCATACCTTAGAGAATATGTTGAGAGCGTGTGCTCTTGACTTTAAGGGAAGTTGGGATGAGCATTTACCGTTGATAAAGTTTGCTTACAATAAAAGTTTTCACTCTAACATTGGCATGGCTCCATTTGAGACTTTGTATGGGAGGAAATGTAGGTCACCCATAGGTTGGTTTGAAGTGGGTGAAGCGGTCGTAAGTGGTCCTAATTCGGTCTTTGAAGCTATGGAAAAAGTTAAAGTGATTAGAGAAAGATTAAAAATGGCACAAAGTCTTCAGAAGTCATATTCTTATGTGAGGAGAAAAGACCATGAATTTGAAGTAGGTGACTTGGTGTATTTGAAGATTTCACCTATGAAGGGAGTGAAGATATTCGGAAAGAAGGGGAAACTTAGTCCCCGTTATGTTGGCCCCTACAGAGTTCTTAGCCGTGTAGGTAAGCTAGCGTATGAGGTTGAGTTACCTTCAGAGTTATCTTCCGTTTACTCTGTATTCCATGTATCCATGCTTAGGAAACACGTTCATGATTATGTTGTTGTAGATCCTTCAGAAAACCATGATGTGCAAGATAGTCTTTCTTCTTAGGAAGTTCCTGTTGAGAGTTTAGATCACCAAGTCCGAAGTCTAAGGAACAAAGAAGTTCCCTTGGTCAAGGTGTTGTGGCAAAACCAATCCGTTGAGGGTGCAACATGGGAAGCTGAGGCGGATATGCGATCCAAGTACCCGCACCTATTTTCCATAAGCTCCGATCAAGCCGAAGGTACCATTCTGCTTTAAATCATTCCTTTTCTATGCAGAATTGCAGTAGTTCAGCAGTTAATTTATACTATTCAGCTGTGATTTCATGAGTGATGCACCCCTTGTTGTGTCCGAAATGTAGAATGAAATAGAGGAAAGATTAGGAAGTTGCTTCATCTGTGTACCCTTCATTTTCTCTTTACTTTTAGTATACCCAGCATCATTTGAGGACGAATGTCCCTAAGGGGGACATATTGTAATGCCCCGCACTTTCCTAAGCTAGAATACGAACCGTTGTTTGTATATGTGAAAACCCCAATTTTGTAAGCCATATTTGGGCACCTAAATTACCAAGAGTACCCTAGTTATAAGAGATCTTATGATGTGTTAAGTGTGGTTATATGAGTCACTTAAGGTAGTACAAGCTAAGAGATTCGAAATCCATAAACCTTTAGTGTTTGAATTCGTAAGGGTCATCTTTGAATAATAATAACTTGATAAATATGTGGTATTTCTGCATATTTCTACCCACAAAATTATAGAGAATCGAATTATCTTTCTAACGATAACAATTTTACCAAAATCCGACACCCGATCTAGGAGTTATGGCTTTGCAAAGTAGAGTGCATCGCCTAACCAATCGCACATAGCCACTGGATATGCGGAGCCTATGTAAACATAGGCAATATCATATGCGGCACCTATGTAAATATAGGCGATATCATATGCGGCGCCTATGTAAATATAGGCGATATCATATGCGGAGCCTTTGTAAATATATGCGATATCATATGCGGCGCATATTTTATGGTTTCAAGTGACTTAAACACTCCGTTTTTGAGTTATTTTGAGGGAAATTAAGTCTTTTGGCACTCCTTACACACCCTTAAACTTGACCTTATGAATTTAATAGATTCTAAACATATCATAACCCTATGATCAGTCTAAGTTCATCATTCAAGAGCACTAAAGGAGAAAAACAACTAGGGTTACACAATCAACATTAAGGATCCAATCTTTCCACGAATCCGTTACCATAAAGGTATGTGGGGTAATGAAAAAGAACACCCTTTCGTTCTTGTGCCCAAATTTTGCATTATTTTACAAAGATGCATGATTTTTACATGTTTTATCATGAATTTGAAGTTATAAATCTTATCCTATGTTGTTTTTCAAGATACTATGATTATTTTGAATGTTTAGAAAATAAACTCCATGAGTTTGAGATTATTGTTATGATTAAAGGCTGAAATTTTTCAGATTTTCATATAAATTATGCATGCTTGTGATATAAAGCATAAATATTGAAATGTTTTGATTAAGTATCGCTATAAGGGTCATTAACCCACATTGAAATTGTTGTTTTGAGAATTTATGTGCTACATGCACCCATGTTTAGACTATTTTTGATGAAGTATAGAATGATTTGACCTTTTGGTCACAACAGAGTTAAAATCCACTTTATGAGACGAGTTACGGATTTTATCATTTATTTACCTTAAGAAATATGAGATTACCCTTAAAGTGGATTTTTCTTGAGATTTTTGAGCATAGTATTGGGAGTAGTATTTATCATCGAGTTGGGTATGTCACTACAATTTCATACCCCAGAACTACGTCCCACCGTAGGTTGAGACATTGACTTCCACTATATGTGGAAAATTGAGATAGTGATCACTAAGATGAGATTGTTCTACACCGATGGCAAGGGCAGGACAGCCCAAACCTTACGGGGGAAAGTCGTGGGACATCATGGGTGCTCACATGGTGTATATGTCGGTTAGAAGAACCTCCCAAAGAGTCATCCCTCATTCTTAGATTGATTTTACTGATTTAAAAGAGATTTGAAATGCAAATTTATGATGTATTCAATATTCCAGATTTTACTAAGATTGCTTGATGAGAGAATAAGAAAAGAATCTTGATATTTGGATTAAGTGTAATGGTTTATGATATCCAGATTGGCATGTTTTACCATTCATTGTGTATGATTTTAGATTTTAGATTTCTTTCAAGCTTTATGAGCCATTTACAAATGTCCTACATGATTTGGAAATAAAACTTATGACATGATTGTTAAATATATATATATATATATATATATATATATATATATATATATACGCATATAAGTATGTTTATTTCATGCACCCCCATGTACTCGGTACATATTCCATGGTACTGACCCACATGTTCACATGTGGGCTACATTTTTCCTATAATGTAGGTTCAGGTGCTCATTCCCAAGTTTGACCATGATTATCCGAGCACGTTGATCTACATCCTCTGCAGCGGTGAGTCTTCGTGGTCCGAGGACTAGTTATTCAAATTTCCTCATTTACTTTGAGTAATTCAGTTTATTTCCTGAGTTTGGGTCAGTGGGGGTTTATCCCAATGGCTCATGGATATACAATTTAGTAGAGGCTTTTCAGACTAGATGGATAGATTGATCAGATTTGTCAGAGATGTCGTATTTTGTTACTTTCCATATTTCATTCGTATTGCAGTATGATATTATGGAGGATGTTTAGATGTTTTGAATATGATGACTTTGATTATAAGTGTTAAATGGTAGAAAAACTGCTAAAAGGGTTAGCTTGGGACTACTTGTAGCCTTAAGCACCATGTGACGCCTCGGGGCCCGTTTTTGGGGCGTTACAGGAACTCACCTGCTTCCGATGAAAGTGTGATTCTTAGAAGCAATCCTTGTGTTCCAGAACTATGTAGCCAACATAGGTTGAGACATCAACACTACCATCTTGAGGGTTAATGGGGCGGACATTCGTCGTTCTCTTTTGGGGACACTGCCAGATTTGAGGGTCACTCACAGCATGTCTTTACCCGTGGCACGGTATTGACACCCTTCCAATCAGGGCTACGATTGGAACCCAGTTCAACTATTTTAGCATACATGGGACATGTCGGTAAAAAACTACCTCCCACAATTTCAGACTCAGTTTTATTAAAAGAACTCAGATAATTCTTCAGATATCCGTATACCACGACTGTTAGATTCATTCAAATCTCGGTTATAGTACGAAACTCAGACAATTCCACTAGATTCAGGACTGTCAGATACAGTCCCTCATACTATCAGAACTACATTTTCAGCCATGTATTAGCGTACAGATTTAGCTATCATGCACTCACGATCTCAGTTACTATGTATATATGTTTGCACTCTTACGTTCATATCAGTCAGTCAGTTAGCATTATTCATGCATGTAATCCCTTTACATTAACCTACCTCACTCATATACTCAGTACTCCAGTTGTATTGACGCATTTGCACTATGGTGCTTTCTTTTCATGTTACACCATTGGCTTAGAGACCCGAGTTCCAGACTAGTAGTTGCAGTCGCATTCAGCACACAGAGTTGCAATGAGTCCTCTTCATTCGAGGACAATATTACTTGATTTATTCATTTATTAATTTAGTTAGTTTTTAGTTTACGGAGTTAGTTGGAGACATGTTCCTTCAACTCCTTATTCAGACAGTACTTAGAGGTTTTCAGATTTAGTATTCAAACTCAGTTCAGATTCAGTTGTTTTGGATATTTTCTACCCACATGGATGTCATATTTTGACAGTTTCTTTATTCAGTTTAACCTTATGGCATATTGTTCATGTTTTCTGCATTTTACAAGTATATTATGCTGTTTACAGGTACAGATATCAGTCATGGGTTAGCTTGTGATCCTTCGGGGTCATAACCACCATGTAGTATTCCGATTTAGAAAATCAAGGCGTTACAAATAAACACTAAGGGCACGTCACCTGCAATCAGGAAATATCCCACAACGGTATCTCACACCGCTTGTACTAATAGTTCTAATATATCTCACATATATTGTAACATTACACCAAGATAGAACAGAAATAAGTATTATATTACATATAAGAAGAATAAGGGGGAACATGCACATACAAGATCATCAATTACAAGTAAAAGAAGATACGATAAATACATAGATGACAAATCAATATGACAATACAACACAACATAACATAATAAAGTAAGTGCAATGTATATGATGATGGTGCTAATGATGATGCACAAGGTCATCGCACAACTTCTGGGATCGTCGCACAATCCCCGTATACGCCTACGGAGGCAATCCTCCCAACGCATGATCCATGGGGGGTTCATCAACCCATATACAATCCACATATCTCATATCTCTTTTACGGTATATCCCTCGGAAAGAGTTTTATAAGGTGTTACAATAACTCCTTCTCGGTATATCCCTCGAGGAGGGTTTTAAAAAGGTCTTGCCAGTGTTTCTCAGATGTTGCCACACTGATACCAACGTTTCATGAATTTGTATGATATGAGGATGTAATGCTCACAACCAATCACAATAAGTTTTTTCACAACCAACCACATGATATATTTCCACAACCAACCACATGACATATTTTCAAAAACAACCACAATGATTTATTTCCACTACCAACCACATGATATATATTCACAACCAACCACAATGATTTATTTCCACAACCATGTGAGCCAATATCCACTTATTATTTCAGTTTCGTCCTCGAATTTTCACATGTCTCATATGCCAATAACGTATGAATATAATAACAATACAGTAATGGTACCATATTAAGAATCTTAACAATACAATGGAATTATTCACATGTATTCAAGGCTATTAATATCACGTAGGACCTCACACGGTTACAAATATCACATAATAACTCAATTTCAATAATTACATCATATATAGGCCCTGTCACGGGCACAACACATAACTAGCCATTTTTTATGATTAGTTTCCACCCTTAACATGCATTTTGTATCATCGTTTACTACCCAACCCAGTCTGAAAGAGTTAAGTCATAATAATCTACATCAAAAGCCGAAATTGGTCAACTACACTTCGAACCTACGACCTTACCTTTCACAAACAATCTCTAAATCTACTAAAAACATCAAATATGAAATCTACGCGTCAAAACAAAACCAACGACACCCATATTGACTACTTTTAGTTCGGGGTCAAAACGGACCCCCGAAATTGGTTTCCAAAAAAGAAGGACAAAATCAAAACTTTACTTCAAAACATGTTCTCCATAATCTTAGGAACCTATAGATGAAAACCCAAGTTAAATCGAGTAAACAATGAGGTTCAAATCGAAGAAAAATTATTTTTGAGCTTTACAGGATAAAATACTTGAAATCCGGGTTAAAATCAAGAATCTGAGTTATTTTGAAGGTTAAATTGATGAAAAACTAGTAATTATAAGATAAAAACACTATTCAAATAAAATGGAGTGAAATTGAAATTTAAAATCAAGCCATAAGATTTTTGTGCTTTTGAAAAATTTATCAAGAAATTACCAAGAAAATGGTGAATTCTTACCTTAAATCCGTAATAGAATCAAGAAATAGGTGTTAATCTAGCTTCCCAAGCTCCCACAAGTTTCACTTTTAACTCCCATACTATTTTAGGGTTTAACTTTCAAGAGATAAGATGAAAAATGAGCAAAATGGATCAAAAATAGGGGGAAATCTGCCATATATAGCAGAAAATCTGCAATAGTAGCTGTTTTTTTTATTTTTAAAAGTCCAATTTGAATTTCGACGGGGTGCCTGAAATTTGTTTGGAGTTCGATATATGCAAACAAACTATGTAATCATACTAAATTTGACGTTCCGAGCGCGTTGGCGAAGTCAGATTTTTGAAAAAAAGATCATTTTCACAAAGCTGACCCCCGAAACCTGAAATCACAATTTTCCAAATCAAGGGTTGAAATAAGATTTAAAAGCGTAAAATCATACCTAACATGCGAACACCCTAAAATCGACATTTAGGATCTGCTGGTGAAGTCGGATTTTTCATTCGAGGTCATTTCGATCAAATAGGGTCCCATACCTATATTTTTAATTCTTTAACTTTCCTATCAATATGTCGAAATGAGCTTGGGTGTCAGGACTCGAACCAAAGGTCTACCTAGCCTAAAATTAATATTACGGAGCTACTGACGCAGTTCGCTCGATCATCCGTCGCACGGATCAAAAGATATCCCCATAAGTCTAAAATAAGGCTCTCAAATCCATTAAAAACCACAATATCGCATAATTATACCAAAATGCATCAAAAATTAGGCCAATCACTCCCACACCTTAGAAATACTATAATGCAACTACGGGGAGGGGTAAAACAGTCAAATCACAAAAAATCATAAATTTCATATATTTCATCAAAATTTTAGGTCGTTACAATAATACTAAAATTTTTATTCATAAATATAAATGTTACATCCATCATGAAATTTTCTAACACTTGTTGCATCTACTTGAAATTGATTGCATAAAATTACCTAAATTCAAAGCGATAATATTTTTTAGTGAATTTTAAATATTATTAATTTTTGATATGTAACTTGTTGATATTGCTTAACTTATTAAATTTGCGCATGAATTTAGATGAATGTGGATGTTAATTAAGATAATTTAATCAATGAATTCAAATGTGCTAGACTATTTATCGATGTTAAAAATATTATAAATCATCGTAGAATTATGTACTTTATATAATAATATGTTAGAAAGTGTATGGATTGTCGTACCTATTAGATCAAATATATATTGAAAAGAAAATTGAACAAAAAATCAATAAAAATAAGGGAAAATGAGACTGTGTAACATTTTTAAAAACAAATAGCCCATGTTTGAGATTTTATCAAAAAATAGTCAGTCGGATAAAGTATTTCCACTTTATAGTTATTTCCTAATTTGGGTCACTTTGGCGCATGTAGTTTATATACAGTCCATATATAATACTGATTCAATCCATTTACAATACCGATACAATTATCAACTTGGGTCATTCAATCCGTTAAAAAATACTTCATTTTTTTTTTGCTATAAATTTTTTAACTAAAAATATTCTGCTTTTTTTATTGGTTAAAAATAATAATTAAACATAATTATATAAAAAGGGTATACTTGTTATATAGAATATATATCTATATAGGATATATGTATAGAAATTGTATAGTTCTATCAAATTTGTATATGTATAAAATATATATAGAAAGTGTATAAAATTATATGATAATTGTATAATATGTGTAAAAAAAAGTATAATTATTATATAAATTCTGTATCGAAACTATATAATTTTCGTATAAAATATTTATATGTATAGAAACTTTATAGAAGGTGTGTAGAAATGGTATAGAACAAACCAGCAAATTGAAATGACTAGAAAGTGAAATTTAAATTCCATGGCCATTTTCGTGGAAATAATTTAATTTGAATTGTCGTTTCTGTCATTTTCCCTAAAAATAAAGTGTTAGCCCATCTCAACCCACAATCTTATTTGGACTGGGTAGGACCATTCATTTTAAGGCCCTTTAAAGTGAAAGGTCAGCCTATCCTAACCCATCAAATTCTTTGATCTATGACCATGAGGCTTGAGTTAGGATGAGTTGGGCAGTATATTTTGACAGCTCTAAACCCACCCCTTGAAGTTGTGCCGTGGTCCTATATATTCTTTGGAATTGATGTACTGCAGGACATTTGGACACAATCTTATCACCAAATTAATTCTTCCGTTGCTTTAAATGCTTTCGCTTTTACGGATATAGAGTTTGTAGTTTCTTTTGTTATATATAAAAATCAAAAGGCGATCGATCGCCTTTCCTAAGGTGGCATAGTCCCATTTAGTTTTATTATTTTATTAAGTTTAAAATTCTCATTCTAAAATTATAATTAAATATGAAAGTGTATGTGTATTAAGTTAAGCCAAAAATTAAGATATCCCTACAATTAGAAGTGCAAAACCGATTGAGTTCGATCGGTAATTAGATGCGGTTTGCTTAAATAAGTTCGACAAAATATTTGACAATCCTCAGCTAAAAGTGTGCGCCTAAAATCAACGAACTGATTTCGGTCAATTTCTTTTGCAAAAAAGTGTCTCTTGAAGAAACTGACCACACTCGATCAATCGGTCTTTTCGACACAATATCAAGGAAATAAAAGGAAAATAAATCAATTTAGTTGATTTTTTTAACACCAAAATTTGAAAAATAGTAAAAACGTACGAAAGAATAAATGATACTGAAAGCAAAACGACTGAATCAAAACGTTCTTTATGATCACAATTAAAGTTGTGATAGCACAGAAGTAGTTCAAATTAGCAGAAGTAGAGATCAATGTCGAAATCGGAATAAATTGCAAGTTGGGTACTTCTTATCTCACTCCAAGTACTTTTTCTAGAAATGAGGATGTTGTGATGAATAATACTAAAAATGATATGATTAGAAATGAGGATATTTAGGATAAGGTGGGAGTGACTTCAATGAAGACCAAGATTTAGGAAGCGAGTCGACTGAGACAATTCAAGCATGTGAAGAGATGTACGAATATCCCAGTGCAAGATATGAGAGACTGGTTATAGATGACTTCAGGAGAGATTGAAGTAGACCGAAGAAGCATTGGGGAGAACTGATTAGACAAGACATGACATAGTTTCAGCTTACCAAGGACATGACTTTAAATATGAGATTGTGAAAAGCGTGAAATAGAATAAAAGTTCAACAGGTAGCAGCCTGTTGCCTTATTACTTATCCTTATTAGTAGTTGCAGTACTAATGATATAGTTGTTTGTGCTTTAGTTTCTGTTACTACCGGTTGATTTTTGATTTATGTTACTATCATTTTAATTTGTTATAGTTATTGTCCAATTACTATATGTTGTTGTTTTTTATTTGATATTTTTTGTATTTTTATTACTTTTTTTTAAAAAAATATTTTGGACAATTTTATTTTAGCAAAAAATTTGTCGAAAACATTCTCTATACTTTTAAGATAAAGGAAAAGTCTGTGTACACTTTATTCTTCCCAGACTCATTTTGTAGAATTATATTAAGTATATTATTGTTGTTATTGTTAGCTCTGAAATATAACTATAATCATCATTATATCCATTTCTTGTTATATTATATCCTTACCCTACTTCCCTTTAACGTCATTGTGTGTTAATTTATTGTGTCTCCAGGACTTTGGTGCATGTCCTTCTAAGACAATTTAAGTCTTTAAGATGCAGATGAGGAACCATACTTCAATATCAAAACCTAGTACCAGCAGTGAAAGCAATTGTGGGTCGTTTGACATAAAGGATAAGGGATAAGGGATAAGAGATAAGAGATAAAAAATAATAATTTTAAAATAAAACGCATGATTTTTTCATCTTGTATTTAGTTTGAGAATTATTAATTACTTTTGAGATTATTCATTTCATAATTTATATTAATATGATAGGATAAGTTATCATATATAAATAATAGAATGACTCTCATCTCATGAAATATCTCAATCCATGTGATAATTAATTTATTAATCCCATCCTTGTATCAAGAGACCCCTTGAAGTTGTGTCATGGTCCTATACATTCTTTAGAATTTATATACTATTTGACGTTTGATACCTACTTTAGCGCCCAATTAATTCGCCCTATAATAAATGTTTCTGCTTTTACGGCTATACCGTTTGCAGTTTCTTTTGGAAGAAAAATCGATTAGGAGATTGATCTCCTTTCCCAAGGTGGCATAGTCCTATTTATTTTTATTAAGGTTAAAATTCTCATTCTAAATACTCCCTCTATTTTATTTTAATTGATCTTTTTTAAAAAAAATATTTATTTCAATTTAATTATTCTTTTGACGAAATAAGGAGAATTTTATTATATTCTTCCAATACTATCCTTAATATTAAATGACTAAACAAAGTGTATTTACTCAAATTTTTATTTTCAAGGCATAATTAATAAGACTAATTTGATAAAATAACCTCCCTAATTTTCTTAATGGATATGCCAAATCCATAGGGGCCAACTAATATGAAACGGAGGGAGTATATATATTTAGGGTATGTATATTAAGATTAAGCCCAAAATTAAGATAGCAAAACCAATTTGAGTTTGATCGGTAATTGCTTTTATTTAAAACTAATTTAGTGTACGTGCGTTGCACGTGTATCAATCATTAATTACGATTAAATATATACAAAAAATAAATTATTGTGTGTATGTTATATTATTAAGTACAACTTTTAAAAATATCACATGAAGTTTTGGATATAAAATAATTTAGTTAAGTAAAGTTTAATATGATAAACCATCATCACATTAATAATTAAGGAGCAAAATTAAATGTAGTAAAAAATATATTCCTTGTTTAAATGTGTACTGTTGGAGATAGTTTGAATTAATGATGATCAGAGTTTAGGCACAATAAATAGAACTTAGTCATTGTACTTATTTTTATAATGCTAAAAGTATTTTATTTTTTACGAAAAATTATTTTTATTCTCAAAATTCTACATTTTTGTCGAAATTGGGGTCATTTCAGATGATGTTAGGGACCGTTTAATTATTGAATAAGTGTAGAGTTATTCATGTATCTTTAACCAACTACCAAATTAGTGCTATTGAGGTTATGCTTATTAGTTTAACAATATTTTAGACATTCTATATATTTCTAAATTAAAACCACAAATTCAAATGTTTTCATTACCCTTTTAAAATTTTGTGTGAATTCAAAACAATCAAACAAAAATAATCCACTATATAAATTTATGTGGATTTTGTTATAATTTTGAGATTTTCTATTGTGCCATATAAAGTAAGACGAAGCGGAATGATAATCAAAAGATACACAAAATAGTTTTGAAATATTATCGGAGCTCACCGGTGATGAAGAGAGAGCCAAGAAGACAAAAGTTGTTCTTACACTTTTCAAAGTGAAGCCAAGAACAACTTTCTCTTCTTGGCTCTCAATTTGTCGCCGATGAGCTCCGATAATATTCAAACCCAATCAAGTAATAATTAACACTTTCTTCAATGAAGCTTTGATTTGTGTGTTCATCTTTGCATTGCATGTTAGCTTGGTTAATATTGTTGATGTCTTCTTCATCTATCTTTCTTTAGTAAGCTTCTTCAGTAATTGAGGGATCATTACATTCATTTATTACTCACTCTTATTTTTATTTATTACTTCGTTTATCTTCAATTAAAGTATACTTTTAGAGAGTACCTTCATTTAAAGTATACTTTTAGAGCAAGAGAAGTGTGATTTAGTGAGGAAGTTTTAGATTAGCGTTTTTTCAAAATGAGTTCTTTGGTGGTGATGGATAATTAATATTTAGCTGCACATATAGTCTGTCTCATGTGTGCTCGATGTTGCTAATTTTGACCTTCTTTCATGTTTGCATGTTAGATATATCAATTTGGGATATTGTTCCTTTTTCAACTTTCACAACTTTTATCAAAGTATGACAAACTAAACAATAGAGTGGAATGAAGAAATTAACGTCTAATCCAGTGAAAACAAAGTCTTCAAGAAACACACAAAGACAATACAATGCTTCATCTGGTGAATATCATAAAACTGTAATATCAAAATTTACCCTTTTATACCTTACATTTTTACCTAATTCCAACATTAGGCCCGCTTCTAGCCCTAAACTATATCGAACTCCTCTTGTCTTTCATTCTCTTTAGTGGCTTGTATCATCTTACTCTTTATTCATCCATATACCTTCAAGGTATACACCTGGTGTTGGAAAACTATATTTTTTAATAGCAAAGATTAATCAATCGCAAATCGATACCTCATGCCCCTAAATTTATCATTTAGTTGCACTGATTTAGGTACAAGATGTTACGAAAGACAAGCTATAAAAATATACTAATAGGGGCGAGTATCATGATTTACATGGCCCCTCATGAGAGTTGAATAAATCTTGTTAATGTAACAAATAAATGTCACACTAATGATACAAAGGAGAATTAAAGCTAAATATGTACTACTCCATATTATCTTTCAATACCAAATCATTGTAGAATGCATCACATCTCAAAATTACAGAAACTCTAAGCAAAATTTAAAAAATGACTTAAATCACCGCTTGAGTAGGTAAATATGGCTCTTTAACAAAATACAAAAGTAAATTTAAATCTAGGGAACTTTCAAATATATTCTACGATTATCAACTAAGCATGTTCACCAAAATCAAATTATAACCTCGAACAATTGATAATGAAAAAAAATAATACCTCCTAGATTTCCAACTCTGCTAGTGATGACTCTAATAATCTATGATACCATATGACCTTATGAAGAAGAACCCGAAATTAGAAGACTTTTATATAATCAGGATTCATAATTCAAAAGGACACTAATTAGTATTTTAACATAATTTTACATATATGCTGTTCTTTTTCTTGAAACATCCCATAAAGCCTACCCATACATAACACCACGATAAGTTTTCAATATTAACAACATACATATACAATCTAAATAAACAACAAATAAGTTGAGAAAAAATCTTTCAAACATTCCTTGTTTGTGATCTTTAAGTTTTCCAAAAGATTTCATAATATAATCAAATACTTGCATCGTCACCAGTCATGCTCATAGGCTTGCATCGCGTCAACAATCATGAGACTGTCTTTTATTGAGCGAAGGTGGTAAAATGAAAAGCTACAAGTTTCAATTCAAAAGGTTGACAACTCTGAATCTATAGTTGCTTTTTATTCCAACCAAATTAGTACTCGATTTTCAAAATCACAAACAAGAACATGAGGACAATATAAATCAGAAAAAACACAAACTTTGGCATGATAGTACAGAGATACAAAAATCTTTTCTTTGTTCAATAAAGGCAAAAATAAAGGAAGGTGTAGGAACAACCTTATTCAGGACGGACACTGAAGATTGAAGTAGCTAGTTTTATCTTGTTTTTTATCCTTATAGGGCCACTGAACTAACTATCTCTGTTACTTTTGCTCCACTGTTGACCACCTTATTCATTCAAACCAATTATAATGTTTAACTTAAAAATAAATAAAGAAACTTGTACAGTTAATAGTATATGAAAACAAAAGCCAAAAGTGGCAGACGATTTGCATCCTAGTGCAAAAGAATTGGCATAGATATGATATCCTTCCGTGTGATTATGAATAGAATGAATATAACAAAGAAATTCACCAGATACATAGACTCCAAAATTACAAACTTATATACAAACATCAAGAAGCACATGGACCTCGTTCAAACAAATCCCACAATGGATATCAAAATATTCAGACCAAAAAAAATATAACATATGGATGTGCATATTTGAATCTATAAATTTAATTACTAACATAGTCATATAAATAAGGTATATTTGTTATTTACTATCGCACAAATAGAGAAACCGCCTAATAAAATCAAGCAAATGTATAACATTCTAATTTTTACACATTCTTATATTAGACCTTAAAAAGATGAAAAACAAAGCTAAAAATGTCAGGTTTGTTGGTTTTGTGAAGAGGATAACTATTCAATTGAGTATCTCTCTCCACAATATCCATGGGGACCAATGTTGTCAGTGTCTAGGTCTCGAAACAGAAAGTGATTAATTATTTATCATTTAACTAAGAGAAGCAGCAGTAGGAGGAAAAAATTATAATCCTTACTTACATTAATCTAAGATGGGAGGGATGCAGTATCAGAAGAGAAGCGTGTGTAGTAGTACCAACCATTTTCTCTTCTATTGTGAAAGAGCAACATTACATTTCATACGAGTCTCAATGACAGAGATATTCCAAGATAAATTTTCTTGTTATCACGCCTCATCTCCTCTTCCTTGGCGGTTATTGATATAATTTGAACATGAATAAAAAATATGGGAAGAAGATAGTATAAATCACAAAAGCATAAACTTCAACTACCTTTTTAATCATTGCATAAAGCAGTAAAACCAACTGCTGTTGTGGCTTGCCATTGGTACTTGCTATCCATCCCAGAGAGAAACCCCTTTGCCTTAATCCCTTTTCTTCTTCATCTTAGTGCAGAGTTGAATCCAACAAAAAAACATAGAAATTACTGCATATTCTTATGCAAAAAAAATAGTGTCGATTGACATACCTCCATTCTTCCTATGCAAGTGAAGTCGATATATAGTATAAACAAATAAAATATATTTGGTTTATTCACTTCATAATATAAACTTGTATATGCGACTTAGGCCAATACTTTGGTCCTTGTACGCTATCTACATCTCTAATTTCAATTGAACTTGACAAAGTTTCTGAGGTAACATTCTATGAAAGGATTACAGTTATACATTAGAACTTTCAAAGTTTGAAATTACCAATTTCTTTCCAAGTTTGTAATTACCAACCTCATATATTGATCTCTTGCCTCTGGATGTTTCCAAAACTTCTCGACTCGAGAAAACTTCTATTTTCGATCAATATTTACATATTCTCATATTTTCAAGATACTGTAAATAAAATAGACAAAAAAATAAACTTATAAGTGTTTTAGAAAAATATAGAATGCACAAATCAAATATAACGTAAGATGTTGATATCCACAACTTCAGTGATAGGATCCATTGTACTAAGTTTTAAGAAAAAAATTAGAACGATAAGAACGTATAATTTCATAATTTCATAATAGAGGTAAATTTGTCAGATGAGAAGAATTATACATGAATATGTGAATCTTGTTGGTAGGTGGGTAGATAAAGAAGGTTATTTATGAACAATAGAAATTATAATATATTCAACTAACAAGAGACAGTAAGGTAATAACAAAATCAGCGAAAAGAGAAAGTAGTCTAATGTACACCTTAATCTAAGTAGACTAATGTATACGTTAAGCTAAATTAAACTAAGCAATTTAAGCTGGCATAGCAAGTAATATATTGTGTTTAAATTAACACTGCAAAAAGGAGAGACGATATAATGACAAAAACCTGACAATAAAATTATTGAAACTGTTTTGAGACAAAGAACGATGAATAATGGCAAACCAAATACGAACAATAAAAACCATAACAGTTTATAACGATGAACAATGAAAAAAGCTCAAGCTTTTATAAAGAAGGACAGAATGTACAAACCAAACAGGAGATCAAATAGGCAAAAAAAAATAATCAAATAGGACACAAATTGGGAAAGACCAAATAGAACACGAATTTTGATGGAACATAAATTTGGGAAATACAAAATAGAACACTAATTTAAATGAAAAATCCGATGTTTTTTTTTGTGTGAAGAACATGAATTTGGAAAACACCAAATAGAACACAAATTTGAATGGAAGAAATCAGGTATTTTTTTGGTAAAATCAAGTAGGGAGAAAAAACGGGTGTTTTTTTTCCGAAAGAAATCAAGTATGGCAAAAAAATAACGGGTATTTATTTTGGTGAAATAATCCAAGTAGGACACAAATTTGAAAAGAATTTAATTGAAGGAGACTTTTAGTATATTTATTTTGAATAATTTAATTGTAAGGAAAAGGGTAAAAGATCATTTTATCTAAAGAGGACTATTTTAATGAAGGGCAAAAGTTTAAATCACTTTTCTAAGGGTCTTTACACTTTTAATATATTATAGATAACTTTGACCAAAATTTTAACACGGCTAGCTAAAGCTGCGTGTTTAAAACCGACAAACCAATTTTGGTCAATTTTCTACAAAAGAGTTTCCTTTTGGAGAAACCGCCTGAATTCAGTCGATCTTTTTGGAACACAAATCTAGGGAATTGAAAAACAATTGATTCAGTTGATTAGTAACATTGTACAAAAGAATGAATGATACTGAAAGTACGATGAGTGAATCAAAACTTCTTTATGATCACGATGAAAGTTCGGCTTTTGAATTGTAAGTCACAAAAAAGTTTGAAAATGAAGTGGAGGTGACTCAAGTTTTAATAATTGAATACAGGTGACAATTACTTTATTATGGATTAAAAAAGTTGAGAATAGTCCACAAGTTTTTTAATTTACACTTTGATCCAATATAAACCCTAATATATAACTGAAAAAGGAGGGAAAAATACGTGTTTCTCTCTCTTCGCATTTATTGTTGTTTTCTTTATCTTCGCCATTTTTATTGTTAATTATCGTTGCTGCTTTATTTGTTATCTTCTTCTTCATTATCATCACTTCTTCTTCTTCTTCTTCTTCATCTTCATCTTATTCTTGTTAACCATTGTTGTTGTTGTTACCGCTACTGTTGCTACTTGATCAATTTTTTAGGACAAATTTTGTTTCGTATACCACTTGGGTATTACTTCATAGGTGATTTTGGTAAGTAAAATTATGATTTTTAGTTGAATTTTTCATTTGAGTACACTGCTATTGCTGTTTTTTCAACAATGGATGTAACCTGAACATGAATCCAACGGATGAGTCATCTATTGCAACCGATTACCCATCTATTGCAAATCATCTATTGCAATAGAAAACTCATATATTAATGTTACAGGTTCTATAGTGCTATAACATGAATCCAAAAGATGGGTCATCTATTGTATCAGACGAGTCATCTGTTGTAACAAATGTCTCACCTGTTGCAACAGAACCTAAAGTTGATTCCAATATATGAGTCATATGCTACAATAGGTGAGTGATCTATTGCAATAGATGACTCACCTACTGTGCATCCCAACAGGTGAGTCATCTGTTGCAATAGATGGATAATTTATTAAATAGATAACTTACCTGTTCCAACAGTTGACTCTTCTTATAGAATAAACTTTAGGTTCTATAGTATTGTAACTTGAATCCCAACAGGTGAGTTATCTATTGCAATATATAACTCATCTATTTTAATAAATTATTCACCTATTACGAGAGACGACTCATCTGTTTGGATTCATGTTATAGTACTATACAATTATTATTAATTTTATTATAATATTATGATTAACTTTTTAACAAATGTCTTTAGGTACCACTAATGGAGAGATCAGTAACAATGGGGGTGGATTATCATGCTGAATGGATCAAGAAGAATAATTAATATGTTTGGTGTTAGAAGGAGGGTAAAGTGTTAGAGACGATAGCGATGGTAGTCCAAAGTAATGTTTTGTATGATGATTTTCTGAACTTAATCATCAGCTATTGTGGACTAAATTTTCAACCGAAAAAACTTGTCATTAGACACATGCACAACTCCTTTGAAAATCAGAGGGTACTACTTTTCAAAATAATAGATTAGGTTCGGTTGCATGCTTATTTGAGTGATTCAGTTAGGACCGTGTTAAGGGTGTATGTGGTTGAAAAACCAAGAGAGAATGCAAATCAAAATGTAGAAGAAGAACAAAAAAAACAAGATATGTTTGATGATAAGTTGGATGATGTGGACATAAATTTTCCATATGATGGTGAGAGTAGTTGGAGATAAAGTGAAAAAGGATAATCAAACACCTATGCCCATTGTTACAAGCAATACAGTGGGCGGTTCTTCTCAATCAATGCAGTTGGGCAATATTCAAAATGATGAGATACATTTTTACAAGGGAATGACATTCAATACTAAGGATTAACTAGCTACTTCTTTGTATATTGCTTGCTTGAAAAAAGATTTTCGACTAAAGAAGGTGATTAAATCGAGGAATGTCTATTATTTTAGATATTCTAATCCACACTGCAAGTGGTGGTTGAGGATTGTGAAATACTTAATTTCTAATGGATTCAGGATTAAAGTTTATGAAAAGTATCACACATGTGGTTCGGAGCATATTATGAGCCATAATCCTCATGCCATGACAAAGGTCCTTGTTAAATATTTCCCAAATAGATTCCCAAATGGCAAAGGCCCTTCTATAAGTGATATGACCAATCAACTCCGTACAGAATTGGGTGTTACAATCAATTATTATAAGATATATATGACCATGAGGATTGCCAAGGACATGGTTAGGGGGGCACATGAACACGAGTATGCAGTCTTTGATGGCTATCATTACATGCTTGAGTCTACAAACCCCATGAGTAAGACGACATTGCATGTTGATGAAAATGCAATGTTCAAGTACTTTTTGTATCCCATGGTGCTTAGATTCTTGGTTTTCAATAATTGAGAAATTTCATAACCATCGACGGGACTTTCTTGAGGAGCAAGTATGAAGGAATTTTGCTATCGGCGGTGGCACAGGATGCAGAGAGTCATATATTTTTGAATGCTTTTTATGTGGTGGACAAGGAATGTGATGTATCATATGCATTTTTTTTGAACAAATGTGAAGTTGTGTAGATGATATAGAAGAGTTATTTATTATTTTGAATAGGCCTCCAAGTATCCAAAAGATGGATTCAATTTTTTACATTTCTGCACATTTTGGTTGTTGCATGAGGCATCTTGAATAAAATATTTGAACCAACTATCACAATGAAAGGGTTGTGTCTCTTTTTTATAGAGCAACCAATGCATATTAAAGAGTTGCATTTTTTGACCATTTCAATTAAATAAGGGATATGTTACCCAAGGTAGCACAACATCTTAAACGTGTTGGTATTGAGAGATAGAGCCGGAAATTTTGTTTAGGAAATAGGTAAATTATTATAAATTTAATGCCTTGTTTGAGTTTAAGTTTGTAATATCGTATGATGTCGTACTAAGTGATTTTTTGTATAAGTATAATATTGTGATGTCAAACATAGTTGAATCAATGAATTCACTATTTTGTGTTGAAAGAGAATTTTCCATTGTGGCGTTATTTGATGAAATAAACAAGAAGTATGCGGAATTATTTAATGAAAGACGTATGGAGTTTGTGAACACAAGAAACAAAATTGTTCCAAAAATGAAAAAAGAAATATCAAAGAACCTCTGTTTGGGGAATAAGTTATTTGCTCATCAAATAGCAAACTACAAGTTCAGTATCAACGATCTTGGTGATATTGCCACAGTTGATCTTTAAACAAGATCTTGTACATGTAGAGTTTTTGTTGATAAAATATCTTGTCCACATGCTATGGAAGCACTTCGAAACCAATATGGTCCACAATATGGAACTCAAATTTATAAGTACTTGTCTCCTTATTATTCGATGGGAAGATATATAATGGCATATTTGAGAATATCAATCTGGTGCCTCCAAAAGATTCTTGGATTGTTCCTGTAGAGCTTTTGGAGATATTAATACTTTCTCCACGTATTGACCCAAGAAGGATCAAGCCGGGAAGAAAGATATATAAGAGGAGGAGTGGAGTCAGAGAAATATTTTCATCAAGAAAAAAACAAGTGCTCCATATGTAAGAACATTGACCATAAAATAACTACATGCCCGGATTGTAATGCACCATGATCGTTATAATAATAAACTTGTGTTGTTGTTTGCTATGACTCTGATAAATTTAACTCATCGTTGGAAATGTGAATGTCGTTATTTATTATATAAAATATATTTTTTTATAGTCCAACAATTAGTTTGTGCATCAATAAAAAAAGAAAACAGGAAATTAACTAAATACAATAGACACAAAAATATTTTCAGTAGATTACCCATCTGTTGCAATAAACGGACCATCTGTTGCTATAAATGGTCCATATGTTGGAAGAACACAATAGATTTATTGCCACTGGATAGTGTTCATCTAACAGATGACCAATCTGTTGCAACAGATGGGTCATTTGTTGGAAGAACTCAAAACACGTGCTGCTAGATTGTGTTCTTCCAACAGATGGACCATCTATTGCAACAAATGGTCCATCTGTTGAAAGAACACATTACAGTTCTTGCCACCGGATTGTGTTCTTCTAATAAATGACCAATCTATTGCAATAGATGGTCCATCTGTTAGAAAAACTCAAAACCCTTGGTACTGGATTCAAAATTTTGCCAATTTAATTAGATTTCTTATGATTTTGTTTAAGTGATAGGCAGACAAACTTAATGAAATTGTCATTGAAAAATGCATCAACTGGATTTCTTGTGGGATTGTTTATGTAATAGAATTAACCAAACGCTCAAAACTACCTACAACCCTCAACATCTTAAGAAAAAGAAATAGATAGAATGAAAATTAAATAAGAAATAAAGTCAAAGTCGACCAAACATAGATTTTTTCATTCATTACATACAAAATACAAAACAAAATAAAACAAAATATACATTAGGTAGATCCGATATAAATAAAAAAAAATTCATATGATAAAAGAAAAATGTAACCTAATTATTATTCTTATTCTTATTATTTTTGTTGACCGAAAACCCATTGTGCAGCAGCAGAGCCCTTAGCCTTTGAATCTTATGAAACACCCCTTCTCTCGTGGTGCCCAACTCTCATCGGAGTTCATGAACCGGCTTTTCAAGTTCTCACATGGTGTCGATCAAAATCTCCATGTCCCAAATTGGATTAGCCATATCTAGAACATGCATGCATTAAGAAAAATTGTCAAACACTAAAGAAAAGAAAAGAAAAGAGGCTGAATGTAATACAACGTATACTACCAATTGGTACTTTTACAAAACCATAACATGTTAGTAATTTTCATATTAGAACAAGAAAGTAAAACATACCTCAACGGACGAAAAAGGAATTTGACTTTGGAAAAGAAGTGGTTGAAGATGTAATAGTGTTTTTATGAAAGACAAATACAAGATGTAAGATATAAATGAGGTGGAGAAGACTAACGAGTAAGGACCTATTTATAGAGGATTGAATTTGAACGTGTTAGGCAAAAAGTCATGACTGTTCACCTTTTTTTAAAAATAATTATATCCCTTATTTAAATCAAACTGGTGATTTTTCAATTATTTAACTTAAGAAAATTTAAATACAAAGAGGTGAAAAGTCATGAATTTTCACCTTTTTAATACTAACATTTTATTAAAATTAAATAACTACTTTTTTATGATTTAAAATTGTGTTTATCATTTTTTCCTTATTATTTATTTACGAATCATTTTTATTTATTAAATGATTAAAAAGTCATGATTTTTCATCTTTTCAATAACCATTTTTATTAATAACCATTTTTAATGAGTTCTTTTAATAGATGGTCCATCTGTTACAATAGACAGGTTATCTATTGGAAGAACTCAAAACCTGGATGCAGTTCTTTCAACAGATGGCCAATCTGTTGCAACAGATGGGTCATCTATTGGAAGACTAAAAATCATAGTTCTTCTAAAAGATTTCCCTTTTGTTGCAATAGATGGGTCATCTGTTGGAAGAATTCAATACATTAGCAGCAAGGGTTTATCCATCAGGTTTTTAGTTTTTGAGATTGTTGTTACCCTTTCTAATAGAAAAATAAGAAAGGTTTTGAAGATGGTTACCCTTTGAGTCTTCGTAGTTTTGTACTCTACTTTATGATGGTAAATGAAGATAAAACACTATTTTGTTTATGTCACTGATGGGGTAGGAAGAATAAGGTGCTTACAGATAGATGAATCCACTTTTATGTGTGGGAGGTATATATTACTGATCAGGTTATTGTGACAACAACCATAAAGTTCAATGATTTTATGAATGCTTTTTTTACCGATTGGGCATTGATCCTTCAAATAAGATCCTGTATTTTATAATTAATTTTGATACGTTTAAATTGATAGGGTTGAGGGACCTAAAAGGTGGTATTGATACCCCATTACAGTTTAATGATGGTTTTAATCATGCTTATATGTCAAGTTTGGAGAAGGGATCAATAATTAATGGCAATTTAGAGATTTAATAGTGATTGGATTGGTTTAAATGGTGCAATGGAGTTTTACAAGGCCGTAAAAGCCTCCCAGTGCAACAAACAATAATGGAAAACCAATATAAATTGCCCTAGTCCAAATTTATATGGATGAGTTGCTCGGGGTGATAATTATAAATTAGAACGTGCTATAGGAGAATATCTGCGAAAGAAGGGGGAGTTGCTGAAGACTATCTTATCTCAGACCTTATTAAATAAGAAACACAGGGTAGCAAGAAGGAACTTGTAGAGAATCTGACCAATGAAATTAACTTGAAAAATGAAAATTTGAATGAGCTGGAAAAATAAAAGTGTATCCAAAAATAAAAATTCATCAGTTGTTGTTGAAAAGAAAAATGGTAAAGTGGACTGGAGCTGTACATTTTGCAAGGTAACTGTGACTAGTTAGTGTGATATAAAAATCACCTCCAAAGAAAGAAACACAAGTCCAAGAAATACGCTTTGCAAGCACCGAGGGATGGGAAGATGTACAATCAAGAATAAAACTTGCGCCAGGAACTGCTAAAGTTAAAATAAGGGATCAGGCCAAAGTTATAATTTCTTAAGTTAATCTTGTATCTTATGCCTTCTATTTATGGTCTGATCAAGTCAGTAGCAATGGAAACAAGAAGGTCTGAAGTTGAGCAGAAATCCCATACCTTTTATTTCCACTGCAAACGATTTTAGTCGAACTATACTAAAGGCATAGAATGCAAGTTTAACTTCAGAAATTGCCATCTTGGCTTGAACCCTTATTTTATCTTCAACAATTCTTAGTGCAAGTTTCATTATTGATAGTATGTTTTTCCATCCATCGGTCCTCGCAAAGCGGCTTTATTGAACTTGTATTTTTTTATTTGGAGGTGATCATTTAGACCACGATCACTAGTCACAAATCCTGGCAAAGTGCACAACTTCAGTCCACTCTACCATTTTATTCAATAATGAGTGTTGGATTTTCATTTTTGAATAAACTTTCTGTAATGCCTTGTATTTGCCAAGCATAATCTAAGTCCTAATACATGAGTATTCATATAATTTTTTTTTTGAAACACTCAATATTTTTCAGTTCAGAGCATTCCATTGAGTAGGAAGTTCAGTTAACTTTCCAACGATATAAAATTCACCTAAATTCGATAACCAGGTAAAAAGTTATGACAATTTTTAATTTCAGTTGTTAAACACCGTCATTTTAACCTTTAGCGTATCACGGAGTTGGCCAATCTCATTTTTGGTAAATTCCATTGAGGGTCCTTGATCCTAGCGCATTGAACCATAGGCCAACATAATATTTGTCCATTACCAATGTCGAAGCTCGATAACACCGCGTTGCGGTGAACTTCCAGGTCCCAATCAGTGAAGGACCGCGATTTCCATACATCGACCCACAGACCAGTTTCCCAGTTGTCTGATTCCAGTGACACGGAGCGACAGCGCCGCATCACGCTAGCCCAAAAAATTTAGATTTTCGGTCTGTTCCGAGTTTTAATTCCAAGGGCTTTTAAGTACTTTTCCCTTGTTCCAGTCAGCCCCAAACAAGAAATTAAGTCCCTAATAACCTAATTGAGCATTATTCTAATCAAATTTTCCCTAAAATCAAGAATATTCTCTAAATTAGAAAAACCCTAACCTTCAAGAATAAAGGTCAACCTTAAAGAACTCTCCATCAATCCTTCCAAATTCTTCATCCTAGGTATGTTAGATGTTCATCCATGGATTCCTTTCATCCATGGAGTCCAAGTAACCTATTGAAATTTCACGTTTGAATATTTTCAAGATATTTGATTTTTAAATTATGATTTCATCTATGAATCTCCATGTACTATTGATTTTATACCATGTTACCATGAAATTATTGTTATTATTCAATCCTCTATGTTTTAATATTATTATTTATTAAATTAAACCATGATTTAATGCTATTATGATGAATTCATGCTATTCCTACAAGTTCCATGACATTCCTATGATTGTTTTGAACCATGAACTACAAGTGTTTGATAAAATGCCTACATGAGTGATTGATTTAATAAAAACCTTCATGATTTGTCCCTTAAGCTTTTGTGTCTTTTTAGTATTATTGTTTTGAGTCCTGGGTAATACCCAAAATCCATAGCTGTTTAATTAAAGTCTAGTCTCAGTACATTATAGAATAACTTCAGATTATACTATGAGCATTTTCAGAAGACAAATATCAGTCAGTTAAACTCAGAACAGTCTAGTATTTCAGTGTCTTTTAGTTGGGAGTAGGATTTAGCACCGAGCAAGTGTAGGGATGATGGCTCCCCTGTCAGATAGGCAGAGTCATTATTAGCATTCCCTAGACTCCAAAACTATGTAGCAAGCGTAGGATATGAGTACTCCCCTGTCAGACTAGGCTTGACTATCTCCCAGGGGTTACCCGTCAGTTCAGGCTTGACACCATTAGTCGTTTGGATATTATAATAGTTTAGTGGATCCACACATCTATTATTAGTACCCGTGGCACAGTATTAACACCCTTCCAAATGGGGTTACAAGTTAGACCCCGATTAGCTTAAATTGAAAAATATCGGTTAGATGATACCTCCCACAGTCTCAGATACAGACTCAAATATAATCTCAGTTACAGTCCCAGCTCAATTATTCATTCATTGTGTTATTTGTCCAAAGCATACAGATATCAGTATTTTTCAGTATTTCTGTTTACAAATTTTACTCAGTTTATGTTATATGCTTGGTCATGCATCCTCAATATTTACATATCTTTATGTATTTTTCGTATCTATAGATTCCATGCTTTTTATTCAGTACTCCATGCTTAACATGCATATCCAGTTAATTATTATTATTCCTATTCAAGAGACCATGCATATCAACCTACCTTATTTAGCATACCAGTACATTCAAAGTACTGATCGAATACCTTTCTTTTGCTCTATGATGTATCATATAATAGAGGTTGACATTCAGTTCCCAGATTTCACTTAGACCTTCAGATCATTAGCAGTTTCAGTAGCAGTGGTGATACCTCATCAATCAAGGATGGATTATATTACTTCATGGATTTATCTCAGTAGTCGGTAGAGTTAGTTGAGGCCTATCCCATAAACTCATAGTATCCAGTTTAGAGGCTTTTCAGACACTATAGTTAGCTATTTAGATTATTCAGATTTCAGTATTTTGACAGATTTATAATGCAGTAGTCATTTTATTATTGAAACCTTATGGAAATTTAGTTATTCTTCCGCATTCATGATTATATTATTCAGTGCTTATAACAGGTACCAACTCATGGGTTATCTTGTGGTCCCTCAAGATCGTAAGCACCGTGTAATGACTACGAGGTAGTCTCGGGTCGTTACAAACCTGGTATCTAAGCCTAAGGTTTTAAAATATCCTAGGAAGTCTGAAAGCCGCATCAAGTAGAGTCTTATTCTTAGGTGTATAGTGCACCACAGTTATGGACGAGAGGCTACAAGGCATTTAGGAAAAAGTTTCCTTTCTTTTAGTATTCATATCGTGCGATTGAGCATGAGCTCAAGTTAAACTCTCAGTCTAGTCTGTTTTTCTTCTTTCCATTTATAGAATATGCCTCCTAAGAAGAACAAAAGAAGCACAGGAACTCATCCATCCCCTCAGCCCATACAAGAAGATCCTCTGGATGAGCATGTCTCTCACGCAGCATTCAGAGCTATGTTTTCTACTCTATCCAATTCAATAGCAACTTAAAATGAATGGTCAGCTGTTATTCCAACCAACCCAGTGGCCAATACTGCTGCAACTAGAATTTGGGATTTCACCCGGATGAATTCTCCTTCTTTCATGGGGTTTAAGTCTGAAGAGGATCCATAGGAATTCTTAGATACGGTTCAGAAAGTAACAGATGGTATAGGGGTAATGTCTAGTTAGAGTGTCGAGTTGACTACATACCAATTACAGGATATATCCCATACTTGGTTTAAGCAGTGTCAGGTTGATAGGGGTGTAGGTGCGGGGCCTGTAGAATAGAAAGAGCTTGCCATAACTTTATTAGATAAATTCTTCTCACTGGAGTTGAGAGAGGACAAAGTGTTAGAGTTCATTAATTTTAGGCAAGGAATCATGAGTGTGAGGTAGTATTCCTTTAAGTTTAATTAGTTAGCTAGGTTTGCTCATCATATGGTAGATGATAACAGGTCCAAAATGAGTAAGTTTCTGTCTGGTGTATCTGATAGTATGGTTAAGGAGTATAGGACCACAATGTTGATTAGTGAGATAGACTTATCTAGGTTGATGGTTCATGCTCAACAGATAGAGGAGAAGAAGATTAAGGAAAGAGAGATAAGAAACAAGGGGTCTAGGATGAGTAGTTTTAATTTCAATAAGCCAAAGTCAGAAGGTGGTAACCATCCTCAGTTTTATCAAAGGTGTTCAGCCTTAGCACCCTTTATAGCCAGTGCCCCAGTACCCAAATTCAGAAATGACAATAGGGATAGGGCACCAGGATCTAATCCCCAGGATAGTGTTAGTATTGCTCAGATGAATCCTCTATGTTAGAAATGTGGTAGACACCATCAGGGTAAGTGTAGAGTGGGTAGTGATGTGTGCTTCAGGTGTGTTAAGCCAGGCCATCGAATTTGGGAGTGTCGGGAAGTTTCTCAGAAAGGAAAGGATAAACGCCAATAGGGCAATCCCATCAGTCATCAGTTCCATTCGGTCTCTTGACTCTGCAAGGTGCTGCTTTTAGTGCTACTAGTGGTCAGCGTACGAACAGATTATATGCTCTTCAGTCCCGCTATGATCAGGAAAATTCTCCTGACGTAGTTGCTGGTACATTGCAGGTCTTTCAGTTACATGTTTATGATTTACTAGACCCTTGAGCTTCTCTTTATTTTGTAACTCCATATATAGCCATCAACTTCGGATTCAGTCATGAAACTCTAGCAGAGCCCTTTTCAGTGTCTACCCCATTAGGTGTTTCCATTGTAGCTAGACAGGTATATAGGAACTGTCTGGTCATAATATTTTAGAAAGTTACCTCAGTTGATCTTGTAGCGTAAGAGATGATGGATTTTGGCATCATTCTCAGCATGGATTAGCTCCCTCATGCTATGCCTCAGTTGACTGTGCAAACAAAATATTTCATTTTTAGTTCCCGAATAAACCAATCCTTAAATAGAGAGGTAGAACTACATCCCTTAGGGGTCAGTTGATCTCGTACCTTAGAGCCAAAAAGATGATATCAAAGGGGGTGTATTTACCATTTTTTTGAGCAAAAAACTCTACCACAAAAAATTCAACTCTTGAGTTAGTTCCAGTAGTAAATAAATTCTTAGACGTATTCCTTGAAGATATCCCTAGAGTTCTTCCCAAAAGGGAAATCGACCTCAGAATAGACCTTCTCCTAGATACTCAGTCTACATCTATTCCTCCATATGGAATAACTCCAGCTGAACTCAAAGAATTGAAAGAACAGTTGAAGGATCTTAGATTAGGGATTCATCAGACCCGCGTCTCCCCGTGGGGTGCACCTATTCTATGCAAGCGTAAGAAAGATGGTTCTCTTAGAATGTGTATTGACTACCGTCAGTTGAATAAGGTCACAGTCAAGAATAAATATCCACTTCCTAAAATCGATGACTTATTTGACCAACTTTAGGGTGCCAACTATTTTTCAAAGATAGATCTCAGATCAGGCTATCATCAGCTTAGAGTTAGAGAATGTGACATTCCAAAAATAACTTTATGAACCTGGTATGGTCACTTCGAATTTCTAGTTATGTCCTTTGGTCTTAAAAATGCCCCAACAGCTTTCACGGATTTAATGAACCGAGTGTTCAAGTAGTACTTGGACATGTTCTTCATAGTCTTCATTGATGACATTCTTGTTTACTCTCATAGTGAAAATGATTATGCAGGCCATCTTAGAATAGTGTTGCAAACTCATAGAGCCCATTATTTGTTCGCTAAATTCAGCAAGTGTGAATTCTGGCTAGGATCAGTAGCTTTCCTTGGCCATAATATTTCTGATGATGGAATTAGAGTTGATCCTCAAAATACCAAGGCTGTAAGAAATTGGCTTAGACCCATCTCTCCATCATATATGTGGAGTTTCTTAGGTTTGGCTGGCTATTATCGTTGGTTTGTTGAAGGGTTTTCTTCTATTGCATCCCTCATGTCTAGATTGACTCAGAAGAAAGTTAAGTTTAAGTGTTGAGATTCCTACGAGTAGAGTTTTTAGGAGTTAAAGACTCGACTCTCCTAAGCCCCAGTTCTTACTCTACCAGACGATTCAGATGGGTTTTTTATGTACTGTGATGCATCCAAAGTAGGTTTGGGTTGTGTCCTCATATAGAAAGGTAAGGTTATATCCTACGACTCGAGAAATCTTAAGCCTCATAACAATAATTATCCTACTCATGATCTTGAGCTAACAATTGTAGTATTTTATTTAAAGATGTAGAGGCATTACTTATATGAGGTGCATGTAGATGTGTTGACAGATCATAGAAGCCTTCAGTATATGTTCTCTCAGAAAAATTTGAATCCACATCAGAGAAGGTGGTTAGAGTTATTAAAGGATTATGACATAGAGTTATTCTCCCAAGAGGCAGATGGTGTGTTATGTTGTCAAGGTATATTGTGTGTTCCTGGTGCAGATGATTTGAGTCAATGAATTCTTACAAAAGTGCATGGTGCACGTTACTCTATTTATACAGGGTCCACTAAGATCTACCGCGATTTGCGGGAGATGTGGGATAAAGAGAGATATTGCATAGTTTGTAACTAAGTACTCTACTTGTCAACAAGTTAAGGTTGAGCACTAGAAACCTAATGGGTTCATGCAGGAGTTCAGTATTTCATGTGGAAATGGGAGGAAATGAACATGGAATTTGTGACAGGTTTGCCTCGTACTCGTCATCAACATGATTCTATTTGGGTTATCATAGACATGTTGACCAAATCAGCTCATTTCTTGCGAGTCCATACCTCTTATTCAGCAGAGGACTATGTCAACTCTATCTCAGAGAGTTGGTTAGGTTGCACAGTGTTCCTTTATCTATCATATCAGATAGAGGTACCCCATTTACCTCTCACTTCTGGAAAGCATTCCAAAAGGGTCTTGGTACTCAAGTCCACCTCAATACAACTTTTCACCCTCAAGCAGATGTTCAAGAAGAAAAGACCATTTAGACTCTTAAGGATATGCTGAGAGTATGCGTTTTTGATTTCAAGGGTAGTTGGGATGACCATTTTCCTTTGATTGAATTCACATACAATAACAATTATCATTCCAGTATCTGTATGGCTCCATTTGAGGCTTTCTATGGTAGGAGATGTAGATCTCTAATTGGTTGGTTTGAAGTAGGTAAGGCTATAGTAGTAGGACCTGACTTGGTGTTTGATACATTAGAGAAGGATCAGTTGATCATAGAAAGGCTTAGGTCTACCCAGAGCCGACAGAAATTGTATGTAGATGTGAGGAGAAAGGATCTCGAGTATAAGGTTGGTGATTTAATGTACCTGAAAATATCTCCCATGAAAAGACTGAAGAGATTCGACTAGAAAGGGAAACTCCATCCCCGATATATCGCTCCTTTCAGAATTCTCAGTCATTTTGGAAAGGTAGCTTATGAGCTCGAGTTTCCTTCAGATCTAGCCTCAGTACACCCATTTTTCTATGTCTCGTTGTTGAAAAAGTCAATTGGTGATCCAGCAGTAGTTGTTCCCTTAGAAAGTGTAGATATTCAGAATAATCTTTCCTTTGAGGAAGTTCTAGTCAAAATTCTTGATCATCAAGTTCATAGACTAATGAACAAAAACGTTCTACTAGTCAAAGTTCTTTCGCAAAATCAGTCCGTTGAGGGAGCAACTTGGGAAGCAGAGGCAGATATGCGGCCCAAGTACTCTCATATTTTCTCCATGAATCCAGATTTAGTATAAGGTACTAATCTTCTTAACATTTATCTCTATCATGCTCAGTATCAGTTGCACATCATGTTCATGTCAGTCGTTCATTCATAAATCAGTTCAGCCATGTATTCCATGGATTAGATATGCATGTTTAATGTTTAAGCTTAGTCCATCAGTTTCCTCAACTTAACCAGGTTTATTCAAGGACGAATGATCCCAATGGAGGATATTACAACACCCCGTATTTCCTTAGCATAATCTAAGTCCTAATACATGAGTATTCATATATAAATTTTTTGAAACACTCATTATTTTCCATTTCAGATCCTTCCATTGTGTAGGAAATTCAGTTAGCTTTCCAACAATATAAAATTTGCCTAAATCCGATAACTGGGTAAGAAGTTATAGGAATTTTAAGTTTCAGTCATTAAACATCATCATTGTAACCTTTAGCACATCGTAGAGTAGGCCAATCTCCCTTATGGCAAATTCCAGTGAGGGTCCGCAATCGTGGTGTGTTGCACCATAGGCCAACTTGACATTTGTCTATTTCCAGTGTCGAAGCACGATACCACCACATCGCGGTGAACTTCCAGGTCCTAATTAGTGAAGAAACATGATTTCCCCACGTTGCGCCATAGACCAGTTTCGTAGTTGTCCGATTCCAGTGACACTAGATGATAGCGCCACGTCGCGCCAACCCAAAAAATTAAGATTTTCAGTAAGTTTCGAGTTTTAGTTCCAAGGGCTTTTAAGTACTTTTCCCTTGTCCCAGTCAGCCCCAAACACGAAATTAAGTCCCTAATAACCTAATTGGGCATTATTCTAATCAATTTTTCCCCAAAATCAAGAACATTCTCCCTAGTAGAAAAACCCTAACCTTCAAGAATCAAGGTCAAACCTCAAAGAACACTCTATCAATCCTTCCATATTCTTCATCCCAGGTATGTTAGATATTCATCCATGGAGTCCAAGTAACCTATTGAAATTTCAAGTATTTATCTTTTCAAGATATTTGATTTTTAAATTATGATTTCATCCATGAATCTCCATGTACTATTGATTTTATACCATGTTACCATGGAATTATTGTTATTATTCAATCCTCCATGTTTTAATCTTATTATTTATTGAATTAAACCATGATTTAATGCTATTATGATGAATTTGTGCTATTCCTACAAGTTCCATGACATTCCTATGATTGTTTTGAACCATGAACTACAAGTTTTTGATAAAATGCCTACAAGAGTGATTAATTTAATAAAAACCTTCATGCTTTGTATCCTAAGATTTAATGTCTTTTGAGTATTGGGTTTTAGAGTCTTGGGGGTATTGAATATCCAAAATCCATAGCTATTTATTTTAGTCTAGTCTCAGTACATTACCAAATAACTTCAGATTATACTATGAGCATTTTCAGAATAGTCAAATATCAGTCAGTTAAACTCAGAACAGTCTAGTATTTTAGTGCCTTTCAGTTGAGAATAAGATTTAGCACCGAGTGAGTATAGTGATGGGGAATTCCCCATCAGATAGGCAGAGTCGTTAGTAGCAGTCCCTATACTCCAGAACTACATATCCAACATAGGATATAAGTAGTCAATCGTCAGACTAGACTTGACTATCTCGCAGGAGTCACCCATCAGTTCAGGCTTGACACCCTTAGTCCTTTGGACATTATATCAGTTTAGTAGATCCACACAACCCTTGTTAGTACCCGTGGCATGGTATTAACACCCTTCTAATTGGGGTTATAGGTTGGACTCCGATTAGCTCAAAGTGGGGAATGTTGGTTAGATGATACCTCCCACAGTCTCAGATATAGACTCAAATATAGTCTCAGTTACAGTTCCAACTAAGTTATTTAGTCTTAGTTTTGTTTGACCAAAGCATACAGACATCAGTATTTTTTAGTATTTTAGTTTACAGATATTACTCAGTTTATATTATATGCTTGGTCATGCATCCTTAGTATTTACAAATCTTCATGTATTTTCAGTATCTACAGATTTCATGATCTTTATTCAGTACTCCATGCTTTACATGAATATCCAATTAATTATTATTATTCCTATTCATGAGACAATGCATATCAGCCTACCTCATTTAGCATACTAGTATATTCAAAGTACTGATCACATACCTTTCTTTTGTGCTATGATGTATCATATCATAGGTGCTGACGCTCAGTTCCCAGATCATACTTAGTCCCTTCATCAGTGTTTTTAGTAGTAGTGGTGAGTCCTCAGTTTTTTAGGAAGTATTACTTTATGTCTTTATCTGAGTAGTTAGTAGAGTTAGTTGGGGAATGTCCCATAAACTCACAGTATTCAGTTTAGATGCTTTTCAGACGCTATAGTTATCTATTTAGATTATTCAGACTTGATTATTTTTCCATATTCATAATTCAGTAGTTGTTTTATTATTAAAATCTTATGGCAATTCAGTTATTCTTCCTCATTCATGATTATATTATTCAGTGGTTATAGCAGGTACCAGCTCATGGGTTAGTTTGTTGTCCCTTGGGATCATAAGCACTCTGTAAGGACTAGTGGGTAGTCTCGGGTCGTTACACTTTCATTTTTTGTAGCTCATTCAGATTTTAATTTTTTATGTCAATTTCATTTGCCAGATTCTCTACAAGTTCATTTCTACCCTGAGTTTCTTATCTTTAATAATGCCTGAGTTGGGATAGTCTTCAGAAGATCCCCCTTCTCTCGCAGATATTCTCCCAAGAACCTTCGACTGTATAATCATCTCCCTAAGCTACCCATCCATATAAATTTGGATGAACACAATTTCTATGTGATTTCCATTCTTATTTTCTGTAATAAGAGGCGTCAGAGGTCTTTCAAAACTCCATCAAACCCTTAAAACCAGTTCTATAACTATTAAATCTCTACAGCGCCATCAAATATTTATCCCTTCTGTAAACTACAGGTATAAACATTAGCAAAACTATCGTTAAATTGTAGTAGGGTATCGACACTACCTTCTAGTTCCCTCAGCTTTATCCATTTGGATATATTAAACTTTACTGTAAAATGCACTATCTTATTTGAATGTTCAATCCCTAATCGGTAAGAAATAACATTCACAAAATCATTGTACTTTAAGTATGTTTTCATGATAACCTGATCAGTAATGCATACCTCCTACTTATGAAGTGGTTGCATCTGTAAGAAACTTATTTCTCTGAACCCATCTTTACTCAAGCCTTTTATATTGGTCGGGCAAAAGTTGATCCATTTTTACTTCTTTTTCTTTAGAGAGATGTAATTTATCTACAAACAAGAGAAAAATAAAAAAAATTACAATTGATGTCTACATGATTTAAAAAAGGATAACATAAAATTCAATAAATACAACATATTACAATAAGAATTCCAACTGATAACCCATCTGTTACTACAAATAGGTCATCTATTTGAAGAAATCAAGACAATCTTGCTAGTAGTTTGATTTCTCCTGACATATTCCCCATATGTTGCAACAGATGGGTCATTTGTTGAAGAGCTATTTTGATTCATTTTAATAGTTTATTTATCTATTGCAGTAGATGGAGAATCTGTTGAAAGGCCTATTTAACATCTTCATATAGATGTTTCAACTGTTGCAATACCAACATCAACAACACCTACACCAACATACCAACAATATGAACAACACAACTAACATCAACAACAACATCAATAAAACATCAACAAGGGGTTTTAGTTTATGTTTACCAAAAATAACATCAACAAAAGAAAAAAAATAACAAAACCAACAACAAACAAACAACACCAATAGTGCCAACAAGTATTTTTGGTTCTCCCAACAGATGACCAATCTGTTGCGGTAGATGGGCTATCTATTGGAAAAACTCAATCCAGGTTTTGAGTTCTTCCAATAAATGACCAATATGTTGTAACAAATTGACCGTCAGTTGAAAGAACTCAATGGTCATGACTTTTATTATTTAATTAAAAATTGGTTTGTAAGTAAAAGATATAATATACATAATTTTGTTCTGTAGCTGTTTAATTTAAATAAATACTATTGACTAATGTAAATAAATAATTTTCATCAAAGAAGACATGAAAAATTTCATGAAATAGGAAAAAAGGAAGACAACAAGCCAAAAATATAAATAGTATACCATTTAATTCCGCCATGTCAAGAGCAAAGGGAATAAAAAAACACCAAAAGGAAGTAGAAGTTAGTCCAGTTGAGTTGAGAGAGAACTTAGAGCAGAGAAGAGAAGAGAATAAGAGAAGGAGAGGAGAAATATTTAATATATTTTGTGTGGTGGTTGAGAGAAAATTCTAGAGATTGGTTTGGTTTAAATATTAAATGTGATGGTGGGACGTCCTTTGATAATAAAAAGAGAAGATAGTGAAATTGAAAAGACAACATGGGAGGGGTGGGGGACTTTTGACTTTTGACTTTTGAGTTATCCTAAAAATGTTTGAGCTTCTTAGTATTTGATTTTTTTTTTAATTTTGGATAAAAAATTACTTTGAAAAGAAACTCTTCTAATAGAATGGTATTTTGTTGCAACAAATATTCTATCTTTTTATTAATTTCCAATTAATGGGTCATTCGTTGCAACGTATATCTATATTTGTTTGATAATTTCTAACAGATAAGTCATCTGTTGCAACAAGTAATAGATGTCTATAATTGTTTGATAATTTTCAACAGATGGGTCATCTGTTGTAATAGTTTAGTCATCTATTTATTCAACTCAAGTCATTATTTGTAATAACTAAATTTATTTAACTAAAATTAAAGATGATTTGATAAGTTCAATTACAATTTTAGTTAATATCATTGCAATTACATGATTAACTATTGTGTTCATCCTGAGTAGAGTGATCAATTGACAAATTTTACTTTAAATGATTCAAATGATGCCATTATTTGTAATTACTATATTTATTTAACTAAAATTAAAGATGATTTGATAAGTTCAACTACAATTTCAATTGATCTCATTGCAATTACATGATCAACGGTGTTCATCCTGAGTTGAGTGATCAATTGACAAATTTTACTTGAAATGATTCAAATCAAGCCAGTATTTGTAATAAATAAATTGATTTAACTAAAATTAAAGATGATTTGATAAGTTCAATTACAATTTCAATTGATATCATTGCAATTACATGATCAACTATTGTGTTCATCCTGAGTAGATGAACAATTGACCAATTTTACTTGAAATTATTCAAATCAAGAAATTATTTGTTATAACTAAATTGATTTAACTAATATTAAAGGTGAGTTGATAAGTTCAATTATAATTTCAATTGATATCATTCCAATTACATGATTAACTATTGTGTTGCTTTTAGTAGAGTGATCAATTGACCAATTTTACTAGAAATGATTCAAATCAAGCAATTATTTGTAATAAATAAATTGATTTAAATAAAATTAAAAATGAGTTGATAAGTTTAATTACAATTTAAATTGATATCATTGCGATTACATGATAAACTATTATGTTCATTCTGAGTAGAGTGATCAATTGATCAATTTTGATTGAAATAATTCAAATCAAGACATTATTTGTAATAAATATGTTGATTTAACTAAAGTTAAATATGAGTTGATAAGTTTATTTACAATTTTAATTGATCTCATTGAAATTACATGATCATCAATTGTATTCGTCCTAAGTAATTCAATTGATCAATTTTACTTGAAATGATAAGTAATTATTTGGAATAACCATATTGATTTAATTAAAATTAAAGATGAGATGCTAAGTTCAATTACACTTTTAATTTATCTCATTACAATTACATGATCAACTATTGTGTTCGCCTTGAGTAGAGTGATCAATTGACTAATTTTACTTGAAATAATTCAAATCAAGTCATTCTTTGGAATAACTATATTGATTTAACTAAAATTAAAGATGAGTTGATAAGTTTAATTATAATTTTAATTGATCTCATTGCAATTACATGATCATCTAAGTGTATAATCTATTGCAATAGATGAGTATCTATTGGAAATTACCAAATAGATATACCTATATGTTGTGATAGATAACTCATCTATTGCAACAAATGATTTTTTCTGTTTTGTCATTTCTAATATATTACTCATCGATTGCAACATACGACTCATCTGGTGCAACAAATGATTTTATCTGTTTGATTATTTTTAACATATTACTGATCTATTGCAAAAATTATTTTATCTATTGCAAGAGGTTACTCATCTGCTATAATATGAAATGTAGACAAGTCTACATCTATTTGATCTCCTTCAACATATGAGATATTTGCTGAAACAGGTTAGTCATCTATTGCGTTATGCAGATGTCTATGTACTTATACTAATGCTTAAGTTTGCAAATTTAATAAAACAATACAATTGTCATAAAATATAAATCTTTTTATCATTGCTCAAACAATATACAATTAACTTAAATACTTAGAATAAAAATTGTCATCGTATTCTTACATTTTCATTTTTATACATAGGCTTCAAACTTTCATATAGTACCACAACAATCCAGACCTCTTGCATCCTTTCCATAGTGTTATCATTCAGTAAGGTCCTTGGTAATGATATTTTAGTGTCGGATAGCAAACATTCGATGTGTGCAACTGAGTCTTACCCACACGCAACACCATTATTATTTTTTTCAAGGTCCTTGTCCTTGTTTTGACCTTTAAAATTCCATTTTTAACACTTTCTTTGGCAAATCATTCATTAAGTCACATTGCTCCAATAATTTGGAGAGAAAGTCCAATAGTGACTGTATTTTGATAAAAAAAACTAGTCCTCGAAGTATGGTAAGTTGTAGTCATAAGCATTAATGTTTCTCTCATAGAGGAGGATCTCAAGAGCCACAAAATATTTTTTCTCTAGGCTCATGACTGCAAGAATTTTCTTTGTCCGATCCAATTTATGTCGTATGAAAATGGCTTCTTCCATATAACATAATTAATCATATCTCCATCCCATTAAAACTCAAAAATTAACTTCTCAAGTGGTGGGATACAAGGATTTATCGCAAGGGCACTGAGTTTCTAGTACCTACTTAAGAAATTAATGTTGAAGTTGGGGTCCATTATCCTATCACCATGATCATATGCTTTTTTGTACGTAAGGTGCCTTTTTCTCATGAGGTGGATAATTTTATCAACACGCTATGGTATAAAAATACCATTTTTAAATAGGCTAATAATTTAAAAAAACTAGAAAGATACAACGATTGGTCAACGTGTTGCAACTGATGGTTAATATGTTGCAACTGATGGTCAATTTGTTGCATAGGTTCTCTGAATCTATTAACATATTGACTGTCTATTATAAGTTATTCAATAGAAGGACCACCTATTGCAATAGATTACCCATCTATTGCAATAAATGGCTCATCCATTGTGTAGCTTCTCTAAACTCGTATTAACAAATTACCCAATCTACTACAGCTTATGTAGCAGATGAGTAATCTGTTAAAAATAATGAATTAGAATTTAAGAAATAAAGTAGATTAGCCACTTAAGCTTAAAGGAAAATTATACAGAGTGGCAGTCCGTCCAGCTATACTATATGGAGTAGAGTGTTGGCCAGTTAAGAACTTCCACATTCAAAAGATGAAGGTGACAGAAATAAGAATGTTGTGTTGGATATTTTGACTTACAAGAGGGAATAGAGTTACGAATGAGACTGTCTAGGAGAAGGTGGGAGTAGCTTCGGTGGAGGACAAGATGCGGGAAGGAAGGTTGAGATGGTTTGGACATGTGATGAGGAGGGGCACGGATGCCCCAGTTTGTAGGTGTGAGAGGATTGCGTTGGATAGCTTGATGAGGAGGAGAGTTGGGGTAAATAAGTACTGAAGGGAAGTAATTAGACATGACATAGAGCAACTTTAGCTTACTGAGGACATAACCCTAGATAGAAAGGTGTGGAGGTCGCAGATAAGGGTAGAAGGCTAGGACATGTGCGTGGGTTGTAGAAAGTATTTATAAGAGCTCATCTATAGCCGGGTTAGTAATTCTAGGACAGTATCTACAGGTAGGAGACCCTAGTCAGAAGGGTCTAGGTGTGGCGGATGTCTATGTCCTGTGAGTGTATATTACTACTAGGTAAGGGTTGTATTCCTGATGTCCTATTTCTTATAGCTTATTTTATATTGCACTTATTTATCTTATCTCGTATTTCTCTGATTTCTATTTTATTATGTCTTATCCCTTTTTATGTTATGCCATTCATCATGCTTTATGTTTCATTACGCTCTTGTTTATTATTCTCAATCTTGAGCTAGGGGTCTATCGAAAATAACCTCTCTACTTCTTTGGAGGTAGCGGTATGGACTACATATATTTTACCCTTCCCAGACCCCACTTTGTGGGAATACATTGGGTTTGTTGTTGTTGTTGTAGAATGTTAGGGTATAAAAAGTAAACTTACCCTGTCGCTCTACCACTTCCTCATATTTTTCATGTTCTTGAAGTCTTCAGAGGAAAGTGGATTCATCATGAAGGTCCTTAAGAGATGCGTGGTGTCTATATACTTTCTCAGATTATTCATCCTATTGGAGTCAACAAATGCTATATTTCCACCTTCTTCAATGGTACCTGAATTTCATCAACATTTGGAAGAGTAGGATTTGTAATTTTTCTTGATTTCCTATTTGAGAGTATACTTCCAGTTGCTCTTTTTCTATTTCTAACCTCCAATGTAGAAGTGTATTTCTCTCTCACCTTCTTAGATGGTATGACACCCCTCTTGAATGTTAATTTCTCAATAGCACCAGTAAGAGCATCTATTCTTTTGATGAGTTCATCCTGTTTGTTCATGAACTTCTTGCATTTGCAAAGAGAACATGAGCTTGGAGAGGAACCACTGAAAGGGGTGAGTTAGACATCATCATCTTCTAGAAGGTTAAATTTGGTTTCAAATATTTTTTTTTCTTGAGCATCAGCAACATTCTCATCATCATCATGGATAGCACCAACATTAACAACTCCATGAGAACCATTAACACCCCACCAAGCAGCACCCAAAGATGTTGTAGTAGGTTGGTCATTATGAGCCTTAACATGAGGTTGACCTTCCCTAACTGCTATTCTTATGGATCTTGCACTAGCTAATGCTTCTTTATTAACTCCACCATTGGGTCTGCTATTGTATCAACATAACCTAGAGTAAGAAAAGAAAGCATCCCCAACTCTTGCTTAGTAGGTACAAGCCATAGATGCTTATAAATAAAAGTTGATATTTTTAAATCTACTAATAATTTGCAGTCAGTTGGGTAATATATCAATACAGACAACTTATGCAATAGATAATTTATCTGTTGAAACAGATTACTAATCTGTTCCAATAGATTATCCACTTGTTGCAATATCTTCTTTTGAGTCAAATTATTCTTCTTGAAATAAAACTTACTGCATAATCCTGAGGGTTAAAGAGATCAAACTCCTTCATTTTTGGGTTGCTCTTTATAGCCAACCACCTAAGGATCCTTGGATGAGTCACCTCATTTGTGTAATCCTTCACCTACTTTCGGAGGTGAGGAATGGCATCTATTCCTAATCCTAAAAATATAAACATGAAGCAAATGAAAAAAGGTCGGAATGATTATTCAATATAACTAATGAAAGAGTAAACAAATAGTGATTAAATTTACTATGAAAGCCCATGGAAAGTTGTATAAGCTGATCATCTTTGTGTATAGTTTTGTCAACAAATATCTGACAGTTAGCTTATAGTTTTCATATCCCTAAGGATATCGATTTATTATATCAAAATCCTGAGAAACCAACAACAAATCAGGTTCTATGACCTTGTTGATGTCTCTTACCCATATAATGGAATACATAAACCAAACTAAGCATAATTTCTCCTTGTACTTCTATGGAATATTTTTATCGTGCAGATCATCTAACACAATCGTGGCTTTGTATCCACGTCTAGTAATGTCCAACAACCCATTTATTTTTTATTTGGTTTTGGTGGGTGGTCGCTTGGACAATGTCCTTCCATTCTTTGATGGTGGTTGTTTGGGTGTACTGCATTCCTTGGACTTTACGATGGGTGTTACCTTGGGAAGAGGTTCATTTGGATGATCGCATCTCAAGCCAGTCACAATGGGAAACTCT
Source organism: Capsicum baccatum var. pendulum (assembly GCA_030864225.1). NCBI lineage: Eukaryota > Viridiplantae > Streptophyta > Magnoliopsida > Solanales > Solanaceae > Capsicum > Capsicum baccatum. The sequence continues at coordinate 43,233,691 of CM061560.1, forward strand.
TTAATGCCAAAATAAATTGGCATGCCACAGTAGTTAATTCATATTTCATCCATCTTCTTCTCATCAGCCTTCAAATCATTATCATCAGCCATATGCTTGATCATGTTCTTGAGAATACCATATGCCATAGACATTTGGAAGCACGGAGTGTTCTTCTCTGGCAGTTCAATAAAGTATCCAAAGAAGCTTGACCTAAAATGATCCTCAATTTTTTCGTTCCCCATAACCTTCCTAAAATCATCAAAACCTTTCCCCATAAACGATTTAACTACAAAATCACCACTAAATCTGCAGGGGTATCTATCGGAAGCTCAACTTTAAACCTATCAATATTAATATTTTTGATAGGATCATGCTGAGATTTTGATCAGACTTCAAGTCCTATCAATGTGCATTATCATCATCTTCTTGCTCATTTTCTTTTTCCCCTTCTTTCTCACTTTCTACTTCTTTATCTTTAACTTCTTCCTTCTCACTTTTATTTTCCTAACTTTCTACTTCCTCACTTTTGATTTTTCATATCTTTCCTCACTTTTTCCTAAAATATATGGTTCAGGAAGCTCCTTTGAATCCATTTGTACTTTAGCCTTTTTGGTTTGTTGGTCAAAAGTTTATCTACTTTCCTATTTTTATCTTTTGGAAGGCATCTTTTATCTACAAATAAGAGATGTCTGCATAATTTTTAAAAAAGATAACACAAAAATCAATACATATAACACATTACGAAAAAATTCCAATAGATGACTCATCTGCAGCAACAAATAACCCATCTATTGCAACAGATAACCAACCTGTTGTAACCGATGGGTCATTTGTTCGAAGTTATCAAAACAAAATTATTGGTTTGATTTCTTCAAATAAGTAATCCATCTGTTCAATAGATGAGTCATCTATTGGAAGAGCTGTTTTGATTTATTTCTACAGATGATCCATCTGCTGCGACAAATGGGTCATCTATTGGATGAAATTAAATTAGGTCTTCCACCTTTCCAACAGATCTATAATCTATTAGGTAATACACCACCCCAACACCACCAACACCACCAATAATACCAACAACACCAGCAACCCTAATAACACCACCATTACCACCACCATCACCACCAATACCAATACCAATACCAAAACCACCAACACCAGCACCACTACCAATACCAACATACCACCACCACCACCACCACAAATAATAGGAACAACATCAACGAAACAAAAACAAATAACAAAACCAACAACAAGTTAACAAACAAATAAACAACAAAAAAAACACCAATAGTGAAAACACCACCACCACCAATACCATAAATACCCACTAGCAACACTATGACTGTCAACAGAACACCACGACAAAAACTAGTGTTTTCTTGAGTTCTTTCCATTTTTTTAGCATCAAAACTCAAAATTGTTATCCCATTCCTTTAATATAATACAACTAAAAGTCTTATTTTTCATCATTAACTAAAAATCTCTTTAGTTTTTGAAAAAATAACAAATATAGAACTGTTCTAGAACTATTTTGCCCACAAAAAAAAAAGAGAAAACAATGGATACACGAAATAAGAAAGTGAAAAATAATAAATATGCCGTTGAAAATGGGAACAAAATTGATTTGTCGTGAAGGATTGAGAAATCTGTTGAGTATTTTTTGAGAGAGAAAGAATAGAGAGAAAGAGATAAAACATTTTTTCGCAACTATTTTGAAATGGTTTGAAATGATTGACCCCTTGTATTTTCTATGCATTAATTAGAGGGGTTGATTTCTATTTTGAAAAAGAATGACATTTTTGAAAATTTTAATTTGATATCAATTGATCTTGATTAAATTTTTAAAAGATATAAATTTTAACCCAACCCTTTCCGTCCCTTTGTTCAAAACTAATTTGATAAACCATTGTTTTGTTGGTAATAAGTAAAATTAATTTCACTAAAATTAGTTTTCATTTATTAAGTTTGATTGAAATTTAATGAATTTAATATTAATTACATGTCTATATCTATTTGATAATTTCCAACAAATAAGCCATCTGTTGCAACAGATTACCCATCTGTGTTAACAGATGATCAATCTGTTGCAACTGATAGTTTATCCGTTGGAACAAAATAAAAAAAATAAGTAGAAGGGGATGGTTTTAATATGTCCCAATAGATGACCCATCTATTGCAATGTATATCTAAATATGTTTGATAATTTATAATAGATGTGTCATCTGTTGCAACAAATGCCCATTATCTATTGCAAAATTTGAATCTAGTATTCCATTTCAATGTGTAAGTTCAAATTTGGACAAAACAAAATTCATGACAAAATAAAATAATTCGAAGCCTTCACAAATTACATTTAATAAATCAAAAAATAAATGAAATATAACAATTCGTGATGGGTACAAATGATAAATATTTACGATTTATGTTTTGAAGCCAACAATTTCTAAAGAGAGGCTATTACTTTGATAGACTCAGACTCAAGCTATAAATATCTACTCAATATCGGCCAGTTTTTCTTTATCCAGAGCTATGGAATTCAACTTTGATCATCGTGAATCTTTAATGTTGCTTACTCCCCAATTATCAGCCTTCATATTTTCATAATTCCATAAAAGAGTAGCATATCCTTTACAGAGTAATTAGGCATAAAGTCCATGATTTGGTACTTTTAATCCATTGCTCAAATACTCAGCATTAGCAGCAACAAAAAAATTACAATCTCCGTATTTATAAAAATTAGATAAATGTATCTTTTAATTAATACAAGAGTTGTGAAATTTATGAAACAAAATCATGTTACTTATAAGCTACCAGTTTATTGTTGAGCAATTCCTTCAACATTTTCTACATCAAATGGATTATCCTTTTTATCCTCGTATGCTTTAATCGTCGACCAATTAGTACAAATATTTTGGTCCAATATTTTTGCCATATTTTGTAACTCAAACAATGTCCCAGAATGTCTCCCTGCCTATATTGAGTCATTAACTAGGGTTCAACTCTCTTTTAGAATAATGACAACCAACATCCAATGTAAGTAAACACCACAATTGATTGGGATGTACACTTTGTTGACCAAATTCCAAGGTAAGCTAGATGAAATGCTAAAATCTTTGATGATATTGATTAAACATTTCTCATTCCAAGGAACTTTTAGCAGTTGTTGACAATACCTATCGCAGGCCTTATTAATGTAAAATTTGAATAAACAGTTGCCTGTCGTGCATCTGTATTGTTGTTGTGTTTGCGACTTGGCCTTCTTTTTGAGGTAGTAAAAAATGTTATTAATGTGCTACACATATAATCAAACATTCAAATTACGTAATAATAAAATTAATAAACAGATACAATTAAATACGCTGAATAAACCTCATCATTCCAGCAAGTTTGGGGCTGTGATATCAAATAGATCCAATTCTTTATTTTGGCATATGAAATAACAAAGTCGAACATATCAACACAAAGACCCTATTGTTTCACTTTGTAGTGTTCGTCATTTATTTTCTACATGATTTATATGTGTTAATGTCATATTTTTCCAAGAATAATTATATAAATCCATATTTTTAAGAATAATTTACGCACTTGTTGGTATGAACCTTTCACAGCCTATTGGCAATTCATTCTGAATCGGTGATGATCAACTTTGTTCATTTTGTTGGAGCCTCGTTCGAGATGTTGAACCCTTCAAACTGATAACTCTTCCGTTCTTCCAAACTGACAGACTTCACTTTTTCATCCTCTTTGGAAGCAGTTGATGGATTATCAACTGTGATAGTATGATGTTCAGTAGTAGCTTCTACTGTGACATCCACTTAGAAAGCCAAAATTGTCACTGCTAATTACAGAGATACAAAAAAATAAACAGAAAAAGATAACTCATTTATTGGAGGCAATCACATGGGTCTTCCTATTGTTTTAATTTGTACCAACAGATAGCCTATCTATTGCAAAATATGGGTCATCTATTGGAACACATTAATATAGAAGGAAGACCCGTATGATAATTTCTAATAGATGACCCATCTATTGTAATAGATAGGTTATTTATTGGGATAAATTAAAATAGTAGGAAGACCTGTTTGATTTCCACCAACAGATGAGATATTTGTTGCCATATATAATGCATCTGATGCAGTAGGTTAGTCATCTATTACAACAAATGTCTATATCTGTTTGATAATTTTAAACAGATGTATCATCTATTGAAACAAACATCTAGTGTTTTCATTTGTTGAACAAATTATAAATATTCACCTTTTCTAGCTCATGCTGCTATTCTCCTGTGGCCTTATACACTGCTCAAAAGTGTAAGGCAGAAGAGTTACAATTTTTTCATTTTTTTGATGCTTTATAATGCCTTAGAAATTGCTTTCTTACTCCTCTTAGCCTTAAGTTCTAATGGAGCGTATAAATGTGAAGTCCTCTTTGAGGGAATGACACCCCTCTTAGATGACAATACCTTTACAACATTAGTTAATGCATCAATTGCATTAATTACTCCATCATATTTCACCTTCCATCCTTGATATTTACACGCACAACATGAGCTTGGAGGGGCTGTAGTATGCCAATTTAAAGGAGGGGTATATCGACTAAAAAAACTCAGTAAAACTAGTATGTTCATAATCATGCTAGTTTGTTATTTCAAAAAGTGCAAGAGGAGCATCATTATCCCCAATAGTAGCACTATCACCACTATTACCGCCAACAACTCCATCACCACCGCCATCACCAGTAGCACCATCAACAATAACAAGCCGACCCTCCAAAAATATTTTTCTTATGATGGTTGTTGCTCCAACCAATTTAATTTTGATTTTATCAATTACCATAGGGTTTGATAAAGTTTGCATAGGTAGTAAAGTAATAAGAAAATAGAATCTTCAACACTCGATTGGTCCGAATAAGCCACGGATGCACAATCTAAAATAAATTAGTACATATATTAGAATGATGATTAAATCATTAATTAAAATAAAAACTTAATTAGAATTATACTTACTGCTTTCTCCGGGTGGTTGAAAGGGTAAAAAAATTTTGCTTTCTTATCATTTTTGGCGGACAACCATCTCAGGATTCTTAGACATGAAACTACTTCTTCTTGGTAGTTCACTTATTGTCAGAGATAAAGAATGACTTCAAATTCTCAAGCCTATAAAATTATGCCAATAAACAAAAAATATTATTTAATAAAAAAATAAATCATAATAAAAGAAATATTTTTGCCATGAAAGACCATTGAAAACCATATAAATTGATTGTCTTTAGCATTAAGAGAGTCAACAAACATTTGACAGTCATTTTGAAGCTTTCATAACCCCAAGGATAGTTGTTAAATGCCTCAAGATCCTCAGAGAACATTATTAAACCAAGTGGTATATTGTTGTTAACGTCTCTCGTCCAAAGAATATTATATACAAACCAAGCCAAGCACAATGGTTGCTTGTGCTTCTTTGAAAGTCTTTTTATCTTTCAACTCTTCTAACAAATTTTTCTTTTTAAAGCATGGACTAACAAGGGACAAAAAGTGATCACCATCACTTGACTTGCCTTTGTGTTTTGGTGTGCAGGGTGCTTTTTTGGGGTTAGAATAGGTATAGGTTTAGAAGGAGGATAACATTTTAGTTCAGTAACTATGACAAACTCCTTCTAACTAAAACAACTTAGCATGACACAATAATTTATCCACATCTTATTCACCTTATATTTATTTTCGTACATAAACCTCTGCTTGAGAAGACCATACACCATGCTCATTTGAAAATGAACATTGTTGTCCTCTAGCAAATCAAGATATTGCCTAAAGCAGATGTATCTTAAATAAGCATCTAATTTTGGTCTCAAATTATTTATCTAAAGGTATTAAAAGATTTTTCCATGATTGAATTTACTACAAGATCACCAGTTAAATATGTGGCACCATTGCACTATATTCTCATAGGATAACTATCAATGCTGAAGGTTTTGACCAACTCTTCTGTGGAAGGGCTATTAATATTTGGATTATCTTTTTTGAAACTTTTCTCTTCCCCATGTTTATTTTCTTCTACTTTTGATTGAGATATCGCTTGTACAGTAAGCTCATAGAGTGGTGGATGTAGTCTAGCTACTACGCTTATTCCTTTACTTGGACTTGATTCACTTTTTTTTTCTTTTGGGAGACATACTATCTAAAAATAAGAGGTAAATAAAAAGATTATAATTGATTAATGCATTATTAAAAAAAGGATACCAGTAAATCTAACAAGTATAACACAGTAAAATAACAGTTCTAACAGATCACTCATCTGTTGAAATAGGTGAGTGATTTGTTGCAATAGATAACTCATATATTACAATAGATAAGTGATCTGTTGAAAACAATAAAAAAAGTTTCAATATTGTTGTGATTTGTTCCAATAGATCGCTCATCTATTGAAAAAGATGAATGATCTGTGCAACAGATCATTCATCTGTTACAAGAGATGAGTGATCTGTTGGAGCTGTTATCAAATTTTTTAGATTTATTTCAATAGATGGGTCATCTGTTGCAAAAAATCAATGATCTGTTGAAAGAAATCAAAGTTTTGGATATTTCATTTCTTGAAATAGCTTTTAGGATTTCACCCAATAGATGGTTTATCTATTTCAACAGATGGTTCATGTAATGTAACAGATGATTCATCTGATGCAATAGATTGTTCATTTGATGCTACAGATGGTTCATTTAATGCAACAGATAGTTCATCTATTTCAAAAAACACACCAGTAATAAGATTTTATTTAATAGAACAACAAAAATATCTCACTATTTAATAGCAATACACTATTTTTACTAAGAACAACAACCCACAAACAACAAATCAATGCAACAACACAACACACATACTAAGAACATCAACACTGACCAACAACATCAACAATGTTGTTTTGTTTATACCAACACAAGAAAGAAAAATAAACTTCAAAAAATGCAACAAACACCAATAAATTGAATCAAGAGTTCGATAATAAGAATTACAACAACAACAAAAAATTATATTTCACTCCTTAAAGAGAAGAGAAGAAATTCCACAAATTAGTGTTTTATTGAGTCCCCATTTCAAATTTAAGCAATAAATATTGAAATTATTAACCCATACTAGAAGAGAAGTTAACTCAAATGTCTTTTTTACATAAATAAAAAACCCTAATTTTTTTTACCTGTGAAAATCGAAAAGGGACAATGAGGAACTCAGAGCTGTTGTTGCCAGAGAATGCTGTCATGTCAGTTGATGATTAAAAGTCAAAAATAAACTCAAAACTATTTATCTCTAGAAGTTGATGTCATGGGGGATCGAAGGGAGAAATTTGCAAAACTATTGGTGAGTTTGAGAGAGAAACTATCGAGAGAGATATGAGAGAGATGGATGATTTGAAGAAGAGAGTGGTGTGGGTTGATTTATATTTGTAAAAAAATTAGAAATTTATAAAAATATTAATTAAGTTCATAATTAACTTAATCAAGTTTCTTAATTATGTTTGGCCCTTAAAGTTGGTTAATATCACCAATCCTTCATTCAAGACTTAAAAGACACCTTTCCTTCATTTTCTCATGAAAGTTGTTAAAACACAAAAGTAGTCAAATTAGTAGAAGCAGAGAAAGTCAAAATCGAGAATAAACTGCAAGTTCGGTGCTTCATGTCTTATTCCAAGCATTTTCCTAGAGATAAGGATAATGCGATGGATATGTGGCCATACAAGAGAGATAAGATTAGAAATGAAGATATTCGAGATAATATGTAATGCCCTGAGAGTACCCCCTAGATGTCATAAGGTGCTTAGGACCATAAGTGATCCCTAGCTAACCCTTGTACTGGCATAACTCATGAGCAACTGAATAAAATACGTAAAACTTGAAGTAATAAGCGAAAGAAGAAAATCTTTAGCTAAACATATTCAAAGCAAAACTATTAAACAATTACAACTCTGATTATACAAAATAAAATTGAAATGGAATACATCAACTATACTGACTGTCTATGAAAGATTTACTAATATTGATTATAGATAGACGGGACATGGCCCCCAGCTATCCCAAATCAATACGACTGAATAAAGAAAAAAATATTCTACTCGAACTATGATTAACTCAAGCCTTCGAATAAAAAGGACTCATCACCTGCTGACTGGAAATTTCACACTATATGATTATGATGTGTGGGTTGCAATTGGTACCTACATTATGAGACAATATAGCACATAAATGTATATGTGGATCAGTACTTTTGGAATGTACTGAGAATGTGGGGGTGAATTCATAAGTAAAACAATACCTCAATATACTCATAAACTTGTAAAAAATGTATGCTAAGTGTAAATGACTCACCTTGGTCTTGAATAAAGCAAAGTTGTAAAATTATAAACATGAGTAGATAAGCATAATGATAAACTTTGTGAGCCATAACAATTAGTTCTAAAAGCTATATTTTTACTCTTTCTATTAGGTGGTTCTTCTAACCAATATACACCATGTGAGCTATCATAGTGTCCAACGACTTATCCTCCATAGGGAAAAGCTCACTTTGGGGAGAGCCGTCCTACCTTTGCTATCAAAATAGGACCTAATCTAAAGTGATCACTATCTGTAACTCCATCCATATTGGGAATAAGCTGAACCTATACTGGCTCGTAGTTCTGGGGCATGTGTCCTTAGATGCATGCCCAACTCTGTGCTAAATACTATTCCCATAATACTTATATTCTCTCTCTTTAAAAAATCCACCTTAAAATAGCACAAGGGTTTATAATGAAAACTAGTTATGCTTCTCTTTGCTTTAAATAGTAATCAAAATAATAAATGTGGATTCCATATCTTAGCTTTGGATCAAAATATCAATCTTTCTTTAAAGCTTGATATAAAACCATCAAAGAAACCTAAGATCATAGTCTTTTGAAATCTCAAACTCATTCTTGGTATAAACTTATTAAATAAAACTTAAGAGCATTATCTTCTTGAAATCTCAATACTTAAACTTACGGCTTAAAGCCCATGGTTTAAACACATGGCAATTTAGAACAAAACTTCATGCTCAATATAAATCTATAAATACTCAAAATGTCAAGTCAAGATAGTTCAATTTCATTCATAATATAAATTTCATAAATTAAAACATAAATATAAGCACTTCTTGATATACTTATAGCTTTAAATCTCATGAAAATCACATGCTTCAAGAACATAGAAACTTAGGTATGAACCTTACTTCATAATAAGCAGATAGAATCATAAAATCATATAATTTGGACACAAGGGTGAAAGAATACCCTTTTTCATAACCCCACATACCTTAATTGGTTTGATTCGAAAATGAAAGCTTGACTTAGAAGCTTTGGGAATGTTCTTGAATGCTTTCCTTGAACTTCTTGGATTAGAGAACTTAGATTCTTGCTTATATTGAAGAAGGAGTAATGGAGTTCTTGAGGGGAGGTTAGGGTTTTCTTGAGAGAAAAGTGAATAATGGGGAAACTAATGATCCTTGGGTACTTTAATTTGGTGTTTTGAATGGTTTTGGGTGAGGAAAAATAACCCAATTGCCCTTAAATATGCGGAAATAAGAGCTAGAAAAATAAAGAAACATTCTATGGAGTGTGCGCTGTAGGCTTTGGAGCATCAAAATGGAGCGTGCGCCATGGGCTCTGAAGCACCAAAATGAAGCGTGCACCGCGGTCTCATCATGTGCTACTACTAGTTTGGACTTCCAAACATCCCCTTACGCTCATCCAAAAATTCCAAAACTTACCCAAGATGTCCCTTTGACACCCCCAATTATGAATCAACTTTTAAATCAACATTCTAAGGATGGGAAGGTCGAGAATAAAATCAATGAAGTTTAGGAGCATTAGAAATGACTAAGTTCTAATATTTAGTGAAATATTCTAAGTCTTGGACCCCTCTCCTCTAACATGCAATAATGAGCTGAACTGGGTTAATATCTTGCGGGTGTCTTACAATATCTCCCCTTTTGGAACATTCGTCCTTGAATGAGGCTGATTAAGCTATGATTACTCAGGAACTATGATTATATACTGAATATGCATGACTTGGAAAGCGACATGGAACTTGAATGCATAATTGAGTCTGAGCATGATATACGAACTGAACTAATTTCTTGAACACATGAAATGTCATAAGAATAGTTATCAGTCTGAGATAGAAGCAAGAAAGTCAACATAGGAGTAACCATTATCTCAGGCTGGATCTGGTTTCATGAAGAAAAAATGAGAGGTTTGGGACATTAAAACTCGGGGTATCACAACATCTCTCCCTTGGGAAAGTTCATCCCCTGAATGATTGTTTTGGCTGAAATACTAAGGAAAGACTGGGATGATGCACGGGACACTGATGAGCTGAATCATGACTTAATATCTGAATCTGAAACTGATGCATGATGCATTAACTGATTTGAATTCATAATTTTCATGAGTGCGAACATTTTACCTCATAGAATGGCCTTACTCGTGAAACTTTGGGTAGTAAGACTAAATGGAAAGTCGGAAATCTATAGGAGCTTATCTGCTTGATTGCTAAACTAGATCCCAGGCTCTATGACCTGGACCATATGGACTACCCATACTCAAATAGAGTATTTCACTAACACTCTTCTAAGAAATTCTAATAATATTATGGAGAAAATAATTTTGGGCATGATCTGAACCAAAAATCTGACTAAGGAATCACAACATTGATACAACTCTACAACATGGAACATAGACATATAAATCATAAGTTAGTATAGAATTACTAGGCCTTAGGCAATGCAATTTCTTACTTTTAAGCTTAGCAACACTTCTCAAATACTCCCCCAGCTATTCTATTCCCGCTTAAATACCATATTCATTTGATTCAACTTATAATTCTCTCATGTGCATTGATAAATCTATCTACTAAAGTCTAAATAGAACTAAATTCTCTCACCATGATCAAGCCTAACTCGAAATCACAAGGTACAACACACTACACCATAATACTAGTCTAAACCATATGATTTAATCTTCTATCTCTCTTCTAGAGCTTACACCCGAAGCATAACATACCTTACCACTTCAGTAATTAACTCTGAACTCTTACTATGGATTCACTAGTGCATATTTCATTCATCTACTTACATCCCAACATGACATTCAAGCCTATCATTATAAACACATATGAAATTCAAGTCAAACACTCATAAATGCATACTTCTCATATCCTCTAAACCTTTATCAATAACAATTTTTTTGCACTATTCTTAAGAAGACATACCTAGAATTCTCTGCTAACTATGACATATACCAAAGATTTACCTCAATATTTCTTCATTCTTTAGCCTTTGATAGATAAAGCATAAATAATCTTTCTTAATAAGGGTCATCAACTCTCTCTCATCTAAACCATGACTTATCTATTATCATCACCACTATCTTAACATAAGAAGAGGTCACTGAAGGGCTAACACAAAAGGACCTAAAGTACAAAAGAATGTAATACATAACTTTTGACTCTTAACTGAGTCTTGAGGAATAGAATGTCAAAGGAATGGATTCATTAAAGAGATCTGAATTAAGGACGTACATGGTATAATGCAAATTTCACTAGTATCATGAGTTTTAAAAACTGATCATACTCTGAAACATGAGTTCATACTTATCATAAGCTATTCAACATAAGACTGAAGTTTCATAGATTTATAAGGGATGACTCAAATCACAGAGTGAAGCTATTACTTACTTACTAGAACCTGAGAATGAACTTGAATACACATGAAATGTATAAGCATTGGCCTTTGGCATGGATCTATCAAGCAAGACATGAATTTGATGTGATAATGAATGAAGTCCATGGAATACTCTAGAGTAAGAAGGGATCACTACCTCATCAAAAATCTTATTGACATGCATAACAATCAAATTCTCAAAACCTGATTTGGTTCTTCACTTTACCATCTCCTCCTTAGATCAAAGCTTACATTCTAAGCTTATGGGTCTACTCTATATCCTCGAGACTGAACCATAATTTCTTTGCTTTAATGGTCTACACATGAATGCTCACTCACCTATATAAACTATATCTAGAAAATACTAACTTCATTCGTGGACACCCTCTTAATACATACCACCCTTAACTTTCTTTAGCTTCAATAATCATCATCATAGACTTACACTCTATCAACCTAACAAACAAACCTGCCTTACTAAACACATAATCTGCTTTGCTAACTTAAATCATTCCTAAAAGGATTAGCATAATTTATCCATAGCTCCTTAAGATAGACGTCAAGACTACCACATACTATATGACAAGCCTTATTCACATTTAGAAAATCACAGGCATTATCTAAGTACACATGACACTTAATAATCTTAGAAACTAATTCAATCCCCATATCACCTTGGGTACACCTCTACATCATACCTATAATATAATACATAATTACAAACAAACAAACTTAAACTCTTGTATGAGTTGTTCAACCCTACTAGATCACTTCCATATAACTAGCATCACTAACCAAGCAATCATTACTTCCACCTTGATGATCATCTATTATTCAAACTTAGTGTCTAGTGATAGGCATGATTAGCAACACAACCTCACATACTATTCTTCCTTGAAAGGTATGAAATAAACACCAAGAAACACTAGTCCATTAGAACCTCATAACGATGACAATCAATCATAATCCTATGATATACCTTATTAAAATCTGTTAGTGCATCCTCCCCCTACACATTACTACTATTTATCTATCTATACCCTAAATTACTTTCATAGTCCTTTAAGTTTCAACTAAACCCCTTTTGTAACCTAAAGGGAAGCCTAAATTAACAATAGTCGACCACCAAATACTTCATTAATAACCTATACTTTTATAACACAATAAATATCATCAATAACTCCTTTCCTACTTTAAGCAAACAACAATTCACCTTAACTAATAACTCCTTCTCTATTCTCCACCAAGAAACCTGTACAACCTTCATTACCCCTAAACAAACTCACAAACACATATGACCTCACTACTAACTCATACGTATGCAAATTTTTATCTATATACATTCAATCAATATCCATCACCACCTTTCTTGTCACTATACTTCTATAACTATACTTCCAACTGTAAGAAGTATCCACTACTTATGAATCACGACACTTCGGTTGCAATACCCCTCGAATGCAAACTTTATTTAACAATCTAGGTTCATACTATCTCCTCTCGTAAGCACTATCTGTATTGAAGGGTTAATGAGGAATCTGAATACATGTCTTATTCTATCTTAACTGCAAAACTCACATGGATGAGGACATAAGATTACAACGTAAAAAACTTATAACAAACTAGCAAGCTCCTCTTAAGTCCTTTGTGTGACTTATGAAGTCACTGATAGTAAATTTGAGAGCATCATCTTGGGATGAATTGGGATCAAGTACTCATGTTACCTCGGAATGTCATAGATAGAGAATTATGGAGTAATACATAAACTGACAGAAGCTTAAGAAAGAACAACTTTACTGCATGATATAGAGAATGAAAGAATGGAGACATTTCATAAATGTCTTGTAGCATCTCGGAGAAAAGTACAAACATCTCCATACCATATCAGAAGACTCTACTAGACACGACTTCATAGACAATTTAGGACACTTGAACTCTGTGCTCTGATACCAAGTTTGTAACACCCCGAGACTACCCCCTGGATGTCACACAGTGCTTAGGACCACAAGTGATCCCAAGCTAACAATTATACTGGCATAACTCGTGAGCAACTGAATAAAATACATAAAACTTGAAGTAATAAGAGGAAGAAGAAAATCTTTAGCTGAATATCTTCAAAACAAAACTATTAAAACAATTACAACTCTGGTTATACAAAATAAAACCGAAATAGAATACATCAACTATACAAAATATCTATGAAACCAATACTAATATTAAATATGGATAGGCGACACATGACCCCAGCTATGTTGAATCAATATTACTGAATAAGGAAAACAAGACGGTACTCAAACTATGATTTAATTAAGCCCTCAAATAAAAAGGGCTCATCACCTGCAGACTAGAAATTTCACAGTATCTAATTATGATATGTGGGTTGCAACTGGTAGCTACATTATAAGGCAATGTAGCACATAAACATATATGTAAATCGGTACTTCGGGAATGTACTAAGTATGTGGGGTGAAAGCATAAGTAAAACAATAACTCAATATACTCATAAACTCAAAAAGAATGCATTCTAAGTGTAAATGACTCACCTTGGGCTTGAATAAAGTAAAGTTGTAAAATCATAAACATAAGTAGTAAAGCGTTATGATAAAATTTGTGAGCCATAATACTTAGTTTTAGAAACTATACTTTTACTCTTTCTATTGGGAGGTTTTTCTAACTACATACACCATGTGAGCTATCATGGTGTCCAACGTCTTATCCCCCATAGGAAAAAGCTCACGTTGGGGAGAGCCATCCTACCCTTGCCATCAGAATAGGACCTAATCTAAAGTGATCACTATCTGTATCTTCATTGACATAGAGAATAAGATGAACCTACGTTGGCTCATAATTTTGTGGCATGTTCCCTTAGATGTATACCCAACTTGGTGCAAAATACTACTTCCATATTACTTATATACTCTATCTTTAGGAAATCAACCTTAAAATAGCACAAAGGTTTATAATGAAAACTAGTTATGCTTCTGTTTGTTTTAAACTGTAATCAAAATAACAAATGTGGATTCCATATCTTAGCATAGGATGGAAAGATCAATCTTTATTTCAAGCTTAGTATAAAACCATCAAAGAAACTTAAGATCATAGCCTTGTTGAAATCTCAAACTCATTCTTGGCAAAAACTTATCAAATAAAACTTAAGAGCATGATCTTCTTGAAATCTCAAGACTTAAAATTACTGCTTAAAACCCACGCTTTAAACTCATGGAAATTTATAACAAAACTTCATGCTCAATATAAATCTCAAAATACTCAACAATATCAAGTCAAGATAGTACAATCTCATTCTTAATATAAATTTCATAAATTAAAACATAAATATAAGTACTTTTTGATATACTTAAAGCTTTAAATCTTTTAGAAATCATATGCTTCAAGAACATAGAAACTTAGGTATGAACCCTACTTCAAAACAAGTAAATAGAATCTTAAAATCATGCAATTTACCTATAAGGGTGAAAAGATACCCTTGTTCATAACCCCCACATACCTTAATTTGTTTGATTTGAAATCGAAAGCTTGACTTGAAAGCCTTGGGAATGTTCTTGAATGCTTTCCTTGAACTTTTTAGATTAGAGAACATAGATTCTTGCTTATCTTAAAGAAGGAGTAATGGAGTTCTTGAGGGGAGGTTAGAGTTTTCTTGGAGAGAAAAAGTGAATAATGGGGCAGCTAATGTTCCTTGGGGATTTTAACTTTGTGTTTTGGATGATTTTGGGTGAGGAAAAATGACCCAACTACCTTTAAATACACGGAGACAAATTCTTAAAAAATAAGGGAGCGTCTGCTGTGGGCTCTGGAGCACCGAAATGGAGCATGCACCACAGGTTTTGGAGCATCAAAATGGAGCGTGTGCCGCATGCTCATCGCGTGCTACTACTATTTTAAACTTCTAAACATACCCCTATGCTCGTCCAAAAATTCTGAAACTTACCCGAGATGTACCTTTGACACCCCCGATTATGAATCAACTTTAAAATCGACATTCTAAGGCCGAGAAGGATGAGAATAAAATCATCAAATATTAGAATCTTTAGAAATGACTAAGTGTCAACACTTAGTGAAATATTCTATGTCTTGGACCCCTCTAACATGCAATAATAAGCTGAATTGGGTTAAGATCTTGCGGGGTCTCACATAATGTGAGAGTGAATTCAGTGGAGGACAATATGAAGGAAGAAGGCTGACTGAGGTGCTTCGATAATGTAAGGAGATATATTAATGCCTCAGTACGGAGGTGTGAGAGACTAGCTATTGGATGGTTTCAAAAGATGTAGAGGTAGACCAAAGAAGAATTAGGAGAAGTGATTAGATAGGACATGTCGTAGGTTTAGCTTACTAAGGATTAAACTTTAGATATGAGGGTTTGGAGAGTATGAATTAGGATAACAGGTTAGTAGATAGCAGTGTGTAGTATTGTCACCCGTCTTTACTAATTGTTGTAGTATTACTCACATAATTATTTGTCCTTTTACTTCTATTACTACCTGTGGTTTCTAAATCTATTACTATCATTTTATTTTGTTGTAGTTATTGTTCGGTAACTATACGTTGTTATGTTCTATATGATATTTCTTGTATCTGTTTTACCTCTTTCTTAGACTGCTTATGATTATTTATCCTTGAGCTGAAAGTTTGTCAAAAACCATCTTTATACCTCTGAGCTTGAGGTAACGTCTGCGTGCACTATATTCTCCTAAGACATTCTTTGTGGGATTATATTGTGTACAGTGTTATTGTTACTGTTAACTTTCAAACATAAACAAAACCATCTTCATATCCATTTCTAGTTAAACGGATTAAATTATACACACACATATATATAAACGTATATATATATATATATATATATATATATTTATACATACATACATATATATATATCTATATATGTATATATATATGTATGTGTGTATGTATACACACACATATATATAACATGTTTAGCTCATCTTGCTAATATGCACTCAAATAAATAGACGAGGTCGAGGCGACCTCGGAAGGATGAGACTGCAAATAGGAAGCTTATGTGATTGAAGGAATTGTTGGAAATTAAACGTGATGGTAATGGAACAGTACCTACACAGCTGGATAAGGAAGAAATTTTTAGGGATTTGCTGCATTGTAGCCTGAAAGGTAAGTAGGCTATGGTACCTGAGGTTATAAAGGAAGCTAGATTGAACTTAGGAGTAGCAAAAAATTCTAGATATCCTAGCCCTATTAACAAAACTCAAAATCAGGATAGTCCACTAGTGATTTGTCACGACCCAAAAAACCAACGGTCATGATGGCACTTGTCGCAGCAAGCCTTGACAAGTAAGCCTGTTACCCAATCTGACATAAAAAGAGAAATCAATACTAAGTATATCCAAGGCAAGGCTTCCAGAGTGAAGCCGAACCATACAAACATAATAATAGTGGAAATGAAATCAAAGATACCAAACCAAATTCCAAAATCTGGTGTGATAGTGTAAGATCTACTAAATACATCTCGAATGTCAAAGGTACAATAATTGTCCAAAAAGGATCAAAACCTGTCTAAAAAATACTAAATAATGAATAAAATAAACAGGAAGAGGTTGTAGGATAACTCCTGAAGCATAGGACGTACGCAACCTTGAATATACTCCAAATAATGCCTAAATCATCTATCCGTATGGTGCACTCGTACCTAGATCTGCACCGAAAGGGCGCAGTAGGGATGAGTATGGTCTAAGAGGAAAGGACATACTCTAAAAATTGGACAGATCTATTTTCACCTAATCAAAATGTTATTAATGGTATGGTTCTTACTTATGTAGCTCCGAGGATAATTGATGTAAAAATTATAGTTACTTTAGAACAAGATGATGTAGAGAAGTACACAAAGGAGTGAAATAATGGAATGATTCTCTATACTATGAGAAAGGCCCATAGCTTTGTGTATTTGAAATCATATATAGTTCTAGCCCAGACTAATGTGCAGATGCCAGAATTGTTCTATCATGAAGAAGGAATTTATGTTGTGAAAATTAAGAATTCTTAGGAAAGGGAGGAAATTTTATACTCAGGTCCATATACTATAAGTGGTATGCCATTTCTGTTGAAGAAATGGCCCCCTACTCTTAATTTCCGGTCTGATGTTCCTAGTATAATTCTTTTGTGGATTCGATCGCATAACCTTCCTCTTAACTATTGGGAACCAAAACCTCTGAGTAAAAATGCAAGTCATTTCGGTGAACCATTATTTGTGGATGAGTGTACTAAAAATCACTCTACAATTTCCTATGCTCGAGTTTTGGTGGATATAAATATTACACAGGAGCTTTTGAAGGACATTTAGATTATAGACCCTACTAGGAGGGTCATTACTGAGTCTTTTTGTTATGACTGGAAATCATTATAATGTAATTCTTGCTCAATGTATGGCTATGTATTTCTTACAAAGAAGAAAAAAATGGTTAATAATAAGCCTGCTGAACAAAGACCAATATCCAAGCCTTGGAAGGAGAAGTTTGAAGTGTTGAAAGTTAAAAGTATAGTGCAGAAATGGATGGGAAAATTTTTTGAAGATAAGAATGCCACTCTACCTACACAACCAAAGTTGCAAGAAGATGAGAAACCAGTACATAAAACAAGTGTACCTACAAGGATCGCTACCCCTAAAAACATTGTATGAAGGGATACTACTAGTCCTACTACTGGAATGGGGAGCATGTCCTATGCTGTATTAATTGGGCTTAGTACTATGAGAGAAAGTGGAGGTCCTGCAATGAAGCTACAAAACTCTTGTTTTCCTTTGTCATAGGATGGTATGGTGGATCGGCATATAGGTAGGCCTCCTAATAAAGGGCCTTTACAAATATCTTTATGAGATGGTTAATATTGAATGCGAGAGGGTTAAATAAACCTCTTAAGCAAAGGGAGATGGTGGAATATTGAAAAACACCAAATTTGTTTACCTGGCTTACTAAAAATTAATGTTAAAATATATAAATTCCAGAGTAGTTTGAACAAATGTGCTAAAGGTTTGTCTTATTTGATTAACTATAATGGTTTAGTAAATGGGAGGATCTAGATTGTATAGAAGGAAGAAGAATATGTGATATACATCAGGTGACTCGTGGACAGTTTATCCATTGTCTTGTTAAAGATAGGAGCACTGATTTTACGTGTTCTGTGACTATTTTTTCTAGGAGCAATAATTTGGAGAAAGGAAAGAAGTTGCGGGAGGGACTCAGGAAAATTGGATCTACTATAACTACTCCTTGGTGTATTTGAGGTGACTTTACCTCTTACTAGTGAAGTCAAAATAGGAGAGAAACTGATACATGATAATTAGATTAGTTATTTCCAAGAAATGGTGGATTCTTTTGACTTAGTAGATATGAAGGTTATGAGTAGGCACTTTACTTGGACCAATAAACATATATGGAGAAAAATTGACAGAGTTGTCTGTAATGATCTTTAGGTGATGCAACATGGTGAATTATTGCTCAATTCCTTGAAAATTATTTTCAGATCAGTTCCATATACATATTAACACTATACCTGATAGAACATCCAGTAAAGGTTCATTTCATATTTATCAATGCTTTGACAGAAGAAGAATAGAACGAGAAGAAGTAAGGAGGGTAGATCTAGAATTAAGTGGGGCGGCTTGACGCCAGTGATGGCGTGGGAGATAGGGGAGAAGTTGGCGGGAATGGGGGTGTGGGAGTGTAGGGGGGACGTGGATAGTATGTGGGATAGGGCGGCGAGGTGCATTAGGGAGAATGCTAGTGAGGTGTTGGGTGTTTCTAGGGGCTGAGCCGGGCACCATCGGGGGGATTGGTGGTGGAATGAGGAGGTGGAGAAGAAAGTGGGGACCAAGAAAGGGGCGTATGCTAAGTTGGTTGAAAGTAAGGACGAAGAAGAGAAGCGAGTAAACAGGAAGGAGTACAAGCTAGCTAGGAAGGAAGCTAAGGCATCTGTCTCGGCAGCTAAGACGGCCGCTTTCGAGAGCTTGTATGCAGGGTTACAGGGGAAAGGAGGGGAGAAAAAGTTGTTTAGACTCGCTAAGGATAGGGAGAGGAAGGGGCGTGACCTCGACCAGGTGAGGTGCATTAAGGGGGAGGACGGTAGAGTGTTGGTGGAAGACGGCCACATTAAGGATAGATGGCAGTCGTACTTTCATAGGCTCTTGAATGACGAAGGGGATAGAGCTATTGAGTTAGGGGAACTGGAGCACTCAGAGGAGTGTCAGAATTTTAGTTATTGTAGACGTTTTAGGGTGGAAGAGGTCAGAGAGGCGGTTCGCAGGATGCGAAGCGGTAGGGCGACGGGGCCAGATGAGATACCGGTGAAGGTTTGGAAGTTCGTTGGAGAGGCTAGTATAAGGTGGTTGACTGGATTGTTCAACGAAATCTTCAAGACGGCAAAGATGCCCGAGGCTTGGAGGTGGAGTACCATGATCCCTCTCTATAAGAATAAGGGGGACATCCAGAGCTGCAATAACTATAGGGGGATCAAGTTATTGAGTCACTCTATGATGATTTGGGAGAGGGTGGTCGAGGTGAGGCTAAGACGGATATTGTCTATTTCGGAAAACCAGTTTGGGTTTATGCCTGGCTGCTCGACGACAGAGGCAATTCATCTGGTACGAAGGCTGGTGGAACAGTATAGGGAAAGGAAGAAGGACCTGCAAATGGTGTTTATTAACCTGGAGAAGGCATACAACAAAGTCCCCAGGGAGGTGCTTTGGAGGTGCTTGGAGGTGAGTGGAGTCCCGCAGGCATATATCAGAGAAATTAAGGACAAGTATGAGGGAGCGAAAACTCAGGTGAGGACGGCGGGAGGAGACTCAGATCATTTCACCGTCTTAACAGGATTGCATCAGGGATCTACTCTTAGTCCCTTTTTGTTTCCCTTGGTGATGGATGTGTTGACGCGACATATTCAAGGGGAGGTGCCGTGGTGTATGATTTTCGCGGACGATATAGTTTTGATTGATGAGACTCGAGGGGGTGTAAATGATAAATTAGAGGTGTGGAGACAAACTCTTGAGTCTAAAGGGTTCAGGTTGAGCAGAATCAAGATAGAGTATTTGGAATGCAAGTTTACTGACGTGAGGCTGGAGGATGAGGTGGTAGTGAAGATGGATTCACAGGTGGTTTGTAAGAGGGATAGTTACAAGTATCTCGGGTCTGTGATCCAGGATAACGGTGACATTGACGAGGATGTCTCGCACCGTATTGGGGCGGGATGGATGAAGTGGAAGCTCGCGTCGGGGGTGTTGTGTGATAAGAAGGTGCCGCCTAAGCTTAAAGGCAAATTCTATAGGGTGGTAGTCCGTCCAGCCATGTTTTATGGAGCGGAGTGTTGGCCAGTTAAGAATTCCCACATCCAAAAAATGAAGGTGGCAGAGATGCGGATGTTGCACTGGATGTGTGGACTAACTAGAGGGGATAGAGTTCGGAACGAGACTATTAGGGAGAAGGTTGGTGTGACCCCAGTGGAGTGCAAGATGCGGGAAGTCCGATTGAGCTGGTTCGGACACGTGAAGAGGAGGGGCATGGATGCCCCGGTTCGTAGGTGTGAGAGACTAGCGTTGGATGGTTTTAGGAGGGGTAGGGGTAGGCCGAAGAAGTACTGGGGTGAGGTGATTAGGCGGGACATGGAGCATTTACAGCTCACCGAGGACATGGCCCTAGATAGGAAGGTCTGGAGGACGCGAATTAGGGCTGAGGACTAGGGCCAGTTTGGGCCGCTAGTGTTGGGAATTACTGGCTGGGGGTAGTATCCTGGTTATGATTTCGTGTTCCTTGCTTTAGTACGAATATGGGTGCTTTCATCTGTTTTC
The DNA here is from genome assembly GCA_030864225.1 of Capsicum baccatum var. pendulum. Lineage (NCBI taxonomy): Eukaryota > Viridiplantae > Streptophyta > Magnoliopsida > Solanales > Solanaceae > Capsicum > Capsicum baccatum. The sequence goes on from CM061560.1 coordinate 43,255,225, forward strand.
TTTTACTTATGGCTTCCGTATTTATGTTATGTATTCTTGTTATGTGTTTTACATGGTATTTGTGTATTTATGTTATGTATTCTTGTTATGGCTGCCGTATTTATGTTATGTGTTTTACATGGTATTTGTGTGGTATCTGGTGCCTTGAGCCGGGGGTCTATCGGAAACAACCTTTCTACTTCTTTAGAGGTAGAGGTATGGACTGCGTACGTCTTACCCCCCCAGACCCCACCAAGTGGGAATACACTGGGTTTGTTGTTGTTGTTGTTGGTCTTTGACAGAAGAAGAAAATTCCGTGCATCTTATGGAGCAGGTAAATGGAACTTTTATGTATAAATTATGGAGGAAGTTGAAATTTTGTAAAGAGTTCTTGAAAAGATTGAAAAATAACTATATAGAGAGCCTAGAGAGACAGACTGAACAAGCTAACGAGAATCTTCACGTTACTCACTCCCTTTTAATTACCTCTAACAAGCCTGAATAGATAGAATAGAAAACTAAGGATTATCAGGAGTTGTAGAAATTGCTAGGGATACAAGAGAAGATCTTTAAAATCTAAAGTCCATTGGATTGAAGTAGGTGATGGTAATAATATCTATTTCTTTAAATGTATGAAGGACGGTCCAACACTAACACATCTCAACATTGAAGGATAATTTTGGTGTTATGATATATAAGTCTTATGAGATAGAAGAAGATGTTCTAAGATATTATAATCAACTATTAGGATCTGCTACTACTATCTTTCCTGTTATTGATATATCTAGTATGAGAATAGGACTTGGACTTACTATACAGTAGCAACAGACTATGTGTCAAGAGGTGACTCTTTTGGAAATTCAGGATGCTTTATTTGGTATTGATGGTAATAACACTCCTAGTACTGATAGGTTTTCCACTTATTTATATAATAAGGCATAGAAGATTGTCAAGTTTTATGTACAGGATATAGTAAGGGAAATCTTTACCAATCATAAACCTTAAGGCTGTGAACAATACAATTGTAAATTTGGTTCCTAAAATAGCCAAACCTGAAACTATAAGAAATTTTAGGCCTATTGCCGATTGTCTACAATTTATAAAGTTACCTGTAAAGTGATATTAGGTAGAATAAAAAGAGTACTGGATGAGCTTGTAGAGCATTGTCGATCATCTCAGTAAGGCTAATATCAGATAACATTATTTTGAGCCATGAGCTAGTGAAAGGCTATACCAGAGAAAACATCTCACCTAGAAGTATTATCAAGGTGGATTTGCAGAAGTGTTATGATACTGTGGAATGAGTTTTTGTTGATCAACTTCTTAAGGATTTAGGAGTCCCTGTATAGATAAATTCCTCGCTAATAATATGTATTCAAACACTAAGATACACCATCCTTGTTAATAGTACTCTTACTGATACTACGCAGGCAAGAAGTGGAATGATATAGAGAAATCCAATATCCCCCTATATATTTGTTCTAGTTATGGAGTATTTGAATAGGTGGATGGCTGGTTTGAGGAAAGAAGGTGGTTTTAACTACCACCCTAGGTATAAGAAGCTGAGTTTGTCTCATTTATGTTTTGTTGATGATATACTCATGTTCACCAGAGGTTATTTGGCCTCTATGTTGCTTTTAAAAAGGAAATTTGATATATTTTTTGAGGCCTCAAGCTTAGAGGCTAATATGACAAAGAGTCACATCTATTTAGAGGGGGCGATAATTGAAAATCAAACTGATATGTTGAATGCTCTTGGGTATGCGAGAGGTGAACTCCGTTTCAAGTATCTAGGTGTATTTTTGTCAACTAAAAGGCTCACTTTTCAACAATACAAACCTCTGGTGGAAAAATTATTGCTAGAATAATTTATTGGGTGGCTACGTGTCACGACCCGAGCCAAGACCGTGGCTATGATGAGCATCTCAAACCAAGAATGTCCGAGCACCCTGTTCTATCTGGAAATCATACAAAATGTCCATACAATGTAAAGAAATGCGGAAAGTTAGCAAAACGGAAACATGGTAGATTTGTAAATTCAACTGGGCAATATGGAATGAGATTAATAATATTCAAAATACATGACACTAGTCTGCGAAATCTCTAACAGCATTAAAACAAATTCTGTCTGAAAACTGGGACAAGGCCTCCAGTTGTACCATAAACCAAAAGAATTGACAAAGTCTAATAACCAGGCCTCCTAGAATAGAGAAGGCTCTCTAACTTCAAGTCTCAGACATACCAATCTACTGTTTAACGGGACCCGGGATTGTGCCTCAGATCTTGAAATATAGAGGTCAATACAGATGTACTGATATGCAAAACAATCCAAAAAAAATACTAATATGTAAAGTAAGTGAGAGCATTTCATGAAAAGTATGTCATCTTCAAACACTTGAAAATCCACGGGCTTAATAAATAGGCTTTTAAAACATTTCTTTAAATCTCAACTCAATATCTTTGTCTTAATTTTGAGTTAAGTGGTACACCCTAAAAGTTTTATATTCCACGGGCTATATGGAATCTACCCTTGACTCATCAGCCAAGCCCCCAGCCCAAGTTTGCCGCAAGGGTTGGAGTTTCTGATTCTGATACACCACAGGGCACTAGACCAGCGTATAATCTCAGCAAAACACTATTTCGAATAATGAGTTTTTTGAACTTGTGCCTTCTTTGGGTAACCACCTAACATATCTTAAGCCCATTTTTAACCTTTTCTTAACATGCATCTTTCAAAACTCAAATTCTGAAAATCTAATTGAAATTTGACTTCTATTTTGTTCTAAGTCTTTTATGGCATTACATGATTTTAGTATTGTCATACCAAGACCTGCAAGCCATAAGTCTAAGCCATATCTTAATCGTATCGCATTTCTTTCACTCAAAACATTATTCAGACCACCAAAACATTCAAACAATACAAGAGAACTCATATTTCAAAATATATGTCAAACTATGCAAAGAATCTCTCTTTTTAACATTTCAACTAATGGTGGTCAGTTTCTCAAAATGATCATGAAATTCCCTCAATTATTACATTTAGGATTTGAAAATAAGAAAATATCCCTCTCTTCAATTCACAACCAACATAAATATCATAATTGATAGTAAAACCTTTGGCTCATGCTTTGTGTCATGCAATTCAATAAACCTTCACTTGGAAATCAAAAGGTACAAAATCATAGAGGGAAATTTATTCTTCACACTCTCAATTCATACTTCAAAACTGAAAACACATTTATACATATACACAAGTAAAATTCGAATTTAACGTAAGGCCTCAAGACCAAAATCATATATCATTGAAAGGACTTACAATGCTTACATTTTAATGTATTTCAAGATCTTCATGAAAAAATTATGTATCAACATTCAAAAAATTAATATATTTATTTATCCATGCCCATGTAGTTTAGGAAATCCCTACATACCTTAATCGATGAAGAATTCACAAAAAAGTTGATCCCTTGAGCTTGAATGTTTAACCCTAAGTTGTTTTTCTCCTATTGTGGTTATGAAAGATGGACTAGGGATTTAACAGAGTTAAAAACATTACTAATGACCCTAATGTCATCTATAGATGTTTAGGGATAATTTTGGAACGTAAAAAGACTTGGTTCCCCTTGAAATAACTTAAAAATGAAGTGTCTGCGTCGTTTGGCCATAGGATTTGCGTCGCACAACCCATGGCAAATCTTAAGGTTTCTGTCACACAACTTATGGAAAACCCTTTACAGTAAATATTTGCGATGGTTAGGTGATGCACAACCCTTTGTAAAGCCATAACGTTTCTCTCGGGTATCGAATTAAGGCAAAATTGGTATTGTTGGAAAGCTAATTTGACTATCTAAAATTTGATAGGTCTTAATCTTCCAAATTCCACATAAACATAAAGTTATACTTGTTCAAAGCTGACCCTTGTGAAATGGAACACCAAAAATTAGACGAATCAAAGGGATTTAGCTCACTTTTCTCTAAGTGATTCCTATAAAAAATTTCACCTCGAAAGACTCTTCATCTCACACACTAGGATAATGATCATGAAACTTATATTTACATGGGAAATCATTTGAATTGGAGTTTATATGCATAGGAACAATGGTTAGAGTTCTAGCGCGAAAATACGGGGTGTTGCATTATCCCCCTTGGGATCATTCATCCCCGAATGATGACTTGGAACATAGTAAGAACAATTTAAAATACTAAGTGGAAAAGAAAGAGTAAGATAGGATTTGTACTTTCTATATCACCATATACAGTTTCAAAAAGAGTCGAATATTTAGTACATATGTCACTCTCCGTCTCCCAAGTTGGTTACTCAGCTTTTTAATTCCTCCATAATACTTTGGCTGAAGCTATCTCCTTACTTCTCAACTTTCAAACATGATGATCTAAAATGGTAATGGGCTCTTCTTCATACGATAGAGAGTCTTTTATATTAATCTCCTCCACAGGCAAAACAAGAGAGTGATCACCAACACACTTCTTCAATATTGACATATGGAATACTAGATGCATCGAAGCAAGACTTGCAGGAAATTTTAGGTCATAAGCAACCCTACCTATCCTTCTCACAATCTGATATGGTACTATATAGCGAGACTAAGCTTCCCTTTCTTTCTAAAATGCATGACTCCCTTCATAGGGGATACTCTTAGGAATACCCAATCATCAACCTCGAATACTAAATCTCTCCTACTAATATCGGCATAAGACTTCTGACGACTCTGAGTAGTCTTAATTTGCTCCATAGTGACCTTCACTTTCTCCATCTCCTGATGAACAAGGTCAGGACCATACAAACTGGTTTCGCCCACTTCATACCACCCAATTAGTGACCTATATCGCCTCCCATAACGTGCTTCAAAAGGAGCCATCTGTATACTAGAATGGTAGTTGTTATTGTAAGCAAATTCTATCAATGGAAAATGATCCACCCAACTACCTTTGAAGTCAATTATGAAAGCCCTTAACATATACTCAAGGGTTTGAATGGTGCGTTCATCTTGCCCATCTGTCTGAGGGTGGAACAAAGTACTAAGGTTTACCTAGGCGCCTAAACCTCTCTGAAACGATTGCCAAAACTGCTAAGAGAATTTCATACCTCGATCGGATATAATAGCACAGGAGTTCCATGTAAATGAACTATCTCCCTAATGTACAACTTAGCATAGTCATCCCCCAAATAATTTGTGTGCATTGAAAATAATAGGCAGACTTGGTCATTCTGTATACAATTACCCAAATAAAGTCATATTGATTTTAGGACCTCAGAAGTCCTGTAATGAAGTTCATGTTGATCATCTCCCATTTCCACATAGCCAATTCTATCTCCTGAGAAGTACCATCATGCCTCAAATATTCCACTTTAACTTGTTGGCAATTTAGATACTTAGACACAAAGTCAGCAACATCTCTTTTTGTATTATTCCACCAATAAATCATTTTAAGATCATGATACATTTTTGTAAAGCCTGGGTGAACAACATACCTCAAATTGTGAGCTCCATCATGAATTCTTTCCGGCAATCTATCCATATTCAGTACACATAACCTACCTTGATACCTCAAAATTCCATCACCTCCAATTTCAAATGCTACGACTTTCTGCTAACCAACATCCTTCTTAATCTGTATCAGGATAGGATCTTCGGCCTGCTTTTCTTTAAATTTAGCACACAGAGAGGATTTAGCTATCTCATGCACAATTACTCCTCCAGCTTCAAAATCTTGGAGTCTAACTCCTAAATTTGCATGCCGGTGAATATCCTTTACCATCTCCTTTTTTCCTTCCTCCATATGAGAAAGACTACCCATTGACAACCTGTTAAGGGTGTCATCCATCACGTTTGCATTGTCTGGATGATAGTGTAGGCTCATGTTATAGTCCTACAATAGTTCCAACCATCGCCTATGCCTGAGATTCAATTCTTTCTGCGTGAAAACATACTGCAAACTTTTGTGATCGGTGAAAATATCAACATGTACCCCATATGAATAATGTTGCCAGATCTTAAGTACAAACATCACAGTCGCTAAATCTAAGTAGTGGGTGGGATAATTCTTTTTGTGTACCTTTAACTGCCTAGATGCATAAGCCACCATCTTCCATGCCGTATAAGCACATACCCAAATCCCACTCGAGACATATCACAATATACAATAAAACCTTCTGCACCCTCGGGAAGGTTCAAAACTGGTGTGGTAGTCAACTTATCTTTCAGTTTGTCAAAGTTACTCTCACAAGCGTTGGACAACAAAAATTTCACCTTCTTCTCGGTCGATTTAGTAAGTGGAGCAGCTATAGAGGAAAAACTCTCTACGAACCTTGTGTGATACCCGGTCAAACCTAAGAAGCTCCGAATATCGGTTGGAGTCGTGGGTCTGGGACATTTTCTCACTGCCTCAACCTTTTAGGGATTAACTTTAATCTTCTCACTAGACACGATGTGCCCCAGGAAAGCAATGGCACTAAACTAGAATTCACATTTGGAAAACTTTGCATATAATTTATGGTCTTTAAGAGTTTGAAAGATGATTCGGAGGTGACCGACATGATCCCGCTCATTCTTAGAGTAAACTAAGATGTCGTTAATGAAAACTATAACAAACATGTCAAGAAATTGATGGAATACCCTATTCATTAGGTCTAAAAAAGATATAGGGGCATTAGTCAGTCCGAAGGATATAATCAAGAAGTCATAGTGGTCATATCAGATTCGAAAAACTATTTTAGGAATATTAGCCTCCCTAACCTTTAACTAATGATATCCCAAAAGAAGTTCTATATTTGAGAAACATTTAGCACCTTGGATTTGATTGAATAAATTATTGATTCTGGGAAGATGGTACTTATTCTTGACAGTGACCTTATTAAGCTGTTGGTAATCTATACACATACAGAGGGAACCATCTTTCTTACGCATGAAGAGCATTGGAGCACCCCAGGGAGAAACACTTGGACGAATAAAGCCTTTATCAAGAAGGTCCTTCAATTGTTCTTTCAGCTCTTTCAATTCTGTAGGAGCCATAATAGAAATAGGATAAGGTCCGACATCAAGTCAATGCTAAAATCTATCTCTCTATCAGGTGGTATCCCTGGGAGATCATTAAGAAAGACTTTTGGGAATTTATTAACTATGTGAAAAGACTGGAGGGATGGACTTTTAGTACTAGAATCTTTGACCCAAACAAGATGGTACAAACACCCCTTCAAAATAAGTTTACGAGCTCTGAGATAAGATATGAATTCCCTCTAGGTGCTAAAGAATACCCCTCCCACTCTATAATTGGTTCATTCAAAAAGTAAAGGTAACTTTTTAGGTTCTACAGTCTAGTGTGGCATAACACGAATGGAGCCAATCCATTCCCAAGATAGCATCAAAGTCAATCATATCAAGCTCTATAAGGTCTGCCATAGTATCACGATTACAAATTGAGACAACATAGTTTCTGTTTACCCTCCTAGCCACAATAGAGTCACCAACAAGACTAGAAACATAGAAGGGTTCCAAAATATTTTGGGGCTCAAAACCAAAGCTGGCTAACACATACGGGGTCATATAAGGAAAAGTAGACCATGGGTTAAGCAACACAAACACATTATGGGAAATGATTTGCAATGTACCTATGATAATATCTAGTGAAGTCTCTGCATCTTGGTGTCTAGATAAAGCATATAACGGGTTGCAACCGCTCCAAGTAGCTGAAGTAGTACCCTTGCAAAGTGGTGGTAGCACTGAGGAGTTTGCTTGAGACCTGGCACCACCAAAGTTTCCTTTGGCAGAAGGGAAATCTCTCTGAAAATGGCCTGACTGACCAAAAGTATAGCACACCAAGATACCCAATTGACACTTTCCCAGGTGATGTTTACCACAATTACTACATCGTAGAAAAATTTGAGATAGTAGAGCTATACTACCTTGAGACTGAGTACCACGTACCTTCCAACCACTGTTACACTATGGGTTAAAGGACCACTGATCAATTGGAGGTCTGGGCTCTGGAGCACTGGTTGATGATTGAGCATTGCCCTAAAACTTTTTCTTAGACCACCCGTTTCCCCAATTACAACCTTGGTGTTGACTGTTATTCTGGTCTATAGATATGTCCTTCTTAGCCTACTTGTATTTCTCCCCTGCCTCTTCCTGCCCCTTCTTCTACTTCTCAATCTGTTGCATAAATAGACAATCTGGAGAAATCCATATCTCTATTCACTATTGCTCCTTTGTATTCCAATACCAGATTATCCGAGAGACTAAACACAAACTTTTTCATGCGGTCTCTCATGTTACCCACCAATTCTGAATCATAATCGGATAACTGGTTGAACTTCAATGTGTACTCCTTGACACTCATTTTCCCCTTTCTCAAGTTCATAAATTCTCCAGCCTTTGATTCTCTCAATTCCTGAGCATAGAAACAATCCAGAAAAGCCTCCAAAAACTCACCCCACACCAAAGGCTTAACATCTTTACCCTTCAAATCCTCTCATTCATTATACCACTGATTGGCCACATATTTAAACCGACAAGATTCCAATTCAACCCCCTCAACTTCATTCACATACATAATCTGAAAAATTTTCTCCAGTTCATCAATGAACCCTTAGGAGTCCTCTTCAACCTTTATAGCCATAAACTTTGGTGGGTTCAGTCTTATGAATTGACCAACCCATGTAATCTCCAATGAACAAGATATTGATCTCACATCTTCAGACCGATGGGCCTAAGAAGCCATTAACTGAGCTATTATATGCATAAACTGTTGGAACTCAGCATTGGATATTGTTATGATTCGAACAGATTAAGCAAACCATAAGTAAAAGAAAACAAGAACAACACACAGATTTACTAGGAAACCCTTGCGGAAAAAACCACGGGCAGAGGTAGAGGAATTTTACTATGAAAGAAAAGGAGTACAAAGTGTAGAAGGCTAAATTTTCTAAATGACAAAAATAACCCACTAAATTGCACTTATACAATACATGTGTACAAATTGGCCTGATCCCTACTCTACCACCACAGACCCCGTTGAAAATTACAAATACGGGTCGCATCGCAAAACTTTCAAGGCTAGATCAATAAAATTCAGGTCATAATTCTAACAATATCCACCTTGACATGAATTCTAATTCAGAACTCAAATCCATTTCAAGACAAACTCTCCACCTCTTTCATAAAAGCCTCTAAGGGTACATTTTAACATCTAACATCGACCCAGTCTAAGCGATATTTAAACTTGGCACATGGTAGTGTTATGGTCATCATATCAGCATGGTTATCATGTTAATAATCTTGCTTACCATAATATCACCACGAGTAATAATTTCACACACAAAATGATACCGAACATTGATGTGCTTTGTCCTCTCATGAAATATTTAATCTTTTGTAAGAAAGATAGCACTCTGACTGTCGCAAAAGACTGTAGTAATCTGTAAGTCTTTGCTAAGTTCACCAAACACACCCGTCAACCAAATAGCTTTCTTAAAAGCCTCTGTAATAGCCATGTACTTTGCCTCAACACTTGACAAAGTAACTGTGGTCTATAAGGTAGCTTTCCAACTGATAGCACAACCACTAATGGTGAAAACATAGCCTATAAGATCTTTTTTTATTATGGTCTCCTAAAAAATCAGAATCAACATACCCGATCACTTCACTTTTATTTCTCCCAAACTGCAAATAGACATCAGTAGATCCAAGCAAGTATCTAAAAATCCACTAAAATACTTTCCAATGTTCTTTTCCAAGATTTTCCATGTATATGCTAACTATACTAACAACATATGATATATCTGGTCGGGAACACACCAGCGCATACATAAGAGACCCGATGACACTAGAGTATAGAACTCAAGATATATAATAACGCTTATCATCTATCTTTGGAGATAAAGTGGCTGAGAGTTTAAAGTAAGCTGCCAATGGAGTACTGAAAGGCTTGGTATTTAGCATATTGAACTTGTGAAGAACTTTCTTACTATACTTTTTTTTGATTCAAGTATAACTTACACTTCTCTCTATCCCTCATAATTTCCATGCCAAGAATCTTCTTTGCTGCTCCTAGATATTTCATCTAAAACATGTTCCTGAGCTGGGCTTTGAATTTTATTATCTCTCTCATGTCCTTTTATACAATCAGTATATCATTAATATACAAAAGAAGATATACGAAAAAACTATCACTTACCTCCTTAAAGTAGACACAACTATTATAACTACCTCTCCGAAATATATAAGAGGTCATAAAAGAATCAAACCTCTTATACCACTGTCTGGGTGACTGTTTTAAGCCATAAACAGACCTTTTCAGTAAGCGTACATAGTCCTCCTTTCCTGAAACTACAAAGCCCTCTGGTTGCTACATATAGATGTCCTCCTCAAGCTCTCCATGTAAGAATAAGGTTTTGACATCCAACTGCTCAAAATCAAGATTATGCAAGGACATAATACCATGCAAGGCTCAAATCAAACGATGCTTTACAACTGGAGAAAACACATCTGTGAAGTCAACACCTGGAACCTGACTGTAGACTTTAGTAACTAGTCTTTCTTTGTACCTAGCGTCTTCAACTCCTGATGTTCCTTCGTTCTTTTTAAATACCCACTTGCAATGGACGACTTTCTTATCTTTAGGAAGTCTCACCAGATCCCATGTGACATTCTTATGAAGTGATTCCATCTTTTCCTGTATAACAATCATCCATCGGCTGGAATTATCACAACTAACTACCTTTGAGTAAGAAGAAATATATTCATCAATGTCAATACCTTCTGCTACATTCAATACATAAGCAACCAAATCAGCTTCAACATACTTCTGAGGAGGTCTAATATCTCTTCTAGGGCTGTCTTTAGCAATAAATTATTGTGGTGTCACTGGTCGTGAAGAAGAAATAGTACCACTCTGTATCTCTGATCTAGACATAGAAGTAGGCACTGGTGTAGACTTTAATCCGATCTGCAATTCAACATGGGTGCTTGAATTTTGCTGATTGATGTCACTAAGCTCATATGGGGGTGAAGCACTAAATTCGAAGGGATCCCGAAGCATGGTAGTTTCATTAAACATAACATCCCTCCTAATTATAACCTTTTTGTTTTCTGAACACCAAAGCTTATAACTTTTAACACTAGGATTATAACCCATAAATATGCATTTGACAGATCTAGGTTCCAACTTTCCATTATCAACATGAACTTAAGAAGGATATCCAAATATCCTCAAATCAGAATAACTAGCAGGAGTACCATACCATACCTCTTGTAGAGTCTTTTGATCAATCATCACTAACAGAGAGAGGTTAATAAGAATACAAGCTGTGAAAGAATCTTTGGTGCAAAAAGACTTAGGTAAACTAGCATTAGAGAGCATCATTGCACCTTATCCATTATTATCCTATTCATTCATTCGACTACAGATAATAGTCAACAAGTAATTTTTACCTCCTCTAGAAAGTACTCTAGAAGGACTCCAGAGATCAGAATGAATTTAATTAAGTGTGACTTTCGTTGAGTGAATGCCTTTAGTGAATCTGACTCTTTTATGCTTCCCAAAAATGTAGTACTCATAGAACTCCAATTTGGTAATACTTTGGCCATCAAGAAGTCCTCTCCTGCTTAGTTCATCCATCCCACTTTCATTCATATACCCCAGACGCATATGTGAAATTTAGCAACGTCACTTTATGATAGAGAGGAGGTAAAAATAGCTGCATTACTTGTAATAGTAGATCCATGCAAGACATACTAATTTGAAGTATTTCTCTGACCCTTCATCACAATAAGAGCACCTTTAGTAACCTTTAGGACTCCACCTTTACCAATATACCTATATCCGTTTGTATCAAGAGTACTCAAGGAAATAAGATTTCTCTTTAGGTCTGGGACATATCACACATCACCAAGTATCCTCACAACCCCATCAAACATCTTAATTCTGATTTTTTCAATACCAACTATCTTACAAGGTGTGTTATTTCCCATCAACACAGTACCTTTAGACACTATTTCATATGTTGTAAACCAATGCCAATTGCGACACATCTGAAATGTACTGAATCAAGAATCCAATCCTTATAGTGTTTAAAGTTACTACCATGAACTACCAATATTTCTCCATCACTGCCGCCATTTTCAATAAAATTAGCTTCATTAGACTTCTCTGGTCGATTTTCCTTAGATTTTAGATCTTTTTTTTCTCTCTAATCTGTAACTTCCAACACTCGAATTTGATATAACACTTCTTCATGCAGTAATTACAGGTTTTGTTTCTATTTCTAGATTTCGATGTATTTCAATCATCACCCCCAAAGTTCCTCTCATAATTTCTTCCTCAAACAATGAAACCATTTGCTTGAGTATCCGACATATTCACAAGATGCTTCATCTTCTTCTTAGAGAACAATGCATCATAGAATTCATCTATGGTCAGGGTATCACGACTATATAAAATCAAATCCCCAAAGGTTGTATATGATGTAGGCAACGAATACAACAAAATCAACCCTAGATCTTTCTCATGGTACTTAACCTCCAGAGTCTCTAAATCAGAGATGATTTCTTTATAGACAGATAGGTGATCCTCCAAGGATGCACCCTCAGACATATGATGGGAATAAAAGTCATAATTTGAGATGTAAATTACTTGTTAGGATCTTCATCATACATACCCATACCATTTTCAACCACAACGCAGTAGTAGTGGTCTCATTCAAAATATCCTATCGAATCTGATTGGATAAATGAAGATGGATCTGAGATAGAGCCTTTCGATCCTTATGTCATTTGTCCTCGTCCATCCATGATGTAGGCATCTTATCAAACCCTAAAAGAGCATCATCCAAATCCATCTGCACAAGAACAACCCATATCTTAACCTTTCATAACGAAAATCTACTATTGCGATCCAACAATGAAATATCATACTTCATGGTTGCCTTTCCTAAGAGAACAATCAACCAAGCTCTGATACCAGTTTGTTATGATTCAGACAGATTAAGCAAACCACAAGTAAAAGAAAATAATAACAATACATAGATTTAAGTGGAAACCCCTATGGGAAAAACCATAGTTAGAGGTAGAGGAATTTTACTATGAAAGGAGAGAAGTAGTCACACCATAAAACTTTCAAGGCCAGATCAACAAAATTTGGGTCACAACTCTAAAAGATACCTCTCTCTGGGAATTCTGAGTATAGTTGAATCTAGAATAAGGAGCCTAAAGTGGACTAGTCTGAATTGAAGAAACTCCTGGAGTAGAAAAATACTCAGGAGTATGTGCTCTATTATGAGTACGCATGCCATGGGTAGGGAGGACATCCTCAGTCTGAGCATTCTATTTGTTAGATCGACAGGGAGGCATGATAGCTTTCTGAAGTATAGGAAATCATTAATTAGAGGACATATAGACTGTACAACATGAACTAAATCATGAAAAAAGAGAGAGATTCCTAAATTCCTTGTATCCTCCTGCTTATAAGTGTGGCGCACTACACACCCATAAAAAGACTCTACCCAAAACGACTTCGCAGACATACTAGGACTATAAAATATGCTCTGATACCAAGTTTGTCATGACCCGAATTAAGACCTTGGTCGTGATGAGCATCTCAAACCATGAAGCCTCGAGCATCCCTATTCTATCTGGAAATCATAAACAATGTTCATACAATGTAAAGAAATAAGGAAAGTTAGCAAAACAAAAACATGGGAAATTTGTAAATTCAACTGGGCAATACAGAATGAGGGTCATAATATTCAAAATACAAGACACCAATCTGCAAATATAAAACTCTGCAAATATCTTAAGCTTAATCTAGTCCTTTAAGCTTGTCAAGGGGTCCCATACATAGAAAATTAGGAAAATTCTCCTATTGTGGTTACTAGTATGCTATAGATCTTTTATTTGCATGTTTATGCATTGCTAGATTCAGAAACTTCTTTGTTTTTTGTTACTCTCTTTATAGCGGTGGATTTCAGAGTTAGCCCCAAAATTCTAGCAGAATCGTTCTTAGTATCAACCCCAGTGGGTAAAACTGTCATAGCCCAGTAGGTATAGAGGAACTATCTGGTTATGATATCTCAGAAAGTCACTTCAGCAGACTTAGTCGAATTAGAGATGACTGATTTTTATGTCAATCTCAACATGGATTGGCTTCATTCCTGCTATGCCATAGTCGACTACAGAAATAGAGTTGTCTAGTTTCAATTACCTAATGAACCTATCGTAGAGTGAAAGGGTAGTACTTCAGCTTTCAGAGATCAGCTTATTTTCTACCTTCGAGCACAAAAAATGATATCTAAGGGATGTGTCTACCATATTATTTATGTTAAAGATTCTAGTTTTGAGACTCCCAGTCTTGAATCAGTCCCAATCATAAGTCGATATTCAGATATCTTTCTCGAAGATCTTTTAGAAATTTCTCCTAAAAGGGAAATAGACTTCGGCATTGATCTTCTTCCAGATACTTAGCCTATAGATATTTTGCCCTACAGAATAACACTAACAGAACTCAGTGAATTGAAAGAGCCATTGAAGGATCTCTTAGATAAGGGATTCATCAGACCCAATGTATCCCCGTGGGGCACACCAGTCTTATTCGTCTGAAAGAAAGATAGTTCTCTTAGAATGTGAGTTGATTACCATCAACTCAATAAAGTCACGGTCAATAACAAGTATCCACTTCCCAGGATCGATGATTTGTTTGAAAAAATTCAGGGTTCCAGCTAGTTCTCTAAGATAGACCTTAAATTAGGCTATCATCAGCTTAGAGTAAGAGAATATGACATCTTGAAAACAACTTTCCTTACTCGGTATGGTCACTTTGAATTCCTAGTTATGTCCTTTGGTCTTACCAATGCCCTAGCAGCTTTCATGTACTTGATGAATCGTGTGTTCAAGTAGCACTTGGACATGTTCGTCATAGTCTTCATAGATGACATCCTTGTTTACTCCCACAGTGAGAGTAATCATACAGACCATCTCATAATAGTATTGCAGACTCAAAAATCATCAGTTGTTCGCCAAATTCAGTAGGTGCAAATTTTAACTAAGTTCAGTAGCATTCCTTGGTCATATCATTTCCAGTGATGACATTAAAGTTTATCCTCAAAAGACCAAAGCAGTAAAAAATTGGCCCTGCCCTGTATCTCCATCAGATATCAGAAGTTTCTTGGGTTTGTCTGACTATTATAGATGGTTTATTGAGGGATTTTCTTTTATTGCATCCTTATGTACCGATTGACTCAGAAGAAAGTCAAGTTTCAATTGTCAGATCCGTACGAGAAGAGTTTTTAGTAGTTGAAGACTTGACTTACCTCAGTTCTAGTTCTAGTATTACCAGTTGGGTTCGTAGTATATTGTGATACATACAGAGTAGGTTTAGGTTGTTTCCTCATGCAGTATGGTAAGGGCATAGCCTACGCCTCTAGATAGCTTAAACACCATGAGAAGAGTTATCCTACTCATGATCTTGAGTTAACAGCAGTAGTTCTTGCCTTAAAGATTTAGAGGCATTATCTATACGGAGTTCATGTAGATGTCTTCATAGATCATAAGATCCTTCAGTGTGTATTCTCTTAGAAAGATCTCAACCTCTGTAAAAGAAGGTGGTTAGAGCTCTTGAAATATAACAACATAAGTATCCTTTATCACCTAGGCAAAGCAAATATAGTGGCTGATGCTCTCAGTAGACTCTCTATGGGTAGTATTGCTCATGTTGAGGATTGTAAGAAGAAGTTAGCTCAGGAAGTTCATCAGCTTTCCTAACTAGGTATTCGTTTGTTTAATTCTTTAGAGGGTAGTATATGGGTTCAGAACAGCTTAGAATCATCTCTAGTTTTTGAGATGAAAGAAAAATAGGATAGAGATCCTAGCCTAGTCAATCAAAGATCAGAAGGTAGAGGTTTTCTCCCAAGGGAGAAATGGTGTATTATATTGCCATGTCGTCTGTGTATGCCAAGTGTAGATGACTTGAGGCAACGAATTCTTACAGAAGCGTATGGTGAGTGCTACTCTATTCATCCAAGGGCCACAAACATGTACCGTGACTTGTTGGAGATATATTGGTGGAGTGGGATGAAGAGAGATATTGCAGAGTTTATGGCTAAGTGCTCTACATGTCAGTAAGTTAAGATATAGCATCAGAAGCCTAATGGGTCTATGCAGGAGTTCAGTATTCCTTCTTGGAAGTAGAAAGAAGTGAACATGGACTTTGTGATGGGTTTGCCTCATACTCGTCCCCAGCATGATTCAGTATGGGTCATTATAGATAGAATGACCAAGTCAACTCATTTCTTTCTAGTCCATCCCTCTTATGCAGCCGAGGATTATGACAAAATCTATATTAGGGAGTTGATCAGACTACACGGTGTTCCATTATTCATTATTTCAAACAGAGGTACTCGGTTCACCTCTAACTTCTGGAAAGCATTCCAAAAGGGTCTTGGTAACCAAGTTTATCTGCGTATAAACTTTCATCCTCAGACAGATGTTCAAGCAGAAAGGACCATTTATACTTTATAAGATATGTTGCGAGCATGTGCAATTGATTTCAAGGGTAGTTGGGATGACCACTTACCTTTGATTGAGTTTGTATACAACAACTATCTGTCCAACATTCGAATGCCTCCATTCGAAGCTCTTTAGGGTAGGAGATGTAGATCTCTAGTCAGTTGTTTTGAAGTTAGCGAGGCCTCAGTTATAGGGCATGACTTAGTATTCGATGCCTTAGAAAAAGTCTAGTTGATCAGAGAAAGACTCTGGGATGCTCAGAGCCGATAGAAGTCTTATGCGAATGCGTGCAGAAAGGATCTCGAGTACGATATTGATGACTTTATTTATCTAAAGATCTATCCCATTAAAGGAAGTAAATAGATTCAAAAGGAAGGGAAAGCTTAGTCCCCGATATGTCAGTCCCTTTAAAATTATCAGTCGCTTCGGCAAGGTAGCTTATGAGTTCGAATTGCATTAAGATCTAGTCTTAATTTATCTAGACTTTCATGTCTCCTTGCTAAAGAAGTGCATAGGTGACCCAATATTTGTAGTCCCTATTGAAGGCATAGATATTCAAAACAACCTCTCTTATTAAGAGATTCTAGTCAAAATTCTTGACTACCAGATTTGTAGACTGAGGAACAAAGAAGTCCCTTTAGTCAAAGTTCTTTGGTGGAATCAGTCCATTGAGGGAGATACTTGGGAAGCAGAAGTAGATGTGCAGACCAAGTATCCCTACCTTTTCTTAACTAACTCAGAATCAGCCCAAGGTAATAGCTTTCCTTAAGATTTCTCAATTATCATGTTCAGTATCATTACCAACTCGGTATTCAGTTTTATGCTCGGAATTCAAGTTATAAACTTGGTACTAAGTACTATTGCATATTCAGTAATGCATTCATGTATCAGTTCAGTCATATCATGCATCAGATATGTATTCTTATTATGAGAAACTCAGTACATTAGAAATCTCAGTCATGTATTCACGAATTAGATACTCATGCATCAGATATACATGCTCAGTATGAATCCTAGTAATGTCAATCATGTTTTAGATGTTCACATTCAGTATGGACGTTAGCGTATCATTTCTCCCATCTCAGTCAGGCTCATTCGGGGATGAATGTTCCCAAGGGGAAGATATTGTAAAACCCCACAAATTTCTTAAGCTTAATTCAGTCCTTTAATCTTGTCAAGGGGTCCCATACTTAGAAAATCCTAGTTAAGCTTCTAGACTTAGATTATTTTATCCTTCAAAAGTTGGCAATCTCATTACGCTACCTTAACATCCTTAAAGGGGTCTATATTTTTATAAATCATGATCAAGAATATCAATAGGTGTTCTCGGACAAGTTTAGGATTTTTGGGGACACGTTTAGATCATTTTCAAAGTTCCAAAATAGTGGACCAATATTATTTTGGCGCGCCGCATCGCCAATCATGTTGATCAACATTCGTGCAAGCTACTAGAGACAAAAATTTTGAGGCTCGACGCGATCATAGCACGATGCGTCAAGTATCGCATTGTATCCATCAATGCGCCGCGTCACTTATAGCATCGGCACACAGTTTTTTTAGTTATTAAATGAACGCATATTCAAGGGCAAAAGGGTCAATTTTCCATCCTTATATAAGCCTAAAAACACGTAATTCAACTATTTTTCACCCAAATTAGAATTGTCTCTCTCAAAATCCATCAAGAACAAGCTTAGGGTTTCTCAATTGAGGATCCAATTTCAAAAACTCCACCGTTAATCCTCAAGAATCTTCCATCCAAGGTATGCGTAGTGTTCTTTCATGGATTCGTTTTGTCCATGAAGCCCAACAATTTAGTTTTAAACTATGAATTTGATAATCATGCTATGGCTTGATTATGTTCATGTGGTTGTTCTTGTATGATTTCCAAGTTGGAATTTTTATATATTTTTATAAAAATACGTTAGCATGTGAGTTGAAAAACCATGATTTTAGTTGGTTATGATATGTTAATTTGATGATTATGTCATGCCCTAAGTCATGCAACCTAAGTGTTTGATAAAATGCCTAAGAGACTAGAAATTATGTTATATAGTTCAATTGTGACCTAAGTGATCGATTCATGTTTTACCCTTATGTTCAAATTACTCCTATGCTATTAATATGCAATGTAGATGTTTGTTGAAATGCTCATGATGCTAGAATATGGAATTATGACATTGATTATATGCATCCCTACCATGTACAATATTATGATAACCATGTACATCATGAAATCCCCAACTTATTGTACTATGGATTCTTGATATTGATCATGTTTTCTAGAGTGTCATGCCTTGTCAGTTTCCTTTTATCGAGTTCTACGGGTAATTTACCCAAAAAACAATATAGTTGTGTGCCTAGAGCCGGTTTCATATTTTCAAGATACTCTCAATCAAGCCATGAACCATAGAACTCAGTCAATCATGTGACTCAGGAAAACTCAGTAACCCCAGTAATCTCAGAAAGCTCAGTAATTCAGTAAATCTTAGTAGTATTTTGTCAGTCATGGAACCCAAGGAACTCAGTCCAGTCCAGTTAAGTTAATCATTTTCATTGTCTATTTAGATGGGAGTAGTATTCAACACCGATTAAGCCT
This sequence comes from Capsicum baccatum var. pendulum, assembly GCA_030864225.1. Taxonomy (NCBI): domain Eukaryota; kingdom Viridiplantae; phylum Streptophyta; class Magnoliopsida; order Solanales; family Solanaceae; genus Capsicum; species Capsicum baccatum. The sequence continues at coordinate 43,274,317 of CM061560.1, forward strand.
AAGGATGGGAACTCACCTATTATTTAAGGGTGTGATTCTTAAAAATAGTCCTTGCACTCTAGAACTACGTAGCCAGCGTAGGTTGAGACATCAAAACTTCTATTTTAAGGATAGATGTGGTGGCTTAACTTGTTATATAAGGGTCCTAACATTCTCCTTTGAGTACCTGCTATATGAGGGATCACTCACAGCTTGTCCGTAGCAGTGGCGCGGTATTGACACCCTTCTAATTGGGGTCATAGATTGGACCCCAACTCAGCTATAATAGCTTATTAGGGGCATATCGGTTAAATGAATACTTCCCACAGTTACAATCTCAGTCTCAGTAAAAGAACTCAGATAGTTTCAGAATCCAGGACTGTCTGATACAATCAACTCAGAACAGTACAAAACTCAGTTAGTTCTATCAAAACCTAGATTGTCTGATACAATCGCTCAGTATCAGTTATATCCATTATCAGTGACTTATGTTATTAGTAATCATACTTAGTAGTTAGTGCCATCACGAATTTAGTCACAGTCACTTATTCATGAATGTATTCTCACGCTCATGTTATTCAGTCAGTTAGCATAGTTCATGCATATAAACCCTTTTGCATTCAGCCTATCTCACTTGCATAAAAGTATATTCCATCATGCTGACGCATTTGCACTATGGTGCTTTATTCTATACCATATGTTCAGAAGCACGAGCTCCAGAGCATCAGTAACATTCTAGTTTCAACAGTCAAAGTTAGTAGTGAGTCCTCATCCTTCGAGGACATAATCATTGCTTTATTTATTTATTACTTAGTTTATTTTAGTAGTTGGATTTAGTTGGGGACATGTCCCATCAATTACTTATTCAGACAGTTTAGAGGTTTTCAAACTACAGTGTTTTAAGACTAGATGTTTTTGGAGATTGTTTCAGTTTTGGTATTATCGTACCACATTATTTAGATATGGTTTTATCAGATGTTTATCAATTTTGAACCTTATGGCATGATTCAACCTAGTATTTCTGCATTTATACTGTATACTATATAGTGTTTTGGTACAGATATCAGTCATGGGTTAGCTTTTGGTCCTTCGAGGTCATGAGCACCATGTAGTATTTCTGGTACTAGATTCAGGGCATTACAACAAATCTCTAATAGCATGAAAATAACTTCTGTCTGAAAACTAGGACAAGGCCCCCAGTCAGACCATAAACCAAAATGAAATAACAAAGTCTAATAACCAGGCCTCGCAGAATATAGAAGGCTTACCAACTTCAAGTCTTGGACATGCAAATATACTATTTAGCAGGACCATGAGACTGTGCCTCAGATCCTGAAATATAAGGGTCAATACAGATGTATCAATATACAGAACAATGCAAAAACAAAATACTAATATGTAAAGTAAGTGAGATCATTTCATGAAAAATATGCCATTATCAAACATTTGAAAATCCTTAGGGATAATAAATAGGCTGCTAAAATATTTCTATAAATCCCAATTCAAAATCTTTGTCTTAGTTCTGAGCTAGGTGGTACACCTTATAAGTCTGATATTCCATGAGCTATATGGAATCCGCCCTTGACTCGGCAGCAAAGCCCCCAACTGATGTTTGCCGCAAATGTTAGAGTTTCTGACTCTAATATGCCATAGGGCACTAGGCCAACATATAATATCTCTTGGGGACACAATAACCCGTATCAGCAAAACACAGTTTTAGGCAATGAGTTTTCTGAACTCGTGCCTTCTTCGGGTAACCACCAAACATGTCTTAAGCCCATTTTAACCTTTTCTAAACATGCATTTTTCAAAATTCAAATTCTTAAAATCTAATTGAAATCTGACTTCTATTTTGTTCTAAGTCTGTTATGGAATTATCTGATTTTGGTATCATCATATCAAGACTTAAAAGTCATAGGTCTAAGACATATCATAATCGTATCACAGTTCTTATACTCAAAGCAATGTTCAGACCACCAAAACATTCAAATAATACAAGAGAACTCATATTTCAATACATATGTCAAACTATGCAAAGACTCTCTCTTTTCAACATTTCAGGCAATGGTGGTCAATTTATCAAAACGATCATGTAATTATCTCAATTATTACATTTTGCATTTAAAAATAGGAAAATATTCCTCTCTTCAATTTGCAACCAACATAAATTTCATAATTGATAGTAAAACCCTTTAGAGGTAGAGGTACGGACTGCGTACATCTTCCCCCCCCCAGACCCCACCAGGTGGGAATACACTGGGTTTGTTGTTGTTGTTGTTGTTATAGTAAAACCCTTGGCTCTTGCTTTAAGTCATGCAATTGAATAACCTTTAACATGGAAATCAAAATATACACAATGAGAGAGGAAAATTCATTCTTCATGTTCTCAATTCGTACTTCAAAACTGAAAACATATTTATACATATACATTAGTAAAGTTTGGATTTCACATAAGGCTTCAAGACTAAAAACATATATCATTGGAAGGATTTACAATGCTTACTTTTTAATGTAATTCAAGCTCTTCATGAAAACATGATTTATCAAAATTCAAAATATTAATATAATTATTTAGCCATGCCCATTTAGTTTAGAAAAACCCTACATACCTTAATCCATGAAGAATTCGCAAAAAAGTTGATCCCTTGAGCTTTAATGTTTAACCCTAAGTTGTTTTTCACCTATTGTGTTTTTGAAAGATGAACTAGGTATTTAAGAGATTTAAAACATTAATAATGACCCTAATTTTATCTATAGATGTTTAGGGATGGTTTTGGAACATAAAAAGACTTGGTTGCCGTTGAATAACTCAAAAATGAAGTGTCTACGTCGTTTGGCCATAGGGTTTGCGTCACACAACCTATGGCAAACCTTCAGGTTTGTGTAGCAAAACCCATGACAAACCTTAAGGTTTACATTGCACAACTTATGGCAAATCCTTTCCAGTGAATTTGAGATGGTTAGGCGTAACACACCCCTTTGCAAAGCCATAACATTTCGCTCGGTTATCGAATTAAGGCAAAATTGGTATCGTTGGAAAGCTAATTTGATTATTTACAATTTTGAGGATCCTAATCTTCCAAATTCCACATATAAATAAAGTTATACACATTCAAAGATGACCTTTGTGAAATCAAACACCGAAAATTGGCCGAATCAAAGACTCTTAGCTCACTTTGCTCAAAGTGATTCCTATGAACATATTTCACCTCGAAAGCACTTCACTTCAAAAACTAGAATAATGATCATGAAACTTATATTCATATGAGAAATTATTTTGATTGGATCTTATACGCATAGGAATGACGGTTAGAGTTCTAGAGCAAAAATATGAGTTATTACACTACTTGTCTCACCTATACTGGTAGAGTGTAGCTTATCAGGTCTGTATTATTTGGAGTATAAGCTTATCGGTCCCAGTTATTATTGATGCCTAAGAAAGTGATAAAACTTTTAGAAGTAAGTTATAGGTATTACTTTTGGTCAAATGAAGAAGGTATAAACATAAGGCACTAGTGGTACGGGAAAAGGTATTTTGCCAAAGAGTGCAAGAGGTCTTAATTTATTGAACCAGCATAATTAAAATACTGTTGCACTATGCAAGTTATAATGGGCTTTAAGTCAACATAAGGAAAAGTTAAGGATCACATGTGTGCACCATTATTACATAAAGAGAGAAAATATATTTACTATATTAATCCCTAAGCAGGTTTCTTGGATGGTTAGGAAAGTTATTACTATAAGGAAGTACCAGATTGGCAATACTAATGTTCTATTGAGGAATAAAAAGTTTCAGATTACCAAAGCCTATAAATAGTTGAGAGGTACTTCAACAAATGTACCATGGATAAATGTGCACTGTCACAACATAGCAAAGCCAAAGCAAGTGTTTATCTTATGGTTGAGTTTGCATAGTCGACTCAGAACTAAAGAAATGTTATCAAAATGGGGCTTAAAGGTGGATGAAATTTGTGTCTTTATTCAGATGGATCAGAAGACGAGGGCCCATTTATTATTTGAATGCAACATAGCTTATCGTATATGGTTTTCCATTTTACACTAGCAGAAACTGAGTTATAACTCCAGTGGACGGGATACAGTATGACAATCGGTAAGTTAACAAACTGGTGGGAAGCACTCAAGAAGAATTATACCTAAAGCCAGCTTAGCAGCAGCGGTGTATGCTATTTGCTTTGAAAGAAACACTAGGATTTATCGGCAAAAGGCTACAACAATTGAAGACTCAATACAAAAGTGAAGGTTGAACTATGTACTTAGAGTGAGATCTAATAGTAGACTTTTGGCTTATGTTCGTTACTTGTAGATGTTAGCACTGTGTAATGTTGGTTAGTTGGTTCAAGTAGGCGTCTAGGCGAGGTAAGGAAATAGTTGGCGGTTGTGTAACTCCTTGGATACACATACATAAATCAAAATATAATAAAATAATTAATTAATTAAATATTAACTGGTAATTTATATTATTTTATCTTTATTGGACATTTAATCCTTATAATTTATTTATTTTTGTTTTAAATAGTTCAAAAAGTCTTTACATTCAATTAATCAACCTTTTACCTCCGACTATAATTGTCTACTTTATTATATGTGTGTAATCCCCTAAAAGTTTTAGAACCTTTTTGCACCTAATGTTGTATAAATTACAAGTACATGTAATATCAACATAATGTTTTTATACTATTGGAAATGATTTATGCATATATTAAGGCTTCAAATAACTACAAGCTCATAGCAAAGTTAAAACCTCCTTCAAAGATGGATTTCTCATGAAGTATCTTGCTTCAGTCAACTTTAAACAAGGATAACTCCTATATTATGAAATATTTTTAATCTCACGACCCACCAAATGATAGATACTTGAATTAACATTCCAACGCATCTTGTTTCGCCTTAATCTGATATTGGAGTAAAAGGTTATGATTATTTACTTGAAGCCAAGTCAAAGTTGTCAGTGACCCAAGCCTTCTGATCCATGACCCGTGAGTCTAACCTAGGACCCATGGAATCAAGTTGTAAATCAGGTCCTGAAAGCTGAAAAATATATCTGACTTCTACACCTCTTATCCACGACCCATGAGTCTAACCCATGAATCATAGAATAAAGTCGTGAGTCGGGTTCTGAGGTCCATAAGTCCCATCTGATTTTCACTGATTACATCCACGATCCATGGACCTGACCCACAGTCGTGGACCAAGTCGTGTGAACCTGTTTTTGGAAATATTTTTTTGGGTAAGCTTAGGCGTAATTTGGCCATTTTTCTTAGGAGGTCAAACCCTTATTTGGATAAAGCCTCTTTTTAATAATCAGTTACGATCTTTTTAAAAAAGAATATGAATAAAAACTCTTCCTCCTCCCCCAAAATTTTCTGAGAGGGAAGTACACCTAGGATTCAAGATTCAAGGCTCATATTCAAGCTTTGTTCATTCAAAAGGCATGCTGAACACTCTCTACTACTATTATTATCACAAAGTATGGATTTTAACTATTCTTATGTATGATTTCATTGGTAATTTGAAACTAGGATTGTGAAAATTGTTGTGAAAATAGTGAACTTGATAGCATGGATTCACAAATTTTAAGATTCAAGGTCCTCGACCTATTTCAAAAGTGTGTTTCAATGTGAATTTTATAATGTTTATCCCATCTTTTTAGAAATAATGTATGGTGTGAAATGATAAAGGTTTAATGAATTTTGAAAGCCCTTGCGGGATATGTTCATAACTTTTGGAAGCCCTTCGGGGCTATGTTTATGAATTTAAAGATGAAATTGGGAGATGAAAATGTTTATGACTTGCTTTATAAAATGTTTATATCCCTTTTCCTGGTTGCATACCAGTACTCACCATACTGACCATCTCCAGATGCTACATTATTTCATGATGTAGGTTTAGAGGTATTTTTTTTATGATTTTGTGCAACACCAGGGTGTTTGTATTCTCTCTTTAACAGCTGGTGAGAAATATCAATCCCTCCATCATTGGAAAGGCGTTTGTATTTTTCACTTATAGTTCTATGCTGGCATCTTATGATTTTTATGGTATAGTGTATCACCCCGCATTTTTGGGATAGACTTTAAATCGTCGTTCCTATGTGTGTAAAATTTAATACCATGATTTGTATTTGAATACATATGTCATGATCATTATCGTAGTGTATGAAGTGCTTTGGAGGTGAAAAATATTCATAGGAATCACTTAGAACAAAGTTGAGCAAAGAGCCTTTAATTTGTCAATAGTTTGGTATTCGATTCTACAAGGTTCAATTTTGAGCGTATATAACTTTTGATATATGTGAAATTTTTTAGCTCAAGACCCATGAAATTGTAGATAATTGAGTTAGGTTTCCAACAATATCAATTTCTCCTTAATACGATACCCGAGGGGAAAAGTTATGACTATTTTTGTGAGAGGCGGTAAGGGCGATCGATAGGCCTGCACCATTGGGGCTATTCCCTTAGAATAGAGGAGGCATCATGGGGGATACTCCTATGGACTAGAGGGCACACCACGGGGTCTATTCCTTTACTGTTTTAGCTTTTTACGGGTCAAGGGGCACTTTGGTCCTTTCCCCTCAACCCCAAATGTCCAAGGCACCAATTATAACACTCAAAAACACATTATTTTCCCATATTCTTCAAATAAACTCATGCAAAGATCCTCTCCTTACCCAAGAAAAATAATCCAAGCTTTTTCCATCAATAAATCCAAGAATTCAAGTTTCTAAGTTCAAGAACCTTCAAGAAAACATCAAGAATAGGGTTTCTTTCATAAGTTCATCATTCAAGTCCCAAGATTCAAGCGTTCTTCCTCCAGAATTCAAGGGTTTAAGTTTCTTCAAGAATTCGTTCAATTAAGGTATTTGGGAGTTCATTCATAGGTCCCTTTCACCCATGAATCCCAAAAACCTTTCTTTGATCAAAAAGATGATTTTTTAATTATGAAGATACATATGTTCAAGATTGATTTATTTTATGCTTTTCCTTAGTGATTTGAACTCAATTCATGTCCAAGTATGATTCCATGGATAGTTATGTTATCTCATGCTTCAAGTTTCAATTTTCTATGTCATATTTAAGTGAATTTAATGTTAAACCCCCAATTTATGAATTTAATCGTGTAATTATGTTGTTTTATCATGCTTAAGATATTCCCATGGTCAAGTTCAAGATTCTCATATATTTGATGAAATTTCTATATTTTTAAATCTTTGAATCATTATTACATACCACAGTGTTTCAAGTTTGATTTCGTATTTTTATAATCATTCAGTACTGACAGGTTATGAACACCTGATACCTATGTGTTTTACATGATTTTCATTAATCAAGCAACAAGTCAGTCAAACCATGATTTTAAATCTCATATTCAGAATACCATGATCATGTTGAGCATTATGAGTTTATGTGTTTGTAATTACCTCAGAATCAATATGCATTGTTATTTTCAGAATACCATGACCTGAGCTTATCGGTTATCAGTTATCAGTGCATGCACCAGTTTGTATTTTAGTGTCTTTCAGTTGGGAGTAGGATTTTACACCGAGTGGGAAGTGTGGGTTTAGTGCATCCTACTTCTACAGAAACTTTGTGCCACCATAGGTTTAGGGCCTCGCCAGAGAGTGTTTTCCCTTTCCCAAGATGAGCTCAATTTCATGACCACTCCAGTTTAGGTTCTATTTTGATGGAAAGGACAGAACAATCCTTATCAACGTGGGTCAGATGTTCGACTCCATGATAGCTTACATAGTTTATGTCGGTTACATGATACTTCCCACAGTTTCTGTCTAGTTATTGAGACTCAATACTATTTAGGTTTACATGATAAGTATTTAGATATCAGTTAACTAGTATACAATTATCAGATAATTAGTATACAAATTCCAACAAATCAGTATTCAGATATCAGTAAATCAGTAACTATATTTCAGTTACTCAGTATTCAGTTAACTGTTATTCAATATTCATATATTAGTTTGTCAATTTTCATATATCAACTACTTATTATATAGACATTATTTATCCATTTACTTAGATTCCAGTCATCCAGTCACTCAGGCATCAACCATTCAGTTAATCAAATCTTCTTAGTATGTGTTATGTTTGGTTTTTATACTTATTCATTCATGCTCGGTATATTTGTATATTTAAATCCTTGATTTATGTCAGTTTCCACCATATAGTTTCATAACAGTATTCGTACATCATCCCCAGTATAGTTTATTGAGCATATTCAGTCTTACATGAGATTTACATAGAGTATTCATGTTTTACAATTTCCCAACATTAGTTCTACTTATTGTACACAAGTAACACGTTAAGAAACTAAGTATGGTGATTCACCAGTTATCAGATTATGTTTGTTACTCATGTTTTAAGCAACTTTGGATTTCTATTTATTTCATTTTCTTGGTGAGTCTACTTGCACTTAGCATGCATGTTTTAAGATTATGTTCCTAATAAGTTTTACTTATTGCATTCTCCCCCACTTACTCAGTATATTCCATAGTATGGATCCACATATATGTCTATGTTATACATTGTCTTATAGTGTAGGCACTAGTTGTAACCTACACATCTTAATCTGATAGTTGAAACTTTCAATCAGCAGGTGATGAGTTCTCCTATTTAGGGGACTCTAGTCAGTCATAGTTCATGTACTGTATTGTATTTATTCATATGTATTGATTTTTGGTAGTTGGAGGAATTTCCCAGCTATATATAGTCAGTATAGTAGAGGCTTTATAGATAGTTAGTCAGAGTCATGAAATGTAAATTGTAGTTCTCTCTTTATTTTTATCGGGCTGTAAACTTTATCAGTATCATATTTATCATGACTATGCATGATTATGTTTTCGCACAACAAACTTAGCTATTTTATATATTCTAAATTCGTTGCTCAATAGTATGCCAGTTCTTGGGTTAGCTTGAGATCACTTGTGGTTCCAAGAACCGTGTTACGACTAGAGGGTAGTCTCGGGTCATCACATATAGTTAGGTCCATGTCCTAACTTAAGAGTTATTATTAAAGTAGAGGCTTTATAGACAATATGGGGTAGTTGTTTGGAATTTGGTTTTTGGTCTATGGATATCATTATATGTAATACCGCACAAGATCCTTGATAAGTTTCCAACTATCCGTTATATATTTATACTCACCAAAGCAATTATGTTTAACCATTAATAAGTTTCATTACCTTTCACTTTGTGTTAAAGTGTTTTTGATGGGAGTCATGGTCATAAGAAGAACTTAGAGCAAAGTTGAGTTGAGAACATTTGCTACCGATTAAGTTTTAGTGGTCATTTCAATTTGGGTAAACTTCTAATGATCATTACTTTTATAATAAGAATATTTAGGTGTCTTAATATATATCAAATGAAATATCTTTGAGTGTTCTTTCCAACACATCAAATTTTACCTTAATCCGTTATCGGAGTAGAAAGTTATGCTCATTTTACTTGGAAGTGTTTATCTAACAGGAGGTGATGACTAAGTTGACGAGCTGTCAAATAAGTGACGAGACGTTAACTCAAGTCATCAACCTTAACCAGTAAATGGAAAATTCTAGCTAGATATTGACGACTAAGGTGACGAATTTTCATCAAAGTAATGAGTCGTCAACCGAAGAAATACTGTGATTTTTTTGGTTTTTTTTGGGGTACTTTGGTCTTTTTCTCACCCCAAACCCTATTCCCACGGCTTAAATAACACTATAAGCATTATGTAGTCATCGGTTATTAATTTTCAATGTTCATTCTCTTCTTCACTCTCAAGAGAAAGAAGTTAGGTTTCTTCCTAAAGTTCAACTTCCAAGGATCAAACTAGTTTTCTTTCGTGAAATCAAGAAATTTAGGTATGCAGGGTTTGAACAAGGATACTCTTCCATCCTTGTGACCAAAGTTTTGTTTTTAATTGATTTTGAAGAAAGTGACTTACTAGGGTTAATGCCCACTTTTTTATGCTTTGGGATTTGATGCTTTCTCATAAATTGAATACTATTTTGCATATGATTTCATGTTTACTTATGTTTTATCCCTAAAAATGATTTTAAGAATTGAGTTTGATATTTTGGTATTAAGTTTTTATGAGATGATGAACGATTTCAAGTTTAAGCATAAGTTACTAAGTTACAATAAGTTCAAGCTTATACGTTTAATTTACAAGTATTACAACAAGATTAAAGTTCAGTTTTGATCTTATGATCTCAGATAAGACATGAAATCCACAAGTATACTTATGAATATGATTTAAGTAATATAAATATAATTGGTTTTCACTTTACAAACCCTTATGATATTTTAAGGTGGATTTTATAAGTATGAGTACATAAGTATATATTTTGGGAGTAGTATTTAGCACCGAGAGGGCAATCTGGGTTTAGCGGATCGTATTCCTTAGAAACTAGTGCCACCATATGTTTAAAAGCCTCTCTAGAGTGTGTTCAACCTTTTACCAATATGGGTTCAGTTTAGTAATTAGTCTAACTTAAGGTTCTATTCTGATAGAAAAGGTAGAAAAACTCTCCCCAACTTGGGTAAGCGATAAGTCATCAATTTGATGATTTTATTGCAGCTTTTAAGCCTAAACTATCATGATTTTCCATTAATTTTATGTTAATCGCTTATTTAATGCTCATTTGTGTAGGAAAAGTTAAAAAGGAAAGATGAGCAAGTCATTCAAGTCAAAGAACAAGAAATGTGAGCAAAAAGAACAAAAGTTGAACTACAGGACCAGAAATAGACCCTCAGTTAATGCGAATGCAGCCTAACGATCGCGATTGCATCTAGTCAACAAGTAAGCATGAGGGAGATCGTGATATGACTATCGCAATCACGACAGTAGCGAACACGGTCAAGAAATAGCGACCGCGGTTGAACGGAAAAGCTTCAAGGAAAAAAATTTAATTTGCTTAAAGAGTCCAAGAGAAAGGTGTTATTTTTGTAATATTTACAAAATGTGGAATTGGGGCTAATTTAGGGGTTTTGTAGCTCATTCTCTACACATTACCTATCCTTAGTTTAGGGTTTTTCAATTTCTTGTAGCTTGGAGCCTAAATTTGTACTAATTTGAATTAATATATAATTAGAGGAGCTCCAAAAAGTGGACTTGGCATCTTCCATTAAAGATTCATTAGATCTTAAAGTATGGTTTTCCCTATCTTTAATTTATTTAATGAATAACATTGATGGAAGTTTTGGTTTATTTTAATTTATTATTTGTATGATTTGCTAAATATACCTCTTAGGGTTATGTTTGAGTAGGGTATAAGTGTGTGGGTTGTGATATATTTCTATAGATTTTATTTTGTTGATAATGGGTTCTACTATTCCTTAGTTAAATTGATTGGGTTTCGTTGGTGAAAGCCCCAAACACTCAAATAGGTTTGATGGGTGAAAATCGTAAACTCTTAAAAGCTTAAACCATCCTTGAAAGAGGGATTTGGGTGAACTTTCAGAGCCCATATCATCCTTGAAAGAGGGATGTGGGAACCAAGGCAATAGTAGAAAATTAATGGGTGTAGTTTGCTATCCAAAAATCTTAGACATAAGGGCTATTATGAGGTTGACTATCCCTTGGGTACCATCCTAGAAATAAGGGTGCGTAATTGAGGTAGTGGGTAGCTTTAATTGATACACTCTTTAGGTATTCGAAAGAGTCATTTAGTGATATCTTTGAGGTTTTGTTGAAAAACTAACCTCAAAGACTTTCAACCTAGCCTACTATATCATCAATGATTAGAGTTTAAACCGAATCTTCTCGAATCCATGCATGACTTTCCCTTAGGAAAGCATAACCCAAAGATCTGTTCTTAATTGCTTATTCTATAGTTATTCTTAGTCAAATTAGTCCCTTAGAAGTCCAAGGATTTTTTATCCATTTGAAAAGATTGAAAACCCCCCAAACCATTTTTTTATCATAGGTTAGAACTTAGCAAGAAACTTTTATTTGGAATTTACTCAATCGCCACACACATTGTTCCTCGTGGTTTTGACCCCGACTCTTAGTTGGGTAAATATATTAACGATGGACTCCTTACACTTTAATTGATGTGTACTTTTAGTGTTATTAAAAAATGGCGCCGTTGCCGGGGAACAATTTGGTGTGTTGAGTTAGTTTGAAATTTTAGCTTACTTGCTTTAATTCAAAGTTTTAAATATTTGTTTGTGATTATCTTTGTTTCTTGTGTTAGGTAGATTTTCTTTATTTTTGTTTATTTCTTACTATGACATCAAGGAATGAATGTGGGTTTGATGGTTGGAAAGCATATCTTGATAATCCATGTCCATATTTTGGTGGGCCCCACTTTTGGAAAGAATGTAGATATTCTTCCCGGAAAGATATGAGTGCACCATCTCAATCCTATAGGGAGTATGGATGTTCTCTATGTAGTGGTCAGGATGGACATAGGAGTGATTGTTCAAATGCCCCCTTCCCCCATTATGCTAACCCAATTTGTAGTTTTTTCTTTGTTTTTGATAGGTCTTATGAAAAAGAACGAGATGAATGAAGCACTAAAAATTTTGGTGTAGAAACAATGCTTCAACGTATCTTGGAACGGGTGGAATCAACTGAGGATAATAAGCATGTTATGCATCAATCCATGGAGGCATGTAATGAGAAAGAACAATATGCCAGATCCAATAGTTTTGAAGCAATACTTCATACATTTTTGGATTGGAAAACTACACTAGATTAGGATGTGCATGACTTGCACCAATCCATGGCATTATTTGGAAAGGAGAGCGAAAAGAAAGAAGAAGTGGGTGAAGATAAAAATCCTTCAAGCACCATAAACACACCCACTCTTTATCATGGGGTTGAGGAAGAAGAGGTGTCAAGTCACATGGTCTATGGTGATCTTGATGTTGAAGAACCCTTTATCATTTTCCAACTAACCAAATCAAGCAAAGAAAAAGTTGCCAAAGATAAGGAAATGGTACTAGAGTCGAAAGAAGAAATCAAGAACAATCCCTGTGAAGACTCTAGTCCATTTTAGGGTAGGGATGCTATTTTGGAATTGAGGAATAGTCCTCATTCGAATAATTTTTCAACATTTTTGTTGGAGGATGTGATGAAAGTCCACCTACCAAATAAAATGTTGTGTTTTGAGGATGAGGAGAAAAAGCCTTACATTTTGGAGTTTGTCATTCCAAAAGGGCAAAATGAAGCCCCCACTTGAAGTAAAATAAAGGCAAAATTCAATGTGCAACAAGTGGATTTTTGATGTTCTCATCAATACCCAATGAGCCTATTAAAAAATTTGATGTGTAGTTGGGTAAGAGATTAAAGTTGTCAAAGTGGCGAGATAAAGAAAGTGTCGTTGTGTCCTTACCTTTTCCCAATATTCCCCAAAGATGTGTTGATAGAAAGTTGGGTTGATTCTTCAAATCCTCCAAGTGGAGATATAAATAATAGCTAAAATATGTCGTGCCAAGACTTTAACTAAGGTGCTTCTTGGGAGGCAACCCAAGGATTTTTTCTTGATGTTTTCTAATACTCTATTTATTCTATTCAATTTTTATCTTATTTTTGGGTGTTCTTAGGTGATAGCACAAGTTGGAATGGGTACCTCAAGAATGAAACCTGGATAAGTATATTGGACTTTCATTTATATCAATTTTCTCTCTTTAACAAGCTAACAAGGTATGCTCCTTAATTAAATCTTTTTTGAAGTATGAATAGTGATCACATTCAATTATTTATTTTGGTTTAAATTTATCTTATTTAAGCTTAATTTGGTGGAAAGTGGTTGTTGAGGTGAAGATTATTGAATGTGTGCCTTGGTTCACATGCCCAATTGTAAAATTTTGCTTCCAAACACTAGTGCACACCATGTGTTTGATGAAACATCCAGTTAAGGGTTATTTACTTTATTGTGTGGTGGGTGTTTTAATTTAGTTAGTATGATTACAAGTGGTATGTGTGGTGATGAATTGATGCATTGGGCTTGTTTACACGTGTTGTTATTCTATCTATTCAAGCTCTTACTTTTTATGCACACCACATATTTGTTGAAATGTAAATAAGAGAGAAATGCCTTATATGTTTGTAAAGGTTAATGTGAACTTTCTTGGGGCATTATGTGATCATTTTTGTAGCATAGAAATGAATCCAGTAAAGCTTGAATATGGAATAACTGGTGGTCTTTGATTGAAATTATTGAGGAATGTTGCTCCCATGTTAACAGAGATATGAATGCTTGCCTTGCCCTATGATAGATTGGGTGACACCATTCTTAAGGGTATAGGGTAGTTTGTGTTTCTATTGGTGTTATGAGCGTTTTATGATCTAAATGTGCGATATGTGAAGTGGTGAAGAAAGAATCCTATGAGGTGTAATGTTAATTTTTCCTTGCATTCACTCAAGTTTTTTTTGATTGTTTAGGAAGAGGTAAAAGTTCAAAAATACTTTCAAAATGTCATTGTTAAGAAATAAAATGATTTTGAAAAAAATATAGTTTTCTCTTTTTTTTAAAAAAAGAAGAAGATCAAGGATGTTTTTGAGCTTTGTTTTAAGTGAGACCATTAAATTCAATTTTTAGCTCTCTCTTCACAAGGATGTGTCCTCGACTTGGAGTAACTTATTAAGCTCAAATTGCTCAAATTGGTTGGGAGACTAACTTTTTGCTCTATAAGTATGAAGCCATGTGGGTGCGATTTTTGAAATAATTCTTGTACATATGTGTAGTCTGGAAGTTTTTCGAGAGTGTTCGAAGTGAAATCCTAGACGAGCTTGGTTTGGAGAATGATCTAAGGCCATTTTTTACCCATCATATAGACAAATTTCCACCTTAACATTATTTCCTAGTTAACCCCTATGAGCATTTTTGCCTATTTTTCTTTCTTTTTTGAAATAATAACTTTGCAAAAACAAATCTTCCTTTTTGCACTTAACCTCTTTTGATGCATTGAATGATTCCAAGTAATGAAATGTAAGCGAAAGCCTAAGTTGGTATTAATGTGATGTGCTAAGATGACCTAAGAAAGGTGTATATAAAGGTGGTCAAATCATGTTCTTAAGGTACAAGAGACATACTTGATTGTAAAGTTGTTGTTTAGCCTAGCCCATAAAATGTGATGAAAAATGTGGGGCTTAAGATACGCTTAAAGTTAGAAAGTCTCTTAACAAAGACAAAGAAATGAAGAAACAAAATGGTGGCTTGAAGTAAATTCTAATAAGGTTGAAAAAAATGGACAAATGATTTAAAGGAGAATAAGGTGGGTATTTTAAAAATTTTGAAAATAAGGGGGTTGAGCAATTGCATTAAAGGAGGTATTTTAGTCACTTGACCCATATAAATTCCTTCCCGCACTTTAAGCCTTCATCTTGACCCTCAAGACCTTGGTGATTCCAATCTATGTAAGTCTACATTAGTGGCAAAAAATAAAATTGGCAAGCTTATGTTCTACTCATTGTACTTTAATTTCTTTGCAGGAGTGAGTAGGAATTCTTTCATTAGTTGAGCTCCTTTAGAAATTTAAATATTTTGTTTTTGTGGAGCTAACTCTTGCATGTGAGCGACATCGATACTTTTGGATAGAGAGTGAAGTCTTACTATTGGTTTGGGTAAATGGGTGAGGTAAGCAGAATTGTGAAGATTGATATAATCTTTGGAGATTTTGAGTCTCCACTTAAGATGATTTGTTGATTGGAAAGGTTCATTTGATACAAAATAGCATCCTTGCTTTTTAAAATATGTTTTTATTGAAAATTTTTGTTTACTTGTTGCCATGACATGTTTGAAAAGTGTTTGTAGAGCTTTGTTAGCTTGTTCCTTTAGTATAGCTTTCTTTTGGGTGGATTTGAGTTTAATACCCTATCTCATCGAATTATTCTTGGTTGCTTGAGGACAAGCAAAAGTCTAAGTTTGGGGGTGTTGATAAGTCATCAATTTTATGAATTTCTAGCACCTTTTAAGCCTAAACTATCTTGCTTTTCCATTGATTTTATGTTAATCTCTTACTTAATGCTCATTTGTGTAAGAAAAGTTGAAAAGGAAAGATGAGCAAGTCATTCAAGTCAAAAAAAGAAGAAATGTGAGCAAAAAGAATAAAAGTTGAACTACAGGCCCATAAATTGACCCCAGCTACCGCAATCACTACCTCAGTGTCTCAATCTCGTTCTATCAACAAGTTGGCATAATAGAGATCACGATATGACTACCGCTATCACGGTAGTTGCGAAAGCAGTCAAGAAATATCGATCACGGTTGAGTGGAAAAACTTCAAGGGCAAAATTATAATTTCTTAAAGAGACCAATAACAAGGTGGCATTTTTCTAATATTAGCCAAATGTGGAATTGGAGATAATTTAGGGGTTTTGTTGCTCATTCTCATCCATCTTTTATCTATCTTCCATCTTACACATTACCTATTCTTAGTTCATGGTTTTTCAATTTCTTGGAGCTTGGAGCCCAAATTTGTACTAATTTGAGTTAAGATTAAATAAGAGGAACTCCAAGAGTGGATTTGGCCTCATCCATTGAAGATTCATTGTAGCTTAAAATGAGGTTTGCCATATCTTTAATTTATTTAATGAATAACATTGATGAAAGTTTTTGTTTATTTGTATTTATTATGTTTATCATTTGCTAAATCTACCTCTTAGGGTTGTGTTTGAGTAGGGTGCAAATGTGTGGGTTGTGATGTATTTGTATAGATTTTAGTTTGTTGATGATGGGTTCTAGTATTTCTTGGTAAAATTGATTGGGATTTGTGGGTGAAAGCCCCAAACACTCAAATGGGTTTGATGGATGAAAATTTCAAACTCTTAAAAGCTCAGACCATCCTTAAAAGATAGGTTTGGGTGAGCTCTCAGAACCCATATCATCCTTGAAAGAGGGCTGTGGGAACCAAGGCAATAGTAGATAATTAATGGGTGTAGTTTGCTAATTTTTTGATATCTTTGATATAAGGGCAATTATGAGGTAGACTATCCCTTGGACACCATCCTAGAAATAGGGAATACATAATTGAGTAAGTGGGTGGCTTTAATTGACACTCTCTTTAAGTACTCAAAAGAGTGAATGAGTGACATCTTTGAGGTTTTGTTGAAAAACTAACCTCAAGGACTTTCAACCTAGCCTACCACATTATCAATGATTAGAGTTTGCACCAAATCTTCACGAATCCATGCATGACTTTCCCCTAGGAAAGCATTACCCCAATATCCCATTTTAATTGTTTACGCTCTAATTATTCTTAGTCTGGAGTTAGTTCCTTAGAAGCCCAAGGATTGTTTATCCATTTGAATAGATTGAAAACCCCCCAAACTATTTTGTATCTTAGGTTTGAACTTAGCGAGAAACTTTTGTTTCGAATTTACTCAATCTCCACTCACATTGTTCCTCGTGAATTTGACCCTGACTCTTAGTTGATTAAATATATTGACAATGATCGCCTTGAACTTAAATTGACGTGTAAGTTGAGCATTATCAGTAAGACGTTAGAATCCATGATAGCTTACATGGTTTATATCGATTATAATAATCTCCCATATAAGTGAAGAATTTAGAAACTAAGTGTAATGACTTACTATGCTTATCATATTATTCTTTATTATTCATGATTTATGATATTTCAACTTTTATTTTTATTCATGATCAAGGTGAATCCTTTTACACTTAGCATGCATGATTTGAAAGTATGTTCAACTTAAATTTTAGTTATTGCATTCACCTCCACATACTCTGTACATTCCAAAAGTACTGACCATATATATGTCTGTGTGGCTACATTGTATTATAATTAGGTACTAGTTGTAGCCCACACACCATAATCAGGTAATTTGAAGTTTGCAGCCAGCACGTGATGAGTTCTCTTGATTCAAGGACTCGAGTCAACTATGGTTCCATTGTTATATGTTTTATTCATTTGTATTAAGTACGGATAGCTGGGGTTATGTCCCTGCTACCTATAGTTAGTACTTGTAGAGGTTTCATAGAAAGTCAGTCAAAGTTGATGTATTTAGTTTTAGTTTACTTTGTATAACCATTATTGTAAGTTTTTTAATAGTATTATATTGAACAAGTTCTGTTAAAGACACCTCTTTTGCTTAATATTTCTAGTTTTATGTATTTTATTTAGTTGATCACAACTTATTCTAGTATCATGGGTTAGCTTAGGATCTTTTGTTGTTTGAAGCACCATATGACGTCCAGTGGGTAGTCTTGGGGTGTTATACTTTAATGGCTGATTGAACTTTTTAGCCAATGAGTTCTTATTCCGTAAATCATTATTATGCTATGCTTTTGATATATTTCTAAGGGGTCATCTCATTCCTTCATTGGTTTGGGAAGCCCGTCAAGATCAGGGCCATGATTTGGTTGTGGGAAACTTAGTATCAGAGCACGATTCAGGATCCTAGTGTGTCTGGAAAGCTATGTCGAGTAGAATCCTTTTTATGGGTGTGTAGTGTGCCACACCTATAAGAGGAAGGCTATGAGGAATTTAGGAATATTTTCCTTTCTTCATGTTCTATTTTGTTCTAGAGAATCTAGTTACAGTGAATTATTTTAGCTCCCAACTTTCTCGCATTTCAGATCATGCCTCTCTGAAGATCTAATGGCTAAAGGAATTTAGTTGGATCCTCCATTCCTATATGGTCAAAAGCAAAGGAGGTTTGACCTACCCATGGGATGAAAACCTAGTATGAACCCCATCCTTCTAATTTTACTCCTCCTCCTGGGGTTCAACCAGCCCCAACCTGTCTTCCCCGAGCTCCTAGGACTGTCATCGCCCATAGCCAATCTCCATAAGGAAAGGTTTCAAATATAGAGTTCACATAGTATATTGAAATGTTGACTCAGATCATACCGTTATAGTCATTCGATTAAAATAATTTTGTTCATATTTATGGTTCTTCAGAAGCTACTCGGGTTAATGAGTTTATGCATTTGAACCCCCTTCCTTCACTGAGTCGAAAATTGAGGAGGACCCTCAAGAGTTTGTTGCTAAAATGGAGAAGATCTTTAGAATAATGCATACTAGTGATACTGAGAGGATATAGTTTGATTTACCAGTTGAAAAGTGTGGATTATCAGTGGTATGATAAATAGGAGGTGATTCAGGGTGAGGATATAGAACCTACTATTTAGGAGGAACTTTTTGATGACTTTCTTAATAAATTATTTCCTCAAGAGCTAAGAGACGCCAAGGCTGAGGAGTTTGTGAATTTGAATCAGGGAAAGATGAGCTTGAAGGTGTATTCTATGATGTTTACTCAGTTGTCTTGTTATTCTCCTGAGTTGGTGTCTAACATGAGGTCTAGAATAAGGAAGTTTTCTTCAGGACTTTCTAGTAATTAGGTACTAGAGTGTAAGGGATCCATGCTAAATAATGATATGGACATATCCAGGTTGGTGATTTCTATGTAACTAGTGGAGAATGAGAAAAAAATAGGAAGAGGAAAAAGAGAGGCAGAGTAAAAAGGTTAAACATATAGGTCAAGGTGGAAATCGACAACATCGTATGAAATAGGGAAGATAATGGGTCAAGAAGAAATCGTAAGGTAATGTACATCCATCGACTAGTGCTCTAGTATCCAAACGTTTGGCGATCAGTGATTCAAACCTAGCAGTAGACCTAGGCTTTAGGGTGCCCAGTATTAGGCCAATGTAGCTAAGTCAACCCCATTTTACCCTCACTTCCAAACTCTTGGAAAGCTTAACCTTGGATTTTATTGTTCAGGAAGGAATTTATGCTTTGGCTGTGATCAGATAGGTCATATGTAATGAAACTGCCCTACTTCTAGGGGTGCATTTAGGGAAAACAAGTCCCAGGCTACTACTTCATCATCTTTTCCTGCAAAGGGTGCTACATCAGGGACAAAAAATGGTCGTAATCATTTATATGCATTATCTACTCATCAGGATTCTGAGGTATCTCCAAATATTATCAAGGGTATGTTACTACTTTTCTCCCATGATTTTTATGTATTGATTTATCCTAGTTCCACCCATCCTAACTTCTTATGTTGTTTTACACATTATTTTTCATCCAAAAAATATTTGTGAACCCTTCTTAGTCTCTACCTTGGTGAGTGAGTCCATTATTGGTAGGAGAGTCGATAGGGGTTGTGTTGTGTCTATTTTTTATCGAGATATGATGGTAGATCTGGTAGAGCTTGATATGATGGATTATGATATAATCCTAAGGAAGGATTGGTTTTACTCATGCTATGATACCATGGATTATAAGACCAGAAAGATCACTTTTTAGTTTCCTAATGAACCAATAGAATGGGAAGGGAGTTCACTAGAACCTAAGAAAAAGATCATTTATGATCTTAGAGCTTAAAAGTTGATATCCAAAGGGTGTTTGTATCATTTAGTCTGAGTGTAGGATTATAACTCTGAAAGCCCCTACTTATAGTTTGTTCCTATCATTAATGTGTTTCCCTAGTCTTTCTTGATCATTTTACTAGAATTCTTCCTGATAGGGAGATAGACTTTGCGATTGACCTTTTTCCTCATCGTCATCCCATTTCCATAACCTCATATAGAATAGCTCCTACAAACCTTAAAGAGTTAAGGGAACAACTAAAAAACATCATTGATAAGGGTTTTATCCATCCTAGTATTTCTCATTAGGGCGTTCTTGTGCTTTTTGTGTGAAAGAAAGATGGGTCCCATCATTTGTCCATATACTACCACCAACTAAATAAAGTCACTGTGTAAAATAAGTACCATTTTTCAAGAATTGATGATCTCTTTGACCAACTTCAGCATGCTAAATGTTTCTCTAAAATAGATCTCCATTTAGGTAACCATCAGTTAAAGATTTGGGAAGCTGATATTCCCAAGACTACCTATTGGACCCATTATGGTCATTAAGAATTCTTGGCCATGTTATTTGGATTGACTAATGCTCCTTCTTCTTTCATGGACCTTATGAATAGGGTGTTTAGATAGTTTCTAGATTTTTTTGTCATAGTCCTTATCGATGATATTTGGGTGTACTCTAAAAGTAAGGAAGATCATGCCAATCATCTCTTAATTGTACTGCAGACCTTTAAGGATCAGGAGTTGTATGGGAAATTTTCTAGGTGTGAATATTTTTTGAGTGATGTGACTTTTCTTGGGCATATTATTTATAGTTAGGGGATTAAAGTGGATTACCAAAAGAGTGAGGTGGTAAAGAAATGGCCTAGACCCACGACTCTAACTAAAATTAGGAGCTTCTTGGGTATGGCAGGCTATCATAGATAATTTGTGGAAAGGTTTTCATCTATAACTTCTCCACTTACGATATTGACTCAGAATAAGGTAAAGTTTCTATGGTCTAATGCTTATGAGGGAAATTTTATGAAATTAAAGGATCGTTTGACTACTACCCATGTTTTCACACTTCTTGAAGGTACTAAGAAGTTTGTTGTGCATTATGATGCGTCTCAGGTGGGACTTGATGGTGAATTGACGTAGCACAAAAAGGTTATATCTTATGCTTCCAGGAAAATTAAGGTTCATGAGAGAAATTAACCAACTCATGATCTTGAAATAACAGTTGTGGTTTTTGCATTGGAATATTAGCATCACTATTTTTTGGAGTTCATATGGACATCTAGTCAGATCACAATATTTTGCAATATATATTCACTCAAAAAAAATTGAACCTCAAGCATAGGAGGTGTCTTCAATTGCTGAAGGACTACGATATGAATTTGCTCGAACACCCAGGTAAAGATAATATTGTTGTTGATACTCTTAGCAAATTATCCATGGGGGGTCTATCTCATGTTGAGGAAGAAATAAGTGGCTTCGTGAAGGATATTAATCAACTGGCTAATTTGAGAGTCTGACTTTTTGACACCAATGATGGAAGATTGGTTGTTTGTGAAGTGGATAAGTCACCTTTTAGGGCTGAAATTAACGATAAATAGGTTCATGATCCCATACTTAAGAAAATAAAAAAATATGTGTCAGCAAAAAGTTATGGCTTTAGAAATTAAGGGAGATGGTGTCCTAAGGTATCAAGGAAGATTGTGTGTTCCTAATTTAGATGGGTTGCAAGAGCAAATTTTGATTGAAGCTCATGTGTCCAATTATATGATTCATCCCGGTTCAACAAAAATGTACCATGATTTGAAGGAGATGTATTGGTGGAATAACATGAACAAAGATATTACTATTTTTGTTGTCAAGTGTATGAATTGTCATCAAGTTATGGTTGAACATTGATACTGGGGGGCACCTTCCAAGAGATAGACTTTACCTATGTGGAAGTCGAAAATGATTAACATGGAATTTGTTACCATTCTTTCGTAGCCCAAAACCAGTATGATTTATTTGGATCATTATTAATAGAATGACAAAGTCCACACATTTTATGCTTGTAAGGACTAATTACTCGAGAGATGATTATGCAAAGTTATACATTCAGGAGATTGTTTTGTTGCATGGGGACTCAGTGTCTATCATATCTGATCTAGGTACATAATTTTTTTTCTCAGTTTTAACAATCCTTTTATAAAGAGTTGGGTACAAAGGTGAACATTAGCACCGTTTCCACCCTCAAATAGATAGGCAAGTGGAGCATACTATTTATACTATGAAAGATATACAGAAGGCCTATGTGATCGACTTTAAAGTTAGTTGGGTAGATCACTTTCCACTTATTAAGTTTTCCTATAATAAGCTATCACTCTAGTATACAATGGCACTTTTTGAGCCCCTTTATGGTAGAAGGTATAGGTCTCTTATTGGATGGTCTAAGGTGGGTGACACTAGATTATTCAAGCCTCATCTTATGTGTTGTGCGTCCAGGAATATGGGAAATTCATCATTATTTGAGATAAACTTAAGACCGCTCAAAACCACCAAGAGTTTTATGTGGATGTGAGACGAAGAGAGCTAGAATTCAAGGTTGGTGATTGGGTTTTCCAAATAGTCTCTCCTATTAATTTGATATATGAGGTGTCCAAAAAAGGGAAGTTTAGTCCTCACTATGTTGATCTATATCAGATTCTAAAAAGAGTTGGAAATATTTCTTACGAATTGGACTTACTGGTGAGCTTGGCGTAGGTTCATCCTGTGTTTCATGTGTCTATGCACAAAAAATGTGTGGTGATCCTTCCTTGGTAGTACCTGTAGAGGATATTATGAAGAATTTCCTATAAAAATCCTGGATAAACAAGTTCAAAAGTTGAGGACCAAAGAGATAGTTTTGGTAATGGTGTTGTTGAGAAATGAAAGAGTGGAGGAAGCTGCTTGGGAATCGAAGGAGGACAAGAAATCTAGATATCCCTTCTTATTTCATCTTCAGATGAGGTTGCTTGAGGTACAAATCCTACGATTACCCTCAATCTACTTGATTCCATATTTTAAGTCCCTCTATTTTCTTCATTGCATCATGCTAACTTCTAATTCTAGGACGAATGATCCTAAGAGGGAGATAATAAAACACCCCAAAAATTTTAGATCCTTAGTTCACCTAATTTTGTATAAATTACAGGTACTTGTAAAATAAAAATCATGTTTTTATAGTACTGGAAGTGATTTATACATGTATTAAGGCCTCCTATAACTCTAAGCTAATACCAAAGTCAAACCCTCTCTTATCGATTTATTTCACATGAATTATCTTGCATTAGTCAACTTCAAAGAAGAATAACTCTTATTTTGATCTCAAGACCAACCAAATGATAGATATTTGAATTATCTTTCCAGCGAATCTTGTTTTGCCTTAATCTAATATTGGAGGAAAACATTATGGCCCTTTTACTGAAGCCCTATCAAAGCTGTTAGTGACCCAAGACTCTGACCCATGACCGGTGAGTCGGACCTACAACCTGTGGAACCAAGTCGTAAGTCGGGTCCTAAAAGCTTAAAAATTGGCCTGATTTCCATGCCTCTAACCTATGAACCATGAGAATAATCCACAACTCATGGAATTAAGTTATGAGTTGGGTTCTGAGGGACATAAAACCATTTGATTTTTAGGGTTGGAGCTACAAGTCGTGGATCTAACCTATGGCCCGTGGACCAATCCGTGGGAACTTATTTCTGGTAATTTTTTTTTTGTAAGTTTAGGGGAATTTTGATATTTTTTCTAATGAGGTCCGGTCCTTGTATACTTAAAACCCCTTTTGAAAAATCATTTAAAATATTTTTCAAAAATAATACGAATGATAACTCTTCCTCCTCCCCCAAAATATTCTATGAGCAAGAACACCTAGGGTTCAATATTCAAGGTTCATATTGAAGATTTGTTCATCTAAAAGGCATATTTAACACTCCCTAATTCTGTTATATTTAGAAAGTATGGATATTTAACTATTCTTTTGTATGTTTTAATTGGTTATTTGAAACTAAAGTTGAGGAGATTGAAAATCATTAGATTGATTTTTCTTCTTCTTTTATGGGTTTTCCTAAGCATTATTAATGGGATTTGAGTTGCAAATACATTATATGAAAATTGACTTTTAATATTTATGTGTGGTGAAAATATGGTCCTCAAATCATTCCAAAAGCATGTTACAATGTTAATTTTATAATGTTTCTCCTGCCTTTTAGAAATAATCTGTGGTATGAAATAGGTAAAAGCTTAAATGGCTTTTGAAAGCCCTTGTGAGCTATGTTCATGATTTTCAGAAGCCCTTGGATGCTATGTTTATGAATTTAAAGACAAAATTGGGAGTCTAAAAATTCCTTATGAAAATGATATGACATAATATGAATGGCTTGCAAGTATTAATTTGACAATACCAATATAGGAATGCCTTAATGAAAAACTCTATGGATGAATTATTATAAAAATATTTTAATCGGTCCTTAAAAGAAATTATATAGCTTCACTAAGAAGGCGTAAGTCGTCATAAACAATGCCTAAAACCTATGTTTGCCGACATAGGGATATCACACCTTAATTGGGCAACAAATGGTAGCCTTAACACGAGTATAAAACGGTGGCTTTTGACTATAAGTGACTTTAACTTAATCTTAGTACTTGCAGAAAACGTGGACTGAAACCTCGCCATGTGTTGAAATATATACTATTAACCATGTGATTAGATGTGGTATTTATCATTAAAAAGTTATTTATCTAATTTTATTAAAGAATTAAACAGATCATACATTCGGCTATGTATCCATTTATTTATATAGTATATGATTTTGTGTATAGAGTTTAGCTTATACATGGAAGATTAAATAACTGATTCTTCTAAGTATAAATATTATGTTCAAAATCAAATATGAAGTTGTACAAACATGTTGATGATTGTATTAAACGAATAAATATAATTTAACCTTGATTATGGGAATGCTCGTATTCCAACTTCTTGCACTAGTACACTTCCTGTGTATTGTACAGACCAAGTAGCGATGATGTTTATGTTCTAAATATTTATTAGAAACTCCTATAGATTATTAATTGTATTTATACTCTTAATTTTGATATAATTATTATGATGATTATCATTTATTTGTTGTCTTGATCTATCAAAGAGTGAAACTCTTTTGCATGTTAAAATATTCCTGATCGGTTGGATGATGACAAATGACATTTGTGAAATAATGATTAGTTAATAAAATCTATATCTCAGCCTTGATATTGATGATACCCTCTTATGGTAGCTTATAAGTTTTCACGTGAAAACTCTATAAGTGAATTTTGTATTAGACACATGAATTAAGATAAGCATATAAAAAAAGAATTAAATTAATGAATGAATTAAATAGTCCAAAATTTAATCTGATTTATTGGTGTTTGTAATCTTAAAATGGGGAGTTAAATAATATTGAATTACTTTGAAATAATACCGAGGAGCGCAATTACAGATTTTAAGTGGAATAATCTGTAATTTATTATGGCTGGTTAATTCATTCATTTTACAAATTAATACCATAACTGAAAGTCTCACTAATTAAAATTGTGGTCCCTGTTGTGACCAAATAATTAGAAATTAAATGAAATATATTTTTGGTAGAAAAAAGGCCTAATAGTTTGGGAAAGGATTTAAAACCCCGAAACCTGTGTCTATATAAGGTGGTCATATTCTATCAAAGCATAAAAGATTTTTTTTCCTGCATTCTTCCATGAGAAATTTGTCCACATGAATTTCACGTATTCAGATACTATTCGGGTCACATAACAAAATACTGTGACTTCAAAAGATGATTGAGTGGACGGTCCTTGCTCATGCTAGAATGTTTAGCTTATTTGAGATTGTGGTCATAATTAAAGAGATAAATAATGAGTTTATGTTTGATTAAAAACTGTTATTATGTGTAATGCCTCAAGAGTACACCCTGGGTGCCACACTGTGCTTACAGTCCTGAGAGACCATAAGCTAACCTGTAAGTTGGTACCTGCTGTGAGCATTAAATAAAGCTGATAACAAAAGATCATATGTGGAATTTTGGCTGAGAAATGCCATAAGTTTTTAAATCATAGTTTTGATAATGTCTACAAAATAATGCTGAAAATACTAATAAAATAATTGACAATAACAACTGTAAGCTAAAGACTGACTAACTGTTTACCAGTCTAAAAGTCTCTAAACAGTCTGACTGTGGAGTCGATGGGACAAACCCCCAACTAAATCTGACTGAATAGAAAATACTGACACTGATAAAGTGAGCTGAGGTATATTAACCATGTCCTCGAAGTATGAGGACTCATTATTGCTACAACTGATAATCTGGTATGTCTATGCACGATCAGGAAACTGAGCATCCAAACCTATGATATTAGATAACATAACACAAAAAACGAGTATGCGATAATTACTTTCAGTGTACTGGTATGCTAAATGAGTTTAGACTGATATGCAGGGATTTATGTGCATGAGTAATAACTAACTGAATGTATAGCATGCAGTACTAAATAGAATGCATAAAATATTGTAAATACTGAAAATGCATGACCAAGTATAAAATATGTTCTGAATATAATCACTAAATTGAGATACTGAATATTTATAAGTGAATGGCTTATATCTGTATACTATGGTCAAGAAAAATTGAAACTAAATTACTGAGCTGATTACTAGATTGAGACTGCGGGAGATATCATCTAACTGACATGCCCCAATGATCAAATTAGGGTCCAACTTGTGGCCCCAGTTGGGGTGTTATTACTATGCCACGGGTACTAACACTGGCTATATTGATCCACTAATGTGTTGTCCTGTAGGACTAAGGTGTCAAGCCTAAACTAATGGGTGACACCTAGGAGGTAGTCAAGCCTGAACTGACGAGTGAATGCTCATATACTACGCTGGCTACGTAGTTCTAGAGTACAGGGACTACTACTAATGAATCTGCCTATCTGTAAGAAAAGCCGCATCCCTGCAGTCGCTCGGTGCTAAATCCTACTCCCAATTGAACTAACTAGAAACACTAAACTATTCTAAGTTAATTGATTAAGATAATTGACTGAACTGATAATGATCATAACAAACATATCTAAAATTATTTTGAAGATACTAAGACTATGTAAATAGCTAAGTTTCTGGATATTCATAACCCCCAAGACTCGACAACAATAATAGTTAAATAGTACTAAAGTTTTGAGAACATAATATAAAAGCATCTATTCAAAATTCATTCTTGTAGGCATTTCATAAAACATTTGATATTCCTAGTTTAACATAAGCATGGGAATCGTATAAAACTTGTAGTAATAGAATGATTTCAACATCAACAACACTAATTATGATTTAAATCAACGAACAACATTATTTAAACATATGAGGCTTAATAACAACTATAAATTCATGTAAACATGGTATAGAATAAAGATTCATGGGGATTCATGGTTAAAGACACAATTGAAATCACAATAACTTCTAAAAATAATAACTTTGAATTTGAAATTAGATTCTTGGACTCCATGGGGGGAACGAACCCATGGATGACCATTTAACATACCTAGACTGAGTGTAATACCCCTAAATGTGTTGGGTTCTATCTTCTAGAATGAATTATAAATTTTTCATGTGAGATGTCTTAGATTATTACCAACCATTGCGTAGAGTATCGAATAAAATTTCCAATGATATGTGGATCATCCAAAACGGACACCCGAGTGACGAGTTATAAACATTCTGATCGAACGGTGAATAGTAGTGAATAGTAAAACGTGCAGGAAAAAGTACTGAGGCCTGGTATATTTTTGCTCCAATTTTAAATAATCATAAATCCTTGTACATAATTATTTGGGTTATCTACTATATATCAACGGAAAGCTCTACGAGTCCTCTTTCCAATGAAATAGGTTTCATCCAATTTGTCTATCGGAGGAAAATGTTATGGTCGATCTACTTCAGCCTATCAAAAGTGAATTTTTGGGTCAACTTCAAAAAGATCATAACTCCTTGTACACACCGATCTGGGTGAGATAATATATATAAATGGAAAGATATGAGAGTCCTCTTTCTAATGAAATTGGTTTCATCCAATTTGGATAGCGGAGTAAAACGTTATGGTTGATCTACTTTAGACTATCAAAACAGTCCACCAAAGGACAGATTCAAGAATTATTTGATTTTTAGGGGCGTTTTGGTCATCCCTCTTACCCAAAATCCATCCAAACCCTATATTAAAGCCTTTTAGAAGCATTATATGTTATATTTCATCAAATTCCCTCAAAAAGAAAACCCTAA